>OX422210.1:559342482-560743732 GCA_949130495.1 Sambucus nigra | reverse complement strand
ACACTCATACTTTTAATAATTTTAATATTAGCTTTTCACTTTCAGCTATGCTCAATTTATTCATCTAAATTTGACATTTATAATAAGATTACTAAATTTTGAAACACTATACAAAGTTTTGAGTGAAAATTCCTAGTTAATATTTAGGACCCAAAGTTCCCAAATTAATATTTTTATTTTGGCTCAAAGCTCCCAAGTCATTTAAAATTGGGACTAAAAGTTCTCAATTAGTTTTAAAATTTGGCGCCGAGGTTAGAATAAAATATAATTTAAATCAAAACGTGAAGTTTTGATTATTTCTATAATCAAGACAGGGCATTAAATGTCCCATAATAATTATTTATAGTTTGGATATTAAGTTCCAAACTATTTTACCCCTTATCAATCATGAAGTTTGGATATAATTGGGTAGTGCATTTAAAGTCCCTAAATATTTTATGTTGGGAGATGAAATTCCCTTAATTATTTATAATGGGGACCTGAAGTTTTCCAATAATTATTCAGATTTTCAGGATGGATTTTTCTTTATTTTTTGGACCTGAAGTTTTAAAATTATTTTTGGCCTAAAGTGTCAAAGTCACATCAAACCTGAATTTTTAATTGTCTAATTAGATAGGCCTAGACCAAGAGTCCTCCAATTATATTTGTTATATGAAGATCCATTATCAGTATTGTGACCGGAAGTTCACAAATTATTATTTTTAATTACGATATAGTTTTTCCAAATTTATATGAGGTCTCAAATTCTCATGGTATTTCAAAATATTTGGACTAGAAGTTCCAACAAAAATATACCATATAGCAAAACATGAAGTTTTGATTATTCATTGGTTATGAATTTTAAAAGTTCTCAACTAATTATTTATCATTTGGACCTAAAAATACAAATATCTCATTTTTTATTGGGATTACATTCAAAATATATTGGATATTAGAACAAGTCTTTTCAAAATCTCCCACTTTTCATGCCTCAAATATTTCCATACATCATCAATATCAAGATCGATAATTCAAAAAGTACTTATAGTTAATATCTTTTCTCCTAGTTGTTGAGTAAAATAATGATTTATATTAATGAAAAATCATATACTGGCTAACTGGATCTATAGCACTCCCAAAAGTGAATGTTAATTCTGCTCAAAATATTAAAAGAGGCTAAGGCAACATGTGACAAGGCCATGAAAACCCCTGAGAGGTAGTCACTATAATTATGGACCACAAAAAAATACCGACTTCAAGCCCCACCAGAAGAGGATTGGTCCCAACAATAATAAGAAAAAAGAATCTGCTCCACGAAATCCAAAAGATATTTATTATTGATGTGGATTTAGTGGACATTGGATATGAAATTTTCGTTAGTCCAAGAAAATTGTGAAAAAAATATCATGCCTCAAAAAAGTGAGTGGAGAAAAATGTTATGGAGGGTCCTGAAGGCCTTTGGATGATAGAGATCATGGAAGATCCTAAAGGCTACCAGAAAATTAATAATACCCATCTCCATGTTGATGACTTTCAATGAATATGAGGATGGAAATATTATTGATAATGAGACTTTTGATGCTATGATTGACACCCCCCTTAATCAGACCCCAAAGAACTGAATAACTTATGTTTTCTTAGTATCGCTACAATAATTTTTTTTTCATTATGACTCAAACATCATTACTTTTTTTTTAAATCCTTATTATAATATATTGCATGGTTTTACATTTATCTTTTTAGTTTTATATTGTTGGTAACCTTTAATTGTGTTACTCATATAAAAGGTATGGATCCAAAAATGCAAGCAAGCAATAACACTTGTCTAGTTGATAGTGGAATAACTCACACTATTTTGCAAAACCATAAGTTTGTCTCCAACTTGGTGTATGATATATTAAATGTTTCCAAAATAACCGGTCCTTATAAAATTATTTACGGCCCTGGAAGGGCCCATGTGGTGCTACCTAATGGTATCCACTTATTGATACAAAATGCAATATACTCAAGCAATTTCAGAAGAAATTTGTCGAGTTTTAAAGACATCAGAGTGAACGGTTATCACATGGGAACAAGTAATGAAGGCAACTAAGAGTTCCTTTTCATTACTTCTAGTACTAGAAGCCAGAATCTCACACTAGATAAACTCTCTGCATTTTCCATGGTGCCATGCCACATAAGACTTAATGTTGTAGAATCACACTCTGTCATGAGTCGAAAGCTCAATGATCCTAATGTATTGATATTATAAAATTATAATTTGGGTCATCTCAGAACCAACATGTTACGAAGGATCATCAATAACTCGAATTGTCACTTTTTATCAGACTAACAGGTCTCCTTACCAAGTTACCATTTTTGTACCCTATGTACACAAGGAAAATTAATCACTAAACCATCTTATTTTAAAATAGTCTCTGAGTCACCATCTTTTTTACAATGATTTCAAGGGGATATTTGTAGCCTTATTCACCCTTTTATTGGACCTTATAAATATTTTATGCTTTTAATTGATGCTTTCACTAGATGGTCACATGTTTGTTTACTGTCCACTCGCAATTTGGCATTTGCAAAATTACTTGCTCATATCATTAAACTGAGAGCACTTATAAACACATTAGATCCACCCGCTTAGATAATGAAGGAAAATTGACTTCAAAAGTTTTTAATGATTATTGTTTATCCATAGGAATTAATGATAAGCACCTAGTTTCCTATGTTCATATCGAAAATGGTTTAGCTGAGTCATTAATTAAATTTTTGCAATTGATAGCACGACCTTTGCATATACAATCCAAACTCACAGTCTCAGCTTGGGGGCATGCCATCCTACACGTTGCCAAGTTAATTCAACTTTGACCAACTGCTTAATTCCTTTCTGTTTTTGCATTCACAACTCATGTCAGGATGCCATATAAACATCTCACACTTGCATAAATTTGGTTGTGTCGTATACATGCTTATCTCACCGCCACAATGTACCAAAATGGGTCCCCCATTGTCATTTGGCCATATATGTTGGTTATAATCTGCCATTAAACATTAGTTATATTGAGACATTAACAAGTGTTGTGTTTATCACTAGATTTGCAGATTGTCACTTTGATGAGTCAATCTTTCCACCATTAGGGGGAAGGAATAACGTACCTAATATACAGCTCATTCCAGATTAACGACGATAATTAAAGTGGAATACTTCCACCTTATCTCATCTAGACTTGCGTACTGCTCAATGTGAGCATGAAGTACGAAGGATAATACATCTTCAGGGAATTGCAAATCAGTTACCTGATGCATTTAATGATGCAGTAAAAGTGACAAAGTCTCATCTACCTCTGACTAACGCACTAGCCAGAATTGATATTCCAGTGGGACAAACTTTGATATCAGTAGAAAATGAATCTTTTGCACACCAGAAGTGTGGTAGGCCTATAGGTTCCAAAGCTTCCACTCCTTGAGAGAGGATATCAAATGAAAAGTCATGCACTCATAATGCTTCAAAAGATTTTATGAACAAAGCATCCACTTTATCTAAAACCTCTAAAGATGTTAGTGTCTCTAAAAAGACATAAGTCCTTAAAATGATTATAAAAGCCCCTGAAAAGACATAAATACCTAAGAACAATAATGAGATCTCTATATTTTTTACATATTTAAGAGAAATTTGGGATAACAATAAAATAGTCATTGATGATGTATTTTCATATGCATTAGCTACAAATTTTATAGGGCATAGATGATGATAATGAAACACTCACTATAAATGAATGTCTCTAAGGAGAAAATTGGATAAAACCGGAAGTTTCCATTGATGTGGTGTATTTGGACCTATAGTACAAGCCCCGAAAGATGTTAACATAGTATATTATAAATGGGTGTTTATAATAAAGCGCAATGAGAAAAATGAAATCACTCGATATAAGGCATGACTTGTGGCACAAGGTTTCGAGTAGGAACCGGGGACTGATTATGATGATACATACTCCCCCATTATGGATGGTATAAATTTCAGATATCTGATCAGTTTAGCATTTTCTGAAAATCTTGATGTGAGACTCATGTATTTTGTGATCGTTTATTTTATACGGGGACTTATACATGGAATTTATATGAAAATACCTGAAGGATTTTTTTTTCTAGAAGCAAATCCAAGGAGTACTTACCCAAATAAACTAAGATGTTTATTGTATCTCTTAAAGAAATTCGAAAGTATGTGGTACAATCATCTCAGTGAATATTTAATCTAAAGAAGGGTATGAAAATAATCCAATTTACCCATGTGTCTTTATAAAGAAATCCCTTTTAGATTTGCGATAGTAGTAATTTATGTGGATAATATTATTTTGATCGATACTCCTGAAGAGCTGGAGAAAATTTCTAACTATTTGAAGAAGGAATTTGAGATGAAAGACCTTAAGAAAATAAAATTTTATTTGAGCCTGCAAATCGAGAGAAATTCTAGTGGATTTTTTGTCCATTAGTCTAATTACACTCAAAAAGTCTTTAAAATATTTTATATGAGCACAAAACATCCAATAAGTACACCCATGTTTGTTCCGTCTTTAGGCACAAAGAAATATCCATACCATCCTAAAGAAGATGATGAGGAAATATAGGGTCCAGAAGTACCCTATTTAACTGAAATTGGTACATTATTATACTTGGCACGATGTACTAGACTGTATATTTCATTATGAGTCAACTTTCTTACTAGATATAGTTCTTAACCAACAAAAAGGGATTGGATTGAGATCAAGCATAGCTAAATATATCTACAAGGAACCACTGAAATTGTCTTATATTATTCAAATCAATTTAACTGTTATGATTTAGTATATTATAAAGATTTTGAATACCTCTCCGATCCTCATAAGGGTTGATTCCAGACAGGTTATGTATTTCTTAGTGGTAAAATGTTATTTCTTGTCCTTCTACTTAAAAACTTTAGTAGCTACTTTTTTTAACCACTCTGAAATTTTAGCACTTCTTGAAGCTAGTCGTGAATGTGTATGGCTAGGATCTTTAAGGGAGCAGGTTCTTAGTTCTTGTTAATTGTCTCCCATCATAGATGTTACCAGTATCATATATGAAGACAATGCAGCATACATAGGCCAAATTCAGGAAGGCTTCATCAAAAGAGACATAATTAAGAATAATTCACCAAAGTTTTTCTTCACGTATGAGTGTCAAAAGAAAATTATAATTAAAGTCAAGCAAGTGCGCTCAACTAACAATATAGCTGAATGGTTTACCAAGTCACTTTCGAAAGAAATATTCCAAAAAAATATACATGGGATTGGAATATGCAGACTTCACTTATAGTCAATTTCAGATATGCAAATAAGGGGAATATCCTTTCCACAGGGAGGATTAGAAATGACGCTCTTTTGAGACATATGTGCATTGTACTATATTTCTTTTAACTCTTCTTTTCCATTGTATTTTTCTAATAAAGATTTTAATGAGGCGTCATTTAGCATGAACAACACCAATTCAATGATAACAAAATTTGTACTCCTTTTCCTTCACTTTTGTTTTTTCCCACTAGATTTTTCCTTAGTAAGATTTTAATGAGTCAATATCATTGAATAGTAAATATGGTGTGAATCCAAAGGTGAACATTAAATAATATGATTTTTAGTGTGAATGTCCACACATCTTCTATGTCTATTAAGTTCCACGTCCATTAGGATACCTCACCATGCACTATAAATATGGTGATCTCTTGTGGGTTTGGATACACACTTGAGAAATGGAATATTATGTGACACCCCACCTAATTAACCCCAGATGATCAGTCCTAAATTAAATTAGAACAGGTTTCTCATTTGGTTCATTCTTAGCATCACTGTCGTCTTTTTAATTACTAACCACATAAGTGAGAAAATTAGACTGGTGACAAGTTTTATCTTTCATTAATCTAATGAAATACTCATGCGAAAACAAATTTATTTAAACAATCACAATTAACTGAAATCAGCCATTCACATCTAAATAACTAACCGAATAAACCATCGGCTCAAAACCAACAAAAGTAAAGACAAGTAATAAATCTTAACAAGTCTGACATAAGTACTGAATAAACTGTGAGCGACATGCTCGAGTAACTGATAGGAAATGTATACACTAGGAATGAAAAGCACGAGGCACCTATCAAACTCCCGCAACATCCACATATGCTGCAGCAACGGATCCCTAAAATGAGTCAAGCCTAGCGTCCGTGTGGCTGGACACCTAAAAGGTTTTTTAAAAGTTTTTATAGCAAGGGTTAGTGCCCAAAATATTTGGAAAACATTTGGCAATTGATTAACTTGCAGTAATAAGTATCTATGCATGCTCTTCATATTTTAGTTAGTGTCGCACTCCCTTGAGGACATCCTCACCCTCCTCTAATGTGAACTACTAACGCCTTAATTAATTTACCTAGTTATTTGTCCCATGACTAGATAACTGATATAACCCCTTGCAACCACTCTACTCTAACCGAGTATGCCATAATTATGATTTCTAAGTTATTATCAACACTAACTTAATCAATCATTCCCCTTTTTAAATTCATATAACCTTCACACCCATTATACATATAATATCAATTCACGATTTGTATTAATTAACTCGTATATAATTATCTACCTCATTATATACGTATAGTCATATTACAGCATTCACAAATATGCGGAAATAATAATTAATAATAAACATCCTCCCGAGTAATAACTCACCGTACGTATATTCTCTAAAGTGCTATCCCACTAGGTATATTTACATAACCTAGTTACCCCAAGTCAGAATCGCTCACTAACTTGGTTAATACATAAATATTGGAGGCGGTCATATTCCTTCCCTGAAAGTGAGATGCCCTTCACCCATATAATGGACGCTATAACCTGAGAATATACTCGCCCTACTCCTCAAGCTAGGAGATTTAGCCTCCACGTGCAACCTCCCCCGATAGCACTAGAGTATATATAATAATAATATTTAGCCACTGATATTAATGTATACACCATATATATGTACTATCGCACACCATATATATATATATATATATATATATATATAATGCCCCGGCTATACTGTGTACTATGTCCGTAACACAAGCCCATACAATTTACCATGAGTTTATGGCCCAACTCTGATTATTAATTAATTTGCACATTAATTAATTAGATTATTTTTGGTGTCGCTCCCACCAATATATTCGGACTCTCTCTCGTGGCCCGAAATAAAACAATACTCGAGTCTAAATCCCCAAATCCAAATTATTTACTTTCACTCTAAATTAATTCAACTCCTTGGTATCGCTCAACCAATATACCCCTACTCTCCCGCTCAATTCGTATTTAATTATTTCGAACTATTCTTCCCAAAGTTTAACCATAGTGTGTTACACATAAACTCCCTCCAATCCCAATTATTTTTCCCTCATAATTAATTAGGTTGTGTGTCCTATATTTATTTCTCATTAAATAAGGTATGGGAAGAAATTTTAATCAAATCCCCTTATATATATAAACTAGACGTACTGCCAAAAATCCATGACCATCAATCGATCGATCCCTAGCCATCGATCGATCGATCGAACAGGTCTTCGTCTTCCCCAGGTCTCTGTTTCAGCCAGGGACGAAAAACTCAAATCCCCAACTTCTTCTACAGTCTAACCCAAGTCCTCTCATCAATATAATACACCAATAACCTCATAAGGAACTCCCATAAAGTCCCCCAAACATAGTTTACTTTCCATTCTTTACTGTTTTTCTAAATTGGGAAAAACCCGTATTATTCGTTAACCCATCTCAACATCAATCTTTATATCAAATTCGTTCCTAACTCATCTGGGTTTACACGTCTTACCAGATATATACAAATCTCATATTATACATAATTTGTACACAATTTCAAAATCAGGAGATTGATTTACAAAAACCCCATTTTTGTACCCCTTAATCCCCAAAAACGAATTTTGATTTCTCACATCACATAAATATGAATCATAATGCAAATTAAATGCTACAGCAAGTTAACCAATTTCCTTATGGTTTCGTAGGGTCTAATTTGATGTTGTGAATCTCAAGGTTGAAGATGAAATCACCCTTTGGCTCTTTCCTTTGTCCCCCAAATTGCCTTTAACTGCTTCTTAGGGTTTCCTCTCCCACTAAGCATTTTCTAATCTCCCATCAGCCATTCCCCCTTTTCTTTTAATTAGTTAATTAGGCATAATCCTGTTTTTTGCCTAACGGGCCAAGTTCAAGTGACTAAATACCCCCGTGTGGGCCCGACTATGCCTAAAAACGTCCTGTGACTCGTTTACTACCTCCGGGTACACTTTTCCGACTATTTCAACCCATCCGGACTCAACTGTACACTCATAATTGACATCTAAATTTATTTATAAAAATCCTTATCTCACACCCAATTTAGTCTATACCGACTCCCGACTGAGATAAGTACATTCCCCATCACTAATACCCGAAATGACGTAAATAAATTATTACTATTCACTTAGTAATTAAATTTCCCTAAATATTAACCATTCGCTCCCCGGTTAATATTTAAATAAATATTACCATAATTAATTCAATCAAAATTACGACACACAAGTAATTTAGAATTCCCGAATTCATTAAATATTAAATGCATAAAATTACGGGGTGTTACATACTCCCCCTCTTACAAAGGAATTTCGTCGCTAAAATTACGTCATACCTGTGGTGAATAGCTATGGATATTGTTTTCGCATATCCTCCTCCCTTTCCCAGGTAGACTCATCAACGTTGTGATGACCCCATTGTACTCTAACTGGTGGGACAACCTTGGATCGTAACTTACACTCACTATGGTTCAGAATAGCCATCGGTGTTGAAGACAGAAAAATGAGAGAGCAAGGATGTGTATCTTGTGTATGGGGTTTCTAGGTTCCTCCGGATCTCCTCATTTTGGCTAAGGGAATACATGTATTTATAGTGATGAGAGATAAAGTGATTCATTGTATGTAGACATTTATGTCTACATTCAACGAATCTAATTGTTGAATTGCTTGGTATGCTATGTGTTGTTATCTATTAATACAGTATAAATGTACATTAAGGCTCATTAAATGCGCTGCCATCTTCATTAATGCACATTAAATGCATAGTTATCCTTTGATCTTCCTGGTTGGTATGCCGACCAACTCTCCTCGGGTGCATACCAACTCTCCTCGGGTGCAGACTAATACTCCTCGGGTGCCAACCAACTATCCTCGGGTGCCGACTAACACTCCTCGGGTGCCGACCAACTATCCTCGGATACTGACCAACTCTCCTCGGGTGTCGAATATTGTCACGTAGGATGACATGTGTCCTTTTCTGATTGGTCCTCATAGATGGAGAATTTTTGCGTTAACAATCGGTCTCTCCTCATACGAGATGTCTGGCTGTAAATCAATTTCCTCGAGTGGAATGTGCCAGAAGGCCCTCTCACTCCTTCGATATTTTGTAACACCCCGTATTTTTGTGCATTTAATATTTAATTAATTCATTAATTTTAAATTACTGGTGTGTTGTAATTTTAATTGAATTAATTATGGCAAAATATATATTTAAATATTAATCGGGGAGTGAATTGTTAATGTTTAGGAAAATTTATTTACTAAGTGAATAGTAATAATTTTATTACGTCATTTCGAGTATTAATGACGAGGTATACACTTATCCCAGCCGGGAGTCGCTATAGACTAAATTGGGTGTGAGATAAGGATTTTTATAAATTAATTGGGATGTCAATTCTGAGTGCGCGGTTGAGTCCGTATGGGTCGACATAGTCAAAAAAGAGTACCCGGGGGTAGTAATTGGGTCTCGGGGTATTTTTGGGCATAGCCGGGCCATACGGGGTGAGTTGGGCCACTTTAATTAAGCCCATTAGGTGAAAAATGAGATTAAGGATTTTTAACCTAATTGGGAGATTAAGGAATGACAGCCAACATAACTCTAAACCTAGGGTTTGAGAGGGGATTTGGGGGAAAGCAAATCAAGAGCAAATTGGAGGTTATTGGAGCCAAATTAAGGGACATCAACAACGGATCAGACACTACGAACACTTACAGACAAGTGGTTAACTGTTTTGATTCTTAAAGTATGATAATCAATTCATATCATAGTGATGTGTAAACCAAAATTCGTTTTGGGGATAAATGGGTACAAAAAGGGGGTTTTGTTAATGTAACCATTGAATGAAATTTAAGGTAAGAATTAGTTGTGCTATATAATTCTGAGTATTATTATCTGGTTTGAATGAGAAAAATCAGAATATAAAAGGATGGAATTTGAATTTGAAATTGGGATTGTACCCTAGAAATTTGTATTCTTGGGTGGGTCAAGATTCATAGTGTTAATGATGTTAAAAGGTTTAGATGATATTTTTAGTTCATGAGAGATGTTATGAGATGATTAATAGACTGATTTGAGGTTGGTTTTTGAGGAAAGAAACCCTGAAATTTCGTTAATGGTGGAATTCAGCAAGGAAGGAGAGCTGGCACGAAGGGATCGATCGATCGATCGGGGGGCATCGATCGATCGACGATGGGAAATTCTGGGCAGTTCGGCCTGTGTGTGATATTAGGGGAAATTAATTATAAATTAATTTCCATACATTTATTAGTGATAAATAATTGTGAAACAAATATTCCTAGCAATTTTGAGAGAGAGTAATTGAAACTAGGATGAATTTATGTGGGGCAGTTAATGGATGAATTTGAGAGATTTTATTCCAAAATAGTGAGATACGGATCAAGTGAGTGAATCCGGGTATATTGGTCAAGCGACCCCAAGGTAGTGAATTGAGTTTGGAGATAAACTAATTAATTTAGAGTCGGGATATAGACTCGAGAAATATTTAATTATGGACCAAGTGGGAGAGTCTGAGTATGTTGGTAATTATAGGTAAATATAATTAGGAAATTATGGAGATAAATGTGTGACACATTGTGGGCGAAAATGTGGGAAAGAAATTATGAGATGTAAAAATGGACCGAGTGAGTGAGTCTGGGAGTATCAAATTAATTATTGAGAGAGAGTAATTAATTTGGAGTCGGAATATAGACTCGGGAAATATTAAGTTACGGGCCAAGTAAGTGAGTCCGGGGATAATGGTTGGGGGACACCAAGTTACGAAATAAATGAATGCGTTAATTGATTGAATTAGAGTCGGATGGTAGATTCGGGTAGGATTAAATTAATAAGAGTGATAATTAATTTAATTAGAGTCAGATTGTAGACTCGGGTAGGATTAAATTAATAAGAGTGATAATTAATTTAATTAGAGTCGGATTGTAGACTCGGGTAGGATTAAATTAATAAGAGTGATAATTAATTATATTAGAGTCGGACCACAGACTCAGATTTGTGTTGATTAATTAATGTGCAAATTAATTAAATAAGAGTCAGATTGTAGACTCGGGTAAGTATTAAATTAATGGGTGTAATAATTAATTTAATTAGAGTCGGGGTGTAGACTCGGGTAGTTATTAAATTAATAAGTGTGTTAATTAATTAAATTAGAGTCGGACGATAGACTCGGGGAGGTATTAGATTAATAAGTGTGTTAATTAATTTAATTAGAGTCGGACGATAGACTCGGGGCGGTATTAAATTCATGGGTGAGTTAATTAATTTAATTAGAGTCGGACGATAGACTCGGGGCGGTATTAAATTCATGGGAGAGTTAATTAATTTAATTAGAGTCGGATAATAGACTCGGGCAAAGTATTATATAAATTGAGGTGTGAATTAACTATATTAGAGTCAGACCATGGACTCGGAAAGACGATAAATTATTAAGTGAGAAAATTAATAACGTTGAGTCGGGCCACAGACTCAGGAAATTTTAGGCAGTGTACGGGATTTTTGGTACACGGTAAAGCCAGGGTTTATAATATATATATACGGTGTAGTGATAGTATATATATATTCGTGTATATATTGTGTGTGATATTAAATTACAGGCAGTGTACGGGATTTTGAGTACACGGTAAAGCCGGGATTCATATTATATATATACGGTACAGTGATAGTATATATATACGTGTTTATATTATGTCGGATATGAAATATCAGTGACTAGATATTTATTCAATTTATTTACTCTACTGCTATCAAGGGAGGTTGCGCGATGTGGGTGAATCCCCTAGCTTGAGGAGTAGGGCGAGTATATCCCCAGGTCATAGCGTCCGGTATATATGGGTGAGGGATTTATCTCACTTTCAGGGAAGGAATATGACCGCCTCCACTACGTTTATATTTTGGACCAGGTTGGTGAGCGATTCCAACTTGGGGAACTAGGTCTTGTGAGCACACCTAGTGAGATAGCATTTTAGAGGGAATCATCCGGTGAGGGTATACTCGAAGGGATGGATATACGTATGTTATATGTGTGGATTTTGTGGCAAAGGTACGTATATAATGATAGTAAATATTATATACGGGTAATAATACAGTGTGTAATGTATTTACTTTATATAACTTGTGATACTGTTATATGCTACTATTTAAGAGGAATTAATTAAGTTAATTGTGAAATAACTTATAATTCAAGAATCATTATACTCGGGTTAGAGTAGTATGGCAAGGGAAGGTTATACCAGGACTAGTTGGACGGGGTAGTACAACTAGGTGGGTTTAAGGTAACCGGTAGGTGTGCACAATAATGGAGGGGTGAGAATGTCCACAAGGGAGTGCAACACGAACTTAAATATGAAGCGCATTCATGCATTTTAAATTACTGCAGTTAATTCACTTGCTAAATATTTTCAAAATGTTTTGGGTTCTAACCCTTTCTATAAAACTATTTTCAAAACCTTTTAGGTGTCCAGCCACAGGGACGCCAGGA
This sequence comes from Sambucus nigra, assembly GCA_949130495.1. NCBI lineage: Eukaryota > Viridiplantae > Streptophyta > Magnoliopsida > Dipsacales > Adoxaceae > Sambucus > Sambucus nigra. The sequence goes on along the minus strand of OX422210.1, from coordinate 560,730,889 downwards.
TTGATATTCTATTCCAGGAACATGGAGCTACGGCATATGTGGATGCTAGCAGGAGTTTGGATTAGACGCATCATTCATTCATTACTAGAGTAGGAATCTTGTATCAGTTTCAGTTATATTTAGGGCTTGTCGCCCAGACTTCTCGGTACAGTTTCAGGTGTAATTTATTCAGGTGTTGAATATTTGTATTGGATTATTTCTTTGGTGGCCGGTGATTTATTCGGCAAATTGTTTAATTATGATTCAGTTTATTTTCATTCAGTTGTGTGAATGGTTTATACTTTAATTCCGCATGTACTATTTTGTTTAATTAAAAAAGTTAAAATTGGCACCAGCTTTTGGAATACTAGGTGGTTAGTAACATTTAAAAAGTTTTCGATAGTGATGCTAAGGATGATCCAACTGGGATTCCTGTTTTAATTTGGTATAGGACTGATCACCCGGTATTTTATTAGGCGGGGTGTCACATATTTCTTCAGTGTTGCCACATGGAACACGTCGTGTATCCGCTGAAGATGCTCTGGCAATCCCAGTCTATATGCTACCGGTCCCACCCTCTTAATAATAGGAAAAGGTCCCATGTACCTCCGTGCTAATTTACCCTTCTTGTCGAACCTCATCACCCCTTTCATAGGGGATACCCGGATTAATACCTGATCCCCGACCTCTAACTCCACATACCTCCGTGAAGCATCAACATAACTCTTTTGCCTATCCTGAGCTATCCGAATCCTCCCTCGGATCAACTCTATCTTGGCAGACGTCTCCTGGACAATCTCCGGCCCCAATAGTTTCTTGTCCCCCACCTCTAACCAACAAGAGGGTGAACGACAAGGTCTCCCATATAGTGCCTCTAATGGTGCCATGCCAATCGTGAATTGGTAAGAGTTGTTATACGCAAACTCTACTAAAGGAAGATATATCTCCCATCCTCCCCCAAAGTCTAAAATGCACATCCTGAGCATGTCTTCCAGCATTTGATTGACTCTCTCAATTTGCTCGTCGGTCTGTGGGTGATAGACTGTACTTAATCGTAACTCTGTGCCCATGGCCTCCTGAAAGCTCTGCTAAAAATGGGCCACAAAAATTTTGTCTCTGTCAGACATAATATTTATCGGCACCCCGTGCAGCTTAACAATTTCTGCTATGAATAGATGCGCATAACGCATCGCCTCAAAGTCTGTGTGAACCGGCAGGAAGTGGGCCACCTTGGTCAACTGATCCATAATGACCCGTATGGAATCGTGACCTCTCTGCGATGCAGGTAACCCTGTAATAAAGTCCATGGATATGCTCTTCCACTTCCACACGAGAATCTCTAGTGGCTGTAGCATCCGTGGTGGTCTCTGATGGTCAACTTTCACGTGCTGACATGTGGCACATTTCGAGACAAACTCTGCTATGTACCGTTTCATTCCTACCCACCAATACTACCTCCTCATATCCTGGTACATTTTATCCCCGCTGGGATGTACCGCAAATATCAAACCATGGGACTCTGTCATTACCACGTGCCTTAACTCCTCATCCTCTGGCACAATTAACCTCCCATTAAGGCGTAGGCCTCCTTTCGAGTTGATCGAGTAACCCTCCGCCCCCTCACCTAATAGTTGGCGTACCCTATCCTGGCAGATCTGGTCCTCAGCCTGAGTTCTCACGACTCGCATAATGATCTCAGGTGTGATGGATAATGCTGACATATAGGCCCTGGCTATATCATTCTCATATTGAAGCTCTCTCCCCTTCGCTTTCCAGACTTCTGATATTTCCCCAGTTGGTCTCCAGCTAAATGCATATGCCACCACATTAGACTTACCAGGATGATACTGAATATTAAACTGGTAGTCTTTCACGAATTCTAGCCACCGCCTCTGCCTCATATTCAGATCCTTCTATGTGAAGAGATACTAAAGTGACTTATAAGCCGTGAATAAGGTGAACTGTTCCCCCAATAGATAGTGTCTCCATATCCTCAAGGTAAAAATGACTGATGCTAGCTCTAGGTCATGAGTAGGGTAATTCCTCTCATGGGGCTTTAGCTTTCTGGACGCATAAGCTATAGCCCTATCCTCCTACTGGAGCACACCCCCAAGTCCCTATAAGGATGAGTCGGTGTAAACCCGATAATCTTGTCCTCCCCTTGGCAAGGGAAGTACTGGTGCAGATGTTAACTTGTCCTTTAGCTCGTCGAAAGCTAATTGACAATGGACACTCCAAATAAAAGGCACCCCTTTTCGAGTAAGATTCGTCAAAGGGTCTGCAATCTTTGAGAATCCCTTAACGAACCGTCTGTAATAGCTTGCCAATCCCAGAAAACTATGCACCTCGATCGGTATCGTGGGTTGTCCCCACTCCCTCACTGTCGATACCTTACTTGGAACCACTGCAATACCCCGGTCTGACACCATGTGACCAAGAAACTGTACCTCTCGCAGCCAAAATCCACACTTCCCGAATTTGGCATAAATCTGGTGATCCCACAACGTCTCTAGGACCATACCCAGATGCTCTGTGTGCTCCTCCTCGGTGCGCGAGTATATATCAGGATGTCATCAATGAACACGATGACAAACTGGTCGAAATACTCCCTGAAAATCCTGTTTATGAAGTCCATGAACACTACTGGCGCATTGGTGAGACCGAATGGCATCACCCTGAACTCGTATGATCCATACCATGATAGGAAAGCAGTCTTAGGAACATCCTCCTCTTGGATACACAGTTGATGATACCCTGACCTCAAGTCGATCTTGGAGAAGTAAGACACCCCTCTCAATTTGTCAAATAAATCATCAATCCTAGGCAATGGATACTTATTCCGTATCATCACCTTGTTCAGCTCCCTATAGTCCATGCACAATCGAAGTGAACCATCCCGTTTTTTTACAAATAACACCGGTTCACCCCACGATGACGTACTCCACCGAATGAAACCCTGACCCAGGAGCTGCTGAATCAGCTCTCTCAACTCACGCATCTATGAAGGGTCCATATGGTAAGGTTCTCGATAAATCGACCTCGTCCTCGGTGCTAAATTGATTACAAACTCGATTTCCCTGCTGGGTGGCATCCCTGGTATTTCCTGGAACACATCCTCCAAGTCATTCACTACCGAAATCGAAGCTAACGGAACTAGCACCTCCTGTGAGGTCTCCTCCTCGATATAATACAATTGTGTGTGCGACCCTCCCTCAGGTAGAGGCCTTTCTATTAGGAACATCTCTTGTCCAGAAATAGAGAACATGATTGTCCTCTCGTAACAATCCAGAGTCAATCGATAACCTCCCAACCAGTTCATACCTAGGATGACATCGTACCCCTTCATATCTAACACTAAGAGGTCCATCGCAAAACTAAGCCTCCCAATCAAAATGTCTACCCCCCGACAAATCGAGTGAATCAATGCCCGCCTGGTTACTGGAGACTCTACACACATACGAAGATTACTCGCGGTCTCTAGTAACCCGTTCCATTTAGAAAATTTAGATTTAATGAATGAATGAGATGCTCCCATATCAAAAACTATACTACCCTCATGACCATGGATGAGAAACATACCCTCAACTGTTGGCGGCGCCTGCTGTGCTGGGGGATTAGGAACATTCTGAACGTTGTAAACACGCCCGTAGTGCATTTGCCCCTACTGCTGTGGGGCTGGTGGAGCAGGTGCTATTGGCGGCATCTGTCCCTGCTGCCCTTATTGGGCACCCTGCTATTGGCCTCAGCCCCTCTGCGAGCACTCCCTCTTGAAGTGTCCTGTCTGGACACAAACAAAGCAGCGTCTCTTACCGTCCCCCTATCATTGTCCCTGTTGGCCCTGACGTGGATGACCCTGGTGGCCTCCCCCATTGTTCCCTTGGCCCTGACGGCCCTTAGGAACCTATTGCTGCTAATTTGGGCCCGTCTGGCCCTGCCTGAATCCCTGTCCTCCCGGTCGAAACCCACCAGGCCTAAATTTCTTAGCCTAATTCCCTTGGTGATTTTTAGTCCACTGCTGAGAACCACTTGTGTCACTACCAATAACTGCCTTACCATGCTGGCTCGGCTCCCCTACCTTCTTGCTCCCCTTCGCATGGAAGCAATGATCCTGGCAATGTACAAGAGAGGCATTAACGACATCTGTATATGTCACTAACGATGGATTCCCAATCAAGTGCTGCCTGATCAGCCAGGACAGACCATCCATGAACTTTTACTTCTTTCGTTCCTCGTCGCTCACCTCATTTGGCACAAAGTTCGCCAAACGCGTGAACTCCTTCTCATGATCTGCCACTGATCGATCACCCTGTACTAACTCGTTGAACTTCTTCCTTATTTTAGCCTCTACCACTGGTGGGAAGTATTTACGGTCGAACCGCACCCAAAACTAGGATATCGTCATCAAATCCCTCTCCTCAGCGGTGGTAACTGACTCCCACCACTTTAAGGCTGCCCCCGATAGACGGAAGGTAGCAAGCATCTGTTTCTACACATCAGTGCACTCCTGCATGCGCAGATGGCATTGAATATTCTTCTTCCAGTCATAAGCCTCTACTATACGATACGTTGAATATTTGTCTGGGCTTACACATTTTACCAGATATATACAAATCTAAGATTATACATAATTTCGAAATCAGGAGATTGACTTACAAAAACTCCATTTTTGTACCCCTTAATCCCCAAAAACGAATATTGATTTCTCACATCACATAAATATGAATCATAATGCAAATTAAATGCTACAGCAAGTTAACCACTTACCTTATGGTTTCGTAGGGTCTGATTTGAAGTTGTGAATCTCAAGTTTGAAGATGAAATCCCCCTTTGGCTCTTTCCTTTGTCCCCCAAATTGACTTTAACTGCTGCTTAGGGTTTCCTCTCCCACTAAGAGTTTTCTAATCTCCCATCAGTCGTTCCCCTTTTTCTTTTAATTAGGCTTAATCCCATTTTTTGCCTAATGGGCCAAACCCAAGTGACCCAAATACCCCCGTGTGGGCCCGACTATGCCTAAAAATGTCCCGTGACCCGTTTACTACCTCCGGGTACACTTTTTGGACTATCTCGTCCCATCCGAACTCAACCGTACACTCAGAATTGGCATTCGAATTTATTTATAAAAATCCTTATCTCACACCCAATTTAGTCTATACCGACTCCCGGCTGAGATAAGTACATACCCCGTCACTAATACACGAAATGACGTAAATAAATTATTACTATTCACTTAGTAATTAAATTTCCCTAAATATTAACCATTCGCTTCCTGGTTAATATTTAAATAAATATTACCATAATTAATTCACTCAAAATTACGACACACAAGTAATTTAGAATTCCCGAATTAATTAAATATTAAAGGCATAAAATTAAAGGGTGTTACATATTATCTCTCTTTAAATTCTCTTTATATCCTTTATTTTATAACACATAATTCTTTTAAAAATTGGAGAATAGTTTTTAAAAATAGGAGCTTTGTAAATTTAGGACATATTGTAATATATATTCTGGAAATAGGACAATAAACATTTGATTTCTATTTTTAGTCCATATTTTTAATAAAGCCACTCACGCGGATCCATATTCATAAAACGTCAACCAATCACAGCATGCCACATCAATTGATAATTTAAAAATAAGGAATAACAATGGAACAGAATATTTGTTATCCTATATCCATAACTAATATTATTTTAAACCCTAAAAGTGCATAATCTATTCAAAATATAACACAATCACTACAAATACCAAGATTGTATTAGTATATATTTTCTTATTCATGGACGTTACCCGCAAAATTTCTAGCAGCATGGCAACATATGATAGAAGGAGGATTATTTTCCTTTACAGCTCAATGAGAACCCATCGTTACTTTGAATTCCTTCTTTTGGTTCCTATTTGGGCTCTAATACGTACTTCCACAAAGTAAAATTCAAAAGGCATAATATTGGGTCCGATTAGTCACCTAATGATTGTGCCACATGTGGGATGTGTTTTGACTTTGGGGATGTTATACACATATTTCACTACATTATTTAAAATCATTTGTAGTGGTCTGTGTTTTTAGCATGTGAAAAAAATAGGCTAGGATTGCATGAGATCACCATGTGAAATATGTAGGGTTGTAAGAACTGGATGGAGTATCTATTAGCCAAAAACTGAATGATGGTCCTTCATACATCAAATGACTTCTCATGGACATAAGCTTAAATTAATGTTTAGAGTTGAAAATTCAAAAATGGTTCTCGAACATTTATTCTTCTTTTCCCCGATTTTAGGACAGTAAAGTCTTATTCATGTAATGATTGCTTATTGGTAGTTAAGATAATGGTTAGGGTTGATAAGTTTATTGGCTAATGTTTGAAATCTCTCTTATGTATTTTTATTATAACCAATCACTAATATGTCTTAAAATTCCCTATGTATTTTTATTATAACCAGTTATAATTATGCCAACATAAGCATATATAATTTAGTTCATTAGTCATGCGATAGTTAATGAACATAAGTGAAATTTTTTATTGACTTATATACATAATTCTTTACTTAATATAATATTCATATTGTGAAATGTTTAGTAGTCATCACAATGACCCAACTATAATGTCAATGAATATTAAGTGTAAAGATGATAGTAGTAGTAGCTCACGATGCTTATAATTGTAAAGATATTAATGGGGTGTATTGAGTTTATTTCTTCAAACATGATTATTCCTTAAAGGGAATTGATTTTGAGTGATTGAATGAACATCAAAGATCACGCACGTTATCAAAGTATGGGAAAATAAGTTGTCCACATATATTGTGTACATCTAATGAAATAATATTATATCCAATAAAGTAATCTACAAGAATCATATACTTGATATTTTATGGTCACTACTGAAGAAAAACCATGGTTAGGCACGCTATGTAATATTAAGTTACTAATGTGTGTGTATTTAAATCAAAGCGTTAATGTAGTAAGCAATTTATCTCATTATTTTATCATATAATTGTATCTCATTTTGTTTCTTTAAAATTGCATACGTCGTTTATTTTAATTCTCCTGAGATTAAATTCTTAGAATGAATTAAAGATGTTAAGTTCCAATTATCGTATTAGATCTTTATATATGACTTATAAGTATGAACCCACTATTATTGATGAATAATATGTGGAATACTCCATAAAACGTTTGAAGCGATTAAACATATTAAGTGTTATTTAAATGCAAATGATGTTGTACACTCAGACTAATAATGCCAAAGATTAAATGTATATATGAACCATTGTTTTCACACTAGTAGGCACCTGTTATGTTAAATATCCAAGAACATTAAGGTATATTATGTGAAACATAATGTATGGTTCGAAAAGAATTTTAACTATTTAACTTGTGTATGTTTCAAATTAAACCTAGGGTGCTATGAAAATGTTTAAATTCAATGCAAGAGTTCTTTACAAAACAACTAGAAATGAAAATAAGATTATATTTCTTATGTTCTTGGGGAATCAAGTCGCCATTTTCTTTTCATAAACCCTTAATTTTTTCAATTTTTTTGGAAAATGTTTGTCTAGACTTCATCTTGAGGGATATTTTCTAAAGAGTCTTTCAGGATATCCTTTTCAAAGGTTATGGTATTCCTTTTGATCTTTTTGTATAAAATAGAGTATGAGCATGTTTCTTTTAAAAGACTGTTTTGATCCTGCATCATAATCATATGCTTATTGGTGAAACTCTTTACTCTTGTACCAAATTAAATCTAGACTCCCTCCGATAATTTTTGTGAACAAGATTTTTTTAATATTTCTTATAAATCTTAATAGTCGAGTTGTGGTCTTATAGTATTACAATGTCTAATATCAGGATGACCTATGCGGATCAAGTGGTGTATTATGAGAAACTTCCCTTAAAGTGAAACTATACTACACCACAAGCTGAGAATGGTTATGACGGGTGGGTCACGTGACCACCTGGTCACGGTGATGGGTCGTGACTAGTGTCAAAACTTTATGACTAGGACCGTGACTAGGCAAAAAGGTGATAACCAATGTCTTTGGTCACGAACATAGACCGTGATCACGGGGGTCAGAACTCAGGTTCATGACCAGCCCATAGCCAAATGGTGCCAAATCTCCCACTAAAATTTAACGTCAAAACTACGTAACCAAGACCATGACTAAGAAAAAGGGTGATAACCAATGACTGTGGTCACGGCCATAGGTCGTGATCATGGGGGTCATGGCTTAGGTCCATGAACTAGATATGACCAAATGCAACTAAATATCTTGTCAAAACTCCCACCAGAGTGGGGAGCGGCCCGGGACCGTAACCACATGCATTACAAATGTAGTGGGTTCAGTTAAGCACGGTCATAGCCTAGGATCGTAACTAATATAAGACTAATATAAACATAATACTAAATACAATTTCACACTACAAGAATCCATCGAAGCCATTAGCATCCAGTCCACTTCGAGCCTTTATGATGACATTTGAGATAATGACCTTTCTCCGACCTTTGGAAATAAGAAAGAGGGAGGATAAGAAGTGTTTGATCACATATGACAAAAACCAAATTACAATACTTTCACCTATCGTAGATGAGATCTCTTTGGTGAGGAATTTCATCTCGAGCTAAGAGGCAAGTCAGTCCAAGACATATGGGAAAGTGCAAGAGATTAAAAGTAATCTGGGAGTGTTGGCGAGTGAAATCGGGTGATTTTTTCCTTATTTACCCAAGGTTGTCATCCCCATATGCCTTTTCAAGGTTACCCCTACCCTCCTTCTCAAGGTTTTCCTTCTCAAATACCGTCTCATACAACATCCCCCTCCTCAGTGCCTCCACCTACCACATTTCCCTTCCAAATGACTCCTCCTTCAATAGTCCTTGGATCATCTTCATCCACTCACGGTGACTATGAAGAGTAATACTATATAATGGAATTAGCCAATACCAGGATTATTATCACGTGCACATTCGTTTCTTGCAATATCGAAACTCATGTTCACAACCTCCCTTTGCATATGGGTGAGGCTCAGATACTAGTTGGTAACATATACACCGATTATGAAGAAGAGCATGTGCACGTTAATAGTGGAGAAGGGCCGTTGATGAAATACTATCAGAATTGTTTTACCACTTGGCTAGTTTATTTGTTGGTTAAGATTAGGCGATGAAAAATGTTTAATTTTAGAATAAGTTGTAATATTTTGTTTATTTGAGTTATTCTAACTTTGTGGGTCATTTGTGGATAATTTTAGTGTATGCAACATAAATTTTAATTTGAGTTGTTTAATTTGAGTTATTTTAAGTTTTTCACATTTGTGATGAATAATTTGAATGAAATGTGAATTATGTGTTCTTGTATGCAACATGACCTTTGCTTCAACCTATTAATATAGGGGAATTGAATTTTAAAGATTATTTATTGTATTTCCCACAATTCAAAGAGTGAATGAGGGAGAGTAACCAAATATCTGATAACCATGTAAAGCGTGTTCAAGAATTTGTTAAATATGCGGATATAAATCTTAAAAGTGAAAAGACTTTGAATCCATGCACCCGTTATATGAATGGAAAATATAAGTCTTTTAAAGACATTGAGTTGCATTTTCTAAAGTGGGGAATTTTGTAAGACAATAAGATATGGGCATACCATGGTGAAATGAATGTACCTTATGTTCTGGAAGAATTATCGTTATTCGACCACATAATCGAACCTCATTGAGTGGAAGTGATACATGATTTGCCAAACCATCATCCAATTAATAAACAAGTTGATACTGAATTACCAGAAGATAGAAAATACAAACGACTGAAAGTCGATGTGGCTACACCATTGTAAAATATTACGAGGAAGGTCACTTGGTATTATAAACAATGATTGGTTTATATAATTTGAAGAGTCAATGTGGTTTGTCAGGCAACATCGTAATTAGAACTCTTATGTGGGCTAAAGACATTTTCTTAAAAGGGACCACATTACCCGATAATTATCATAACACAAAGAAGCACTTGAAGGGTTTGGGTTTGAAGTATAAATGTATTAATACATGCAAGCATGATTGCATATTGTACTGTAACGAGCATTAAGAGAAATGTGAGTGTTTTGTATGTAGCGAGCTAAGATATGTGGCTTGTGAGAGTGGAAAAGACAAGACTGTAAAATATCGCAAGTGGTCATAAGTTCCATAGAATATTTTGAAGTATGTTCCCCTTGGGCCATGGTTAAAACAATTTTTCATTCTATCATGGATAGCAGAGGCCATGAAATGCCACACTTAAAGAGAGATGGGTGGAAATCTCATGCGTCATCGAGTTGATTCACTTATCTGGCAGCTTTTAAATGCACGATGACCTAAATTTGTAAATGAGCCACGCAATGTTCGTCTTGCATTATCAACCCATGGGTTTAACACTTTCGGTAATTTAATCACTAAGAAGGGTTATTGTCTAGTTCTTACGAATCCTTTATGAATGTTAAGTTTGAATTATGAATGCTTAGTATGATTTGTGAATTAACTTGGATAGCACGGTGCTTTACGCTGAATTGTCAACTCCACGATGTCAAATTGATTTGAATATATTTGCCTTGTCTTTGTTAACAAACATTATACATTACTGGTATCCACATCTCTATATTAATTTTGTAATTTTCTTTATTTTTCATGTTAGGTAACCACGGTTGGTCCCCACATGTGAGTGTTATTCTAGTTTGGATTAATAATGAGAATTCATCCTTACATGTAAGACAGTTAGAGAAGTGGACAATGGTGATTATAATTTTTTTGTTACTTACAAAATTGTAAATAATGATGGAATTCCTTGCATTTCATTGTTTTAAAATTATGTACTTAAATAACAGGTCAATATATGATGTGCGTAATATAAATTAGTTACAATATTGCTAAATTGTATATGAATTGGTTGCTGAATATAATGTTTTTTAGAGGGTTGCATAAAATAATATTTTTATTACTAAATGGATATGATCAGGACCCTAATCGGTAACCCCCAATTTTTTTTAAAAAATAACTAAATAGCTGCTCACGGTCCAAGATCGTGACCATTTATTTATTTATTAAAATTTAGGTGTCACGAATTAGGGTTGTGACTAACTTTGAACATTAGCTCACACTGGTCACGGATCTGGGCCGTGATCATGGGGTCACGGATTATGTCTATGACCATAAAGCTAGTATTTTCCTAAGTTGGTCATGGATTTAGGCCGTCACCACGAGATCATGGATTAAGTCCCTGACCATGAGATAATATTATGTCATGGGAGAGACTGTCACCCCCATTTAGGGTCACATATGAGGCTTGTTACCACTATTTTGGGTCACGAAGAAAATGGTCACGGCCGAGATCCATGACCATCTCTTGTATATAGTGTAGTGCTACATAGATCATATAATCATCAATAACATGTACTTATTGCATTAAAGAAAATTGAACATGTCAAAGTTCTTATGAATGATTAAGTTAATGGGTGTCGAAAATCATGAAATATGGTTATGAAGGAAGGTACGGTACTCATTCCATTACCGATAACTTGAATACTTATTCTTTTAGTTATTGGATTATCTAAACAACAAATACCAAGTAAATGATCAATCACTAAATGATGGTATTGTCATCGTGAGACATATGTAGATAAAATCATAAGGAATAATATCAAGAAAATTCTAAATGAGTCTTTAAATGATTATATGGTGTATCCACATGAACACGAATTTGGAGTAGGTATAAATAATGATCTGTTTTGTTTTCATAAGTCATTAAAAGGGAAACTAATAGACTACAATTAAATTTAGGATCTCTTTGAACTAAATAATTGATACACTAAAGTCGGGTATAAGTGTGTCACCGAGACCAAACGTGATGCTAATGGTAATTAATGATAGAAAGCTAAATTATAGTAAAAAGTTTCACCATTAATGAGTAAAAGGTTATAAATGAACCTTATCAATTATATATAAGGACATTGAATTCTTATGGCACTAACAGCACATGATGATTGATAGTTACATTAAGTGGATGCGAAAACTACTTTTGGAGTGTAATAAACCATGTGTGTATGTTTAAGAGATCATTGTATAAATATAAATTTCTCGCATGCGGTATATTTAAGAAATAATACCATTATGTCTTTGATAATTGTATATATGTATAAACCTTATGATTAGTGGGAGTGAGTTAATATATTTTCTCTATATACAAGCATTGATTTAAAAAGTACAGAAAAATAGAATTTGAGTAACTTATAAAATAAACCCTTAAGTTTAGGGTCATTTTCAATTTTAAACCCGATGTTTCAAAATTAGTTCAATTTTAGCCCTCAAACATATGTTTTTAGAAGACGTAACAGAGTGAATGATTAGGAACAATATTCCCTTATACCATTCATTCTAATAAGTCTCATAATAAAGATGTGGTGGAGGAATAAAATTACATGAAACATGAGGTACAACTTTTGAAACATCAGGTTCAAAATTGAAAATGAGCCCAAACCTCTATGTTAATTTTTCATTTTACCCAAATAATTTTATTGGGTTTTAAGAGTTATGTATGTAGTGATGATATACTTAAAAGACTATATGTTCACATCTAGGATATCTACTCATTTAAATATGAATGATTATTATGACTCAGATTTATTAGTTGTATGGATTGTATTATGTTTACTCTTCCATAAGTATGTTTGTTTAGGTTTAACAACAAATATAATAAAGGAGTGCAACACAATCCATTAAATATTATGAAAATTGAGTTTGAAATGCTTTAATGCTACAACTTATATATTATGGAAGTTTGACTTTATTTTAAGACTTGGAGTTATTGACAGTATTATTAACTTGATGAAATATAACTGATATACATAAGTATGGTCTCGTCCATATGGCACACTTGCATGACATCAAGAACTATAGTCTAGTCACACAAATTAGTATATCCTTCTCACATATACTTGATATATAGTGGTAACTAATTACATTATAGTATCGTCGTACAGGAGAGACCAACATCACTCATACCAGTGGAAGAGTGTTTTCCTTAAATGACACTCATATTACAAGCCATCAAACTCAAGGATAAGGGATAAGTGTCCCAGACACAAATTACCACCTTATCTTGTCTCGACTATTAGTAAGGAATCAGGCATGACAGACTCCCACCCAGATTGAAACCTGAAGTATCACCTTGATGATACCTTATAGAAATATGTTTATCCAGGCATTAGAAACATGACAAAGTCATTTCAGCCATGTCCCCATAAAACCATCATTGGAGATTGACACCCAACGTGAGGGAATATACATTGTGATGACCTTGCTCTATGAATAGACAACTGACACTCTCTCATAGGTCATTGAGCTTAGTTTGGCGTGGACCACATGCTAGGGGTGACACTACACACCTATTAACCTATATAATGCAGACTTTATCTTATTTATTTGGATCGACTCTTAGAAACTAGATTGTTACTCTGCAGAATTAACCCTAGATAGATAGAGAGAGAGAGAGAGAGAGAGAGAGAGAAAGCTTGTACTTGTCTCCAATGGATGTTTATGCTTTATTTTAGTGAAACCCTCATAATTTGCATAGTGGACATAGGCCAACAGCTGAACCACTTAAATACTTATGTTCACCTACATTTCCTCATCTTTTCTGTTAAATTACCTATTAATTATTGTTTCATTATATCTCTGCAATACTTATACCCACGGTGAATCCATTGAATAATCTCAGTATCATGAATTTGGCACTATATGTGGGAATATTTTCATTGTTCTCATCTTACCTTGGATTTCCTTTATTATCTCTAGTTGATCTAAGTCCACCATTATTGGATTTGAATCACCATTGAAAAAGCATTGGGTAGAGGATTTTATCAATCCCTATTTGTTTAATCTTGTTTTCTATGTTTTTATACCATTATTATTTCTTTTTACTTTATGTGATTGGCGATGTCTTTCTATCCATCATCAAACGATGGTGTTGGTTCCAGCCAACCACCTCCTCAATCTGAGATGGACGACATAGCGGCAATGCTAAGACCTCTAGTGGATAGTCAGTAGTCCATGCAACACCAGTTAATGCCATTCAACTAAGATATATGTAACAACCCAAGCTTTTGGGCGACTATTTTATAATATTTTGCCTGATGGACTAATTTTATAAAATAGGGGAAGTTGGAGTAAATATTATTTCCCGTGATATTAGGGGATAATATTTACTATGGTTTGTCTATTTACCGTTATGGGAAGGTAAATATCATTATATTGTTTTTTGTTGCATCGTTATATGTTATGCAACGGTTATGACTCATATTTAAATCGAAGCCTAATTAATGAAATAAAATGAATTTGGAACACAAAAATAGTTCGCGTTATTCTGAATGCCAAAATAGGGGGTGCGGTTGTTTGTAGAATAGTCGAGATAGTCAAAATAAGTGCCAAGTTGTATTTTTGAGTTTCGGGCACTTTTGATGGGTTATCACTCAATTATGTGGTTACGAATCATTTTAATGGTGTATCGATATTTAAAAGAGGAGAATTTATGTTTAAGACCCGTATAAGTCTCCTAACCCTCTTATTTTCTCATTATTATGTTAGAAGCCAATGGGGGGAGAGAGAGAGAGAGAGAGAGAGAAGAGAGAGCTTGGGAGAAATGGAGAAAATAGAGATTTGGGTTGGAATTCGTTTCTACCGGAAGAGAATCCGAGACTACAACCTCATGGAAAGTTTCTTACTTGCTAGATGTTGATTTAATGTGATAAATTGCATGTAAAGTTAGGTTTTTTGGGATTTAAACCATTTATGGGTTTTGGGTGTTTTTGGTGTATAACCCTTAAATCTTAGTTTTAATTTGATTTGAGGAGAAAATATTAGTTACTTGATGTGTAGGAATGATGTAGTAGAAATTATTGTTGTTGTATGTGGGTGGAATAATGAATAAAAAGCTTGGAGATTCGTTAATGGCCGAAATAGCTTCTCGGAGAAGGAGCTGCCCGCCATGATCGATCGATCGAGCATGGGGGATCGATCGATCGAACCATAGATCGATCGATGGCCAAGGGTCGATCGATCGACCCCTTCCGATTTTGTGAGATTTTCCTAGTTTTCTTTTAGCCTTTTTCTTTTAGGTTCGAGGATTAGGAACCTTCCTTTGGAAAGTAATGAGGAGTCCTAAAGGGTTGTTTTGGGTAGAAAAACATCCTAGGCTAGCATGGGGATATTTAGGATTATCCCAAGTGGTAGTTATAGAGGTTAAATCTCTCGTTTGATATAGGATGATAACCGAAAATCTATCGAACATAAAATGATAATAATGAGACTTTTGAAAGACTATTATTAAGGGAGACTCACTTTGATGAATTATGGTTTTGTGTTGGACTCTTGGATACTAGTTGAGGATAGTGGCACTTCGGGTCTTATGTCATTAATAAAGTATGACACTAAGAACAAGAAATGCATATTCTAAAATGTGGTACTAAATGAATAAGTACAAATGAATGGTTTTTGAGAAGGTAAAAGTGAATGATTTCAAAATGGAAAAATGATTTTCATAAATGTTAATTTATGTATACACACCTCTATAAATCATTATCATAAGAAAGTTCGCGCGTGAGGTGAAGCCCCCTGGCTAATGAATGTAGAATTGATATAGTCCTAAGCCATATGAGCGTTTATTGTATGTTTTCTGCGATGGTGAGGTAATTCTGGGTGTGGTTATGACTCTCCCGCAGGCATATGATCGCTTCCTGACGTCTTGCGTTGTAAGATCCCAGGATTGTCTTAATGATAGGCCCTGGAAGATGATAGCCATTTAGGGGCGCGCCCAGTGGGGAAACCCGGAGGGGCGGTCGTAAAAACGTTATATGATATATATAACCATTTACAATAATGTGGGACATTATTGTTATTAAAGCATTTTATGATAATAAAATGGCTTTAAATTACATTTCCCGGATGGAAGAAGGGAAATGGGACGTTAAATACATTTCCCGGATGGAAGAAGGGAAGTGGGATGTTATGAAAAGGATAAAGCATTTTTATGGTAATAAAACTTGCTTTATATATGTATTTTTCCTGGATGGAAGAAAGGAAATAAAATTGGTAAAGAAAGTTTTGAAATGAGATTGAATTGGTAAACATTTGATAAAATGAATGACCATTTATATATATTCCTTAAGAAAGAAATAGGAACTGTGCATGTAGAGTTGTGAATATTATTTTGATGACTCCTTGAGTATTGTAGATGAGTTCTCCCCTTTCATATATGATCATTGAGAATCATCATTGATATTGTGCTAGGTTGTGCTTTTAGAATTGAGAGGTGAGAAATACTATGTTAATTGCGAGAGAATTACGCACTTAACTGTCATGCATTTTAGTCACATGGTAATCATATCAAACCGGGCCCTGACCCGTCTATATTTCCTTATTTTGCATGCAACTCTTTGTTCGTTTAGGTGCTCTACCGCAAGAACACCCGTATTGACTCTCCATTCCAGTTGTCCTGGAGCTATAGCATTTTGCGGATGTTGTAGGATATTGTTATAGACGCTTATTTCCATTGTACTCTAGTTATGTCCAGTTTATTTATTCGAACGTTTTGCCCAAGTTTTGTATTCATTTATTATACTTTGATATTTAAATTGTAATACTCGGTGTAACATATTTGTATTGGTCTGTTAACCGACAACTTATTCGATTATTATTTATTATATTGTCTTTCCGTTACCCGTTTATTTTTGGTATCCACCGTTTTTGCAAATTGGATTGTCTAAGTGTTTTTCTTTTATTTACAAAATTTTGAATTTGATAGTCCGTTTTCTAAAATGATTGGTGGTTATCTCGTACTATTATTTTAATCGACAGTGATGCTGAGAATGGACCATCTATGATTCCTGTGATTACTAGAGTATTGGTCTGGCCACTTATTATTTTAGTAGGCGGGTTGTCGCAGATGGTATCAGAGCATCAGGTTTTAGAGGCCTTAGGAATCTGTCCGGATGTATTACGCTTTCAGCGTTACTTTTCAATTGATATAGAGCCTTAGGATTAATCTCGTTGATTTCTGTTGTGAGATTTCATTCTCCTGCTATGATATAAGAACCCCGAAAATCTTTTGTGCGTTCCTGTGATATTCGCAAGTCGTATGAGGAAGGGCATTAGAGGAGGCCGTTGTGTAGGGGTTATGAGATGGGATTACTAAGAACTATAAGTTATAGTAGGGGATGAGGGCCGCTTTGGAGGTCTCTCCCTCCGTAGCATTATCTTATATCGCTACCGTGACTACTAAGTACAGTAGATATAGTTTTCCAAGTATCGCTTCAAGTAGGAAGTGGTACTAAGATTGGGATTCCAAGCGACGTCAATTTGAAGTTGAGGGGTCCTTGACGAGGACCACATGTTGAAGTTCGGTTGGTTGCAGGAAGTGTAATCTCATTCGGTGAGAATATACGGCCCGGGAGTTTTGGTCTAGAGAGGGGTATAAAAGTGCCCAAGTGGGAAAAATGGAGGAAAATCCTTCATCCGTAGGAGTAATGTTAAAATGGAGGAAATGGTAGTCGCCATATTTTGGTGGAGCATGAGGTTTTGCTCATAGAGAAACCCAATAGATATTTTCAACAGTAAGTTTCTCTGGGATAATTGGAATGATGAGAAAGTAGATTCTCAAGTGTTCACATGAGGTTCGGTCAGAGGCCGACAGTGAACAAATAGTTGCAAGGTTAAGTAAACCTTGTATCAAAGTGGGTAGATACAAGGAAGATAGAGCCATTCAGAAGAGATGATAGGCTCACCAGTAAGTGTTGCTAACACTTCTAGAGAAGTAGTGTTCATGAGACCCCATCGGTGGACATCCACCCGGGGAAGATTCATTGAACTAAGGCAAGGGAGGCCGATAGCATGTTCTCTTTTGTTGAGGAAATTAGGGGAACTACGCGGTTAATCGCGAGTATGGCTAGAGATGGATAAATAGTTTGGACATGGAATGTAGAACCACGAATTTTGATTTTTTTTTTTATTGGAGAACAAGGGAAAGAATAGAGTGCCTAGTTAGGTCATAGATGGGACTAGTTTGGTTCGGTTAAGACTAGAATAATGTGTTTGAGACCCATTGGTAGTGGCCAATGAGATTGGCAAGAATGTTGGCGGGGATTCCACCTTAGTAGAGGGTGGTGCATTCCTTAAGAGAAGATGGAGTAGTATTTTATTAACCCTAGATTCGGGTGTGTAAATCGAGCTTGTGGTAGTATCGATATTATTATAGTGAATGTATCGATATGGCTTCCATAGTAGGGAAGTTGTGTATTTTCCTCACTCGTTATAAATCGAGTGTTGATAATTTAAATTTATATGTGTGCTATGTGCTTCTCGTATTATATGTGTTATACGAGTGGAAATATTCTTGGTTTGGTGGGAGTGATAGCAAGAAAATAAATTGTGAGGCTATCCAACTTCTAGTTTCAAAGTGGAACTAGTTGTTCTATAATATCTCACTTGGATACAGTATTGAGACTTTATAGAGATGGTTTACGGTATGTAGGTAGTTTTCATTATTTTCTTTGTTTGTTTTGTTTGATTGTTTGTTTGATTTGCTTGTGTATGATGTTGCCTTATCTCCACGACCAACAAAGTTAAGTAGTAATGCATAGGAGGGGTACCTTGTTTGGATTTCGCTTTTGCGAGACACTCCACGCGTGAACCTTAACGACATTGGAAGTGGAGAGATGCTGTAATTCTTTTCTTTTTCTTCATTTTCTTTCTTTTTTTTTGGTTGAGTGTTGGGTTGGAAGGTTTAGCCGAGAATCACGTGATTGAGTGATTAAAGGGCTAAGTTGATGTGCGATATAGGAGCACTGTAATAGTCCTTCCCTCTGATCGATGTGGGGGAGACTAAGATATGAAAATTGGATCGAGACTTATGGTTATGCCTTAATGAGAAGGCCATTTAAAAATATGTATGTATGTATATTGGGGTAAGCATTTATGGCATCTTACAGAATGTAAATGCCAGGTTAGTTAAATTTTTAGTTAATTGATATGGTAAAAACATATAAGTAGAAGTGCATTAGTAGGGTTACAAGTTAGAATTTTATCGATCCCGATCATGTGTCTTAGACCGTTATATCTTGACGACCGATGATGCGAGGTAGTAATGTAACGGGAGGGTTCCTTATTTGGATTTCGCTTTTGCGAGACGTCCCACGTATGAAACCAAGCGAATGTCGGAGGTTAGGAAAGGTCTTGGACACTAGGGATATAATTAGTATTTTACTTATACGACTTGATTAGGATATATATCGACTTTAGGATTATTATGACGTAAGGCCTTTAGGGAATGTAACATTATTTTAGGAAGGCGGTAGGGAGTTGAACATGAGTAGGTTGTGGGTTAACTCTAAGTAGGATTAGGTCCCTAGAACGAAGAGGTATAGGATCTCGAGTGATTTGGAATGTTAGGCCATAGAAGGTGAGGCCTCTCTTAGATAGAGCGGGGCGTCGGTAACTTAGTTTTTGAGGAGTTGAAGGATAAGTTGACTTTTACTCCTGTGCTCGTGTTGTTAAGATCGGGAAGGGATTTAACGAATGAGTTTCTGCCAGGAACGTGAAGTATTAATACTGGAGCATGGACCCATTGTTTATGCATCTCAGACTTAAATCTTATGCGAAGTGTTACCCCACGCTTGATTTAAAGTTCGTAGCTATAGTATTCGCCTTAAAGAAACAGAGGCACTACTTCTTAGGCAGGAAATTTGGTCTTTTCGCGAGCAACAAGTAACAGAGTTGGTGTTTAGAGTTCGTAAAGGACTATCAATTGGATATTCCCTTTCTCTAAGGAGGTGAGAATGAGGTGGCGGTAGCGCCAAGTAGAGAACCATGGGAGTGATTAACGGAGACATGGGAAGCCAAGTGGAACGAGTTTAACCGAGAGGATGCTATATCAAGAGCATTCCTGTCCGTGATTTACCATTTCACCTACTCGTGTGAAAAGAGTAGTGTGGAGCGAGGAAGGGTATATCCGTGAACGTTCTTATTGAATTACCGTTATTGCAACGGTCATGATTATTGGTAAAGTTTCCAGAGAAAAATGGGAACCGTATGGAAATGGAGTATATCCTACCACCCGAAAGTGGATAAGTGAATGGAAAAAGTTAACCAAATGTTGAAGGGCATACTTTGAATGGGTATGTTCGACTTAAACGAAGTGATTGGGCTCATTGAGCCGTATACTTTCAAGGTCTACACCAATGCGAATAGGAGTAAGTAGTGTTGGGGTTAAATGATTATATGTTAGTGTAGTTATTCCTTGGCAAAGGTATAATGTGATTCGGGAAGAAAGGCAATTTGTGCCGAGATGTGTAGGTATCTCTTTCCATAGTAGAAAAGTAGGATCGATAGTTCATGAGGAACGATCTGGTGCTGTGTTAGAGCACGAAGAATGTAGACCGAGATCGAATAGGGATGACCTTAGTTCGAGTCCAATGGGGATCCCGCACTGCTGAGGGGTTTGCTAAGAATGATAGTTTGGAATAGTATACCCTTTATATGATTATGGGGTACGCCTGAATTTTGAGGGCAAAATTCCCTTCTTAGGGGGGGAGTATGTAACAACCCAGGCTTTTGAGCGACTATTTTATATTATTTTGCCTATTGGGATAATTTTATAAAATAGGGAAAGTTGGAGTAAATATTATTTCCCGTGATATTAAGGGATAATATTTACTATGCTTTGTCTATTTACCGTTATGGAAAGGTAAATAGCATTATACTGTGTTTTATTGCGTCATTATATGTTATGCGACGGTTATGACTCATATTTAAATTGGAGCCTAATTAATGAAATAAAATGAATTTGGAACACAAAAATAGTTCACGTTATTCCAAATGCCAAAATAGGGGGTGCGGTTGTTTTTAGAATAGTCCAGATAGTCAAAATAAGTGCCAAGTTGTATTTTTGAGTTTTGAGCACTTTTGACAGGTTATGACTCAATTATGTGGTTACGAGTCATTTTAATGGTGTATCGACATTTAAAAGAGGAGAATTTATGTTTAAGACCCTTATAAGTCTCCCAACCCTTTTATTTTCTCATTATTATGTTAGAAGCCAAGGAAGAGAGAGAGAGAAGAGAGAGCTTGGGAGAAATGGAGAAAAGAGAGAGAAAATGGAGATTTAGGCTGGAATCCGTTGCTACCGGAAGAGAATCCGAGACTACAACCTCGAGGCAATTTTGTTACTTTCTAGATGTTGATTTAATGTGATAAATTGCATGTATAGTTAGGTTTTTGGGGATTCAAACCATTTATGGGTTTTGGGTGTTTCTGGTGTATAACCCTTAAATCTTAGTTTTAATTTTATTTGAGGAGAAAATATTAGTTACTTGATGTGTAGGAATGATGTAGTAGAAATTATTGTTGTTGTATGTGGGTGGAATAACGAATAAAAGGCTTGGAGATTCGTTAATGGCCGAAACAGCTCCTCGGAGAAGAAGCTGCCCGCTATGATCGATCGATCGAGCATGGGGGATCGATCGATCGAACCATCAATCGATCGATGGCCAAGGGTCGATAGATCGACCCCTTCTGATTTTGTGAGAATTTCCTAGTTTTGTTTTATCCCTTTTCTTTTAGGTTCGAGGTTTAGGAACCTTTCTTTGGGAAGTAATGAGGAGTCCTAGAGGGTTGTTTTGGGTAAACAAACATCCTAGGATAGCATGGGGACATTTAGGCTTATCCCAAGGGGTAGTTATAGAGGTTAAATCTCTCGTTTGATATAGGATGTTAACCGAAAATCTATCGAACATAAAATGATAATAATGAGACTTTTGGGAGACTATTATTGAAGGAAACTCACTTTGATGATTTATGGTTTTGTGTTGTACTCTTGGAGACTAGTTGAGGAAAATGGCACTTCGGGTCTTAGGTCATTAATAAAATATGACCCTAAGAATAAGAAATGCATATTCTAAAATGTGGTACTAAATGAATAAGTACAAATGAATGGTTTTTGAGAAGGTAAAAGTGAATGATTTTAAAATGAAAAAATGATTTTCATAAATGTTAATTTATGTATACACACCTCTCTAAATCGCTATCATAAGGGAAGTTCGCACGTGAGGTGAATCCCCTTGGCTAATGAATGCAAGGTGGATATAGTCCTAGGCCATATGAGCATTTATTGTATGTTTTCTGTGATGGTGAGGTAATTCTGGGTGTGGTTATGACTCTCCTGCAGGCATATGATCGCTTCCCGACGTCTTGCGTTGTAAGATCCTAGGATTGTCTTAATGATAGGCCCTAGAAGATGATAGCCATTTAGGGGCGCGCCCAGTGGGGAAACCCGGAGGGGCGGTCGTAAAAACGTTATATGATATATATATCCATTTACAATAATGTGGGACATTATTGTTATTAAAGCATTTTATGATAATAAAATGGCTTTAAATTACATTTCCCGGATGGAAGAAGGGAAATGGGACGTTAAATACATTTCCTGGATGGAAGAAAGGAAGTGGGATGTTATGAAAAGGATAAAGCATTTTTATGGTAATAAAACATTCTTTAAATATATATTTTTCCTGTATGGAAGAAAGGAAATAAAATAGGTAAAGAAAGTTTTGAAATGAGATTGAATTGGTAAACGTTTGATAAAATGAATGACCATTTATATATATTCCTTAAGAAAGAAATATGAACTGTGCATGTAGAGTTGTGAATATTGTTTTGATGACTCCTTGAGTATTGTAGATGAGTTCTCCCCTTCCATATATGATCATTGAGAATCATCATTGATATTGCGCTAGGTTGTGCTTTTAGAATTGAGAGGTGAGAAATACTATGTTAATTGCGAGAGAATTACTCACTTAACTGTCATGCATTTTCGTCACATGGTAATCATATCAAACCGGGCCCTGACCCGTCTATATTTTCTTATTTTGCATGCAACTCTTTGTCCGTTCAGGTGCTCTACCGCAAGGACACCCGTATTGACTCTCCATTCCAGTTCTCCTGGAGGTATAGCATTTTGGGGATGTTGTAGGATATTGTTATAGACGTTTCTTTCCATTGTACTCTAGTTATGTTATGTTTATTTATTTGGGCGTGTTGCCCAAGCTATGTATTCATTTATTATACTGTGATATTTAAATTGTAATACTCGGTGTGACATATTTTTATTGGTCTTTTAACCGACAACTTATTCGGTTATTGTTTATTATATTGTCTTTCCGTTACCCGTTGATTTTTTGTATCCATCGTTTTTGCAAATTGGATTGTTTAAGTGTTTTTAGTTTATTTACAAAATTTTAAATTTGACAGTCCGTTTTCTAAAATGATTGGTGGTTATCTCGTACAATTATTTTAATCGACAGTGATGTTGAGAATGGACCATATATGATTCATGTGATTATTAGAGTATTGGGCTGGCCACCTATTATTTTAGTAGGCGGGTTGTCACAATATCATGAGTCGAATCCCTGAGGAACTGATTGTTATTCTCATCACATCAGCATTCGTGAGGCACTATAACAAAAAATGAAAAATGGTCACAGAATATGGGCCACGGTCCAAAACTGTGACGAGGTGGTCATGATCCAAAATCGAATATTTATTGTGATCAAAGTTTAGAGTGACCTCATTAAGAATATGGTAACGATCAGGAACCGTGATCCAGGGGTATGGTCTAAAACTGTTACTCACCCCTGACCCTTTATGGCGCTAAGTATCTCGCTATTTTGGTCACAAAGATGGTCTCGATCCAAAATAGTGACCCACCTGTGATAATTACCTGTAAACATTGGTCACAGTTTAGAACCGTGACCCCCAAACCTATTTCAAAATGGTCACATTCACTGGTTATATACAAAACTGTGACCATTTCTCGAGATTTCAATTGCCACCAATGTGGTTACGATCGAAAACCATGACCATGTTTAACTCATTAATGGGTCATATAATGGGTCACGATTTTGGACCGTGACCCCATTTTAGGTATAAAAAACAAAAACTCCACATTTCATTTCACCCTTACCCAAAAATTGGAACTCTCCCTCTATGTAGATGAAACTGGTTAAAATCTCTCTCTCTCTCTCTCTCTCCCCCTCCCTCTCGCCTTTCATTTTTCGACGAAACTCTCTCCCCACACAAGGTACATTTCATTTTTTCAGCAAAACTCGAAACCATTAATTTCATTTGTGTGTGTGCAATTCATTGTGTGTTTGTGTGTGTTTTTCATTACGCGCTTGTGTGTTGTTAATAATTTTTGTTGTTGTTTCCAATGTCTAATGATTTATGAAATTCATGGTATGAAATTACTATTGAATTAATAAGTTATATGTATGGGTGGTTGTTATGAAATTATATAATTAGTTTTTATTCAAATTTTATTAATGTTTTTTCTCCATTTTATGGGTATTGTTATGAAATTACTATTGAATTTATGATTAATAACATTTTTTCACATAACTAACTCTAATTAATGTTTTCATTGTACTATTTTTCCATTGCTATGAAAATTTCTCAATTTCATTATACTATTTTTTTTTTATATAACTAGTTTTTTAGCAATATTAAGCCTTCAAAGAAAAATACATGAGCTTAATCAAAGAAAGTAACATTTTAACAATATTAGGCCTTCAAATAATTTTTTAGCATGATGAGTCTTTTTTAATTATATATTTTAATCCTTATAATGGGTGTTTATTATTATTAAAGAGCGCGTTTTTTAAGATTTTGGTCCAAGTGGGCAATTCATCATGTTTATGTGTACATAACAATGTGTGTGTATGTGCGTGTGTGTGTTTGATTATTATCACATGTTTAATATTGAAATATGTCCCTATTTATTGTTAGAAATTGTATATGAATCCCTTAATATATAATTGTATATGAAATCCCATGTTTTATAATTATGTTCTTTGAAATCAATCAAGTAGATGATTTAGAAGGAATATGAATAAAATTATGTTAGACTATTAGGTTGATGGTTGTTGTGGCTTGTGTTGAATGATCATGGTTTGATATGAATGATGGTACTTAAAACGCTCGCTCTATTAATTCTTCGTAATAAACCTTTAACTAATTACTTGTCTTAAAGACTACTCTATATTAACGACTAAATGTTTAGAATAGAGTTACTTGGTTAACTTGTTATGACCATGTTCACCCCTTCCTTAAATGGTTGTGATTTGGGTGAACAAAAATTAGTGGAAGGGCTTGCACAATTTGTGGGCAAATGGTAATTTTAGGTTCAATTAAATTAAAATGAACTTAAATTGGACTTGTTGTGTCTGATTTATCGGATGGATAATCATAATTCATTTAGTTAATTATAGACATATCTTTTTGTGTCTTCTCCCTTACGACTCATATTCACACCCTTTTATATATTTTCTTAAGAAAAATGAGTCACGGTAGTAATTACTAGAAATAAGAGTACGAAAGGCTGCAACTTGATCGCACTAAGTCTGAAATGACAATGAGACTCAAAATTTGGTATAGTATAGTAATAAAGCGTTCCAAGGTGCTGAGATAAGATACCCAGAGATGGAGAAGGTTGCATACACCCTAATATATTCATCAAGAAAATGAATCCCTACTTTCAAGCTCATACAATGGTAGTACTCACCGACACACCTCTCCGATAAATCATGCTTAAACTCAAGAAAATACGTAGTCTAATGGCTTGGTGGATTGAGTTAGTTGAGTTTGATGTCATCTACCATCTAAGAAACACAATCAAGGGGAGGATTGGGATAGATTTTATAGGAGAGTTCACATGGGAATCATCGGAGGAGACTAAACTAAAATATAAGTGGCGAGTTCAAGATAAGCCGTAAGTTCAGAATTAAGAGCCTCCAAGAATAATACACATAACATTGAAGTTAGTATCCCAGAGAAGGATTTATTTCTTAAAAATAGTGTCCTTGATGAAACCCAGTATCGTCAGATATGACCATGAAAAATATGTTTGCTGATCTCTCATCCTATGCAACCGGTAGTGGGGATAGGCTAATTTTATTGGCCCCGAATAAGATCGATATCAAATATGCCCTGAGGTTCAATTTCAAAGCACCTAACAATGAGGCCAGGTATGAGGCATTATTAGAAGGACTAGTGCTTTCTAAGGCACTAGGTGTCAACCAACTTCTTTCCCACAACGATTCACAACTAGTCGTCAACCAAGTTCTGGGAATCTATGAGCCAAAGATGAAAAATGGAAAAGTACTTGGCGATAGTGAAAACGATACTTAAAAGTTTCTAAGGAGTGAAAGTAAAAAGGATTTCATGAATTTAAAACCAAAGAGAATATGCCCTTGGAAGGCTTGCTTCAGCAACGCGAGCTAATATTTGAAGAACAGTTCCAGTAAAAAAAATTCAGAAACTAACCATTGATCGAAAAGAGGCTGACATCACAAAATGTTTTAACTTACACTTAGGACTGTCATCAATGGACCAAATTATTGAGTATTTAAGGGATAAAAATCTCCCAACGGTTAAAGTCTAAAGAATAAAGGTGCATTACTGAGTCACTAAATTCCCATTATAGGGAATGTGTTTTACAAAATGGGTTATCTACTCCCACTTTTGAGGCATGTCCATCCTACAGAGATAAGTTATATGCTTAGAGATGTTCACAAAGGTAGTTGTGCGAGCCATATCAGAGGAAGGTCATTGGCAAAGACAATTATGACTTAAGGCTACTATTGGCCAAACCTGGCTAAGGACACAACCGAGTATATTCTTAAGTGTGACAAGTGTGAGTATTTTACAAATATACCTCATTAACCTCATCAACCGTTCTCTCTCATCTCTGCTCCTTACCCATTAGCATAGTTGAAAATAAATCTGGTCGACCAATTATCAAGAGCCAAATGGAACTTCCTCTTCCTTATCGTTATGATCGGTTATTTTTCAAAATGGGTAAAGGCAGAGGATATAGTAACTATTCTATAAGAGAAATATTCAAATTTATTTGTAGGAATATCATATGCCTATATGGGATCCCAAATACTCTGATTTAAGACAAAGGAAATCAGTTCAAGAAAAATTCTATAACAACCTACTGCAATAGGGTCGAAAAAATACAATTCCGATCGGCACATGATCGACCCTATACAAATGGGCAAACAAAGGTGATAAATAGTACAATACTATATGGGATAAAGAAGAAATTCAGGATGCCAAAAGAAAGTAGGTCGATGAGTTACACAGAGTAGTATGGGCATATCGGACCACTGAGAGAACGCTGACCAAGGAGACGCCTTTTAGGTTGGCATACAAGTCAGAAGCAGTCATCCCAACAAAAAATGGGTTGCCGAGTCATAGAGCCTAGACATATGATCCACAACTAAACTTGGAAGAGAGAATACTTGATTTAGACCTTATTGAAGAGTGCCGAGAAGATGCGGTAATAAGGAAATTGGCCAATTAGTAGAGAGCTACAAAGTTCTACAACAAAAGAGTCGAAGCTCTTTTCATTAAAGTTTATGATCTCATACTAAAAAAGGTGATTAGAAAGATAATAAATTTCACCAAAATTTGCATGAGCCGTACAAAATTGCAGAAGAAGTAGTTCTAGCTACCTATCGTCTGGAAAACTTGGAAGGAGATTTATTCACCAACCCGTGGGATGCCTATAATCTGAAAAGAATATTATCATTGAAGAAACTATGTAATAGTCCGAGATCACTTTTTGTTATCAAATGTTATGAGAGTTATTAATCAAATGAAGTGTTGTCTTATATTGTGAAACTTTAATTTTTACTTATTGTATACTAATGAAATCTCTCTCTCCATGATATGAGAACACTTGGAGTCTCTTATCCTAAGCACGTATCAATATAAACACTGGGAGGTGATAAACTTAACATCATTATTTTATGGCGACACCTAACATCATTATTTTACTGTGAAAATAGTATGGAATCTCTTTCTTGGTGGTGTGAAAGTACATGGAGCCTCGTCTCCTAGGCATATATCAATATAAACCCTAAGAGATAGGAAACATAACATCATTACTTTATGGTGACAATAAAATGAAATCTCTCTCTCGACAGTGTGAGAACACTTAGAGTCTCATCTCCTAG
The DNA here is from genome assembly GCA_949130495.1 of Sambucus nigra. Taxonomy (NCBI): domain Eukaryota; kingdom Viridiplantae; phylum Streptophyta; class Magnoliopsida; order Dipsacales; family Adoxaceae; genus Sambucus; species Sambucus nigra. The sequence goes on along the minus strand of OX422210.1, from coordinate 560,702,824 downwards.
GCATGTCTCAATATAAACCCTGAGAGGTGGAAAATTTAAAGTCATTATTTTATGGTGACACTTAACATCATTATTTTATGGTGATTGTAAACACCAGTACTTTATGGTGACAATAAAATAAAATCTCCCTCTCGATGGTGTTTAAATACTTCGAGTCTCGTCTCCTAAGCATATCTCAATATAAACCCTGAGAGGTTGAAAACTTAACATCATTATTTTATGATGACACTTAACACCATTATTTTATAATGACACTTAAAATATTTATTTTATGGTGATTGTAAGCATAATTATTTTATGGTGAAAATAATATGAATTTTCTCTCTCAGCGGTACGAGAATACTTGGAGTCATGTCTCCAAAGCATGTCTCACATTAACCCTAAAGGTGGGGAAACCTAACATCAATATCCTTATGACGATATTAAACAACATCGTTTTATGGTTAATAAAAAAGGAAAAACTACAGAAGTATGTAGACATAATGGTGAAAATAAAATAGAATATATCATTGCACTATTCACAAGAACACCCCCAACAAAGGGATATAAAAAATACAGTAACATTGGAGACTAGAGGCGTTCGACTCCTTATGACTAGACTCATATTTACAAAAAAGTGTTGGGTATCGAAGACCAAAGGCGGATGCCTAAAGATTAGAAATAAAACAAGTTCAGACTCGATCGCCAAGTCACCAGATGTTGTAACTCTGGGAACGATCGACTCCTCTTGAACGTTGGTAGAATCTTGGTCACCAACCTAGGTCTTTTCTTTAAGAATGTGAGTCACATCATCCTCTCAAGCATTGGCATCAGCCGTTTCCTCGTAAACTCCCTTAGCTTGGACCTCCCCTAGGTAAATAATGGTCTCAAAACTAGAAAATATTAATGAGATTAGAGTAACAACCACTTAAGAGTATTTCGTGAAAGGGTAAGGAAATTGGGTGACCACTCGTCTTCACGTGACCTTAGACCCCCTCTCCGAGTACAAAATGGCGTATCCAATAAATTCCTCAAACTCCTTGAACTGCTGCACACCTGCTTCACATTTGGATTTAATAAGCTTCTTCTCAGTCTCGAGGCGCATCCTCAGGATTTTGTGTTCCTTCGTTAAAGCAACAAGACGAGCCCTATATCAGTCTCGGAGCCTGATCAACTCGTTTTCATGAGAAATTTTGTAATCAGGCATCTTTTTTTTTGCATGTAGGCCATCTTCATCTCAAATTTCTCAATAAGAATGTTCTTCGGTGTAATACCCCATAATTTTATTGATTTTATTTAATGGGATTAATTAAATTAAATGGAAATTAATTAGAAATTAATCCGAATTTAAATACTAGAGAGACGTGAGTTGGTATTTGGTTATGATAATAAATGATGAATATTACTGGATATATGTGGTAACATATGATTGTTAAATTTATTAAAATTGTCGCGAGTCAAAAATACGACAATTCGGGAAAATTAATTGGGACGCGCATGTCAGTCGCGTCAGAAATTAATTTAATAAGATTTAAAAGTAAATTATAATTCTATCACCTATATGGTCATTTTGAGTACGCTAACGTGTCCGAAGAGGCATAAATAGTCAGAAAATACTAGTCGGGAGTTTAGTTTGGGTTTCGGGGCATTTATAGGCCAAACCGACAACCCAGGAGGGTATTTTAGTCATTTTAAATTTTATGGAATTTAGACCCACGAATTTTAGGGTTTATTTAGCATCTTTTATGAGGGCCATTATCAGCCACAAAAGCAAGAGTGGGAAACGTGAATTAGAGGAGAGGTTACAAAAAGGGCTTTCAAAGCCATAACCACCATTCACCACCATATTTGTCACCATAGAGAGAGGTAAAACCAGCCATCTTCGTCACCAGCGGATCAGAACACTATTTTAAAAGCAAGTGATTTGATTTCCATTAGTTTAAGTGAATATATCATCCATGCTAGTATAGGATTTAATGATAATCTTGTATATTGATGAACACTCATGGAAATTGGAGAAGAAACCTAAATTTTGAATAGGACTTGCATGTAGATTTGTTATGGAAATCATTCAGTAGCAAAATCATAACCTTAGATGAATAAAAAACGAATTTAGAAGAGAAGCATGATGATTCTTGATGAAATAGAAGAAAATAGGTTTTTTATGATAAAATGAAGATTTAATCCAAGAAACGTTGATTATTGATGATTTAGAGGTTTTCGAATGTTAGGAATCATGTAATTAGGTTGTTTAATGATCCCTTATACTTACATTAGAATTTCTTATCATGTAATGGCATTTTGGGACAAATCTGGGACTGAAAAATAAGGAAACTCGTAACCTGAACTGCTTGATTGATCGATCAACATTTATAGTCGATCGATCGACGGTATCGATCGATCGACATTCATGATCGATCGATCGACCTCCCCATAAATTGTGATATTCCCCCCTTTTGAATTTAATTAATTTCGACCCTTGAAAATTATTGGTAAGGACCTTGTGAATACATTTGGGTTTAAAGAGGACCAGTAGGGGTATATATAGGAACCGAATTATATTAGAATTGAAATGGGACTTTATGTTAGACTTAATAGGGTCAAACGTGTGAAATTCTATTGGAGATGTCGGTAAAAGGAATTAAATCTATATAGTTGATAATTTAGGGTTAGAGAAAGAAATATAGACCTTAAGATTAATGAATTAAAATGTGGTAATAATAGGAGACTTAGTAACCTTCTTGTTTAGGTTCTAAGTACTTAAACTATACGACGCGAGACGTATCGGCCAGATATATGATATACCATCTAATAATATGAAAGCGTACGAAATTTAACAATGGTATAGGGTTGATAACGTACCTTTAATAATATTATAAGTTATCTAAGTTGTGTGAATGCTTAGTGTAGTAACTATTATGTGTATAACATACCTACCATACTTGCTATCACGGGAGGTCGACTTTCGGAACAGGGTCGTCTAATCTTTGTGTGCCTACGGGGGGATTTAGATTGGTACCTTAAGGACATAGGATTGTGAATGGCTTATTTATGAGTTAATAAGTCAGCTAACCATGGGAGCGTAGGTATGTGCGTGGCCCATGGGTATGTGGACTATGTTCACCTCCATTATGTGTGATTTTGCTTATTAAAACGGTTCCTGAGAGATTCAGTATTCCTTATGTACGTGATGTACCGGGATTCGATAACAGAGTATGTGTGCACCGCAGCTTAGCCTAGGGGTGCCCTATTTTGTATAATTGTGCTGGGAATAATATACTTTTGATTTTAATAAATTCATATGTTAAAGTGTGGATATAAATTATTGGGACATTTTATAATGAAATTTAATACTGAGAATTACCTATCGTAATTGTTACACATTTAAATGATTAATGAGAAGTGAGGTTTACGTAGGTTATATTAGAATGTTATAAATAAAATCCCTTATTAATGTGAGAATAAAATGATAGACAGACTAGTTATTTAGTGGCATAACTAGGACGGGTCAAGGATACACGTTAGGCGTGCGCAATAGTTGAGGGGTGAGGAACTCATGTGGGGGAACGCAACTAACATGTATTTAATATTTACTGTTTAATGCAATTAAACACTTGCTATATTTTGAAACTGTTTTCACCTCGGGATCTAACCCGTTTTCTTTCAAATCTATTTTCTTGTAAAAACCTTTTAGGAGCCCCGCCACAGGGACGCCATGCTTAGGAGTTACATTCCCTTGACGTGATGTAACTGCTGTGGAAGTGACAGGACCTCGATAGTAGACGCCTCCACATTCTATATCGATTATGATTCTGATTTATTCATCAGTTAGGGCATGTCGCCCCTTTTCTTTAGAGACAGCTTTATTGTACTTTCAGTTTTGGAGTTGATTAATAAATTTTTCAGACATTGTATTTGGTTTTATTCAATATTTGGATTATTTAGAGGAGTGTTACTCCAGACTCATTTATTATTCCATTTGTATTCGGTTGTGATTGTGATAGGATTGTGGTGTTATTAGTTAATAATTTAATTGGTTGCATGTTAATCTCATTTATATAAAATTTGACAACTCACTTTTTAAATATTGGGTGGCTAGAAATTGTTTAAAAATGTTTTCGACAGTGATGCTATGAACTGAACCAACTTGACATTTTGTATTAATTTGAATAAAGGAGTATCTACCTGGTATTTAATTGGTCGGGGTGTCACAGGTGGTATCAGAGCATCAGGTTCAAGCGTCCTTAGGACTGTACGGCTTGTTATGTTTCCACGTAGCGTCTTTTGATATAGAGCCCTATTATTAGGACTGATGTACTCCTTGATTACATTTTATAGACTAAGTTCTTCTGCTACAATGTTATGTATGGTCAATGGACTTACATAATTCATTTTAAATTTCATATGTCGCTCATGAGGGAGGTACAAACCAACACTACTGAGGGAACAAATGCGGGTCAAGACCAACGAGTACCTCAGGTACACCACGGAAGAACGAAAATCACTAAGATAGCGAACATCATGGCACAAGTAGTGACTACCGCAATATTGCAGTACCAAAGTAGCAGTGTGCAGCTTGCAGGTGGCAAAAGAACGAGATAAGTTGATCAACATGACGTTGCTAAAGTTAGCAACAAAAGGAAAACACCACCACAGCAACAAGTGCCTTGGATTCGTCAAGGACATAAAGGCAATGGAAATAGAGGGAAGAGCCAAACTCGCCAGAGACAACAAAGCCAAGGGAAGAGGTCTACCACCAAGAGGTGTTTTAAATATGGACGAAATGGCCATACACGTCTGGCCTGCCCAGATTCGGCTGGTGACATACCTCGTCCCAATCGGCAAGGACAACAAGGCATAAAAAGGGAAGGGTTTCAGGGCCAATGTTATAAGTGCGAACACCAGGGTCACAGGTGGAGGGACTGCCCACAACCAGATAAAGTCCGAGGGCAGGATACCCAACATAAGGAAGCCTGGATAGTTACCCAAACATCGCAGGCACCATATCGACATCAAGGAGTACAGTATGGATGTGTCTATAATGCCCGATATGCGGTTATGCCGATACAGCAACTACCACATGCATTTGGAGATACGATACTTCATTATTAATTTTATCCTTTAAGATAAAATGCAAATCTCGAATAACTTAGATGTGTTACTGTTTATTCCTATGCATTAAGAAACGTGAGTGTATAATGCATTCTTATCCTGTTATGTTTTGAATTAGTTACAACGGTTTAAGTGTTAATAGACCATTATAGTGATATTATAGCATTCATTAGAAATTTTACTAAGTGTCACTTGAGTGGAGGAAAGGCCATATTTCTATTTATATATTTTCATATGGTGGCATATAAAGACTTCGTAAAGTACGTCATCTAGTTATATTTAATTCCGGTGGGTAGGGATGTCAATTAGGGAAATTCAAGATTTGTTAAAATGTTTCTGAGCGTGGGGATTATCCCATAGTTATATTAGAGTTTAATGCTAAGATAATAGGAGAAATGTGTTGAGCGTAGCCTCACGTGTCATGAGAGGAGGTAAGTTAACTTCTTAGCAACAAGTAATGATAAGGGACACAAGTTAGATACCGAAGGCCCCAAATCTCATTAACCAACAATGCAAGTTAGTAGTGTATTAGGGGGGTTCCTTGTTTGGATTTCTCTTTGCGAGACATCCCACGCATGAAACCTAGTGAACGTCGGGAGATGAGAATAAGTGGCCTTTAGTACACGAATTAGTACCCTAGTTGTCATCCCCAAAGAAAATGACAACTTAAGTGTTGTCGAATGTCTTACCTCGTGAGTGAATCGAAGCGACAAGGAGGATTATAGCTACAACTATTAGGTTGAATGATCCTAACCCTATCGAACCTTCGGAGTTACAAGTCCAGACTAGGCATCGTTTGGGTCAAATCTCCATCTGGAGGAGCATCTCGCCTCAGAGTTCTCCCGTGTTGTTTGTAAGGAGAAAAGGGATAGATATTTATAGTTGTGTGGCGATTATCAGGAATTGAATAAAGTCACGATACGGAATAAGTATCCTTTGCCCCGAATCGATGACTTATTCGACCAGTTGAGAGGATATTCTTTCTTCTCAAAGATTGACTTCAGATCGGGATACCATCAGTTGGGAATCAGGGAGCATGATGTCTCAAAGACTACCTTCTTAACGAGATATGGTTCCTACGAGTTTAGGGTTATGCCTTTTGGCCTAACCAACGCCCCAGCCGTGTTTATGGACTTGATGAATAGGGTGTTCAGAGAGTTCCTAGACCAGTTCGTCATCGTCTTTATTGATGACGTTCTGGTTTAATCCCAGACAGAGGAGGAACATATCGAGCACTTGAGGTAGGTTTTGCAGACGCTGCATCAGAATGAGTTATATGCAAAGTATGAGAAGTGTGGATTCTGGCTGAAGGAGGTTCAGTTTTTGGGGCATATCATTTCCGATAGGGGAATATCTGTTGATCCAGGGAAGGTATCAATGGTGAGAGAGTGGGGATAGCCCACGACACCGATAGAGATACGTAGCTTCTTGGACCTAGCAGGATACTACAGGAGGTTTATTCGGGGTTTCTCAAAGATAGCGAGACCTTTGACACATCTGACTCGCAAGGTTGTGCCATTTATCTGGAGCGATGCCTTCCAGTTGGCATTCGATGAGTTGAAAGACAAGTTGAACTCAGCACCAGTGTTAGCATTGCCTAGACCGGGAGTTGAGTATCTAGTCTACACCGATGCGTCCTTACTAGGACTTAGGGGTGTACTGCAATAGGAGAGTCAGACTATAGCTTATGCTTAAGCCTCACGAGAAGAATTACCCCACCCATGACTTGGAGTTAGCGGTAGTAGTATTTGCCCTTCGATATGGAGACATTATCTCCTGGGGGAGAAATTTTGTTTATTCACGGACCACAAGTCCTTACAGTACCTCTTCACACAGAAGGAACTAAACATGCGTCAACGTAGGTGGCTTGAGTTCGTGAAGGATTATCAGTTTGATATCCAATATCACCCAGGGAAGGCTAACGTGGTAGCAGACGAGTTGAGCCGTAAACAAAAAAGGTGAGGTGGTCGAGGTGTGGAGAGCAAAGTGGCAGGAGTTGGGACACCAGGACGTAATAGCCCGATCAATCATGTCAGTGATGATAGTCATGCCACAAATCGTTACGAGAGTGATACAGGCCCAGGAAAAAGACTCGTTCTGTCAGGAGCAGATAGTCCGATTACTGGTAGAGGGAGCCGAGTCCTATACCATTAGTTAAGACCGGGCTTACGCTTCAATGGGAGATTATTTGTTTCGGAGGGGGAAGACTTGCGACACGAGGTAATGACAGGGTTGCACGGTTCACGCTTCGTGGTACATCCTGACGGGGATAAGATGTATTAGGATATGAGGCGACAATACTGGTGGAGCGGGATAAAGAGAGACATTGTCGAGTTTGTTTCTAAATATGCCACTTATCAGTTAGTAAAAGTGGATCATCAGAGATCGACATGTCTTCTACAGCCATTAGAGGTTCCTATGTCGAAATGGGAGAGTATTTCCATGGACTTCATCACGGGGTTACCTACATCACAGAGGGGTCACGACTCCATATGGATAATTGTGGATCGGTTGACCAAAGTTGATCATTTTCTGCCAACTCGAACAGACTACACGACGGGACAGTATGCCCAGATTTTCATAACGGAGATAGTATGACTCCATGGGGTGCCTCTCAATATCGTGTCTGACCAAGACGATATATTTATTTCACGATTTTGGGAGAGTTTCCAGGTAGCCATGGGTACAGAGTTACGGTTGAGTACATCATATCACCCGCAGACTGATGACAAGACCGAGCAGACGAATCATATGTTGGAAGACATGTTGCGGATGTGCATCCTAGACTTTGGAGGTGGTTGGGAGTAGTACCTTCCACTGGTGGAGTTTGCCTATAATAACTCCTATCAGTTCACGATTGGCATGGCTCCATTCGAGGCATTATATGGTAGACCTTGTCGTTCCCCAGCATGTTGGCTAGAGGTGGGGGATAACAAACTCCTTGGATCGGAGGTGATTGAGGATACTTCAGCGAGGATATAGATGATACAGAGTCGTATTCGGGTAGCTCAAAACCGACAGAAGAGTTATGCCGATGCTAAGAGATTCTTCAGAGAATTCAAGGTGGGGGACCAAGTGCTACTTAGAGTGTCCCCTATGAATGGGATTATGCGTTTCGAGGAGAAGGGAAAATTGGCACCTAGATATGTAGGGCCGTTTCCTATTATCGAGAAAATTGGGCCAATTGCGTATCGATTTGGGTTATCAGAACACCTGCATAGGATCCATGACGTGTTCCATATTTCCTCACTAAGGAGATATCTTAGGGATTATTTGGCCCATAACCACATTGCTTTAGAGGACATCGATCTACAGCCTGATAGTTCCTATTAGTAGGGGTCGATTGCTATTCTGGACCACAATGAGAGGAAACTGATGTCGAAGATAGTACCGTTAGTACGTGTTCAGTGGCGGCATCATAATGCCGAGGAGTCTACCTGGGAACGAGAGGATGAGATACGCGAGCGTTATCCATAGTTGTTTTTGCCAGGTATATTTTATTTCCGAATTTCGGGACGAAATTCTGTTATTAGGGGGGAAGTATGTAATGCCCCGTAATTTTACTAATTTTATTTAATGGGATTAATTAAATTAAATGGGAATCAATTAGAAATTAATCCGGATTTAAATACTAGAGAGACGTGAGTTGGTATTTGGTTATGATAATAAATGATGAATATTACTAGATATATGTGGCAACATATGATTGTTAAATTTATTAAAATTATCGCGAGTCATAAATATGACAAATCCGGAAATTTAGTTGGGATGCAGGTGTGAGTCGCATCAGAAATTAATTTAATGAGATTTAAAAGTAAATTATAATTCTATCACCCGTATGGTCATCTTGAGTGTGCTAACATGTCCGGAGAGGCTGAAATAGTCAGAAAACACTAGTCGGGAGTTCAGTTTGGGTCCCGAGGCATTTCTAGGCCAAATCGGTAACCCGGGAGGGTATTTTAGTCATTTTAAATTTTATGGAATTTAGACCCACGAATTTTAGGGTTAATTTAGCAGCTTTTATGAGGCCATTAAGGCCATTATCATCCACAAAGCAAGAGTGGGCAATGTGAGTTAGAGGAGAGATTACAAAAAGGGCTTTCAAAGCCATAACCACCATTTAACACCATAATCCACCAGATTTATCACCGTAGAGAGCGGGAAAACCAACCATCTTCATCACCAGCGGATCAAAACACTATTTTTAAGGAAAGTGATTTGATTTCCATTAGTTTCAGTGAATATATCATCCATGCTAGTATAGGATTTAATGATAATCTTGTATATTGATGAACACTCATGGAAATTGGAGAAGAAACCTAAATTTTGAATACGACTTGCATGTAAATTTGTTCTGAAAATCATTCAGAAGCAAAACTATAACCTTAGATGAATTAAAAACGTATTTAGAAGAGAAGCATGATGATTCTTAATGAAATAGAAGAAAATAGGGTTTTAATTATAAAATAAAGATTTAATCCAAGAAAGGTTGATTGTTGATGATTTAGAGGTCTTCGAATGTTAGGAATCATGTAATTAGGTTGTTTAATGATCCCTTATACTTACATTAGAATTTCTTATCATATAATGGCGTTTTGGGACAAATCTGGGACTGAAAAACAAAGAAACTCATAACCTGTACCTTCTTGATCGATCGATCGACATTCATAGTTGATCGATCGACATTTATGATCGATCGATCGACCTCCCCAAAAATTGTGATATATTTCCCCCTTTTGAATTTAAATAATTCCGACCCTTGAAAATTATTGTTAAGGACCTTGTAAATACATTTAGGTTTAAGGAGGACCAGTAGGGGTGTATATAGGAGCCATATTATATTAGAATTGAATTGGGACTTTATGTTAGACTTAATAGGGTCAAGCGAGTGAAATGCTATTGGAGATGTCGGGAAAATGAATTAAATCTATATAGTTGATAATTTAAGGTTAGAGACAGAAATATGGACCTTCATATTAATGAATTAAAATATGGGAATAATAGGGGACTTAATAACCTTCTTGTTTAGGTTCTAAGTACTTAAACTATACGATGCGAGACGTATCATCCGGATATATGATATACCATCTAATAGTATGAAAGTGTACGAAATTGAATAACAGTATAGGGTTGAGAACGTACCTTTAATAATATTATAAGTTATCTAAGTTGTGTGAATGCTTACTGTAGTAACTATTATGTGTATAACATACCTACCATACTTGCTATCATGGGAGGTCGGCTTTCGGAACAGGGCCCTCTAATCTTTGTGTGCCTACGAGGGGATTTAGATTGGTACCTTAAGGACATAGGATTGTGAATGGCTTATTTGTGAGTTAATAAGTCAGCTGACCATGGGAGCATAGGTATGTTCGTGACCCATGGGTATGTGGACTATGTTCGCCTCCATTATGTGTGATTTTGCTTATTGAAATGATTCTTGAGAGATTCAGAATACGTAGTATTTATGTACGTTATGTACCGAGATTCGATAGCAGAGTATGTGTGCACCGCAGCTTAGCCTAGGGGTGCCCTTTTGTATAATTGCGCTATAAATAATATACTTGTGATTTTAATAAATTCATATGTTTAAGTGTGGATATAAATTTTTGGGACATTTTTTAATGGAATTTAATACTGAGAATTCCTTATCGTAACTGTTACACATTCAAATGATTAATGAAAAGTGAGGTTTACGTAGGTTATATTAGAATGTTATAAATAAAATCCCTTATTAATGTGAGGATAAAATGATAGACAGACTAGTTATTTAGTGGCATAACTAGGACGGGTTAAGGATACACGTTAGGCGTGCGCAATAGTTGAGGGGTGAGGAACTTATGTGAGGGAACGCAACTAACATGTATTTAATATTTACTGTTTAATGCAATTAAACACTTGCTGTATTTTTAAATTGTTTTCACCTCGGGATCTAACCCGTTTTCTTTCAAATCTATTTTCATGTAAAAACCTTTTAGGTGCCCAGCCACAGGGATGCCATGCTTGGGAGTTACATTCCTTTGACGTGCTGTAGCTGCTGTGGAAGTGACATGACCTCGATTGTAGACGCCTCCACATTCTATATCAATTTTGATTTTGATTTATTCATCAGTTAGGGCATGTCTCCCCTTTTCTTTAGAGAGAGATTTATTTTACTTTTAGTTTTCATTTCAGTTTTGGAGTTGATTAATAAATTTTTCAGGCATTGTATTTGGTTTTATTCAATATTTGGATTATTCATAGGAGTGTTACTCCATACTCATTTATTATTCCATTTGTATTCGGTTGTGATTGTGATGTGATTGTGGTGTTATTAGTTAAGAATTTAATTAGTTACTTGTTAATCTCATTTATATAAAATTTGACAACTCGCTTTTTAAATATTAGGTGTCTAGAAATTGATTAAAAATGTTTTCGACAGTGATGCTATGAACTGAACCAACTTGACATTTTTTATTAATTTGAATAAAGGAGTAGCTACCCGGTATTTAATTAGTCGGGGTGTCAAATTCGGCTTACTCTCAATAAGCCACTGATGAAGGTGTTGAAGAACAATGATAGACTAAAATAAGGTAAATCGAAGAGATAAAAATCAGTACGTGATGATATAACACTTCATAAAAACTATTAATTAAAATTTTTACATGGATAACCCTATGCAAAGAAAAAAAATGGAAACTCTGATACTTCTTTGAGTATCAAAGGAACGACTATTATAGGTAGGAATCCATGTAGATAAGATCTCTTAATCCTTCGACTAATTCCCGAGAAGAGACCCAGGAATTAGGTTGAGTTAAGACAGACGCGCGATCGTAGGCGCATTATCAGAAATTAGGACACTAGGATTAGTAGGTCATTTCGAAGGCTTAGATTTATTTTGTTATTAGGAGACAACCCCCGATGTGTGACCTCTTTTCTCTTTTTTAAGCCCTCAATATGGGGCCAACAATTATCACTTTAAACTTAGTGGGGCTTATCAGTTGGTCAGTGGTCTTGCCCTTCAGCTTGGATAAAATATTACCAGTAATGGGAACTTCAATTTCCTAAATATTATCGGGTATGTTGTCAAGGCGATCTGTAAAATGAAAAAGATCAATAACTGCCACTATCAGCTAAAGAATTAGATGATAAGAAAAGTTAGTAGATTTATATAAATCAAAGGATCTTACCAAAAGAATATAATAGGGCCGACCCCATTCCCACAAATTAGAGGATTTCAATCTTGATTAGTTCCTCAAATAATACAAGACCATCAGTCTCTCTCAGTTGATTAACCCTCTTCTTATTGCTCATACTCAATCCAGGGTCAACCTTTACCAAGACTGTGATCTTATACCACTTACGAGTCTCCTTAACTTCCCTATTCATCAGTGACTCATCATTAACAAACTCCCACAAGCCTGAGGTAAAGAATTATTGATACTTCCAGTTATGATTAGAAGTCTGATTCATGTGCATAAGCTTTCGATTTGGTTTGCGAGCAATGAGATTGTGATATCACGGGATAAATTTAGTGGTAATAGGTATATAATATGCTCGACAGTTTTCTAGGGTAAATCTGCCTTATAAGAAAGCCTTCAAAGGATAACTGGCCCTAGGATCGTCCTCCAAGCATTGGGGGATAGTTGGCTCGGTGCAACACTAATAGCTTCAAGGATTCCTCTAACTCCAGAACCAAAATGAAAATAAAAACCCAATTTAAAATTTTACTTATATACATCACTCTCGTCACTATTCTTGAGATAATAGGCCCTCTCATCCTCGATCGGCACTCTCACGTGGATTGTTGGGTCAACACCATACAAGTGTTATCGATAATGATATCCGTCTCTTGGACATCTCTCTTATAAGATGAGGCAACACGTGTCTCAAACTCATAAACTTCTATCTCATCAACCTCAGCAACATGCTCCTTACCACGTTAGTATCGGCCTACATAATCTTCATCAGTCATTACATTTAAATATTAGGGCGGCTTTGGTGGAGGACTGTTATCTCCAATCTCACCATCAGAGATATCATAAATTGGGGGCTCGGGAACCCCATGCAGATAAGATGAGGTGTCGGGATGGCCTCTCTTACTGGATTCAGAAAAATCAATAATCTCGGCTAAACTAGGATGAGCTACAGTTACTCTCGTGGCTTTATCAAAGGTGCTAAGGTTTACAACATCAACTCTCGGATGGGCTATAGCCCTTAGACATTGAATCTGTCCCAGCACTAGTATAACGTCTTAAATCAAACATGTTATCACTATTAATGACAATAACACTTGAAGAAGAAACTTCAAGTGTAATATCATAGTGGAAGGTTAGTCAGACACAAAGGAAGGGGTACTACTGCTAAGGGAGGTATGAATTCCAAAAAGTCACAAAAAAAACGAAACAAAAAAACTAAAGGACATAATAATAGAAAATACAGGAGACACGATTGAACGTGTAGCTACAAAAAGGGGACGACCAAAAACGTTAGAGAAGGTGGTTGAAGGAAACATAAATTGCGATGTTCTATAAATAGAAATATCTGGTCTTTAGTAAATCTTTTAAATTAGGTCTACCTAAAGAAATATCAAAAGAGGGTAATGACGGAGCACAATTTTCAAGGCGTGGGATGACGTAATGAGCTACACGTGTAGGGTAAACACGCCTTGCATGGTGCACCCACTCTCTATGAATCAGCACACCTCTGCATAACCAAAGGATGACCCATAACTGATAATAATCTCATAGTTGATATGACTCGAAGTCACATGGGGGTGATATGATCGTTACATCCTCAAGACATTATTGACAACTAAATAGACAACTAAGCCTCCAAGTGATATGACATGAAGGCCATTCATAGGACGAGACGAGACACTAAGAGGAATCATATTAAAGCCAAGGGGGACCTAATTTAAACCTCATCCCCTTAATAACACAGACGACTAAGGTATAGAGGGTAAGATATATATATATATATATATATATATATATATATATATATATATATATATGTAAGTATAGTCTCGTCCATATGACACACTAGCATCCAATTAGACACTACAGTCTCGTCACACAGATGAGACTAGTCTTCTCACCTATACCTGATATCACATTACAATCTCGTCGTACAGGGGGATCAACCTCACCCTAGTACTAGTGGAAGGGTATTGTCCTTAGAAGACACTCATGTTATAAGCCATCAGACTCAAGCGTAAGTGATAGGTGTGTCGGACTGAAATTACCACCCTATCTCATCTCGTATTTCGGTATGAAATCATGCATGGCAGACTCTCGAACGGGTTTATATCTTCTCTAATCACTTCAAACAATAGCTCCTATAAATATGTTCATCCAAGAATGAGAAACGTAACATGGGTATTTCAGTTATGTCCCCATAAAATTGTTATTAGAGATCAATAACTCACGTGAGGGAATATTCATCATGATGACCTTGCTCTATGAACAGACAACTGGCACTCTCTCATAGGCCCTGCACCTTAACTATTCATGGACCATATGCTGGGGGTGACACTATGCACCCTTCTGCCTATAAAAGTCACACCATGTCTTCTTTATTTGGATTGACTTTTAAAATCCTAGTTTTACTCTGCAGAATTAGCCCTAGAGAGAGCTTGTACTTGTCTCGAATGGCCGTTAATACCCTATTTTAGTGAAACACTCAAACTTTTGACAATAGATGTAGTTCAATTACCGAACCACTTAAATACTTGTGTTTACCTCCATTTCTCTCATCTTCTTTGTTAAATTACCAATTTATTGATGTTTCATTATATCTATACAATACTCATACCCAGGGTGAATCAGGTTCATAATCTTAATATCATTAGATTATCATCATTCCACGGATTATTGAATGGCTCTCCTTCCAAAATTTTTAGACGATACGTTCCTGAAACTACTTCTTTTGTGATTTTTTATGGCTAATGCTAATTTGGTCGAAGTTTATTAGATTTTTGGATCATCGTTTTTAGTACGAGATCGCCAACTTTAATTAGACAAGCTTTGACTCTTTTATTGCAGAACTTTGCGGCTCTCTACTGATAGGTCGATTACCTTATTTGAGGACTTGGAGGTTTCAACACTATTATCATGCCGCTGAAATATTATGACAATGTCGTTGCAATCTTGTTAATGAAGAAAGGTTAGGTATTCATAGAGTAACTAAACAAATTGAATGTAAATACCTTTCAATTAAAAAAGAAATTTTAAAACAACGACTCTCACTTAAACATATTATTACAAGTGTTAACATAGCAAATTCACATAAATGGGCAGTAACCCCCCCCCCCCCCCCCCCCACACACACACACACATTTTCTCACGTTAAGGTTAGCCAGACACGATACGCCGAAGATGGGACTTGCCGATCAATTAATATCATTCTCAACACAACAAAATATAAATACTCTTAAGTTAAAGGCCGATGCTTTAAAGCTTTAAGAATATTTTCATGACAATAAATAAACTCGCCCAACACCAACTAAATAATAAAAATATCAACAAGTAAATATCACAACTCCAGCATAAGGTAAATGAATAAATAAATATCGGGCTTATGCCCTTACAAATGTTTCCAAAATAAAATAAGTGAACTATAGCATAAAAGCACCTAAGCTAGAGTAAAAAATCTGGAAGGCTACTAAGCACGAGAGATGATAGGGCTGGTAAAACAATAGTCCTATTATCCCTGCCTAGAAATAACCTGGGGGTAAAAACATTTAAATTTGGGTCAGAGCCCGAGGTGTGCAAGAATTAACTTACTTAATTTATGAATGTAATAATACATTCAGTGCATAATATCTATTCCCCCTCAGTCACTCACATGCATATAACATCTCACCCCTCATCTAAGTGTGATATGTTTCACATCCCAAAAGTCCCCAAATAATAACTACGACTACGCGTCAATTTAATAAAATGGCTAAAAGATTTAAATGTATCATCTACATTTAAGTATCAATACCCGTAATATTTTTCAGTCCCATAATTTTCACATAAGAAGAATAAACATCTATTATGCATTAAATAATCACCATTTTAATTTATATCCACACTCTTAGACATTTAAGTTTATCTCAAAGAGAGATCGAGTAATTATATATATGTCCTTATATATATATGACATACTAGGGCATCGCATGTTGGTGTCTACTTCGTGATCTATCGGCAAGTCCGAAAGAATCCCTTATTCTAAGCTGACATCACAAAGCACACATAAGTTGAGGGTGGTCCCTACGCATGATACCTGTATACGACCCACACCCAGCGGTGATACAGGATCGGTCAGCGCCAACACTACCTCTCGTGGGTGGAGCCTCCACATAGTACCTATATGGCCTACACATCGTCAAGCTCACCTGTGCCGAAGTGTGGTATGCGGCCTGATCACGCGAACCCGAAAGCCGATAGGACGGTCGACTGGTATGTCTAGACAAATACATAATAGCACATATTATTATCCATATAATATGTATAGGTAATTACTCCATAATTACCATAAAGTCCAACCAAAGTCCACAACATCTTTTTATTTATTAATAATTTACCATCTAATAAAGTATTAATTCAATTCCATAAAAAAAATATTTAATCAACTAGTTAATTATAATTTTTCCTGTTTAGTGGGGGCACCTCCGTATTTTAATAAATCCTTTATTTTCCCAAACACGGTTCTGCTAACTCACTGGGATTCATAAAAAAATACTCACAACCGATATACCAGGTTTAATACCCTCATCAAATAAAATATAAATCTTACCCCATAAATAATTACTTAAACACTTGTTATTTGTAATTGTTCTAAATTAAATGTAGGTGCACCATTTATTTAACCCACTGATTATAGTCCCTCGTTAGAGCCAACTGCTCCTCTTAACAGAAAGCCCAAGTCATTGTACCGCATTAAATTAATCTAAGGGACTAAGCTATAGTAAGGATTTGACCCCAAACCTATGAAACTTCGCAACAGAAAACAAGGTCAAAAGTCCCCGACATCGCTCAAACGACCACTAGGGTCATTCGCGCGACCGAATATGTTGCTCTAACAAATGCCCACGTCGTTTGAGCGACCTGCTCTTCTTCCTTAACCCAATTCTCATTCTGCGTTCTTCCCAGATGATGAAACTTAAAACCCATAACTATATGCATTTATTTCGAAATATCGACCCAGAAATGGTGATGCGTTCAAACCCAAAACAACCTATACATGATTTTCTAAACTCCAAAGGATATCAGTGTTTATTATGAATTTTACTGCTTCAATCATTCTGAAATTCTAGCCTCTACCAATTCAGATCATGGGCATTTAATAAGGGGTTTAGATCACCCTTTCAGTCTTAAATTTACAAAGATGTTTTCTACATCAATTCATCAAATCTACCATAAATATTTTGGGTTACGAGACCTAATTTTATGGGACAAATCTTACACAAAAATCAGCCCTCTACATACATTGTTTATCATCAAATCAAACCTATTCATTTTTAGATCCTAGAAATCTAACGGGGAACAATTACGATGCATTGAGAAATAAATTGAAAACACAAATTAAGCAAGAGAATTCTTGCCTTTAATTTTGTAGAGGAGAAGCCCTTTGAAAACTCCCTTGAATATCCCCTTTGTTCTTGAGTTTTTTCCTTCTTTGGTATTTCTCTCTTTTCTCTCCCGTGGCTAATCTAGGTTTTCTCTAATGATATTGGGGGAGAGGTTTACCCCCACTTAAATACTTAATTAATGGGTAATCCCGAGTTGGGCTTAAAACCCAATTTTTGGCCCCCCAAATGGACCTGAATGCATAACACAAATAGCCCCAAAACTCCCTAACTTATATACCTATGACCCGAGACCAATTCTAAATATTTAAAACCTTAAACCGAGTCTAACGCTTTCCAAAATGCGTCCCAATTATTTTTATTTCACTTAGACATTTTTATTAGTGAAACGACACGCCCCCATAAATTTACTTGTTTTATTTATTTTTAACTCGCAAGTCCATTATGTGCAGTTGAGTTCTATCTGTATTTAATCATGAATAATTGATTATTTAAAATTAAAATTTTTACTCATATAAATTTAAATTCATCCAATTTAAATTTATTCCCAAATTAATATTAAATTATCAAATTTAAATCAGTCGAAATATTTTATTCTAAAATTACGGGCTATTACATGGGCTATCATAAAAGGCATTGATGAAGCATGCTTAAGACATCGGTCTTAAGTGCAACTAATAAAGTTTTGATGTTATGGATTGCTAATGCTTATTGTTTATACTACACTATGATATCAATAAAGTGTTTTGAAATTCTATGTTTTTGTCTTACTGTATATATGCATATGAATGAATGAATGCAAAAGAAATAGTCTTTTTACAAAGACATCGTGGGACCATTATTAACAACCCACACTTTAGGTTTAATTGAATATGGCATTAGTTTCGTGGTACATGAAATGAATCATGCTCTTGAATTAGAGTGGAACCGCCATAACTCATAATGGTGGATTATTTAATTAAGGTAAATATTTTTTTAACTATTCTAAAATTTATTACCTGCTTTATGTTTTTGAATCAAATCATAAAGTAAAATTATTATAAGGACCAAATGGAAAATTATTGGAAATATTTAATTTCAAAATTAAGATAATTCAAAATTAGTTATTTAATTATATATAAGATTCCTACTTAATGTGATCCATGTAAGAATTTAGATTTGAGAAGATTCTTTTAGATAAGTCATTTAAATATTAATGACTTTGATGGTGGGTTATGATTCTCACCCTATATGTAGTAGATTATATTTCATCAATAGTCTACATAATAACACACTATATTGGCCAAGAGGGAGAAAATTACGAGATTTAAACATTATTATTGATGAAGGCTATGATGGAGAAATCATCAAGATGATTGAAACAAATTTTTACAACAAAACTTGATCAATGAATTGGATCAAGGTAAGTATTCATTTCTATTATTTAGGCATATTTTGTGAAAACATGAAGATCCCCGATCCTTTTATTAAAAATAATTATATGCTAAAGTTTAATCAAATTAATGTGTTCATTATCAATATTATGGTGTTTTTAAGTATGTGTTTACATCCGAGTCTTTAACGAATGGAAGCATTAGACAAGCAATTACAAATAATGACTATACAAACTCTAATAATGACATGCACATAATCCACAGTGACTCCATCCCAATTTAATAGTCGGCATTTGAACGTCAAACATTTTAAAAAATAAATTTACATTGCAATTTTTCTCTTCTAAAACTGGTGATGACTTTAAATTCAAGATATGGACAAGGTTTGTTGTTCTCTCATTTGTATTGTTTGTACGAGTAACTTTGTAATTTTACCTAATTTTATATTTTATTATTTGAAACACAATGTTTAAAGTGAAGGAAAATGAATTAAGAGTTTGAGGAGATTTATAGATTTTAAGTTTTGAATCCAATCTCTATATACTATAAAATGCAAAACAAGGCATTTATGAGCATTTAAGACTCCTTCTCATTGAGAGTGTCCACGTGACACTCTATATTTTATCTCTTCTATATAACTATATAAAAATTATAGTCCCAAATCGTACTAAATTGACAGGTGTAAGTAATAAATACCCTTATTACTTGGTATCTGTTTTTTCTCTCGCTTCTTCGACTCCCCCGTCTTGGATTTCCAACCGTTTGCTATATCCTTCTCTCACTTATATATATATATATATATATATATATATAGACGTGAGGATCAATAATGCGAAGGTAGAATATGGACTCGAGAGTAGAGTAGTTGTAGCAACAACAATGTTGGTGGTGGCAATAGAGCTCACAGTTGGGCTCTGTACGATTGACGTTCCCCCTAAAGAGGTATACATGTAGATTGTTCCCCCTGCCTTTCGTGATATTTGACACTAAATCTTTATGAACATTTCTGATTTTATAAGAAAAAAATAGATTTTTGTTGGCCCTGTGTTATTAACAAAGATAAGGGAGAGCTCCTTCAGATATGCTTAAAATTTCTTTATGAACTTGATTTATCATTAGCTTTTTCGTTGACTTTTTATTATTTGTGGGCATGTGCATGTGGCTGAGAAAAACTCTCTCTCATCTGTGTTGAATCAGTTTGAAAACCCATTTAACCACTCAACATCCCAAGAAAATCGAAAATATATTATTTGTTACGGCCAAACAGGTACTGTCAATAATTTAATTGTGTTGTAGAATGGTGCTGTCATTTTAATCGAAAGTCATAATAAGCAGGGGTCGGTTTTTGGTTTGGGTTTGGTGCATTCCGGTATAAGCCGGACGTGGGTTTACACGGGGGATGGCAGATTTCATCAAAATCGAGTGGGACAAGGGTCCGGGTCGCCGGAATGGGGGGGGGGGGGGGGGGGAGAGTTGGGTGGATAATGGGTTATTAGGTGTTTTGTTAATTTTCATTTTTGAACCCCTCTCCCTCTCTTTCTCTGTATATATTCTGCCTGGCGGATCTAAAATTTGAACTCAACTTCGGATACGATTGGTGTGTTGTTTCTCTTTTCCGTTTAAAAATCTCTCCATCGACTTCCAATATTTACAATAAATTTAATTTAATTGCAGACTAATAATTTCACTCTAAATTGAATTTCATTTCTGACTAATTTTACATTATAAATTAAATTTCGTACTAATAGTTTAAATGTTGCAGTAATTAATTAAATTTTAAAATGCTATACAAGCATTTAATAGTGCTCCTCAACTAACGTATCCACGTGGACATACATAATTTCCTTTCTCTCTCCTTTAATTTATTCCGTTGGAGTAGATCTCTACTCATTCTCCCTTTTTATTCCGGCTCTACCCTAGAAACAAAAATGTTTCGTTATCCCAAGGGCTATCCAACGGTCCAAGTATAATTAGTGCCTTACATATGTTGTGTTTGATGTCTTAAATTTCTGCCCACAATTTTTAACCCAGGCCCTCATTCAGATCCCATTTCCCAAAATCTAAGCCTCGAGTTTGCAACCACGATTATAAACCCATACCCGCAGATCCAACTTGAGTAATAATCTTCATTAAGCCACCACAACCGCAACCAACTCACCTCTGTCATTAGAGGCACGCGATCTGAATCATTCTCAAATAAGTAGGTTTGGTATCTATGCATTTGAATCCAAAGAAACACAAATGCAGTCAAAATCCTTATTACATTAGTTCTTGAATTTTATTAGTTTGTTGATTGAGTTAAATATGTGTTTTTAAAGGTCAGTTGGGTATCCATGGTTTATGTTCGGTGGGTTTATGATGGAAATATGGAGGGGTCCTTTAAAAAAGTGTTGGCCAAGTATACTAACGAGAGATTACTAATGATTGAATATTTTTATGTTTGCCGTCGGATTTGGAGAAGATGTCTGCCAGAGTGTTGCTGGAAGGAAGTCCAGGGCAACAGGTGTGGGTTCAGGTGGCATTTTATTTTCGAGTTTGGATCTCGAGTGGCCAGACTTGAGGGAGGTCCATTGGGTAGTGGGTTTATGTCCGTCCATGGCAGTAGGTTGGTGATATAAAAGCACTCTTATTTTTATTCCTAACCCATTTCCCAATATTTAAAGGATAAACCGAAAGAATTAAAGTATAAATCTTGGTTTTTTATTTTTGCTTTGAAGCATAGGCTTGATTTTTTTTTTCTTACATTCATAAAATAGAAGGGTTTTTTTTATTATGCTGGGTGTTGTGTAATTCTCATGTATGGTAGGCAGTGGTGGTTAAGGGTGATTATGGTGGGGCAGTTTTTGCCGTGCAAGGTGTTGCTGTGTAGAAGGAGCCCATCTAGAGATAAGTGTTGGTTTATATTTTATTAATATGGGTATGTGTTTTTATATATATAATTCATTGATGGGTTTCAAATAAATATGTTTAAATTTTTTTTTTACCCTACATAATTCATTGGCGGGTCTCAAATTTCTTACATTTGAAAGGAAATTATGTGTATTGATGTATCCTCATTTTTTATCATCTCCCATCTCTATTCATCATCTTAAAAGTATGTCTGGATTAGAAACATTTATGTCTCAAAAGAAAGTACTCTTTGAAGTAAATCAATAACATTAATAACCAAATTGAAATGGAATTCAAAGCCTACTTTTCTTATTCACTTGGTGTTACGATACAGTAGTTGATTGTATATATATTTGATAAATCTTAATTAAATTTATGTCATAATTTTTACATGTTGCACATCAAAAATTTGATCAAATGCCACAAAAGGATACTTTTTCTTTATGAAAACCTTCTTTTAAGAGTTGGGAAATTCTTATAACCAAGCCTATTTACACTGGTGATTATTTTAACTCATAATATATTTTTTTATTAAATTATATGAATGAATTATTCTCGCCAAAAATAATAATTTCACTTTCCATAAATATATACTTTTTTTCAGTTTAAATGATAATTTTTTTCAATAGAATGTTCGTAATTGGAATGACTACTTCTCACAAGTATGAAGGTTACATGGGAGTCCTAGTGAGTACAGAGAAAGGGAATCCTATTGCCAACAATTTGAGAAGTCTTTAGTATATTTCATTATTGTATTGTAGCTTAAGAACATTATATATTGCTAATAAGTTCACCATCGTACATAAAAATAAATAAATGTAATCGTGCTTCTCTTTTAATGGAGAGACCAAGAGAGCTACTTGCATAATACCAAAATTATTATGTTTATTTAAGATTTTTTATTCATTTCTATCCTTTTTTGATTTTGCAAAACAAGGCATTTATATCTCCTTCTCAATAAGACCATCCACGTAAGACTATGTAATTCTCTTTCTCTCTCCACGTGGCCTGTCCTCACCCCACCCAAATTCATTTACTCCTCCACGTTTCATATACCAGCCTCTACAATTTCTCCTCTCTCTCACTGTTCTCATTATCTGCCCTTTTCTATTCCTCCACCCTAGAAATCAAAACGCTATAAGTATACATTAAACCCCATACATCTGAGCCCGAGAGAGGGAGAAGGAAAAGATAAAGCATATGTGACTCTCTATACCATTCTAGCAATCTGTGGCTTAGACCCGATTTCGAATAGGTAAACACATTTTTTTGTCTTTGTTGATTGATTTATAAAACATTTATGGTTATAAACTGCCATTTTACAAGAGATATTGTATTTGATGCTCTAGATAAATGGGTGTTATGTATCTTTTCATCAGTAACCTTTTGATCTCATTTGGTGTGTTCGTATAGAGGAGAAAATCAAAAGGCAATTTTTTTTAAAAAAATTGACACTTCCCAAAATTTTGGGATGCATATATATATACACACACAAATATATATACGAGTGATTAATTCATGCAATAATTTTATGTTAAATTATATACTTTCTTTTTTTTTAGGTAATTTTATATTAAGATAAATTTCTGTAAATTTTTGCAACACTTAGCGTATTGGGATGCTATATTCCTATGTATTTTTTCGGTATTTTGTATAAATAATTTGTTTGTTGTTTTGGATAAAAATTATACCTGGACCAAATATTGAGTCTATAACTGCACCAAATATTGAGTTACTCCAACAATTATCAATTGAATATAATTGGTTGTCATTGTTCATTATTTATGTGTGTACTGCTATTGCTCTTTTTTTTGTCTACTGCTACATTTTGTTAGTGATTTTTATTGATATTTTTTGTTACTATCTTTTGTCCCAAATTTATGGGGACGATTTTGTAATGATAACTTTGTATGTAAGGTTTGACAAACATGCTTGGGTGGCTTATTAATTCCAAAAATACATTTAAAAAAATAACTAAATAAAGTTTGTCACTATTCTTTTCCAAATTTGCATTGTATTGTTAATTTTAAAGATATTGACATGCACATGTTTTGTTAGTGTTTGTTAGTTGTTTTTACCATAGATGAAGAGAAAATTAATAATAAAAAAAACATTTGGGATTTTTATCTTCGGATACTTTTTGGGACAATACACTTCTATGGCTCAACACAGGTAATATTTTTTTTCTTAAACTTGATGGTGTTTTTTCAGTTTTGTGATATGTTTGGATTTTGGTGTGTCAAACTCATTGGACTAGAAATTGGAGTTTCAATCTGGATCACTGTAGTCGATTCTTTATTCAAGTGACTTGCTTACAGGGTACATACGATTAATCTTAATAAAAGGAGGATAGTAACAGAGTTTTCAACATAACTACCTCATAAGTGGAAAACTTATTGAGGTGGACATATGGTACATGACAAGAAAGAATGGTTTTCAAGAAAATAATTTCTTACGGGAAGGAAACAGAAGGGGAACTGTTGCTCAGACAGATGTGGGGAATCTAACTCCTCTTCATGATGTTTTTGAAATAATGGTTTCTTATTAGTATTTATAAATGATAACTTTATTTTATAGATTTCAAATTGATTAATCTATTTAACAACATATATGAAGGAATTTTACAGTTATTGTTAAAAAATAAATAAAACCTATCTTTTATTCATACAAAATATAAATAGTTTATTTGTAAGAATATTGATGCACATATAATAAAAAAAAAAAATTGTTTGTAATTTAGGATTTATGGTCACTTTTCACAGTTATTTGATTTTGTTAATTTTTTTTGTAGATGTTGAGATTGGTAAACACTTCTATAAGATTTGTTAATATTTCTACACGTGTTTCAACTATCGCTAATACTCTACATTCTTATGCATCGCACATCGCGCGAGTTTCCACCTAGTTTAATATAAATATATAAAAACGGAGTCTCTTCTCAGCTTTGTGACACGTGGTACTTTTAATTGCAGGCCATCAATTGAATCCCGCTGCTAAACTCTTCTAATTTAACCCTCTCTTACCGGACCTTTACACTTCCCATGTCGTTCTCTCTACCCATCCCTCGCATGTGTCTTTTCATGTCTCTTATTCGGTACTTTAGCATTTATGTTTCAATCCCTTTTTATATTCTACTTAAAATTAAAAACTCCCTTTCTATACCTCTTCCTTTCCCTATTTTTTATCCAGTGCACACACCATGGAAGATATCTCTATATCTTTCAGCATTTTTTCTTATTGTATTTCATTATGCAGATTAATTTTATTTTATTCTTATTTGACTTAATTGATTAATGGTGAGCAACATAAGGTTTGCAATTTTTGTGCCTATGATTATTTCTTTTTTAAATATATGTCAACTTCATTAATTTTTGTTTATGTACCTAATAATTTAGAATTGGTTTAGAATTTTTTGGTATTTGGGTTTTGGTTTGTGTTTTGATTTCAGATTTTACATTAAAAAATGGCATATGAGGATAAGTTATACATAAGTTGTCTATCATAGAATATAAATGTTTGAACATTTCTTTATTTTTTTATTCTGAAATTTATTTGAGAGATTATCTGTGTAATAAGGATTACGTTTCTTTTACGATAGATAAGTTTTTTTTTCCTATTCCATGCGCTTATTTTATATTTATTGAAATGCCTCAATGAATATTATATATACAAAGGTTCTATGTTAGGCATGTTATCTATTGTGTTTACATTATAATTCGTTGATTAACTCTCAAGGCCTTACCTGGTCTAATTTGACTAAAACACAATATATATTGAATGAGCTTATATACTTAGTGAAAAAAAACTTTTGTGAATGAGCTTATATAATAGTTATCTATTAGGCATAAACATTGTTTCAGGTATGTTTATTTTATATCTTTGTAAGAGATATCATCAATCACGGCCGAAAAATAATGTTGGTACTTCAGCTGGTATTGTCATATGCCATAATTAGCTTGTTGCATTCATAAAAATGGTATTGACTATTGAACAAAAGATTGTATGACAAAAGGAATTTGAGTAAACTATAAGAAAAACTAAACATGTTTTCTCATATCATGTTTCCTTCTCCAGATCTTATTATGCCATCTTAACTAAGAAATTAAAAAACATAAGGACTTGCAAAAAGAGAAGCTAAAACAAAACCATATTTATTTTCTTAAGAATGAAGTAATGATATACATTGAAGAAATTTTATTATTAACATCTTAGTATATAATTTAAGGAACCCAAACAACAAGGTTCTTTTGTTTGCAGATCAACTGCAAGAAAAAATGAAAAAAGTTTCCAAAGTACAAACATTTTTTTTGTGTGTGGCAATATCATTTTTAAATATTTCTTGTACAAATTTATTTTCTTTTGTTCAATTTTCAAAGAAAGAAACTATTTTGTGTCCACCTTCAATGTTACATAGCATCATCAACAATACTGAATGATACTATATATATTTTGATATTTTTTTTATTGTAGCCTATATTTAGATCTCCCTACTTTTATTTTTCTCCCACCATTACAAACCTTTTACCTTGCAACTTGTTGTGTGTGGTTGAAGATTTCATAGATTAATGCTCATTTTATTCATATCAATACATTTGGTAAACATATGACATTTACTTTTGCTTTTGCTTTTTTTTTTTACTATTACGAAATTTTTAATCTCTTTATTTAGAATGGCATGTTTCAAATTTTTATGTAGCTTTTTCTATAAAATAATGTACCGCCGGAACTATAAATCGCTCCCATATCGTGCGAAATTAAAATCTAGTTGAAAATGAAAACATGACTACTGAGTTGGAGGAAGGAGTACAATATAGCATCATCAACAACACTCCATGATACTATAGATATTGGGTTATGCTATTCCCACTCCAAACGAATACTGAGGCACTCCAATTCTGTTTCTAAATTCTAAAAAAGACCATTAAGACCTTATATCAAAGTTCATCATTTATCCTCTCCACTCTCTTTTACTTAAAACAAGTCCACATACCAATACTTTTAAATAATAGTTTTAAGGATAATTTTTTAAAATAACGGGTGTTCGCTTTCCTTCTTTTCTTTATTTTTTATTTTTCTAACTGTTTTATAAAAGAACAAAATTGTTTTAACATAAAATGTTTAACCGTTTTAGATAAAACCTTTTTTTTTCGTATAAGGAAAAAACTGTTTTAATTGTAAATAAAATTGTTTTTAATAGAAAAACTGTCTTAATTATTTTTTTAATGTTTTTTCAGTTTTTATTTATAAAAAATAGTTGGTCTGCCAAAGCGGTATGTATAGGTGATCAGACCGCCTATACACACCACTGGCGCGAACAATTTTTTTTAAATTGCAAAAAGATTATTTTTAAAACAGTAAAAAATGCTCCGCGTCAGTAGTACGGGAAAAATATGACCCCATGCCATGTCGGATTTTTTGGATCGTGATCGTGTTAGTTAAATAAAACTGTTTGCAAATAGGATAAAATACTGTTTTTTAAATAGAATAAAAAACTGTTTTTTAAATAGGATAAAAAATATTTTTTTTAAATTTAAAAACTGTTTTGTAATTAAAAAAACTGTTTTTATCTTATTTAAAAAGATATTTTTTTATCTTAAAAAACTCTTTTTTATCATATTTAAGAAACTGTTTTTATCCTATTTAAAAAGCTGTTTTTTTTTCCTTTTAAAAAAAACTGTTTTTTATCCTATTTAAAATACAGTTTTTTATTCCATTATAAAAATATTTTTTTTAACTTTGAAAAGAAAAAAGGAACTTTAAGTTATTTTCGGGACTAAATTAGTTAAATTATTAGTTTATGGAGTAAATTATTAGTTTATTGTCTAAATTGGATATTTTAAGCTATTTTAAAAAAATATTTTTTTTAAAAAACAGTCATTTTTTACAGATAAACTTTAAAAAACAGTTATTTTATCCTTTTTTTAAAACCCGTTTTTTATTTTAAAATCATTTTTTTTATTTGGAGTACATTTTAAAAGTTTGACTCTTTAAAAACTCTGAATTTTTTACTTTGAAAAAAAGACAGTTTAAAACCGTTTTAAAATATATTTAAACAGTTGAAAAAATAGTTTTTTATTTTATTTAAAATACTGTTCTACTAATTCCTAAACTAATAAAAACTGTTTTTTATCATATTTAAAAAACAGTTTTTTATTAAATTTAATAAAAACAGTTTTTTATTAATTTATGAATTAAATTGGGCAAATTTTAAGGACTAAATTAGTCAAATTATTAATTTAGGAACTAAATTGATCAAACTTGAATAATTTAGAGGGCGTTGAGTTTTTTTATTCAAAAATAAGGATTGTTACTTTGGTGAATAGCTTTTAAGGGCTGTTTTGTCATTTCAAATTATTTTGGAGTGTTTGAGTAATGGGAAGGAGTGTTTATAGCTCTACCCTATATATTTTGATATTTTTTATTGTGGCCTATATTTAGATCTCCCTCCTTTTATTTTTCTCCCACCATTTCAAACTTTTTACCCTGTAACTTGTTGTGTGTAGATGAAGATTCTATAGATTAATGCTCATTTTATTCTTTATCAATATATTTGGTAAACATACGACATTTCTGTTTTTATTTTGCATTTTTTTGTACAATTATGAAAATTTTCATCACTTTACTTAGAATGACATATTTTAAATTTTTTATGTAACTTTTTCTATAAAATAATGTACCACCGGAACTATAAATCGTCCGCATTAAAATATAGATGAAAATGAAAACCCAACTTCTAAGTTGGAGGAAGGAGTAAAATATAGAAAACTAATGACACCATTAATCGACAAGTTCGACAAATCTTAAATAATTGTCCACTGGTAAAATAGCTACGATAAAATATTAGAACACAAAAGCAATACACTGATCACCAAGAAAAGAAAAGGAATTATGGGAATCTCTAAGATCTGGGTTGGAATTTGCCTTTTCGATTGTTGAAACAGACAGAAGGCTTGAATTAGTGGAAACCCATGCCCACTCTCGAAGGGTCAAAATCTTTGGGAAACGAAAAACTTGGTTTGTTTACACACACACAACGTACTGTTAAGTTCCAATGGAAACTTATTAAATAATTATACTTCATTATCCTCGTACTAAAGTTGCATAATTAAATCAAGTTCAAGTTTCAACAGTCATCCCTTTTATTCAAATAGGAAACCTGAGAGTGTGAACATACCTTAAAGTATGCCATTTCCTCTAATTTAAAACAGCTTTAATCCGTATCTGATGATTCTCTTCTATTCAAGATCAACTTTTGGGATCATGCTTGGGTTGTGCTTGTCCAACCCAACACCAAGATCAATAACAATAATAATAAAGACAAATTTACAGTAAAGTCCTTAAATATGTTTCAAGTCACAAAGCACACCCTCAAATATTTTTCCTGCCATTTACCTCCTCCAAATCTTAGTCTGAATACAATAAGAAATAATGTTAATTAAGTATATAAAAAAGCTAATATTGATAGCAGAAGAGGTAGATTTATATTGACAAGGCGGGAGGTTGTTAAGGATATTATATCACAAGGTTTGATCACGAACATTGCACTACAAAATGGAGAAATCGATAAGTGTAGCTGGCCCCAAATAATTAGAAGAATACTATGTTGAGTTGATTTGTGTAATCAGAACTAATCTTATTCCAGTTTTAGATAAACAGCGCATACGACAAACACTAGCCACTGTCATTTAAACCAACCCAAATATAAAATAAAAACCCTAATTCCCATTTTTTACTCTTATGTCATCTACCTTTTCCCAAATTGCAACTACCAACCACAAAGATCATTGTCCACAATTGTCAACATTACCAAGAACAATCTCTTTTGGTTACATCTCATAGCTGTCGCTGTTAAGTTGTAAAAGTTGGAAAAATGTACTTTGCCTATGTCCCACATTGGTAAGCTCGTTAAAATGAATTGGGTATATTTACAATTTATTTGGAACTAATGGACAAGCCCTTTGTGCATTAAATATTTTGTATGTATGGGTGGGGGACTTATTGGGCCAAGTCACGCGCGCCGCCGTCCGTTCGGCCCGGCTCATGTCCGGATCCTGGGGCTTGGGCTCATTAAAAAATAATTTTTTGGACAAATAAATTGACGATTTTTGGGGCTTAAAATTAATTATTAACAGTAATTTTTTCTGGAATAAAAACGTGGTTATTTACAGTTGAAAAATTCCTCCAACTCAAAAACGTTTTTCGCAATTTTCTCACCCACTTGACCCACATTTTTGCTCATTAATGTTAATAATTTTTCGCAATAAAAGGAGGTTAACACCTCCGTTTTTAACACAGTTCTCAGAAAACAAAAACCCTCATGCTAGCCAAATTTTTTTTCTCTCCACACACAGAAACGAAAATAATTATCCTTCCATTGAATAATTATCACATCACACAAATGATTAATCATACCCCAGATTAATTATAGTTTTAGATTCGAGCAATATATATAACTGAATGGGTGTTGATTGAACGCGTTGGATTGTGCTACCAATTTGTATTTTCTTGGAGGCTGTTTTATCCTGGGGTGACGAGGCAAAATTAAGACTGTCAGCACACTTTGTGCAGAGCCGCAGAACTCCTTAAAGAGTTCGACATTGTCCGCGACTCAGTCGTGTTCTACCTGTACCTGCTTCCGGGATTTCTTATTCTTTCTGATTCAGTTTTATCTGCTCTAAAATTGGGTAATTTCGTTCCTTAATGTTTGCATTTAATTTATTACTGCTATAACA
Source organism: Sambucus nigra (assembly GCA_949130495.1). Taxonomy (NCBI): domain Eukaryota; kingdom Viridiplantae; phylum Streptophyta; class Magnoliopsida; order Dipsacales; family Adoxaceae; genus Sambucus; species Sambucus nigra. The sequence continues at coordinate 560,672,183 of OX422210.1, read as the reverse complement.
ATTTTAAGGTGTTTCCTATTCTGCCATGGACGAAATTAACTCTAGCAACCTTAACAAGCCTTTCAAATATGAAGGCAGCCATTTTAAACGTTGGAGCAAAAAATTGTTATTTTATTTAACTACGAAAAAGGTTGCATCATGTGTTCAATTTGACAAATCGTAGTAAATAATCCACCTACTGTTGAGGAAAGCAAAACAATTAGAATTTTGAAGGAAAATAATTTTCTGTGCAAGAACTATATTTTGAATGCTCTAAGTGACGAAATTTATGACTATTATGCTAATTATAAAACTGTAAAAGATTTTTGGGATGCACTTTTTAAAAAATATGACACGGAGGAGGCGGGTGCTAAAAAATATGTCGTCAGCCGTTATTTAAAATTTCAAATGACGGATGACAAATCTGTTGTTGCTCAAACCCATGATTTGCAAATGATTGCCCATGAAATTATTTCTGAGGGCATGGCTTTAGATGAGCAATTTCAAGTGGCTCTAATTATTGATAAATTGCCTCCACTGTTTAAAGAGTTTAAAATATTTTGAGGCACAAGTCTAAAGAATTCACTTGAGTCACTCATTACTAAATTAAGAATTGAGGAGGAATCACGAAAACAGGACTACAAAGATGAAATTCTTGTTGTGCCTAACAACAAAAATCAGAAAAAGAACCACACTCCAGTTGTTTTAAAGGCAAACGAAAAAAATATGAAAAATCAGGAAAAGAGGCACAACCAGAATTTTAAAAATCAGACTCAGACTCGGAATAAGAATAAGAATAAGAATAAGAATAAGAATAAGAATAAGAACCCTGGAAATGGACAGTCTAGCAACTCGGGACAGTTTCTCTATTTCAAGTGTGGCAAGCCTGGCCATATTGCTCGCAAATGTCGCAATGTGCCAAACGCACAAGAGAATTTGACCGAAGAGGACCTATGTGCTATGATTTTAGAAATCAACATGGTTAGCGGTGCCGAAGGATGGTGGTTGGATACTGACGCTTCCCGCCATATCTGTTATGACCGTACTCTATTTAAGACTTATTCTGAGGCTACAAATAAGAAGGAGTTGTTGGGTGATTCTCACTCCACTGAGATTGCTGGTACTGGAAATGTGGAATTAAAGTTCACTTCGAGAAAGACTGTTATCCTCAAAGATGTTCTTCACACTCCCAAGATAAGGAAAAATTTGGTTTCAGGTTATCTTCTCAACAAAGCTGGCTTTACTCAAACTATTGGTGCTGATTTATTTACTTTGATCAAAAATGAAAATTTTGTAGGCAAGGGTTATGCCACTGAGGGGATGTTTAAGTTGAATGTTGATGCTAATAAAATTTCTCCTTCTGTTTATATTGCTTGTTCATTTAATGTTTGGCATGCTAGACTTTGTCATGTTATAAACGACTTGTTAAAAATATGAGCACTTTAGGATTAATTCCAGAATTATCATTAAATGATTTTGAAAAATGTGAATGGTGTAGTCAAGCAAAAATCACTAAGACACCACATAAATATATTTTTAGAGAATCTGAACCACTTGATTTAATTCATTCGGATATTTGTGAATTGGATTGTGTCACAATTAGAAATGGTAAATGTTATTTTATAACTTTTATTGATGATTGTTCTAATTATTCATTTGTGTATTTAATGAAAAATATAAGTGAAGCGTTTGACTTGTTTAAAATTTTCGTAAATGAAATTGAAAATCAATTTAATCGAAAAATAGAAAGGTTACGTAGTGATAGAGGCACCGAATATGATTCTGCACTATTTATTTTATTTTATAAATCCCACAGTATTATTCACGAAAAAATTGCCCCTTATTCGCCCGAAATGAACGGTAAAGCCGAAAGAAAAAATAGGACATTAACTGAATTAGTTGTTGCTATTTTATTGAATTCGAGGGCTGCCTCACATTGGTGGGGTGAAATTATTTTGACTGTGTGTCATGTACTTAATAGGATTCCTAAGACTAAAATAAAAATTTCTCCTTATGAAATTTGGAAAAATATTAAGCCCAACGTGGGGGTGTTTAGCTAATGTACGTATACTCGATCCTAAAAGGTCTAAATTGGCTAGTAGAGCATATAAATGCGTCTTTATAGGCTATGCAATTAATAGCAAAGCATACCGATTTTATGACTTGAAAAATCAAGTAATTATCGAATCTAATGACGTCGATTTTTATGAAGATAAATTTCCTTTTAAATTCAGAAATAGTGGGGGCGTGTCATCCACTAATATTTCTTTAAATAAAAATAAAGAAAATAATGAATCCATTTTAAAAATTCGAAAAAGTAAAAGGGCTCGTGTGGAAAAAGATTTTCGTCCCGACTTTTATGCTTATACTTTAGAGGAGGATCCTAACACTATTCAAGAAGCCTTATCTTCTTTAGATGCCGATTTATAGCAAGTGGCTATTAATGCTGAAATGAATTCTTTGAAAACAAATAAAACTTGGCACTTAGTGGACCTTTCTCCTAGTTGTAAAACAATTGGGTGTAAATGGATTCTTAAAAAGAAATTAAAACCTGATGGCACTATTGAAAAATATAAGGCACGTCTTGTTGCCAAAGATTTTAGACAAAGAGAAAACGTAGACTTTTTTCATACATTTTCACCCGTGACTAGAATAACGTCTATACGTGTACTATTTACTATAGCTGCCTTAAATGATTTAATTGTATACCAAATGGATGTTAAAACTGCATTTTTAAATGGAGAATTAGAAGAAGAGATTTATATGGATCAACCTGAAGGTTTTATTATACACGATCAATAAAATAAAGTATGTAAATTAGATAAATCTCTTTATGGACTAAAACAGGCACCTAAACAATGGCACCATAAATTTGATAGCCTAGTCATCTCCAATGGGTTTAAAATAAATGAAAGTGACAAATGCATTTATTATAAATATGTAGAGAACATTTGCACTATCATATGTCTTTATGTTGATGACTTGCTTATATTTGGTTCTAATATTCATGCCGTAGAAAATGTTAAATCATTATTGTGTGCCAATTTTGATATGAAGGATTTGGGTGAAGCTAGTGTAATATTAGGAATTAATATTACTAGGTCAGAAAAGGGACTTTCTTTAGATCAATCTCATTACATTGAGAAAGTTCTAAGGAAATACAATTACTTTGACTGTAAACCTGCTAGTACTCTATTTGACCCTAGTGTAAAGTTATTTAAGAACACTGGCGATAGTGTAAACCAAAATGCTTATGCAAGCATTATAGGTAGCTTACGTTATGCTACAGATTGCACTAGACCAGACATACCTTATGCTGTGGGAGTACTATATAGATTTACCAGTAGACATAGTATGGAGCATTGACATGCTATTGAGAGGGTTATGCGGTACCTTAAAAGGACGATGAACCTCGGATTACACTATAATAAGCATCCCGCTGTCCTTGAAGGATTTAGTGATGCTGATTGGAACACCCTATCTGATGATTCTAAGCCTACTAGTGGATATATATTTAGCATCGCTGGTGGTACAGTTTCTTAGAAATAAACTATTTTGGCTCAATCCACTATGGAGTCTGAGATGATAGCGCTAGCTACTGCTAGTGAAGAGGCAGGTTGGTTAAGAAACCTCCTGTCAGATATCCCATTATGGGAAAGGCCGATACCAGCCGTTTTGATTCATTATGATAGTACCGCGGCTATTACAAAAGTTGAGAACCGTTATTATAACGGTAAGAAATGACAAATACGTCGTAAGAATAGTACTGTTAGATAATTTATCTCTACGGGTGCTGTGAGGGTGAATCATATACGGTCTGAACAAAACTTAGTTGATCCTTTTACGAAAGGACTAGCTAGGGAGACGGTTTGGAACACCTCGAAAGGGATGGGACTAAAGCCCTTGGATAAATGAGTCATTTGTGATGGTAACCCAACATATGGACTGAGATCCCAAGAAATATGTTCAAAAGGTAATAACAAGTCACAAGTGATATGGGTTGAATCATGCTATTATTAATTAATATAGAACGAGGTTTTACTCTGAGTCCGTCCCTATGGAGCATGATATCCTGAAGCGAGTAAAGGATGAGTCATTATAACTCTTAATGAGATATATAGCTCTATTTTGAGTGGGGTACCTAGCTACAGGAGTATTCTTAATAGACTCATCTATGTGAATGTGGAAGTGTGGCCGCTTCTTATGGATATTTTGGGCAAATTCTTAGAGCATTCACTATACTGGGATAGAATCACATGGCCGTAACGTGCTGGCTATTAGAACTACACCCAAGTAGGATTGTGTGTGGAATGTTGTCAGAGATAAGGTTCAAAACTATGGTTACTCTAGTATATTCTGAATCATCTTTACTCATGAAGGTTCAAGTCGAAAGACACCTTTGCTCATGCACAATTCTATGAATTATTGCTCGATAAAATATTTTCAAATTTTGTAAGTGGGGGATTGTTGGTTATAGCTCATAGCTGTCAAATAGCTTAGAGCTATTAAGTTACAAAAGTTGGAAAAATGCACTTTGCCTTTGTCCCACATCGGTAAGCTCACTAAAATGAGTTGGGTATATTTACAATTTATTTGGGACTAATGGACAAGCCCTTTGGGAATTAGATGTTTTGTATATATGGGTGGGAGACTTACTGGGCCAAGTCACACGCGCCGTCGCCACCGTCCGGCCCGACCCGACTCGTGTCCGGGTCCTGGGTCCTGGGCTCATTAAGAAATAATTTTTTGGACAAATAAATTGACAATTTTTTGGGCTTAAAATTAATTATTAATGGTAATTTTTTCTGGAATAAAAACGTGATTATTTACAGTTGAAAAGTTCCTCCAACTTAAAAACATTTTCCGTAATTTTCTCACCCACTTGACCCACGTTTTTGCCCATTAACGTTAATAATTTTTCGCATTAAAAGGAGGTTAACACCTCCGTTTTTAATACAGTTCTCAGAAAATAAAAACCCTCCTGCTATCCAATTTTTTTTTCTCTTCACACACAGAAACGAAAATAATTATTCTTCCATTGAATAATTATCACATCACAGAAATGATTAATCATACCCCATATTAATTATAGTTTCAAATTCGAGCAATATATATAACTGAATGGGTGTTAATTGAAAGCGTTGGATTGTACTACCAATTCGTATTTTCTTGGAGATTGTTTTATCCTGGGGGTGACGAGGAAAAATTAAGACTGTCAGCACACTTTGGGCAGAGCCGCAAAACACCTTAAAGAGAGCGACATTGTCGGCGACTCAACCGTGTTCTACCTGTACCTGCTTCCGGAATTTCTTATTCTTTCTGATTCAGTTTTATCTGCTCCAAAATTGGGTAATTTTGTTCCTTAATTTTTTCATTTAATTTATTACAGCTACAATAATCTCTCTCTCTCTCTAGCACATTGTGTATATGTGTGTGTGTGTATATATATATGAGGGTAGGTATGATGAGTTGAGGATATGTCACGGATGGTGGTCTTTAATCATGATGGGGTCAAGGACAAAGAAATGGTGTTGAGCATGGTGGTTGTGGTGGTAGTTCAGCTGGTAGCGGATCACTGGGTGACACTGTTAGGAACATTTGAAGTGTTGCCATTCAAACAATTATAAAAATGTATTTAATCAATTAAAGTTTATTGAAAATCGTAATTTAATTAATTACAAAAAAGGTGTTTAGTGATTAAAAATTTATGGTGAGTTAACAAATTTTCCTTATGATTTGGACTAAACCCTATTGAAATTTATAACATTTTTCAGAGATTCGACTATGGGGTCGTTGTATTTGTGTTGGTGAGTTGAAGCGCATCTCTCAAATATGGTGTGATCCACCTCGATTGTTACAGTGGTAATGAGCGGACTTGATATACTCGAATAATAATCGTCACTCTACCTGATAATAAGCGGAACGTGTGTTAGGGTGGATCTAGCACATCATCTCTATGTTTAGCTCATATGGGGGAATCCAAAGGTCTCATTCATGTAGAAGTTCAATATTACTAAAAAATTATTATGTGAATAAAAAAAAATTCAAATAGTGCATATAAAAATACGCACAATTAATATTGATATACAAGAACTTGTGTGTGGACTACTTGGCATGACTCTTGTAGACGAACATTACATTAATATAGATGCATCGCCCCAACCTAGAATTGGAGTATAGTTCTTATAATTTCCTTTTCACCAAGAGAAATCACTATAAAGTTTAATTAGTATTTCTCTAAGGGCGTCACAGGAACCTTGACCTAATGGGACCTCAAAGGTAAAAGGGACAACTAACTACTCGTGGGAATGATACTCATATGTTGTCATTGTTACTCACGGTGGACCTTCCCTTCATCAATAAAAAACTTAGGAGAACTTGGATATGTTGACCACCACTTTAAATAAATATTTGAGGATCACATTCACCTTGCAATCAACGACGTAATGATGCATCAAGGATAACACAAAGGCATGAAGAATAATTTCTTAGCACATGTACTAATAAAATCATGTTTATCTCACCATTAATTTACTCACATAAGGTGCATCGTACCTCATGTGACGAGGATTGTGTTGACCTTTAGCATCACTCACCCCTTAGCTATAAATACTAGTGCACCTCACCTTTAAAGTGGGTTGATATTTTGAATATTGCTACTCTCTTAACTATTGTGAGAGACTTTTTGTACAAGTGAATTGAATTTTAAGAGAGACTTGGAATGGAAGATATTCATATCGAAGCACCACCATAAAATTAGGCCAAGTCATGGGTTGAACCACATAAAAATCTCTTGTTTATGTCTTCTCCCCCTCATCTTTATCCAATTGCTACACTTCATTATAATTACTTTCGATTAATACTTAATTCATGGTATGCAAACTTTTAACTATTGATTGTATGGATTATAATGCAAAGGATTAATATATCAACTTTTATGAAATAAAGAAACATAGGTGAAGAGAAAAAAAATCAAATCCAACATTTTTTGTGGTTTCATGACCACTCCCACCTTCGTTCATCCTCAAGGTTATACTAATTAAATTACCATATGGATCGTCTCACGTATGAAGACCACAATATGCAAAAAAAAAAAATCTTTCATTCTCTGAGTGTGTACAAACTACATACTCCAAGAAAGAAAGTGTAGTAGGGATTTATAGATAAACCCTCTGATACCCCATATTTGCTATAAATTAATAAATTGAATAAAATTAATTATGTGTGCTTGTTGTGATTGGAGATGTCATGATCTATTTCTTTATATGTTATTTAATTTGAATTTGAAATTAAATTCAAGGCATGAAAATTAATTATTTAAATTAATTAATATTTGGACTCGTATCGAAAAATCATTAAATAAATGAGTTGTTAGTTATTTGTTTGGGCATTTTGGTAGTAGGATTTTGGGATGTGTAGAATATCCATTTTTAATTTAAAATGATGGTTTAAAGGCCTATTGGGTTAGTATGGCAAAATTTTAGGTTATTTAGAGGTGTATATGGGCTCTTCTAGGTGGGGTCTGTTAGGGGCTAAAGTGTAATTTAATATGTTAAGGGTTTGAAAGGGTCATTAGTGATCTATTAGTGATCTAATTTAGCACGAAACAAATTTGAGAAGAATTGAGGGGAACTAAAGAGAAGGAGCATGAAGAGGAGAAGAAATTGAGAGATTTGGTTTGATTTTCTCCACAAATCTATGAGGAAGGTTTATATAGAATTAGGTTAGGATTGCATGTGTGTTAATCTGAATATTATCATGACCTAAATCTGATTAGAATGACTAATTTGATTAATTTGGAGAATAACCTACTTTAGCTTGTAACCATATTATTTTCATTATTAATTTCATTGATTCTCTCATTATTTCGAACTAAAATTATTAGAAGATTATTATAACATGTATTATATTGTCAATTAGTTAAAAGCCCTATGATTATGTGAACTAATCTCTTGAATTTATTAGTTAGTTGATGAATTTGTTCAATCTAGGTTACATGGTAACTAGGTTCCAATTGTTGTTTTGATGTCCTTTTATCATTTAGATATTGATTGAGTTCTTAGAGGAAGCTCTTGTATTCATTAATGGAGAGAGAAAAACAGGGGCCGAAGATAAAGAATCCCGTAACAATGGAAATTTTTGAGGTTTTATGTCGACCGATCGATCGACCCTAGGTTATGGGTCCATCGGTGGTATCAAATATGGCTAGTTTTGCCTTTCGATTAAATGGTTGTTTCTTTTTTGGGTTTTTGAGCCTAGGGTTAAAATTACTTCACCTATAGATTATATATACTCATGGAATAGAATTGAATTCTTTTGTTTTGGAATGTTGAAAAGTGGTATTTAGATTGTTTTGATATATTGGGAAATGGTTGATTTAAAAGTGTTTGTTTTAAGTATAGGGATTTAACTTGGGAACGAAAAATTAGGACGGTTTATTATTGAGATTGGTGACAATATGCGATTGTTAACAGAGTTTTGTTTGAGCTATAGTGATGGACTAGTGGGGCATATAGCCTTGGGTGACATTAGGAATGGGTTTAGAACTTTAGAATTGGGTCGTTATCATATTTCATATTTAAATCAATTAGGTAAGGGATGATTACCTATTAGCGAAGCCTTGGAGATTAGACTAGGGCTATTTGAGGTGGAATATAATTGATTTATGTGTTTTAGTGCACACTAGGGTGATATTATACACATATTAGGGAACCCGAAGTGTTAGGGTTACTTATATTCGGGAACATATATAAGGTTAATGGTATGTTGAATGATTTTATGTAATAAGGATGCTAGTGTGACCCGAATGTGTTATGTTGCTAAGTATATATGATTTAAATCAACCGGTAGTGAGTGTTGTGTATATATCTTTTTAGTATAGCTTGTCAGTGAGGGTTGAAATTGCTTGCATGTTTTTATGTACAATACATACCATTTGGAAATTCACGTGGTTACCATACTAGGGGATGCATTCCACAACGGGGCATGTGCAAGGTGTGTATAAGAGTTTTCCATTCACAATGGCATTTTTAACCCAGATCCCTACCTCCAGATATCCGTGACACCAAGAGGGTTCACATAGAGATTTCTTTCATATAGTCTTGGGTATGGTAGGTATTTGAATGATTGGTAGATGTAGTGATTTATCCTTTGTCATGATGAGGTTTTAGGTTTGGGACGATCTAAGACTATACCTGGTACAAACAAGTGATACCCAAAGGCAAATAGTGTAGGTCTTCGTTATATATGGGCATGGGAGATGCCCATTTATTTTTAAAAGTCAAGAACTGTGTATAGGTATGGATTTACATGTAGGGATTAACTTCCTCATACCTTATGTGATTATGTATGTCAGTACTGGAGATAGTTGTACCGATTGTTGTACTATCTTAGATATGTATATGCCTTATGGTAAGGATACTTACCTACATGCTTAAGACTTGGGATTTATTACAACACCCCATATTTTTAGGAATACTGAAATTACACATGTCACAGTAATTTAATTAAAATTACAAAATTACAGTGAATTTAAAAAAATATTAATTAGTGAGAAATGAATTAATATTTATATGTTATTATATTTACTTATGTAATAAGTGAATGAAATTGCATTTTATTATATTACGTTATAAGTAAGTAAAATCGACGAGTTGATAATATCTTATTCGGGACGCGCGTGTTGGTCGTGTTGAGAATAAGATGGTAAACTGATAATGGGTGACTCAGATGATGATTTCTAGTGCATGGTGATTCAGAATAAGTCAAAATAGTTTAAATTAAGTACCTGGGGTATAGTGATAGAGTTTCGGTTAGAATAGTCGGGACTCGTATAAAAGCATTTTAGTCATTTTAAAGGAATGTTAAAAGGAAAATTCGGGATTAAACTTATATAATGAAGGGTTAGGGTAATATGGTTGGTCATTTTACAATATCAAAGGTTTTCATTGATTTATATCAAAGGTTAGAGAGAAATTAGAGTTAAAAGAGAAGAAAATGCAAGTGTTCTTGAAGGAAACTCAAAGAGTGCTCAAGAAAGGATAATGATTGTGAAGAATTTGAAGATCCCCAAGCATGAGTATTACTTCCAGGTCATCGGAGGTCCAGAAGCTGTGGAGTGTTACAGGGATTGTTTATCCATTTTCTTTCTTTGAGATTCTAGATAGGATTTAGTCAGTTATTATCCCGTCATGTCGCCCAATGTCAATTTTCATTTCAGTTTATTTAATTCAATTGTATTGGATTATAAATCGATGGTTTATTCAACTAATGTATTTTATTCCAGTATTAAGATTTAATTATATAATTGTGATTTAATTAATGATCTGGAATTATTGATGGTAAAATGGTGTTATTTATGTTGATTTAATTAAAGTTTAAAATTGACACACGAAATAATAGGTGGTTAGTAATAAACTGGATTTTCAACAGTGATGCTAAGAATGATCCATTTGAGATTCCTGTTTTATTTTAATAGAGGGCTGGACACCCGTTATTTTAATAAGTGGGGTGCCACAGATAGTATTATAGCATCATGTTCTAGTGTCCTTAGGTCCTGTGCGAACTTGCTACATTTTCAGCGTTACTTTTCCTTGATGTATAACCCTATGCTTAGGACTGTCGATTCCTATTGCAATTTATGTTCGCTTTCTATTGCGTATAATTGAAGTGAAATATTATGCAATTTTGGTTGGGTTGCGTATGTCGAACAATGGAGGAAAACTAGCGAGGCCCGTTAGGAGGACTGCAAGAGGGGATGCTCGGTCAGAGCCGCAAACTATTTGGGGAACGGTGATTGCAGCAGAGGATGCCCCTACTGTTGCTCAGGCAGTTAATGCTGCAAAGACCTTCACGGTGCAGTAATTTCCCAAGAACTTCCACAGAGGACGATGACACTAATTCAAAGTCACCCAGTTCAATCAGTATGGGGGACAGTTAGTGGTACCATTAAAAAATCCATAAGCCGGAATCTCTGAGAAATGCGAACATTGTATTAATTAGCCAATGGATGTGAATATCTAAAGGTGTTTGAGTATGGAAAAGTGCAGTGACACTCAGAAACAAATTTTGGTGATTCTTTGTTTAGCTTGTAAGAGAAACGTTAAAGTGGTGGGAGCCAGTCACCAAATCTGAGAAAAGATATAATATAAATATTGAGAAATTTAGGTATCGTTCAATCACAAGACCTTCCATCCGCTATTTAAATAGAGATGCGAAGGAGATTTATGCGTTTATTATAGTAGTGTCGGATAGTGGCCAAGTATGAGAAAGAATGTTCTTGTTTAGAAAACTTTGCACTCGACGAGGTGGATACGTAGGAGAATATGGTCCTTAAGTTTGATGATTGACTAACGAGTAGAATACGCGAGCATTTATGGGGGAATTAGGATTGGATGACTTATGCTAGTGTCGTTAATGTAGTATTATCACCATGTTAATTTCAATGATTACATGAGAATGGAACCGCACGATTGGACTATATAGTCAACAGGGCAAGACTGGATATAATGGGTGCTAGTGGGGCATCACAGGGGCGATAATTACAAGAGGTCCTGTTTAAAATATTCAAATCAAGGGAATTTTGACTGAGTGAAAGTGAATTAAGTTAGGGCCATCCGGTTTAGCAACATGTTCCACAGGGCCAACGAAGCTAAGGGAACAACTGGGGTAGCTATTAGGACCGATGCTACCAGTTCCAGATAGTAAGGCAGCCCAGACAGTGGGGCCAGATACAAGGGAATTATACATGAATGTGTTTTATATGTGGATAGAAGACCATACTTGTCAATCTTGTCCGCAGAGAGTTAGGGAAAAGGAGCTGGGTGCCCCAAAAGGGAAACAATTACAGTAGTTTTTAGGATTGTTCAGGCATGAGTAGTACGTCCAAGAATTATTGGAACAACCAATACCGTTGGCAATGGAAGGTAAGATTTTAACCTTGGGCAAATGGGGTTACTTTTGTGTCACAAGAGTGCGTCACAATATTTTGTTAATACTAAATTAGTGCATGAGACGAGTTTAGTGGATGTATCGTTAGTAGTACCACTGTGTGTATATATCTACTGATGGGTAACGGGGCTCTCTTTGGTTCCATCTGCAGGGGAGTGGGTGTGGACACTGATAGGATATGTTTTAGTGTATTTGCTCATATAGGAAATATATGTTATGCGAATATGATATTATCCTGGGTATGAACCGGTTAGTGATGATTTGAGTGATGGTGGACTATTACAGTAAGGCTATTGTGTTCGATGTTCTAGGGAAAGATGTGTTATTTTTGCTATATCTCGCTTGAAAGAGGGTCGAACCCAAGTATATACTATATTTTAGTGGAGACTTCAAATAGTATAGTTGTCTCGTATTTTTTGATATCGGTGGGTAGGGACTGTACTGATGTGATTCACCGTATATCAGTTTACAGCCGAGCAGAGATATTTAGCTCATTATTGATTAAGCACTAGAGATGTAGTGATAGTGTGATCACCGTATTATAAGACTCCTTTAGAGATGTGGGAGTTGAGGATTAGACTTATACGTCTAGAGATAGGATTTGGAGTGTCCAGGTTATGTCCTTTCGGTCCAAAGACCTCGATAACCGATAATGCCACATGATAGGGCATTAGGGGAAATTCTTTGGTTGAATTTCAATTGCGTGATGTTCCATACCTAAAACTTAAGAAACGTCGAGTGTTGGGAGACGTTGTTGGATGCTAGAGTAGCGGTTTTTAATGATGATCATTGTACATGTGGAGAACACACTTTCAGCTGAGAGTTATTATACATTAGAAGGACAGTGGAGCTAGGTAGTGCTGTTTATGAAACACTGGGGAAAATTTTACACCACTAGTGGATTAGTGGGACAATCGTGAGGATAAATAAGTTGCGATTATTAGGGTAACTAAGAATACCCTTACGGTATAAATATGCTAAGCATGCGAGACTGAGCTTGCGATAAATACATAATGTATGCGTTGGTTGTGCAGATATGCACGTGATATAAGGTGTATGGACTCCCTGGTTAGTTTGATTTTCAAAAATCTCAGGGATAAGAGAGACGTTGTAATAAATGTATTTAACCATATGCCTCTGGGGGCAGTAGAAGCAGAAGTGGAAAAGTAAGATGAACTGAACTTCAGGAAAGGAAGGAGATAGTCCGAATATATATATATATATATATATAACAAGGAGAGTTATCACAGTCCAGATGGGTTGAAAGATTGTGGAAACACGGGTAAAATATATATCTTGACAAAGGAGGATCCAAAAGTTTTGTGAATTAGAGAGGAGTCTTACTCAGTCAAGTGTTAAGGGTGGCTTTCGTAAAAATAGGATGTCAATTTAACCAGACGAAGATGACCCAGGAAGGGTACTAAGAGGTAATATATGACATGGGATAGTGAGTATGTGGGTCGGGTGGAGTGAGACATGAAAGAGTTGGCGCTTGCGTTCAATTAAGAAATAATATAATAAACACCTTTTTAACCCAAATTAACCCTAATCATGCAACTAGGCGTGATAGACATAGTATGGAGATTATGAAATAATAATTCAACACACAAAGTTTAAGGAAAAATCCCCCACAGGGGCAAAACCATTTGTATATCACTATAATTTGTAAGAGAAACGGGTTACAATCGGATTACACTGAAATATAAGTTTTTGACTAAGAATTACCCGCAGGTATCGGATTCTGTAGTCGCGGCTGGAATTATCCCTTTCCAGTAGGGCTGCAATGAAGACGAAGAAATGGTCCACTTCACAAGGGTTGAACAACAGCAATGGTGTTCTTGGGTTACCAATCTTGATTCACATAGATATGGAAGATGTGTGAATCTAAAAACCTAGAATCATAAGACTCAATAGGTGAAGACTTTAGGGTTGATATGCTCTGAAAAACGTGGGAAAGTCTCGTAGAAACCATCTTCTGATCGTGGTTTAAATAGGAAGCCAAAACCCTAAAAAATCTGCTACACGATCTGGCAGAGTTTATCCTCGGCGGACCGGTCCGGGCCTTAGGCGGATCGGTCCGATAGCGGACCGGTTCTTTTAATTTGAAGCTGATTCGGTTCGCATTCGGTTCGGGGCTCACTGGCTTCTAAGAACATGGCGGACCGGTCCGAGACTGGGCGGATCGGTTCGCTGGCGGATCGGTTCCTTTTTTATTTCAGCGGATCGGTCCGGGGTAGTCAGAGGCGGATCGGTTCGTTTTAATTTCAGGCGGACCGGTCCGGCTGACTGGATTTCTGAATTCTTTTGATCTTCGGATTCCGTTGATGATGAATGGACTTTGAATCTTTGCAACGGTGTTACGGCTAAAGACATATACAAGTATGTTGGACAAAAATGTCCTTACAAATCTCCCCCTATGTCTATGCCGGAACAAACATAAAAAATCCGAATTACCTATAATCACAATGCCTATACAAATCTACCCTTCCATGAACCCAAAAACTGAAAGTGGTACAAATGACTAAGGCTGCATCGTTTGTTCTTCGAATCTTCAGAAATCTCACCGCTTTTCTCATCAGGGTGTGTAACATGGGATTATCAAAAGATGTACCTACACACATGAGACAAAGCAAATACCAAGTGACGTATCGAGTTTGAAATGAGATATCGAGTTTGAAATGAGATAAACATAAGCATATATATCAATTTAAGATGATATTCTCAGAATTTCAAAACTCCCCCGTAATCAGATAATTCATTCTCCCCCTTTTTATGATGTCCCCAAATAGACAAATGAGAGAAATAAATCAAGCAATCAAGAACCGGAGTGACACAAGGCATAAAATCACACCATGAATGAACATAAAACAACCAAGTCGATGATAGCGTAAAAGAATTGGTGTGATCAAATTCGATAGGAAAATCAATGCATACAAACATGACATATGTGCACGATGAATATTGGATATTCCTAACGAATGAACTCAAATGCTTCCTTTGGTGTAAAAGATTGGAAATATAAGACATTGGCTATATCAAATCTACAAATCAAAGATCAAAGTGATTTCTACACCAATAACGTCCAAAATGATTTTCATGCTTTTTCAGGACTGTCAAGGAAGTGAAAACCCGTTTTTAAATCACCAACCAAACTCCCTTAGATATATATTATAATAGAGGTATACTAAATTCTCAAACTTTGGAGAATTGATGGTGAAAACCTAAATGGCCCATATACGGCATGTATTTCTTTTTATTGCCTTTTCAATTTTTTCGGGCTCTTTTAACCTCTTAGGACCTCGGATATTAAAATTCCTCCATTTTTTAGGTCCATTTTAACGGTGGCTTTTGCGCAAAGGATAAGAAACAACTTTCGCAGCCCCTCCCCGTTATGCAAAATATCACACAGTCTCACCAAAACGGTTTTTACATGCAATCCAATCTTGTCAAGTTTTATCGCATATTGTACATTGTATAGACATAATTGAGATAGAAACACTCAAGACAATATGTGATAGACAAGTGCAATAATCAAATATAGTCGTGCATGTGTGCATTAAAGGATATAGGAGTCAAACATGTAGGAAGATATCACTAATTACATCTCAAGGACTCCAATCAATGTTAAGCACATGGATGAAATGATGTAGCGTCTAAAATCTCTACCAAACAGTCACATGGATATATGAAATGAAGTTGTGACTTGTCTATCTTAAATGCTCATCCATAAAAGGTGCAAAAACAGAAAAATATTTTTGGTCTTTTTCAAAAAATATTAACAAAATAAAATCTTTTTGTGCTTTTTCTCAAAAAATTTCTTAAAGGAAAATCTTTTTGTATTTTTCAAAAGAAATATAAAAAGCAACAAGAATAAAACAAAACTGTACAACTAAGCAATGGTACATATAAACAGACTAGCAATAGGAAGCATATGATATGAACATGAAGAAGCATCCTATTCTAGACATAGACCAACCCCTCAGTCAACTGTGCAAATCCCTAAAGATTTCCTAAGACTCTCAAATCTAAGGGCATCTAAAGGTTTCGTGAAAATATCGGCTAACTGACGGTCGGTAGAAACAAAACTCAGGGATACGACTTTCTCTTCAACTAACTGACGTATAAAGTGCTCACGTATCCTGATGTGTTTTGTGCACGAATGCTGAACTGGATTGCGGGATATGTGTATCGCGCTCGTGTTATCACAGGAAATGGTCATGGTGTCCTGTGATATCCCATAATCCTCTAGCATTTTCTTCATCCACAAGAGTTGTGTGCAACAACTCCCGGCGGCGATGTACTCAGCCTCCGCAGTGGACAAAGAGATGGAATTTTGCTTCTTGCTCAGCCACGAGACAAAAGCAGAACCAAAATAGAAACACCCACCAGAAGTGCTCCTACATCCATCTACATCCCCGGCCCAATCGGCATCCGAATAGGCGGATAAACGGTCATCGGTATCAAAAGAATACCAAATACCGTATGAGAGAGTCCCACTCACGTATTTAATAATACGTTTTAGAGCAAGTAAATGAGACTCTTTTGGGGATGCCTGATATCACGCACAGACTCCAACACTATAGGCTATGTCGGGACGACTAGCAGTCAAGTAGAGAAGACTGCCTATCATACTCCGATACAAGGTTTGCTCAACGTCCTTGCTTGAAGTGTCCTTACTAAGCTTGGTAGAAGTACTCATAGGTGTACGTGCATGCTTAGCGGAGTCTAAACCAAATTTCTTCACAAGGTCTCTAGCATACTTAGATTGGGAGATGAACATCCCATCCTCTAGCTGACGAACCTGGAGACCAAGGAAGAATGTAAGCTCACCAACCATGCTCATCTCAAACTCACTTTTCATCTCCTCCTCAAATTGGTGCGCATGCTGGGAGCATGTGGATCCAAAGACTATGTCGTCCACATAGACCTGGGCAACCAAAATAGCACCGTCATCTCTCCTGACGAACAACGTCATATCTACTCCCCCTCTCTTGAAGCCACGAGCTAAGAGATAGGAAGTAAGCCTCTCGTACCAAGCACGGGGTGCTTGCTTCAAACCATACAAGGCTTTCCTCAGATAGTAGACGTGCTCAGGGTGCTGAGGGTCTTCAAACCCTTTTGGTTGTTCCACATAAACCTCCTCCTGTAGAATGCCATTCAAAAAGGCACTCTTGACATCCATCTGATACACCTTGAAGTGCAGATGACATGCAATGGCGAGCAGAAGACGGACGGACTCAAGCCTCGCAACAGGAGCAAATGTCTCCCCAAAGTCTACACCCTCTATCTGTGTGTAGCCTTGAGCGACCAACCTAGCCTTATTTCGGATTATGGTACCATTTTCATCCATTTTGTTCTTAAAAATCCACCGGGTACCTATCACATTAATCTCACTAGGTCGGGGGACAAGTTCCCAGACATCATTCTTTTTAAACTGAAGCAACTCATCCTGCATAGCAGATATCCAGTGTTCATCCTTGAGTGCTTCTTTATGGTTCTTGGGCTCGACTTTGGACGTGTAGCAAAGATGGCTAACAACGTTCTCTAGCTGAACACGAGTCTTGACCCCTAGAGTGGGATCACCAATAATGGCAGAAGGGTCATGACTCTTGCGAACCCAAGCAGGTGTGTCCCCTAACACAGGAGTAGGGTCCACAGAGTGTGAGAGAGGAACAGGTAAATCACTGTCAGAACAGTCCTCATCCTCACACTGAAGGTTAGGATCAATAACCGTTGAAGGTTCGTCATCTTGCACGATAACGTTTATTGATTCCATAATCCTAGATCTCTTCAGGTTAAAAACCCGGTATGCTCTACTATTCGATGAATATCCTAGAAATATTCCCTCGTCGCTCCGGGAGTCGAACTTTCCTAATTGCTCTCTATCCCGTAGGATGTAGCATTTACTCCCAAAAACACGGAAATACGCCAGGTTGGGCTTCTTGCCGGTCCATAACTCATAAGGTGTCTGTAGTGTGTGTGGACGCAAATAAACCCTATTCACCGTGTGGCATGCAGTAGACACTGCCTCTGCCCAAAATCTCCTAGAAACTTTACGACCTAGAAGCATAGATCTAGCCATCTCTTGGATCGTTCTATTCTTTCTCTCAACAATCCCATTTTGCTGAGGAGTTCTCACAGCAGAAAACTCATGTTTGATCCCAAGGCTATCACAATAAAGATCTACTTTTGCTTCCTTAAATTCAGTGCCGTTGTCACTACGTATCCTATTAATAGTGACTCCGTGTTGATTTTGCAGGACACGGCACTTGGTCGTTAAAAACTCTACAGCATCGGATTTCTCTCTCAGAAAACCTACAATGGAGTACCTGGAGAAATCATCTACCATCACGAGAATGTATCTCTTACCACCTAGACTCTCCGTGCGAGTAGGACCCATAAGATCCATGTGAATCAACTCAAGAACACGGGAGGTGGTAATGGAATACAACTTCCTATGAGGACTACGGATTTGTTTTCCCAACTGACAGGGTCCACAAATCATGGAAGTTGGCTTTCCAAGTGATGGTAAGCCACGTACTAGGTCCTTTTTGACTAAACGAGATAAGTCTCTAACGTTCACATGACCTAGACGTTGGTGCCACATATCCATAGGAGTGATCGTGGCGCTGTTGCAAACAAGTGAGGATGTGGGCTCAGTCCCATAGCAGTTATCCTCTGTCCTCACCCCTTGCACTAAAAGTTTACCGGCTTGATTATAGACCTTACAAGCTTCCCGGTCAAACTTTACTGCAAAGTCATCGTCGCACAGCTGGCTGATGCTGAGAAGGTTTACTTTTAAACCTTTGACGTACAAGACATTTTCTAGCTTAGGAAGTCCTGGTAACTCTACAGTACCTCGTCCTACAATGCTAGATTTACTCCCATCTCCAAAAGTAACTCTCCCATCATCATACTCCTCAATCTGAGTAAAAAGGGAGACATCACCTGTCATGTGTCTGGAGCATCCACTGTCAAAATACCACTGAGAGGTATTATGTGCTTTGAGAGCAACATGAACAACAAGGGCCTTTTTCTCTTTCTTAGGAACCCAAGAATAGGTAACCTTTTGTTTACCGTTGTTGTTGTTGGTTTTAGCCGGAATGCGGGAAGCATTTATTGACGGTGAGGACATTCGTCGGAATTCCTCCATCAAGCTCTGTGATGTGGCGGCTAGAAACTCAACTTGCTCTCTCAGACTAGCAAACTCATCAGTATGATGTGGAGGAGCAAAAGTACGTCGTGTCCGACCAAATCTATAGCAAAACTCCTTGAGGTGTCCATTTCTTTTGCAATGGGAGCAAAAGGGCACAGTATTAGGAGGACCTTGGTTTGCTTTTCTTAGTCGAACTCTCCTTCGAGGTTTTTTACGGTGACCATAAGGAGTTGTAGTAAACTCAGGAACTGGTCCAGGTGCAATTTGGGATGTGGAGGCACCATCATATCCAATTCCTTGACGATCACCAAAACCTAAAGCGGGGCCGAGGAGCATCTTTTCCATCTTCCCAGATCTGTCCTCGATTTGTACCTTGACTTCCCGTGCTTTCTCAAGATCAAGAGTCAGCTGGGCAACAAGGGCTTCAAGTTTCTTCCGAGTCTCCACGGAGGAATGGAGCTGACTCGTAAGACTAGCCACTTGCTTAATCAAGTCCCCTCTCTCTTTCTCTAAAACACTCTCTCTCTATATAAACAAATTCTCATTCTCGACACATGTAGAATCTCTCTCTCTCAGGGCGGTGCAAGTGGAGAACTCTCTCTTTCTCGTTTCTTCTAACTCTTCTTCTAACGCGGTGATCCTAAGAACTAACGCCTTGTTACGTTTTTTAGTTTTGAAAGACTCATTATATAACTCGGCGTAGGCGCGTTGAAGGTTACTCTTGTCCTCATTACCTTCCTCCTCCCCCTCACTTTCTTCGCTCTCATTGTCGAGGTGTCCCTGTGAAGCATCATCCTCATCGTCGTGAGGAGAACTAGGAGTATTCACATGACTAGCCATGAACGCGGTGAAGTTACGCTCATGCGGTGACTCATCTCCCGAGTCCACCGACTCGACCTCACTGTCGTCACTAAGGGTTGCATTTAGGACAGCTTTCCCTTTCTCTCTATTCAGACGATTGACACACTCAAAGGCTCTATGACCCCTACCATCGCACTCAAAACATCTCTCACTTTCTTTCAGAGGAGGATTTTTGGAATCTTTTTCATCTTTCTTTTCAAACTTATTTTTCTCAAATTTCTTTTTATCTTTAAAATTGCCATTTTTCTTAAATTTGAGAATTCTCTTGAATTTTTTTGCGAAAAGAGCCAAATCATCCAAGTCAAAATCGCACTCAGAATCTGACGTGTCAGTCTCTCTCTTTCTAGATGACTCTATCCTCTTTCTAGCTGACCCCTGACTCCTTCTCTCTTGGGCTTTAAGTGCAATTCCCTTATCTTTAGATTTAGCATTTTTAGGGAACATATCAATTTCATAAGTTTGCAAATCTCCTACAAGTTCTTCCAATTTTAGCGTATTTAAATTACCCATAGAATTTAGCACAGTGACTTTAGGGATAAAATGCTTAGGCAAAGAACGAAGAATCTTTTTAACAACTCTAGCATTCGGAATATGTTCACCAAGATTAAAACTAGTATTCACAATGTCAGAAAGTCTAGCATAGAATTCATCAAAGCATTCAGAATCATGCATGGTGATTGTTTCAAATTGAGTTGTCAAGTTTTGCAACTTAGACTCTTTCACAGCATTAGATACTTCATGGGTGAGTTGTAAAACATCCCATGCCTCTTTTTACGTGGTACACGTCATTATGCGTTTGAACTCATCAGGTGTGACAGACCCAGAAATAGCACTTAGACCCTTAGAATTAAAAGATGACCATTTAATTTCTTCATCAGACCAAGAAATGTCAGGTTTCAAATTGGTCACATTATCAACAGTCACGGTGGGAGGAGTCCACCCTCGTTCAACCAAAATCCAGACACGTTCATCAATGGCTTTTAAAGCCGACCTCATACGGGCTTTCCAATAAGCATAATTTGTCCCGTCAAAAATAGGCATTTTATAATATGACTTCTCCATTTGAACACGCACTTTTTCAAAAATCAATTTTTTTCAGAAAATTGATATCTTAGAAAAATTTTGCGAAAAAAGGAATACGCGATAAATTAGCGTAACCTGCTCTGATACCAATTTGAAAGAGTTGGCGCTTGCGTTCAATTAAGAAATAATATAATAAACACCTTTTTAACCCAAATTAACCCTAATCATGCAACTAGGCGTGATAGACATAGTATGAAGATTATGCAATAATAATTCAACACACAAAGTTTAAGGAAAAATCCCCCACAGGGGCAAAACCATTTGTATATCACTATAATTTGTAAGAGAAACGGCTTACAATCGGATTACACTGAAATACAAGTTTTTGACTAAGAATTACCCGCAGGTATCGGATTCTGTAGTCGCGGCTGGAATTATCCCTTTCCAGTAGGGCTGCAATAAAGAGGAAGAAACGGTCCACTTCACAAGGGTTGAACAACAGCAATGGTGTTCTTGGGTTACCAATCTTGATTCACATAGATATGGAAGATGTGTGAATCTAAAAACCTAGAATCATAGGACTCAATAGGTGAAGACTTTAGGGTTGATATGCTCTGAAAAACGTGGGAAAGTCTCGTAGAAACCATCTTCTGATCGTGGTTTAAATAGGAAGCCAAAACCCTAAAAAATCTGCTACACGATCTGGCAGAGTTTATCCTCGGCGGACCGGTCCGGGCCTTAGGCGGATCAGTCCGATAGCTGACCGGTTCTTTTAATTTGAAGCTGATTCGGTTCGCATTCGGTTCGGGGCTCACTGGCTTCAAAGAACATGGCGGACCGGTCCGAGACTGGGCGGATCGGTTCGCTGGCGGATCGGTTCCTTTTTTATTTCAGCGGATCGGTCCGGGGTAGTCAGAGGCAGATCGGTTCGTTTTAATTTCAGGCGGACCGGTCCGGCTGACTGGATTTCTGAATTCTTTTGATCTTCGGATTCCGTTGATGATGAATGGACTTTGAATCTTTGCAACGGTGTTACGGCTAAAGACATATACAAGTATGTTGGACAAAAATTTTCTTACAAGACATAATGAAGTTATCTATTAATGCGTAACTTGTAGATGGGAAATAGTCAGCCCGAGGCGATCCACTAGAAATTTTTAATCATTGATGATTCCAGGGATGGAATGGATATGCAGATTGATTAAGTTCATTGTTAGGTTACCAATAGCGTTGACGAGTTAAGATTCCCTCTAGGTTGGTCAAATAGGTTGCCCGAGAGGAAGCATATATTATTAATTTGGGGAAGTTACACTATCGGGTAGTGTGTCCATCATTTCATTAAAGAAAAGGGAATAATTAGGCACATGGTTTCTCCTAACATAGTTGTAAAGAAAAGGGAATAATTAGGCGCAAGGTGTCGCCCAAAATAGTTATGAATCAGTTTAAGATCCATAAATCCCACCTTTGATAGGGGTTATCAAGATCCGTGGGGGCAAAGTTGCGATTGGAGCGAGACGTATTACCATAGACCTAGGGGTAGACATGAGAGGTGACTAAAATGTTGGAAAATACGAGATATGCATATTCTGGGTTGTAAGGTAATTGGGAGAAGTACTTACCATGGTAAGGCAAATTTTAAGGCTTTGTGTGGGAAATTATGTCGTCCGCCCTCTGGTTGATTAAAAGTGGGAAAATAACAAGTTTTGCAGACCGTGCGTGATTTAGAGTCCGCATCATGGATCGAGTTAATAAAAAAAAAATCTTAAAGTTTAGAAATGTCATAAGAGCTATGTCATCGTGAACCGAAGAGTTAAAGACTGACGTGAATGGTAAAAAATTATTGCTTGAAGGGAGATATGTGATTTGGGAAAGAATGGAAGTTGGCACCTAGGGAAGTGGGTCCTTTCCCCAGCATTTAGATGATAGAACTAGGGTGTATAGGCTCATCTTATAATAATATTTTTAGCATGTTCATGATGGTTTTGCATATTGTTGTATAAGTGAGACCTTAAGAATGATAGAGTATACCAAAATGAAAGGACTTGAACAAAGTTGTCGCTAGACTTGAGTCGTAGCTAGTAGGCCTTTAGTTAGGAGGGTACCACTAGCGTGGGTATAGCTGAGGCACCATAAGGTTATCATGATTTTATTTTTGAGTACCTTTGGATGTCGTGCGGGCAAGTATCCGAAGGTTTTGGTACCAGGCATACCCAAATTTTGGGGATAAAATTCCTTTTCAAGGGGGGAAGTATGTAACACCCCGTATTTTTAGGAATACTTAAAATTACATGTGTCGCAGTAATTTAATTAAGGGGCAATTAGATATCAACCCTTCTCATAATTTTTTTATACATTGAGGTCCTACTTATTATAAACTATACACATGGGCCCTTTCAGAGATACTGATACTTTGTATCTTTGGAACAATATATACCAAAGATTCGTCTCCACTCATTCAGGTATAGTGCCGCCCACCCTATACCAATCTTCGGCTGATGACGAAATCCCATTTCCAGTGTAACACCCTTCAAGAAACGCTGTCGATCCTATTAGATCTGACCGTACACCTTCGAATAGTGGTACAACCACTCGTACAGTGGTCGGCAACCACTCACAGACCGCGATACAACCCTACCGAATTCGCCGACAGCCGTACTTTGCCCAAGCGACGCAGATCCATCCACCAAACATGATGGACACTCAGAACGCTCCGATCCGGAGCCAAGACCGTCCGAACAGAGCCGTCAACAGCCACACAAGGCCGACAGTCTGAAACCCTAACTTGTCTTTACATACCAAGAACACCATACCAAGAAAAAAGATACATGTTCTCGAGATCAGTTGAGTTAACTTTAAAGGGTATCTTCGGTTATGGACCGAAATGTTGAAAAAATATTTAAGGGGGTTTATTTGTAGAGAAAATATTAAACAGGGGGCTCCATATAGTTATCTATTTAATTAAAATTGTAAAACTTAACTGAATTTAATTAAATATTAATTAGCAAGAAATGGATTAATATTTATGTGTTATTATATTTGCTTGTATGATAAATAAATGAAATTTCATTATTTTATATTATGTCATAAGTGGGTAAAATCGACAGGTTAATAAAATCTTATTCAGGACGCGCGTATGAGTCATGTTGGAAAAATGATGGTAAATTGATAATCGATAACCAGATGATGATTTGGAGTGCACGATTGATCCGAAATAGGTCAAAATAGTCTAAATTAAATACATTGGGTAGTGATAGGGTTTCGGGAGTTTTTAGACTAGTCGAAACTCATATAGGAGCATTTTAGTCGTTTTAAAGGAACGTGAAAAGAAAAATTTGGAATTAAATTGATATCATGAAGGGTTAGGGTAATATGGTTAGTCATTTTACAATATCAAAGGTTTTCATTGAGTTATATTAAATGTTAGAGAGAAATTAAAGAGAGAAAAAATTGAATAGTTCTTGAAGAAAACTCAAAGGGTGCTCAAGAAAGGCTAGGAATTGTGAAAAATTTGAAGATTTCTGGGCTTAGGATAATCATCAAAGGAGGTTCTTCAATCAAATTCAGATTCTACAAGTGTTTAAAGGTAAGTAATTATCTTGCTAAATAATTATGTGTAGTATTCAATTCATATCATGATTGGGAAAGGATTTTGGGGTGGGATTCATAGATAATTAGATTTTTGGAGAAATGATTTCATAATAAATTAGTGTGATTTGGTATGTTGGAATCTGAAAATTGGAATCCTGTGTAAATAGATGAATTATTGATTTAGTAGATTGAGAAAATTATGAATTATTGTGATATTGGGAGAATTTCATATTATTTGAAAATTAAGAATAAATCTAATGTAGAGATCACGTGTAGATGGATTTTATGTTAAAATGAATGTATTTCATATTTATGGTTCATAGTAATTGTTAATCATTGAGAAAACTATGGTTTGGGATTGATTATTTTGGGTTTAACTTCATTAAAAATTGAAATAGAAAGAACTGGGGCTGTCTGCAGGGGAAAACCGGTTCTCCCTCAAGCCAACCCGGTTCGGTGTACTTGTTACAGCCAAGTTGGGTTATTTTTTATAATTTGGTCATGATTTTGCTTTAGGTTAAATTTTAACGTTTGGGAATGATGTAGGATATCTGGAAAAATGATTAATACTGATAAAAAAAATTGAAATGATTTGGGAACATATTAGGAGTAGGAAAATAGAGTATTTGTGGGAAAGGATAGTAGAAAATTTAATAAAAATTGTGATGAAAAATTCAGGAATATGGGGATACGGCTGTTTGAGTATAATACGTGTCCATAAATGATATTTTGATAAATTAATTAAATAAGTGAATATTTAAATAATTGAGAGTGAAAACGATACTCAGAAGTGTTACACTTGTGCCACGAGGGATAGGCACGATTAATCGAATTTTTGGAAATATATATATGGGTAAAGAGACAGTATATATATATATATATATATATATATATATATATATATATATATATATATATATATATATATATATTATCTATGTGCATGGTATAATTATATGAACATACCACTCTAGTGCTATCAGCGAAGGTTGCACGACGTGGGTGATCTTCCCTGAAAAATATCAGAAGGCTTAGTATTGGCCCCAGGTCATAGTACCATGCAGGTGCCCTTGTGAGGTTTAACTTCGAAGTGAGGTAATTTTGGTATGGTTATGACTCACCATTGAAGGACTATGACCTCCTCCAATACGTTGTCGATTTGTTGAGTTGGGTATGAGATTCCGACTCGGTATCCCAAGATTATGTGTATGCCCTCGTGCGTGATAGCATTTTAGAGACCTGGATCTAGTGAGTTGTTACTCTGAGGGATGGCAGTTGTATGCGGAATATGTGTGCTTGTTGTGTTATAGAACATATGTGTATAAATGTGAAGAAAAATATATACGGGCTTAAGACATTAAGAGTGGATAATTAGGTAGTAACTAGTGAAACTTGTTGGAAATGAATTAATATATTATAATTGAGAATTATAATTATTAAATGGATGTGATAATTAATTTCATTAAATACGCGTGACAAAGGGTGGCGTATAGACTTAAGGATATTGGAGACTAGTTAGGTGGGTAGCATAATTAGGGATTAAAATGCATACGCTATGTGCACATTATAGTTGAGGTGCGAGAATTATCCGTTTAATATCTTTGAGTAACTAGATAGGATTCAGTCAGTTATTATTTGGGCATGTCCCCCAATGTCAGTTTTATTTCAGTTAAATTAATTCCGTTGTATTGGATTGTAAACCGATGGTTTATTTGGTTATGTATTTTATTCCAGTATTCAAATTTGATTATGTGATTGTGGAATTAATTATTGATCTGTCATAGCCGATGGTAAATGGTGTTTTATGATAACTTAATTAATGTAGAAATTTGACACACGACTTGATTAAATAATAAGTGGTTAATAATAAACTAGATTTTTGATAGTGATGCTAAGTGTTGATATAAAAATTAGTCAGATGACGTGGACCAATTATATGAAGACACGTGTCATCTAACATGGAATAAATTTAAGTACCAAGTTACTCAATGTATCGAGCTACTCAATATATCGAGCTACTCAGTGTACCGAGCAACTTATTAGGAAGGCCAAACGACCAGGCAGATTCATTATTTATTGTGTTACAGTCATTCATTACTATGTACAGATGTATACTCCTATTCAATAAAGGAACACTATCTATTCACATTGACAGCCCAAAGTCTATAAATATATTATAATACCCTCTTGTCAGGGTAAGCGAACATAATCGAGATCAAGGTAAGACACCCAGTAATACAAACCAATGGACGTAGGCCATTTCCTTAAGGCTTAACCACTTTAAAAATCTCATCTTATTTCTTTACTCATTTTTATCTGTGATTAATTAATTAGATGAAATCTAGTTTTTTACATCAACATATTGGCGCCGTCTATGGGAATCGACTATACATAGCGTTTTTCACCAAAAACTCATCATAAATGGCTGAAATCCCAGAATCTAGTAATAGGAATAATGAAGGGAATCCTCCTAACCCTTCTGCCCCTCCAAATGCAAATGATATAACAGAAATCTTGACAAGTTTAGCCAGGGGACAAGAGGCTATGTAGGAAACTATAAGATAGTTCATCCAGACTGTTCAAAATGGAGCATTTGCCCAGACAGACCAAAGAAGCGACTAGAGAAGCATGCATCCGCCATCTTCACGATAGACATTATCTATGTCACGATCCAGACCACCTGAATTCAATTATTTCGGGAATTCAAGTGATCCATCCAATCTCCCCGGTGTAACTTCCCCTATAAGAATTTTAGATTCTCAGGAAAATATCATTCTAACTCCAGAGAGATCAAGTGCTCTGGGAAAGTTGAGCAGAGCCTCTCCCTTTGACCGTTTGGGCCCCATAAGGAATAGAAATCCTCCTCAGTCTGCGTCGAGAAATTCTTAATGACCAAATGATTTAAGGGAAGGATTATCCCAATCACATCGAAACCCAAGACCTGCAGCTCTAAGAGAGAGATCCCAAGAGGAAAATTATGTGCGATCTGTTGCTCGAGAAAATACTCATAAATCAGGGGCTGGAAATGATGCATGGAAATGATCTATTCAGAGGTTGGAAGACAGGTTAGGAGTCATGGCCCAGTCCAAGAACCCTCTCCAAAGAACCTTTATTAAGGGATCTCCATTTGTACAAATGATTGTGGATTTTCCCACACCAGCAAAGTTCAAAGTTCATGTGGTTACACTGAAGTACGATGGAAAAACTGATCTTGTTCTTCACATAGAGCAATACTAGGATGCAACAGATATTTATGTGGTACCAGATGAAATGAGGTGCATGGCGTTCTCAGGGACCATTATCGGATCTGCTCAGATATGGTACAATAGCCTTCCTCGGGGGCAGATTGGAACCTTCCACCAACTGACAGAGATCTTTATAGGAAATTTTTTTTTTGGTGCAAAGCCAGTTAAAAGGGTAGCACATTTGTTGAGTGTTAAGCAGAAAGCAAGTGAAAGTACCAGAGATTACATCACTCGTTTCATTAACGAGATACTGGAGGTCATAGACTATGAGGAGAAGACATCCATCACAGCTCTCATGAGTGGTCTTTTGCTAGACAAGTTGTATTACACCTTAGCCAAGGATCCCCCCAAATCCATAGATGAATTTATGGAAAAAGTAGCCAAAGTTATGAATGCTGAGGAGGCTACAGTTGCGAAGAATGCTAAGGCAAAGGTGGAATCTAAAGCTGAAGGCAAGTCGGAGAAGAAAGATCACAAGAATAATGGTGGGAGTAAGCAGTCGAAAGGCGAAGAAACGTTGGATCATTTAAGGAAGTATATAAATTATACTCCCTTAAAAGTTGATATAAACCAGGTTCTAGAGGAAATCAAGAATAGCGAGGAACTGAATTGGCCAAAAAAACTAAGGACAACTCCCGAAAGGAGGGATAAATCCAAGTATTGTGAGTTTCATAAAGATCACGTCCATACAACCAAGTAGTGTGTAGCTCTCCAGAATGAGATAGAGGCACTCATTAGATGAGGAAAGTTGAACAAGTTTGTTGACCGTCAGAATGGTGGGAAGACTAACAATAGAGCTCGGTAGAGATCCAAATCTCCTTGTCGACCAAAAAAGATAAGAAAAGGGACCATGAAGATGAACCTGAACATGATCCTGATCTCCCAAAAAGGCCAAGACAACTTGAGCGCAAGGTATTTTCAATTCGTTTCGGTTCATTTGATTATAACATGATTACAGGTGGAGATGCAAGAGGGGGTGATCGTATCGCTGAAAGGAAAGCTTACCTCAATGAGGCTTAAGCTTATTCCTATATTCATCGAATAAATCTGGCAGAAGAAGATCGACCGAGGAAAGTTAACAAAGATAAACTGGTCATTGGCTTTTCTAAAAATGATTTGGAAGGAGTCTTGTATCCTCATGATGATCCTCTGGTGATCAAAATGAGAATGAAGGATGTAATAATTTCGAGAGTGCTGGTGGATAATGGTAGCTCGACAGACATCATATTTTACCCTTGTTTCAATAGTTTGAACTTAAAACTTGGTCAGTTAGAACCGTATCACAGGCCCCCTCGTTGGATTTTTTGGAGATTTTTTTTTCCACTTGGAATGATCAAGATAGATATGTTGATTGGTACCTGTCCAGTTAGCAGAACAAAAAAAGGTGCGTTTCTTTGTAATGGATAAGAATATCCGGTCAGCCTATAATATAATCATGGGAAGAATATACCTGAAAATGTTTAAAGCAGTTCCATCCACAATACATCAGTGTTTAAAGTTCCCGACCAACTTTGGGGTTGGAGTTGGAGTTGTAAAGGGAGATCAAAAAGTAGCTCAGGAATGCTACTACTCATCTGTCGAGCAAGAGGAATTGGAGGATGCTAGGAAGAAAACAACCACTTATCATGTGGATGAATCTGATGAGTCCGAGATTGAAACCTTAGACCCAAGAGATGAAACGGAACTCGTTAAAGGCCAAGTTATGGAGGCAACAAAAAGTATTATTCTAGATGATGAGCAACCAGAAAGAACAACTCAGATCGGTGCTTCACTTGATTCACTACTGAAGCAAGAGCTGGTAGCATTTTTAAAGAAAAGAAAATAGGTATTTGTGTGGAGTCACGAGGATATGCTGGGGATAGACCCAGCTTTCTTATGCCACAAGCTCAATTTCAATAAGGTGATAAAACCATTGAAGCAAAGGAGAAGAGTCTTTAGTCCGGAGAAGAACTAGGCTATTCAAGAAGAAGTGGAAAAGCCGCGAAAAGCTTCTTTCATCGAAGACGTGAAATATCCAGATTAGTTAGCTCATGTTGTGAGGGTAAAAAAGAAGAAGAATAAGTGGAGAATGTGTGTGGAATTCACAGATCTGAATAAAGCTTGCCCGAAAGATCATTTTCCCCTACCCAGAATAGATCGGCTAGTGGACGCAACTTCAAGGCATGAGCTGCTAAACTTCATGGATGCCTATTCTGGATACAATCAAACTAAAATGAAGCCAGAAGATAGGGAAAGTACCTCTTTCATTACTCCCCGAGGAATATATTCTTACAATGTTATGCCTTTTGGTCTTAAAAATGCAGGTGTTACATATCAGCGGCTAGTAAACAAGGTATTTACGGAGCAGATTGGCAAAAATATGGAGGTATATGTCGACGACATGTTGACCAAAAGCAAGAAAACTGCTAACCATATAACTAATTTGAGCCAAATATTTTATCAACTGGAGAAGTACTAGATGAAGCTGAACCCGACCAAGTGCATTTTTGGCATATAAGAAGGCATGTTCCTCGGATACATTATGAATCAAAGAGGTATCGAAGCAAACCTTGACAAGATAAAAGCCTTGGTGGAGTTACAATATCCAACCACCAAGAAAGAGGTGCAGAGCCTTATGGGGCGTGTTCGATCTCTCAATAGATTTGTCTCCCGAGCAACTGACAGATGTCTTCCATTCTTCAAGGTGCTCAAAAAGACCTTTGAGTGGAACTACGAATGTAAGAGGGCGTTCTTGGAGTTGAAGAGATACTTGGGGACACCTCCTTTATTGTACAGACTAGTAGTAGGAGAAAAACTATATTTGTACTTAGCTATCTCAGAAAGAGCAGTTAGTTCAGCCTCGATAAGAATAGAAGATGGAGTGCAAAAGCCAATTTACTATACCAGCAAAGCATTCAAGGGAGCAGAAATTAGGTACCCTAAACTGGAGAAATTATCATTGGCGTTGATTGAAGCAAGAAGGAGAATGAAACCATATTTTCAAGCCCATACAATAGTGGTATAACTGATATGCCACTGAGACAGGCTTTACATAAGCCAAAAAAGTCTAAAAGATTAATGTATTGGGCAATGGAGTTAGGGAAATATGACATAATTAATGAGCTAAGATCCTCTATCAAGGGACATGCAGTGGAAGATTTCATCGTTGCGTTTACATACCCAGATATCTCCTATCAACAAGGGGCCAATGCAGAGCAACTCAAGGATGCCAGAGGATCTGCTGAAAATACCCACGATCAACTCGTAGCAGCAGAATTTCTAGAAGGGGTGGCAACCGATCAACCAGAATTTTAAAGAAGTATGAAGAGAGGAAGGACAAGATATTCCATCAAGGAATTTTATCAGATCAAGGGTTTGATGATAATATTCCTATATGGAATTTATATGTCGAATTTTCTTCATGTGCAACAGGCTACGGAGATGGAATTATTGTTAACAGTCCAGATGGGATATACATTGAATTTCCAATTCCAAGCTTTCAATAACGAAGTTGAGTATGAAGCCATGATAGTGGGCCTCAACTTAGCTAAATCATTGAATGCAGAGCAAGTTATGGTATTCAGTGATTTGTAATTAGTGGTGAATCAGATGATAAGTCTTTATGCAATAAAAGGGGAGTTCATGTCAAGGTAATTAGCCAAAGCTTTAGAGATTGTAGAAAATTTGGCAGCTGTTCAGGTGGTTAGAGTACTTAGATTAGAGAATACAAGAGCAGATGCACTTGCTTGGTTAGCCTCGGCTACTCGCACCGAGCTACGAATAAAATCCCCATCGAGCTAGTTGCTAGCAGAAGTATTGATGAAGACCTGATGATAAATTTTAAAGCCTTGGATATGGCACCATCTTGGATAGATCCCATCAGGGCTTATGTTGAAGAAAGTATTTTACCATCCGACCTACTTGTAGCCAAGAGGCTGAAGTACAAGGCTTCCAGATATGTTTTGAATAATGGAGCTCTGTACAGGAAAGGTTTGATTGATGGTTTACAGAGGTGTGTTCACCCAACAGAAGTTAAAGACCTAATAGAGGAAATTCATAAAGGATCTTGTGGTGCTCATATAGCAGAAAGAACTCTACTATAGAAAATGAATACACAAAGATATTACTGGCCAACAATGCGCGCTGATTGTATGACTTATGCCAAAAAATGTGACAAGTGTTAGAGATTTTCTATTATACGAAGAACTCCTCAAGCATTGCTATCACCAATTACTTCACCTTGACCATTTTCCATGTGGTGAATATACTTAGTTGGGCCTCTGCTGACTACAAAAGGACGATTCAAATATTTGGTGGTAGCTGTTGATTACTTCACAAAGTGGGTGGAAGTTGAACCTCTCATTGATATGGCCTATGAAAGGGTTTATCAATTTATTTGGAAGAATATCATTTGCAGATATGGTCTGCCCCATGACTTTATCACTGATCATGGTGCCCAGTTTGACAATGATGAGTTTGCAACGTACTATCTATAGTCCAACATTCAAAAAGTCAATTCTGATCTAGGTCATCCCTAAAGTAATGGGCAAATAGAGGTGACGAATAGAACTCTACTGAATGGGTTGAAGAAGAGACTAGATGGTGTTAAAGGGAATTGGATCAACGAGTTGCAATTAGTTTTATGGGCTTATCAAACAACTCCCTGAGCAACAACTAGATAAACCCCTTACATTTTAGCTTTTGGGAGTGAAGCAGTGATACCTGCTGAATTAGGATTACCTGCTCATAAGGTGCTCAATTTCAATTCTTCAATGAGTGATTTGATGAGACGCTTGGATTTGGACAGGCTCGAAGAATCCATAGAAGATGCAACAATCCGAAATATAGCCTATCAGCAAAGGACTGTTATGTTCTATAATAAATGGATAAAGAAATATGATCTAAAGTAAGGTGATTACGTGCTCAAGAAGGTCATTGAAAAGAACAATAAGTTAGAGGCCAATTGGCATGGGCCCTATTGCATCACGACAGTTGTCTGAACTAGCACTTATAGAATAAAAACTCTTAAAGGGGAAGAATTTAAGAATGCTTGGAATGTAGAGCACCTACGAAAGTACTACCATTGATGTAACAGTCAATGTATTCAATTATTTGAATATGAATGAAAAAGATGATTTCCCCATTCATTTTTTGTCGGAGTACTAGTGCTACATACTAAACTCAATAGCTTGCAGCATTTGAAAATGCACAACCACCAGCTAAATATTGGTCGGCATCAACAACCACCAGCTAAATGTTCGTCAACATTAATAACCACCAGCTAAATGTTGGTCGGCATCAACAAAGACACCAATAATATTGGTAAAACAATCGAGTAAGGAAAATTCTACTTGATTATGGGTGACCCAAGAAGGCATCTAAACTGGGCAAGAAGTTGGGTCAAATATCCACTACCTGGGAACCAAGAAAATCTAGATTGATATTGTTATAACTAAGCAGGACCATGGGATAAACATTCCATTGCTGAGGTACTTATGGGTGATATAAAAATCACTTCATCTAGACAAACACATGGGAGAAAAGTTCCATTGATTAGGTAATCAAATCAAAAAGGGAAAAATGTCTAGTTAAATATATATATATATTCAACGATTGAAAAGTAACCCATTATTATTATTAGTACAATATTAACATTGTTGAACTCATGTTATGGACAAAGATTGATAGAATAAACATCATGCAGTTATTTTATTTCCAAGGAAACAAAATTAGAAGAAGATGATTTTTCTTTATTTACAACAACAATTACTAACAACATATACATAGCATATTCTATTAGTTTCTTTCCTTCAAATTTTGATACATGATCCATTCCAGTTGGAGGGTCATCTAAAGCATAAGAAAAATTGATAAAGTTCAAATCTTGAAGCATTATAGTGTTACTTGAACTTGGTCGGTCTAGTAAATGAGGAGGTTGGGATATCTCAAATTCTTCATGAAGACTGTAATCACCTAGGCATTTAGAAATTAAACAACTAGGAATGGAGCTAACTGGAATCCAATTAACATCTAGCTGGAAAGGTGGTTTTGGTAGATCAAGTAGCCCAGGGTCATATCAATCCCACAAATCAGTTCCTTGATCAACTCTCATTACAGTTAAAGCATTCATCCATCCCTGTTTATACCCTTTATTGTTTCATTTTTTTAATATGGAATCAAGATGATATAAAGCTTCATTGTATCCCTCCATCCAGAACTCTCTGGGCTGCTTGTGAAACTAATAAGTTAGTCGTTCAACATGTTGGTGTAATCTTTTCAGCACACTTTCTTTACGCTACAACGAAGAACTCTAAGTGGATAATTGCTTTGTAAGAGTTTGAATCCTCTGGGATATCTCTGCCAGAGCTTGATTTTTTGCCTTCAATTGAGTAACTTGATTTTCTAAGACTTGTTGAGTTCTAATCTATTTAATGCTACTCCGACCTTCTCTTGTTCTACCTCGAGAAGTGGATGCGGGTCTAACTCTTTTCAATGTTTCCAACTCTTCTCTTAATAAATCATTTTCAGTCTCCAAAAAGGAAAAACCTTCATCATTGACTGGGACTATAGGTCCAAATAAAGAAGATGATTTTAACTGTCTCAATTCTTCTCTCAAAGCGTTATTTTCCTCCTCTAGCAGTTTGGCAATGTTTCTGTGCTCCTCAATTTCAAATTTCAGCATACTCTCTCTTTTATTATAGGGAGAAATGAAATTATCATAACCCCGATCAGTGCTCAATTATTGGTATTTCTTCTCATAACCTTCATGAAGAAGAGCAGTGGTTTCCTTGTGTTGAAGTTGAAGTTCTTCAATCATTCCTTGAAGATCTTCAATCATTTCATAGTAAGGTACGTTATTTTCTATTGCACGATAAAGTAAGCATTTCAAGTATTGGTAAGCCTCAATTGCTCGTTCAGAGGCATTAGGACCAAGGATGTCAATTATTTTTGCCTCAGTAAAATCTACCCAACCAGCCTTGAAGTAGTTTATACATTTCTTCATCCACTCTGTATCATGAGCTGAAAATAGTTCCATGCTGGTAATAAACTAGTAAGGAAAAGTAAAAGCATATCAACAACATATATATTGAACAGTAGAGGGGAAGTGAAGATAAATACCAAATCAATTTTATTGATCATAGAAAATGGGAGTACAACCAGAGGTACAAAATAAGGGGAAAACAAAGAATTGCAAAGAAAAACTTTCGAACAAATTTACACCTTCTCCTTATCACCCACCACCTTATCAGTTGATTTCGAATTAGGAATTGGGGGTTGGGTTGTCCAGAAGAAGGAGTTGATTGTTGAAGTTTCTCGGAGGGCAGCTTAGGTTGACCAGAAGAAAGCATTGTCTGTTGGGATTTCTCAGAAGACTGAGGGATAGTGGCAGCAGGTATTAGTTCCACCACCATTAAAGAAGATTCATCAGATCCAGCTTCATCTTTTTCTTCTTCTCCAAAGGCAGGAGGAGGACCATGGACATGTTTCTGAAATAATTCAGAATCTTCATAAGTGTTCAACTCTTTTAGAGATGCCACCCGTCCATCTCTAAATAATTTCAAACTTGCATACTCAATTTGAGTATAGGCAGAAGTTAGAGCTTTATTCCACCCTTTATCCCAGCCAGAGCTAAAGGACTTTTTTATAGCAGACCTTCTCTTCGTTCTCTCCGAGGAAGCATTCTCCCTAAGTAGATCTTCAACAGATCTTACCTTCTGTTCAAGATCTTTCTTATGTCATTTAGCCTTTTCAAGCTTGCTCTCAGTTTCTTCCTTGCTAGTAATTATGACCTTCAATTTATCCCTTATCTCCTTTGCAGTATCCACAGCTACCTTCTTAGCCTTTTCATCATCCTTGATTTTATTCTCCCATAAAGTTTTGTCATCTCCATATTTTTTTCCGAGAGTCCTCCAAAGATTTTGATAACCTAGCAAGGGCTTCCTCTACTTCACTAGAAAAAGAAACAACTTTGATATCTTCAACCTTTTCCAAGACATTATTGAAATACACCAAAAACTATAAGACAAAGAGAAACTAAAGTTAGTGTATGAAAATTGAAAGCAGAATTAAAATGTCAAGGTAAAATAACACTTACTAATGCAAGTTGTTGGGCTGCCAAATTAGAGACTTTTTCCCGAGGAGTAGAGGTCTCAATAGCTCTGTGATCAAGAAGAGTTCCAGACCAGATCAATTTCCTGTCCAAACCAGGAGTAATAAGTGCTGGAGGACCAGCACTCAAGGAAGCTAATTCAAACCCAGCAGGTTAAGCAACAACATCAATGGTCTTTTCAGCAAGACGCCTTCTCAGTCTTCTCAAAGGTGCTGCCTCTTCAATCAAAGGTGGTACCTCTTTTTGAGACACAATAGGTTTCTTGGTAACCTGCTTAACAGATTTAGTTGTCCCCTTAGATGGAACAACATCCTTATTATCAATCCCTTCAGTTGGGACATCTTCTCTGTTCTTTTTTCCCCTTCAGCACTAGGGACAATCTTAGCAAAAAAATCAGGAACTTTTCAATTCTTTATCATTAGCTCAGCAAGAGAGGTACCCAAATCAGAGGAAGATTCTTCAATAACTGAAGGAGAGGCTGAACTTTGCTCAAGGTCAATCACCAAAGTATATGGAATAATAGGCCAAGCAATAAAAGAGGAAATAATGTTTTTATATCTCAAAAAATAGGAAGCAAATCTCACGTGCTCCCTAACAATTGATTGTTGAAGACTCCAGATAAACTTCAACTATTTTATATTATTATCACCCTCTTTTAGGGGTTTTCTTTTACTGTCAACTGTAAATTAAAATCATAGAAAGCAAAAGTCAGTGAGACATTTTATCAAACAAAAACAGATCTAGTTTAAAAATAAAAAACAACATATCCCATTGCCATAAGGTGGACATCTGGGACCTTGGTACATGTCATTTCCATTTAATGGTAGGTGTTGCCAATTTTTCATTACAACCCCATGTTCAAAATATTCCCTATTAGAATTAGGGAGATTGACCACTAAAGCTCTATTAACAAACCTAGTTTTTAAATAAAAAGTGGTGTCGCTAAGGATCCATTTATAACAAAACATAATTTCAGGAATCCCTAGATGAGTTCCATGTATTTGATTCAGCCTTTGTATGCCATTAACTACCCTCCATGTATTTGGAACTACTTTTGCAGGTATAATATCAAAATATTCACATAATTCCAAACATAGGGGATCAGGCTGGAAAGAAAAACCACATTCAGCTAAAAAAATGGAGGAAAACCAATGCCCCTCCGCTAAAGAAAAGAAATCACAAGGATAAGCAGGTTCTTCCAAATCAACCCAGAAAGGAATCGCAAAATCGATTCTAAACTTATCCAATGACTTAATAGAGTAAACCATGGTGACTAAAGTAAGGAAAGAAGAAGGAAGGAATAAATTCTTACAGGAGATTAAGGAATCAACTAAGACAGATGACAGAAAGAATGTTCGTAAGAAGAAAAATGAGAAAACAAGGACTTTGGAAAAAAATATGGCAAAAGGTAGGAGACAATTAGATTTTACTGTCTTTATATATGCCGCCTCGAAAAATGAGAAAAGTAATAATTAAAAGTGACGAAGGTTGCGTTCTCGACGGCTAATCAAAGGAAAAGGACGCAAATACCTAAGTGGTCATCAGAATTCAAAATATTTACAAATTTTCCATTTCGTGCTCAAAACTGTTACACAAAGTGGAAAATTTTTACAAGTGTTGAAGGTCTGTAGTTAACCAAGACATGAGAAATATGCCTGAACAACTTTTTGGGTAAAATGTTCCACACTCTCGCATCCAACTTCAACTGTGAAACATTGGGGGCCTCTGTTGATATAAAAACTATTCAGCTGACGTGGACACCAATTATATGAAGAGACATTCATCTAACATGGCATAAGTTCAATTACCGAGCTACTCAATGAATCGAGCTACTCAATATACCGATTTACTCAGTATATCGAGCAACTTATTGGGAAGGCCAAACGACCAGATGGATTCAATGTTTATTTTGTTACACTCATTCCCTACCATGTACAGATGTATATGCCTATTCAATAAAGGCACGCTATCTATTCACATTGATAGTCCAAAGGATATAAATACATTGTAATTCCCTCTTATCAGGGTAAGCGAACGTAATCGAGATCAAAGCAAGACACCCAGTAATACAAACTAGTGGACGTAGGCCATTTCCTTAAGGCTGAACCACTTTAAAAATCTCTTATTTTATTTTACTATTTTTTACGTCAACACTAAGAAGTGAATTCTTATACGAGTTCGGTTGGGTTGTGCATGTCGAACAATGGAGAAAAACCAGCGAGGGCCATTAGGAGGACTGAAGGAGGAGAGGCTCGGCCAGAGCCGCAGACTATATAGGGAACGGTGATGGAAGAAGGGGACGCCACTACTTATGCTCAAGCAGTTAATCATGAAAAGATCGTTGTGGCGTAGCAGTTTCCCATGCTCCACCACAGAGGACGATGGCTAATTCAGAGTCACCTAATTTAGTCAGTATGGGAGAGAGCACCCGAGTCTCTGAGAAATATAGACATTATATTAATTACCCAATGGAAGGGGGATATCTAAAGGAGTTTGAGTATGGAGGATTGCAGTGACACTAAAAAATAAATTTTGGCGATTCGTTTTTTAGCTTGTATTAGCAGCGCTACAATGGTGGGAGACAGTCATCGCATTTGAGAAAAGATATACTCTAAATACCAAGAAATTTGGGTGTCGTTCGACAGCAAGTCCTTCCATCCGCTATTTAAACAGAGATGCAATGGAAATTTATGTATTTATTACAGGAGTGTCAGACGTGGAAAAGTATGAGGAAGAATGTGCTTGTTTAGTAAACTTTGCACCCAAAGAGATGGATATGAAGGAGAATAGGATTCTTTTGTTTGATAATGGACTAACGAGTAGAATTCTCCAGTTATGGGGGAATCCATCTTGGACGGCTTATGCAGATGTCGTCAACATCGTGTTATTACCCTATCAATATTAGTGATTCCGTGATAAGGTTGCCAAGATATTGGAGAGTCTAGTCTGCAAGGCAAGACTAGATATAATGGGTGCTAGTGGGGCACCACAAGGGGGATAGCTAAGAGAAGAACCCTTTAAAATATTTAGATCAAGGGAATTTCAACCGAGTGAAGGTTAATTAAGTCAGGGCCATCAGGTCCAGCAATATATTCCACAGGGCCAGTGGAGCTAAGGGAACAAGTGGGGTAGCCATCAGGACTGAGGTTACTAGCTCCAGAGAGTAGGGCAACCTCGACATGGACAGTGGGGCCAGAGACAAGGGAATTATACAGGAAGGTGCTTTATATATGGATATAAGACCACATGTGTCGATCTTGTCCGTAGAGAGATAGGGGACAGGATCAGGGTGCCTAGCAAAGGCAATAGTTATAGTAATTTTTGGGATAGTTCATTATGAGTATTATGCCCATGAATCATTGGAACAGCAAGTTCCATTAGCAATGGAAGGTTCGATTTTATCCTTGGGAAAATGGGGTAAGTTTTGCATGACACTAGTGCGTCACAGTATTTTGTTAACACTAAATTCGTGCATGAGATGGGTTTAATGGATGCATCGTTAGTATCATTACTGTGTCTATATATTTACGGGTGGGTAGTGGGGATCTTTTTGGTTCAATCTGTAGGAGATCGGGAGTGGACACTGATAGGATATGTTTTAGTGGATTTTCTCGTATACGAGAGTTATGTTATGCGAGTATGATGTTATCCTGGGTATGAACTGGTTAGTGATGGTTTGATCGATGGTTGACTGTTACCGTAAGGCTATTGTGTTCACTATTCCAGAGCAGGATGTGTTGTTTTTGTGATGTCTCACCTAAAAGAGGATCGAGCCCGCGTATATTCTATATTTTAGTGGAGACTTTGGAGAATATATTTGTCTTATATTATTTGATACCGGTGCATAGGGACTGTACTGATGTGATTCAGGGAATATCGAGTTTACCATCGAGCGAAAAGATTTAGCTTTATATTAATTTAGCAATGGGGACTTAGTGATAGTGTGATAATCATATTGTAAGACTCCTTTAGAGATGTGGGAGTTGAGGATTATACTTTTATGTCTGGAGACGGGATTTTGTGTGTCCTGGTTATGTGCTTTGGGTCAAAGGACCTCGATAACCGACAATCCCATTTGATAGGGAATTGGAGAACACTACACCAAATATGCCGAATTGTCACGGTCATTGACCTTGACAACTTCAGCTTGTCAACGTCGATGACTGTGACAATTCTGGGCGAGATAACTTTTTTTGTCACGGTCATGTCACGGTCATTGACCGTAACAAGTTCATTAGAATTTTCACGGTCGTGTCACGGTCCTTGACCGTAATAAAATTTGTCAGGGTCAAGGACCGTGACAAGCCCGTGACATTCTTTAAAAAATTGTCAAGATCAATGATCGTGACAAGTCCGTGACAAGTTTCTTTGTCAAGGACTTGTCACGGTCAATGACCGTGACAATTCTGGGCAGAATTGAAAAAAATTCTACTGGGCAGTATGGCCACTGTCACTACCCAGCAGTATATTTGTACCTATTATAGCAACGTTGTACCTGTTCAAATATCATATATCCAAATAAAATAGAGATAATGCAAATATACATTCAAAATAGAGAGAATATGCATCACCATATAATCCAAATATAATTCAAATGTAATAATTTAAAACAATTCAATTCAAACCTAAATCAATGTCACTAAATGTCTGGGGTATGGTTAACGCTGAGGAGGTGAGTAGGCCACATGATATACGAATTAACACATCCACTAATATACACCGTGCCGCATTGTTCGTGCAACCACAATTGAGAGTTCTCCTTCTCGGGCATCACATGCGTGACGAGCACCCTAGATTCGATGTCTTGAAGCTCACGTCCATGAATAAGTGCACCTTGGACGATATTAGGGTCCCTCAACCCCCTCCCTATCCGATGGCCATCAAATATGTCCAGTATTAACACGCTCGGCGAACCAAGTGTCGACATCGACCTCTTGAAGGGAGCCAAATAGGGAAGTGGATCATCAAAGTCTGCACATCTTGGCGATGAAGCAGCGAGGTCCACATCCTCGTCCTCGTCCTCCCACACCTCCTCCTCCCGCACCTCCTCCCGCACTGCCTCCCATACCGCCTTCTCCTTCCCTTTACCCTTACGGTTTCCGCCCAACAAACGCTTCACGAATGAGTACATATCCTGGACCATCGCCTCCAAACAGGAAAGCTTCCCGTCATGTGAATCCACCGTTCGAGCCAACCCGGTGTCGCTCGTCTCCAATCCGATGATCCTAGATTTGGCAACCCGCGAGCTCACCCCCTTGTCCTCCCCTTATGATCAGAGCCAGGCACTTGGCTGAGTGCGTCTGTGGACAAAGATGCCTTGTCGGCATCAGACTGCGACTCATGCACTTCCTTAAGCTTTGCCTGAAACGACAAAACACACATGATTAGTAAAATAAGTAAATTAAAAAATTATTACGTAATTAACAAAAAGTAAACTGTCGGATTACTTACAATCGTGGCCGCGACGCTTGGGGACACCTCCTTGTCCTTCCCCTTCTTCATCCGAAGAGCCATATAAGTATCGAGCCTATGTGGCCTATCCCCAGGGCCACTCCCTGTCCCCTGAAATAAAATAAAGTAAAATTAGTATCGGCCCCGCAAAGTAAAATAATGTAGAATAATATTTTTTATGTAGTTAGTAAAATTAAATCTTACCATCATCCTATTCTCCACCTCGGCGTAAGACGTCCGGCCGGAGTGGTGCACGTCAGTCTTTTTTACCCAGTTTTCCCTTCCGAATTGGCGAGATGCCAATTGTCACTCCCCGATCTCATTGTCAATGAACCTTTGCCATTATGCCAATGAGATCGACTCATTCGGTGGGACGGATTCACAGAATTGGATAATGGACTCTCGTGTCTTCCCAAAGTACCGGGTCCGCATATTTTTCTTCCACGTCTTGCGTTGCTCCCTCAATTGCTCCAAGACGGAATTACATAGCTTTAGATCTAGGTTGAATTGTTCCTGTCCAACAAATACAATGTTAGTTGCAAATAAATATAAATATAAATATAAAATGAAATTGAAATCGAAATCGAAATTGAAATTGAAATTGAAATTACCTGTAGTGCCACCCAAACAGATAACTTGAGCTCATATAGCACCTCCTTCCAACTAATGTACCCCGGGTCGATGATCGTCTTTACCATCTCGAGGGATCTCGCTAATAGCCCCGACTTGTTCTCGATGGGCATCCCCAATTTTTCATATTTGGGGAGACTAAGGGCCGAGGATCCCTCATCGCCTCCGCTACCACCGAGCCCAGACGACATCATCATAACCAGCATCATCATCCTCGCCTTAATACCTGAAGGAGACATTTGCTGTAAAAAAATGTTATTAGTACATATCAAAATGAATTAAAAGAAGACATGCAAATATGTACAATTTCTACAAATAAAAATGAATTGTTACTGTTAATATGTACAAGAGTGAAACATCCCCACCCACCACCCACCACACACGCACAGCCCCCCCCCCCTCCCCATGGTAGTTGCACTTATGATCATAAAACGGTAACGCTTTTGAAATCACTAAAATGAACGTTATATGTAGAGTATTTTGGAATAAAAAAATATATTTCTTAGTATTTCCCAACTTGCTGAGCGCTTTGTTCACCCCTACTTTTTATGTTAAAAACCCCCACCCCCATGGGTAGGGACGGAATCAAGGATGTTGGTAAGGCTTCCGAGGGTTAGAATCGTTGTTAGAGTTCTACCATGACATTTTAAAAATTGTGTTTGAGGACATTTAAATTTATGGCATTTTGAAAAAAAAAATTATTCGGGTCGTGGCCCATTTATTGTAATAATATAGGAGTTGTGTGGTATATTTCCTTATTATTAGCATTGTTGGATTTAATGTAATTTTTTCTAAATAAATATTGCTAAATAATTAATTTCCTTAAAGTGAAAGTCTTTTCCATAAATGAAAATTTGTTAATTACCTTATATTTCTTATAAAATGCTTCAAATTAGAGGCTTTCCCTATATAATAAAATTTAATATTCCCCCTCCACCCTTAACACCTAGACTCTGGTTTTACCCAATAGTAGCCCAAATCCAAGTCGGAGCATTACACATTCCGACAAAGCTTCACATAATTATGTATCTACCGGACTTCAGCGAACTTCGTATTCACTATTATACATTTGAGGATGTTACTACTGGATTAATTTAAAGGACATAAATGACTTAGAATACCCATGGTTTAACATAACAATAATATGATTTTATAAGATTTTCCATATAGAGATAAACTTCCGCCTTCCTTAAAATGGATAAGACTCATGTTTATTTTTAACAATTACCTGGGGTGGAAAAATAAGTATGGAGTTGGACTAAGTTGATTTCAATTGTAAAACTCATTCCTCTAATATGAAATTATTATTTTGGACAAGAATTATACATTACACAAATGTTATGTAATGTGTGTATTATTATTGTATGTGTGTGTATGTGTTTTATATAGTTGTCTTTGGTTCCTCACGAACTCTAGTATGCCTCAATTTTATGCAAAGTAATCGATCAACTATCTCATCATGACTTAATGGTAAAACACACTCGAGAGTTGGATGGGAATTAAAATATAACAACTCATTATCAAAATAATATATACGTATAAACACACACACACCAAAAACACACAAAATAATATATATGTATAAACACCCCCCACCCTTCCCCCCCCCCCCCCCCACCCTGCCCCACCCACCACACATGCACACACACACACACATGCATATATATACACACACACACATATATATACACACAATCATATATATATAAATGGAAGAGAGAGAGAGAGAGTAACCTGAAAGTGAGAGAGAGAGAGAGAGAATGCAGAGTAGAGAGAGATAGAGAGAAAAAGTGGGAAGAAACGGCGGGGGAAAAAAGGGAAAGGTTTTTTTTACTGCGACATTTGTCACGATCATGTCACGGTCATTGATCAGGATAACATTATAAGTATTGTCACGGTCATTGACTGTGACAATCCTTTGTCACGACGATGTCACAGTCAATGACCGTGCCAGAAAACGCGTGTTTGTTGTCACGGTCATTGATCGTGACAAGGCTAAGCGCTGTAGTGGAAATAATACTTTGAACTAATTTACCCATTTTGGTGTTGTGGAAATTCCTTGCTCGGATTTTAATTGCGTGACGTTCCATACATGAACCTTAATAAACGTCGGGAGTTGGGAGAGGTTATTTGATTGCCAGAGTAGCGATTTTGAACGATGATAATTGTACGTGTGGAGACAATACTTTGAACTAAGAGCTATTATATGTTAGTAGGCCAGTAGAGCTGGGTAGTGTTGTGGAAAAAATACATGGGAAATTTTTACACCACTAGTGGATAGGTGGGAAAATTTTGAGGATAATTAAGTCACGATTAGTAGGGTAACTAAGAATACCCTTACAGTATAAATACCCTGAGCATGAGGGACTGAGCTTGAGATAAATACATTACATCCATTCTAGTTGTGTAGATATGCATGGGATATAGGGTATACGGGAACCCTAGTCAGTTCGATTTTAAAAAAAAATCGGGATAAGAGAGATGCTGTAATAAATGTATTGAACCGCATGCCTGTGGGGCAGTAGAAGCAGAAGTGGAAAAGTAAGATGAACTGAACTTCGGTTAAGGAAGGAGATAGTCCATATATATATATATATATATATATATATATATATATA
This sequence comes from Sambucus nigra, assembly GCA_949130495.1. Lineage (NCBI taxonomy): Eukaryota > Viridiplantae > Streptophyta > Magnoliopsida > Dipsacales > Adoxaceae > Sambucus > Sambucus nigra. The sequence continues at coordinate 560,627,594 of OX422210.1, read as the reverse complement.
TATATACAGTAAGGATAGATATCACACCCGAGATGGGTTGAAAGATTGTGGAAACACAAGTAAAAGTTATATATTGACAAGGGAGGATCCAACAATTTTGTGAAGTAAAGAGGATTTTTACTAAGTCAAGTGTTGAGGGTGGCTTGCACAAAAATAGGATGTTTATTTTACCAGACAAAGATAATCCAGTAAGGGGAGTAAGATGTACCACGTGACATGGGATAGTGAGAGTGTGGGTCAGGTGGAGCGAGACATGGTGAAGTTGTCTCCATGTTCACCCCTCGTAGATGGGAAAATGTTAACCCTAGGAGATCCACCAAATTTTTTAATGATTGATGATTCCATTGATGGAATCGATAGGCAGATTGATTAAGTTCATTGTTGGATTATTAATATCATTGAACGAGCAGTGTATTACCTCTATGTTGGTGAAATTAGTTGATCGAGATGAAGTCGTTATTATTAATTTGGGGAAGTTACATTATTAGACATCGTGTCCATCATTTCATTAAAGAAAAGGGAATAATTTGGCACAAGGTGTCTCCCAACATAGTTGTGAATCAGGATGAGATCCTTAAATCCACCTTTGATAGGGGTTATTACGAGCCGTTGGGGGCAAAGTTGCAATTGGAGTGAGACGTATTAGCATAGAGTGAAGGGTAGACATCAAAGGTGACTAAAATGTTAGAGAATGCGAGAGATGCATATTCTGGGTTTAAAGTTAATTAGTAGGAGTACTTACCATGGCAAGGAAACTTTTGAGGCTTTGTGTGGAAAATTATGTCGTCCTCCGTTTAGTTGATTAAAAACAGAAAAACGATAAGTTTTATAGACCGAATGTGATTTAGAGTCCGTCATCATGGATCGAGTTAATCGAATTTTTTTCGTAAAGTTCAAAAACATCATAAGAGTTACGTCGTCACGAACCGAAAAGTTAAAGGCTGACGTGAGTGGTAAAAAATTATTTCTTGAAGAAAACTATGTGATTTGTATAGAAGGGAAATTGGCACCTAGGGAAGTGAGGCCTTTCCCCAGTATTTAAACGATAAGGTTGGTGTGTATAAGCTAATTTATTTGAACATTTTTAGCAGGTTCACGATGGTTTTTGCGTATTTTTGTATAAGTGAGACCTTAATAATGATAGATTATATTATAATGAAAGGACTTGAACAGAGTTGTCGCTAGACTTAGGCCGTAGCCAGTAGGCCTTAAGTCAGGAGGGCACCACTAGTGGGGGTATAGCTAAGGCACTATAAGGTTATCATGATTTTATTTTTGAGTACGTTCGAATGTCATGAGGGTAAATATTTGAAGTTTTTGGTACTAAACATATCCAAATTTCGAGGACGAAATTATTTTTAAAGGGGGAAGTATGTAACACCCCGTATTTTTAGGAATACTTAAATTACATATGTCGCAGTAATTTAATTAAAATTTCAAAAAAAAATTGAATTTAAATAAATATTAATTAGCGAGAAATGGATTAATATTTATGTAACGCCCCAACCCGTATTTAAGGGTTAATAAGGATCAATCCAATCCCGTTCGTACGTTAATTGTGAAGTTCAATGAAACGACCTAAATAATGTTTCTAATCCATTTATATTATCATTTGACATTACTATTATTAGCATATGACTCCATCTTTCATCAAACTTCGTGATAGGACCCAAGGTAAGTTCCTCGAGGCCAAGTAAATAGAGCTATTAATCGTAAGTTAAAATAACTACTTACCTATACAACACTCTCAAAATATGGAACATCATACAACCTGTCGTAACAAAAAGGAGGGATGTGAGAGAAATGCTCAGTGGGAACATATACAAATGCAGTATAGAAATGAATGGAAAAAAGAACACTCACACGCAATAACTACATGCATGCGAAAATACGTATATATCTACATATATACCTTTAAAAATATATGTCCCTATGTATTAAACCGTTTTGTTCCAAAAGTGTTATTTGATATCATTTATCCTCCTTGTCCTTACAAAAAACTCATTTTGTATTCTAGGATTAGAAATAATATTCTTTCCCATCAACTTCCACCGTTAAAAAGTTTGCAATTTGTTAGTAAAAAATCTTTCATTTACTTCCAAAACATTTTTGTACAAAAATCGGGGGTGGATTCGACCTAAGGACGATAAAAATAAAAAATAAAAAATCAAACCGTCCAATCGAGCTTAATTTTTCATAGAAGCTCCGTCTCGTCGTTCGCTACACGTACTTAAATTTCAGCCAATTCGGACGGTCCGATCATCCGTAATAAATTTTTGAGTGTTTGTGTTTGATTATGACTCAAACTCTTTTTGGTATATAAACATAAAGTGACGGGTTTATCACTTTTAAAACACATTTCATCCTTCTTAAAAATGAGCAGCCTCCTCTAAATTTCATCTTCTTCCTCCTACAAACCCTAGCCCCATTTTACACAACTTCTAACTCAAGATTTGTCAAGAAAAACCAGGTTTTCTCAAGACGATTCAGGAACGTTTCTTTGCTAATTTTTCGAGAGGAATCCAACCGTCAAATCTTAATTTCTTCATCTAAATCACAGGCTTGAATACTCTATTCTCTTCCTGTATTATGCGTCTTAAGTGTCACCTAAACCTTTAATAATGTATTTTTGGTAAAAATAAATAAATTAGTAACTTAATTAAGGAAAGTGGACACTAATTTTGGGACTATTTTTATGAAACCTTTGAATGTGATTTAATCTTTGAAACCCTTGGGTGCGTAGGTTAGATTATTGAATTTTTATGGTTTTAGGTGTAGGTTCGCATGTAGAATTTTATGGGGTATTTATATGGTTAAGGGGATGCATTCACACTTATTGAAAAATTATGTGACTTATACAAGAGAACGATTATCATGTATGAAATTTTATTGGATGTTAATTAATTTAACATTATTAAGTTGGAATAATTGTGTTAAAAATGACGATGGTGTTATTAATTGAATTACATTAAATTGGGACCTTATTGATTAAATTGTTATGTTGTGCTTATGAATTGTGAATTTGTGTGATTTGTTTTATTCACATTTGCCATCGCGGGTTCGAGGGGATTTTGGGCAGTATAGTGATCACCTTTATTATATGATGCTTACTAGGTATGGGACTAGTGAGTAGGACTTGGTTATAATTTATGCTTGCTAGGTATGGGACTAGTTAGTGTAGATTTGTGCGGATTTTATATTCCGAGTGGGATTGATTTTTATGTTTTATCATTGTTACGCTAGCCTATGTATAAGACTAGGATGAGATTATTGTTAGAAATTCATCCTATACGTAGGATAGGACGTATGTGTACTTTGGGGACCCTTAGGTATGGGACTAACGGGTATTTTTGAGGATCTCACATCGATAAAAAGAGTGGGATAACTTGATAATTGAGAATTTGAGAAAATGAGAATTAATGCCTAAAGATAAAAATGGGTATTAAAATCTCGGCGACAAACCTTGTCAAATTGTGGAATCGACAGTTTAAACGGATCAGCTAGCGTTTTCATAAGGGGAAGTGTGAAACTTTTGTGGGAGTACCACCCGGGGCGGGAGGACCTCTATAATAAATTGAGAAGAACGATAAATTGGGTTAATTTAATTAAATTAACAACATGGGGTTTAGTTATTTAAAATCTTATTGGTGTGCATTATGAATAACAACTACTGAGGGTAGTTAGTGACTTTTGCTATCACGTTTAATTATATTCCGTTTAATTAAAATATTCTATTTTGATATTTATCATGTATAATGCTACTGTCTGGGTTCATGGACCCTAATTGAGGAGAGTAGTGTGTATTCATGCACGGGGCTCTAACCTCGTGCGTTGACTAACCTTTTCAGGAATAAGTCTAGAGAAGTTGCATAGGATTATTTAGAGACTTTCTTGGAGGTGCAGGTGGACTTATTTACTTTATGCCTATTTGTTTAGTTTAGTTTCCTTTCCTTCGTATTCACATTGAGACTCGGTTTATGATTTTATTGGGACACTCGGTTCCAAAGTTGTTGCGGGGTTTATTCATATATTTCATTATGGATTCATTTGTAGTTTATTTAGTTTTATATTATTAGAGATTAGTTTATTATTTAGATTTTAGTATGGTGATGGATCTTTTATCACATAGTTGGTTATTATCATTTGGGATTGATTAAATTATTTATCTTGTGGATAGATTTTTTTAAATGTCTCATATTTGTCACATGCTAAGAATGGTATTTTAGTCACTCGCACCCGACTTAGTTTTGGTGGCGGTCGATGCTAGGATTTAGTGGGGTGTGACAGGTTATTAGTAGCTAAATTTATTAATCCAATTCAACATCTGATTTGGCTTTCTAGCATTGTCTTTACTTTACAGCCATAAAATGCCATTTATGATTGTTTATTTTTCAATCAAAACCATTGTAAGTTTGAGTGTCATAATCAATACCAATAAAAACTATCATATTGCTTAACAGTTATATATGAATGTTTTTCCTAAACAGTCATATATGTTACAAAAATAGTCATAATGTACTCTATAAATTGTCATATTTGATATAAAAAACATCATGACAAATAATTTTCAAATATTAAAAAAAAGTCATATAAAATATTTTATCGCATGAAGGTTTAACATAAACGGTTATAAATTAAACATATAATAAAAAAATTAATTACTAATATTAATGTCATATTTGGCAAATAAATCTAAACAAAAATTAAAATTCATAGAAACATAATAACTGTCTTGAAATTTTTTGTATTCGAACTCACGTACATCTAAAATGCACCAAACCAAGTCATTTGTCCATGTCAAAAAAATAATAGGACACAACTATATATACCCACCATGTATATCATTCATAAAAAATAATGAACTACTACATATATTATATCTAGATATACCCACTATGTACATCATTCAACAAAAATATCTCCAAAAAAATGTACATTTAAAAATCACGCATATATGCATCAGTCTTCCTTTGACTTTTGCAAAATAGCATCGATGCATCAAAAGCTCCAAATCAAATAATATAAGCCTGAATAAATTCAGTAAACTCGTGTTAAATTTCATTGATCTCATGAGTCTCCAATACTTCTTTCATGGAAGGCCAACTTCTGGGTTCAATTTTGAAGCACTTTCTGTGATGTTTCTTTTGAAGAATATGGCCTTTTATGCGATTATCCATAATGGACTTGAGCTTCATTTTCTTAGGAAAAAGGGGCTTGGCCTAATCCACCAAATTTTGTTGGGTGCTAAGCTATTTTGTTTCAATTATTCATAGGCCCATTAGCATCTCGAGCGACACTACACCAAAACCGTACATGTCACTCTTTACGTATAAGTGACATGTTCACAATGGAAAAATGCTGTAAGTTTAATACCACAAAAGCTAAAAAATCTTGTACATACATATTTTCAAATTAAATGCAAATTTTCACTTTTTAGAAGTTAGTAGTTTTATTACTAATGTAATCTTTCTGAAATACATAATTTAGGGGAGGTGAACTTTCTATGTTATGTATAATATAATTATTGAACAATTTTAGTAGTACATTTGATGGGTATCTAAGGACGTTTGAAGTCTTAGTACCATTTCTAACTTCAATGGACTATTTTATGTCTAAGTAATTGTAGACCAACTTTCATATCTGACTTCAAAACCTGTTACTCTTAATTGGGTTACTCATCAACTTATAAATCAACACCAACATTAATGATTAACAAAGAAAACAATACAGTCTATTATAAAAAAAAATCAAACTTGAACATGTTTAGCCCTTACATAGGTAATCACCAGAGGGGACTTTGTGAATGACATGGAAAAGAATTGCTTCTAGCTGAGGTGTTTATTCAACTTCCTATTTTATCTCCACTGAAATTGAACTCCATAATATGAAATGATTAACCAAATACAACTAGTCTCATTAATCACAACCAAACATTATCAGGTAGCTTCTATTAACTCGGCCTACCCATTGAACCATCCTCTGCCACTGATTCGGATCAGGAACCCAAGTCCATGATACCTAACCCGACCAATGAATCTGACCCCATTATACCTGTACCATCAACATTTGTTATCGTCATTGGCAAGGAATCTTATGAAGAATTTCAACTTCAAAGAAAAACTTAAATACACATTAGCAGCTAGCATGACATGGGACGGGTACAAGCATGATTGCATCGGTGCACCACCAAATCGCTTATATATACGAATTTATTATACATAATATAACTTATTTCATAGTTTGGAGACTAGGACAATTTCATCAGCACAAAACATCTAGGTTGCAGAAAAATTGACTAAAAGCTTCCCACAACTGTCAGCAATGAAAGAATTCACTGAGAACTACCTTATAAATGAGAAACCTAACATTTATAACTCAATCACAACATTAGAGTCCCAAATCGGTCTAGAACAAGTACTAAAGTTAGTGGTGTTTATAAATCGAGGGTCCCTCTTATTCTTTATACCTGATAATGATTCGAATATATGATAATCTGCACTTTAAATATAGGTATGCTAACTTTTGGACCTATAAGAAATAAATCCTTTTAAATTTTTACTATGACATGTTAAATCTAATGATTTTCCCATAATCATAAATACGCAAGTTTTACTACATCAGAATGCCTATTTGACTTAAATACAATGCAAATTTGTTTTGAACTCAAACCAATATTATTAGTTCATGAGTTCAACGCGAACTCGCCACCCCAGGCTCACAAATTAGTGTAACAAGTATCCAATACCATATTTCCAAACTACAAATTATGCCTAAATCCTAAAAGAATAGTAAAAGTAATGTTTTGAAAACTTCCACATATAGTAATCAAAAGTATACAAGAAGTAATCATCTAAAATGCAAACTTTCAATGATGATATATTCCTAAATTAAAAATAAAACTTCACTAATATTGGAGTATGTTAGCCTCATTCGCTTGCATACTTATGAGATTTATGTTTGAATTACAAATAGTTCATTAGCTGTTGGAAGTATTCATTAGAAGCTAATGTCTACCGATAGATTCAAAAAACTGATGTAACCTGGAAAATCCCTAATGAATGGTATTATGCATTGAAATTTTATAGATAGTCTTATAGAATATTTTTGATGGAAATTGTGGGTTCAGAGTGCAAGTAACATGATAACAACAGGGATCGAGGACATGGTAGAGCTCCTAGAGAAGCAGCTAGCATAAGAGATAACATAACTGACACTAGGCGAAGCCGTTAAACAAGCTAGAGCTTTTCGTCATTATCTTTGTTTGATGGGAATTTCCGAAACCTATCAGAGGTATTTCGATTCACATAACCTTGTTTGACATCATTTATCTTCACTAAAACTTGTAGAGGGTGGAACAAGTATATCTAAATTTGTTAACTGTTTTACTAGTAATAGGATTAGGCCCAACTTAGACATTATCCAATTCAATTCCAGTTCCAATATCCCTCTGCCAATATCTAACTCACAACTCATGTTGTGAATGAGGGAGAAATTGTATCTTATGTTTAAACTACATCCTTTATTTCTTTTTGGTCGGTATTAGATATATGGCTTTAATCATGCAGCATCATGCTTCATCATTTTTTTATCTATACCACCACTACACATCAGGGCGTATATTTGTCAAAGTTGACCATCATTATGACTGAAATAGTATCAACAAAATTTATCAACATGCGAAAACCGTTATACATATGTAATATAAGCAAAAAGAATTTACTCTGGCTAGGTTAAAATAGATTTTTCCTAAAACCGTATCTCTATTAATGGATATCTAGTTACCCATTATCAGTCGACACAAGTGAGCTCTTTGCAACTATGTACTAAGAAATACTCTATGAACATTTATAACCCTCACTTTGATGATTCATATGGAATGCTTAATCAGCAAAACAAATCTTTAATAGAATTTCTATAATACCCCGTATTTTTACGCATATTTATTTTATTATGGAATTATGGAAATTGAGATTAATTAATTTAAGAGAGAAAATTTAATTTATAATTAATCCGACTTAATGGTAATAATTACTAGCGTGGCGAGAGTTAGTAGTTATCGAAAATCATTATGTTTAAATCATGTTGAGTAATAACTATGTGGAGCATTATGTAGTGAGAAACGTAATAGATGGTTTCGGAAATAATAATAAGGACGGGGATGAGATACATGATAGTTAAGATATAATTATTTGGGACGCGCGTATGAGTGAGTTGCATCACTATTATGTATTTGGGGGTTAACAAGGTAAATTATTTTTATACAACTCGATGACTATTTTGAGAGCACACAGTGTGTCCGTAAGGATCGAAATAGTCAGAAAATACTACTCGGGTGTTTTATTTGGAGTCTGGGGCATTTTAGCCCAAAACGACACCCGGAGGGGTATTTCGGACTTTTGGGATATTTGGGAAATTAAATGGACAAAAATTAGGTTTTAATTAAAAGCAACGTGGGTTAGAGGTTACTGTCAGTTTTCAACATATGAGAGAGAGAGAGAGAGAGAGAGAGAGAGAGAGAACCAAGGAAGAAGAAGACTCCATTGGAGAACTAAGCCAAGAACGTAAGGTTTCCCACCAAGAATTACACCATAGTGTTGATCGGGACAAGAGGATCAACTACATACTAATTTTAGTTCGAGAATCAAATATCCATTCCAAGGCAAGTGTTATCTTGCTCCTCTTTTACCATATATTACTCCTGATTTATTCAGATTAAATTATATGAAATTGTTGCATTGAAAACTAGGGTTTAATTTGACTAATTTATAAAGAAACTCCATGAATTGGAGATAGGTTGACATGTAGAAGAAATTCCCTTCTTAGAACTATTAATGTTGGTAATTAAATGTTGAAATCACGAAATTAATTGGGGGGCCTTGAAGAAATAGAAGTTTCTGCATTCATATCAAAGAGATTCATAAGAAATTGAGTAATTGGTCAGATTCCCTTGATTCCATGAGGATTTAACATATAATTTTGTGTTAGGGAGTGTCCTATGATAATTTAGAATAGTTTAGAAACAATTACATTAGGATGGGGTTGAGTTTGGAATGAGATTGAATTATGAAAAGTGGAGAAAGTCGAGTTTGGGGAAGAACAGGACCAGTTCGAACATCTCGTTCGAAGACCTTCCCAGGTCGTTTGAACGACCTTGTTCGAACCAACTTTTAACGACATTTCCAACGACCCTTCTAACGAGTTGCTGAGTTCATTCGAAGTTAGAACTTCGTTCGAATGACCTCATTCGAACGAGAATCCCTTGACTTTTAACGAGATTCCAGAATGGTTTTTTTTAGGGTCCGGTCTAGTTAATAATCATCCTAGGTTTATCTAAGCGAGTGTATTAACCTATGTGAGTAACGGGTGACGTAAAATCCAAAGTTTTAGGGGAGTAAGGGTGTAGTGATACTCGAGGTATCGAACGTGTATGGAAACCTAGGAGGAAATGTAAGTCCTAAAGACGTTATATATAAATGGATATCATGGAGAGTAGTGGCGTTGATATTACTTACATATTATGGTAATTGGGTTGCGTGAATGCCTATTAAGTTGTATAAGTTGTGTGCATGATTATTACTGGGAATATTATGTGGATGACATACCTAGCTACTAGCTATCGAATGGAGGTTAGCGCATTGTGGACGATCATATCTTGTGTGCCTTCGGGGGATTTTGAGTCGTACCACTAGAGCATGGAACCTAGGTACGGACTATCTGTGAGAACGATAGTGATGATGGTTGTATGGGTGCGTAGGTATGTGCGTAGCCTATGGGCTTGGAACTATGTTCGCCTACAATATGTGTATTTATTTTATTGGTTTCTGAGAGATTGAACCTATTGTCCTTCATGTGTGAGCGTTTGCAATGGGACTGGATAGCCGAGTATGCCAGCACCAGGGGTTTCTCAACCATGGGTGCAGTATTAATATATGTATTAGTATGTATACATAGTGAGATTTTTATATGAATATCGAGTTCCTATTCTGTGCTTCATGTTGACTACTTTATTAAAGTATATACTTATTGGGTCACCAGTTGGGAATTAAGAATGCTATGAGAATGAGTTAAAACATCTTCAAACCTATTCCTAAATAATAAAGAAATATTGTCTCTGGGGTATTTAAATATTATAACCGGCATAGTGATTATGTATGGGTAGCTTGGCTCTCTAGGTGTGCACATTAGATGAGAGGTGATCATCCCAAATGAGTACGCTAAGTTAACATGAATAATATTGTGCTAATTAATCAATTTAAGCACTGGCTACATTTAAACTATTTTTTACTCGGGCTCTGAACCGTGTTTCTGCAAACCTCTTTTCTTGTTTTATTATTCTTAGGTGCTCAGCCACTGGGATACCAGACTTAGGAGATTCCATTCATGTGCCGAGCTGTAGCTATTGTGGAAGATACATGACTTTGATAGTAGACGCTTCATAGTCTATCCTCCTTATCTATCAGTCATTTATTTCAGTTGAACATATCGTCCCTCCTATTTTACAGTCAGAGATTTAGAGTTGTTTTATTCTATTATTAGACTTTGTTTTCATGTTATTGGATTATTGTATGGGAATTTGACTGGGAGTGTTTACTACAGTTCTTTATTTAAATTAAGTTAGTTCTTTCCTTATTGCTATTGTGATGTATGGCGATGAATAAATATTTCCCTTTAATTATGTTAGTTAATAACAAGATAAAATTTTGACACCAACCTTTTTAAACATTAGGTGGTTAGTTTTATTAAATTAAAATTTGAGTCTTTCGACAGTGATGCATTATCTGAAACAACTTGATATTCTAAAATTAATTAATTAATTAAGGACTGATCACCCGATAATTAATTAGGCGGGGTGTCACAATTTCCACGTACATGATCTACATATGATAGAAATAAATAGATAGAAGGAAGATTGTCGCCAGGTTATGCTAATATACTGCATAAAAATTTCTATAAAAAATCATCATTTTCAATCCATCATTAAAGTAGAGTTGGTACAAGATATGCTATAACATTTTGTTAAATTTTAATGAAGTTATCCCTTTCTATCAAAATCAAGCCTTCTCAATTTTGATGGACCAATGCGATAACATTCTTTTTAGATCTGCATAAATCAAATGATTTTTTAATCCATACTATTCAGAGAAGTTCTTTTTTATAGTTTAATTTCTATATTATTTTTATTTCTAATGTGTTTAATAATTTCGTCCAAGGTTTTAATCAAGAGTGCTTTCATTAATGAATCCCAAGCTGGTATAGGAATTCCCATATCTTCTAATTTTGCTACAGGATTCTCAACCTCATTACACACATGAAATCAAGTATAGATAAAGTCACTTAGTAATCCTCAAACTCAACTGACTTTAATGTCATAACTGAAACTTATGGCTACGGTTTAAGCTCTCCTAGTCATCCTATCAATCACTCTATGTTTGTTCCTCCTTTTGAATGTCATAAGATTTATTCAAAAAGTATGGTGGACACCAAGGGATATACAAAAAATAAAGAATTTACATGGGATTAAAGGCATGCCATATATATTTCCTCATGGTAACACAAAAGTTATCTCATACATGAGAAGCCAATTAATGGGAAACCCCATGGAAATATCACATGACATCTTCTAAAGAATTCAGCCTCACGTGTACTCATGTACCAAAATTTATGGTAACTTATTTATAAAGACAGACTAGTTACAATGTTTGTATGAGATATATTACTTTTAGCAGATTATGAATTATAAATTATTTACAATGTTCTTTTATTGTATAAAATATATACACAAACATACAAATATTAGGATTTCACAAACAATTTTAACTCTTTCTATAACACACACAATGATGAATTTAATGAATTGGTATGGTGCACAAACCCAGTTGTTTGTAAAGAAACCAGAGCTAATCAAAGAAGTAATGAAAAATAAAGAGGGAATGTATCCAAAAATAAAGATGGAAGGGTATGCAAAGAAGCTCTTAGGTGAAACACTTATCACAAATGAAGACGAAAAATGGGGAAAGATAAGGAAACTATCTAATTACACTTTCTATGGAGAAAGTTTGAAGGTAATTAAGCATCAATACTATTTCTAGTTCGAGCAAAATTTTTGGTAAATAATCAGATTTGAAATCACTTATCTGATAGTCATATTCGTGCATTTCACCCGATTTCATGTGAAGATATAATAACATAGATGATTGAATTTTTTTTATTGTAAATACAAAGGAGACTTTACTGTGCATAGTTCTTCTCACGATTACTTATAGTAGAATTTGTACATAAGGATGACATATATTCATATTATTTTGAATCACTAGGTATACTTTGTTGAAATCTATGTTTCTTTTTGTTTCTTAAATGAAAAGATTAAATTTCCCTAAACTTTTCTATCTCTTGTATATATGTTTTAATATTATCAATATAAGTTGTTTCTGATCAAAAGCTATTTACCTGAAAAGTTTGCTCATTGATTCACCGAGTCTTATAATTACATGACATTAAAACAAAGCTATTTTATATATTTATTTTTCCAAATGGAGTTTATATAAAGTTTGAGGACTGATTTCCAAGCCAATTATTTCCCATTTTAACACATATAATTGCACCCACACACAATTTATTTTTATTCTTTTAAATCATCGCACATCTATCATCAAACTTTAACCCATATGGATAGGATTTGTGCGGACGACTCTATTATGTTGGCCAACCAATATGTATTCTTTTATTGGGATAAGCCTAGAAATAATATTAGGCACACTCATCAATACACATCGGAGGTGTAATGAAAATTCTAAATATGAAACTGCATTAATCATCATATTATTTAATTGCACCAGAAACCCGTTTGATTCATTAAAAATGGATATAAGTACATAGAACTTCTATACTATTTAGTGAAATTTGTTGACACCACTTTGTATTGCTTCTTGGAGTGTCTACAAATACCCAACTATTTTGACCAAGTACAACCTTATATTTCCCCTCTACTTTTCGCCTTTTATGCTCTACTAAAAATTTGACCATTTTTATGTATTAATGTTTTCCAACTATTGACAACTTAACCTCAAAGAAACAAACACTTAATTCCACATTTATTGAATCAATGACCAGGTTCACTCCAAGAAGTAGTTGGACAAGAAAAACTTGATTAAATTTCAATATATGTATATGGAATCATATTATCAGCTTGTTAACAATTTAAATAGTACATAAACACTAGTTGAAACAACTAATAGGTTATGTAATAACATGCTCTAGACCTCAACCTCAAGATTGATGGTCTTGAACTAGGTTGGATGTTCAGAAGTAGTCTAGTGGTCATCAGTTTTCGAAAGGCCGAACTAGTGTTGCTCTGGGTGATTCTCTGATAATCATTAACAACTAAGCTACTGGCAAGCACATCAAAATTGAGAGAGATAAGAGGAAACGGTGTTTGTTTCCATCGACCATTATGATGGGGGATTACTGAATATGATCAAGGTTCGCTTAAAATTGAGTGGGATGTGATAGTGTACCACTTTGAAGCTCGAGTCGAGCTCTTTGAATCGGAAGAGTGACTTGCGAAATGTGATTGGTCCACCATGGGATGCGTTTGGAAGACTGGCATATATCTTTACTTATGTATTATTATTTCCTTAGTTGAGTCGATCAATAGTATTAAAGCCTAAGAATTAATTCACCTTATTTCTTTTGCTAGAATTCCTTGTAGAACAAGGATTAGGGTAGTAACACATGCAAAATAATGGTCATTTTCTAATATTGTAGATGTGTAGGCAACAAAATTATATTTTAGTAAGAAGTCCGTTGAGTTTATTTTCTTAAATATAATTATTTGGGCAGCCATTGTGTAGTAATTTTTTATTTATACAAGCTTCGCTAATTCGTAGAGAAGTACCGCAAGGAATCATGTCACTTCAGTAGATAAACCTTTTCCCAATTTTATATCTATCGGTAGTGATTACATTAGTTAGTCACTGTTGTTTAGAGTTTTTTCCCCTCAATGCCCACTTTTAACCAAAATATGAGCCTATACTAGTTAATTTCTGCAACTGGGAGCCTAGTGATGATGTGGTCACTTCCCATGGTTTACTTTCGTGCCCTATGGGGTGTTTGTACCTCTCTTCTGGCCACTTGGTCGTTTTTTTGAGTTTTTTCCTATTAACTCCCATGTTTAACCCCAAAACAAGCCTCTACTAGAAACTTTTGACAACCAAGAGCCCAGAGAGGATGCGTTCACTTCCCATGGGTTAGTTTTATGACATGGAGTGTCTGTACCTATCTACAGGCAACTGGATTGCTATTTTGAATTTTGTCCCCTTAATGCCCACTTTAAACCTTAAAACGAGCTTATACTAGTTAATTTTGAAAATTAGGAGCCCGGTGAGGATGCGATCACTTCCCACGGGGTACGCTTATGCCCCATAGGGTGTCCGTGCCCAGCTGAGGGAAAGTTGATTATTGTATTGGCACTATCAATCTGTATATGTAAACTTTGGCTACACTCAATTTGTTAACTGAAAATTTTATAAAGGATTACAAAATCTAGTGACACACATGCTCACTAGAATTTATCATGTCATGTTCGGGTCATGCTAAGTGTTTCCAGGGCCATACACACACGTACTCACTTAAGTCAATTGAGCCAAAAATAGTCTCGCAAAATAAAACAATATACGATAGTCAAAAGCACAACTAACTTATATCGAATGGACAATTGGATGAAATAAATCGAATCAACTCAAAATAAAAGAAACTTACAACACCATGTCTTCATCCACCAGAAGTGATAATAAGCAAATGCACTAGGAATATAGTTTGCAAATTGCTTGAGTTATATACGTTGCCGAGATTTATGGAATCCTACAAAACTGACATCAAAATTCCAAGTTTTAACACAAAGTTGAATTAAATCCAGAAGACTATTTGAACAATCTAATATAAAAATTTGAATAAAACATGGTACAAACCATGTCATTTGGAATCATATACCAAGTCTCTAAGGACAACACATTCTAAGCAAGATAAACATAATAATAAGCACCCCATTCAAACCTTCCAACATGTGTGTAAATAAAAAAATAATCTTTTTGGCATATATATAAAACATATTATGTGAAAATCAAGAACTATCACAAAACATGTAAGGCTAACTTTGGGCAAACAATCCTTATCTTAAACATTTTTTAAGGCTAAATTTGGGTAAACAATCCTTATCTTAAACATTTTCGACGATGAAGATTAAACTCCAAATGGAGTGATACAATACCCAAAAAATAAAATGAATCAAATGAATCAAATTTATCATTTATGAAATACACTTTTCAAAACATCACTTATCTTAATAAATTACGATTAGACCCTTAACTTTTTAATAATTAAGTTTTGACACCCAAATTTTCATAAAACCAAACATGCCCAACACTTTATGTAAATTACATTTTTGCCTCTCAAATTTTTGTAATTTATTGTAAATGAGACAAATTTCAGTAAAAAATCAGCATGTCATAGGAATCTAATAGCAAATTTTGTTACTAACACTATCATTGCAAAAAGGACATACATTTTGATAATAAAAAAATATCCAAACATCATATATCACACGATTATGATGTGAACGAACCGATGAGTGTTTGATACGAACTCAAAATCGGCGAGGGCTTGATATAAAATTGAAATTGAAATATTTGCTTTGCATTACAGAATTATGTACAAACATGTGTGTTTTTGTGTGTGAACGAACATGTGTGTTTTTGCGTGAACAAAAGCTGAACGAACATGTGCGTTTATGCATATGTGCATGTTATATATATATATATATTCTCTCTCTCTCTCTCTCTATATATATATATATATATATATATATATATAGAGAGAGAGAGAGAGAGAGAGAGAGTACCTACCAACAAGCTAAAATTGGAAGGCTAATCCGAGGTTGATTTTGGCTATGGTGGGAAGGATGAGCGTATTTATTTTTTATGAAAATGGTTTAGATTTTTGCTTAGGTCATTTTGGAAAGTGTTTTGATTTGAGATGGGGGAAAGTAGTTCGTGTTTTTTCATAATGTGCATAAATATTTTGGAGGAAAAAAACTATCATATATGTTATCTTACCAAATGTGTATCTAGTTTTTCAATAAAAAAATAGTCATATTATGTACTATTAAATATGACTCTTATATTTAAACTGTCATGTACATTAACACTTATAAAACTATAATGAAATTCTATAAATAATATATTATGTAAGTAATAGTATTATACTTTTAATGACAATTTTTTAACTGTCTTAAAGTCATTTTACAACCGTCATAAAAAAGTATTTTTCTTGTAGTGTCTTAACAGAGCTTGCCCCAAATATGGGTTACATCTATCTTCAATGAATAATTTGATAGATTCAATAATTGGTCATAAGATTTACAGTTTTATAGATGGTTATACGTGTTATAACAAGATCAATATGGATCTAACTAATAGGAAAAAAGCGGATTTTAGAACTCCATTGGGCAACTTCATGTATAATGTCATGCATTTTGGTCTGGAAGATATACAGGGGAAACCTACCAAAGAACAATGATGGACATTTTTCATGACATATTTATTGACATTTTGGAGTTTTATGTGGATGATTTAGTTATCAAATCGATGAATTAGGACTCATAATATGATGATCTAAGAAGAGTTTTTAACAGATGTAGGAAATACAAACTCACGATGAACCCACTGAAGTGTTCTTTTAGTGTAATGAGTTAGAAGTTCTTAGGTTCTGTGGTGGATCGTCAAGCGGTTCAGATTGACCAAGATAAGAAGAAATCCATCCTTGACATGCCGTATCTAAATACACATAGGGAGAAGAAGAAATTCCTGAAAATATTTCCTTTCTAAGAATATTTGTCCTAGGTCTATTTGAGATCACTCATCCTTTGATGGAGCTATTATGAAAGACCATGAAGTTCAAATAGGAGGAACCACACCATGAAACTTTTGATAATCTTAATATATATCTCACTCCTCCCCAAATAATGATTGCACCTAAGGATAGAGTACCTTTGTTGTTATATCTTACCTCTAATATGAGGTCCATTGATGCATTATTGGCATAAGAGGTTGATGGACAAAGGATGCATGTCTACTATATGAGTAGAATTATCCATGTTCTTGAGATAAGATATATTAGCATAGAGAGGCATTGTTTGGATTTACTCTTTATTGCACAAAAAATTAGACACTATATGTTGTCTTTCAGTATTAACACAGTGATAAGATGTAATCCAATTAAGTTTTTTCCTGCACGAATAATTTTGATTGGGAGAGAAAAAATATGGATCCTCATAACTTCTAAATGCAATCTTAAGTTTGTGGACCCTCATGCAATTAAGCACCAAGCCTACACGGATCTGTTGTATATGTTTCCCTCAGGATTGTTCGAGCCACCTTACAAATATATTACAGGTGATGATTTACAAGCCAATTTCTATGAGTAAGATTTGTAAGAATGGCCTATGGAGTGAGATGGTTCATCTATTAATGATAAGGGATGAAGAAGTGTTATCTTATATAGAGAAAAGTAAGAGATTTCTATGTATTTTAAATTGGAATTCCATTGTTCAAATAATGAGGCAAAGTATGAAGCACTAATTTTGATCTTGCTCAAATCACATAAAAGAGGCATCCGTTCACTTTGCATAAAAGGATATTAGAACCTGGTGGTTAAGCAAGTGAATCTCAATTTGAAACCTTATATAATGATCGTTCGAAGGTTTTTAGATTAATTTTAAGGCACCCAAGAATGATGAACCGTCATACTAATGCATATGCGATGATTGCATAAAAGGTGGTTATAGATGGTGAGTCTACCATCGTGGTGATTCATCGTATTTACTCCAACTCTTTCCTAGTGATGATGTTTTACATTAGATATGAGAGATATGGAGGAAGTTGGAGAACATAGATGGAATAATGAAGCTTACTCAGTTAGCATAATATTTCCTTCTTCAAGGAAGTTTGTGCTATAAAAATCCTGGGGGCATGTTGTCTACATGCGCTGCCCAGAGGAAGCACAAAGAAGGTTAAAGAAAACTCATGATGAGCACTATGAAACCATTAAAATCCTCCTCTATAGAAGAATTCAAAGAGAAGGACACTTTTATCCAACAATGAAGCAAGACACCATAAAAATATAAAAAGAATGTGATAAGTGTTAAGTTTTCTTTTAACAAGCTGAGTGTAACCTATTTGAATCTCAAATAGATAAAAGGCGGCCTTACATTGATTTTTATCAAAAATAGAGTTATCCCGGGAGAGAAAGAAGATGTCACTAGAATCAGGAGAAGATATCTAAGGTTATATATGTTGGATGAGAAGCTCTATCACAGAGGATACTTCAACATGCCATTACAATAAATCATAAAAAAGGAGGCATAAGAAGTCCTCAAGCATGCCTAAGATCCATGTCATATTGGAGGAGCCAAACTATATGATCAACTCATGACAATTGGTTATTATTGGCCAACGATGGAGAAAGACTTATCTAAATTTATTCGAAAGTGCAAAGTTTGCCAAATTAATGGAAACCTCATTCATTCTCCATAGGTGGAACTTCATTCATTATAAAGTCCCTATCCTTTTCGTACGTGGGTGTTTGACTAGCAGTCGTAGTAAAATCAACATCTAGAGGAAAGATTAGATTCTCGTAGAAAATGAGTACTTTACCCACTGGGAAAAGGCAATACCCTTAAAAAGAGAAATAATAGGTGTTGTGGCCCAAGTCATAAAGAAGAACATCATTTGTGAGTTTGGCATTTCCAAGGTTATTTTTTCAGATAGTTGAACTCCATTTATCAACAAAGAGGTATCAACGCTAACTAAAAAATATTCAATAATCCACTATGCCTCAATGGTGGCTTACTCCAAAGGCAGAGGCCACAAATAAGACATTGGTAAACATTTTAGCCAAGATTATGGGAGATTTCCTTAGTGCGTGGGATTATAAGTTACCTTTAATGATTTGGTCCTATCAAACTAATAAGAGAAAATCAACAGGCTATACACCTTTTCCATTGTTTAGGGATATTAAGAAATTCTTCCAATAGATTTATAAGTACCTTTTAGCAGATATGCTTTGTGAAGAAACATGCCTCCCAAAGCAGGCACATTAAACTAGAAGGAGTATATCAACATAGAGACAACATGAGAAAAACATTTATATTTACACTAAGAAACATTGCCGAGCTTATGAGAACTTGGTAAAATCAAGAAAATTTATGGAAGGTGACTTAGTTTTGAAAGTTGTTGTCATCCACATTAGAGTATTTTCTTTGCCAAAGTTTACATCAACTAGGTTTAGAAGGCACATGATTCAAGTTTGAGAATGTGAGAATTACGTGTGATAATTGATTAACTTCGCAACTTTCTAATATAGCACACTTATTTAATTTCAGCCCCTAATCATGCATCTAAAGTGCAATTGTCAACCCATAAATAAAGCATGCGACACAAAGTTAAGGAAAAATCCCCGCAGGGCAAAACCTTTTATTTCACTATAATAAGTAAATCGCAACTTACACAGATTACAATGAAATACAGTGACACACGAATACCCGCAGGTGTTGGTCGGTGTCGGCAGCAATGAATCCACACGCAGCGAACCCACATGAACCTCAGTCCAATCAACAAAGGAAGAACCGCAGCACTCCTCAATGACACGCAGCCATAAAACTTTGTAGAGACTCCCTCAGCAATGACACGCAGCCATCGGATGCAAAGATCTCTCCACAAAGGTTTGAACAAACACAAGGTTGTGTTCTTGGGTTACAAAGTGATTCACAAATGTTTGGAAATTTGTGTGAATCAAAAACCTAGAGTTTTGGGCTCAATAGGTGAAGACTTAGAGTATTTAGGACTCTGAAAATCGTCTTGAAAAGTCTTGGAAAACAACTCCCCGAAGTTGGCTTAAATAAGAAAACTTTGAGCCTAAAAAATCTCTAACAGATCTGGCCGAATTTATCCCATGCGGACCGGTCCGTCTTGGGGGCGGATCGGTCCGGTTGACCGGATCGGTTCTTTTATTCCAGGCTTCATCGGTTCGCTTGCGGTCCGGGGTATACTGGCCTTCAGCAAACGGATCGGTCCGGGTCTGAGGCGGACCGGTCCGGTTAGCCAGATCGGTTCTTTTATTGCAGGCGGACCGGTCCGATCTGTCAGACTTTGATTCCTCTTCTTATTTTGATATTCGGATCCGTTGATGAATGTATGAATCTTGAATTTCTTCAACGGTGTAATGGCGTGCGACATAATAAATTGTTAATGGATAAAAATGTCCTTACAAATCTCCCCCTATGTCTATGCCGGTACATACGTAAAAACAAACATCCGAATTATCAAACAACTAAAAATGCCTATACAAATCTACCCTTCCATGAACCCAAAACTGGAAAGATACAATTGAATAAGACTACAGCGTTTGCTCTTCAATTCTTCAGGAATCTCAACACTTTTCTCATCAGGGTGTGCAGTCCAATGATAATCCATGTAGTACCTACACACATGAGACAAAGCAAAATACCAAGTGACATATCGAGTTTGAAATGAGATAAACATATATACCAATTTATGAGCAAACTCAAACTTTCAAATCTCCCCCATAATAAGATAATTCATTCTCCCCCTTTTTATGATGTCCCCAAATAGACAAATGAGAAGAATGAATCAAATAAGCAAAATCGGGGTGTCACGGTATACAAATCAAGGCATCAATCAAATTGCAAACGTGCTCTTGCAAGGATATGCTCAAAAAAATCTTCACAAACTATTTTTGAATTTTTCAAATTTTTCGTACAAAAAATAAGATACCAATTTGAACAAATATGATACGAAAATCACACCATGGATTTAGACTCAAACAACCAAGTCATGGAAACGGAATGAATGGGTGTGAACACATTCGATAGGTAAATCAACTCAATCAATCATATGTGCACGATGCATACGTGTACTCCTAACGAATGAACATCAAAGGTATCCTTAGGTGTAAAAATTTGTTGAATTTAGATGACATCGTCTTATGCAAATCAACAAATCAAAGTCAAATGATTTCCACACCAATAACGTCCAAAACTATTTAGTGCATTTTCAAGCAATTCACGGATGTGCAAAATCGTTTTAAATTCTCCAACCAAACTCCCTCATATATATTTTCTTTTAGAGGTAATCTAAATTCTCAAACTTTGGAGAATTGGTGCAAAAACTTAAATGGCCCCTTTTTGGCATGAATATCTTTTTATTGCCTTTAATTTTTTCGGGCTCTTTTAACCTCTTTGGACCTCGGATAATAAAATTCCTCAATTTTTTAGGTCCAATTTAACGGTGGCTTTTGCGCAAAGGATAGATAATTACCTTTCGCAGCCCCTCCCCGTTATCAAACAAATCACATAAACTCACAAAACGGTTTTTATATGCACAATTTCCTTATCAAAATTTATCGCGCTTCGTTCATTTTAAGGACAGGATTGAAGTGAAAACACCCAACCAACATGTGATAAGACAAGCACAATAATCAAACAAATCCGTGCAAGTGTGCATTAAAGGAAACATGAGTCAAACATGTAGGAAGTAACACTTAATTACATCTTAATGATTCCAAACATTATAAAGCACATGGATGAATTAACCTATTGTCTCAAAACACTATCAAATAGTCACATGAAAATAATGGAATGATGTTGTGACTTGGTCATCCTAAGTGTTCATCCATAAACGGTGCAAACAAAAAAAACAAAAATCTTTTTGGATTTTTCAAAAATTTTGTCAAAATAAAATCTTTTTGTATTTTTCAAAAATTTTCAAAACAAAAATATATACAAAAAGTACACATGTCATAACACTAGCAAACAAGTATAAATCATGAAACCACAACTAGTGTATGACAAACATGCAAACACAATCATCTATATGATATGGCAAGTGAAGAATCATGTGCAAGCAATCGAGAATCAACTTGTCTAAAATCTAGTGCCTCTAAAAGTGATTTTATTACCCAAATAGATGTGAAACATCGTGTGGGGGCTTTGGAAACCACGGGAACACTAGACATAAACTTCCTAGGACTTTTTCCAAGATCAAAACAAAAACGCCTAAGGTGACCTTTCCTACCACAATATGAACATGTGTAAACGGGTGGAATGACACCTAAAGTGTGATCTTTTCTAACATCCTTGGACTTAGTTGACCCTCTAAAACAAATAATGGTTTTGGCTTTAGCACTAGAAGCATGAGAACAAGATGAGCCATTACCATCACTATCAAACCTACTTGAGTCTGTCAAATCATTTTTTAACTTCAAAATTTTTAACTCAAGCAAAAAATTAGACTCTTCCAATATGAGAGATTTCTTTTTCAAATTATCAATTAAACTTAACAGTTTATCACGCTCTTCCTCAATAAAAACAAACTTATCCCTAAGAGTCTTTTCACGTGCCGTAAAATCATCGATTAATTTTTTATCCTCGACGGCACAAACGGGAACCCTAGAATTTTTTAAGTCCTCTAATTCCTTCTCTAAAACTAGGACTCTCTCATCACTCTTCTTTTTGGCAATTTTTAAAGAATCGAAATCAGTACACAAATTACCAAAGTGCTCACGAAAAATATCACTTTGAGTTTGAAACGCTTGCAAATATTCAATCTTACTTTTAAAGAGAGAATTTTCTTTTTCCAAAACTTTAATTCTTTCGCAAAGTTTCAAATTCAAACTTTTTAATTTTTCCGCACGGTCGTGAACTTTTTCAAAAATAGGCTCATTAAATGGGCGTTCCATTAAAAAATTGTGATTTTTTACAAAACTGATTTAAAAAAAATCAATATCACATGATTTTGTGGAAAAAAGGAATACGCGATAAATTATCGTACCTTCTCTGATACCAATTTGAAAACGTGAGTAGACAAATTGTATCAGAAAGTAAATCCTCGAAAAATTAGGATCACGCGATAAATTAGCGTAACCCGCTCTGATACCAATTTGAGAATGTGAGAATTACGTGTGATAATTGATTAACTTCGCAACTTTCTAATATAGCACACTTATTTAATTTCAGCCCCTAATCATGCATCTAAAGTGCAATTGTCAACCCATAAATAAAGCATGCGACACAAAGTTAAGGAAAAATACCCGCAGGGCAAAACCTTTTATTTCACTATAATAAGTAAATCGCAACTTACACAGATTACAATGAAATACAGTGACACACGAATACCCGCAGGTGTCGGTTGGTGTCGGCAGCAATGAATCCACACGCAGCGAACCCACATGAACCTCAGTCCAATCAACAAAGGAAGAACCTCATCACTCCTCAATGACACGCAGCCATAAAACTTTGTAGAGACTCCCTCAGCAATGACACGCAGCCCTCGATTGCAAAGATCTCTCCACAAAGGTTTGAACAAACACAAGGTTGTGTTCTTGGGTTACAAAGTGATTCACAAATGTTTGGAAATTTGTGTGAATCAAAAACCTAGAGTCTTGGGCTCAATAGGTGAAGACTTAGAGTATTTAGGACTCTGAAAATCGTCTTGAAAAGTCTTGGAAAACAACTCCCCGAAGTTGTCTTAAATAAGAAAACTTTTAGCCTAAAAAATCTCTAACAGATCTGGCCGAATTTATCCCATACGGACCGGTCCGGCTTGGGGGCGGATCGGTCCGGTTGACCCGATCGGTTCTTTTATTCCAGGCTTCATCGATTCGCTTGCGGTCTGGGGTATACTGGCCTTCAGCAAACAGATCGGTCCGGGTCTGAGGTGAACCGGTCCGGTTAGCCGGATCGATTCTTTTATTGCAGGCGTACCGGTCCGGTCTGTCAGACTTTGATTCCTCTTCTTCTTTTGATATTCGGATCCGTTGATGAATGTATGAATCTTGAGCTTCTTCAACGGTGTAACGGCGTGCGACATAATAAATTGTTAATGGACAAAAATGTCCTTACAAAGTTATTGTATGATCTCAGGGATTAAGGACGATAGATATTTAAAGGTCAATAATAATGGGTCAAAGGTTTATCATGTGTAGAGAACACTTGTATTTTATAGTTTTTCTTACTTTTATGCTAAGATATTGTGGTGAAACATATGTAAAGTTTGGTTACAATTTATTATTAATAAATAAATGTTAAAGTAAGCACCCAAGAACAAACTTTCTTTTGTATTTCATTGAAAAATAATTACAACGCAAAATTTGGACTATTTCCTAGAAATACAAGAAAGAGAAAATCTACCCAGAAACAATAAGGACAAGTGAAGAAACCCTCCCCAATCGAAGAACCTACATATATATAAACATTATGTTAATACTCAGTCATAGAAAAAATACGTGTTTTACCTTTAACATGGCTTCACATTTGCTTTTGGGTTTAGCGAGAGCTTCTTTGATTGCTACTACTTCTTGGTCATACTCTTCAAGTTGGGGGGAAATTTCCCTTAGGTTTACTTCTTCAACCTTAAGAACCTCTGCATTATTAAGGTAGAGTGAATAATAGGGTTCCATTTGAGGATCCTTAAGGTATTTCAGAATGTTGATGATCCATATGAAATTGAATCCATCCTTCCATTGGTCTTTGAGGTTTCTCAAGTGTTGATTTAGTGTTTATACATACGAGGAAGAAATTGGAGTGTTCATAGTTTCGAAAAAAATAGTTACCATGCCTTGGAGTCTATATCCCATAGCCATATTATTAGGTCTCACACAACTAGCAGTGAAAGTCTCCAAATGAGAGTCAATTATTCGATCGGGCATAATGCATTAGGAAACTTGAGCGAAAGGGTAGTTTTGAAAAGCCTGCCGATGAAACTCAGCTGATGAAATAATACACAATGAAAAACCACAATCAAATTCACTTCTTCCCTATTTATGCTGGTCATGAAGACATAATCACTTTAATCGAAAGACTCATTGCAAAGGACCAGCTATAACAATATTAACCTCCATCGGTTGACCATTAACTTGAGCAGCCATTGCCTAAGGTACCTCATGGAGGATATTTTTTATCACAGGGTGCAAATTAAAAAACACAAAAAGAGTTAGCTAAAATTTAGCAATTTTTTATTAAGGAGGTAAAAAGAAAAAATCTTAGCAAGTGTTGAGCTAAGTCACCAAGAAGGTTTATCTTTTAGGGTAAACCTAGCCAAGTAGGGTACATCATCGAGCAGGTGAAGGTTTAAAAGATCATACCCAAGTAGGGTATATAATTAGGAAGGTAAAAAAAACCTTAAAATTTTTGCAAACTTTACTAAAGTTAGAGAGTAAATACCATACATGTGAGGTTTTTCCTAAGGTATATCTAAGCAATATATTATTAAGAAAATTGTTCATACTAACAGAGTTAAGAAAGGGTAATAATAGTTGAAATTAAGGAAATTTTCACATCCCCAAGCCCAACTTGAAATGTCGAAGAATCCTTAAGAGATAAAATAATAGGATATGTTTAAACAATAACAATATCAATCGATGAAGGAGAAAAATCTAGTAAGGTTATTGTAACCTCGATAAGAGAAATTGTTTGCTCCACAACATCATTGCTGGAAAGAAAAAACACCATAAATAAAGGAAACATGTCATGATTTTACAAATTAGAAAACAAAGTAAGAGTTATATTTTTTACAAGGCATATATCTGAACAATGGTTTCATAAAAATGGGAAAATCTATTAAGAGGTACCCCAAATACAGGTATCCTAATTGGAAGGTCCATGAAAAATCTTAACCCCACAAGGATGGGGGGATTTCATCATTTATAGACCTCATGAGGGTCACTAAATCCACAGAGGGACCATATCTTGGAAGGATCTCAGTCACTGGAATTTTATAACATTCCAATAAGTCTTGAAAATTAAAAAACATTGAGATAAATATCAACTGATCAAGATAACGTACAAATCAAAGTGGTGCCTCAGTTTAAACTGGTGGAGTAGGTGGACTTGATTCTTCAACAATTACACTATAGTCACCCAAAATATCCTCGTACACTTAAAACTATCGTACCACATCAAAATTACTTTTAGATGGGGCATTCTTAAAGGAAGTGTGCCTCTTGGAAGCTCATCGAATGTTGAATAGGGGACAAATGAGGAGTTGAAATAATATCTTCAACAAATGGACCAAACGAACCTCTTGTAGTAGAAATATCATCAGGAATAGAACAACTTCCATGAGGGGTGAAGGAGATTCCTATAAAAGGTACAACAGTGTTAAAATAACTTTTTTTCACGATGAAGCAACTCAATGCTTAGAGAAATATTTCCAAAGAACAAAGTAGATTACCTCTGGAACTTCATAAGGAGGCTCATGCAGATTAATCTGAACTGCTTGATAGGCCATAACCTCATGAAGACTGGGAATTAGGTATGTGCATTTTTTTTACTTTATCTTCATTTTATGGTAATTTATCCATGGTATGATTTATATACTAGGTATTTATCATTATAGTTATGTTTATTTATACATAAGGACTTATTATTCCTTGGATTAATACTTAAAGGATCTTTATTCTCAATTCTTGGGGTGGAAAATCACATTTGGGCAAAATTAAGGCTAGAATCCACAATATACCTTCAGGAGTCCATGACATATCTTGTTGTCTTGTTACAGGTCACGACCTCATAGTAGAAGCTTATAAAAAAACTCTATTTTTGGCATATTTACCATTCTTGACTTAAGAATTATTTTTTTAGACCCATGATGCCTCTGAAATGCTTGAAATCCCCACAAAATATTTTATGATTTTTGGGGCTGGACTAACTTGCATAATGATAAGTCAACTACTTAAGAACTGATGATTCCGCGTGTAAAATCAAAAAGGGCTATAGCCTTAAGCATTGCTAAATCACTCGAGATAGGTTGATATCTTTTACTAACCATTTCAATTGTCATATTACCATTCTATTGAAGGACATGTATTTAGCAAGTTGTCTTAAAGAGGGAATCGTTGCATAAGAAAACTGTGTTAGATTATAATATTTACGGTAGGGAACTCCTTGCAAAGGGAAAAAACCATGGCCTCAACACTTATGCCATGCATGCCGCGACCACAAAGGCACATGACTTAGCCCGTTGTCCAATTATGTTATATATTATGGTCCTGATTTCCTTATAACTCTTTGATTTTTTATCCTATTTAGTTCATCTCAGAGCATAAAGATACTTTAATAACTAACTATTTAAAAAAGAAGACATCATGGAAGGTGACTCGTGATATGGATACACACAGACTAAAGACGTTACATACCTGATGAAGTGAAAAAATCATCTCTAGGAAGGACATACCTAACATAATGGCTAAATCAATCTCCTTGAATAAAAAATCCTAATATTAGAGTCCTCATCCTTCACTAATATATTGAAGGCTGAAAACACTGAGAAGAAGACAAAGCCCGTGGCTTCTAAAGGAAATATGAAAGAGGTGAAGAAAAGAAAGCATGAGGTTCATGTAGAAATATTATATGAAGAATTTACTCCTCTCAAGATGGAGACTATCTTGCATAGAATCAAGGAAAAAAGTTCATTAAATGGATGGAGAATCTGAAAACTCCTACTCACAGGAGAGACAAAAGAAAATGGTGCGAATTCCACAACGACCACGACTATACAACCAACAAATGTCTTTTCCTAAAAAAGAAGGTTAATAGAATCATCATATAAGAAATGCTTGGAAGGTTTACTAAATTCGCATCCACCTGACAAATCGCAATCGATAGCTCATAAGACATGGCCCTAGTTGTACTTAAGGGGGATTTTATTAATTTTATTCTTTTGTATTTATTACAAGGCCATAGTTATACCTGAAAATAAAATTATGTATACCCTTAAAATAATATTGATGAAAATATTAATAGTTCGATTTAAATACTTTGTAATTTTTCTCGATAGGTTTTAAAAAAAAACTTTCGCTAATCATACGTCAAGACAACTACAAAGTTTGCAAATCAGCATGTCACAAGAGAAGAGTGCAGCCCGCAGATGACATATAAAGATAAAAGGATGCTGCGAATGAGGTAACCATAAACCAAGGAGCTAAGAGACGAAGCCAGATTCATATCCAATAAAACCTAAGTCATAAAAATAAAGGCTTTATCCATAACAATCATACTTAGTCCATAAACCTACGAAATAGGAGACGAATCTAGATTCATCTCCAAAAATAAAATATAAGTCATAAGACATGCAAATTTCACTCATGGCAATCAAACTTAGTTCGTATAGAGATCCAAAAGATAAGAATTTCATGCCAGAGGTTTTGGTCGAAATCTCTATAAAGCGAATTCTTGATTAGAGTGAGTCATAAAATGAAGACTTAGGTTATAGCACTCAAACTCGGGACAGACTCCAGAATAACACACCATCACTTATTAAAAAGTGGAACGAAGCCTAGTAAGGCTATTAAACATACCCCAAAAGCTTAGGGAGGCTCATAAAATATACCTCAGCATATTTTTAAGATTTGAATCAAGAAGGCCACGACCATTAATATGTTGTGAATGTGGATGAAGACCAGATAAAAGTCAAGAAAAAGTCACGAAGACCAATACAAAAAGTGAAGAATACTCTTCTATCAGATGGTCAAGACCATTATCAAGATAGGATTCAATTCAAGTCTGAGTCGTGGACGTCACAAGATTACAAAGTCAGTGGACTTTTAAAACCTCATGGAAGAGTGTAAAGTTCACATCCACAATCAAGTATTGCAGTAAAATCATACAAGGGAAATGAAGTAAAATTATATAAGTTATAAGGATACAAAACTAACAATAAAATTCATTCATCAAAGAAAAGTTCAAGTGTTTCATTACAGACAATCAAAATAATGTGAATTTCATGAAAAAATAAAACATAAGTCACAAATAAGGATTTAAGACTCTATGTCTCCTTCTTCATCACTTTCTTCATCCTCAATGCCCATCTTATTTTTTCTAAGCTCTAGTGCATCTGATGCGTCCTCTTTATATTTCCTTGTAATCTCCTTAGCCTATTTCAACTCCACCTCACTATGGGATTGATCATCATTATAGAACCACCAAGAACAAATAGCCTCCTTATCCTCAGGAAAGTTCTTGGCAAATATGTGCCTCATTTCCTTGTAGCAGCAGATTTATGCCTTATTCAGGTCAAGATATAAGTCGTATGAAGTCTTGAAAGGTGCTATAGAATATTAAACAATCTTATTTACGGCCATGACGTATTCACCAACCAAATTTTTCATAATGGTGTCATGTCTTTATGTTAATGAAGAAACTTGGGACACAAGATTGACACCTTTCTCATCACTTCTTGAGGCTTGCCTTGAAGGCTTAAGTCATTTGGCCTCTAATGCTTTAAAAGCCTTCGCAACTTGACTAAATTTTTATTTGAGTTTACTTCTAGTTTTCTCAACAACCTCCACATTATATGTGGCCTTAAGGCTGGCACCTTTAAAGTAAGAAGCCATAAATTCATTTCCAACTTTGAATGATGAAGATCTCACTGCCTCCACCTCAGATTTGTGTGTTGCTCTATGACTTTATTTTGGTAATATATATCCTCATACTTTATCCTTTGTCTTATTCCAACCTCATCATCTTGGAAAAAAGAAATAATTAAGTTATTTGAGGTAGACAAACTCAAAGAAAAGGTCATAAAAAAGTTTCCTTATCCTCCGAAGGTAATGGATCTATTAGTTCTCCAAGTCCTCGACATCTTCCTCAAACAAACGTTTAAGCCTAGGGAATTGGAAATATTTTTCATCTCCGAGACCGTAGTGGCCTTAGTATCTCAGGGGAACTTGGATCCTCTAACCTTATCAGAGGCCATGACCAAGAAATAAAGACCCTTCTTTAAGGGTTTGGGACATTAGCATCAGTTGGAACGGACATCCGGAACGGTGTTTCACAGAGGGTGATGTTCCCATAGTGTAATTTCTCTTTAAATTTATCCCTAACATTAGGAGAGGTTAATTAAACATTAGCAATATTGGTCACAACATTATTAGCACGTGGTGAGTTTGAACCACCACGGCCTCAACGAGGACCTAATTTGAGGGAGAAGCATATATGTCCGCATATCTTTTTACCTTATTTCTCGTAGTCTTCTGTGGGGACTTCTTCAAGTCATCTATGTTCTCTTCCTACTCATAAAGTTGGGAAAGTATCAATTCATTATTTATCTCCATAAAGGGCTCATTGTTCGTGGATGTACATACACAACAAGTAAACATTAGTAAAACAATAAAATAAATTCAAGGACAGTAGAAAAATAAAGTTGACGAAATAAGATGTCGCCTGGAAAAAGAAAAGTCTTACCCTTTGGAGATGTCGGTAGGTGAAATATGTCTTGGGTAGTAACCAAGCATGTATAAGTCTCACAATGTCACCATGGAAGTGAAGTCCTTCCTGCTATCAGATATAATAAGGATAGCCTCAACCATATTCCTCTGATGTTCTGAGGGAGTCAACTCTACACGGACTGCATCAAAACAAAATAAAATCAAGTTAACATCAATTCAAAAACATTGAAATTAGTCCATGACCTCATAATAAACATTGTTCCACCTTCTAATGGGGGCGACCCTAAGACAGTAAAATCTCATGGGATTTCTCTCTCTCAATTTCTGCGGAGTGTGTTTCCTAGCTATTCTTAAAGATAAATAAATATTTTTCTTTCTAGTTTTCTGTGCTGGAAGGCTTTCCAGTCATGAGATATTTGTTGGTACTCTGCATCACCAAGTAGTAGTACAATGGATTGTTCACAGTGACGTCATTTGGCCTTTAAAAGATGAAGAGCTCCATGATAATTATGTCCTTTTGAACAGTTTGTTCTAGACACCAAGAATTCCAAGATACCCCCCACCCCACTCATTTGGAATAACTTGGGTTGGGTCTAGGTTTATAAATTTAATAATTTTCCTAATTTGAACTGTAAGTTAAAGCCTTAGTTTGGAGAGGAAAGCATTAATGGCAAAGCAGAGTCCATAATCAAGGACCACAGAACATTTTCTTTGATTCGTGGAGGGAATAATGCATATAGTCCCTTCGGGGAAATTCATAGGCCTCAGCCTGACAAACTAAAAACTATTTAGTCATAATAAAGGGTAATTTAAATCCGTGGAATTAAACTCTAGTTCAATGATGTGTCCCGAAGGCCCCTCTTTAGTATTCCTCGTATCTTTGGTGGTTTGAAACATGTCCACTTGGAGCCAAGGCCTCCTCCATGGATTTTCTCTCCACTGACATTTGATTATTTATTGAACCAATGCCCTCCTCATCTCTACAACTTGTCTCAATAATCTCCATAATTTCCCTACAATTTGAATTCGTGGACTATAACATTTTACAAGGACCATAAATTTTTGAGAGATTTTATATTCAACACCGCGGGAGGAGGTACCTCAAAGTGTCTTTTCTAGAATTCTTCCAATTACTCCCCCATGTTCTAATACATAAGGACACAACAAATATCTGTAAAAGTAAGAAAGATCTCCACAGTTATAGGACCATGGCCATTATGAAAAAAATACAAGGTAATTAGTCAGAAGTTTCAAGGACCACAACCTTATGCACAAAGTCTGTAACAATAGACAAAAGTATGGATCCTAAAGCCGAAAGATCAATTTTTGGGAAAAATATATGACCAATATTAACAAAGTCACGAAAGGACTAAAAAATACCTAAGAATACAGATTCCTATATTTGAGATCAAAGACTAGACAAAAATCCATGAACTCATATGTTTGAGTTCACGGTATAGATGGTCAATAGGGTGCAAAGCTTGGAGACACCATGACCAGGAACTACTCAAGTGAAATTTATGGGGGCTAAATCCATGACCAAATCCTTAAAGGCCATGATGATATTTAAAATCATCTAAGGTCACAAACTCTTACTGATAAAAGTCAAGCATTCATTCAAGGACCATGACTCAAAATCAACAGGTTCAACGAAAGTCATGAAATGCCATGGATATATCTAAAAATATACAAGACCACAAGGACATAAAGTCAATACAACTAGTCACAAGTTCAGAGGTTAGCTTTATGAATTCAAAAGAAAAGGACATATCGACTAGTCAATAGTCACGGCCTAACGGTCAAACCCCCAGGTTTAATAGATCAAAATGGGGAAAACCCAGGGTTTCGACTAATAATATAAGATGAATAACAACTCACGTTCTTGGACCAAAATCAACCCTAAAATCAACATAAATCCTCCAATTTTAGTCCAAAACACAATAGCATCATGAATTTATTCATCAAAAGCACTTGTCAACAACAACCAACATCAAGCAACACCCAAAATCAGTTAAAACCTATCAAAATCCCTAAAATCTCCAAAAAAAACCAAAAACCCAATAATAAAGATCTAAATCTAGGATTTATAGTTTTAGTATGATTTCAAGCTTCATTGAGGATCGTTATTTCAAACAACAAGGGTATTTATCACCTAACAAACAAAATCCTTGCCAAAGAATA
Organism: Sambucus nigra; assembly: GCA_949130495.1. Taxonomy (NCBI): domain Eukaryota; kingdom Viridiplantae; phylum Streptophyta; class Magnoliopsida; order Dipsacales; family Adoxaceae; genus Sambucus; species Sambucus nigra. The sequence continues at coordinate 560,595,119 of OX422210.1, read as the reverse complement.
CCAAAGAACTCAAAATCAGTCAAGAATACAAGCCTAAAAATTTCCTAGTTTTATTTCTTTTGAATCAAACCTTGATTTTATCAGTTTAATAATAAATTTACGAATGAAATGAAAGGAAATGCAAGCACGAACGTAATCCATGAAGAAATTGGAGACAAATTGATGAGAACTAACTTGAAATCAAAGGAAAGACATTGTTAGAATGAGTGACATTAGTGGATTATAGGAAATTACTTGAGTTCTCCAGAAATTGCCTAAGGATTTTCTCTCAGCTCTTGGAAAAGGTAAAATAAGGTCACAACCTCAAATCATTTATATAAGATTCCGTGTAAGTTGAATCATCAAAATTAGAAACACCATAAAAAAAGGCCTTGACATAGGATCATACGTCCGTGGACACAATAAAAGCCCTCGCACTTAATCACTTGCCTCTTAGAATTGAGGCTTGGGGGCATATGTTGTATCCAAAATATATCATCCAATAATTAAGAGACACATGGCATAAACCCACAAAAATACATGAAGATATACTCAAAGACCATCAAAATGCCTCGGCCTAGTAAGGTACCAAGTTGTGGCTTTCTTTATAGGCCCAGTACTTCAAGAGGCCACGACCTGATATCTCAAGATCCACGGTTATGTTAGCTAAGCATGAATGCCATTAATATTGGCCACAAAACTTTACATGTTAGACAATGAATTCCATATATCCACCCTTTAGAAAGATTCCATCACATTACCCTTATACACAAGTCACGTGGGTCAAGCACGTGAGACCCTTAGCTGACTCCTAAAAATCGAGGTGTTAACATTTTATTTGGAAAATAATTTTGGGTCCACGAAGCTCTATCCAATTCTCTCCAGTATCTCTATGCATATAAGCCTTGACTCCATTCACCTGCTTGGGTAACCTAAATCACAACAGTCAAGGCCTCATAGAAAATTACTTTATAAGGTTAATGCCTCTACTAAAAATACATGTATGTTTATGCATTAGCCTTTTTCGCCTCCTCTTGTACACCTATAAGGCTCCCATAACATAGATCTAATAAGAATTACGCTTATAAATGAACGTAGGCTTGTTTTAAAGGCCTAACCACACTAAATCTCTTGCTTATCTCTATTTATTTGTCGTTTGCTTTATTATATATATTTTGACTATTGAATATATCTTTGATGGAGTGGTTTATGCTAGTAGAACCATTTTTATATGATAACAACTTGCTTCAATGGTATTTGTAATTTTGACTAGGTTCAATCGTGTTAGGCAAGGTTATGGTCTTGTTAACCAGTTGATTATATTAGCATGCGATAATCAAAAGATTTTGAGCCGTTTGATGTTTTAATTAAGAAGACTTTTCAAAGATTTCCAATTAAGTTTTAAAATTAAATAGACTAAAACAAAAGAACAGTTGGACAATAGAGTAATAAAGATAAATATTAAGTTGGAAGCAATTAAACTAAGCAAAGTCAAGTAATTTTAACTAAGGAAAGTAAAGTTAATTTAAACTAGGAAATGCAACTAAGGCAAAGGAAATTTATATTAAACTAAAAGCAAATTACAATGTATCTACCTTACAAACTACTTTGAAGAATAAATGTTGAACTACACTAAAAACCTAGAAAAAAAAATAAAAAAAAAGGAAAAGAAAAGAAAAGTAAATGTTTAAATTAGTAAAAATGGTTTTTGTCGCTATAGATGCCTCATTAGAATTATCCTTGATTTTATTATTTATATATTTTATTACATTTACAACTACCACTCTAACTTTTGGGTGGTTGCATATTTAAATATTCCCTCCCTTGTACTATTATGGCCCAAAATAGTTAAGTGAGGTTATCCCACATTCAGGGCTTTAGCAGGTGTTGCCCTCTTATTTAGCAATTTGTAGTAAATTGTACTATTTACAATTTATACTTTCCAGTTGTAATAACCGATCCATATTTCCATGAATTAATACATCACTGTTTGGGAATTATAACGTCCAAACAGTAACATGTCTACTATCTCTAAGAAAAGAGACCATTAAATGCCCCAAATCCCCAACTATTCCCAAAATCCCTATATAGGGTTTATATTATGAGGTATATATATATATATATATATATATACACACATCATGTATATATAGAAATAAAGACTCAACATAACGTTAATGGTCATAGACCAATAGGGTTTAATTTAGAGAATATTTGTTTTCACACAAATTTTGAAGAATTGAGGCATGAAAAATCACGTTCTTTTGATTTTATTCGCTCCCTCAATAATAATTTGCTATCGAGGTTTTTTCAAAAATTACCTCCAAGATACAACAATCCAACGAGATCTTTAGATAGCTATCCTAAATAATTCTCTATAACACTATGTGAAAATGATTAATAAAGCTCAAAACAAAAGAGAAAGAAAGATAATAAACTCATAAGTTTGTATATTTAAAATTGCTAAATAATATCCTTTTATATACTCTTTTGTGTCCTTTCATGAATAGGCATTATATTAATGGTCATGTTAGCTCATGAATAGACAAAGATTAAAGGTAATGTTTGTTTTTGAATTGACACATGCTTGGCAATTGTGTTTATTTGAAAGTCATAATATGTCTTTTCACTTATTATACCTTTTTCCCTTTTATTTTATTTCAAATATTACAATCTCTCCAGCAATCCCCACTAGATTGCAATATTCCTTATATTTTATCATTGTGACATCTTTTGTTTGTACTTCAATTTAATAACTCTAAAAGATATTTTATAGATTTAAATGGACTTTCTAATGCGTTGTCCAATTCATTAGTGACAAAACACTTTTGAATATAATATATATGCTCTCTCATGTTCACAATAACCACAAAGTGCCAACCAAGTGCTCATTTGATAACAAGGATACTTCTTCATGAAGAAATTTGTCAAATTTGATAAGCAAGTTTTATTTCCAGCTTTTAAAATCTATTCCACAAATTCATTTTTTAATTTGTAATATAGAAAATTACAACTTTAAATTCAATTCCTAAATAAATTTAACTTGACATACGTATAGTTACTTTATAAAAAAAATATGATTGTGATTGAAATTTTCACTCCTCCGTCAATAAGACAAATGCTTCATCACAAAAACATCAACAACTATTATGACAACATATACTTCCATGCAATTGAACTGTATGCATGTCAATGGAACCAGGCAAATAATTTATTATGCCATCCCGTCTAATTAAATATCACGTAGCTACTCCTTTATTAAATCAATACAGAGTATCAAGTTGGTTTAGTCTTAGCATCACTGTAAAAAAACATTTAATTAGTTACTAGTCACCTAATATCTAAGAAGTGAGATGCCCAATTTTATAAATTAAATTAAATTACAACTAAGTAATGAATAACCAACCATTCAACATTCACATAAACAATCTCGTAGGAATAATAAATATAAAGAAATAACAGAGTCCGGAGTAACACTCCAAATATAGTCTCAATGCTGAATAATCCCAATACATGAGTCTGAATAAACAAATCCAATATCTGAAATAAATGAAAGTCTGAAACTACTATCTCTGAATAAGAATGGGCAACATGCCCTAACTGATATGAATGACTCTGAAGGAAGCAAAGATAGACGTGGAGGCGTCTAATACCAAGATCCTTTAACTTCCACAGCAACTACAACACGTCAACATAATGAAACTCCTATGCTTGGCGTCCCTGTGGATGGGCACCTAAAATCTTTTTACAAAAACAAAAAAGATTTGGAAGAAAATGGGTTAGAGCCCGAGGTGAAAATATTTTAAAAATAGCAAGTGTTTAATTGAATTAAACAGTAAATATTATATACATGTTAGTCAAGTGCTCTCACTTCAGATTCTCCCCCCTCAACTATTATGCACGCCTAACGCATATTTACTACCCATACTAGTTATGCTACCCAGATATCTTGTTGATACCAAATCTTTTTCTATGGGGATTACTATATTAAGCCACCCATACTACTCAAATACCATGAAGTTCCATTACCATAATTTATTATTCATTTTCAAGTAACTTAATACTCATTATGAATTACCACAAGTTTACATTATTCTATAGGTCTCACCCTAACTCATCTACCAAGCACGAAAGTAGAACAATCTCAAGTATATATTTATATCACTCTCAGTACACATATACACATATGGAACTGCTAGGCTAAGCTGCAGTACATGCATACTCTGCTATCGAATCCCGGTACATCACGTACATAAGGATCACGAGTTTCGAATCACTCCTGAACCATATCAATACAAATCACACATATTGTAAGCGAACATAGTTCATATACCCATGGGTCATGCACATACCTATGCTTTCATGGTCAGCTGACTTATCAACTCACAAATAAGTTTTCACATTCCTATGTTCTTTAGGTACCAAATTTAAATACCTCTGAAGGCACACAAGATAATATTGTTCGCTTCCTATAACCTCCCGTGTAGGTATGTCATACACGGAATAATACATATACTAGGTAATCACACAACCTAAGTAATCATCATATCAATATAGGTATATTACTACCTATATTACAAGTCTCATAGGTAATATAGTTTCATCCCGATTATTCTACATAATATGTTTAGCGCGACAACTCTCGTCGTATAAATCCGAGTACTTAAACCTATCCCAAAAGCTTAATAAGTTTCCCACTTGTCTCTAAGGTTATTTTAGTAATTTGAAGCCCTCCTACTACTGCCTCTAACCTTAAGTTATTGTTTATCAGAACTAAATTCAAGTTCCCAAAATTTTCATCCATAACACTCTTGTCGGATACTCGTAAGTTTATCATTTAATCCCAAACCAAACTAATATTTTCCGGTCCTCAAATACACCCCTATTGGCCTTCCCTAAGTCCTAATATATTCAAATAGTCCACTTCAAAAATTCTTAAAAGTCGGTATTGGTTAAAGATTAAAAGGAAAATATAACTCAAATTCAGGAGGAGTCAATTGATCAAAGGAAATGGTCGATCGATCGATCCAGTCGATCGATCAACATTCTTGAGTCGATCGATCGATCCATCGATATTGGCCTATGATTTCTGCATATTTTTGCCTACGGGTTTCATCAATTTTAACCCTCAAACCCTCTATTATAATTTCCCAAACTCCCAAATCTTTATACCAAACGTTATACCAACATAAAAACATAAATTCTAATGTCTTAGAATCATCAAATGATTATGGGTTATCATTTTCTTGGATCAAATCATGTATATTTCATAAAAATCCTATTTCTTCTATTTTTTTCAAGAACATCATATAACTCAACTTAAATTCATAATTCTCTACCCATGGATCATGATTTCGTAGCAGGTATATTTCCAGAAGTTAATATACATGCAAAGCCTACCAAGATTAAGATTTAAATCTCCAAATCCATTAATTCATCATTTTCAAGGTTTTTCTCCAGTCTAAACTATCATGGATAATATATACACTGAATTATTGCAAGTTAAATTACTTTCTCAGAAGTGGAAGTTATGATCCTTTTGATAAGATGATATAGGAGCAATACTCTCTTCTCCATCTATCCGGTGGTGGTGACGGTGGTGCAAAAAGCCTAAGAATGGTGGTTATCCTTTGGGAACTTCCTCCACTTCTTCTCTAATGGCCGTTTATGAGTTTTGGTGGTGAAAATCCTAAGTCTCTAACCTAGAAACTGATAAAGCTTTCTAAATTTCGTAGGTTACTATTCACCAAATCGTAAAATAACTAAAATGCTCTCCCGAGTTGCCGATTTGGCTAAAACTGCCCCGAGACCCAAAATAAACCTCTGGGTAGACTTTTCTGACTATCTCGACCCTTCCGGACACATTGGCGCACTCAAAATGACCATAAGGATGACATAAAAATAAACTACTTTATAATACATTAAATTGATCCCGACACGACTTGCACGCGCGTCCCAACTTAATTTCTAAAATTGTCATATTTTCCACTCGCGACAATTTTAATAAGTTCATAATCATATATCACTATACTCGCTCAGTAATATTCAACATAAATATCATAATCAAATAATAAATCTTGTCTCGCTAGTATTTAAATCTGGATTAATTTCCAAATAATTTCCAATTTTTAATTCAATTAATCCTATAACGAAAATCAATGAAAATATGGGGTATTACATACTTCGCCCCTAGTAATGGAATTTTGTCCCAAAATTCAGAAATAATCGTATACCTGGTAAAAATAGCTCGGGATATATATCGCGTATCTCATCCTCACGCTCCCAGGTAGACTCCTAGGCATTATGATGCCCCCACTGAACATGTACTAGCGGTACTACCTTCAATGTCAATTTCCTCTCGCTACGGTCGAGAATAGCAATTGGCCCCTCCTCATTGAAACTATTAAGCTGAAGATCAATCTCCTTCAAAGAAATATGAGTATGGGCTAACTTATCCCGAAGATATCTCCTCAGAGAAGAAATATGGAGCACGTTATGAATTATATGCAAGTGCTCCGGTAACCCAAGTCTATATGCAACTGGACCAATCCGTTGGATGATTGGGACTGGCCCCACATATCTCGGTGCCAACTTACCTTTCTTACCAAAACAAACTATCCACTTCATATGATATACTCTTAGTAACACCTGGTATCCCACATTGAACTCCCAGAAGAACCTCTTGACATCGGCATAGCTCTTCTGTCGATCCTGAGAAATCTGAATACAACTTTGAATCATCTCTACCCTGGCCAAATGATCCTGGATTGCCTTCGGCCGTATCTTCTTATCTCCCACCTCTAACAAACACATTGGAGAATGACAAGTTCTACCATATAACGCCTCAAATGGAGCCATACCTATCGTATAATGGTAAGAGTTATTAAAGGTAAACTCCACTAGTGGGAGATACTGCTCCCATCCTCCACAAAAATCTAGGATACACATTCAAAACATATCCTCTAACATTTGATTCTTTCGCTCAGTCTGCCCATCAGTCTGCGAGTGATAGGCCGAACTCAATCGTAACTCCGTACCCATGGCCGCCTAAAAGCTCTCCCAAAATTTGGACACAAAAATCTTATCCCAGTCGGACACGATATCAAGGGGTACCCCGTGAAGTCTCAATACTTCCGCAATGAAGATCAAAGCATAATGCCCTTTATTATAATCGGTTCGAACTGACAGAAAGTGAGCTGCCTTGGTCAAAAAATCTATAATTACCCATATCGAATCGTGGCCTCGCTGAGATGTAGGCAACCCCATAATGAAATTCATGAAAATGCTCTCCCATTTCCACATAGGGATCTCTAACAGTTGTAGGAGCCCCAACGGTCTCTGGTGGTCCATTTTTACCAGATGAAAAGTGGCACATTTTGAAACAAACTCGACGATGTCCTTCTTCATTCCACTCCACCAGTACTGTTGCCTCATATCCTTGTAGATCTTATCCCCACCGGGATGAATTGCAAAATGTAAACCGTGCGACTCTATCATCACCTCGTGTCGTAAGTCCTCCCCCTCAAGAATAACCAGTCTCCCATTAAAGCGCAACCCTCTATCCGAACCAACAATGTAAGACTCGGCCCCTTGTGCTAGAATCTCTACTATATGATCCTAGAAGAACAGATCCGTTGCCTGAGCCTATACCACCCTCGTCATAATCTGAGGTGTAACTTTCATAACAGACATAAATTATCGATCCACTGCATCTTGGTGTCCCAACTACTTCCATTTTTCTTTCCACACTTCGTCCACCTCACCTGCTGGCCTACGGCTCAATGCGTCTTCTACCACGTTAGCCTTCCCTAGGTGGTATTGGATATCGAGCTGATAATCCTTCACCAATTCATGCCACCTATGGTGATGGATATTCAACTCCTTCTGGGTGAAGAGGTAGTGTAGTGACTTGTGATCTGTGAATAAGAAAATTTTCTCCCCCAAGAGAAAATGTCTCCATATTCGAATTGCAAACACGACTGCCACTAACTCAGATTCGTGGGTGGGGTAATTCCTCTCATGAGGCTTAAGCTTTGGGAAAGCATAAGCTATAGCCTGATCCTCCTGTTGTAGTACACCCCCGAGTCCCTATAAGGACACATCAGTGTAGACTAAATACTCCACTCCTGGCCTAGGCAGTGCTAGAACGGGTGTCGAAGTCAACTTGTCCTTCAGTTCATCAAAGTCTAACTGAAAGGCGTTATCCCAGATGAATGGTACCCCTTTACGAGTCAGGTGTGTCAATGAACCCTCTATCTTCGAAAATCCCCGAATAAATCTCCTGTAGTATCCTGCTAGGCCAAGAAACTACGTATCTCTGTCAGTGTCGTAGGTTGTACCCACTCCCTTACCGCTGGCACTTTGCCCGAATCTACAGATATACCCTTGTCTAATGCTATGTGCCCCAAGAACTGTACCTACTTCAGCCAAAACCCACACTTCTCATATTTGGCATAAAACTCATGCTGGCACAGTGTCTGCAACACATGTCACAAAAGCTCGACATGCACCTCCTCAGTTTGAGAATATATCATAGTGTCATCTATGAAGACATTGATGTGACACCCCGTCTAATTAAATATCGAGTAGCTACTCCTTTATTCAAATTAATACAAAATGTCAAGTTGGTTCAGTTCATAGCATCACAGTCGAAAAACATTTATTTAAAATTTCTAGCCACCTAATATTTAAAAAGTGAGTTGTCTAATTTTATTAAACTAAATTAACATGCATCCAAATAAATTATTAACTAAAGAAATCACAATCACATTACAGTCACAATGTAAAATACTGGAATAAAAATTAAGTCTGGAGTAACACTCCCCTGAACAATCCAAATACTGAATAAAACCAAATACAAAGTCTGAATAATTAATTAATTAAAATCCGAAACTGAAATGAAACTGAGCATGATAAAGCTGTCTCTAAAGAAAAATGGGTCACATGCCCTACAGATGAATGAATATGAAGTGGAGTCAATGTATAAAGTGGAGGCGTCTACTATCGAGGTCCTGTAACTTCCACATCAGCTACAGCACGTCACTGGAATGGAACTCCTAAGCTTGGCATCCCTGTGGCTGGGCACCTAAAAGGTTTTTAAAAGAAAATAGATTTGGAAGAAAACGGGTCAGAACCCGATGTGAAAATAGTTTAAAATATAGCAAGTGTTTAATAACATTAAATAGTGAATATAAAATACATGTTAGTTGCGTGCACTCACATGAGTTCCTCACCTCTCAACTAATTGTGCACATCTAACGTGTCCGTAACCCGTCCTAGTTATGCCGCTAACTAACTAGTTTAATTCATGACCTGACTTTATGTTATAATATGGGAGTCAAAACAAGACATTCTAATATAACCTGTGCGTGTCACCTTTTTTTTATTTCTCAGATTTCCTTACAATAATTATTATGTGAAATTTCCATTTTTACTCCACTAAAAATGTCACAAGTATTCACAATTACACTTAAATAAAGAGTCCATTTCAATTACAAGTATATTAATCTCATTGTAAATACACAACTGGGGCACCCCTAGGCTAAGCTGCGGTGCACACATACTCTGCTATCGAATCCCGATACATCACGTACATAAGGACAACGTGTTCTGAATCTCTCAGGAACCGTCTCAATAAACAAAAATCACACATAATGGAGGCGAACATAGTTCACATACCCGTGGGTCACGCACATACTTACGCTCCCATGGTCAGCTGACTTATTAACTCACAAATAAGTCATTCACATCCCTATGTCCTTAAGGTATCAATCTAAATCCCCTCGTAGGCACACAAGGATTTGATGGCCCAATTCGAAAGCCGACCTCCCGTGATAGTAAGTATGGTAGGTATGTTATACACATAAGTCCATATACTAAGCAATGACACCACTTACACATCTTAAAATATTAAATAAGGTATATTCTACATTCCTATACCGTTATCCCGATTTGAACAACTTTACGTCTCCGAATAATATATAATATAGACCGCCGACACATCTCACGTCGTAGTTTCACGTACCTAAATCCTAACCCACAAAGGTTATCAAGTCTCCTATTATTCCCACATTTAAATCCACTATTCTTGAGGTCCTCATTTCTTCCACTAACCTTATATTATCTAACTATCTAAAACTTATTCATCAACTCTCAGTCTCAAATAGTATCACACTCGTCGAGCCTTATACAGTTAAACATAATTCCCAATTTGACTTTTAATTATGAATCGAGTCTCACAAATATGCCTACTGGTCTTCCTTTAATCTAATAGTATTCACAAAGACTCTACCAATAATTCTCTAGGGTCGAAATTGTTAAAATCCAACAAAGAAAAAATATAACCGATTCTGGGAAGGTCGATCGATCGACCTGGGAGTGTCGATCGATCGATGGTGGTCGATCGATCGAACTGGGAGTGTCGATAGATCGAACGCACCAGATAGGCTACGGCCTGCTTCGATTTTTAATCCAAAATTCATCCCAAAACTTCATTACAAGGTATGAAAGTCTAATATAACGTTATAGGATCATCATACAACCAAAATACATCATTGTTAATGTTCCAAAACCTTTTAATCATCAATAATTTGTCTGATATGGATCAAAAGTTCAATAAAAACCCTAGTTTTCTATTTTCTTCAAGAACAATGGTAAATCTTCTCTTTAATTCATTTTTGAATCATCGAAAGTTATGTTTGGGGTACTGAATTCGTCCAGAACAGATCTATATATAATTCCTAACTAAAGTTTAGAATTGTACATCAAATTCATTGGGTTTTTCATCAAATCTTTCAAGACAATCATTAATTTCTACACTAAGCATGGAGGAAATATTCATTGAACTAATGAAACCAAATCACTTTCCTTAAGTTTGTTGTTCGGAATTTGTTGCTGGTGTTCAAGGGCTGGTTCTCTCTTCTTTCCGGTCACAATTCCGTCCAAAACGGTGGTGGTGGGTGGCGGTTTTGGTTTGGAACCCCTTTGGAACTTCTCTCTAACTCCCGTAGGCCACTTTCTTGTTTTTGGTTGATAATGGCCTTAATGGATTTTATAATAATATATAAATAAACCCTAAAATTCGTGGGTCTTAATTTCTTAATTTTTAAAATTACCAAAATACCCTTCCGGGTTGCCGGTTTGGCCTAAAAATGCCCCGGGACCCAAACTAAACCCCCGGCTAGTGTTTTCTGACTATCTCGACCCTTTCGGACACGTTGGTGCACTCAAAATGACCATACAGTTGATAAAAATATAATTTACTTTTTAAATCTAATTAAACTGATTATTGACGCCACTGACACGCGCGTCCCAACTTAGTTTCCCAAATTGTCGTATTTAACTCTTGACAATTTTAATATTTTCAATACTCATATAGTACCATATGTACCCAGTACTATTCAATATTTTCATCATACTCATATACCAACTCGCGTCTCATTGGTATTTAAATCCGGATTAATTTCCAATTAATTCTCATTTAATTAATTAATCCATTAAATAAAAATCAATAGAATTACGGGGTATTACATACTTCCCCACTAATAACAGAATTTCGTCCCGAAATTCAGAACTAAAGTATACCTGGCAAAAATAACTCTGGATAACGCTCGCGCATCTCATCATCGCGCTCCCATGTGGACTCCTCGGCATTATGATGCCACCACTGAACACGTACTAATGGTACTATCTTCGACCTCAGTTTCCTTTCACTGTGGTCCAGAATAGCAATAGGCCCCTCCTCATAGGAACTATCAGGCTGAAGATCGATGTCCTCTAAAGAAATATGAGTATGGGCCAAATCGTCCCTAAGATATCTCCTTAGCGAGGAAATATGGAACACGTCATGGATCCTATGCAAGTGTTCCGGTAATCCAAGTCTATACACTACTGGCCCAATCCACTCGATGATAGGAAATGGGCCCATGTATCTAGGTGTCAATTTCCCTTTCTTCCCGAAACGCATAATCCCCTTCATTGGAGATACTCTGAGTAGTACCTGGTCCCCCACCTTTTACTCTCTAAAGAATCTTTTGGCATCGGCATAACTCTTCTGTCGATCCTAAGCTACCCGAATACGGCTCTGTATCATCTTTATCCTTGTCGAGGTATCCTGAATCACCTCCGGCCCAAGAAGCTTGTTATCCCCCACCTCTAACCAACATGCTGGGGAACGACAAGGTCTATCGTATAACTCCTCGAATGGAGCCATGCCAATAGTGAACTGGTAGGAGTTATTATAAGCCAACTCCACCAGTGGAAGGTATTGCTCCCAACCACCTCCAAAGTCTAGTATGCACATACGCAACATGTCCTCGAACATCTGATTCGTCCGCTCGATTTGCCCATCTGTCTGCGGGTGATATGTCGTACTCAGCCGCAACTCCGTACCCATGTCTTCCTGGAAACTCTCCCAAAATTGCGAAACAAAAATCTTGTCTCTGTCGGACACGATATTAAGAGGCACCCCGTGGAGTCTCACTATCTCCGCTATGAAAATCTGGGCATACTGTTTCGTAGTGTAGTCTGTCTGGGCTGGTAGAAAATGAGCAACTTTGGTTAATCTATCCACGATTACCCATATGGAGTCGTGGCCCCTCTGCGAAGTAGGTAACCCCGTGATAAAGTCCATGGAAATGCTCTCCCATTTCCACATAGGAACCTCTAACGGCTGTAGAAGTCCTGCCGATCTCTGATGGTCCACCTTTACTAGCTGACAAGTGGAACATTTAGAAACGAACTCAGCAATATCTCTCTTCATCCCGCCCCACCAGTACTGTCGCCTCATATCTTGGTACATCTTATCCCCACCAGGATGTACCGCGAATCGCGAACCTTGCGACTCTATCATAACCTCGTGTCGTAAGTCTTCCCCTTCAGGAACAACCAGTCTCCCATTGAAGCGTAAGCCCCCGTCTGAACTAACGGTATAGGACTCAGCTCCCTCTGTTAGTAAACGAACTATCTGCTCTTGACAAAATGAGTCTTTTGTATGGGCCTGAATCACTCTCGTAACAATCTGGGGCGTAACGGTCATTACCGACATGAATGATCGGGCCACTACGTCCTGGTGTCCCAACTCCTTCCACTTTGCTCTCCACACTTCGGCCACCTCACCTACTGGCCTATGGCTCAACGCGTCTGCTACCACGTTAGCCTTTCCCGGGTGGTACTGGATATCGAATTGATAATCCTTCATGAACTCAAGCCACCTACATTGACGCATATTTAATTCTTTCTGCGTGAAGAGGTATTGTAGGTACTTGTAGTCCGTGAATAAAATAAATTTCTCCCCCATGAGATAATGTCTTCAAATTCAAAGAGCAAATACAATTGCTACTAACTCCAAGTCGTGGGTGGGGTAATTCTTCTCGTGAGGCTTAAGATTACGGGAAGCATAAGTTATGGCCTGGCTCTCCTGTTGCAGTACACCTCCAAGTCCTTGTAAGGACGCGTCGGTGTAGACTAGATACTCAACTCCCGATCTGGGCAATGCTAACACTGGCGCTGAGGTCAACTTGTCCTTCAACTCATCGAATGCCAACTCACAGGCATCGCTCCAGATGAATGGCACACCTTTGCGAGTCAGATGTGTCAAAGGACCCGCTATCTTTGAGAAACCCCGAATAAACCTCCTGTAGTATCCTACTAGGCCCAAGAAACTACGGGTATCATTCGGTGTCGTGGTCTGTCCCCACTCCCTTACCACGGATACCTTCCCCGGATCAACAGATATCCCTCTGTCTGAAATGATGTGCCCCCAAAACTGAACCTCCTTCAGCCAAAACCCACACTTCTCGTAATTTCCATATAGCTCGTTCTGATGCAGCGTCTGCAAAACCTGCCTCAAGTGGTCGGTGTGTTCCTCCTCTGTCTGGGAGTAAACCAGAATGTCATCAATGAAGACGATGATGAACTGGTCTACGAACTCTCTAAATACCCTATTCATTAAGTCCATAAACACAGCTGGGGAATTGGTTAGGCCAAAAGGCATAACCCGTAACTCATAGGAACCATATCTCGTCAAGAAAGAAGTCTTTGAGATATCCTGTTCCCTGATACGCAACTAATGGTATCTCGATCGCAAGTCAATCTTTGAGAAGAAGGAAGCTCCTCTCAACTGGTCGAATAAGTCATCGATTCGGGGAAACGGATACTTATTTCGTATCATGACTTTATTCAACTCCCGGTAATCTACACACAACCTCAAAGATCTATCCCTCTTCTTTACGAACAGCACAGGGGCACCCCATGGCGAAGTACTCCTACGGATAAACCCCTGACCCAACAGCTGCTCTATCTGATCCCGTAGCTCTCTCATCTCCGCTGAAGCCATACCGTAAGGTGAGTAGGCTATAGGCCGAGTGCCCGACGTCAAATCGATAACAAAGTCTATCTGTTTACTAGGAGGTAATCCTGGAATATCCTGGAATACATCCGCAAACTCCCTAATAACTGGAATCGAATCGAGTGGTGTCACCACTTCCTTAGAGGTCTCCTCTTCTATGTAATACAAGTCAGTGGACGATCCTCCCTCAGGACGAGGCATCACCACTAAGAACATCTCTTGCCCGGGTATGGCAAAAATAATACTCCTATTGAAATAATCAATCATGGCTCAATACGCAACTAGCCAATCCATGCTAACGATAGCATCGTACTCAGTCATATCTAACACTAACATATCAGTAGGTAAAGTAAACCTCCCGATCCCGATACCCACACCTCTACATATCAGGGAAATCATAGAACCCCTACTCAAAGGTGAATCTACGCAAGTAACTGTGCTATTCGCAGTGTCTAACAACCCTATAGTGCACGCAAATCTCATGGCAATGAAACAGTGTGTGGCCCCCATATCAAATAAATTACATCCCATAGTCCCCTGAATAGAGAACATACCCTCAATAGCGGGTGGGTCCTGTGGGACTGCGGCCTGCTGGAGCTGATAAAATCACCCGTACTAAAGCTGTCCCTGCTGGACTGGGACTGCCGGGATGGGTGGTAAAGCTGGCATCTGTGGTGGTGCTGGGAGGGCGGCGAGAAACATAGGTCTCTGGGGCTCGTGTCGAGCACCCTGCTGCTGCTGTTGTGGGGCCCTGCCCCTTTCAGGACACTCCTGGCATTTATGGACAATCTTTCCATAAATAAAACATTTCCTCGCAAAGTTTCCCCCTCTCTGACCCTGCTGCCCACGGCCCTGGTGGCCGTTGCCATTCCTCCCCTGACCATGTTGGCCCTGCTGAAACTGCTGCTGTTGGCCATGCTGGCCATGCTGACCCTGATGGCCATGACGAAAACCTCTCTGACCATTTCTGAAACCTCCAGATCGGAATCTCTTAGAATCCCCCTGGTGGGAACTCTGATCACTCTGCCTGTGCTGACCCTGAGCTGACTGTGCCCCGCCGGCACCATTCCCCCCCGCCCTGCCCTGATGGCTGGACTCTCCTGATCGCTTACCCTCTGACAAGTGAAAGCGATGGTCCTGGGAGTGAAGCAGTGCTGCGTTAACCACATCAGAATAAGTGGCCAACGAGAGATTTCCTAGCAAGTGATGACGGATCTTCTAAGTCAACCCATCCATGAATTTATGTATCTTCTTCTCTTCGGTCGGAATCTCATCGGGAATGATGTTCAGAAGATTGGTGAACTCGGACTCATACTCTACCACTGTCCTCCCCTCCTGCTTGAGGTTCATCAACTTCCTCCTCATCTCAGTATGAACTGCTGAGGGAAAATACTTACGGCCAAACCGCACCAAGAACTCCTAAATGGTAAGAACATCTCTCTCCTCCGCGGTGGTAATGGACTCCCACCACTGCAACGCTGATCCTACCAGCTTAAAAGTAGCCAGTATCTGTCACTATACATCTGTACACTCATACATCCTTAAGTGTCTTTGGATGTCCTTTTTCCACTAACTGGACATAATGACGTCGGAGCTACCTGCAAACTCTAGAGGGGGTGCCTTCTAAAAGGCATCACGAACACGTTCCCAAGCAGACGGGAATGAATGAGCCTGAATCGGGGCTACCACCCGCGCCTGAGGTGGTCCCTGCTGCACAACTGCTAAAGCGGCATTTACTGCTTGGGTTACATCGGCTGCAACCTCTGCGACATTCATGGAACCCTAAACTTGTACAGGCTGTGGCTCGGGCTGAGCATCCCTGGGAACTCTCTGTGCACGGCGTGGAGGCATCTGAAATGAGAGAGAAGTCTTATAAGTTCACAGTTATTATCTCAAAATAGCTGAAGAGCGAAAGAAACACAAAAGAGTACAACAATCCTAAAATATAAGGCTCTATATCAAAGAACGCTACGCGGAAACATAACAAGCCGTACAGATCCTAAGGACACTAGAACCTGATGCTCTGATACCACCTGTGACACCCCATCTAATTAAATACCGGGTAGCTACTCCTTTATTCAAATTAATACAAAATGTCAAGTTGGTTCAGTTCATAGCATCACTGTCGAAAAACATTTATTTAAAATTTCTAGCCACCCAATATTTAAAAAGTGAGTTGTCCAATTTTATTAAACTAAATTAACATGCATCCAAAAAAATTATTAACTAAAGAAATCACAATCACATTACAGTCACAATGTAAAATACTGGAATAAAAATTGAGTCTGGAGTAACACTCCCCTGAACAATCCAAATACTGAATAAAACCAAATACAAAGTCTGAATAATTAATTAATTAAAATCCAAAACGGAAATGAAACTGAGCATGATAAAGTTGTCTCTAAATAAAAAGGGGCGACATGCCCTACAGATGAATAAATCTGAAGTGGAGTCAATGTAGAAAGTGGAGGCATCTACTATCGAGGTCCTGTAACTTCCACAGTAGCTACATCACGTCACTGGAATGGAACTCCTAAGCATGGCGTCCCTGTGGCTGGGCACCTAAAAGGTTTTTACAAGAAAATAGATTTGGAAGAAAACGGGTCAGAGCCCGATGTGAAAATAGTTTAAAATATAGCAAGTGTTTAATAACATTAAACAGTGAATATAAAATACATGTTAGTTGCGTGCACTCACATGAGTTCCTCACATCTCAACTAATTGTGCACATCTAACGTGTCCGTAACCCGTCCTAGTTATGCCACTAACTAACTAGTTTAATTCACGACCTGACTTTACGTTATAATATGAGAGTTAAAACAAGACATTCTAATATAACCTGTGCTTGTCACCCTTTTTTATTTCTCAGATTTCCTTACAATAATTATTATGTGAAATTTCCATTTTTACTCCACTAAAAATGTCACAAGTATTCACACTTACACTTAAATAAAGAGTCCATTTCAGTTACAACTACATTAATCTCATTGTAAATATACAACTAGGGCACCCCTAGGCTAAGCTGCGGTGCACACATACTCTGCTATCGAATCCCGATACATCACGTACATAAGGACCATGTGTTCCGAATCTCTCAGGAACCGTCTCAATAAGCAAAAGTGACACATAATGGAGGCGAACATAGTTCACATACCCATGGGTCACACATATACCTATGCTCCCATGGTCAGCTGACTTATTAACTCACAAATAAGTCATTCATAGCCCTATGTCCTTAAGGTACCAATCTAAATCCCCCCGTAGGCACACAAGGATTTGATGGTATAATTCGAAAGCCGACCTCCCGTGATAGTAAGTATGGTAGGTATGTTATACACATAAGTCCATATACTAAGCAATGACACCACTTACACATCTTAAAATATTAAATAAGGTATATTCTACATTCCTATACCGTTATCCCGATTTGAACAACTTTACGTCTCCGAATAATATATAATATAGACCGCCGACACATCTCACGTCGTAGTTTCACGTACCTAAATCCTAACCCACAAAGGTTACCAAGTCTCCTATTATTCCCACATTTAAATCCACTATTATTGAGGTCCTCATTTCTTCCACTAACCTTATATTATCCAACTATTTTAAAATTATTCATCAACTCTCAGTCTCAAATAGTATCACACTCGCCGAGACTTATACAGTTTAATATAATTCCCAATTTGACTTTTAATTATGAATCGAGTCTCACAAATATGCCTACTGGTCTTCCTTTAATCTAATAGTATTCACAAAGTCTCCACCAATAATTCTCTAGGGTCAAAATTGTTAAAATCCAACAAAGGAAAATTATAACCGATTCTTGGAAGGTCGATCGATCGACCTGGGAGTGTCGATCGATCGATGGTGGTCGATCGATCGAACTGGGAGTGTCGATCGATCGAACGCACCAGATAGGCTAAGGCCTACTTCGTTTTTCAATCCAAAATTCGTCCCAAAACTTCATTACAATGTATGAAAGTCTAATTTAACATTATAGGATCATCATACAACCAAAATACATCATTGTTAACGTTCCAAAACCTTTTAATCATCAATCATTTGTCTGATATGGATCAAAACTTCAATAAAAACCCTAGTTTTCTATTTTCTTCAAGAACAATGGTAAATCTTCTCTTTAATTCATTTTTGAATCATCAAAAGTTATGTTTGGGGTACTGAATTCGTCCAGAACAGATCTACATATAATTCCCAACTAAAGTTTAGAATTGTACATCAAATTCATTGGGTTTTTCATTAAATCTTTCAAGATAATCATTAATTTCTACACTAAGCATGGAGGAAATATTCATTGAACTAATGAAACCAAATCACTTTCCTTAAGTTTGATGTTCTGAATTTGTTGTTGGTGTTCAAGGGTTGGTTCTCTCTTCTTTTCGGTCACAATTCCATCCAAAACGGTGGTGGTAGGTGGCGGTTTTGGTTTGGAACCCCTTTGGAACTTCTCTCTAACTTCTCTCTAACTCCCATAGCCCACTTTCTTGTTTTTGGCTGATAATGTCCTTAATGGCTTTTCTAATAATATATAAATAAACCCTAAAATTCGTGGGTCTTAATTTCTTAATTTTTAAAATTACCAAAATACCCTTTCGGGTTGCCTGTTTGGCCGAAAAATGCCCCGGGACCCAAACTAAACCCCCGACTAGTGTTTTCTGACTATCTCGATCCTTCCGGACACATTGGCGCACTCAAAATCACCATATGTTTGATAAAAATATAATTTACTTTTTAAATCTAATTAAACTGATTTCTGACGCGACTGGCATGGGCGTCCCAACTTAATTTCCCAAATTGTCGTATTTAACTCTTGACAATTTTAATCCTTTCAATACTCATATATTACCATATGTACCCAGTACTATTCAATATTTTCATCATACTCATATACCAACTCACGTCTCGCTGGTATTTAAATCCGGATTAATTTCCAATCAATTCTCATTTAATTAATTAATCCATTAAATAAAAATAAATAAAATTACGGTGTATTACAATTGACAAACTAATCAAGGAACTCTATTGAAACCCCATTCATCAAGTCCATGAATACGGCTGGTGCATTGGTTAGCCCAAATGGCATAACCCTGAACTCGTAGGATCCATATCTTATCAACAATGCAGTATTAGACACGTCTTGCTCCCTGATACGCAACTCATGGTATCCTAATCTCAAGTCTATCTTCGATAAGAAGGAATCTCCTTGCAAGTGGTCGAACAAGTCATCGATTCGGGGCAACAAATACTTATTCCATATCGTGACCTTATTCAACTCTTAGTAATTAATACACAATTGTAATGACATATCATTAGAGGTATTTAAACCTCAGTATTTAGGGAGCCCATACACCCTATGTTCTGCGCGTCCCTATACTAATATTTGATTTTAGCATACTTGCCTTGTACTAAGCTTTACATTCTTAGCACAACTGCCCAACAAAGTTTTACTCCATACCCTACTAATTGCAACTATATCATCCTCCCTTGTTACAATGATTTATTCATGATGTAAATCATTCGATAATGCTTTTTACGGCGTATTATATGGCTCTGCTGATCGTGAATAGTAATATAATTAAACTTAAGGTTATCGTTTCCTTTATGGATGACAACCAGTGTACCAAACCTGTGTACTAAAGGACAAACTTTCCCAGCTCCTGACGTTCGCTAGGTTTCATGCATGGGATGTCTCACAAAGCGAAATACAAATAAGGAACCCCCTCGATACACTACTAACTAACATTGTCGATCAACGATATTTGTGGGTCCTCAGTATCCAACTTGCACCCCGTATCCTAGCTTCATGTTACAAAGTTAACCATCTACTCTTGTGTTATGAGAGACGATATTCAACACATTATTCCTACTAACTTGGCGTTAGACTCTTAAATTTACCACGAGATAATCCCCATGCTCAGAAATATTTCAGTCGACCTTGAATCACTTTAGTAAACATCCCTACCCACGGGGATTAGATATAACCAGGCGACATACTTCACAAAGTCTCTATACGATACTATATATATATATAGACACATATACATGGACTAACGATTACTTTCTATCCTGGACTAACGATCACAAAATATCGCTATAACGGTTTATTATCACTCAAACCATCGTTAGCCAGTTCGAAAATTAGAATAATAATATGTTCTACGCTCATGTTTCTCAAAGTAGTACAAATAAACTATAATGCATCAAAGTTATTCAAGATTTTCCTTTTATAATAAAGGACACTATAAATAATAAAACATCGTACCTCCAAACGCGAGTGGTAGTTGGGTGTTCAGTGGCATAACCACATATCGGGCATTATAGAAATGTCTATACAGTACTTCCTGCTACTGCTGTGGAGTCTATGCTGTTGGGATAAATATCCCTGCTACCCCATCCTGGGCTTTCTATAGTTCCAGGCAGGCATTTTGTGGATGCTGTGCTTCTTAGGGAAATTTTGACGGGGGTGGCCCCGTTCGCTGCATATAAAACACTTACCAACAAAGTTTCCTCTGTGTTGGACCTGCTGAGCACACTGCTGGCCCTGTTGGCCTTGCTGACCTTGCTGACTTAATCGAGGTTCCCCTCCAGCTCGTTGCGGGAAAACTCGGCGTTTGTGGCCATTTCTTCCACACTTAAAACACATTTTTCTTTTGAGATCTCCTTATTCTTGGCCACACTGGCCCTGATGGCTTTGGTTCTGAACCTCACTTCCTTCGATCCCATGGTCCTGACGTCCCTAAGGAACTTGTTGCTGTTGTAATGGTGCTCCCCCACTATTTTTACCCCTTTTTCTAGTAGGTTAACTAACTACCCTTGTCCTTTTGATCCTTTGAAGCTGTACACGGAGATCTTGGAAGTTCAATATATCAATAATAAGTTCCTGTTTAACTATGTTTTCCACCTCTGTTATTGTCACCATCTCGTGGGGTACTGATACGACGCAAATATTGCGTATTTCACCCGTTAACCTACGCGTTATTAGCCCCCTCGGGTATCTTAATCCCTATATTTATGCTCGTTAACCAGACAACCTCAGATTTCTATGTTAACATGTTTTGCAGGGGTTAATTAAGCTTTTGTAGGTATTTGGATGCTTCGTATGAATTTCAGACGCATTCCGGTGAAGTTCCGTACACAATCGCACGCGCAAGGGCATTTTAGTCTTTTTACAGCTTGGGTACCTGGCCCGACATCTCACGGAAGTTGTAGCCCTCCTCGCTAGCTTCACGTGGCCGTGAACGGTGCGCGATTACGATTCATAACGAAGAAGTTACGACGATTTCAGCGGAGGAAAAATAAGGAAAGCAAAAGAGGAGAAGAGAAGGAGAAGAGAGGAATGCAGTAGGCTGCTGCATTCTACCCTGCTTGATCGATCGACCCATTTGGTCAATCGATCGACCATTCTTATTTGCCGAATTTTTGCCTAGGTCGATCGATCGACCAAAGGGGTCGATCGATCGATGCTCTGTTTTCTGCAGATATTTTGCCTTCTTTTCTTTCTTCTTTATTTTTATTCCAACTTACTATATAAGCCAATTTTTGTTGTAATAAGGAAGGAGATCAGTAGATACACGATTTTAGGTTAGAATAGTTAGGGTTTTGAGGGTTTTGGATGGTTCTTCTTCATTTCTCTTTGGATTGACAATCTAATTGGTTTGTAAGTTGACTTTTCATTACCCTCTCCTTTAATATAGCTTGTTTTCCATTAATTCTTGCTTTCTAGATAATTTACATGCTTTGTTAATTAGTTTACTTGATTTATTTCTTGCTTTCTTAGTTTAATTAGTTTAATTTAGTTTATTTCCATGTATTGCCCTTAGATAAATAGGGTCGGGATTTCATTTCCGCCATTTTTGAGTCCCGAGCTCCGAAAACTAGGTTTCGTGTAAAATCGCGTTTAATTGAAACCGCGTGTATTAAAGTTGGATTGTTATGCGTTTAACTTTCTTTGTCACGCAACGTTAGTGTTTATAGCGATAATCCGAATTTAATCCTCGTGTGACCATTTTTGATCAAATGTTTAATCTCGCAACTTTGGCTTAAATTCCTTATTGCGTGATGTTTATGCTTAATTGAAAATGGTCGATTAAATGTTTTTGAATCGAAATTCTAATTAGTAGTTGTTTCGATCCGTGTGGTAGGATGCGATCCCGATCCTCGCTTTCCTTTTGTGTAGCGTAAATTATTCTTTTCTTTTGTCACCATAACCAACCATCACCTTTTCTTATTTCTTTTACACCATTTTTATTCTTGAAGTTTTAAAACAATTAAAGTCTAAAATTTAATCACTCCCTGTGGATTTCTTACGATACCCGACTTACCGCTGTGCTTGCTTGTCAAGTGTAGTAGTAGCTTAGGTTCTTTTGTATCGCGGCGGCAAAACACACAACGATTGTGTCCTCACACGAACACACTTTTTCCGCCCGGTCACAAAATGGCGCCGTTGCCGGGGAGTGTATTTTAGATAGTAATTGTTTTATTATTTCGTAGTATTTTTCCTTTTGTATTTGTATTCTTTGTTTTAACCTTTTTTGCAGGATAGCATATTTGAGCGCTAAGAAACTTTGATTCGCGGTTGCTTACTTTCTTACTCGGATTCTCCATCTACAAACAACGAGGTAATCATGTCCTACTATTATAGTTATTACGGTTATTCTAATGATTCATACTTTGGGGATAGTTTTCAATTTTTTCATTTTCAAGATTTTCTTGAAAATGAAAGACTTGAAAACATTTATCGCAATGAAAATCGTTATTGGGAACTTGAGTTGGATTCATTATTCGAATCCAATGACGATTCTTATTTCGATACTTTCGAAGACGAGTTTCAACCAAATGAGGAGTCCGAGGCTCTTGAGCCGAGGAAGCCTACTTTGGAAGAAACTTTGCTTCTTTACTCCCAAGGTTTGGAAAGCCTAAATGATGCTGGAATGAGACTTGGTGCACTTTGCGATGAGATGAATTCTTATGCACAAAACAACGAGGAGGTGGAAACTTGTGTTTCCCCTAAATTTTTCGAATAATTTCTCATCGAGTGTGCATCTCTCTCCCCCGAAATTCAATCTCCTTCCGACGATATGTTGACGGAGATTGAATTTATTTCACTACCATATACGTTTTCCATCATTGAACCATTAGAATTACCGGTTGATTCCTATGAGTCGATAGAAACTTTTAAAACTTCTACACTTTTTACCGATGAGGACTCTTTACATGACTTGTTTTCGATGAATGTTATCCCCACGTGTGCACCATCTCCCATTCCATTTGAAAAATCTTTGGGAGATGAGTCAACTTTTCTTGGACCTCAAGTGTACCTTTCCCCCTTATTATCCAAATCCCCCATCGTCCGTCCAAAATTTCAAATTGGCGATGGTTCACTTTTATCACCACCCACATGCCTTCCGTTGTTCAAACGGAATTCTTATTTTTCGGGAGGCATCTTCCTTTTGGAGGGTCCACCGTTGATCTTCCAAAGTCAAATCCCTTTTTGGGTGGACCCTCAACTATTTAGACTTCTAGTGTATAGTTAGTGTGAAGCCTAAATAGTAGGTTGTAAATAGTTAGCTTTTTAATTTTCTTTCTTTCCTATTTTTTTTCCTTTTTATTTAGTCTAGTGTAATTAGTTAACTTTTTGTTATTTGTTTTTGCTATGCTCGGTACTAACTTGTTTTGTAGATTCCTTTGGACTCATGCTTATGGAGATCGCTCCAATTTTGGGTAATATCATTCTTTTCCTATCTTTGTGTTGTGTTCTTAATGCGCATTGAGGACAATGCAACATTTAAGTTAGGGGGTGTAGGATATTCTATCCATTTCATGTGTAGTCCATTGATTTACTCACATTTAGTTACTTAGTATGCCTTTTTGTGAAAAATTTAAAAATTTTCAAAAAATATTTTCTTTCTTTTTTCTCCTTTGTTGGGCATTTTGCCTTGTTTCCAGTGATAAATTTCAATAATTGCCCGATCCAATAGACAACTCAATGATTCATGTTCTCGATTTTAGAAGTTATTAGACTTTAGTCCTCAAATCATTGATATTGTGAATAACTTCATGAATTAAACTTTATCCCATGAGCACATGCACCATTCTTGTTATATTGATTTGGTTTAAGATTTTTATAACTCGGTATGCTTTTGTTGTATTGTATATACTTACACCGAGTGAGATTAGAGACTTATCTTCATTTGTGAGTGTATACACTATTCTTTCCTCTTTGAAAACGTTGCAGTCGTTGGTAATCTCTTTATTCTTTCATTGACCGTTCATTAATTGAGTTCATCCTTGAAATGTGTTACTTGAGCATGATTTTCATATGTTGTTTTGACTCGAGAATTGCGTATACTTTGTGAAATGATCATAGGCCATCTTTGTTATATCACCCATATTGACCTTGACCTCACCCTTATATGCTTTCCCTAGTCAACCCGTTTGAGCCAAAATATAGCCTTTCGTTTCATAACCCCATTCCCATAACCAACTCCAAATTGGAGTTTTAAACCTTACATACACTTTCCATACCTTTGTTTGGAATGATACTTGGGATTGAATGATGTTATTGTAGTGTGGTTGAAATTTAAGCATATGAGAGTTTGAAAAGTAAAGAAAAGTGATGTGAAAAAAAAAAGTGAAGAAAAAGAGAAAGCAAAAAGCAAAAGAAAACAAAAGAGAAAATGAGAAAAAGAAGAAAAGAAAAGAAAGGAAAGAGAAAGTTGTAAATGTTGTGCATAGTGTTCAATAAGCTTTGATTACTCTCCCCGATGATATATCTAATGCTCGTTTGGAAGTTACTTTCCATTTTTGATATTGCCCGCATTCTTCCCATTATCCCGAGTTTTCATCCCGAACACTTTGAATCCGTATATACATTCCTTCATTTCGTACCCTAGCCTAACCTACATTATAACCCTATTAAAGTCCTATGTGATCTTAGGGTGCATTTAATTTAAAAGTCATAATAGTTGTGATAATCTGTGAAAATGCATTTCGCCTCTTTTAGTGTGCGGTATCCTTTCATTGAGATTACAAATTTTTCATTTCCTATATAGCGTTCTTCATTTGTGACATGTGTGCGGCCTAGTTTCCATTTACATTTACTCTTTAGCCCGCATGTCCCGTGTGTTACCTCCCTGTTTTGAGTGAATTTGCTTGATGAGAGTAATGCCCGTGAGGATTGAATATATGCATGCCTTTATGTTTATCCGGTTTATTTATGTTTTTACCAAATCATATTGTGCATTTGCTCTCCCCCTCCCACTTTTAAAGTTTCAATTCTATGAGGTGCATTCAACCTGTTAATAACAACGGACTCTATCTTGAATTCGTTCAATATGCTAATAACATGTTTGAAATCTTTTTCGTTGTTGTTGAGTTTGTCGCATGTTGGGTTGGGCATATTTTGAGGAAACCTTATGATGTTTGTGGGCTTCATCCCTGAAAACCCTCATGAGACGACACTCGTCCACTAGGGTAACCTAGGGGTTTAACGGCTTATTGCATACGCTAAATGCAATCGAATCGCCCGTGAAAGTGGCCTTGTGCTTTTATACCATACTTTTGTACTTTCTCCTGCTTTTGATTTTCTTGTAGTTCTTGTTGTTTCCTATTTCATTGCTAGGGACTAGTAATGTGTAAGTTAGGGGGTGTGATACGACGCAAATACTGCGTATTTCACTCGTTAACCTACGCATTATTAGCCCCCTCGGGTACCTTAATCCCTATATTTATGCTCGTTAACTACACAACCTCGGATTTCTATGTTAACATGTTTTGCAGGGGCTAATTGAGCTTTTGTAGGTATATGGATGCTTAGTATGAAGTTCGGGCGCATTCCGGTGAAGTTTCGTACACAATCGCACGCGCAAGGGCATTTTAGTCTTTTCACAGCTTGGGTACCTGGCCCAACATCTCACGAAAGTTGTATCCCTCCTCGCTAGCTTAGCGTGGCCGTGAACGGTGCGCGATTCCGATTCATAACGAAGAAGTTACGGCAATTTCAGCGGAGGAAAAACAAGGAAAGCAAAAGAGGAGAAGAGAGGAATGCAGTAGGCTGTTGCATTCTGCCCTGCTTGATCGATCGATCGACCCATTTGGTCGATCGATCGACCATTCTTATTTGCTGAATTTTTGCCTAGGTCGATCGATCGACCAAAGGGGTCGATCGATCGATGCTCTGTTTTCTGCAGATATTTTGCCTTCTTTTCTTTCTTCTTTATTTTTATTCCAACTTACTATATAAGCCAATTTTTGTTGTAATAAGGAAGGAGATCAGTAGATACACGATTTTAGGTTAGAATAGTTAGGGTTTTGAGGGTTTTGGATGGTTCTTCTTCATTTCTCTTTGGATTGACAATCTAATTGGTTTGTAAGTTGACTTTTCATTACCCTCTCCTTTAATATAGCTTGTTTTCCATTAATTCTTGCTTTCTAGATAATTTACATGCTTTGTTAATTAGTTTACTTAATTTATTTCTTGCTTTCTTAGTTTAATTAGTTTAATTTAGTTTATTTCCATGTATTTCCCTTAGATAAATAGGGTCGGGATTTCATTTCCGCCATTTTTGGGCCCCGAGCGCCGAAAACTAGGTTTCGTGTAAAATCGCGTTTAATTGAAACTGCGTGTATTAAAGTTGGATTGTTATGCGTTTAACTTTTTTTGTCACGCAACGTTAGTTTTTATAGTGATAATCCGAATTTAATCCGCGTGTGACCATTTTTGATTAAATGTTTAATCTCGCAACTTTGGCTTAAATTCCTTATTGCGTGATGTTTATGCTTAATTGAAAATGATCGATTAAATGTTTTCGAATCGAAATTCTAATTAGTAGTTGTTTCGATCCGTGTGGTAGGATGCGATCCCGATCCTCGCTTTCCTTTTGTGTAGCGTAACTTATTCTTTTCTTTTGTCACCCTAACCAACCATCACCTTTTCTTATTTCTTTTACACCATTTTTATTCTTGAAGTTTTAAAACAATTAAAGTCTAAAATTTAATCACTCACTGTGGATTTCTTACGATACCAGACTTACCGCTGTGCTTGCTTGTCAAGTGTAGTAGTATCTTAGGTTCTTTTGTATCACGACGGTGAAACACACAACGATTGTGTCCTCACACGAACACACTTTTTCCGCCCGGTCAGGTACTTGGGGTACTTGTTGATCTTTCTCTGCATTTGCTTCTTCAGAGGTGTTAGTTTGTCTCTCCCTCATATGCGACATCTGAAATTCAAATGAATTATATAAGTCCGCCGACCATACATAACATTTTAGAATAAATACGTAATCCAAAACATGTAACAAAGAATTTAATTATCCTAATAATAGGGCTCTATATCAAATAACACTATGCTGAAAGCATAATAAGCCGTACAGATCCTCAGGACTCTAGAACCTGATGCTCTAATACCATTTTTGACACCCGTCTAATTAAATACTGGGTAGCCACTCCTTTATTAAATTAATATAAAATATTAAGTTGGTTCAGTCTTAGCATCACTGTCGAAAAATATTTAATTAGTTACTAGCCACCTAATATTTAAAAAGTGAGATGCCAAATTTTATTAATTAAATTAAATTATGACTAAGTAATGAATAACCAACCATTCAATATTCACATAAACAATATCATAAGAATAATTAATATAAAGAAATAAAAGAGTCTTGAGAAACACTCCAAATATAGTCTCAATGCCAAATAATCCCAATACATGAGTCTGAATAAATAAATCCA
Source organism: Sambucus nigra (assembly GCA_949130495.1). Lineage (NCBI taxonomy): Eukaryota > Viridiplantae > Streptophyta > Magnoliopsida > Dipsacales > Adoxaceae > Sambucus > Sambucus nigra. The sequence goes on along the minus strand of OX422210.1, from coordinate 560,567,041 downwards.
ACATCTAAAATAAATGAAAGTTTGAAAGTGCCCTCTCTGAATAAGAATGGGCAACATGCCCTAATTAATATGAATGACTCCGAAGGAAGAAAAGATAGATGTGGAGGCGTCTAATATAGAGATCTTGTAACTTGCACAGCAGCTACAACATGCCAATAGAATAGAACTCCGATGCTTAGCATCCCTGTGGCTGGGTACCTAAAATGTTTTCATAAAAACAAAATAGATTTGGAAGAAAACGGGTCAGATCCTGAGGTGAAAATATTTTAAAAACAGCAAGTGTTTACTTGCATTAAACAGTAAATATTATATACATGTTAGTCACATGCTCTCACTTGAGATTCTCACCCCTCAACTATTGTGCACGCCTAACGCATATTTACTACCCATACTAAGTATGATACCCACCTATCTTGTAGATATGAAATCTTTGTCTATGAGGATTAAGCCACTCGTATTACTCAAATACCATGAAGTTCCATTACCATTATTTATTATTCATTTTCAAGTAACTTAGTCTCATTATGAATTACCATGAGTTTACATTATTCTATAGGTCTCACCCTAACTGATCTAAAGTATATATTTATATCACTCTTAGTACATATATACCCCTAGGCTAAGATGCAGTGCATGCATACTCTGTTATCGAATCCTGTTACATCACGTACATAAGGATCATGAGTTTCGAATCACTCAGGAACCGTATCAATACAAATCACACATATTGGAGGCAAACATAGTTCACATACCCATGGGTCACGCACATACATATGCTCCTATGGTCAGCTGACTTATCAATTCATAAATAAGTCTTCACAGTCCTATGTTCTTGAGGTGCCAAATCTAAATCCCCCCGAAGGCACACAAGACAAGATTTTCCTCTTCCTTCAACCTCCCGTGATAGCAAGTATTGTAGGTATGCCATACACAGAATAATCTATATACTAGGTAATCACACAACCTAAGTAATCATCATATCAATATAGGTATATTCATACCTGATTCGGCATAAATATTGTGTATTTATTCCCTTAGTTTAGAAGTTTTTATCACCCCGTGTCATAAAATCCATTGATTTCTTTCATATTAGTGCTACTAACCTTTTCTATGCAGTACACCGAGTTTTGTGTATTTATCATAAATTTTGTAGGAAATTCATTCAAGAGAAGAAAAGAGAAAAGTCAAATTCGAGAAGGAAAGATGAAAAGCAAGAGAAGGAAAGTTGAGGGGAAATTTCATAATTTTACACTCATAACTGGACATGGACTCCCTGAAGAAGTTGAAGTTCGTGGTCCCATGAGCCCACATGAAGAAACAGTGTCCAAATCTAAGCTATAAGTGAAAAGTTAAGAAGGTTTGAAGTTGAGAAGAAATCATGGAAAAAGATACAAAAAGAGAAGAAAAGACTTAGAAAATACTGGAAAAGCAAACTGGTATTCAAGTTCTAAGCTATTAATTCAAGGATTCTGCACTGAAGCACTGTAGGGTTTCAATTTTTTCAATAAATATTCAAGTTCTAAGCTGTTAATTCAAGGTTTTGTTTCCAAAGTTTGTATTCTTCATCTCTATTCTTTTAGGTTAACTTTTCTTTGCATGTTTTTATTATTTTATGATATTCCAAGCATTGTTTGCATGTTTAGATATGTTCTCTTTATAATAATGCACCCATGCACATTAAATTTTATGTTTTTCATTAGATTCAACAAGTCCGGCTAAGTTTTTAAGGGTTGGGATGCATGAAACCCACCCGATGTAATTCACCACAATGGGAAATATACTTTTGAATTAAAATCTTAGATTAATCGTATTGTGTAACTATTGCAATTGTCGTACGACTTTGGATCTTGTTTGCCCTAGGTAACCGGGATGCTTAAGAGTGTGAAGTGCGTATCGGTTAATGCGACACCGCTTTGTTCTTGCCTTTGATTTCATATGGTGCGGGCTACGATCCCTCATATATGGAATGCTTAGGATTAATAAATATTGGGTTTATTTAAAATTTTACTTCTGAATCTAGTATCCTATGAAGTGAATTACTAGGGTGTGGGGGATTGTAACTCAACCTCTTGTTCTCATCTCATAGTTAAATCCTTGATCCATTTATCATTAGCATTTCGTTAATTAGCGTAGTTTCATATTGTTAGTTCTTAGTTTCATTAGTTGTTACTCTAAAATTTGCATCTAGTTGTAGTTGTTTCATCCCCCAAATCATCTTTTCATTTCTTTTAGAGTCAAAGCTATGATTCCTTCATCTTTCTAACGTTGTCATGAATTCGTTCATCCCTGAGGATTGATACCTGACTTATTGGGATATTACTTGAGCAACAAGCTTTCATTGGAGCCCACATAGCACGCACACTAGACACATTTGTGGCCACGTTAAGTTTTTGGTGCCGTTGTTGGGGAATTAGGTAGATCTAGGTTAGATCAAGTCAATATAAAGCTTAGACAAAAAAAAAATAAAAGAAAAAAATCGTCTCTCAAAATCTTTTAATGCAAAATCCTGAACATACTCAAACTCCTCAAAATACTCCAACTATAATTTATGAAAATCCAGTTGTTGAGTATAACTCTAACAGTCCCCACATGCCTCGCGCTCCACAATTTTGGGTTCCACTTCTAACTCCTGATCACTCTATTGCTAGTTACACCCTGAGTCAATCCCTAAGTCACACATCTAGGACACCGAGTGAGGATTCCGAGTCATTTGAAGAGAGAGCGATGTCTAATGCCGCTAGTTTCGGCACTGGAGAGGGAAATCCACTCTATCATCGCATGAAAGACTTACTCTTTCCTAAACGAATTGTTACCCCTGGTTGAATTTTACTTCCGTATAATGTCGATCAGTTCCACTTTCGCAATGGGATGATATAGATTCTCCCTACTTTTCATGGCATGGATTCGGAGAAACCATACCATCACATAAGAGAGTTCAAAGAGGCATGCAAGACATTTAGTGACTAAGCTTGCACACTGGATGTCGTTCACCTAAAGTTTTTCCCTTTTTCCTTAAAGGATAAAGCTAAGACCTGGCTATCGTCTTTACCCCTGAACTCTATTATTTCCTGCAAGGATATGCAATCCAAATTTCTCTCAAAATTCTACTCACCACACAAGACCGACTCTATCAAGACTCAAATCCAAGCTTTCCGACAACAAGGTAATGAGCCTTTTGATAGGAGTTGGGAATGATTTCAAGAGTTAGTAAGCGCATGTCCACCATCATGGATTTGAAAAACACCACTTGATATTTTTCTTCCATAATGGGTTGACAGTGATGTCCAAACAACTTATGCAAACTATGTGTGAACGACCATTCTGGGAATTAGAATCTAGTGTTGCCGAGGCCCATCTTAAGTATGTTGCAGAGACTACTCAATTATGGGACACATCTGATCCTAATACCCAAGTCCGGACTAAACAAGCATCTACTACTCCGACTGCATCCGGTCTATACCAGTTGGATAATAATACCTTAATAGACTGTCGATTCGATTAGTTTCAGAGAGATATGAAAGATTTACTTGATAACCGGTTGAGAGATATCTCTGGATCCAGCCGTGTCGCGAAAGAAAAGGTGTGTACTATCTGTGAGGCGTGTCATTCCACAAAGGCATGCCCGATAATTTCTACCTATAAAGCCATGCCCACCGAGCAGGTGGATGCTATAGGAGGGTTCAAGGGAAATTTTAATGCCCCGTATGGGAACTCGTACAACCCTTCATAGAGAAACCACCATGATTTTAACTACGTACAACCACAAGCTGCAATGAACCCACATTCATAGGTTGTCCCCCCTCCTCCCCTCCTCAATTTCAGCAATCACCACCTCCTACAACTTCATTTATTACTCCACCACGGAGGAACCTCGAGGATATAATAAACCAGTTTGTCAACTCTCAGAGTGCAACAAATGCTAGATATGATCGCATGCTCGCCGACATGAATGCGAACATCTCAAAGTTTCAATCTTCGTTGAGTATCCAAGAGAAGGGAAACTTTTTTGCCCAGGGCCAAAGACCTCCCCAAGGTCAACCTAGTGTTAGATCCACCTCTATAGAACATCAGAATCATGGTCAGGCTGTAACCACTCTTTATAGTGGAAGAGTTATTGATTTATCACCTCCCCCACACGACGCATCAAAAGATAAGGAAACTTCGTCCGGCACGAAAGAGGCTCAAGATATCCCCTTGAATGAGAGTGACAAAGAAGACACTAGTGAGCCCGTGATAATTATCAGGCCACCCTCCGCCACGCCATTCCCTCAAATATTGGTTCCTCCCAAGGGACCCCCCGTGATGAAGTGCTAGAAGTGATTAAAAATGGGAAATTAAACTTACCTTTCCTTGATGCAATAAGGCAAATTCTAGGTTGTGCAAAAGTTATAAAAGACTTATTGACAGTCAATATGAGGATGAAGGTAAAGAAAAACGTGTTTCTAGCACAGAACGTGAGCTCAGTTCTTCTTAACGATCTCCCACCTAAATTTAAAGATCCCGGTGCACCCACCATTTCTTGCACCATTGGAGAAAATAAAATTGAAAAGGCCTCACTCGACTTGGGGGAAAGCGTTAATATCCTCACCTATTAAGTTTATAGGCAACTTGATCTGGGCAACCTTAAGCCCACAAGGATCACTCTCCAATTGGCGGATCGAACCGTGAAGATACCGAGAGGCATATTCGAGGATGTGATAGTCTAGGTGGACACTTTCTACTTCCTTGTAGATTTTGTCATTTGGGACACATAGCCCTATTTTGCCTTGAGTAACCATGTCCCCATCATTCTTGGGCGCCCATTCTTAGGTACGGCTAACGCACTAATTAATACTCAAAATGGGCAGATGCAACTCACCTTTGGGAACATGACATTAGAGACTAACATATTCAACATAGCCCAACAGGCAGGGGAAGAAGATGATCTTCACGCGATGAGTTTAATTAATGACATCGTAGAAGAGAACATTGAGGAAAATTTCTGTGGAGGCGCCTTATAAGCTTTCTTAATGTCTAGTAATGAGAGCGAGGGAACTTCTACCAAGTTTGAGAGAGAGGTTGAGGAATTGCGTGATATACTTGATGAGAGGGCGTCGAACGAGGACGCAGTAGACGCAAGTTAGGTTTCTCGATTTGAAGAGTTACCGCCAAGGGAGGCACGCATGGTTCCCTCTAGCGACATATTCCCGACTCTCGAGTCGAAGAAACTACCCTCAAACGTTAAATATGCTTTCCTAGGAGAGGGTGAGACATTTCCTGTTCTTGTCTCTGCTAGCTTAGATGAAGAGCAGGAGGGTAAGCTATTAAAGATCTTGATGAAGCACCAAGGTTCTTCTGGTTAGTGTATAGCTGATCTAAAGGGGATAATCCCTCTAATTTTCACTCACAAGATTCACCTCGAGGAGGATGTGAAGCCCTCGAGAGAAATGCAAAGAAGGCTAAACCCCACCATGAAAGAAGTGGTGAGGGCCGAAATCATCAAATTTTTGGATGCCGAGATTATCTACCCAATCTCGAATAGCAAGTTGGGGAGCCCCATTCAAGTCGTCCCGAAGAAGTCGGACATGAAAGTGGTTGAAAATGCCAAGGGAGAGCTAGTTCCCCAACGTACCACCACTGGGTGGTACGCTTTTATTGACTATCGGAAACTCAATGAAGGAACTAGGAAATACCATTTCCCCTTGACATTTATTGATCAAATGCTTGGAAGATTAGTGGTCCACCCTTACAACTGCTTTCTATATGGTTATTTCGGATATAACCACATTGAGGTAGATGTACTTGATCAGGAAAAGATAACTTTTACATGCCCCTTTGGTACGTTTGCTTACAAACGTATGCCGTTCGGCTTGTGTAATGCACCCATGACCTTTCAAAGGTGCATGTTGGGCTTATTCAGTGACATGACTGAGAGAGGGATAGAGGTGTTCATGGACGACTTTAGCATTTTTGGCATCTCTTTCGATCTATGTTTAGCCAATCTTGAGAAAGTACTATCCCGGTGTGTGGAGAAGAACTTAGTGCTGAATTGGGAGACATGTTATTTCATGGTAACTGAGGGCATAGGTATTGGCCACATAGTGTCATCCAAAGGTATCGAGGTGGATAAAGCAAAAATCGATGTCATAGCTAACCTACCCCCACCAAGCCACATGGGGTTCTATAGAAGGTTCATCAAGGACTTTAGCGTCATTGATAGACCCTTAAGGAACCTTCTTATGAAAGATTCCCCATTCGAGTGGAATGAAGAATGCCAAAGTGATTTTGAAAAATTAAAGAGCATGCTTGTTTCCTCTCCCATCATGCAAGCCCCAGATTGATCCTTACCATTCGAGCTCATATGTGATGTTAGCAATTTTGTGATAAGGGTTGTTTGGGCCAAAGGAAAGAAAAAAAGGCTCATATCATCTACTACGCTAGTCGGACTCTTATCAGACCACAACTCAACTACTTCACTACGGAGAACGAATTGCTAGTGGTAGTCTTTTCTCTAGATAAAATTCGGTCCTATCTCATTGGTTCCCCCATCACCTGTTTCACTGATCAAGCGACTTTAAAATATCTCCTTGCAAAGAAAGATGTAAAGCCACGCCTCAAAAGGTGGATCCTACTGATATAAGAGTTTAATCTCTCCATGAGAGAAAAAAAAGGAGTAGAAAATGTCGTAGTTGATCACTTATCACGGCTTTTGTCCGACGTACCTAGTGATCCTACACCCATAGATGAGTACTTCCCGGATGAACAACTCTCTGCCACCTCTTCTTTGGACTGGTTTGCGAATATAGTGAACTATATTATCATGGGAGTCGTCCCTCCCGAGTGGACACCGTAAGATAAGAAGAGGTTCATTACTTGGTCGCACATGTTTTTATATGACGATCCACTTCTTTTTAAACATTGAGCCAACCAAATCATCCGACGATGCGTACCGGATGACGAGATTCCAAAGGTCATCCAATTCTGTCATTCGGAGTCATGTGGAGGCCACTTTTCTGTGAAAAGGACAACCGCTAAGATTCTTCAAAGCGGCTTGTACTGGACCACAATGCTCTGGGATGTAAATAATTATTGCAAATCTGGCGATAGGTGCCAATGGATGGGGGAGATAACCCAACGAGACATGATGCCATTATCCCCGATTCTCATCATTGAGATTTTCTACTGTTGGGGTATTGACTTTATGGGCCCTCTTCCCCCATCTTTTGGCTACCTATACATCCTAGTCGCGATAGACTATGTTTCTAAATGGGTGGAAGCTATAGCTACCAAGACTAATGACAACAAAGTGGTGATTAGGTTCCTGCAAGAACACATACTTTCTCACTTCGGTGCGCCGAAAGCGATAATCAGTGATAATGTCTTGCACTTTTGTAACAAGCCATTTGAGAAGCTTATGAGAAAGTATGGCATCGTTCACTAGGTCAGAATGACCTATTACCCATAAATGAATGGGCAGACCAAGTTGGCGAATCGTGAGATCAAAAATATACATGAGAAGATCGTCGATCCTAACAGGACAGATTGGTCCCTTCGATTAAACGATTCTCTATGGGCCTATAGGATTCGCGAGTGGGAACGTCTATTCCAGGATTGGTTCATATATCCTAATAAGTTTGACAACATTTTTTAGAATTCAAGATAAGAAATCCTTAAAATGGATTATTAGTGAACTTATGACCTCCTTTTTTCCATGCTATCAAAGGATATTGAGTATCATCTTATAATATCTTCTCCTCACATATGTACCTTGAAGCTCTTAAAGTATTTTAATGCACAAATAGGAGGATTTACGAGATGATTTCCTTTAATGAAGTGGGTTTTATCTTCTAACCATCATTCGTGAACCACATGATTAAATTGGGCTAGTGTTATAAAGATCTGATTCCTCCTATAGATAATGTACCCATAGATAAGGGAAAAAAGTCTCTAAAAAATTACCAATGTCAAAAATGACATATAAGGAAAGAAATAATATAGAAAAATTAAAGAAGACATGGTTAAACATTACTATATGGGGTCAATTTATATCCTCATAACTCTAGAGGAATTCCTTTGTCAAGTTTCTCACACAAGCCAAAGTTCCTTCCACTACACAACCTAATGAAGTTATCCATACTTTAAGTTCCAAAGAACTCATTACCTATGTCAACGAAGAAATAAAAAATTGTCTTTAATCATAACTACGCCCTCAATATTTGAGCAGACATCTCGTAAAAGACCATCTCCTAATTTTAGTCGAGAGTTGTTTTTATCTAAATGTTTGTCCACTTAGAATTCTGTGAGGCTTTGGGATGCAAGCGGGTGATCTTATTAGTACATTTACATTTGTATGTGATTATAATAATACTCTTTAAGAATTTATAGTATAAATCTATCTCACACTAGGGTATGGTCCAATTTGTTTCGAGGTTTATTTTCATGTGATCAACATTCTAGCCCGCTTTAATTTATTCTTAGTCATCCATGCCTACATAGTATCAAAGGTGTTTCTTCATCCACATCAAAAACTCAAGTTATTGTTGGACAATCAGATCCTAACAATTATTGAAGATGGTGAGAACTCAGATGGTGTCAGAACAACCAATCTGGTTTTGGAGTTTCAACATAATACTAATGATATGCTACTTTGTAAATTTAAGGTTAATCTATTGCAATTTTCGATAGGGGAGGAATAAAAAGATAGGGTTAATTCATAACACACTCCACAAAAAATGTTAATGTGATTCGAATGTTCAAAAGGATAAACTTCATGCTCGAAATGTGAGTTGTCCATAGATAGTAAGGTATTGCCTAGATAAACACACTAAAAACTCTTATCTATATCATGACTTCGGGTACCAACCATTGCCAATAGATATCATGGCCACTCTAAAGAAAATTGGCCATTTTCAGTAGTTCCCTCAACGACCTTTTCATTAAAAGAGGTGAAGAGTTACCCTACAATGGCTATCCCCGGGATATCATATGAACCAATTAAGAAAAATATGAAATAGAGATTTTAACATTCTTTAAAAATACGATCATTTGGAGTGTGGGGTCCAATCATGAGTTGAACTCGTTATCCATTAAGTCCTCAAACTCAACTTCTTTCGACAATGAGCACTAAAAGCACTGATACCAAAAAGGTTTTGGCCTTGCCAAGTTGGGTATGGATATTTGCATCATTTTAACTATATATGATGTATCAGATCCCAATGGAAAGGTTATCAATGATAATAAGACTCTCTGCAAGTAGTGGACCATTTTAATTGATATAACCCTCCAAATAAATAACCCAGTTGTTTACCAATTTGATATTGACTATACCCTTGAACCCGTTGTTCCTAGATTTGATGTAAACAATATATCATTTTATGAGTTTCTCACAAATTTTTTTCCTAAAAATGATGTTAATAAAATAAAAAGTAATTTTGGGTCACTCGTTGTGACTTATATTGATTTTATTAATTGTAGTAATCAAACAACTAATGAAGATGACTTAATGAATGAACAATTCTTACCTGGTCTCAATGAGGAAAAAATTAAACAACGTAACCGCATTCAGACTAATAATAAAGAAACTATTATAATTTTTTTTTGGAAAATAAATATATATTAGTAGAAGGAGAAAAAGAGCCTTTCTCCGGTGGCTTACAGTCTAAATAGGAAATATTAAAATCATCAATGTAGGAACTGAAAATCTAGTGATAGGACCCTTATAAGGCCTAGCTTTGAAAGCTAACGCAATATCAAAATGAATGGCTTGAATGATTGACTTGGACTTCATTGAGATTCCTTCAAAATTTGCTTTGTTCTTGGAACACCAAATCTGCCAACAAATATAAAGAGGAATAATCTTACAAAGAATTGATCGAATAGTTTTCCCACGACAATTAATCCACCAAGTAGTAAATTTAGATCTCAAGGAAAGATTCTGAATTCGGAGACCCATCAAATTTTCAAAATGTATTCAAACCTCCATAGCAACACCACTAGTGTGAAATAAGTGATCATCATCTTCTTCTTGGGAAATCAAACAACATCGGTATTTAGAAACCATAGGGATAAGGATACGTTTAAGATTAAGATCCAGAGGAAGAGCTTTATGAAGGATACGCCATGAGAAAATAGAAACTTTGGGCATTATCATCGGGTCCCATATGATAGAAAAAGAGAATTGTAAGCAATGTTTTTCCCGGATTAAATCCCAAGCCTTCTTAAGAGAAAATTTAGAGATAACCCAATTTTGTTCACAAGGATTATGCCCATCAATATATTCCTCAACTGATTGCATTCTCTTCTAGGTGACACTAGCAAAAGAAGGAACTCCCCTGTAATTAGCATGCGTAAGTTTTTTGTACTTGAAATGCATAAAATTAGCCCATAAAGAATTATTTTTTAAAAAATTGGGCCCAATTTTGCATGCATATGCCTGACAAATATCATTTAAATTTCTGAGTCCAAGACCACCTTCTAATTTAGGTCTAGAAATGACATCCCAAGATACCCATTGATATTTACGAATGTCATCCAAATGTCCCCAGAAAAAATTGGAACAGATTTTCTGAAAGTCTTTAAAGAAAGATTTTGTCGAATGAGTTGTGGAAAAAACGTGGAGACCCATTGACTGAAGAACAATATTAATAAGGATAAGGCGACCAACTTGGTTATTATAATTAATCTTTGTTATAGTAACAATTTGCGCCAAATCGAAATATGATTTACTCTTAGGGTGTGTTTGATAAATAAGATGGAAAATAACTCCTAAGAGTCAATTTCCATGAAATTGAAAACTTTGAAATATTTTCCATGGAAAATTTTTGTTGGTGTTGTTTGATTGCAATTATTTTCCAGGTGGAAAATGTTCTATGTTCCATCTTTTGTGTATTTGATTTCCAATATTTTTCATGAAAAAAGTAGAAAATATATATAAAAACAAAAAATTAATAAAAATCCTAGAAAATTAATAAAAATAGCAGAATATTAATAAAAATTCCCAAATATTAGTAAAAAATAACCAAAAAAATTTAAAAAAACACACAAAAAATGAATAAAAGACCAGAAAATAAATATTAACCCGGTATTAAATATAAAAAAATGGAAAAAATGTATTCGGAGTAATAGGAAAAAATAAAAAATGAATAAAAATCAAATCAACCACGCCGCCCACCCCCACCCCCAACTGTTTCATCCCCCCGTGTCGCCAGGTCTGTTATTTTTTTTAATTCTCTTGTTTTTTGTAATTTTTTTTAAAATATTTGCATTTTTATTAGTTTTCTAGGGTATTTATTCATTTTCATTTTTTAAATTTTTTGAGCGATTTTTTATTTTATTTTATTTTTTTGAATTAATAAATTTCTGACTTTTTAATAAAATTCTAGTTGTTTTTTAAAATTAATTCAGGGGTTAATATTTTTTTCTATTTTTTATTCATTTTCTGTATTTTTTCATTATTTTTATGTTTTATTGATTTCTAATTTTTTCTTATTTTTTTTATTTTCAAGTGTTTTTTAAACTAATTTTGGGACTAATATTTATTTTATGTATTTTTTCATTTTCTATATTTTTTTAATTTTCTTATATTTGTTTTCTCATTATTTTGGGTTTTTATTCACTTTGTAGATTTTTTTCATTATGTTTAAAATTTTATTCACTTTTTGTATTTTTTCATTATTTTTTGGGATTTTATTCACTTTCTAGATTTTTTTCAATATTTTCGGGGTTTATTCACTTTCTGTATTTTTTTCATTATTTTTTGGCGTTTTATTCACTTTCTGGATTTTGTTAAATTATTTTTTGGGTTTTATTTCACATGCTAGATTTTTTAAAATTATTTTTGAGAATTTATTCACTTTTTAGAAAAAATTTCAACATTTTTGGGTTTTTATTCACTTTCTAGATGTTTTTTCATTTTTTGGGGAGTTTTATTCACGTTTTTTATTTTTGGGGGTTTTATTCACTTTCTGAATTTTTTTCATTATTTATGGAGTTTTATTCACTTTATGGATTTTTTTCAATTTTTGGGGGGTTTATTTACTTTCTGTATTTTTTTCATTATTTTTGGATTTTTATTCAGTTTCTGGATTTTTTTTCATTTTTTGGGATTTTATTCACTTTCTGTATTTTTTTTCATTGTTTTTGGTGGTTTTATTCACTTTTTGGATTTTATAAAAAATATTTTTCGAGTTTTATTCATTTTTTGGATTTATTTCAATTTTTTTAGGTTTTTATTCACTTTCTGGATTTTTTTCATTTTTTGGGGAGGTTATTCACTTTCTGATTTTTTTCCCCATTATTTTGGGGCTTTATTCATTTTCTGAATTTTATTTCATTATTTTTGGCTTTTTATTCACATTCTGAAATTTCTTCATTATTTTTGGGTTTTTACTCATTTTCTGGATTTTTTATCAATTTTTTTGGCATGGCAATTCTTTTCCCTGGAAAATGAATAATAAGGTGGGAGGAGGTTTTTTAATTCCACCTTTTTTGTGGAAAAAGTGGTTCTGTGAGTTGTTTTAAGGAAATCAATTCCATAGAAAATTTTGTTTATCAAACCTTCAAAAGATGGAAAATGACTTCATATATTGTATTTTCCATGAAAAATTAGTGTTATCAAACACACCCTTAGTGAATAGGAACAATCATAGTTTGACGAAATTATAAAAATGTTTATGTACCTCTTTGCCAAGTGATAAAGCGATATGCACAACATTGATCTCGAGCTTATACATCGTGAGATCCCTACATATTGTGAATGCAAGAATGTCAAGAAAAATTTAAGGAAACGTTTATCCAAATGGTCTATCGAAGTCAAAGATGAAGTGTTCAAACAAGTGAATGCAGTCCTTTTTGTGTGGTCAAATACTTGATTTAGATTGCCAATGTACTTCTAGTATCAAAGACGACAGTAAATTTGTTCTTTGCATTGACTATTGATATATATGAGAGTGCATGTGCATAAAATTGAGATGGATAACTAATACCCGATTAAAATTTCTTATCTAAAATGAGATAATGTTTTCCTTTAATTTTTTGTTTGGGTAAAAATGACACCTAAGTTTTATGTGAAATTTTTTTACTAAAAATATTACACTAAATTTTGCCTTTAATATTAGGGGATTTAATGTAAGTGCAAAATAGTTAAACAATATAACACACCACAAAATAGTATGAGGAAAAACCTATAACGGGAAAAAACCTCGGGCCGGTAGCACAAAAAAGTAATATGGTAGAGTTTTACAACAAGAAAAAAAATGCTTATACCCTCTCGATGCTATGACCAACAAGACACTATTTCCCACCATATCCTCCCTAGAGAGTGACAACAGCTGGAGTATGTTACATAACTGTGATAAGTTTTGGTCCACAACTAATGTCGTAAAGTCCTCATGCCAACAAAATCTTGTTTTAAGCTAGAAGAAAACTTTATTATTTTAAAGTTTAAAGAAAAAGTTCGCGTTCCAAAGGAACAAATGAGAAGCTACTAATCTGTGTATCTGCTTTCTAGGATGTGAAGGTCCTAAAGTTCGAGGGTAGTGTATAAAAGTGTTTCACAACTAAAAATAAACTCACAAAGTATTTTTGAGATATCCAAAATTAGCTTCAAGTATCTCAAGAACAAATCTTGGAAATGTTTGTTCAAGGCATGAGAAGAAGTAATCAAACTTCAAATAGATTTACAATAGTAGTGAAGAGAATGGATATCTCAAAAATACAAATAGAGTTTTGCTCTCTAAAAAATATACTGATAAAACCTTAAGGGAAAAAATCTTTCAAAAATCTTATTTTGTGTGGAAGGAGAGAGCGAGTTAAATAGGAGTTTGTATTTTTAAAACACATGGACACAAATTTCCAGATCCTTTAACTCATTCTCAATCGCAAAAAAATGGTCGCTTCCCGAAGACAACAAAAGATATGGAAGAAAAAAGGAATCTCACATTTTATAATGCAATCTTTTGGTAAGATTCACTTTATGCTCCAAATCTGATGTCGTCGCAGCAGTGTTGCTGCAACAAGGTAATGCATCGCTTCACTGAGGCGATCTAGGTCGTGCTAAGCCGTTGGGATTTTTAGACATGGACAAGGAGTACTGATGACAAGATTCTGGTATAGGTAAGGTAACCATCGCTGCGACAAAACAATGGCGAGGAAGGTCAAGACATTGTCCAGAGAATCTGAACATGGACTAAAAGGTACCAGTAACTAGCTATCACTGTAACGAGTTTTTTTGTCGCTATGGAGAAACTTCGGCGAGGTAGGTCAAACCTTGTTTCTAGAAAATTTTAACGAGTTTTTTTCATTTAAGAGTTTGAAAATATTTTTGCAAAATACCATAAGTATGTTTGTTCTCGGCCATTAACAATCACACTTCAAATACACATAGAAAAGGCAATTTTTTATGAACATAATTTTTCTGTATGGAAAGTATATTGCATAACGTATTTGTTCAAATGATCCAAACCACACACATAAGTTTTAATACATTTTCCATTTTAAGAAAATCTTAATTTTAGTTATATTAAATTGTGAGTGTACTATCTCATTTAAGTCCATTATGTTTTCCAAGAGTGTAATTTCTCAAAAATCTCTCCCCCTAAGAAGAAATCTCTCTACCCTTTTATATTATGGAATTGACAAAGAAAAAGACAAGAGAATAAAGAAGTGATCCAAAAAAAGATAATACAAAAGATTGAAACCAATAAATCACAATATTTAATTGATATAAAAGTTAAAATATGATATAGACATAAGGTAACAATACACAATGCAACAATGATTGCTATGAGATAAGTAACGGCCAAATAAGTATAACCTAAAATGTTAAAAAATCTATTATCCCTAACTAAAATCTCCATACCCTTGTATAACATAAAGTATAAACTATGACAATAAATTTTATCTCCTTTCATCTTGTAGAAAGATTTCTTTTGTGACAAATTTATTCTCCCCATTAATCAGGTATTCTTTCCCTGTATGAAACTTATCCCTACTCAAGAAAGATAAAGAGATTATGAAAGTGAATCACTAACTACACAAGGAATGTAGCTATACGAAAATTAGAGAAAATAAGACTAGAATGTGAAAAACATGACATGTATCACAATAAGCAAAGGAGATGATATAAACATAGGATACAGATAACATGGTATAACATATATATGCACAAATGCTCAACAATGACATAATAAGCCAAATATATATAAATCATCATCACGATTTTAACACAATTACTCAAAATATATTGAACATAAGGTAAGTACAATGTGCAAAGAATATAGCATATACAAGATAACATAAACATAATTCTATACACCAAATGATATATCATGTCAAAAGAAGTATCTATGATATATATCTAAGAAACATCCAAAGGTGAACCATGGGTAAAACAATGATTAACTACCATTATGGATATATGATATGCCAAAATAATATATAAGAATTTATCCTAGTATCCTATAAAATATGATCAAAACAAAGAATCATCAAAATAATATTTGGATGTAGCATATTTATCCCGAATGTAAAAACTATGATATCAATATATACAAAAATATTGTATCAACATCAAAGTCAGTGGTAATATAATGTACTCTAAGAATATGAATAAGGAACATCAATTCTAAAGCAAATTAATAGTATACACGAGCAAGTATATACCAAAATTTATTACTCGAAGATATACTACGTGGGGAAATCAAGAATAAAATGCAAGGAAATAATACAAAGAGAGTTTTTAAAAGCTTATTGACACGACGACAAATGTGTATCTAGTATGCGTGATATATAGGCTCAAGTACAAGCCTGTCGCTCAAGTAATAATCTGATAAGTCAGGATCATCTCCACAGGGAACTACGACGAAAATTCGTGACGATGTAGGAATAGAAGATTAACCCTAAACTGATTCAAAAAAAGAAACTAAAAAGATGATTAATTGTGAATTGAATGACTACTAACTAAATGTGAAGGAAACTTAAACTACTGACTGAACTAAGTGCACATAAATAAGCTACTGCAGTGAAGTAAATATTAATAAGGGAAAGATAGGTTATAATACAATCCCCTAAACCCTAGTACATTTACCGGGTAGAATTCTAGATTTTGAATTAGAGATTTAATTGAACCCAATATTTATTAATCCCAAGAATTACATATATGAGGGTACTAGCCCGCATCATATGTAATCAAAGGTAAGAATAAAGAGGTGCCGAATAGCTAACACTCGCATCACATCCTTAAACACCCGGGTTACCTATGGAAAACGAGGTTAAAAGGTTTACGATGGTTGTGTGTACTACACAACACGATTAAGTCAAATTTCAACTCAAACCTATTTTCTACATAGGTAAATTACATTGGGTTGGGTTCATGCACCCCAACCCTTAAAAACTTAGTTGGACATGATTAAAGTAAATACTACCTGAGAATTAAATTTGCAGAAATTCATTGCCATGTGAATATTTGAGAACAAATTTGGAATTAAGAATTGCAAACTAAAATTGAATAACTAATTAAACTGAACTATGAAAGCAGTTAAAAGAAAAAAATTAAATAATACTTGCAATGAAGGAATCATGAATTAAAGCTTGAATCTTGAATTAATGTAGCAAAACTTAAAAACCTAGGGTTCTTGAATGAAAGAGCCCTTTTAAAATTAATTAATAATCAAACCTCCTTAATGTCTAGCATTAAGTTAGATTAAATACCCCACGAAAATTACAAGAGTTTGAGCAAGATAAAACCCTTAATTTGAAAAAGAAAATTCATAAAAAATCTCATCTGAACCAGTCTGGCGGTGGTCTTCGGTTCGGTCTGGTATCATCCAGATCGGTTCGTTTTCCCTTTATAACTGATCGGTCCGGTCTATAATTTTATGCAGAGATACTCAAGGCATCGGACTGGTTCATTTTTAGCTATTTTCGAATCGGTTCGATGGTGAATTTATGTAGAGTATGCCTTCTTCCTGGATCGGTTCGCTGTTGGCACTGACTAGTCCGGTCCGATTCTTGAATTATTTTTTTCTTCTTTTCTCTTGATTTTCTCTCATATTTGAGGTTCCATAACTTCTGATCGAGGAATCGGATTGGGACGATGTTTCTTCTTAAGTACTTGTCGACGTGAGGTCTTCAATTTTCACGTCGGTCCTTCGTCCGAACTCTAGATGTAAAGTTACTATTTTCCCCTCTGACTTTCATTCCATTCCTGATTTATCGGTCTTTAACTCTTCTTCTCTTCACTTGTATAGAATACCTGTAAAAAGCACAAAAAAAAAAATAAAACTCGAGGCACTACGTAGGAATTATCAGTAGCACATATATGAGATAAATCAACACAATTTACATCGTCTGAGGTGCTAAAAGTCTCTAAATTAAGGGAATAAATTCGAAAGAATTTATGCCCAATCACTTATCTCAAACAAATTTTTATAAGAAAAAAATAGATGAAATAATATCATACTTACAAAAATTTGAGAGTTACGTCCAATGTTCATAATCTAGAAATTATTATCCATAAAAGGATAATAACATGATGAGGGATTTAAACAAGAACATAAGATCATATATCGATTGTGAAAAATGAAAACAAAGAATACCATTGAAAGAGTAAAACCAAGATTTAGTTCAATTAAGAATAACAATTCAAGAACAAATGACTCAAAGCTTTAATAATAATGAAAATATTAAGCACTTTTTTAGATATTTTCAACTAAAACTTCTCTCTTACTGAATGAGAGATTTGGTTAAAACCTTTAGTTTCACATCCTTTATGTTACTCATTTTTGGATGGATACATATTTTTGAAACATAACTTTGTTCAAAATAAGTTTTGCATGTGATGACTTTCACTCATTTATTACTAAGATGGGACAATATTTCGAATTTTCAAAGGTAGCATCATCCAATAAAAGTTGTATCCCCAACCACATCATCTCTCGTGATTTTTTATATAGAATATGTCCTTTCAAATCCTTTAAATCACGATGAATTCTTACACATACACATTTGAGGATAATGGACTCTGTCACACAAATATTCGAAGCTTAAACAATTTACAAAAGATTATACAACTTAGTCATTCCTCATAAGTGTCATCTATACAATGTGTAGTTCAGTGTAAAGTGAAACAAGATATGATAATATATTATCAAGTATAGATTTTCTCAAAGTTTATAAGGCTTGAAAAAATTGAATTCATCTTTTGAAGCACATGTCATATTCCAGAATAAATAGATAAATGATTATAAAACTATTTTTATTTATGGAAATATGTCATGGAGTGTTTAATCAAAGAAGGAAAAATGTGATTGAACCAAATAATATCTTTTTGAATTATTTGTTGGAAGATATGTACAACCACAAAGTAGCGTGACATATGATCAAAATATATACATGAAGCATATAATTGCAAACATGTTCCACCAATCTCAATTAATTATGAAAATAAATAATGAAGTCCTAAGATAATAAATATAGAGAAATTATAAAGTTAATACTCAAAGAGCATATAAATCCTAAGTATAAGACTAGGAAAAATCCAAGAATAATAGACAAATGCAAAGAATATATATCCAAGGTAAAGTAAGAATATTTTTAACATGCTTAAGAACATAATGTACATGTATAAAAAATGATCAACTAGATGTGATAATCCTAAGAATATCTTTGGAAATCGAAAACAAAGTATTCTCAAATATATAGTCTTTTAATTTATTCAAGAGTAAATCAAGAAGACAAACAATCCATATCCAAGTTATCAAAGATGATAAAAATGAAATATAAACTCATGTGAGAATAAAGTACATCGCCTAACATAAGATATATGAAATGTCATGCTAACAAAGACTGTGACAAAGAAAAAAATAAGCTCTATGTTTTAGAGATGGAGCAGCCAAAATCTTCTTATTTTCAAGTTCAGTTCCTCCTAAAATATCCTTTCTTACCCATACATGACTCACACTAGTAGCCTTGGGTTTAAATGGCACCTTAGACATATTTTTCTTCATTTTTCTTATGTTATTATGGTCCCTTTTCCTCAAAAATATTTTAATTCTTATTAACCCACATTTTTCTTCTCACGGGTTGTGGACAAAATTTTCTAGAATCAAAAGCCTTTTTGGAATTGTTTTCCAATTCAAAAGTCATACCACTTTTACCATCATGCAAAGGCAAGTTTGGTTTGATTTTAAAAAAAATACTTAAATGACCAATTTTGTTAAAATGATCACATTTAAAGGTTTTAGGTTTAGTCATTTGGGTTTGGGATTCAGGATTAACCCTTTTAAATTATTGAACATTATTCAGCTTGTAACAAATATCTGTAAGGTGACTTTTCTTAAGAAAATAGGAAAAAATAAAACCCTTGTTAGGTCTTTTATGATCAAGCACGTGATTTTTGTTATCAAACTTGGATTTTACAAAACGTTTTCTCTTTTCAAAATGATTGACAACATTTTTTCCTTTACCTTAAAATGTTAAGGGTTATTTTTCAACGTTTATTATCTTGTTTTGAGAAGAATCTTTCAAAAAAATAATTGTCTTTTCGGAAGTTTAAACATAAATTTAGTCAAATACTAACATTCTTTTCTCATTTCCTCTTTGGTTTGGTATCAAAGTAATATCTCTAAGTTTCTATGATCTCGTCGCTAGATTCACTTTGTCATTTTTGTCCCATATCAAATATTTTTGAAGACTTTTAATTTTATTTCTTTTTTAAGAGATAAAAAAAAAATATTTCCTTTCCTCTTGAAGTTAGCAAAGTATTCATCCTCTTCTTTTGAAGTAATACTCTTATCCTTTAATTCATCAAAAAAGTCTAAAAGATCAACACCTTTAAGTTTCTCAAAGAGGATGGGTCCTTGAGCTTCCAAGCACATACAAATTCATTTTCTTATATTACAAGTTCTAGATCATTTAAAATTTTGGTTTTTTCAGTTTCAAGGGTTTTGATATTTTTTTAATAAATTGTACCTTTCAATGATCAACCGGGAAGAGTAAAAATCTTCATTATTCGTAATGGGGTTTTCTTTTTAAAATATTTTTACCTTAGAAGATAGAATCGTAGTGTTTTTCAATAGTCTTTGGATTGTATGTGAAGCTTGTCGTAAGAAGTTTTGAGACCATCTTGTTCACTATCACAATCACTACTACTAGCATAGTCATTTTCAAATGCTAGAAATAAAATGATTCAAACATTCGAATGCGATCACAAGTTTGATAAAGGCATGGCAATTAGGTGCACTAAAAAAATCATAAATACTCTCACAAATGCTAAATTCCACATTCACACACACAAGATCTACCTTAAGGTGGTTAAACCTAAAAAAGTGAGGTCTGGCTCTGATATTAGTTACGAGTTCATGTGCACAAAATCGACATGGACAAAGAATACCCAACCAAAGTTTCTTGTCTAGAAGAGCACGAGTTTTATTTAATTTCTTATTTGGGTAAAAACAACACCTAAGGTCTATGTGAATTTTTTTTTACCAAAAAGATTGATTTTTTTTTATATTCAATGTTAGGTAATTTAATCTAAGTGATGAATTGGTAAACCATATAGCACAATCATACCATGATGTAAGAGGAAAACCCCACTACGGGAAAAAAACTTGGACCGACATAATGAAAAATTTACTATGGTAGAGTTTTACATCTACGAGACGGAGACTTACACCATCTCGATGCTATAACCAACTAGACACTCTTTCCCACTATATCCTCCATATTGAGCGCCAATAACTGGAGTACGCTATAAAATCATGATGAATTTTATTCGGCAAGCAATGTTGTAAGTTCCTCATACTAATAAAATCTTTGTTTTAAGTTAGAAGAAAACTTTCTTCTTCTAAAGTTTGAAGAGCAACTTAGCATTCCTAAGGAACAAGTGAGAATCCACCAAAATGAATATCTACTTCCTAGGATGTGAGGGTCCTAAATGTTGAGGAAGGTGTATAAAAGTGTTTGTCAACTCAAAATAAATAAACAAAGTATTTTTGAATTTAAAAAATGATTCAAAGTCTCTCAAGAACAAATTTTGCAAATGTTTGTTCAAGTATTGAGAAGAAGTAATCAAACTTCAAATGACATTAAAATAGTGATGAACATAATGCATATATAAAAAAATATAAATGAATTTTTTCTCTTAAGAAAATATTATGATAAAAGCTGAGGCAAAAAAAACTTTCAATAAACCTTATTTTTTTATGGAATGGGAGAGTGAGTTAAAATGGAGTTTTGTACTTTAAAAAAATGTGGATAAAAACTTCTAGACCATTTAACTCACTCTCAACTACACAAAAATAGTGTGCTTTCCAAGACTAAAAAGATATGGAAGAAAAAGAGAACCTCACATTTAACAATGAAATCTTTTGGTCATATTCACTTTTTGCATCAGATTTGATGCCATCGTAGCATTGTCGCTGCAACAAAATAATACATAACTGTGGATAACCTCATGTGATCTAAGTCACACCAAGATGCAAGGTTTTTTGGATGTGGATAAGGAGTACCAGTGATAAGATTTCACTATAACGAATGACACCTTCTCTGTGGAAAAAATATGGCAAGGAAGGTCACGCCATTGTCCATAGAATCTGAACATAGAACAAAAAGTATCGGCGACAAGTTATCTCTACAGTAAAACATTGCATCGTTGTGGAAAAATTTCAGTGAGTCATGTTTCACCTTTCACCAGTCAATTTGAACGGGTTTTTCCATTGCAGAGTTTGAAAATATTTGGCAAAATACCATAAGTATGTTTGTTCTCAACCAGGAAAATTCACATTTCAAATACAAACGTAAGATTTTTTTTTATAAACATAGTTTTTCTTAAGAAAGTATATCTCACACTGTATTTGTTCAAATTTTCCAAACCCCACACACACAAGTTTTAACACATTTTCCATCTTAAGAAAATCTTAATTTGATTTATGTTAAATCATGGGTGTATTATGACATCTAAGCCCATTACCTTTCCCTAAAGTGGAAGTCTCATGGATGTAGAAGTGAGTGATGATGGGATGAAGTTTGTAAATTCCATTGGATAAGTCTTGACATGAAGCTTTCCGGAATGACATCTTGGACTAGAAATATAAAGTGGGTTTTAACCAATGGAATAAGACAAGTTAATCATTTGGGGAACAATGAGTATAACACATACTCTTACAATATAAACTAAGTCTCTCCAAAGGATGAGAATCCTTTATCTATTATTGATATAATCATTGATAACATTGCCAACTATGCCTTTAAGTAGTTTGTCGATGGGTTCTCCAGCTACAACCAAATTAAGATCATCGAGCGAAGACTTATTTCACTATTACGTGGGGAGATTCATTCTATATGATCATCCCTTTTGATCTTAATAACATTGGGACTACATACCAAATAAAAGACACAACTATTACACATGATCTTATCAATAAATAAATGGAGGTCTGCGTTTGTGATGTTATCATTAAATGCAAGACTTAACAAGGTCACATTCCTACCTCACGAAAATTTTTATGCCTGAAATAATTCCAAATGCATCTCAACCCACAAAACTACATATGTATTATGATAAAAAAGAGGAGCTCTTGGGGTTTATGGTCAGCAAAAAGATAATCAAATAAGACCTTGCCAAACTCATAGATATCATTTACATGTTTCCACCCCGAACAAAAAAAAAGTGTGTGGTTTCTTAGGAAAGATCCAATACATCAATAGATTATGTTGGGAGTTTATTCTTAAAACCATGTATGATCTTTTTTCATTATTAAAGTTGTGTCAAGTTCATTATATACTGGAATTATATTTTAGAGAATATGTTGTATTAATTTCGGTAATTTGAACTTAGTAAGAATTTTGGTGAGTTGGGTTTGAAGTAATCAAAGAGAATTTCCAGTTCATTTGGAGAGTTTACAACCTAGATAGGGAGTTGACATCCTATCAGTAAAGATAAGACTACAATTTTTGTGATTTATCTCGACTATGGGAATCTTTTTGTTGGTTCGGGAACTTTTCTAATAGTTTAAAGAGGACTGTACCAATACATCGAGAATGTATTGAATAAGACTCCGAATGAGATTCAAGTATGCGTGTTAACTAGATTAGACTGGCAAAATTTCATAATATTTGTGAAGGGTATACATATTCTAATTCTCGATGATTATTAGGACTATAATGTACTCATAATAATTGATTTGATTGTTATGATTGTGACTCAATTAATCGGATCTAAATCTCTGTTGGTTGGGCAATCATTTTGTTGACATGTTTAAGATCATGACTTAGAAGAATCTGCGTCTAGGAGATATTCAGGATGGTGATACCCCCTTAATTAACTTATATATTTTGATTTCACCAGTAAAACTGATCAGTGATTTACTTTATTATTTGTAGAGTCTCAAATAAGTTAAGTTTGAGATCAAAGAAAGATAAGACGTGGATGAAAATTGCTTAGCGGCAAACATACTTTTACCAAGCAGATATTGTATATTTAACATGGGAAATCATATTATGGCACTTTTTAACTTTGCAATGCTTCCTTATTCGAGAAACTATGAGATAGTTAAATTGAAGTGCAGTCGTAATTATTAAGTAGAATTAGTTACAACTAAACGTAAATGAAATATATTACAAGGATGTAATTTAGGATTTTCATGCTCTGTTTGAAAAACCAATTTAATTATTTGTCCTTGAGTTTTTAGCATATTCCTTGTCAAAGAAGTAAGGTTTTATTTATCTCGTTAATATAAAATCTCTTAGTCGGTACTGATTTTGACACTGGGAAATGTTTACTTAGAATGAATCTCTCACTCGAATGAGGGACACACTTTTGGAAAACATGTTGTACTTATGGTGTTTTCAATATAAGAAAACTGGTTATTAAACACGGGGGTATTTGGGATGGTCATGTCATTTTATCCCTTAAAAGCACCACTTGGGATGGATTCTAATTACCAACCCTTTTGATTAATCATAAAGGGACAGATTTTAAAAACCTTCCAATTTGATACACCATGTGGGAGGTTTTTAAAAACCGACCCTTAAAGTATAGTTGAATTTTTAGCATTTTTTCCCTAGGAAAAAAATAGGGACGAATTTTAAAAACCGTTCCATTTAGTATATAGTTTATACAACGGATTTAATAAAACCATCATTTTTAATAAATCATAAAAAGGGATAAACTTTAAAAACCGTCCCTTTCGGTATACCATATAGATTGGATATTAATTACCGACCCGTAGCACTTTTTTCCACGCAAAAGTGAGGGACGAATTTTAAAAACTGTATAGCCTATGCTGCATATTTATTAAATCATTCCTTTTTAATAAATCACAAAAATAACAGAATTTAAAAACTATTCATTTTGATATACTAAATGAAAGTGAAAAATCCATCCTATTTGATAAATTGTAAAAAGGATGGAAAAAGAATCCCTTTTGGTACGTAGGTTTTATTTTCCTCCTCTTTTTCCCCCTCTTTTTATTTTTCCACCGTTCTCTCTCAAATATTGCCCAAAACCTCTATCATACCCCTCTCTTCTCCCTCTCCCTCTCCCTCACCCTCACCCTCCCCTCTACCTCCGACGAACCCCTATGGTGAACCCCCTTTATCCTACCCACCCCGTCCCTATTTCTATTCCTATTGTCTATTTTCAACCAATACAAAACCATTCAGTTTTCCCTTTATTAATCTATGTTTCGGTAATTTCTAGGACTTATTTATATCTATTCACAAGAATTTGGGTTTTGTCTCCTCGATTTATTCGGAGTTAGGGTTTAATATTAGCAGTTTGGGTTTAAATTGAATTTGTTAGAAGCGGGTGGTGTTTGGATCTCGATGGATGTATTAAGTAGTGATGGTGTGGTTGATTTGGGATTTTAGTTGCAAATGGTGATCAATGATGGATAGTGATGGTAGAGATAATAATGGTGCTTCCAGGTATGGTTGGTAGGTTCTAGTTTGATAGCAAGTGGTTCACGACCGAATTGAACAGTAAGAAGAAATGAACTGAGTGAGAGCCTTTTTTTAACCAAAAAACGTTGTGACCTATTAAGGAAAAAATGTTGTGATATGACCTAATAGGAAATATCCCCTTCAAATAGGACTTTTTTGGGATCTTCCTATTAAGTCCTGTTTGAAGGGGATATTTCCTAATAGGTCCCATCACAATATTTTTTCCTCAATAGGTCCTATTTGTACATACAGTGAATATTCACTGTATGTTTACAAATAGGACCTATTGGAACAAAAATCTTATTTCATGCGACCTGATGGAGCAAAAAAAAGATGTTAGGACCTATTGAACTACATACTTAGTAAACGGGACTAATTGGTAAAAATCCCTTTTTTTTGGTTAGATTGTTTATGTTGAGATCTGCGTGGTTTTTGTTTTTCAATTAGTTAGGTTTCTATTTAGGTATGTTTTTGTGTAGTTTAGTTGACTTTTTTTATTTTTAAGAGCGCAAAGTTTAGTTTGATGTGTTTTTAAGTTTAAACTTTTTAGTTAGAGTTGCTTAGTTGTGAAGATTTGTGAGAAGTTGAAAAATTTAAGAATGTTGCATAATGGAATTTGTTCTTAAAATGCA
Organism: Sambucus nigra; assembly: GCA_949130495.1. Lineage (NCBI taxonomy): Eukaryota > Viridiplantae > Streptophyta > Magnoliopsida > Dipsacales > Adoxaceae > Sambucus > Sambucus nigra. Next base: position 560,541,491 of record OX422210.1, on the reverse strand, counting down.
TGGCTTTGAGTTTGTTGCTTTGTTGTTGATTTGGTGTAAACTTCAACTAATTCTTGATTGTTTGAGATATTGATGTGGTTTTTGGTTTAGATTGTTTAATTAGACTCACTTTGTTGTGAAGATATGTGAGGAGTTAGAAGTCTTTTAAGAATTTCGCATAAAGGTTTGTGTTCTTTAAATGCATTGCTTTGTTGTTTGGTTATTGAATTTGTTGGTTTTATGATTTAGGTTTTATTTTTATTTAGTTTAGTGTAATGGTTGGTTTTACTAAGTGTGGAGTTGATGGATGCCAAGCGCAAATGATCATTAAAAGATTTTATGTTTGTTTCAGGAGTCACTTATTACCATTGGGGGTTGTCAAACCGTGATTTGAGGGAAAGAAAACAACCACTCAAGGAAAGATGAATATATTTTTTTATATTATTTATACTCTTTATATTTTGCTAGAGGAGATTTTATATGACACCAAAATGACCTAGGACCCTTACAAAACTAATTATCTACAATTGAATAAGGATATACTGTTATATCTTACATATCACCTACTAATGTTTTTATAATGCCTAAACTATCAAAATTTACAACCAGTTAAATTTTTTCCTATAATTTTTCATATTTCATTGACTATGTTTGTTTACATTTATATATTATGATTTACAATGTTTTTTTTTAAATTCATAAAGTGTGCCACGGGCAAATAAAAAAGACATAGGATCAATCTTCAAACAACTGTTGTGTTGCCTTAATGATAACATATTGTTTTTTCATCTTTAATCATTTGGATTTTATGAAGTGTGGAAAGTGTAAGAGGGAGGTATCCTTCGAGAATGGGTGGTTTTTCGAATGATAACTTCAGGGTCCTTGGTGGTGACTTTGGTGGGAAAGATGTCGATCATCATAATTTACTTGATGATATGATGCTAAGTAAGGAAATTAAGTAAAGACCAGTAGCAATTGTTAGTGGGATAGTAAATTATCAAAATGTATTTCCATAAAAACTAAATCTCAGTTTTGTTTAGTTGTCTGTGTTGAATCTCATAATTACGTTATGTTATGTGATAGATGCTTGCTATTGGGTCTAGTTTCTTTGTAAAAGATGTAAGATCTCAGGTGGATGTTCAAGGGTTTAATGTATCATAAAAATCGACTCATTAAGGTTAGTTTTTCATGTTCTCTTCTAGTGATATTTTCAATCGATTTAAATAATTACTATCGATCCTCTTGAAAATCATGTTTTGTCAGCTAGTTTGGAGAGTTTGTAATGTAGCTGAAGTGATGGTTGTGGAGTGATAGGTAAAGTTTATTGGTCTCAATAAGGGATCAATGTAACTCATAGGAATTGATTGCATAGTTACGGGACTCCCGCTTTGATAATATGACGAAAATTCGAAAGTAGTTACACTTAGGGTTAAAAACATTCCATCAAAGGGTGAAAACGTAATAAAAAATACAAAATGGTCCTATAAGGGATATGAACACCTCGCACGGGACCAATGTAATTCGTAAAAACAGACCACATAGTCACGGGACTCTCGGTGTTAGAATATGATGAAAATTTGCTAATAGTTAGACTTAGGCTTAAAAGCACGTCGTTAAAGGGTGAAAATATAAAACAACCACAAAACGTTCCCATAAGAGGCATGAATACCTCGCACGCAGCCAATGAAACTCATATAAATGGACTGCATAGTCAAAGCACTCCCGATCTGAGAAATAATGATAATTTACAAATAGTTAGACTTAGGCTTAAAAACATGCCGTCAAAGAGTGAAAATATAAAACAACCAAATAAACAATCATGTATGAGGCACAAACATCACGTACGAGATCAATGTAACTCGTAGAAACTAATCGCGTAGTTATGGGACTTATGGTATGAGAATATGATAAAAATTTGCCAATAGATAGACTTAGGCTTAAAAACATACCGTCAATGGATGAAAATGTAAAAAAATAACAAAACGGTCCCGTAAGATGTGCTAACAGCTCGCACGGGAATAATGTAACTCGAAGAAACTAAATGTGTACTCGCAAGACTCTCAGTTTGAGAATATGATGAAAATTTTAAAATAAATAGACTTAGGTTTAAAAACATATTGTGAAATGGTGAAAACATAAAATGATCACAAAACAGTCCCAATAGAGGCACGAGCACCTCGCACGGGACCAATGTAACTCGTAGGAAATGATCGTGCAGTCACAGGACTCCCAGTTTGAAAATATAATGAATATTTGTAAATAGTTTGACCTTGGTTTAAAAACATATTGTGAAAGCCTGAAAGCATAAAACAACCAAGAATTGGTCCTGTAAGAGGCAGAAACAACTCGAATGGGACCAATGTAACTCGTAAAAATTAACCGTATAGTCACAAGAATCCCGATTTGAGAATATGAAGAAAATTTGCAAATAGTTATACTTAGGCTTAAAAATATACCGTTACAGATAGAGAAAGTAAAACAACCATACAATGTCCTTTAAGAGGCATGAACACCTCGCACGGGACCAATGTAACTCGTGGGAACTGAGCGTATAACATGATACTCTCAGTTTGAGAATATGATAAAAATTTGCAAATAGCTAGACTTAGCCTTAAAAACATGCTATCAAAGGTTGAAAATGTAAAACAATCATAAGATGGTCTCATAAGAGGCATTAATACCTTGCATGGGCTAGGTGTTACTCATAGGAACTGAACGCGTAGTCACGAAACTCTCGGTTTGAGAATATGACGAATATTTGAAAATAATTATACTTAGGATTAAAAACATGTCGTGATCGGGTGAAAACTATGACAACCATAAAATGATCCCCTAAGAGACAGGAACACTTTGTATGAGATCAATGTAACTCGTAAAAACTAACCGTGTAATCCCGAAACTCTCGGCTTGAGAATATGATGAGAATTTAGAAATATTTAGACTTAGTATTAAAAAGATGTCGTTAAAGGGTCAATATGTAAAACAATCACAAAATGGTCCCGTAAGAGGCATGAACACCTCACACGGAATTAATGTAACTCATGGGAACCGACCGCATAGCATGGAACTCCTGATTTGAGTATATGATGACAATTTGCAGATGGTTAGATTTAGGCTTTAAAACATGTCGTCAAAGGGTGAAAATGTAGAACAACTGCTAAACGGTCTCATAAGAGGCACGTACACCTCGTAGGGGATTAATGTAACTCGTAGGAACTAGCCAGTAATCACGGGACTCCTAGTTTTAGAATATGACGGAAATATTCAAATAGTTATACTTAACCTTACAAAACTGTCATCAAAGGTTGAAATTGTAAAACAACCATAAAATGGTCCTGTTAGAGGGAGATATACCTCACACGGGGCTAATGTAACTCATAGGAACTAATCGCGCAATCACGAGACTCCCAGTTTGAGAATATGAATGTTTTTTTTTCATATAGTTAGACTTGGGCTTAAAAACATATCATCAAAGGATGAAAATATAAAACAACGACAAAATGGTTCTGTAAGTGGCACGAACACCTTGCACAGGATAAATGTAACTTGTATGAACTGAGTGTGCAGTCATATGACTCCCAATTTGAGAATATAACAAAATTTTCCAAATAGTTAGCCTTAGGCTTAAAAACATGTCATTAAAGGGTGAAAACATAAAACGGCCACAAAACGATCTCGTAAGAAGCACAGACACATCGTACAGAACCCATGTAACTCATATGAATATACCGTGTAGTCACAAGACTTACAATTTGAGAAAATTATAAAAATTTGCAAATAGTTAGACTTAGGCTTAAAAAATGTTGTTAAAGGGTAAAAACATAAAATGGCTATAAAACAGTCTCCTGTAAGAGGCATGAATACCTCGTACAAAATTAATGAACACGTAGGAACTAACCACGTAGTTATTGGACTCCCGGAGTGAGAATATTACTATAATTTAAAAGTTAGATTTAGGCTTAAAAACATGCCATCAAAGGGTGAAAACGTAAAACATCCACAAAATGGTCCCATAAGAGGCATGACATCTCGCATAAGACCAATACAATTTATAGTAATTGACTGCGTAGTCATGGGAATCCTGATTTGAGAATAAGATGAATATTTCCAAATGGTTAGACTTATATTGAAAAAAATGTCGTTAAAGGGTGAAAATATAAAATAACCCCAAAATGGTACTGTAAGAGGTATGAAAACCTCGTACGGGACCAATGTAACTCATAGAAACTTATCGCATAGTCATGGGACTCCTGATTTAAGAATATGATAAAAACTGCAAATAGTTAGACTGGGGCTTAAAAACATGTCATTAAAGGGCAAAACACATTTTTTCTTATTTAATTGAACTTTTTAAACATGATTTGATTACTGATATCTTCTCTATTTTGTGTCTTATATTTTTTGATGGATAACATTTTAGTATTAGATTTTATCCACATGGAACACATGTACAAGTAAATGGTTTATACTAGGTAGATTGTTTATATGATGTTATTATTGACATTTAAGATTGTTGTTTTAATTTCTTTATGGTCATGCGGGATTTTATAATGATTAAACAAGATGTTTTCATGTATAAACAAAGGAGGCTCTGTCAAATTTTTAAAAAAATTATAAAGAGTTATTGATTAATTAACTTATATATTTGGATATTTTATTATGATCTTGTTTTGATAAAGGATTATTTATTTATTGCAGGTTATGTAAAAGCATTTGAAGAGACAAGTTGTTTTAGCGTGTCTATTATATGTATTACATTGAAATAAGTTTTTTTAGCATGGCTACTATATATATCATCTTAATTTAGGGATGACTTTTCTTTTGAAAATTTCATTTCTTATTAATTAGTATGATTTTGTAATCATTTAAGTATTTCGACTTGAATGAGATAATTGTTTGTTCTTGTTGATTTCAATATTTATATTGGGTTGTTGAATGTTGTTTAATGGAAGGATTTGTTATATGATACATATTTTAATAAATAAAGTTGATATATTACGTTTGTGGTTGCATGATTTGACTTAGAACTCAAATTACAAGCCATTTATTATTACAACATACATCATACAATAATATATTGTTTATGCCAATTTTTTTTAACAATTAAGACAGTTATAAGTTGTCCCTAATACCCATTTTTGTATAAATTGGGAATACCATTTGGAACGGTTTTGCAGTCCTAATTGGGCTATCAATTGGTATGGTTATAAACCATATTAATTGTTGTATCCAAAATCTGAGTAGTATTAGGGACGGTTAAACCATGCCTATTCTTTGCACGAGAGCAAGAATTTTTTTGTGGGAATAAATCTTTGGGACAAAAAATTACATCCCTAATGCCAAATATAAAGTGTGCATTAATTAAAATTTAGTATGAAAAAATATGTCCCTAAAATATTTACGACATCGAGTACAAGGGACAGTTTTTTACCGTTGCAAAATCTGTCCTAAATACTCTTTTGGGATGAATTTTTAGGGATGGATTTTTATTGTCCCCAATAGCCATTTTTCTTGTAGTGTTTATGGTAATAAGTATAAATAAATGTTAGGAGATATTTTCCTAGGGATAAAGGCAATTGTCTTAATATCATATGGAGTTGGGGGGGGGGGGGGGAGGGGGGGGGGGGGGCGGAGCCTTGTCAAGTACTTCAATATCTTAATCTAAAGTAATGACCACGCACTTTTATTACTTTGTAGAATCATATACTGAAAGATACGAGTAATTAATACATCATCATCAAATATTGGCCTCGTATTGGATAAACCTACAAGATCCGCAAAGCTATGGTGATTTAAACCATAGTGTGGCCATACTTCCCCCCAGTGCTTTTAGGGGTTTTCCTTTTTTATCTCCTTCTCCTTCTCAAGGACTGGCGCTGGCGTGCGCGGTTGAGAGAGAGAGAGAGGTATCACATCCTTTTTAGGAATGCTTCGGCCATCATCGATGTGGGGTGATATAAAGAGATAGAGTCACCAGCCTATTTTTCTCAAAGTAGGCAAAAGAACATGTTGTCCCCTTGAGAGAATGACATCAAAGACAAACTGATGCTTGCAAAACCAATTAAATCAGAGGTTCGGGGGCTATGTTAGGGAATGGAAAGGTGTTAGGCACCCATCTTCAGTCTCTTATGGGCTTATGTTACTATTTTTCTTAATTTCTCCATGAAGTCTGTGTGCATGTATATATAATTGGAGATAGAAATCACTTGAATCAGATCATAGAAAAGAAGGAGTGAATTCATCCATAGGAATGTTCCCAAAATGTCAAATAAAAATATGATGTGCGCGCTTATCGAGATATTGATTGTTATGATGAAACGATAATATGTGTTAGTTAAGATGCAAGTATGAATCACAAGTATTATATATGAATAATATGTGGAAAATATGAAAATAGAAAAAAGATGAAAATATAAAAATAGGACTCGAGTATCAGGTTTTAGCCGAAGACGCCTACGTAGCCTTTAAAGGCATCAAAGTCCACGTAGTTTGCATGCAGAATGAGGATGTGGTTTATCCCGTAAATTCGATCAGGGATTTTATTATATATGTGTGTAAGAAAAAGGTGATTTTAATTTTGAGAATATGTGGTGAATAACCCCGTTAGAATTTATGGGTGTAACCCTCTTTTTCTAGTTTCATTTTTTTATATTAAAAATATATTATGTGCAAATTACTAAAAAATGATGGGAGATTAATATGCGTGTAATCTAAAGTAAGAGCTGAATTAATAATTTATATAACTAATGCGAAAATAAAGGAATTTAAGGAGATAGAAGAATGTTTGGACCTTCTTTGGAGACTTGGAGATTGATCTAGATTGATGATGAACTTTCTTGCAAGTGAATGAGGAATGTAAGAGGATTTTTACAACATTGGGTGTGAAAGTGATGGTAATATAAGGTGGAGAAAGGCTTCAAATAAGAAAACATCGATGACTTAAGAAGAATGTTGCTAAGATCACTAAAGTTGATGTTTTTGAGGTGCCTTGGAAGGTGAGATCATGATCTCCTTATACAGGATAACGAGGATCTTACAACCTATATATGTCTTTTGAATGGCATAAATGAATTTTTTTATTTTTCAAAACTCCGCCTGCAGTATCTCAGAAAATATATTTTTCGAAAATAAAAGTTCTTGTTCGTTTTTAATAATAATAAACACCCCATACATTATTTCATAAATCAATTCAAACTCTAAATTGTTTAATACCTCATCGGGATGTTGAAAAGTCTTCAAACTTAGAGATGCTTGAGTTCGGTTCGTCTTCTCGATGCTTGATGATTTGTAACGGGATACGCAAAACTAGTATAAAGCTATGCTTGAATAATGCTAGAAAAAATATTCTTACATTAGTGAGGAAAATTGAACGGGGGATTTGGGAGGGTACTAAGTAATCCTGGTGGGGGAAGCAATTGATTTTGGGTCTCCTTGGGATTGTGTTTCTCTGAGATGTTGTCGGAGAGATATCGGATTGGCTTATGGCTCCACTGGGTAAGTTGGATTTGGAAGTTTTGCTAGGAAGAAAGTTGATGTCTTGAGGTTCTGATATTCTACTCGGGATTTTTAGTAGACTTTGGGGATGCGATCGTGCCATTCTAGGGTTTAAATTGGGGATAAAAATGTAATTTTAATCCAACGGGGGATTTTAGGAGTTTGAAAAATGGCTTTCTTGGTGAAGAAATATTCCATCATTTATTTGGCCATTTTATAAATTTTCTGGGATTTTTTGCACAAAATTTCCAGGGGGTTACCGACCGACATGGTTCTGTGACACCCCGCCTAATTAAATACCGGGCGATCACTCCTTTATTAAATTAAATCAAGGTGAACAGTTTGGTTCATTCTTAGCATCACTGTCGTAAAAATAAACTTTCCAATTTAACACCCTAAATAATTAAGCTTAGTGTCAAAACCATATTTAAACATTACTTTCCAAATTTTTATTTAAAGAAAATGATTTATTTATTTATTAACAACATTTCAACAATTAAGAATCACGCCACAATAAACCCGGAACACAATCCAATTAATTTAAAATCATTCGTCAATCGAATGTCAACATGCGAAATATAAAGTAACACAATTCAAACTGAATAAATCCCATAGTGACAATACTAGAAATAACTGAAATACAAATGTCCCAATAACAATGAAATAATGGAAAGGGCGACACATGCCCAATAAATGAGAATGCTAGAAGTGGAGTCAATAAAGGAAGCCGTCTACGCAAGTGACCTGCAACTCCCACCTAAGCTGCAGCACGTTCCTTTCAAGGTATCCTAAGCAAGACGCCCCTGTGGCTGGGCACCTGAAATATATACATATATATACAAGAGAGAGGGAGAAAAAGAAACGGGTCAGAGCCCGATAGTGTGTATGATTTAAAATTTGTTTAGCAAGTATTTAAATTGATACAGGCCAATGCAACAACATATTAGAGCGACACTCTCTTGAGAAATTCTCACCTCTCTTCTAATGTGCACGCCTATCGTACTAACCTTCTCAACGGTTTATCTTATCATTTATCGCACTAATCTTTCCAATGGTTTAACTTATCTTAGATTACTCGTAAGATTCAACATTTAACGATTCCATTTCGAAAAGGGTATTTCAATTAGTAACCAAAGTTCTCCATTTTAACTTTATAAAATCAATAAAGTTTTCCAGTGTCATATTATACTTTCTCAAAACAAGTATTTATTATTTGAGTCATCAACCATGTCCTACTTATCAAATCACAGTAGGCAGTTTCAGTTTCCAAATCTCATATATATATTAACTACTCGTATAATGTATATAAAATAACAACACCCTAAATAAAACTATGGTGCGTGCATACTTCTACTATCCAAACCCCATACCACTCATATCAAGGGGAATACAAATTCGGAATCACTCTCGAACTGTATTAACACATACACAAACAATATCGAGGCGAAGAATAGATTCCAAGTCTCTAAGAGGATGGCACATACTCGCGTCTCTTAGGACCTTCTGAACTATCAATTCGATAGCCTGTACCAAGGATATCTATCTTCTAGGGTATGAGTCAATATCCCCCATAAAGGTCCCATCGAGATAAGACTGTCCCAGCGCGGTAACCTCAAGGATAGCAAGTAGCGCGGTATGTTTTTCACATGTATATAATATATGTACACACAATCATACAAATATACCACCTTTATCATATTAATATAGGTTCCTCTCGTCACCCATAATTACAAAATTTATCCTTAATTTCACATTATTAGCATTACGTATAGGGTTTCATCTCTAACCTTAACTCGAAGGGTTTTCTCACTTATTACGTGACACTCGTGGACTCTATCCTTCCAAGTAGAAAATTCAGTAGGTATACCTCTATTCACTATCGTAGCTATTCGCCGTAATCTCTCACTTGAAATACGTAGTTTCATCGTTCATTATATAGTTATCCCAAAAGCAAAATTCTCGTCTTATAATAAAGTTCCCAACACTTATTCATATGTCCTACTGGTCTTTCCTATCTCCCAAAACATTTTATTAAGAATGCCCAAGAATTATTTCACGATAAATTTAATTTAACTAATTAAACAAGGGAAATAGGAGTCTGCCAGGAGGGGTCGATCGATCGAGGTCTGGGGCTCGATCGATCGAACCTTCGATCGATCGAAGCTCTATGCTCGATCGATCGATCAAGCAGGTATTTTGATTTCTGCAGAATTGGAGTTACGGGTTCTACCACTTTTCTTCATCCAAATCCATATTTTCCAAACCCAAACGTCCCAAAAATTCTACTAATAACATTATAACAATATACCAGATGTTTCTAACGTAAGGCATGTACATATTCATCATTTAAACATTGATTTCAACCCAAAATTATATCTAATTATCAAGAACCCTAGAATTTTCTTAAACAGATTTCTAACAAATTCTTCTCCAGAATTTCTTTCTTATAATCATCAAACTTTCGTGGTTAATTTCCTCTACATGGCAAGGGTTTCCAGAATCATCATATCAACCAATACTACATGGATTTTCCTATCACAAATTGGGTTTTCTTCCACATATTTCATTCCTAATCATTCCTAAACTAATATGGAAATTGCACCAACGAAAATAGCAAGATAAACACTTGCCTGGGATTTTCGACGTTTGGATTTACGGCTGATTTTGGTATGGTTGCGTTCCTCGTCTCGCGATCTACGCGTTGGCGGTGACGGCGGTGCAAACGGGTGGCTTTTTGGCCTTGAATTGCCTTGAAAGCTCTCTCCTCTCTTCTCCAATGGCCGTCACTTGTGTTTAGAGTTTCTAACCCTAGGTGACCATCCAGATATCAGATATAACCCTTGGAATTTTCGTGGGTTTAATTACCCAAAAAGGTGAAATGTCCAAAACGCCCTCCCGGGGTACCAATTAGGCCTAAAAACGCCCCGAGACCCAAACTAAACCCCCGGGTACACTTTTCTGACTATCTCGACCCTTCCGGACGCGTTGGCGCACTCAAAACGACCATACGGAGAACTTATAAAATATTCACTTTTTATTTATCAAAATTTAGTCCCGACGCGACACGAGCATGTTCCGACTTAAATTTCTGAAATTGTCATTTAACTCACTCATGACATTCAATATAACCAATATAATACATCACTTTTCTCATTAGTAATATTCAAAAAATTTCCCATAATTACTAACTCTCGTCACGTTAATAATTATAATATAATTAATTTCCGGATTTTTATTAAATAATTAACTCACATTAAATTTAATAAATCCCCAAATTAATATAGCATAAAAAATACGAGGTATTACATACTTCCCCCCTAATAATGGAATTTCGTCCCAAAATTCGGAAAATAAGGCATACCTGGTAAAAACAACTCTGGATATTTCTCGGGCATATCTGCCTCGCGCTCCCAAGTGAATTCCTCCATATTATGATGCTCCCACTGGACCCGCACAAGTGGAACTATCTTTGACCTCAATCTCCTCTCACTATAGTCTAGGATAGCCACCGGTCTCTCCTCGTAAGAGCTATCAGGCTGTAAGTCGATCTCATCTATCGCAATGTGAGTATGGGCCATATCATCCCGAAGATATCGTCTCAACGACGAGATGTGGAATACATCGTGGATGCGATGTAAATGTTCTGGCAGTCCCAACCTGTATGCAACCGAACCAATCCTCTCGATGATGGGAAATGGTCCCACGTACCTCGGAGCCAACTTCCATTTCTTCTCGAACCTCATCACTCCCTTCATAAGAGATACACGCAATAACACTTGGTCCCCCACACTAAACTCTCGGAAGAACCGTTTCGCATCGGCGTAGCTCTTTTGCCTGTCCTGAGCTACCCGAATGCGACTCCTGATCATCTCGATCCTACCGGAGGTCTCCTGAATCACCTTTGGTCCTAGCAACTTGTTATCCCCCACTTCGAGCCAACAAGCTGGGGAACGACAAGGCCTGCCATACAAAGCCTCAAATGGAGCCATCCCAATCGTGAACTGATAAGAGTTATTATAAGCAAACTCTACCAGTGGAAGATGTGGCTCCCAACCTCCTCCAAAATCGAGAACACACATGCGTAGCATATCCTCTAACATCTGATTAGTACGCTCTGTCTGTCCATCTGACTATGGGTGGTAAGCTGAACTCAGCCTCAACTCAGTACCCATAGCCTCCTGAAAGCTTTCCCAAAAATGTGACACGAAAATCTTGTCTCTATCTGACACAATATTCAGGGGCACCCCGTGTAATCTGATAATCTCAGTGATGAAAAACTGAGCATACTGACCTGTGGTATAATCTGTCCGCACTGGCAGAAAATGAGCCACCTTGGTCAAACGGTCTACAATCACCCAGATAGAATCGTGGCCCCGCTGTGATGTAGGCAACCCTGTAATAAAATCCATGGAAATACTCTCCCACTTCCACGCGGGTACTTCCAATGGCTGAAGCAATCCTGACGGTTTCTGGTGGTCCACCTTTACCAGTTGGCAGGTAGAACACTTGGACACGAACTCGGCGATGTCCTTCTTCATCCCACTCCACCAGTATTGTCGCCTCATATCCTGGTACATCTTATCGCCTCCCGGATGTACTGCAAATCGGTACCCATGAGAATGAGTCATCACTGCATGACGTAATTCTGTTCCTTCTGGAACCACCAATCTCCCATTAAACCGCAAATCTCCATCAGAACTAACAGAATAGGACTCAGCACCCTCGGCTAGAAGTCGTACAATCTGCTCCTGGCAAAACGAGTCTGTGGTCTGTGCCTGTATCACCCTCGTAACAATCTCGGGTGTGACTGACATCACGGATATGAAAGAACGTGCTACTGCGTCCTGGTGACCCAACTCCTTCCACTTTGCTTTCCAAACGTCTGCTACTTCATCTACTAGTCTACGACTTAACGCATCAGCAACTACGTTTGCCTTTCCCGGATGATACTGTATGTCGAACTGGTAGTCCTTCACAAACTCTAGCCATCTGCGCTGACGCATATTCAGCTCTCGCTGAGTGAACAGGTACTGCAACGACTTGTGGTCTGTGAACAAATGAAATTTCTCTCCCAACAAATAGTGCCTCCATATCCTCAATGCAAAGACGATCGCTGCTAACTCCAGGTCGTGGGTGGGGTAATTATTCTCATGCGGCTTAAGCTTGTGGGAGGCAAAAGCTATAGCCTTCTCTTCCTGCTGAAGTACTCCCCCAAGTCCCCGTAAGGATGCATCGGTGTAAACCAGGTACTCCACACCCGGCTTCGGTAATGCAAGGACTGGCGCTGAAGTAAGCTTGTCTTTCAGCTCGTCGAAAGCCAACTGACAAGCGTCATCCCAAACATATGGTACCCCCTTGCGAGTCAGATTGGTCAATGGACCCGCTATTTTGGAGAATCCCCGAATGAATCTCCTGTAGTATCTAGCTAATCCCAAGAAACTACGCACTTCCGTCGGTATCGTGGGCTGTCCCCACTCCCTCACCGCTGATACTTTACTCAGGTCAACTGCTATCCCCTGCTCAGAAACAACATGCCCCAAGAACTGTACCTCTCGCAACCAGAACCCGCACTTCTCGTACTTAGCATACAACTGATGCTCTCGTAGAGTCTGAAGAACCTACCTCAAGTGCTCGGCATGCTCCTCCTCGGAGTGTGAATATATTAAAATGTCATCTATGAAAACGATGAAAAACTGATCCAAGAACTCTCTGAATACTCGGTTCATCAAGTCCATGAAAACGGCTGGAGCATTTGTGAGTCCGAACGGCATCACCCTGAACTCATAGGACCCATATCTCGTCAAGAAGGTAGTCTTTGAAACATCCTGCTCTCTAATACGTAACTGATGGTACCCCGACCTCAGATCTATCTTCGAAAGAAAGTTGCTCCCCTCAACTGGTCGAACAGGTCATCGATTCGAGGCAACGGATACTTATTCCGTATCGTGACCTTGTTTAGCTCCCGGTAGTCCACACACAATCTCAGTGAACCATCTATCTTCTTCACAAACAAAACTGGAGCGCCCCAAGGTGAGGTACTCTTACGAATGAAGCCCTGACCTAAGAGCTGCTCTATCTGATCTCGTAGGTCTCGCATCTCTGCCGGAGCCATACGGTACGGTGCGCGTGCTATAGGTCTCGTATCTGGCAATAAATATATGACAAAGTCTATCTCTCGACTGGGGGGTAGGCCTGGTATCTCCCGAAACACATCGGAATACTCCCTGACAACTGGGATCGAATCTAAGGGAATCATAACCTCCTTAGAGGTATCCTCCTCTATGTAATACAAATGAGCGATCGAGCCTCCCTCTGGGCGAGGCATCGCCACTACAAACATCTCTTTCCCCGAAATGCCAAAAATAATGCTCCCACCGAAGCAATCAATCATGGCTCTATAAGCTGCGAGCCAATCCATACCAATAATCACATCATGCTCGTGCATGTCTAAAACTAACATGTCTGCAGGTAATACCAAACTACCAATCTCTACCCCCACTCCCCGGCATATAAAGAAAATAAGGGACCCACTCCCCAGTGGTGAGTCTACACACGTCACGGTGCTTTCTGCTGTGGCTAACAACCCTAAGGCCTTCGCAAAATGCGTAGCTATAAAATAATGTGTTGCCCCCGTATCAAACAAAACCCGACCCATAGTACCATGGATAGGAAACATACCCTCAATCGCGGGTGGTGCCTGTGGAGCTGCTTCCTGGTGGACGTTATAGACACGTCCATACTGTAATTGCCCCTGCTGCACTGGAGCTGCTGGAATGGCTGGTAGGGCTAGCACCTGGGCTGGAGCTGGGAGGGCAGGTGGAAATAGTGGCCTTTGTGGCTCATTACGGGCACCCTGCTGCTGTGGGGCCATATCTCCCTCCGGACAATCCTGGCGCCTATGGCCGTGTCTACCACATCCAAAACATCGGCCCTTAAAGTTGCCTCCCCTCTGTCCCTGCTGACCACGGACCTGCTGGCCGCTACCTCCTCGCCCCTGGCCCTGTTGGCCCTGATTAGCACGCTGCTGGCCCTGCTGATTAGGCTAGCCCTGCCTATAGCCCCCATATCCCTACCTAGAATCACCTGAACGGAATCGCTTAGCAGGGTCCCCCTGATGGGAACTCTGCTCGTGCTGACGAGTCTGTCCATGTGATGGTGCCCCACTGGCACTATTACCCCCGGTCCTACCCTGCTGGCTGGACTCTCCTGCTCTCTTGCTTCCCTGCAGATGGAAGCGGTGATCCTGGAAATGTAGTAATGCGGCATTGAGTACATCAGTGAAAGTACTCAGGGATAAATCCCCAATAAGGTGCTGACGGATCCTCCAAGCTAACCCGTCGACAAACAGCATAATCTTCTTACTCTCAGTAGGTGCCTCATCTTGCACAATGGTGAGAAGTCTCATGAACTACTCCTCATACTCCGCTACGGTAAGACTCTCCTGCTTCAGATTCAGTAATCTCCGCATCATCTCAGTCTGCATGGCGGGTGGAAAATACTTGCGGTCAAACCGCTCCCAAAATGACTGAATAGGGATCGTGTCCCTCTCCTCCAAAGTGGTAGTGGACTCCCACCACTGCAAAGCGGCTCCCACCAGCTTAAAGGAAGCCAATAACTGCTTTTGCACATCAGTGCACTCATACATACGGAGGTGCCGCTGGATGTCTTTCTTCCATTGGCTAACTGTAACAATATCGGAGCTACCAGAGAACTCAGGGGGATGCGCTTTCTGAAAAGCATCCCGAACCCTCTCCCATGCAGATGGAAGTTGTGCTGGTACTGGCGCCACTGCCTGAACCTGGGGTGGAGCCTGCTGAACCACCGCTAGTGCGGCATTCACCGCCTGAGCAACAATGGCGGCTACTTCATTTGCATTCATTGTGCCTTGTGCCGGAACTGCTGGCTGTTCGGCTTGGGCACGCCTATCCTTCGGAGCACGTCTCGGAGGCATCTGAAACGTGAAGAAGTTTATTAGTCTACAGTCATTATCAAATCACAAATAGCTGAAGACTTAAACGTAAAAGCAAGAGTACAACAATCCTAAAGATAGGGCTCTATAGCAATAACGTTAAGCTGAAAGCGAAATAAGCCGTACAGATCCTATGGACACAAGAACCTAATGCTCTGATACCACCTGTGACACCCCACCTAATTAAATACCGAGCGATCACTCCTTTATTAAATTAAATCAAGGTGAGTAGTTTGGTTCATTCTTAGCATCACTGTCGTAAAAATAAATTTTCCAATTTAACACCCTAAATAATTAAGCTAAGTGTCAAAACCATATTTAAACATTACTTTCCAAATTTTTATTTAAAGAAAATGATTTATTTATTTATTAACAACATTTCAACAATTAAGAATCACGCCACAATAAACCTGGAACACAATCCAATTAATTTAAAATCATTCGTCAATCGAATGTCAACATGCGAAATATAAAGTAACACAATTCAAACTGAATAAATCCCATAGTGACAATACTAGAAATAACTGAAATACAAATGTCCCAATAACAATGAAATAATGGAAAGGGCGACACATGCCCAATAAATGGGAATGCTAGAAGTGGAGTTAATAAAGGAAGACGTCTACGCAAGTGACCTGCAACTCCCACCTAAGCTGCAGCACGTTCCTTTCAAGGGATCCTAAGCAAGACGCCCATGTGGCTGGGCACCTGAAATATATACATATATATACAAGAGAGAGGGAGAAAAAGAAACGGGTCAGAGCCCAATAGTGTGTATGATTTAAAATTTGTTTAGCAAGTATTTAAATTGATACAGGCCAATGCAACAACATATTAGAGCGACACTCTCTTGAGAAATTCTCACCTCTCTTCTAATGTGCACGCCTATCGTACTAATCTCCTCAATGGTTTATCTTATCATTTATCGCACTAATCTTCCCAATGGTTTAACTTATCTTAGATTACTCATAAGATTCAACATTTAACGATTCCATTTCGAAAAGGGTATTTCAATTAGTAACCAAAGTTCTCCATTTTAACTTTATAAAATCAATAAAGTTTTCCAGTGTCATATTATACTTTCTAAAAACAAGTATTTATTATTTGAGTCATCAACCATGTCCTACTTATCAAATCACAGTAGGCAGTTTCAGTTTCCAAACCTCATATATATATTAACTACTCGTATAATATATATAAAATAACAACACCCCAAATAAAACTATGGTGCGTGAATACTTCTACTATCAAAACCCCATACCACTCATATCAAGGGGAATACAAATTCGGAATCACTCTCGAACTGTATTAACACATACATAAACAATATCGAGGCGAAGCATAGATTCCAAGTCTCTAAGAGGATGGCACATACTCGCGTCTCTTAGGACCGTCTGAACTATCAATTCGATAGCCTGTACCAAGGATATCTATCTTCTAGGGTATGAGTCAATATCCCCCATAAAGGTCCCATCGAGATAAGACTGTCCCAGCGCGGTAACCTCAAGGATAGCAAGTAGCGCGGTATGTTTTTCACATGTATATAATATATGTACACACAATCATACAAATATACCACCTTTATCATATTAATATAGGTTCCTCTCGTCACCCATAATTACAACATTTATCCTTAATTTCACATTATTAGCATTATGTATAAGGTTTCATCTCTAACCTTAACTCGAAGGGTTTTCTCACTTATTACGTGACACTCGTGGACTCTATCCTTCCAAGTAGAAAATTCAGTAGGTATACCTCTATTCACTATCGTAGCTATTCGCCGTAATCTCTCACTTGAAATACGTAGTTTCATCATTCATTATATAATTATCCCAAAAGAAAAATTCTCGTCTTATAATAAAGTTCCCAACACTTATTCATATGTCCTACTGGTCTTTCCTATCTCCCAAAACATTTTATTAAGAATACCCAAGAATTATTTCACGATAAATTTAATTTAACTAATTAAACAAGGGAAATAGGAGTCTGCCAGGAGGGGTCGATCGATCGAGGTCTGGGGCTCGATCGATCGAACCTTCGATCGATCGAAGCTCTATGCTCGATCGATCGATCAAGCAGGTATTTTGATTTCTGCAGAATTACAGTTACGGGTTCTACCACTTTTCTTCATCCAAATCCATATTTTCCAAACCCAAACGTCCCAAAAATTATACTAATAACTTTATAACAATATACCAGATGTTTCTAACGTAAGGCATGTACATATTCATCACTTAAACATGGATTTTCAACCCAAAATTATATCTAATTATCAAGAACCCTAGAATTTTCTTATTCAGATTTCTAACAAATTCTTCTCCAGAATTTCTTTCTTATAATCATCAAAATTTCGTGGTTAATTTCCTCTACATGGCAAGGGTTTCCAGAATCATCATATCAACCAATACTACATGGATTTTCCTATCACAAATTGGGTTTTCTTCCACATATTTCATTCCTAATCATTCCTAAACTAATATGGAAATTGCACCAACGAAAATAGCAAGATAAACACTTACCTGGGATTTTCTACGTTTGGATTTATGGCTGATTTTGGTATGGTTGCGTTCCTCGTCTCGCGATCTACGCGTTGGCGGTGACGGCGGTGCAAACAGGTGGCTTTTTGGCCTTGAATTGCCTTGAGAGCTCTCTCCTCTCTTCTCCAATGGCCGTAACTTGTGTTTAGAGTTTCTAACCCTAGGTGACCATCCAGATATCTGATATAACCCTTGGAATTTTCGTGGGTTTAATTACCCAAAAAGGTGAAATGTCCAAAATGCCCTCCCAGGGTACCAATTAGGCGTAAAAATGCCCCGAGACCCAAACTAAACCCCCGGGTACACTTTTCTGACTATCTCGACCCTTCCGGACGCGTTGGCGCACTCAAAACGACCATACGGGCAACTTATAAAATATTCACTGTTTATTTATCAAAATTTAGTCCCGACGCGACACGAGCACGTTCCGACTTAAATTTCTGAAATTATCATTTAACTCACTCATGACATTCAATATAACCAATATAATATATTACTTTGCTCATTAGTAATATTCAACAAATTTCCCATAATTACTAACTCTCTTCACGTTAATAATTATAGTATAATTAATTTTCGGATTTTTATTAAATAATTAACTCACATTAAATTTAATAAATCCCCAAATTAATATAGCATAAAAAATACGGGGTATTACAGGTTCAAGGGTTGTCTTTTGGCAATGGCACAATCTTTTGGGATTCCTTCAAAAGGGAAAGAGACATGTGTTAATCGGTGGGTGTCGGGGAAATGCTTATCGTCATGCCCCTTAGCCTCCTATAAAAAGGGGCTAGTCCTCCTCATTTTTGCACACCTTGTATCACTCATATCTTCTGCCCTTTCCTGCTAAGATCCGTTCTTGAGCCCTTTTCCTTATTCGAGTCTTACAAATGGAAGATTTTTTTAGTAGCGCAACCCACATGGTGTGGTTTTGTGTCGAAGACTAGGTGAACCTAGAGTGGAGGACTAGGGTACCCGCCCCTGGAACTGGTCAATGAAAATTCCTTTGAATTATTCGAGCCAATTTTCACTGATCGCACTCTTTCATATGAGCCTCTGCACCACCGTTCATCTAAAGTGAGAAACCCTAGTGCCTATGTAAGTATGATGGCCTTTGGTATTCTTTTTCTTCTTTCTTCTTTTGTTTCCTTGAGTTGACAAAAGGTTTCTTTATTTTGGAAGACTGACATGGCTTTGACGAGCTTGCATTCCCATGGGACGACTGGATTTAAGGATGTGTGGGATCACCTTCCAGCAGTGGTGCACTAGGTAGTTTTTTCGGCAGGTTTTGGATGCTTGGCCTCTGTTCCAGGCTCGATGGATGTTTATGTGCTTTGGGGGAGAGGTGTTGGGACACTACCCACACCATTCATTTTGGATTCGGGGAGATATTGGTGACTCCCATTGATGTCCAGAAGATGCCGAGGATTCATTACGAGGGTTTTAAGGTAAAGGTGGATTGTATACTGAGGGTGATGCTGGAGGTAATGCAAGAGTCGATTGATGGCGCATGAGTTTGGGTACATTTGGTATTGAAGAGAGAGGGTTGTGGATCATATGAGGTGACATCCAATTCTAGTTTTTTCTCATCGGGATTTTTTGTCAGATTCATCTTTTACCGGGGGAGCTCAGCGTTGACAATGTTGCATGCTTGATATAGCGACATTGCACCTGAAAATTGACTCAAAGAAGGCAAAAAGAGATGCATATTTTATTTGATTATCTTGATTTAGTGGCTTACTCTACATGAACTTTAATTTGCAGCTGAGTTTTTATTTGGAGAAAAAGTAGGAGAATGTGTTTTTGGAATAAAGAGAGGCTTTGGAGGCAAAATGGCAAAGAGCTTCCCTTTGAAGGGATTTATTTTTTAGTAATGGAAGGCCTTGGAGGCTCAGTTGGTATATGGATGAGGAGATATAAATCTTGGATGTAAAGTGGAGCTTGTCGCCTTCAATGGGTTATGTTAAATCTAGTGTGTTAAACAAACTATAATGATGCTGGTTTGTTGGAGCTGCTGCTTTGGGCCTCACTTCAAATCAACTGCTGGTGATCGGGGACCTAATGGTGGACCCTCAACTGGCTACCATTATAGCATAGATGTTGTATCATCATAATCTTGCGGTTGATATACTGGCAGAGACCCTGAATGGTCTAGATGCTTGGTAAGGAGGATGTTCTGATTTTTTGAGAGGAAGCCAGGTTATGCTATTCATATGGTTGGCTGAGAGATTCCGTTTGGAAGTCCCCCCTTAATATCCATTGGTAGTTGTGCCAAATTTCTTCACTCGTTATTTCATCAGCTTTGTCCCACCTATAGGGAATTGGGTAAACTGATTTGTGGAGCACGGAGCTCGATGTCTGCGCTAGTCGGTGCCGTGGTGGGGGAGTTGCAGCCCATTCTGGAACTAAGGAATACCAGTATGTTAGGTTTGTTGGTCTTCGACATACCTTATTCTATTTAACCCGGTGGCTCCTGTGTCAAGTTAGATGGGAGAAAATTTTACGTTTCCGTACCCTAGAATTCTTTGCTATGGAGGATTTAACTGAAGGCTTACGCTTGCGGTTGAGTTCTCTGTGGGAGAATTTTTGGCTGTTAACCTCTCCTTCCCATTATTTTGGCAGGGGTTGGCATGTTTATGCAGATTATATGAAATGGTTATGTAAAATGGTAGTGGGTAAGATCTTGGCAAAAAAGACTGGACATAGATCGTTTGTCATGTTTGACACTATGGAGAGGGGCATAGTGGTTTTCTCTAGGATGGTCTGGGCTTATCATTCCATAGACTGCCTTCGGTATACCATCCAAGCAGGGGAGGTTTGGGGGCCTCAATGAGCAGATGATGATGTGGTTGGGTCTTTTGGAAGTTACGGATAGGGTCTTTTTTGAAGTGGTGTTTGTTTGTGAAGCTTTTGTGATGGTGATATAATTGGTTATTTTTAGTTGTGGGGAGTAAATTTGGGAATGTTTGGTTAGTTTTTAGTAGAGAGACAGTTTGGTTGGTGGGGGTAGTAATTTGACTCCCTACGCTGATATTTTATGTAATAGTACCGAATTCTCCCATTATGGAATAAAAAAGTTTTAGATTATATTGTTGTGACGCTTTATGAGTTTTACATTTGAATTATCTATACAAATCTCTAAGTCATACATAATCCTTGTGTTCCTGTAAATGATCAAATGAACTATTGTTCTCGGAGGTAAATAATGAATATCATTTTATGAAAAAAAAGATGACCACGCCCATGTAAAGCGTATGAGCTTCCTATGTACCTTCGGGGTTTTAAAAAAATTTTGAATTTTATTTTGAAAGAATTTTTTTTTGTAGAGGATCAAGCCCCATGTAGTCCTGAGTAGAGGAAAATAAAGATTTTTTTTATAATAGAAGGGGGATGAGATGAGTCGTAGCACGTTGAAATTTCAGACTAAGGGTAGAACTTCTTAAGACGATCCAGGTTGACTGGATGAGCCATATCTTCGCCACCAAGGTCAGTGAGCATAGCGGCGCCAGTAGACATGATCTTCTTTATGATGTTGGATTCACTCCAGCTTGGCTTGAATTTCCCTCGGGGATCCTAAACGGGTTCTAGGATTTCTTTAAGGGATAAGTCCTCTTCTTGGACGCCACTATCCTTAACTCTCTTATTGAATGATCACGCTATCCGATGATGGTATCCTTGTATATGATATATACATTTTGCTCGAGTGGAAGACCGAGCGTCCGTGTAATACGCTAGTCGTTGTTATCGGCTTCCAATCTCAATACAAAAAAAAACTAAACTTGTAACTACACTTCTTAAGGAGTATAGTGGCGAGTCTGGGTATCGAATCCACAGGGAATGGTTGATAGAATTTAATTGATTTATTACTTCTAAAGAAAAAAATGAAAAAGATGATGATGGTTGAAAAGGGAAAAAATAAGTAAATAAAGAAGTTAAATTAATTAAGATGAATGAGAAAGTAGGTTGGAATACAATCCCCCTAACCTTAGTAATTTACCGAATAGAAACCTAGAATTGTAAATTATAAATTTGAATGAATTCAGTCTTTATAGATCCTAAGCATTACATATATGAGGATCAAGCCCACACCATATGAAATCAAAGGTAAATATAAAGCGGTGATAAATAATTTTATGCACATCATATTCTTAAACATCCCAAGTACCTAGGGCAAGAGAGATTAAAAGATCTACAATGGTTGTAAAATTATATCGCACGACTCTTTCAAATTTTTAATTTAAATTCTATTTTCTACATAAGTAATTTACATTGGGATGGGTTCATGCATCCCAAACCTTAAAATCTTAGCTTAACATTATGAAATCAAAATAAAACTTACAAATTAATGTGTAGGAATTCATAACTAACTCTAGAAAATAGAGAACATGACTTGAATTGGGAATGGAAAACTAGAAATCAACAATTAATTAAACTAACTAGGAAAGCAGTAAAAACTATAAATTAAAATTACTTGCAATGGATGAATGATGAATCTTGAATAGAACTTTGAATCTTAAATAGTAGACAAACTTCAAAAACTAGGATTTATGAAAATTTCTACCAAAGAAAACTAAAAAAACTCTCTAAAATCTGACTTTCTCTCTCTAAAATTCTATTCTACTATCTAGAATTCGACTCCTCTTTGAATTGAGGTAGGGCTTGGTCTTTTATAGCACCAAGTAGAACGAATTTGACATCTAGAATTTCTTGTTGCGCAAGTTTTTACTAGCTATGCACCTCTTAATCTTCATAATAAATGCCAGGATTTCGCATGACCGGACCGGTCCATTATCGTGCAACTTCAAAACATCGTAACTTCCTCACCGTAGCTCAGATTGAGGTGCCGTTTTTTCCAGTGTTCTTGTAATTCAGATCTCTTCAACTTTCTAGTTGGCTCCACCTCCGGACTAAGGCTAAAAAAGTACGAAAATGCCCTTCAACTCTCCATTTCTTGGTTTCTTTCACTGTTTTGAGTTCTCCTTCGTACTAACTTGCATGAAATACCTGTAAAACACATGAGAAATACACAAAACACGAAATACTTGCCAAAAGAGGTTAGTAGAATAAATACGAGACAAATCCAAGCTATTTACATTGCACGGGATCATAAAAATACCGAAATTAAGGGGATGTGAAGAATATGTGCCTAATCACACCCCCTAACTTAGAACTTTGCGCGTCCCGAGCAATGTAAATGAATCTAACCAAAATTCCACTCTTAAAAATTCCTTTATTAAAATAAAATTCCACTTTCGCAGGCAAGCAATTGCATTGAGCATATGCAACAAGCCTTTAAACCTCTAGGTTACCCTAGTAGGACGAGTTTTGTCTCGTGAGGGTTTGCAGTGAATATACCCACAAAATTCTTTATTGACTCAAAAAAATATCAAAATATTTAAAAATTGTACAATTTAAACTTTTCGAAAAATAATCACCATAAATTCATATTCAAATGTCTCAAACCATAGTGTGTGTGGGTGTGCAAAGCCAGAAATTAAACCTCAAATTTCCACCGATTGAGCATTACGTTACTTTTCAAAAATTCGTTTTGATTCAAATTCTTACGGATGCACTCACAAACGAATCACTCGGATTGTGGTTGTTTTCTCTCGGTATGCATGATATAAAGAGTAAATATAATGGACACAAATTCACGCATACAAAATTGAAAAGAAGGAAATATATGGTGAAAAGATCTCATCATCGGAATACAGTTATTTGGAAATGGGAAACATCATCTCTTAATCACACCCTTTAATCTCTCATATTATCTTTTCATGTCTTAGCTCTCCATGCGATAATCAATTTCGCCATTCGGACTCGGTTAGGACTTTTTGGGTTAAAAAGTGTAAAGGGTAAAAATGGGAATGGATGGGCTGTTCGGAATTGGAAAGTGTCCTTATGACGTCCATTTGTGCTTTTTCGGGCATTTGTTTTTCTCTTTTCTTTTTCAATTTTCATTTTTTCTTTTCTTTTTCTTTTTGTTGAGCATATCTATTTTTCCTTTTTTCTTGCCCCTTTTTGTAGCACAATTTGGACTTTATTTGATGAATATTCAATTTTCACAATTCCGAACTATTTGGGTTTTTTGGGTTATCAAACGAAAAGATAAATTTTATCTGGGTCAATTTGGGTTACAAAGGGATAATTTTTCACAACTTTATTATGGCTAATATTTTTGGGTAACAAACGAGGGCCTACTTCATTGTCCAAATTGCTAATCACATTACCATATGCATCTCGAGATTAATTAAGTTTAGAGATATATTTAGCACGAATTTCGAGACAACATTTCACACATTTCCCTTAACCGATCAAAACAAAGGATTGAGATCATCAACGACTTATTAAAACGCTGAAAAGAACTTTGAGTTAATCATAAACTCGGATTGATTTAAAAACTCAAAAAGATCGATAGGCTCGAAATCTCACCGGCTTGGACTAATCTCCACACTTATTCGTTAAGTCGTCAATTTTCTTTCAATTTCCATCTTCGGTCAATTTTGGCTTAGTGCAATTGATTGTTAACAATTTGAGACTTTAAATAGAATAAAGGTGATATTTTTGAAAATTTTAAATTCCAATTTTTATTTATTTTGAAGAAAAATATTTTTGGCTTTTTTTTAAAAAAAAAAAAATTCTATTTTTTTGAAATTTTCTAAAAAGAACACACTTGGAAAGAACATGTGATTGAATCAATGAATCTAAACAATAAACGGGAAGAATATCCCACACCCCCTAACTTAAATGTTGCATTGTCCTCAATGCGAATCAAGAACACAACATAAAGAGAGGAAAATAAAGATATTACCCAAATGGAGCGATCCCCGATGAGTGCGAGTCCATTGAATCTACAAAACATGTTAGAACCAAGCATAGCAAAAAGAATAACAAAAACTTTAACTAATGACACTACACTATTAAAAAAGGAAAGAAAAAGAAAAAGAAAAAAACTAATTATGTACAACCTACGATTTTAACTTCTAATAACTCATATAGTAGAAGTCGAAAAATTTGAGGGTCCACCCAAAATACAATTTGACTTTGAGGGGTAATCAGTGTACCCTCATTAGGATGCATGCCTCACGAAAAATAAGAATTATGTTGGAAAAACGGAAGGCATGTGCAAAGTTTAAAAAATGAACCATCACCAATTAAAAAAATTAGGGGGATAATGAGGGATTTGAGTGCACAGGGGGATAAGTACCATTGCGATCCAAGAAAAATAGAATCACTTCCCAAAGATTTTTCAAGTCGTATGGGAAGCGGATCACACAAACAGAAAGAGTCCATCTTGGAAAATAATTTAAGCATTGAGTCCTTGTCCTCAAAATCTTCGCCCCCAAAATTTTCAAATGGATCTGGTGGAGTGACACGTCTAAGTGTATGGCCCATAAGATGAAGCATCACAAAATAACATTCCCATAAAAGAATCAAATCAACATCCTCAAGACATTCATCCAGTTCTTGTGATGGATTTAATGGTTCAATAATAGTGAATGAGAATGGTGAGGACATAAATTCAAGCTCAAGTGATTCTTCATTGGATTCCTCATTTGGTTGAAAACTTTAGTCTCAAAAATATCGGAAGAAAAATCGTCATTGGATTCGAATAATGCATCCAACTCTTGTTCCCCAAAACGATTTTTTCCCCTATATTCTTTTTCACGCCTTTCTTCTTCAAGCCTTTCATTTTCATAAATTTGGATGGCCTTAGCACTGGGCTTGTATTTATAAGACTCATATTTAGTGATATTTATCCATTGTTCATAAATCGTGAGTTCATTCTCCTCCTCACTATTAGCATAACAATTAAAGCCACCAAAAGAGTTAAAATAAGACATTTCAAAATGGGCAATTGAAAAAACGTGAAACAATTTTTTTTTATTTACTTTTTATTTTTATTTTTACAAAGTAGTAAGTCAATTATAATCTATAACAAACACTCCCCGGCAACGGCGCCATTTAGCTCGAGTGGAAAACCGAGCGTCCGTGTAATACGCTAGTCGTTGTTATCGTCTTCCAATCTCAATACAAAAAAAAACTAAACTTGTAACTACACTTCTTAAGGAGTATAGTGGCGAGTCTGGGTATCGAATCCACAGGGAATGGTTGATAGAATTTAATTGATTTATTACTTCTAAAGAAAAAATAAAAAAGATGATGATGATTGAAAAGGGAAAAAATAAGTAAATAAAGAAGTTAAATTAATTAAGATGAATGAGAAAGTAGGTTGGAATACAATCCCCCTAACGTTAGTAATTTACCGTATAGAAACCTAGAATTGTAAATTATTAATTTGAATGAATCCAGTCTTTATAGATCCTAAGCATTACATATATGAGGATCAAGCCCGCACCATATGAAATCAAAGGTAAATATAAAGTGGTGATAAATAATTTTACGCACATCATATTCTTAAACATCCCAAGTACCTAGGACAAGAGAGATTAAAAGATCTACAATGGTTGTAAAATTATCTCGCACGACTCTTTCAAAATTTTAATTTAAATTCTATTTTCTACATAAGTAATTTACATTGGGATGGGTTCATGCATCTGTGACACCCCGCCTAATTAAATACCGGGCGATCACTCCTTTATTAAATTAAAATCAAGGTAAACAGTTGGTTCATTCTTAGCATCACTGTCGTAAAAATAAACTTTTCCAAATTAACACCCTAATTAATTAAGCTAAGTGTCAAAACCATTTTTAACCTTTCTAACCAAATTGTATTTTTAAAGAAAAACTTATTTAATTAATTATTAACCACATTTTCAATAAGTAAGAATCATACAACAATTATCCCGGAACATAATCCAATTAATTGAAACATTCAACATTCAAAATCCCAACATTTAAAACCTAAAGTAAAACATTCATGCTGAAATAAATCCCAAAGTAACCGTACTAGTAAATAACTGAAATACAATTGTCCCAATAAAACAGATAAATAGTGGAAAGGGCGACACATGCCCAATAAATGAGAATGATAGATGTGGAATCAAGTAAACAAAGTCGTCTATGAAAGTGGCCTGCAACTCCTACCTAAGCTGCAGCACGTTCCTTTCAAGGGATCCTAAGCAAGACGCCCCTGTGGCTGGGCACCTGTAATATATACATATATATACAAGAGAGAGAGGAAAAGAGAAAAACGGGTCAGAGCCCGATAGTTTATACGATTTAGAAATTGATTAGCAAGTATTTAAATTGATACAGGCCAATGCAACAACATATTAGTGCGACACTCTCTTGAGAAATTATCACCTCTCTTCTAATGTGCACACTTATCGCACTAACCTTCCCAGTGGTCCAACTCATCATATATCACGCTATCCTTTCCCAATAGTTTAACTTATCTTAGATTATTCGCAGGATTCAAAATTTAACGATTCCATCATTTGAAAAGAATATTTCAATTAGTAATCAAAGTTCTCATTTTAACTTTATAAATCAATAAAGTTTTCCAGTGTCATATAATACTTTCTCAAAACAAGTATTTACAATTTGAGTCATCAACCATGTCCTACATATCAAATCACAGTAGGCAGTTCCAGATTTCAGAATTTCATATATATATATTAACTACTCATATAATATATATATTATATCAGCACCCCAAATAAAACTATGGTGCGGGCATACTCTACTATCCAATCCCCGTATCGATCACACTAAGGGAAATACAAGATCGGAATCACTCTCGAACTGTATCAACATATAAACACAAACAAAATTGAGGCGAAGCATAGATTCCAAATCTCTAAGAGGTCAGTGCATACCATCACGTCTCTTAGTACCGTCTGAACTATCGATTCGATAGCATGTACCAAGGATATCTACCTCCTAGGGTACGAATCAATATCCCCCATAAGGCAACACATGATAAGATCGTCCCAGCGCGGTAACTTCAGGGATAGCAAGTAGCGCGGGCATGGTTTTCACATGTATATAATATGTGCATACACAATCATATAAATATACCACTTTTATCATATTAATATAGGTTCCTCTCATCACCCATAATTACAACATTTATCCTTAATTTTCACATTATTAGTATTACGTATAAGAGTTCGTTTCTAACTTTAACTCGAAGGGCTTTCTCATCTGAATACGTAACATGTATGGACTCTATCCTCCCAAGTATAAAATTCAGTAAGGGTCCTTTCTATGTTCCAACGTAACTCTCTTACGCAACTCTCCCGTTAATTCATAAATGCATCAACCCTTAAGTAATTATCCCACAAGTACAATTCTCGCCTCATATTAAAAATCCCAAAATTATTCATATGTCCTACTGGTCCTCCATATCTCCCAAATTTTTTTATTAAGGATGCCCAAGAATTATTTCACATTAAATTGACTTTCAACTAATTAATAAGGGGAAACATGAGTCTGCCAGGAGGGGTCGATCGATCGAGGTCTGGGGCTCGATCGATCGAACCTTCGATCGATCGAAGCTCTAGGCTCGATCGATCGATCAAGCAGGTCTGCGAAATCTGCAGAATTGCAGTTACGGGTTTCATCTTCTAACTTACACCAAATCCATATTTTACAATCCAAAACGTCTCCAAATTTGTACTACTAAAATCCTAACATGATATTATACATTTCCTACGTAAAGCATGTAGATTTCTACTATTAAACATGGATTAACAAGCCCCAAATTCATATAAAACTTCAAGAACCCTAAAATTTCATTGACATGGTTCTAATCCATCTTTTCCAGAATTTTCTTCTTATAAACATCATAAT
Organism: Sambucus nigra; assembly: GCA_949130495.1. Classification (NCBI taxonomy): domain Eukaryota; kingdom Viridiplantae; phylum Streptophyta; class Magnoliopsida; order Dipsacales; family Adoxaceae; genus Sambucus; species Sambucus nigra. Next base: position 560,512,751 of record OX422210.1, on the reverse strand, counting down.
TTCGTGGGTAAATTCCTCTACATGGCAAGGGTTTCCAGAATTATCATTTAAACCATAACTACATGCGATTCCTATCTCAAATCTTAGGTTTTCTTCCATAAAACTCATCCTAATCATTCCTACACTAATATGAAAGATGCATCAACGAAATAAGCAAGATAAACACTTGCCTGGGATTTTTGGTGTTCTGATTTGCAGATGGTTTTGGTGTGGTTACGTAGCCCGTTGCGCGATCTACGCGTTGGTGGTGGTAGCGGTGCAAACGGGTGGATTTTGGGCCTTGAATTTGCCTTGAGAGCTCTCTCCTTCCTCTCCTATGGCCGTTCTTGTGTTTGAGATTTCTAACCCTATCTGTCTAACCTAAATGGCTGATATAGATTACTAATTTTCGTGGGTTTAATTACCCAAAAATGTGAAATGTCCAAAACGCCCTCCCGGGGTACTAATTAGGCCTAAAAACGCCCCAAGACCCAAACTAAACCCCCGGGTACACTTTTCTGACTATCTTGACCCTTCCGGACACGTTGACGCACTCAAAACGACCATACGAATGACTTATAAAATATTCACTTTTATTAATCAACATTTATTCCCGACGCGACACAGGCGCGTTCCGACTTAAATTTCCATAATTGTCATTCTATTCACTCGTGACATTAAATAGAACCAATATTATATATTACTTTGCTCATTAGTAATATTCAACAAATTTCCCATAATTACTAACTCTCGTCACGTTAAGTAATTATAACATAATTAATTTCTGGATTTTTATTAAATAATTAACTCACATTAAATTTAATAAATCCCCAAATTAAGATAACATAAAAATACGGGGTATTACAACATCCCAACCCTTAAAATCTTAGCTTAACATGATGAAATCAAAATAAAACTTACAAATTAATGTGTAGGAATTCATAACTAACTCTAGAAAATAGAGAACATGACTTGAATTGGGAATGGAAAACTAGAAATCAACAATTAATTAAACTAACTAGGAAAGCAGTAAAAACTATAAATTAAAATTACTTGCAATGGATGAATGATGAATCTTGAATAGAACTTTGAATCTTGAATAGTAGACAAACTTCAAAAACTAGGATTTATGAAAATTTCTACCAAAGAAAACTAAAAAGACTCTCTAAAATCTTACTTTCTCTCTCTAAAATTCTATTCTACTCTCTAGAATTCGACTCCTCTTTGAATTGAGGTAGGGCTTGGTCTTTTATAGCACCAAGTAGCACGAATTTGACAGCTAGAATTGCTTGTTGCCCAAGTTTTTACTAGCTATGCACCTCTTAATCTTCATAATAAATGCCAGGATTTCGCATGACCGAACCGGTCCATTATCGTGCAACTTCAAAACATCGTAACTTCCTCACCGTAGCTCGGATTGAGGTGCTGTTTTTTCCAGTGTTCTTGTAATTTAGAGCTCTTCAACTTTATAGTTGGCCCCACCTCCGGACTAAGGCTGAAAAATTACGAAAATGCCCTTCAACTCTCCATTTCTTGGTTTCTTTCACTGTTTTGAGTTCTCCTTCGCAGTAACTTGCATGAAATACCTGTAAAACATATGAGAAATACACAAAACACGAAATACTTGCCAAAAGAGGTTAGTATAATAAATACGAGACAAATCCAAGCTATTTACACTGCACGGGATCATAAAAATACCGAAATTAAGGGGATAAATGTGAAGAATATGTGCCTAATCAATATCCTTTAATCTCCTTTCGCCTAAGAGCAATAACTTGTCAAAACATCTCTGATGCCAGTCTTGCTCGTTGACTTTACTTTCAAGCATGACGTGTAATGAAGGTATTTATAGTTCAACGGTTAGGACTACTTCGTTGCTGTATACTAGGAAGTAAGGGGTAGCCCCAGTAGATGCTCGAGCCGAAGTGCGGTAGCCCTACAAGCCTGTAAGGGATCCTATTGGACTAATCTCGATAATTCTCGATCATCGTGTCGATGATTTCTTTGAGGTTCTTATTAGATGATTCAACTGCATAATTGGTTTGTGATCGGTAGGTAGAAGATTTGTGTCTCTGAAGCCCATACTCGTCGACTAATTTTGTGATTTCGGCCTCAAAATGTAACCGTAATCTGACACAACTCATATGGAATCCCGTATCAACAGATGAGGTTCTTTTGGATGAATTTGGCTACCTTTTTGGCATTCAGCACTACATATGAATCGACTTTAACCCATTTGGTTAATTAATTAATGGAAACTAGGATGAACTCGTGCCCATTGGAGGCTTTGGGTATGACTTTCCCTACGATATCAATGCCCCATATGGGGAACAATCATGGAGAAGTCGTATTGTATAATTCTCGCGGAGGCAAGTGTTGGAGATTGGAAAACTGTTGGCATCTAAGGCAACTCTGAACATTGGCGATGCAATCCTGAAACATGTAGTCCAATACTACTCTAGTCGGATAATCTTCTTACCGAGAATATGGCCATTCATGTGGGGTCCCCCATTCCTCGCTATGGATCTCCTGCATTATTTTTTCATTGTCAGCCCCTGTGATGCAGTGCAAATAGGTTCCATCAATGTTTCTCTTAAATAATGCTTTATCGTAGATAATGTAATGGGCAACTAGTTTGTGGAGGGTTGCTCGATCTTTCTTATTAGCATCTTGGGGGTACCTACCGTGCTTGAGGAGGCACCAAACATCATAATACCAACACTCGATCATATTGGAGCCCTCTTCTGTGATGAGTTCAATATGGTAGTTGTTGGTCGGTTTAGCTTATTTTTGGACTAGGAAAGGGTCCATCGTTATTCCCTCGACCATGTCGACTATAGAGGCTAAGGTAGCAAGGGCATCAACTAAGTTCTTCTAGGTGGGCGTGAAAGTGTAAGTGCCTTTCATCTTTTACTTTCCATCTTCTAATAACTTGGCCAATGATGAGGGAATTATCCCATAGACATCTATGCATTGGATACCTTTCTTGAGGCGACTTTGAAGCCTACGATTCAAGCCTATTCGATCATGTTATTCATGCAGGGAAAATCTTGCTTAATGGAAATGGGAGTGTGAGAGTCATCAGGGGCTATCACGAGTATCCCAATGTCGTGTCCTTTCTTGTTGGCACTTCCGTCAAATAACTTTTACCACCGTAGGTCTTCCTAAGAAGTGCAAAGTATATGTTCATCTGGGAATTCGAAGATCCAAATGTCGGATTTCATAGGGTAGTCAGGAAGTTAGTCAGAGATGTTTATCCCTTTCATGGATTTTTGCGTGATATACACAATATCAAACTTATCTAGCAACATCAACCATCGGGCCATTCGTCTGGATAGGGAAGGTTTCTTAAACAAGTATTTTGTAGGATCCATTCGAGAAATAAGTCTGGTGGAAAAATCGAGCATGTAGTGCCATAATGTTTGAGTGACCCGGACAAGGGAGACACATGCTTTCTCGAAAGAAGTGTAGTTGACTTTATACCTAACTAATTTATGATTGGAATGGTAGATGGCCATTTCTCTAATGGACTTTTCAAGGTATTGGGCTATCAAAGCCCCAACTGCGGTGTCTATTACAGTTAAGTATAGGAGTAGAGGGAGATCAATCTGCGGTGGCATGAGTACGGGAGGTCGGGTAAGGTACATATTGATTTCATCAAAGTTTTCCTAACAGGCTTTATTCCATACTTTGGTGGAATCTTTTCAAAATATTTTAAAGATGGGTTCATAAATAGAAGTCAACTGGTTGAGAATCGACTGATATACTGTACTTTACCAAGAATAACTGCACTTTCTTCTCCATTTGGGGTGGTGTCATTTTGAGTATGGTGTTTAATTAAGAAGGGTATTCTTTAATCCTCTTCTCGCCAACCATGAATCCCTAAATCTTCCCTTTAGTGACTCCGAAGATGCATTTTTGTGGATTAGGTCGCATGTGATATGACCGTAGCCATTCGAAGAACTTTCGTAGGGCGGGAACATGATCTTCCCAAGTTTTGGACTTAATGATCATGTCATCCGTGTTGACCTCCACCTCTTTATGTATCAAATCATGCAAGATGGTTGTGGTAGCCCTTTAGTAGGTAGCCCCTGTGTTTTTAAGACCGAATGGCATAACTATGTAATAGAAGGTTCCCTAAGGAGTGATGAATGAGGTTTTTTCTTAATGATTAATGTACATCTTGATCTGGTTGTATCTAGTAAACCTACCAATAAATGACTTGAGAGCATGACTAGATGTGTTGTCTACAATCTTGTCCATATTGGGCAGTGGGTAATCATCTTTTGAAGATGCTTTGTTCAAATCCATATAGTCAACGCACATGTGGACTTTCCCTCCTGATTTTATGATGGGTACAATGTTGTCTAGCCATGTGTGATATTCAATCACCCAGATGAAGCCTAAGTTTAATTATTTGACCACCACCTCTTTAACTTTAAGCAGCCATTCGGTGTGAGCTTTCACAGTTTCTATTTGATAGGTTTGCATTCCGAGAGAGTTGGAATCTAGTGCTGAGCTATCTCGGATCAATGTCGAGAAAATTATCACAGGACCATGCAAAGATGTCTACAAATTCTTTCAGTAGTTCTTCGAGTTACGCGCGCTCATGCTCATCAAGGGTGGACCCTATCCTAATCTCGTGAAATTAGCTACTAGGGTTTCATCCTCAGTAATTTAAATGCGATTATGTTTTTTATTATTAAACTTATTACAATCAGTTAAGAATTGTTCATTTGCAAAATCATCATCATCAAGAGTTTGATTAGAATTAAGACAATTAATGTAAGGCACAACAAGATACTTAAAATCTTCATTTATTTCATTCTCAGGAAAAATATTATTGAGAATCTCATCAAAGGAGATCTTGATTACATTATTATCAGAAAAATAAGGAATAACAAAAGAGGGGGAGACAACATAAATGTCTGGGTTGGGTTTCATTTGAGCAGGTGGAACTGGTATAACATTCCAGTTGAGGAGGGGTTCATCAGCGGCCTTGATCCAAATGGATATATCCGATGATGTAGCGCCTGAGTTGATTATGCAGAGTGTCAGCCCTAGTGTTTGTATATTGAATGAGTCCTCAGAGTCACTTATTTTGAAAACCTCGATAAAATCTACAACTTTCTCAATAAATGGCTGCACATGATATTGGGAGCCCTCGGTCAAGGAGTAACTATCTTGATATAAGATCTCCATCCCTGGCTTCATATTCTTATCCACATGATCATGCCATTATTCAGGAAAGCCATAAAAGGGAAAATCTTGACCCTCTTTGACGAATCTTCCATTCAAAGAATACAGGAAAACAACCTTGACACTTTCTAAACTTCTCTTCAATCGGGGTTGACGGAGTATTCTGAGTTCCTCAAATGACGATTGATAAACCAGGCCATATGAAGGAAATGCCTTCTTCAGGACTATGGGTTCTAGTATCCCTTGTTATCGTCATACCAGCCATAGTTTGGGTGTGAAGTATATATTCTTAAACATCTATATCACGCTGACATTATCGTGAGGATTATGCTCTGGACAGACTTGGTATTTCAAATCATCCCCTACTGAAAGTGAAAGTGGTTCAACTCAAAAACTAGACATTAGCATAGCATTTTCCCCATGTTGTATTTCTGGTTCCAGATTACTGGTGCTTTCATTCTCAGTATTATCATCGTCGCCCAAGATAGTGATGACCTCCCGCTTGGCGAAGAACTTGAATTTTTGATTGAGAGAGGAAGATACACCCTTGATGGTATGAAGCCATAGTCGATCGAGAAATAAATTAAAATAAGAAGGTATATCGATAACTTAGAACTTGGTAATATGATTTATAGGGCTAACCCCTACTGTGAGTGTTATAAATCCCACCACCTCTCGACGAGTGTTATCATAAGCAGGCACTACCATTAAAGGTGGAGCAAGGTCACTTAATTTCAAACCCATCCGGTTGAAGGTTCTTAATGGGAAAACATTGAGTGCTGATCCATTGTCAATACGTGAGAGCGAAAATATCTTCCCCACCACCTCAATGGAGATGTAAGGTTAAGAGCATAGTTATGATTAGGACCCAACTTTGGTATTTCTTCTTCAAATAAAGAAAGCACTCTAGTAGAGGATAAAGACCCGACTAGGTTCATAACTTCTTCTGGAATGGTGGAAGGAGGGACTGTAGAACCAATAAGCAATTTTGTTAGTGCGTTTTGGTGTAGTTGGGAAGAGATAAAGAGTCCCCACAAGGTGACGTTGGCCTGAGTTTTCTTGAGCTAGACGAGGATTTTTATTTCCTAAATGGTCATTTATGGCATGGGGAGCTTTTTGACAACTCCCTCTCCTTTATCTCTATTGACTAAGGATTCAGACTTAGGTAATATATCGTATATCTTGTTATATGGTTCACAGAGGAGGTGAAGAATATAAAACATATTTCTTCATCAATTTTGGGTTATTTGGCCACTTTGTTGATTTCCCCTAGAAGATACTTAAAAGATATCATCCAACACACACTAATTATAAGACTAGCATTTTCTTGACTTGGTTATTCTTCTGAGCAATCAAATTCATCCCCCATCCGGTGTCAACGATGTCATATTTCCATGACAAGTTAATGCATTCCACAACCTTGATGGATTCTTTATGTAGATCCTCCCACTCAACGGGGTGATGCCGAAATGAAGGGACTAACCAACCTTTTAGCTTTAAGGCATCGAGTAACTTAGATATACAACAAATCTCATTGGTCTGTCGGAACAAGCCTATTATAAGTTGTACTATATCGTCTAAACTGACTTCATCAATGGGTACCACCCAATTATCTAACTCTCGATCCCACTTTCGAGATTCCATGAACAGGGTACTAAACTCCTGACAGTCAATGGCCATTTTTGAAGGCAAGTTCAGCCCAAATTCTAGAAGATGGTTTAGTAATGTGGTAATTCCATATGTTTTACTCCGGATCGGGTACGAACGACAATATACTCTCTTGTGAGAAGTGACAGAGCTTAGGCGGCAAAACAGGTAGGGTGTATAAGAAATTATGGGTAGACTTTAAAGGGTATGGGTGAAAATATAGGTATGATGGGTGCTTTATTAGCTATAACCTGGGTAGATGGATTGAACTCTGGGTCATCATATAGGCTAGGTAGAGTGAGTTAGGAGTTTCCTTTCGTGATTTATATGCTGAGACTTTGAGGGTAAAGAAGTCAAACTAGAAGTTGGAAGCTAAGATGAAAGAACGTGACATAATGATAGTAATAATACCGATTCTTTGATTGAGTATCTTAGGGAACCTGAGAAGACTCTTGAGGATAAACTAGAATACGTTGAGGGTGAGAGAGATAGTTTTTGTGGCTTGATGGAGACTATGAAAAAGGAGCTCTTTAGAGTTTGAGGAGTCTAGGCATTATAAGATTAGCGAGCTTGAGGAAAGATTAAGAGATTCGAGTAAGGTTAAGTTTGATTTGGAATCTACGTCGAAAAAGTTAGATAAGATGTTAAGCTCCTCCCAAATCAAGTATGATAGGTGTGGTATTGTTTCAATGATCATGTTGCTCCCATTCCTAAAGCCAACACCACACGTGTGAGAGAGCCAACTAGGAATGTTAGGAGAGGTCCACATTTAGGTAACATTCCCTGTCATATCTACACTTGCACTCATTGCGGTAGGAAGGATGGCCTTAGGCATTTTTTATTCGACCTTAAGAATGATACTCAGAAGTTTAAGAATAAAGTCATTTCGGATCCCAAAACTCCCTTGCGTCATTACACATCTACTTAGGATTAGGAAATTAGACATAGAGGCTTTAGGAATTAGACTTCATGACTCTCATTTTCTTGCACATGATTCTCCTCGTGTTAGATCGTCCGGTTGATTGTGTTAGATGTTTGATATAAACTATCTTTGCTAAATGATATAACCTTTCTAGTGTTATGGTTCATGTATCTTTTGTATTTGATCTTTTTCTTTCTAAGGTCATTTTAAGAAAAACACAAAAAGGGCTTTATTTTGTGTAAAAAATATTTTGAAAAACACAAAAATATTTTCATTTTTTTCTTGAGTTTACACTTTCGATATGGCATATCGGTGTGCTTGGACCCCATTCACTTCATTATTTCCATGTGACTAGGACATTTGATCATAATTTTAGATGCTTAGATTGATCTTAACCATGTTTTTAATGGAGTTTTTTTAACTTGACTTGCATTTAAATTTGACTATGTATATGCCATTTCACACACATGTATGAGCTTATTTGAGTGTTTGAATTCTCATGTGCATTTGAGTTTGGTGAGATGTTCTCCTCTTAATCTTGTCATCTAAGAATATATAAGACTTTGGGGGAGTTGTGCATGTAAGAACTATTGCCCATGATGATATATATTATTTATTGAGAAAATATGTGTGTGCACGAGAAAGGGCTTTGAGAGGCCTGTGAACTCGTCGTGAAAGCCAACGTTTAAAAGAAACCAAGAAAAAAAAATTAAGGCATTGAAAATAGCATATTTTTCCAAAAAGGACCAATAGGACATCTCTTAAAAGAGAAAGTAGAACTTCAAAAGAAGAATAAATTATATAACAAGTATCATTTGTGTTTATCGTTTAAGGGAGTTTAGTTAAAGATCAACGGGTTTGCACAACAAATCCTAGGTTGAAAACGTCATGCCCTGAAGCTATTGTTTTGTAGTATTATCAAAATTCAAGACTTATGTGCATGATTTCTGTTTAGTTCATTAAGTTCAATTTATAATTTCCACATATGGCTAAACCATAGTTTGATGACATTTAGCGATCAATTAGAGCATCTTGAACGTATCTATGTGTTTGGATTGTGATTCATTTTTGTTAGTTCACACCCATACACTAGATTCCATGTTTAGGCACATCGATAGCATGTTAAAGTGTAACTCATTTTTATTCTTGAGTCGATATTTTACCTATTTTTGAACTATCAGGTATTTATTTCACTATTTTAACTTTCTGGGCTGATATTACATACTTCACTGGGTTAGAATTGAAGTTTTTGTATCTCGTTATAACTAGGTATCATGGTCATTAGAATGACATTCATATGTTATTCGATAGGTGGTTCAAGCAAGGTTTGAAAGTAAAGTAGTGGTGGGTCGTTAGTTGGTCTCTAGAGAAAGTGCTTCAAGCAAAATTCGCACGAGGGTCTTCTACTTTTGGTCGCTAGAAGTGAGATCTATCATGAATCTCGTGAGGTACATATCTCATTAGACCGACTATTTTTATGGTTCGAGTGATGCCGTTTTATCGTTCTAGTGACTTCGTACTATCGTTCGAGCAATATGTTAAATCGATTATAGGATTTTACTTCTCACTTCTGCCATTTTACCCATATCTTTTTTTAAATTCATCTCTCTCTCTCTCTCTCTCTCTCTCCCCCCCCTTGCGATTTTTACCTCCCGCCATTGTTGGTCAGTAAAAGATCTGAAAGCTTTGATTTTTCACTAGTTGCGATCCCATGCTACTAGATTGTTTGGTCTACACTCTTCTGTTATCCGGTACTTATCATGTTTTGAGTTTTTAGCTGGTTTTTGTTTGATTATTGATTTAAAAAAATTAAATGGTTATTGCTCTACATACACCCGTCTTTATTGAACTGATTCTTATTTGTGTATGTACGATGCTATATCAGTTGTGTTTTTGGAATAAAAAATCAAACCTTTGTTAGGGGATATCTGTGTCTCTTTTTGTTGTTTGGTTTTTTATTTAAAGAATTAAATATCTGCACATGTACATGCACATACGTTTTATAGTGATGATTTTCTTTGTGTATTCATGATGTTGGCCCTTTTTATTTTTGAATCAAAAATCATATTTGGTTTGAGTTTTTTTTATTATAGTTTTTAATTTTTTGGGTGCCCCTATGTGTATCACAAATTTTCAAAATTTTTTGTATACATATTTTTTGGATTTTGGGGATACACACACCTAATTTTGTCGCCTATTTTTTTACGCATGTCAGATTTACTTTTGACTTATCCTGATGATATATATTTTGTTTGCTACTGTTGGTTGGTTTTATCTTATTTTTGCGGTAGTTGGGATGCATTGTGTATGGAGATAGGTTCTTAGATTCTGTGAGAGTGTTGGGTTAGATATAGTTGATTTCCTACACATTACCAATTACTTTCCCTGTCTATTTTTACCCATGGCATGTGGACAGAGATGTAGAGGTGTCCCCACTAGACATCTAGATGAGAAGCCAACCTCGGTTAACGCTTAGGTCGCTCATGCCAACTGTCCTCGCTACTCAGAGGATAGGTGGGCTACACGCATCGAGTTCGAGCACTATTATGTTCTTTGCCTACACATTGGTGCCATTGTTTGGTAGATAGTTTTTTACATAATCGAGTTTGGATTATACCGAGTCCCAGCGTGGATTGCCGGTAGGGGCTGGGAGCCCATGTTTGATCTTTATGGTCTTATTTATCCTGATCTCATTCACGAGTTTAACTTCCTTACGATTTGCACGTCTGTTGGCCTTCAGGTTTATGTACATGGTGTTAACGTTGTAGTCACCACCGATCTTATCGTCGAGCTCCTACACATTCCCTACATCCCCAATGTGGTTTTTCCAACCATTGCTCATGATGGTCCTTCGACCGATGAGGTCTTCCATCATTTCTTTCGGGAGGTTCCTCACCAATCCTCTATTATGTATCATCATCAACTTCATTCAAATTTTCGCATTCTTAATTGGTTTGTCTCATCAACGATATTTCCTAGGATTAATCATACGCAGCTTTCCTTGGATATCATATACTTTATGTATGTCGTTTCTCAGAGGTGGGATATCGATCTTCCTTCTCTTCAACTTCAAGTTACGTCATCTTTTCCATGCAAGGGCCGCACCCCTGTACGTTCTGGTCTTCCTTATGGTTTCCTTGTTTCATTCATCTATGAGGCAACCATAGTCCCTCTCCTTAATGATGAGGTTACGCAGGAAACCATTTCTCCCATAAACGCGAACACCATTCGTCGCTTTGAGAGCCATCTTAGTGAGGCAGATCATTTTAATCCTACTATTGTTAGGTCTTCATATGGTGGTGGTTTCACATCTCACTCCATCAGTCCCTCTACTTCTGAGCCCTCTTTCGTCGATACCAGACCTACAACTCACACTACTTATGCTTGTAGACATGAGGAGGATAGGATACATATGCAGTCACAACTCGAGGAGCAAAGGAGGTTTATAGAATCCATGATGACCCTCTTTGATGAGGAGTCATAGGCTAGAGCATGCCAGAAGTCTCAAATGCCAGCATAGTTTGATGAGACGCGGCATCAAGTGCAGAGTCGCAGTGCCAGTTCTTCGAAGATGACATCGAGATGATGGGACTTCACTCAATGATGATGATGATGCGGATTGTGCTTGTTGATATTATACCTCATCTACATTGTATTTTGAGACATTTGTTTTAATTTCATGATGTATTTATTCTATATCGTCATATATAATGTATTTATTGATACAATTATGGATTATCTCTTTTTGGTTTTTCTATCAGCACATTTAGCTTCTTGGACATGGATATTTGATGAATATCATTATATGTGGTTTTATCTATTCACTTGTGGCATCTGATTTCTACTGATGTATCATGTTTACTCATTTGATCGTTATATGCTCCATTTATCTCTTTACTTGTATCTTTGATATCCATTGTCATGTTATTCCACATTACTGATGTTGAGTTATTTTATCTAGCCCTGCTTATCATGTGTTGTTTCAATACTGCTAGATATTTTACTCATGTGTAGTCTATCCCATGATGTGTCTATTCTAGTAAAAAAGGGGGAGATATATGTGATGTAGGGGGAGTTTTATTCATTATTTTATTTATATATATTTATGTTCCTCAATACTTCACTTGGGTATATGTTTGTTTGTTTGTTTCATGTGTGTAGATAATTTCAGAGATTAAAATTTTTCGGCTACATCACACTCAGACAGTTTGAGTCTAGGCTAGCTATTGAGTTGTGATCCCACAAAGCCTATGATGTTCCGAGTTGAAGAGTTTGCAGTTTAAAGATTTGAAGATGATATCTTGCCGAGTTTATTTCTTCACACTTTGATTAATTCTAGATCACACAAGTATATATGCTTAGTGATTTATGGTATTTATAATCTTAGTTTAAATGATGGATGCTTTAAAATTAAAATTAAGTTGCGGATTTGAAAAATAATTTTTGGAAACGTATTTGAAATATTTCTGAGTTGAAATGTTTGTAGAAATTTTGAGGATTTATTGAAAAATAAAATTAGATTTTTCAGGTCCTTCAAACGACATGGTGTTTTCATTTGAACGATGATCCACCTCGAATTTTGTATTTTCATATTCAAGGACTTCGTTTACTATGAAATTGGGAGAGAACCTTTGTCGAAATGTTTCTGCAACTGTTTGCAAAAAGTTCTTGAAGTTTTCCATCATCTGGAGTTTATCAAGATCAAACCTCATAATTCCATATCTTGTGATATTGAATTTTGTTACTGGAAAATTTCTCTTCATCCTTTGAATAATCTTTTCATGCGATGGATTCTTTGCGTGCTGGTTACGAAGAAGAAAAGTGGATTCCGTGTTCTGATTCATTGACATGTCGAGGCTATGTCGGTGGATACCGAGGTACATGTGGAGTCATTTGTTGTGGATGCTTGCATGGGTGGATTACTACATTGTCCTGTAGAGGAGCGGTTGAATAAGGGAAGAGGCGTCAATATTTGTGGTGATCGAGTCGTTGAGTAAGATTGTGTTCTCTCTTTATAATTTTTCATATCATAGTGATTGTCTGGCCTGGCCATCCGAGATTTTTCCCTTAGTGGTTTCCTCGTACATCGGTGTTTCTTGTGATTTATTTATTTATGCTATGTATTTAATCACTTAGATGCATGCTATAGGATTAACAAGATAAAATTGGTAAATCAAAATTGGGTTTTCACAAGATAAGTTTAAGCTTGCCAAAAGATAAAATTTGGAAATTTCTAAAATAGTGATTTTGCTTAAAGATAAGGGATTAAAGGCCTCCTCACAATGTGATACCGAGTATATAATATACAGTATTATGTTATTTATGGATCCTAGTACTTATATAGCATTTCAATTATGAATTTGAGTGCATATTTATATGTTAAAACTACATCATCAAAGACAGGTGTTTTACAAGTATTCTAGGAAAACACAGATTCGTGAGGGTCATCATTGAGACGATAATGTTCGCTCTTAGAAGTGGTGAAGAGTATTCGGATTTTAAACTTTGGTTTTAGCAAAGTTTCAATATGTCTCGGTTCACAGGCCTTTTCCTTAAAATGGTTTTTAAAAGTTCGTTTTTGTGTTCTACTTAGTTAAGCCAGTTTATTAGCACTTGTTTAACATATGAGTTTTTGGTGAAAACTAGGCCTAAATATAAATGCTATAAAGTGCATACCTGGTCCCCAAATGGGGGTCGGGTTACGACAGTCTAGAGAAATATGGACATTTATATATCATAGTTTTTATTTATGATATTAAACTAAGATTTATGCAAAGTTTCTTTATCCTTGTAGCATGAGCCAAATTTTGGCTGAGGGATTAGATTAGAGAGGAAGTGGTTGTATTATCGGGTAGATATTCGACTGAGGAACCTTAGATTGTCAAATTTTCGCGAGAAATGATGCTTTTCTAGGCTTTTAAATCCACTTTTGTAACTTCACTTTCAAAAGCCGGAGTTTCGCAAAATATTCTCAATCCAAGATCGGGGGAAAAGAGATTAGAAAACCATATCATTATTTAGTTTTGTTGTTATTTTCAAGGTTGTGGAGACATCCTTTTATGAATACTGAGGCAAGTCTAATAACCGTAAGGTTAATGTGGGGGGGGGGGGTAATCACAGGGGACATGTATATGGTGGATGGAATTTGGTAGGAATCGTGTACAGCCGAATCCTTTTGGAAGGACGATTGTCTTAATTGATTGACTACATAGTTAATTGATCAACAATTTAATCAATATTTTAGGGAAAAATATCTTTTGGATAAGATTTTAAGGCAAAACTATCCTAATTGATTAACTGTAAAGTTAATTGATTAACTGTAAAGTTAATTGATCAACTGTACGGTCAATTGGTGAAGCTTGTGGTTATTTAGCCATTTTGAATGATTTAGGAGGGAACAGGCAAGCTCTAATTGGAGTGTGGCTTTCAGTGTTAGAAATATATTTCCAATATATAAAACTTTTATGTTTACCAATTTTCATGGTTATGAAGTTTGGTGGGTCCAAAATGTCCATAAATTTATATTTAGTGTAAATCATCTCCATTAGGAGTCTCCTTGGCTTCGACCTTTGAAGTGAGGCACAAACGGGCATAAGGTAGATTGGATAAAAGGTGTTTGGACATGTAGTGTTCATTGTAAAGTTTGTTAAGTCCATAGTGGGATTGGGATTTGTGGGATGACTTTACATATTTACAAAAGTTTAAGGTTTTCCTATCACTGAAGTCGGGATTGTTAAGAAATCTCCCTTTAGGATTTTGGGAGGATGGTAGGTTATGAAAATGATGAGCCATTAAGGATCGAACTACCTACAGTTATCTTTGTGTTTTCTTCCCAACTGAGGGAATTGATCATTGCATCCGAGATTCGTAAGTCTCTTAAGTGTTAATTCTTTAATTTTGAATATGAGTGAGTTTGAGACCCCCAACGAGGAATTTCTACACGAGCGTATTCAATTTCAATGAATGAACTAGTGGTATATACTTTAACATAATTAATGGTATCCCCCCAATAGAATCACTGTAATTAATTGTGGGACCAAAAGATGTTAATTATTCGATTATGTTGGACAAAAGATTCCTATATTGTACGGATAGCATAATGAAAAGATGAAATGTTTGTCTAGTTATTGGTGAATTGATTTAGGATCCAATGAGAAATCTCACTTCAGAAAGGAAGTAGGATGCTCAATAATATTAATTATAATTGGCAGTACAGGAATACAAAATTAGAATTTAATAAAAAGCTAATTTTCACATATCTAATTTGAAATTAATTTTTTTAAATGAAGATTATATTATCTCAAAACATGCCCAACATTCAACCCACTTATTCAATATTAAAGGAAAAAATTATTTAAAATGAATTTCATATATTGGAAAAGAAATCTAGACATTATCCTCACTGTTAAGGATTACAAGTTTATTTTAACTGAATCATGCTGTGTCAAGCCTAGTGAAGAGGCATACGAGTTGGATGCCTCTCTTACCAAAGGTGGAAAAGCTGATCAGATGGCTCATCTCTATATATTAACCTATATGACCATTTTATTGCAGCACCAACATAAAATCTGTCAAGTGCTTATGACATGATTCTAAACCTTAAGTACATGTTTGAGGGTGAGAATACTATCACAAGACTGAAAGTTGTGGTGAGGCTGGTAAACACAAAGATAGGAGATAGTATTCCCATGAATGATCACGATGTAATGATGATGTTCATATTAAGGGAATAAGAAATTCTTGGATCGAAAAATAGATGGAGAAAACGATATCGACTTCGTGAGCTAGTCATTACCGAATTCCTTTAAGTAGTTTTGCCTAAAAATATTATATGAACAAGTTTGATTACTCCTTGGTGAAAATAATTAAAGAAGCCACAATTTTGGATAATATCATCAAGAAAAAAGATGTGTGTAGGTTTCTCATAGATTCCTATCTTCTTCTATCCATAAAGGTAATAAGAAGAAGAAAAGGAAGTCTTAGGTATAACAAATGATATTAAAATAATTTAGGGAAGAGGGATATAATAAAAAGGAAAGTTTTATATCCACAAAGGTCAGGATACTAGAGGAAGTAATTACCATCCAACTTAGTTAAATAGAGATATGGAATTGATAATTTCTCCTTAGTTATTAAGTCATGATTTTTGGTCAAATCTGCTAGGATCTGGTTCATATATTCGGAAGACACTAATCATGTTTGCAAATATTTATGGGTATTCTAGGTCACCATGAGACTCAATGAATAATAAATATTATGTTTGTTAGGGAGTAGTTTAATCTGGGGAAATACTAGATTTTGGTACATTTTTTACTTGAGTAACTTTGGTTGCGTCTACGTATCTGTTATAGTCAGAATAAAAGTAAGCATAGTTCGTGGGTTCGTACTATTCATCAAAAAACTCATTATGGTGGAGAGGAGAGGTGTATAACAAAAACTCCTTAGTTTTGGTGTAAAACTATGGCTTTTTTCATATGAATAATGGTGGAGAGAGGTCGCCATGTTCCTCTTCCAAAACTCTTACTCCCTTAGTAAATAAGAAAGGCCTTCTTATAACCAAATAAACCAAGTGGTCTTCCACATGTAAATATAATTGTGGATACATGTCCAAAAATCCGTGGTGATACACGTCCTAATTTGAATGGAATGTGTAGCATAACATATATTGCAACCTCCACACTGTAATAATTGACTAGATAATGTATAAATAATATATAAATACGTATAGTATACTAAATGCAAAAAATAATATTTAAGTTGCATAAACACATGTGATATTATGGACTTCTATCAAAATTAATGAATTCTAATCTGATTTAAAAATTAAATGGAAGTCTTATCGTTAAGCCCCTCTTATATTTACCCCCTTGTACATAGATGATGTGTTGATACTTGGCTAAAACATAAGGGCTATGTGTATGAAACACTTTTTTAGTCAATTTTTCTATGTTTGATCAAACTGAGGATCGTGAGTATTGATATCATAATTTATACTTCAATTTACTGGAGCTAAAAATGTGTTTGTGATGGACCATGATATATATTTTTAATGGACCCTCTGACTTTATTTCAAAGGATCTCATTGGTTTATTTTGATGGAACTCGTGGTCATTATTTTATTCTAATGATATATTTAAATTTCCTCTAGTTGTCCCTGCTCTGATTTCGAGGAGTATATGGGGGCTACCCAATGTATCTCAAACAAACATATATCCACAGTTTTATTTGGGCTTTTCGTAACTCTATTTTTCTAGAATCAATATGTGTTGGTAAGAGTGAATATTACAATTGCCCCTATTTTGGTCACAACTTTATGCATATACATGCTAGTGGCTTGATTTATTAATCAAGATTTTATGAACACACATGTAGGTGACTCGTTAAATTTACAAACAATTTTAGTTCATACACATAATGATGAGTCGTCTGAATTTTAAATAATATTTTAGGGAATACTCATGCTCGTGACTCGTCTGAATTTTGATAAGATTTTAGTTCATACACATGTTAGTTACTAATCTAAATTTGGATGAGATTTTAGTTCATACATATGTTAGTGACTCATCTGAATTTAGATGGGATTTTAATTCATACAAATGATCGTGAATCATTTTGAATCACCGTGGGATTTTTGTGTGAATACACATGCTAATGACTCATCTGAATCACGACGAGTGTTTGGTGCATAGACATGCTAGTGACTCATCTAAATTATAAATAGATTTTAAGTACATACACATGCTAGTGGATCATCCAAATCATGATGAGATTTTGAGTGCATACACATGCTAGCGACTCATCCAGATCATGATAAGATTTTATTTCATACATATGCTAGTGAGCAGTGGAGATGAAGATGAGATTTTTAATGCACACACATGACTGTGAGTCATACAAATCATGATGACATTTTAGTACATACACATGCCAATGACTCATCTAAATAACTACAAGAATTTTAGTGGATACACATGATAGTGAATCATCCAAATCACAATGAGATTCTTAATGCATAGACCTTCTCGTGACTCATCCAAACCATGAAAATATTTTTAGTGCATACACATGCCAGTGACTCGTCCAAATCACGACGAGATTTTCAATGCATACACATGCTAGTGACTCATTTAAATCACAAGAGATTTTTAGAACATACGTATGATAGTGATTCATCCAAATCATGACAAGATTTTAATGCAGACACATGCTAGTATCTCGTCCAAATTATGGTGAGAGTTTTAGTGCTTACACATACTAGTAAATTATCCAAATCATGATGATATTTTTAATGCACAAACATGCTAGTGAATCGTGAAATCATTGTGATATTTGTAGTACGAACACATGCTAGTGACTCGTCCAAATCACGAAGAGATTTTTCATACATACATCTGCTAGTGATCCGTCCAAATCATAATGAGTTTTTTAGTGCAAACAAATTCGAGTGGCTCGTTAAAATTAGGTGGAGAGTTTAGTGCATACACTTGATAGTGACTCGTCAAAATCACGACAAGATTTTTAATGAATATACATGCTATTGACTCGACTAAGTCACGATGATTTTTAGAGCATACAAATGCTAGTGACACGTCAAAATCACAACGAGCTTTTTAATTAATACACATGCTAGTGACTCATCTAAGTCATGACAAGATTGCTAATGCATACACATCCTAGTGACTTGTCCAAATCATGATGTTATTTTTAGTGCATACACATTCTAATGGTTCATCCAAAACATGAATAGACTTTTGATGCATACAAATATTAATGACTCCTACAAATCACAATGAGATTTGTAGTGCATAGACCTGCCAGTGACTCGCCCAAATCACGACGATATTTTTGTGCATACACATTCTAGTGATTCATCCATATTATAATGAGATTTTTAGTGCGTACACATGCTAGTTACTCGTCCAAATCACAGCAAGATTTTAGTGCATACACATGCTAGTGACTGGTGTAGATCATGACAAGATTCTTAGTGCTTAAAAATTCTAGTAAGTATTCCAAATCACATTAAGATCTTGAAATTGCATCTTCTTAGCGGATTACCAATGTGGTAAGGTTTTGTAATATAATGCACCGCTGATGGAGACTTACCAAAATATTGATATGGTTTTTGTAATATAAGGCACCAATAAAGGCGACTTACCACAATGTAGGTAAGATTTTTATAATATGATGCCATATCTAATGGATGTCTATGATTTGTGTCGTCGATTTCTGAGTGACAACTAGTTGATCAATTTAAATTTATTGCGAAAGTAATTGAAGAAGCTTTATTAATGGACAGGTAATATCATGATACCACGTGTGCTGCCTTTTATTTTATTTGTTAGGAGATAAATGAAATAAAACACATACAAGGGTAACTTTTTGTGCCATGACTTATCAGCGTTATAGAATTTATTATAGCGTGTCATCTCAGGATTTAAAAAGATTTGTCAATGATAAAATGGAATTGTATGGCTTAATTATGACTCATTGATAGGACTCACCAAATTAATATGGCTTTTTTGACACAATAATATAATATTGCAAATGGTTAGTAAAAATAAAAAAATATCTAAGTCCAATTCTCATTATGCCCCCTTTAGTTGATTTGATTTGGTTTGATTTTATTTTACGTAATAAAATATGATAAAATAAACTCAAGTGCGGGGATATATGTGCAATGAATCATAGAAACTACTCTAATAGTTGTATCGTGCACAAAAGATTAATATTATTTAAGTACATCCCGTATTAAATTTGAGGGTATATATAATCTCGAGGTGAATCATGAGTTGTAAAACATACCCGCGTATTTCATAAATGATTCATAATGCGTGAATATGAAATATAGGCATAGAATAACATTTTTGAATGTCATAAAATACTTAAACGAAGCGTCATAGCGTATTTCATAGAAGATTTAATGTTCTTATACAACTTCTTGGATCATCGACATAACTGATGGATTTATCATATCAATTTAGGTAGTACCACATGACAATGGTATATATATCAAAAAGCTTACTTTCTCGTGTTGAAAGTAAAACAAATATGCACAATTCTTGTGTGTTTAAGATGTTTGAATCAAAGATGGAATATCGTTGCAAGGAAACATATATTTGATTCCTTTCATAAGCTTACTTTGTTTGTACGGGCAACATATTTATGATTTTGCATAATCGAGGAGTGTTGGATGGTTTCAAGTTTTCAATTTATTTCCTTTTCAAATGTAATGATAAAGGAATAATGTGTACGTATGGTGGAGGAAGCATATAAAATATACATATATCAATGACCAACACACATTTATATAGTTCCTCATAGTCAAGAGAGCACACATATTTTTAAATACTCGACTTCATCTTATATATAAATTTACACACATAAAGTATAAAAAAAATAAATCATGTTTATTCTAAAACTTTTAAAGTCATAAATAACCTCTTGTATGATAGTTGTACCAGTAGTGTTATACTATTAGCTAAACTTGCTTCTGATACTATCATGTCAACTTTTTTTATAAGGTGATAAAAGTTAACTCAATGAAATAAAAGGAGTATAACGGAATAAAGCCTTAGAGGAAAAAGTAAAACTAGTGTTGACAAAAGAAGTTGTGTCCAATAGTTTTCTTTTATCTCAGAACCAAATCAGTCAAAAGGTGAGTCAATTTTGTGTAAACCCATTTGATAATCCATAGTGATTCTATTTTAAGAAGAACCTCATAAGGAAAAAAATTTCAGTTTAAGAAAATCATAGTGAGAATAACTTCAAAGGTTTATAAAAGAACTTCATAAGGAAAACTGTTCTAATTTAAGATATGAGGTGGTTTAAATGCTTTAAGACGAACTACAATTAGGCACTCCAAGACAAGGACTCTGCTATTTGTCAGAAGGCAATGAATACTAAAATGGATTAGATGTATTCAAATTTAGTTAGGGAACTTTTCGACTTATTATATGGGATTAAACCAAACGGATGCAAATGGATTTATAAGAAGAAAAGAGGAGTTGATGGAAAGGTGAAAATCTTCAAGGCAAGGCTTGTTGTGAAAGGATTTACTTAAAAAGAAGGGATTAACTATGAGGAAACCTTCTCACTGGTAGCCACAATCTATCCATATTCTTTTATCTATTGTGGTTCACCTCAATTATGAAATTTGACAAATGGACATCAAGACTGCATTCTTACATGATAGTCTTGATGAATGAATCTATCTGAATAAATTAGATGGAGTCATATTGAATGACCAAGAATTCAAGCTTTGAGAGATTAAGAGTCCATTTATTGACTTAATCAAGCAATAAGGTTTTGGAACATCCATTTTAATCGGGTAATTATAATCAATGCTTTTATATAACTTATGTGTATAATAAGCATGATGGAAATGTAGTGGCATTTTTGGTAATTTACATAGATGAAATTATCATAATTAGTAATAATGTGAGTGTGTTATCCATCATAAGAGTGTGGTTCTCTTGTCAGTTCAATATAAAAGACCTAAAAAAACTAGTGACAACCTCAAGATCCGGATTTTGCTTTATCAGAAAAACAGGATGCTAGGATGTTAGGCATGATTGGAAAATAGGATGTTGGGCTTATCGCTAGACACTAAAATTGATGATGTGATCACGATATTTTTTTTATTTAAAATTACAAGAAATGATTTCTTCGTTTTAAATATGGAATCTCTTTGTCTATGTATCAGTGTCCTAAGACACTTAGTGGGATAGAAATGATAAGGAATATACCTTATGTTTTGGCAATGGGAAGATCCATGTCTGTTATGTTTTATACAAGATAAAACATATTATTTTTCACTGGCACGGTCAGCAGATTCCAATCTCACCCAAGTTATGAGCACTAGACTACAATAAAGCACATTCTTAAGTACTTGAAAAGGATCATATACTATGTGTTGGTTTAATCAATTGGTAGTACTCTAGATTTAGTGTACATAGACTTAGATTTCAATCCAATAAGTATTCAATGAAATCAATCTCAAAATATGTGTTTAATCTAGGATATGAATCCATAAGTTGTAGGAGTATTAAGAAATCTTATATTGATAATTCGAATATTGAAGTTGAATATGTTTCCATTTCAGATGCAATGGGAGAAGTCATTTGATAAGGCTAAGAAGATTGAGCACAAGTATCATTTGATAATGGAGGTAGTGCAATAGGAGAAGTCATCATGACTAATATTTCATCTCACGACATCCTACAAAATCATTTTTTAAAGATCTTACTAGCTAAGGATTTTAATAGTCGTGTAGTGGTAATGAGTGTTAGACGCAAAAGAACCATTCTTACTTTAGGATTATATAAGGAAATATTTAAGTTATCTCTACATATTCATTAAATATTAGCCTCCTTATTATATCACCTACAATATCTGCAGAAGGTATAGTGATCTAAACCTTATATCTTTTTTAATTTTTAACGCATGATCGATTGAATTTTTTGGTAAGAAATTTTTTGAACAAAATCAACCCCCGGTAAATTGATAAACCAAATCACTTCTATATATGAACCAATATTCAAAATTCTTCGAAAGGATTCGAACAAGGTTTAAACAAACAATATTAAAAGACTTTTGATAACATTAAATAATATTTTACCCAATCATCGATGCTCATTTCACAATAACGTGGCTTATCATTCGTCCTATACTTAATAGTAACTGACATAGTATCTAGGACTAATATGGCCTAAGATATTGAAGAGTCACTAAAAGAACATGTCATTTACTATGTTAGTAAAAAACTATTTGGATTCAAGGTGAATTTTACTGCATTGTAAATGGCACGTGTTACCCTTGTTAAGGTCACCCAGAATCATTGACATTACATGATCGCATTCCCTATCAAACTTGTGTCCTAAATATATCCCATGAAATACCTACTGGTGAAAATCTCCTTATTAAGACCCATGGACTGATGGTTATTCCTATTTTCCAAATTCATAATTGTTCGCTTTATAAAGAAGAACCTTATTAGAATAACCATCTCTAACTCCCTCGAAGATTAACCTATGAATGAGGGTGATGTATGGATTATGAAATTTCCAGATGAAGAGATTCTTTTCACTTCCACTAAAGATCTCCGATCAAATTTTATCTTTAACTATGTGGCCAACAAGAATGGGTATAGAATTTGGATACCATTAATAATTCCTGACAGTTCATACATTCATATCCCCGTCGAAAAGGAATCCAATATCTTAACATTTACATGGATTTATCCTTAACCATAGGAAAAGTTCTCAAAAAGTGGAAAAGCTGAAAAACTTTTCCCCTTCGATACTCACCTCAAGGACCTTACCTCACAATTTATGGATGTCGCCTTCCTTTATTTTTCTTGTAAGAGTATAATATAATTCAATTCCACCATAGAATAGATTGTATAAATTCATAGATTGCAACATGTTTTGGTCTTCATCTAATAGGACACCGAAAAGGTTCATCAATGAATCAGATTCACTCATTATCGAACCTCAAGCACACCACTTAGGAAAAGATATAATACTTAGCAGACTTAGATTCATCTTGGTTGATCTATTTTTTTAAACAAAAAATATTTTTAATTAACATTTGTTTTGTAATTTTATGAAATACACATGAAAATATTTTTTTCAAATAGACAAATTTGTTCTTTTATAAAGACTTTCATCTCTTTTTGCATTTTAAATATGATTTTTCATATGAGAAACAAACTTTCTCGGAGTTTGCCCCAAAATTATTTTGGAAATCTTCTAAAGGAAAACTGGAAAAAATATCTCAACACATGTGCAACCTACCTTGCCTCAGCTTTGTTGCAGTGATGACTTGCCTCCCTGTAAAAAAAACTTGTCGTTGGCATTTTTAATCTATATTTTAAAATCTTTGGACAAAGGCGCACTTTTCTTCGCATAAGTTTGTCTTCATCTATGGTCCTCCTTGCTACAATGATATTGTCTCACTGGTTACTTTGGTCCCCATGCAAAAAGTTTGAGCATGTGCATGGCCTATATCTTTTAAGGTTCATTGCAGTGATGCAAAGCTCACTGCAGTGACCTTGCGACGATCTATGTATAACTATGCCAAATTTTGCATAAGATCTTTCTTTATGATCTTCTTGATTAATATGTAAAGTAAAACTTTTTGGGTGACTAAACCCTGATGTTACTACTTGACACCTTAAGAGTGTGACACCTAGCATTTGAGCCTCTAAACATTTTCAAATCAAAACACTATAAGTTAAGGTAATGTCTACTTTTCCAAACTAAGAGTGACAGCTTCGAAAATATTTGAGAGAATATTTTTTCACACATACTCTTTACATTCATTCAAGCCTTTGTTTCTAATAGAGGAATATTTTCTCACTTTAGTTTAATAATATAGTCTTTATTGGTAATTAAATATTTTCTCTTCCTTTGCATGAGAAAACTCTTTATGAGATTTAAAGCACCACACCCCTTTTTCAAAACACCCCATCATACAAATCTATAGTATTCCCTCAAAATTCTTAGCGTATTATTTTTGTTGCTTGAAGGTTCCATCCCAAAATAAAAACTTTTTTCTTCAAACTCTAAATGAAGAAAGTTAACTCTACTTTGAAGAGAATGTTTGGCCAGAGGATTTGAAGACATTAGTTACGGACCAAAACAGATCATGGTTGTGCAGTGTTCTCCTACTATTGGCTTTATCTATGGAGAATATGGTGAAAAATAGTGTCTAGTTAGTTTCATCAATATGAGGTTGTAAATCTATTTGTTCTATTTGTAAAACTATGCTATAGTGTATTTGTGATTCTTATTGGCCTGAGATTTTTCTCATTAGTGAGTTTTTCCCTCCTACATCCAGTCTTATACTTATTTTATTCTTTCGCACCTTTTAGAATTATTATCTTAATTAAGAAGATAAAACTTGAAAAGATTATAAAACTTGGTAAAATATTTTGTCACATAGACTTTTGGATTATTAAACCCTTTTGTAATAACAAATTAACAAAACTCTTTTCTTTAAATTAGGTAAAATAATTTTATTTATGTAGCTACCATCAAGGCACACTCTCAACTGGTGTTAGAGCACGTTTCCAAGTTTTAGGTGTAAAAACCTAGGTATAGACGATTTTTGAGTTCAAGGGATAAAATCCCAACCCTATGACATCCTCCGTTTCATGATAGCAGTTATTCCTATTGGAAAGCCCATATGTCAAACTCTTTAATGTCTATAGATTATGGTATATAGAATAGTGTGCTTGTGGGATGGACTTATTCCAAAACCATTATTAATGACATCCAAGTTGATAAGACTAGATCTAGTTGGGATGACATCGATTTAAAAGAGAGTGGCTAGAACATGAAGAGTATGTCCTCGATTGAGTTTAGATGTATATCCACATGTACAATGTTTAAGGAGGCGTGGGATGTTTTATAAATGATTACGAGGGCACATACACCGTGAATCATTCCAAGCTTCATTGTCTTACCACCCATTATGAACTTCTTACCATGAAGGAAAATGGAATTTTTAACGAGTTGTATAACGAGCTAAACAACAAAGTTATCATTGCCTTTGCTTTGGGGAAGACTGTAAAATATGATAAAATCATTGATAAAATCTTAAAGTCTCTTACCCCAGGTTCTGTGGAAAAGTGAATTCCATTAAAAAGGTTGAAGCCTTGCTTTGGAATCTAATGCGTGTAGGCGAATTTTTTGGCTCCCTATAAACTTATGAGGTAAATTTCTCTTATCGCATATGGAGAAACATCTAGATTTTAAGGATAAGAAGGCTTCTCTCGATTTTAGTTCCTATGATATTAATGAGGATGATATGACATTTCTTATTAAGTTTGACAAAAAGTGGAAAAAATATTTCAATCTAGAGGCGCACCCAAAAACTATCCACCTAAAGTCGAGATTAGTCATAAAAATGGAGAAAAGAAATATGAATATCCAACATCCTTCACGTGTTTACGTGTGGTGGTCGAGGTCATATGTCAAAGTAATGTACATAAAATATGAGTCATGGTGGTGGAAAAAACACATATCAGTCCATGTTTAGTAATGATTACTCTGACTCTAAAGATGAATCTAAAAAATGCAACTATGCTGCATGTATGGCAAGAAAGAAATTTGACGAGTTAAATGATTATGAGGATTTTGATGTTCCTCTTCTGCATAGTGATGAAATGACTATTCCTAGATCCTCTTTGAGAACTATTAATGAAGAAGAGGAGAGTGATCTTCAATTGAACTATGTTACACTTTATTAGGAATCCATAGACCTTGAAAGGAATAACATGTAACTCTCCACCAAGTTAGACAACACTGAGAACCAAATGCATAGGGTGAGTGAGAGTTGTGTGAGTGATTTTGTTAGTCCACACGTGTTGAATATTGAACTACATTTTGAAGGAAGTTCCATTGGCTTTACTCATATGAAGATTTAGTTACTTAGGATGTCCCTACATGAGAATCAAAACTCATGAATACTACTAAAGAATAGAATCTTTTTACTTGACACCAAGATACTATCCACAACCACTTTCAAGATGAATACGGTGAGTAAGTTTCAAAAGTTGGATAAGATGCTTTTTGGTGCCAAATTTTCTAGTATAGATAAATGAGAGCTTGGTTTAAAAAGTGATGGTTTTACGTCTAACCAAGCTTTCATAGAATCCTAATCCATTTTTCCATCTCCCATTAGTAAGTCTTCACCTCATTCAATACCAGAAGGAAGATAAGGGAATGTGACTTTCTTGTGTTCCTATTGTAACAAGGAAGGACACTTGAAGTAGTTTTACTTTAGACTTAGTAAGAAAGTACTCAAGTGACTCATCAATCTACAACCCTTTAAGTGCACACATTATCATAGGTTAGGACATGTTAAGGAGTTTTGCATTTTTCTTTAACTCGCATCACACTTAGATGATTTTGATAAGGGTCGATAGGAAAAGGAAGAAGAAAAAGTTTGAATCCCCTCAAAGGTTTCTACAAAGGAAACGGGAAAGAAAACTTGTTTGGTCATCACACAATTCCAATTTTTCCCCTTGATCCAACTCTTTAAGAATTGATCTATATAGGATTATAGAACATGCTATTGATAGATGAGAACTGGAATCCAAAGAAAAACGTTCCAAGGCTTGGTCCTTGTTCACAAAGAAATAAAATTATTTTTGTTTAAGTGTCTTAGAGTGTTTGGTTTACTCCTTTTGGATATGCATTTTGATTTATCTCTATCACTATTTATAATCTTTAGATATGATTTTTGTTTTTGTTCATACCTTTAGATTTCTGGCCTTGTATAATATTGGTTTTCTGTGCTTGTTTGGTATTATTTGACCTCATAAACTTAAATGAAATCCTACATGATTAGTTATTCTACTAGTGGTTCTATTTATGGATTTTAATACTCCATGCTTTGGCTTTATAGCTTGAATTGCCTTGGTAAATTGATCTTGCTATTTTAGAGTATTCGTCGTAACTCATGCACTTTTTACACGACATAACGAACTTGAGCATTTACCAAAAAAAATGAATGGATTGGTTTTTGACTTCTATCGGAAATTAAATGTTCTATACGATGTTTTGATAAAAGGGCGTCGCTGTTAATCATTCTGTGTATGTGAGTTTTATCATCGTGGTTGGAGTTGAAAATATATAAGTGTTCAAAATCATGAGTGATGATACGGTTAGGGCTGCAACTTTGGGTATTTATAATTACCTTAGAAAAAATTAGAAATAGATCTCCACCCCTTGTATTTATTGAGTGAAAGCCACCACATGAGAAATTACTCTAAACACTACTTGAGGGAGAAAATAATAGTTGAAAATTTTATTGGTTTTCAAGAAAAAATGCGGCTTTCTCTTTATTACTTAAAGTTCATTTTTTTTCAAAAGTGAGTTGAAACATTGATCTTCATTATCCAATTTTATGAGTTCATGTTCATTTTATTCACGTTCTATCACAAGTTATGACTTTGAAATCGTTCTATCATTTTTTGATTTAATTTGACCTTAGTCTATTAGATGCTAAAACCAATCTTTTTGTAAAGTATTTTACATAACCAATAACCACTGTATGATATTTTCTTTGCTTGTTTGGCCATTCAGAATGATGTTCTAGTGATTAAAATGAACCTTCTTTATTTCTAAGAATTCATCTGTATATTTCATTTTTATTTTGTGTTGTTTTTTACATAACTTTTATCCTCTAAAAGATGGCATGACCTATATCACCAGATCTTCGTTGCAATAATGACGGTGCGGCCTTCGAGAACTTTCTCGTTGTAGTGGTAATGTATGGGAACAATAAAAATACCAAATTGGGTCATTTTAATATTTTCCCACCTTTCTCTCAAAACCACCTTTGCCATTAGATAAACCTCCTTCCTTCCTCCCATTTTAGATCGTGGAGCTCCTTTAGGTTGTCTTTACCTCACCCTAGAAGATGAAATCATCATCTTGGTAAGTCTTTATTCCATAGATTCTCTAATTTAGTTTTTTTTTTTGTTAAGGTCTTGGTTATAGTTATTTTGTTAAATTTTGACGACACCTTTATCTATACTTTATGAGTTTTTACTTATCAAGAGTTTGGATTGAATCCCCTAAGTAACTTTTGTGTCCATACCTTCTGTTTTACATTTTTTTGGGTTTGTCCACTCATAGTATAGGATCCTTGGTTTTCATTTCCATATCTCAAAGTATTTTTATGCTTATGTCTTAGTCTGTGGTTTTAGGTTATCTCATTACTCCAATATCACTCTCACATACCTCGATCTCCATCAAACACTATAGATTTGATGAACTCTTCGCCCCCTTTTCGTGCATTAGGAGAGATCAATATATTCGGAATCTTTGTTGACACATGTTTATACAAATGTTTTTATAAAAGAGATTGGTTTGGTATTTTATCTCAAATAGGACCTTATTACCCCAACATGGTGAGATAATTTTATTATACTCTTGTAGATGGTAAGGACAATGAAGGCTATATAATTTGTTATATGCAAGTGATGGGAATTTAAGTGAAGATCAACCACTTTGGTGTTCTAGAATAAATGTATTCTAAATATCCTTACAAGAAGTTTTTTAGATCACCTAGCAACAGTGATGTTAACATTCTTTTGAACGATAAATGTTCTGATGAATGGAACGGTACGACTTTTTTTCATGTTTATCTTGCTAAATATTTCTCCATCCTAAATATAGTTGTTTTTTCTAGTACTTATACCCTATACCACCCTCATAACGTGGCTTGTAAATGTGCACGATTGTTATACGTCATTTGTTTTAGTATGTGTTTGTGTGATGTGATCTTGGACTGGATCTTTAATCACACTGAGGACAATTTTAAAGCTCACACTTTGACCTACAGTCGTTTGGTCGTGCATTTTCTTTTAGGGTGTGGAGTTACTTTGCTTCCAAAGGAGGTTGAGGAAAATCTAATGTCTACATTAACTATTCACTCATATGTCAAGTCAATTTCTCAACTTAGTGACCTTGTTTGCCCCACTATACTATTTCATGTCATTCCTCCACCATATCCTCCTCCTTCCCCTATATCACAAGAATTTATTCCATTGCCTTTAACTGAAAATGATTTGGCGATTATGTCTTTCCTTTCAATCATTATCTTTCTGGGTTTTCTTATCGCGGTCTGATTGCATTATCTATAACTCTTGTTTTTTTTTATCATACTAAGGATGAAATTTAAATAATTTTAATATACTATGGTATATAATAAATAGACTCGATCAACCAAATTTTAAGGAATTATGGGGCGTCACATAAGGTAGATAGTGAGATCATTAATGAATTCCCTCAATTCTAGTGGGACTGAGTGGTGGTGATAGGAAGAAAAGTGTTTTTACCTTATACGTATCCACCAAATAAGATGCATGATTAGGCATAAATATTTCACATATATCCCTTTAATTTCGGTCTTTTATGGTCCCATGCATCGTAATTGACTTGTTTTTATCTGATATTTATTCTACTAACTCTATTTGGCAAGTTTTTCATGTTTTGGGTATCTTTTATATGTTTTATATGTATTTCATGAAAAATAGTGCGAAAGAGAACTCGAAACAAGGAAGAAAACGAAGAAAAAGAGAATGAAAGGCAGTTTTCATAATTTTGTAGCCTTAGTCAAGAGGTGGGGCCAACTGGAAAGTT
Source organism: Sambucus nigra (assembly GCA_949130495.1). Lineage (NCBI taxonomy): Eukaryota > Viridiplantae > Streptophyta > Magnoliopsida > Dipsacales > Adoxaceae > Sambucus > Sambucus nigra. The sequence continues at coordinate 560,482,844 of OX422210.1, read as the reverse complement.
GAAGATCTTGAAGTTACAAGAACACTGAAAAAAATGACACCCCAATCCGAGCTTCGGTAAAAGAGCTATGCCATTTTGAAGATTGAGAAGAAAACATGAGAAAAATCTAAGATCCTAAAGAATAAAAGAAAGTCAAAAACAAGTAGGAAAATTCAAACCCCACCTTGAACCGGGTTTGGGAGCGAACCGGTTCGAAAGTATATGGGAACCGATTCAGGGGGTCTGATGCGCACAAATTTGTTTCTTTTCTATTAGTTCTAAGAGTTGGATAATAAAAGGACTCTTGCAAAAATGCGAATGTAACAAGATAGCTGGGATTAGACTTAGTTTTTAGTAATTTTTTCATATAAATTAGAGGAGAATAGAGAGAGGAACCCTAGTTTCGAATTTCTTAGATTGCTCATGCATAATTGAAGAATAAAGTTTCAAGATTTCAATACCAAGTTTGTTCCTCTATATTGTTTTGCATGTCTCTTTTTCCTATATGTTTCTTCCTTTTTCTAGATATCTAAATATCTCATGCATGCTTAGTATTAATTTAATCACGAATTTCCTTCCATGAAATGTTAAAACTTCTTGTATTTCTTACGTAGTCATGCTAGGCTAAATTTTTAGCAGGTTGGGTACATGAACCCAACCTAGGTAATACATATGGATTTAAAAGTGAACAAAAAGTAATTTATCTTTCCAAGGTCTGAACTTTATCGAGATAATGGTTGTAGGTCTTTTAATTCCATTTTCCCTAGGTAACCAAAATGTTTAAGGGTGCAATTGGCTTTTTGATAATTTCTCATCCTCGTCATATACAATTTTTGATTTCATATTGTTCGGAGTAAACTCATCATATATCGAATGCTTAAAGAGTATTTGATGTCTCTTGGGATGAAGAATGAGATTTTTGAAGCTTTTATGTTCTATGCAATTACCGTCGGCTCAGGGTAGTGTACTCTAATACTACTTTCTGATAAAGTTCAAAACCAATTCATTATAATTGCATGCGTAGTTAAGTGAATAGTTTAAATTTACTTGTTTTAGTTAGTTAACGGATCTCAAATCAATCATATTTTCCTTATTTTTCTAGATTCACTTCGCGGTTAATCATCTTCCCTATTCGTCGTCACGAGCATTCGACCTAATCTCTGTGTTCGATACCCAGTTTGACTGAATTTATACTTGAGCGACCATATTACACTTGAGCCGATAAAAGCATACACCAAAAACACTATTAAAGTCATGTAAAGTTTTTGGCACCATTGTCGGGGACTAGGTAGACTTGTAGGTTAGGTCGATTTAATTTAAAATTTTGACTCTAATTCTCAAAAAGCCAAAAAAAAATTATAAAATCAAAAATTCAAAAAAAAATAAATAAAAACAATTAAGAAAAAAAATACAACACCTCTTAAATCCTTTCATGCAAAATCCGCAACAAACTCGTCAATCTACTGTCACCCGCATTCATGAAAATCTTGTAGTAGAATACGACCTCGATAGTCCACACACTCCTAATGCTCCCTAATTTTGGTTTCCACCTCCAACACCACCCAATTCTATTACGAGTCATGCTTTTAGGGCACCCAGTGAGGATACTAAGTCATTTGGATAGAGAGCGATATCGGTCTACGCTAGTTATGGTACGGTTGAGGGTGAGATGTCGTATCGTCCCATGAAAGAGCTCTTATATCCTGAGCGAACTGTCACTTCGGGATGCATTCTACTTCCGTACAATGCGGGGAAATTTCACTTTCGTAATGGGATGATCCAGATTATTCCCACCTTTCACGGTATGGATTCGGAGAAACTTTATATCCATATTCGTGAGTTCAAAGAGGCCCGCGATACGTTTAGTGATCAAGCTTGCACTCAAGATGTCGTTCGCCAAAAAAAATTTCCTTTCTCTTTGAAGGATAAATCTAAGACACAGTTATGGTCTTTATCACCGAACTCAATCGGATTTTGGAAAGATATGCAAGCCAAGTTTTCTTTGAAATTCTTCCCCCAACATCGAATGAATTCCATCAAAGCTCAAATTCAGATGTTTCAACAACCAGAAAATGATCCATTTGATTGGTGTTGGGAACGTTTCAATGAGTTTGTCAACACATGCCCACATCATGGTTTTGAGAAATATCGTCTTATATCTTTCTTCCACCAACGGCTAAGTATGGATTCCAAAGAACCCGTTGAGACTGTATGACGAAGAATTTTTGGGGTTAAATGATAACGATGTAGAGGCTCATCTTGGGTATGTTGCAGAGACTACTGAAGCGTGGGAAACATTCTATCCTAATACCCAAACCTAGACTTGACCAATGTCTATGGCTCCTTCTGCGTATGAACTCTATTAATTGGAAAAGTAAGCCGAGTGGAAACTTTGAATAAGACAACTTGAAAAACGATTAGAATACGTAGTCAAATCACGTGAAAGAGAAACACCCACATCTAATCGAGCACTGAGAGAGAGGGTGTGTGAAATTGGTAAGGCGGGACATTTAATAGAGGAATGGCCGACGATAATCGCCTATAAGGTTATGCTTCAAGATCAAGTGGGAGAATTAGGGTTATTTTGAGGATAATTTGAATGCTCTTCACATAAATTATTACAACCCTTCAAGGAGGAACAATCCTGGGTTTAATTATGGGCAATAACATGCTGCGTTGAATCTTCATTCACACATTGCCCCTCTTACACCACCACCCTCGCATTTCCCACAAGCCTCAAACATGCACGCACCAACTCTTGTGTCGTATATCACCCCATCAAGGAGAAATATCGAGGATACTTTCAATCAATTCATACAATCTCAAAATGCAACCAATGCTCAAAATGACCGAATGTTTGCCGAAATAAACGCGAACATTTCAAAGTTGCAATCTTCCTGAAGTATCCAAGAGGAGGGAAAATTTCTGGCCCAAGGTCAAAGACCTCAACCTAGTGCGAGATCTACTTCCAATGCTAATCAAAAGAGTGTAGCACGGTAACCACTGTACGTAGTGGAAGAGTTGTTGACTTGTCACCTCATCTACACTGTCACGACCCCGTCCCAAAATTAGTAGTAGGGAACGAGTGTCTTGACATGCCACCAAGGCAACAAATATTCTGACTTAAATTATATCCTTAATTAATTGCAACGGAAATATAATCACATGGTTATGAATCGTAATATACTGAAAGTAAAGGAATTATGTCATCAGAGCTTTCTAAAAGGAACTTCATTTATATTAAAAGTCACAACGAGTTACAACTTAAAAAGAAATTTAAAACTTATTACAAGAGAGCCAAACATGCTCTAAATGATAAAATAAACTCAATAACAAAAAGAGCTCTAAAAGCTAGATCTTCCATATAGTCCTTTTATGTTCCCTCCAAGCCTACTTATTTACTGAAAAATGGTTAGTTATACAACATCAGCTAAAAGCCGAGTGAGGTTTAATGTCTAGACATTCCAAGGTTTGTTCAAAAAATTGATACCTATTCAAATCCAAAGAGCAGACATATACATATATGGATAGGAATTTGCTATATAAAATTTGAGATGACAATATATAGAAATGAATAGCACAGAATATAACAGATATGACAAATCAATTTGTAATATCTTTTTCATTCAATCATATCATTTTAATGCCCAAGTACACTCTAATACCGTATTTTTCTACCGTATTATTCCCCGATAGTTGAGGGTCAATCAAACTTGTTCGTCACAACGCCTTATTTAGGGCACACAAACGATAACCCAACTGGGAAGGTCAGTCTGTAAGAGAGGTCCCTTAGGCCAAATCTTATTTCCAATATTCAATATCATTTTCAAAACACTTTTTCATCGGTATTTCTATATGGATAAATATAAGCATATCACAAGGAATCAATCATCGGTATCAGATGAATTTTGAGAATAAAATCATTTCACAAAAATATATATGGTTTGCATAATATCATATAATTAAAACGCACAAGGATTGTCAGAGTACTTATCTAAAACAAAAGTTCGAAGTTATAGAAACAGAGTCTTGGATCTCTCGTTAATCTTGAGACGAAACTTCTTCTTAATCTTTCCCCGCACTTTCTCTCACTATTTCTTTGTAAGATTTTGGTATAATATCATTTAATGGATAATCCAAGGGATTTATTTATAGTTTTTCAAAGGTATTTAGGTGTTAACACGTGTCTGGGTGATAAGCTTTTATTTTGGTGAGTCGGCATTCACGTGTCGCGCAACGGATCAGCCTTGCAGTCTTAGTTTACCAAACGACGACACGTGTTTTGACTTTTTCTAATGGATTGACATGTGTTTTATCCTTTCATATAAAGTCGACACGTGTGTGGTGGAGGTGTCCAAAAGAAAGCACAAGGTGGAAAGTTAGTAAGGGTATAAGGGTCATTTTACACATGAAGGGTGTTTCAGTAATTTTACACGATACATTTTCAATATTTCTTAGGGGTCCTTGAAAATATTTTATTTACATAATGGTCCTTTTGATATTTTCATTTTAGTCCCTGAAACTTTCTTTATTAAAAATTAAGTCCTTAAAGTTTCATAAAATTATATTTTCTATCCCAAAACTTATCATTTAGCTTATGATATGCTACAAGACTTTGATTTAATCAATTTTGATGAATAAGGAGGTTATTTAAAAGTGTTTAAGTCGTCCAAAGTCACCTCCCCTTGGTCCAATCAAAGTATGACATGTGGCAACTATGTAAGACAAAATATCATTTAAGGGCAAATGACTACTTACCCCTTGTTTATAAAAAGACGATATCTTCTCACTCGAATGTCCATTTGATGCAATGTTTGTTGTGACACAAACCTAATTCATATATCTACAAATTTTTATTTTTTAACTCAAGTCAATTGTTATATTATAATGGTAAAAACTAGTCTCTAATATGAACATTCCTACCCAAAACTTTGAAATTTTATGTTTGTAACTAATTGGATATTTCATGATTTATGAAGGGAGGATTTAACTAAAATAATAAATTAATATTATTCATATCACATATGAAATAATACAACATTTAAAACTATATATGAACATATAAAAGTTGGGTCATTACATCCTACTCTCCTCATAAAAAGTTTGGTCCCCAAACTTGACTTACATTAATTTCCAAACAAGTATGGATATTTCTCCTTTATTTCATATTCCCGCTCCCATGTTGCCTCTTCAATGGAATGATTACAGCTCAACACTTTGACCAATGGAATTACCTTGGTTCGTAATATTTGAATTTTATGGTCCAAAATTTCTATCAGATGCTCAATGTATGACAAATCTTCTCTAACTTAAAGAGGTTCATGACTTAGGATATGCGTTGGATGTGGGACGTATTCTTCATCATTGACACGTTGAAAACATTATACACACTAGAGATTTCAGGGGGTAAAGCTAATCTATATGGAACAGCTCCTATCCTTTCAAGTATTTCAAAAGGTCCTATGTATCTTGGACTTAATTTCCCTTTCTTTCCAAATCGGATTACTCCCTTTGCTGGTGATACTCGTAAGAACACATAATCTCCTCTTTGGAATTCCAACTCTCATCGGAGATTGTCAACATAACTCTTTTGATGACTTTGAGAGATTCAAAGTCGGTCTTGTATCAATTTTACTTTCTCTGTTGTGATCTGGACCAATTCTGGTCCCAATAATTTTCTTTCTCTAACTTCTACCCAACATATAGGGGAACGACACCTTCTACCATAGAGTGCCTCATATGGATCCACTTGAATACTTGCTTGATAACTATTATTATACGCAAATTCCACTAACGGTAAATGATCATCCCAATTCCACTTCAGATCAAGTACGCATGCCCTAAGCATATCCTCTAAGGTTTGAATGGTTCTCTCAGATTGTCCATCTGTTTTAGGATGAAAAGCGGTGCTGAAATTCAATTGTGTTCCCATGGCTGCTTGTAGGCTTTTCCAAAAGCGAGAAACAAATCTAGGGTCACGATCCGAAATAATTGAAATTAGGGTTCCATGAAGCCTAATAATTTCCCGCACATACAAGTTAGATAACTTTTCTAAAGAATGGGTAATCTTAATGGAAATAAAATGAGAAAATTTAGTTAACCTATCAATAATCACCCAAATAGAATCATTACCATTTGAACTCCTCGGTAAACTTGTCACAAAATCCATAGTAATATGATCCCATTTCCACTCAGGGATAGGTAGGGGTTGCAGTAATCCTAATGGTTTTTGATGTTCTACCTTTACTTGTTGACAAACCAAACACTGAGATATAAATTTTTCTATCTCCCTCTTCATGTTATTCCACCAAAATACTTCTTGAAGATCCCTATACATTTTCGTACATCCGAGATGAAATGTGAATCTTGAGTAATGACTTTCCTCCAAAATTTTCCTCTTTAGTTGGACATCACATAGGACACACACTCTATTTCCCAACCTCAATATATCATCTCGTATCACAAATTCAGTTCCCTTACCCTCGATGACTTCTTCTCTAATCTTCTTTAGTTGTGGGTCATTTACTTGTGCAATTTTGATCCTTTCCATCAACATGGGTTGTACTTGTAAGTTTGCAATTATTCATCCTTTGCTATAGATACGTACATCTATTTCCATACATCTCAAATCCCTTAACAAAGGTTCCTGATTTGTAATGAGGCATGCTAAATTTGTTGTAGACTTCCTACTTAAAGCGTCGGCTATTACATTAGCTTTCCCCGGGTGATAGTGAATATTTACATCATAGCCCTTCATCAATTCTAACCACCTCCTTTGTCTCATGTTCAATTTTTTCTGAGTAAAAATATATTTTAAACTCTTATGATCGGTATAAATCTCACAAGTCTCACCATACAAATAATGTCTCCAGATCTTAAGAGCAAAAATTACAGCTGCTAATTCAAGGTCATGAATTGGATAATTCTGCCCATGGATTTTCAACTGTCTCAAGGCATAAGCTACTACTTTTCCATTTTGCATTAGGACACATCCCAAACCATTTTTAGAAGCATAACTATAAATCACAAATCCCCCTATTTCGGAAGGAATGGTCAAAATTGGGGCAATTACTAATCGATTCTTAAGTTCTTGAAAACTATTCTTAACTTCCTCAGACGATTCATATTTCAGCTTCTTTTGTGTTAACCTAGATAGAGGTTTGGCAATACTAGAAAATCCTTCGACAAATCTTCGATAATAACATGCTAATCCAATAAAACTATGAATCTCCGTCACATTAGTTGGTCTAGGCCAATCGAGTATAGCTTTGAGCTTTTAAGGACCAACCGACACTCCCTCCTTAGAAATTACATGTCCTAAAAAAGAGACACTAGGCAACCAAAACTCACACTTCTTTAATTTTGCATATAATTCCTCATTCCTAAGGATTTGCAACACTATCTCAAAATGCTTTTCGTGTTCTTCAATACTTTTAGAATAAATAAGGATGTCATCAATGAAAACAACCACACACTAATCCAAATATTTCCTAAACACTCTATTCATCATATCCATAAAAGAGTTTGGTGCATTAGTCAGTCCAAATGGCATCATAAGAAATTCATAGTGACCATATCTAGTACAAAAATCTGATTTTGAAATATCCTCCTCCTCAATCTTCAATTGGTGATAGCCTGACCTAAGGTCAATCTTTGAAAATACTTGCGCACCTTGCAGTTGGTTAAACAAATCATCTATATGAGGTAAGGGGTATTTATTCTTAATGGTCACCTTAGTTAGTTCACGATAATGTATACATAACCTCATCGTCCCATCCTTGTTTTTAATAAATAATACTGGATCACCCCAAGGGGATACACTTGGTCTAATAAAACCCTTATCTAACAAATCTTGTAATTGAACTTTTAATTCCCTTAGTTCTAAAGGTGCCATGCGATATGGGGGTTTTGAGATTGGCATAGTTCCGAGAATAAGGTAAATTGTAAACTTTATTTCTCTACTAGGATGAAGACTGGTTAATTAATCAGGAAAACCATCTGGAAAATGTTTAGCTATAGGAATATCTTCTAACCTAGGCTCTTTTGTTTACAAATCAATAAAACATACAAGGAATCCTTGACATCCCTTCTTAAGAAAACTACAAGCTTCCATTGCAGAGATAATATGTATGGGAGATAGGATGCCAGTTCCTTCAAAACTAAATTTTGGGTGGTTAGGAATTTGGAAAGTAACTCTATTCTCAAAACAATCTACCTTAGCATGATACGATGCTAACCAATCCATCCCCAAAATGACTTCAAAGTTTTTTATGTCTAATACTATCAAATCAGCGAATAGTTTATGACTACTAACATCTATAGGGCAAGACTTATGTACTAAGGTTCCCATTAATAACTCATATAAATGAGTAGAAACGTGCACGCTATGATTCAAGGGTTCATGAATATTAGGAAAGCGATTAACAAAACGTACAGACACAAATGAATGGGTAGAACCAGGATCAATTAAAACTTGAAAAGGTTGTGCACATATAGAAAGTGTACCTGACACTACTGCATTAGAAGCTTTTGCATCATAAAGATTAAAAACTTTACCTTGTCTTCCATGATCCTTGTTATCATTAAAGGTTTTTGTTGGCGCCTTCCCTTTGTTAGGGCAATCTTTCATTTTATGTCCCTTTTGGCCACACCCAAAGAAACTTCCCATCTCCAAGTAACATGGTTTCCCTCTACGAATATTACCCCATCGTTGGCATCTATCACCAATAAAGGGTTGTTTACTAAAGGTTGTCCTATATTAGGTATAGTCCTAAAGGGTTTGTTATTGAGGTTCCTTCCTCTTTGTTCTCCAAAATTTCTCTTCCCCTCTCTAACCTGATTATATTCTTCATTATCCTTCTCAGTTATTGTTTCCCTAGCCACCACGTCATTATATGATGTCAACTTCAAGATGGAAATTCGACTACGAATATTCAACCTCAACCCACGTTCAAACTTCTTGGCTTTCAAAAGATCGGTTATCACAACATGAGGTGCAAAACGGGATAACTCAGTAAACTTTGCCTCATATTGACTAACCATTATATTTCCTTGAACCAGACTCATGAAGTCAACTTCTTTTTCTTCTTGCACCATTTTGGGAAAGTATTTCTCGTAGAAGATCACTAAGGAGTCATTCCAACCTATGGGATTATTCCTTTCCCCGCGTATTCTCTTAGTCATTCTCCACCAATGTTTGACTTCACCTTCTAACATGAATGTTCCAAATGAAACTCGTTGTTCATTTGTACACTTAAGAACATCGAACATCTTTTCCAATTTCATTACCCAATTTTCTGCTTCAATGGGGTTAGGAGTACCTTTAAAAGATGGTGGGTTCAATTTCTTGAACTTTTCAATAGTACAACTACTTGGCTCAAGATTCCTTGGTGCTCCATTATTCACCTGATGCTCCACAATTATTGCTAAACTTTCAATTGCCTTGTATGCACCTTTTAGTCCTTCCATATTGGAGCCAGTAGTTCCCACAGTTGATCTCATTTTGGTCATTTTCTACAGTTATGGCCAAACATAAGACGTATTATACTATCTCAAGATTGCAAATTAGAAGAGCAATTGTATATAAACAATTATATGTAGACTGTCAGACATATGGAGGGTTATCAAATAAGTCAAATATTTAATCCTATATCCTACGTATGGAAACTTAAAATTGATAATGTTCAAAACTTATGTTCAGTAGTCTATGGGTTCATAACATATGCTCTGATACCACCTCTGTCACGACCTCGTCCCAAAATTAGTAGTAGGGAACGAGTGTCCTGACATGCCACCAAGGCAACACATATTCTGACTTAAATTGTTTCCTTAATTAAGTGTAACGGAAATATAATCACATGGTTATGAATCGTAAAATACTGAAAGTAAAGGAATTACGTCATCAGAGATTTCTAAAAGGAACTTCATTTATATTAAAAGTCACAATGAGTTACAACTTAAAAAGAAATTTAAAACTTATTACAAGAGAGACAAACATGCTCTAAATGATAAAATAAACTCAATAACAAAAAGAGCTCTAAAATATGGATCTTCCATATAGTCCTTTTATGTTCCCTCCAAGCGTACTTATTTCCTGAAAAATGGTTAGTTATACAACATCAGCTAAAAGCCGAGTGAGGTTTAATCTCTAGACATTCCAAGGTTTTGTTCAGAAAATTGATACCTATTCAAATCCAAAGAGCAGACATATACATATATGGATAGGAATTTACTATATAAAAATTGAGATGACAATATATAGAAATGGATAGCACAGAATATAACAGATACGACAAATCAATTTGTAATATCTTTTTCATTCAATCATATCATTTTAATGGCCAAGTACACTCTAATACCGTATTCTTCTACCGTATTATTCCCCGGTAGTTAAGGGTCAATCGAACTTGTTCGTCACAATGTCTTATTTAGGGAAAACCAACGATAACCCAACTGGGAAGGTCAGTCAATAAGAGAGGTCCCTTAGGCCAAATCTTATTTCCAATATTCAATATCATTTTCAAAACACTTTTTCATCGGTATGTCTATATGGATAAATATAAACATATCACAAGGAATCAATCATCGGTATCAGATGAATTTTGAGAATAAAACCATTTCACAAAATATATATGTTTTGAATAATATCATATAATTTAAACGCAGAAGGACTGTCAGAGTACTCACCTAAAACAAAACTTCGAAGTTATAGAAACAGAGTCTTGGATCTATCGTTAATCTTGAGACAAATCTTCTTCTTAATCTTTCCCCGCACTTTCTCTCACTATTTCTTTGTAAGATTTTGGTATAATTTCGTTTAATGGCTGATCCAAGGGCTTTATTTATAGTTTTTCAAAGGTATTTTGGTGTTAACACGTGTTTGGGTGATATGGCTTTCATTTTGGTGAGTCGGCATTCACGTGTCGCGCAACGGATCAGCCTTGAAGTCTTTGTTTACCAAACGGCGACACGTGCTTTGAATTTTTCTAAAGGATTGACATGTGTTTTATCCTTTCCTATAAAGGCGACTCTTGTACGGTGGAGTTGTCCAAAAGAAAGCAGGAGGTGGAAAGTTAGTAAGGGTATAAGGGTCATTTTACACATGAAGGGTGTTTTAGTAATTTTACACGATACATTTTCAATATTTCTTAGGGGTCCTTGAAAATATTTTATTTACATAATGGTCCTTTTTATATTTTCATTTTAGTCCCTGAAACTTTCTTTATTAAAAATCAAGTCCTTAAAGTTTCATAAAATTACATTTTCTACCCAAAACTTATCATTTAGCTTATGATATGCTATAAGACTTTGATTTAATCAATTTTGATGAATAAGGAGGTTATTTAAAAGTGTTTAAGTCGTACAAAGTCACCTCCCCTTGGTCCAATCAAACTATGACATGTGGCAACTATGTAAGACAAAATATCATTTAAGGGCAAATGACTACTTACCCCTTGTTTATAAAAAGACAATATCTTCTCACCCGAATGTCCGTTTGATGCAACGTTTGTTGTGCCACAAACCTAATTCATATATCTACATATTTTTAGTTTTTACCTCAAGTCAATTGTTATATTATAATGGTAAAAACTAGTCTCTAATATGAACATTCCTACCAAAAACTTTGAAATTTTATGTTTATAACTAATTGGATATTTCATGATGTATGAAGGGAGGATTTAACTAAAATAATAAATTAACATTATTCATATCACATATGAAATAATACAACATTTAAAACCATATATGAACATATAAAAGTTGGGTCATTACATACACGACGTGAACAATGATAAGGAGATTTTTCCCGGCACGAAAGAGACCGAAGATGTCCCCTTGAGAAAAAGTGGTAATGACGACATAGTCAGGCCCAAGGTGGTTGTGGAACCTCCCATTGCTGCTCCATACCCTAAATAGTTAGTACCCCATTCCAAGGAGACCTCTCATGATGATATGTTAGACATTCTTAAGAAAGTAAAGATTAATTTACCTTTTCTTGAGACCATAACTCACGGTGAAACATACCCTAAAGGAAAAGAGAAATGTGTTGTTAACACAAAATGTCAGTTTCATACTGTTAAGCGACCTTCCACCAAAATTTAAAGATCCGGGTGCACCGACCATTTCATGCATCGTGGGGAAGAATTTAATTGAGAGAGCACTAACAGATTTAGGAGCAAGTATTAACATTCTCCCATATTCCTTTTATAAGCAATTAGACTTGGGGAACCTTAAGCCCACAATGATGACTCTCCAACTCACAGATCGTTCCGTAAAGATACCAAGGGGGGTCTTTGAGGACGTGATTGTCCAAGTTGACACTTTCTACTTCCCAGTGGATTTTGTCATTTGGGACGAGGAGCCCTCAACTTTACTGAGTAATCATGTTCCCATCATCCTTGGCCGCCCATTCTTAGCTACGACTAACACACTTATTAATACACCCAATGGGCAAATGCAACTCACGTTTGGTAACATAACTCTTGAAATAAATATCTTTAATATCACCAAGATAAATGGTGATGAGGGAGGATCACGAGAGACGGATATCATGGAAGAGATAGTACACGAGAACGAGAGGAATCACATGAGAGCCGTTAGGGGTATGCCATATTACATCTAGGGAGAGCGATAATTCTGAAGGTGAGCTAGATCTCGAGAAGACGTGTTTAGTGACTGATGTGGAAAGCGAGAGAGAACATGTAGTTGAGTGCGAGTGAGAGGATTTGGAGATTGAGTGAGTGAGAGAGGACTTAGAAACTAAGCAAGAGAGCAAGCTAGGAGATATGATCTTAAAAGATTGTGAAAAAGAATTCGGGCCGGTGGATGAGAGCCTCCCTATCAAAGTCCAATCACTATTGGACTCATGTAGTCACGTCGAAGAGAGTGAAGGGAAAGATAGGATAGATGGGGTCCTTTTGTGTGACCATCCACCCATGACACTTGATTCCTTAAATACGACCGAGAATAGGACTCGTGTCTCGATCGATTTAGAGCCTGAACCATATATTACATAAGTCAAGGGAGATCTAGGTTTAGCATGTCCTTCCAATTTTCACCTAGATGTTTTCTCCAAGTCGAGACAAGTATGTTGCGATTCGATTGGGAACCATGAGAATCTCATTCACCCTAGTCATTATGAGCCTCAAGGTGTTCCCCTTATCTATGGGGCTAGTCCCAACTTGTCCCGGCTATTGGGTTACGATGTGAGGACGGGGGAGACGATGAAAGCATCAGACCCCGTAGAGTGGGTCAGATGAGTTTTTAGTGGAGAGAGAGAGGTCATCGCACCCTCGACGCATATTGGGTCATTTTTTCTATTTGTGTGTTGGAGTTATATAGTGCCTTTTTATATTTTAAATATTTGCTTGTTTTATTTGTCGCACTAATTATTTTTTCTTCCTTAGCTTTTAGTCCTTTTGATTGAGGACAATGAAAAATTCTGAGTTAGGGTAGGTGATAAGTGCGTCTTTTAAAAAATTCACAAATTTTTAAAGTGCCAAAAAATAGAAAATTTTAAAAAAACATCCCAAAAAATTGAAAAATTCGAAAAAGTCAAAAATATTTTTTCTTAAAAAAAAAAAAATTGGAATTTAAAAATTTCAAAGACATCACTAAAAATTTGTAAACATTAAAATGCACGATGATGAAATTGACCAAAGATGAAAATTGAGCGAAAATTGACGACTTTGCGAATAAATGCGGAGATTATTTAACCCGGTGAGATTTTGAGCCTATTGATTTTTTCGAGTAACTAAATCAATCCGAGTTAATGGTTAACTCAAAGTTCGTTTCATATTTTTAATAAGTCGTTGAAGATCTCTATTCGTTTATTTTGATCGGTTCCAGTAAACGAGTGAGATGTTGTCTTGAAAGTGCTATAAAATATCTCTAAATTAAATATAATCTCGAGACACATATGGTAAAATAATTAGTAATTCGAACAATGAAGATGGCCCTCGTTTGTTTAACCCAAAAATATTAGCCATAAAAAGTTATGAAAAATTACCCTTTTGCGAACCCAACTTGAGCCTAATAAAATTTCCAATTCGTTTGATTAACCCGAAAAACCCATGAAGCCCGAAATTGTGAAAATTGAAAATTCAGAAATAAAGTCGAAATGGTGCAATAAAAAGGGGAAGGAAAAATAGAATAATTCTCAACAAAAATGGCAAGAAAATAAAAATAGAAAAAAAAAATTAAATGAGCAAAAGCCCGAAAAAAGCACTAACGGACATCAGAAGAACATCTTCCAATTTTGAAATTCCCATCTTTATATCCGATACACCTCAAAACTAAAAAAAAGTCCCAATTGAGTATGAATTTCGAAATTAATTACGGCATGGAGAGCTAAAATACAAAAAGATAATTAGAGAGATTAATTGGTGTGAATAAGAGGCGATGTTTCCTATTTTCCAATGATCGTTTTCCGATGATGAGATATTTTCACTATAAAAAATTTATCTTTCCACTTTGTGTGCATGAACTTGTGTTCCATTATATTTACTCTCATAAATCATGCATATTGAGAGAACTAGCCACATTCCGAGTGATTTGTTTATGAGAGTATCCCGTGAGAAATTGAATCAAAACGAATTTCCAAAAAAATAACGTAATGATCAATTGGTGGAAATTAGAGGTTTAATTTTTGGCTTCGCACACACACACAACAATTTGAGACTGTTGTGACACCCCGCTTATTTAAATAAGAGGTGGCCAACCCAATACTCCAATAATAACAGGAATCATAAATGGACCATTCTTAGCATCTCAACAATATAATACGTATACGAGATAACCACCCAATATTTTAGAAAACGGATTGTCAAAAATTTTGTTTAGTAAGTTAATGAAAAGAATTTAAACAATACAATTGAAGAGGAGATGGATAAACGTAAGGATAGAAATGAATCAACAACCATACCCAACAAAAATAACCGAATAAGGTGCCGATTAACAGACACATACAATTTGAGTTACACCGAGTATTACAATACAATATCACATAATATAATACAAGTACAAAACATGGGTAACATGCCCGAACGTGTAACCGATCATAATTAGAATACAAAAGATGGAAGCGTCTATATCAAAATATCCCGTAACATCCGCAAGGTGTTACAACACCAAAACACTGGAATGGAAAAGTCAATACGAGCTTCCTTGCGGCGGAGCACTTGGGCGAATATAAGATTCATGCAAAACAAAGAGATATAAACGGTTCAGGGCCCGTTTTGATATGATCATCATGTGAATAAAATGTACGACAGTATGGGCAACTTAATCATCGTAAATGAGCTAATTTTGATCATCAAGAATAATGATAAAGAATCTAACTTCTCAATTCAAAAAGCATAACCTAACGCAATTATAATGAGAATGATCACAATTCGATTTTTCTAGAGAATATGAATAATATCGTACTTATTAAGATTCCGTTTCAATTTTACACAATTTCATTTCACCTTTCCTTATCTCATTAGGAAACGTATTCAAGCCAATGTATTTCGTAAAGTGTCGTATAATCAATAGGATTCCAGTTTAACAAGAATAGTTATATTACACAACATATAACGATTCTAAGACCGTCCTTCCCAGTTTCCCCACTGGACGCGCCCCTAAATAGCTATCATCTTTCGGGGCCTATCACACAAGACAACCTGGGCATCCTATATCGCGTGACGTCGCGAAGTGGCCATATACCTGCGACAGTGAGTCATAACCACACCCGGAATGACCTCACTTCGCATAATAATCACACAATATATAATAACCGGTCATATGGCCGAGGACTATATTCACCCTGCATTCACTAGCCAGGGGACTTCACCTCATACGCGTAACTTCCCCTATGATAGCATTTAGAGAGGTGTGTATATACAAATTTTCATTCACAATTTATTTACTTTTTCAAGTATGCATTACATTACATTCGGAGCCATAAGCATTTAATATCTTCATTATAAGTCTCAATGTATAATTATCTCTCAATACAAATCTCCATGAATAACACACCTTATATAACCCATTGTGAAATGATATTCTTCCCTCCAATCCTAGAAATCCACATTAACTCATTGTAATCCTCCCTAGGTCTAAACTATTTCATTCTATAAGAGAATCATTTATCTCCCTCTAAATTACCTAACCAAATTATCCCCAACTTAAACCCCATCTCTCATTCTAACTTAGGTTTCTAAATACGCCATTGCTAGACTCTAATACTCTTGTTTTACTTCAATTAAGAAGGTTCCTAAGTCCCTATCTTAAAAGAAAGAAGCTATAAAGAAATATAATTTTAAGAGTGAAAAACAGGGGACCGGTCGACCGGCCCTGAGACCGCGGTCGACCGCGTCTCATGGATTTTGCCTAGGAAGAAATGCAGAAAGCTCATTTTGGAAGGCCCGGTTGATCGGTCCTAGGACCGCGTTTGACCGTGCTCAAATTTTATACTTATATGGGAAAGCAGTAGGCTCTTCTCCAAAGGCCCGATCGATTGGTCCTAGGACCGCGGTCGACCGCGCTTAGCAGACCCAAGAATCTCTCTTATTTTACAATGCTAAAACCCAAAACCTAAACTCCTTATTCTTACAGCTCTTTCATTATCATCAACCTACAATATAACTACAACATTTCTACACCACAACAAACCCACCTAACCAACTTAAATCATTCGAACAACAAGATCCAAGGGTTAAACATCAATACATATCTCAAAACCTAATATTCACTCAATTCTTCCACATACAAAACTATCATTACAATTTATCCACATGAAATCATATATTTGCAAGTAAAAACTTGCCTTAGGGTTGTAGTCTCGGATTTCCTTCCGATAGCAACAAATCCAAAGCCCAAATCTTCAATTTTCTTCCTTTTCTCTCTTTTCTCCACACTTCTCTTTCTCTCTCTTTCTCTCTAGGGTATGGAATGTGTAAGGGAGAAATAAAGGGGGGGGCGGTGGAAAACTTTAAACGTGCCTTAGCCTTAGTTTCCATCTTTTAAATGTTAATACACCCTTAAAATGACTCGTAACTACAAAATTAAGTTATAACCTGTCAAAAGTGTCCGGAACCCAAAAATATAATATGGTACTCATTTTGACTATCTTGACCATTTCGGGACTTACCATGCCCTCTAAATTTTCATCCGGAATAATATAAATCATTTTAAGTTCTAACTTCATTTAAACCATAAATGACGTTTAAAGAACAATAACACCATGAATCGCAACATAATGTTATTTAAATTCACATAACAATATATATGAAAAAATCTAGTAAATATTATCTTTTAACTCACATAAAATAATATTTACCCCATCATTCAATATTTTATATAATTACCTCTCATGGAAAATTAATATAAAATAAATTACCCAAAAGTAAGGGTTACTACATACTCCCCCGTTATAAGGGAATTTTTCCCTCAAAATTAAGCGTACCTTGCAAAAAGAGATGTGGATACTTTTCTCGCATATCGTCCTCACGCTCCCATGTTGACTCCTCGGCATTGTGATGCCCCCATTGGATCCGAACCAAGGGTACCACTCGAGATCTTAGCTTATGCTCCCCATGATCTAAGATTGCAACTAGTTGTTCCTCGTATGAAATATCAGGTTGCAATTCGATATCATCCAAAGGAATGTGCCAGTGAGATCGTTCACACCTCTTGTACTTTTTCGAGGATGAAACATGAAACACATCATGAATCTGTTGTAAGTGTTCCGGTAAGACAAGGTTATAAGCTGCTGGACCTACCTTAGCAATAATGGGAAAAGGGCCTACATAATGTGGCGCAAGATTTCCTGTCTTCCTAAATTTCTTTATGCCCTTCATTGGCGATACTCGTTCCAAAACTTGATCTCCAACCTCAAAATCCACATGCCTTCTATTCGCATCAGCATAACTCTTCTGACGATCTTGAGCAATTCAGATGCGATTCTGAATAACTTCAGTCTTTGAAGAAGTATCTCGGATCATTTCAGGTCCAAGAAATTTATTATCCTCTACCTCCAACCAACAAGAAGTGATCTACACAGTCGACCATACATTGATTTATAGGGTGCCATTCCGATAGTGAATTGGTATGAATTATTATAAGCAAATTCGACCAATGGAAGGTATTGTTCCCAACCTCCTTTAAAATCAAGAACACACATTCTTAACATATCCTCCAATAGTTGGTTGACTCTTTACGTCTGCCCATCGGTTTGAAGGTGATAGGAGGTACTCAACTTCAATTCAGTTCCCATAGCTTCTTGGAAACTTTGCCAAAAATGGGAAACAAAACTTTTGTCTCGGTCGGAAACTATATTATTGAGCACCCCGTGGAGTCTAACAATCTCCGCAATAAAAATACGAGCATAACGAGTAGTATTGTAGTCTGTACATACCGGTAAGAAATGTACCGACTTGGTTAAGCGATCGACGATAACCCAAATGGAATCGTGACCGCTTTGTGACGTCGGTAACCCCGTGATAAAATCCATCGAGATACTTTCCAACTTCCATACCGGTATTTCTAAGGGTTGTAACAATCCCGTCGGTCGTTGATGATCTACTTTCAGCAGTGGACAGGTGGTACAATGAGAAACAAATTAAGAAATGTCCCGTTTCATACCCTCCCACCAATATTGACGGCGCATGTCTTGGAACATTTTGTCCCCACCAGGATGTACTGTAAATTTGGACCCGTGAGATTATATCATCATGACTCGTCTTATATCCCCTTCATCCGGGACAACAAGTCTCCCTTGGAAACGTAACCCACCCTCAGAACATATTGAGTAGGATTCCAATCCCTCGTTAACAATTGGTGTTTACGGTCCTGACAACTTTTATCCCTTCCTTGAGCTTACACAACCCTTGCCACTATAGTAGGCGTAACGATCAACACCGACATAAACTCGCTAGCAATGGCATCCTCTTGGTTGAGATCTTTCCATTTAGCCTTCCATACTGTGGCTAACTCCCCCTCGAGTTTTCGACTCAACGCATCCGCCACCACATTCGCCTTACCTGGGTGATAGTGAATATCAAATTGGTAGTCTTTCACAATCTCTAACAACCGGCGCTGTCGCATATTCAAATATTTTTGCGAAAACAAATATTACAATGATTTGTGGTCCACGAAAAGACTAAATTTCAACCCCAAGAGGTAATGTCTCCAAATCTTCAAAGCAAAAACCAGTGCAGCCAGTTCCAAATCATGAACCGGATAATTCTTTTCATGGGGCTTTAGCTTACGAGAAGCATAAGCAATATGCCGCTGCTCTTGCTGTAATACACCTCCCAACCCTTGCAGAGATGCATCGGTAAAGACCAAATATTCCAACCCCGGCCTCGGTAACGCAAGGACTGGAGCAGAAGTCAACTTATCTTACAGATCATCAAAAGATAGCTGACAAAAATCATCCCAAACAAACCTCACTCCTTTCCGAGTTAAATTGATCAAAGGGATAACAATCTTGGAAAAGCCCTTGATAAATCTGTGGTAATAGCCATCCAAACCTAGAAAACTATGAATCTCGGTAGGTGTCATGGGCGACCACATTCCCTCATCGCAATAACTTTACTCGGGTCTACCAAAATACCCTGAGCTGTCACAATGTGACCCAAAAACCGCACTTCCTATAGCCAAAAGCCACACTTCTCAAATTTAGCATACAACTGATGATCCCTCAACGTCTGCAGGACCAACCGTAGATGCGTTGCATGATCAGCTTCTGACTGAGAGTAAACAAGGATGTCATCAATAAACACAATAACAAACTGGTCCAGGAAGTCTCTAAACACTCTATTTATAAGGTCCATAAACACTGCAGGAGCATTGGTTAGTCCAAAAGGCATAACCAAGAATTCATAGGACCCATATATAGTTAGGAACGCAGTTTTGGACACATTTTGTTCTCGTATCCATAACTGGTGATACCCCTTCCTCAAATTTATTTTAGAGAAGTACGACGCTCCTCTAAGTTCATCGAATAAATCATTAATCCGAGGAATTGGGTATTTGTTCATGATGGTAACTTTATTCAACTCCCGGTAATCAACACACAACCGGAGAGAACCATCTCTTTTCTTCACAAACATTACAGGAGCTCCCCACAGCGACGTACTACACCTAATGAACCCCTATTCTAGCAACTTCTGAATCTGATCTCTTAACTCCTTCATCTCAACAGGAGCCATACGGTACGGAGCTCTAGCAATCGGTCGCGTTCCCGGTGCTAAATCAGTTACAAACTCAATCTCCTTACTTGGAGGTAATCCCGATATTTCCCGAAAAACATCTTTGAAGTCTCTAACAATCGGAATTGAATCTAAGGAAATGACTACATCACGAGAAGCCTCCTCCACCATACAATATAAATAAGTGCTAGAACCTCCCTCTAAACGAAGCATATCTACTAAAAACATCTCTTGCCCTGGAATGGAAAAGACTATACTTTTCCCATAACAATTTACTATCGCACGATACTTCACTAGACAATCCATACCCAGGAATACATCATACCCGACCATATCAAGGATGAGTAAATCGGCCTCAAAACACAGATTACCAAGATTTATTTCTACTCGTTTACAAACAAAGAAAATAAGTGAACCGTCACCCATAGAAGATTCAACACTAGTGAAAGTACTTTATGCAACTTTAATTAGCTCCGTAGACTGAGCAAAACTTCTAGAAATAAATGAGTGTATCGCACCCATATCAAACAATACATGACCCATGTGCCCATGAATGGGAAACTTACCCTCAATAGCTAGCGGGGCTGGTGAAAGCATATCATCCTGTATGTGGTAAACACGCCCATACTGTAGTTGTTCCTACTGTGGAGGGATGACTGGATTAGGAACTAGGGGTGATAATTGTGCCTGCTGATGTTGTGGTCCCCTAGGAAACTGTCCTCCAATCAACTGTGGACATGAATTCTTATAATTACCCGGCTCCCCACACTGAAAGCAACGACCCATCATATTTTCCTCATTACGGCCCCTATTATTTTTTAATTGTCCAAAGCCTTGGCCCGGCTATCCTCGACCCCCATTGTTACCTCGACCTGCCTGACCTACCTGCTACTATTGCTAGGCACCCTATTCGTGCTTGAAACCACTGCCACCGAAATTAAATCCTCTAAAACGTTACCTTTTGGAAAAATCCCCTTGTTGGGCATCCATTTATTTTTGCTTACCTCCCGATAATTGGGACGAGGGTAGTGCTCCTCCTCCTGCACCATTGCCTCCTGGCTTACTTGCTTTCCCTATAACTGAAGATTTTTACTACCTTGAACATGCAACCGGTGATCTTGACAATGGAGTAACACGACATTCATCACATCCCCGAAAGTTTGTAAAGCTGGATTGCCCAGCAAATGTTGTCGTAGCCTCCAATGTAAGCCTCCAATGAACTTGGACATTCTCCTTTCCTCCGGAGTTACCTCATCCGGTATAAAACAAGCCAAATGAGTGAATTCCTCCTCATATTCTTCCACCGAACGTTCACCTTGAAGCTTTCTCCTCTTTTCCCTTTGGACTACCAGAGGGAAATATTTTCGGTCAAACAAGACCCAAAAGTTAGTGATAGTCATGGTATCTCTTTGCTTTGGCGTGGTCATCGACTCCCACCAATGTAAGGCTGCTCCAACTAGCTTAAAAGTATCAAGGATTTTCTTCCGTTCCTCACTACATTCCACCATGCGAAAATGGCGTTGCATACCATTTTTCCACTGATTAACGACTATCACGTCGGAACTACCCTGAAATTCCACAGGATTACCATTTAATAAAGATTCTATGACTCTTTCCCATAGAGAAGGTCCTGCGGGGGCTTGTGCCTCCTGGACCCTCGGCTGTTAGGCTTGGGGAAATTACTGAACCATGGTAGTCATCACAGCATTGACCGCCTGGACCACAATATTGGCTACCTCAGCGACATTTATAGTCTCTTGCTGTGTGGAGGACCTACCTCATGTTCTGCAACTCTATTTCTTCTTGCAGGGTGACCTCTCTTAGGTGGCATCTGAGATGAAGAAACAACTGAATTAGACTCTTATGTAGAATAATTTATCTTTGTAGAAGATCGCAATTATAGACAAACAAAAAAGTCCTAATAGTAAAGATCTATATCAAATTACACTACGGTAGAACGTGATAATTTGCATAGATCATAAGCACTATGGAACCTGATGCTCTAATACCATCTGTGACACCCCACTTATTTAAATAAGAGGTGTCCAGCCCGTTACTCCAATAATAACAGGAATCATAGATGGACCATTCTTAGCATCTCAACAATATAATAAGTATACGACATAACCACCCAATATTTTAGAAAACGGATTGTCAAAAATTTTGTTTAGTAAGTTAATGAAAAGCGTTTAAACAATCCAATTAAAGAGGAGATGGATAAATGTAAGGATAGAAATGAATCAGCAACCATACCCAAAAAAATTAGCCTAATAAGCTGTCGATTAACAGACACATACAATTTGAGTTACACCGAGTATTACAGTACAATATCACATAATATAATACAAGTACAAAACGTGGGAAACACGCCTGAACATGTAACCGATCATAACTAGAATACAAAAGATGGAAGCATATATATCAAAATATCCCGTAACATCCCCAAGGTGTTACAGCTCCAAAACACTGGAATGGAAAAGTCAATACGGGCGTCCTTGCGGCAGAGCACCTGGGCGAATATAAGATTCATGCAACACAAAGAGATATAAATGGGTCAGGGCCCGTTTTGATATGATCATCATGTGAATAAAATGTACGACAGTATGGGCAACTTAATCATCGTAAATGAGGTAAATACGATCATCAAGAATAATGATAAATAATCTAACTTCTCAATTTAAAAAGCATAACCTAACGCAATTATAATGACAATGATAACAATTCAATTTTGCTAGAGAATATGAATAATATCGTACTTATTAAGATTCCGTTTCAAAGTTACAAAATTTCATTTCACCTTTCCTTATCTCATTAGGAAACGTATTCAAGGAAATTTGTTTCGTAAAGTGCCGTATAATCAATAGGATTCCACTTTAACAAGAATAGTTACATTACACAACATATAACGATTCTAAGACCGTCCTTACGAGTTTCCCCACTGGACGCGCCCCTAAATAGCTATCATCTTCCAGGGCCTATCACAAAAGACAACCCGGGCAGCCTATATCACGTTACGTCAGGAAGTGGCCATATACCTGCGACAGTGAGTCATAACCACACCCGGAATTACTGACGTGACTGAAAATGTGTCTAAAAATGCGTTCACTCTAGGCTGAAGTGCAAGCCTATCGCTCAAGTAATAATCCTAGTAAGTCGGGTATCAATCCTCAGGGAAAAAGGACAATGGAGTTGTGACGACGGGAAAAGACGGAGAAACCCTAACTTTGACTCTAAAAAGAAAAGTAAAAATGATTTGGTTTTGACATTTGATTATACTAAATGCAATTATGAAATTATGAAAAATGCAACTATAGTAATCTACCTAAAATATGAATGAAAGATGATTTGAAACTTTTGTTTAAATGATGAGAAAAACAGGACGAGAATACAATCCCCCAACCCTAGTGAATTGCAGTTATACTATTAATCATAAATTTAATTGATTGATATGACCCGGAATTTAGTACTCCCAAGCATTATGTATACGAGATTCAAGCCCGCGTCATACCTAATATGAGGATGAGTAAATCGGTATTGCGATAGTAACACTCGAATTGCATTCTAAATCATCACGGTTACCCAGAGGCAAATGAGATATAAAGACCTACAATTGTTATGTTCCTATGCAATACGGTCTTATTCAATCACCAAATTCAGAGGATTAATGTTATACACGTACAATTAACACATCAGGCTGGGTTCATGTACCCCGGCCTTAGAAAATCTAGCCTATTATGATGAACGTGATGGAAACAGTGATTGATGTGCAGGAGTTCATAACTAATCTAAGGAAACTTGGAAATTAATGTAGAATGAAATTGAAAAGAAGAAATAACTCACTAATTTCTACCAACGCAGTAATTGCAACAATTAATAAAACTGGTAATCCAATAATCTCTGAATAAAGCTTCAATCTTTTAATTAAAACTGGAATCTGTAGCTAAACTAGGGTTTCTGGAAAAAGAGAGGAAAACCCTACTAATTCTCCGTGCAAATAACAATAATAAATCGGGTTTTTATACCCTCCATGAATTTAGGAATTTCAACTGCACTAGGATTCTTCTTTGAAACAGGTAAGATTTGCAAATCTCGATGGCCGGACCGATCTGACTCCAAGGCGGATCGATTCATTTTATTTTTGGGAGGACCGGTTCTTTTTATTTTTGCCTTCTTCGGTTTGCTTGCGATCCGGGGTCTTCTGGAGTTTGGCAAAGCGGACCGGTCCGGGGTAGGGGCGGACCGGTCTGCCTATTTGACTTTTTGGCTCAACTTTGACTGCTCATATCTTCTGCTCCGGGACTCCGATTGAGGTGTCGTTTCTTCTTATGTGCTCGGAGATGAGATATCTTCAACTTCTCTTTAGGTACCTCATCCGAATTTTGGGTGGAAATTATGCTTTTGCCCTTTATACTTTCCTTCTTTCTTTCTTGATTCTTCAGGTTTCCATCTTCCATTTCTTGACATCAAATACCTGCAAAACTCATACGAAATACTAGAAACTCGGTGTACTCATTAGGATCAGTCAGTAGCAAGATTATGAGATAAAGTCAACTCAATTACGTTGTTCGAGGTGCTAAAAGTAACTAAATCAAGGGATAAATTAGAAAGAATTTATGCCTAACCAAACCCCCCTAACTTAGAACTTTGCGCGTCCCGAGCAATGTAATAGAATCCTAGCAAGGCTCAACTCTTGAAAATCATTTTATTGGGATAAAATCCTTTTTTCCCGGGCAAGCGGTTGCATTTAGCGTATGCAATAAGTCTTTAAACCCCTAAGTTACCCTAGTAGGATGAGTTGTGTCTCGTGAGGGTTTGCAGAGAATATACCCACAAAATTCGACTCCAAGAAAATTCAAAACACGTAAAAATTGTGCAATTCAAACTTTTCCAGAAAATCGCCATTATCAAGTCATATTTACAAGTCTCAAACCGTAGTGTGTGTGTGCAAAGCCAGAAATATAACCGCCAATTTTCACCGATTGATCATTACGTTACTTATCCGAAAATTCGCTTTGATTTCAACTTCTCACGGAATGCTCTCTCAAACGAATCACTCGGAATGTGGCTATTCTCTCGGTATGCGTGATATAAAGAGTAAATGTGATGGAAGTAAAATCACGCATATAATTAGAAAGACGGAACTTTTATGGTGAAAGGATCTCATCAACAGATTACGGTTTTAAAAATGGGAACATTGCCTCTATTTCGCGCACTTAATCTCCTTTATTATCTTTTAGTGTCTTAGCTCTCCACGCGGTAATCAATTTCGCAATTTGGACTCGGTTAGGACTTTTTCGGGGTGTAAGGTATATGGGGTAAAATGACAATTGCCGGGAGCTTGGAATTGGAAAAGTCATTAATGATGTCCATTTCTGCTTTTTCCGGGCTCTTGCTCATTTTTTCTTCTTTTTTCTATATTTTTTTTCTGTTTTTTCACTTCTTTTCTTTTCTTGCTATTTTTGTTGAGCATATCTATTTTTTTCTTTCCCCTTTTATGCACTTTTTGGACTAAATTCTAAATTTTTTCATTTTTCACAATTTCGGGCTATTTGGGTTTTTTAGGTTGTCAAACGAAAGGGACAATTTATTCGCCTCAATTTGGGTTACAAAAGGGATGATTTTTTTATGACTTTTTCTGGCCAATATTTTTGGGTGACAAACGAGGGCCTACTTCATTTTCCAAAATACCAATTGCGTTACCATATGCGTTTCGAGATGAATTTAACTGTAGAGATCAATTTTGGCATGTTTTTCAAAGCAATATTACACACATTTTTCAAAACCGATCAAAATGAAAGAATTGAGATCCTCGACAACTTTTTAGGCGTTGAAAAGAACTTTGAGTTAACAATTAACTCGGATTGATTTAAAAACTCGCAAAAAGTGATTGGTTCGAATCTCACCGGGTTTGTTAATCTCCACACTTATTCGTTAAGTCGTTAATTTTCGCTCAATTTCCATCTTTAGTCAATTTCGGCCTTGTGTATATTGAATTTTTTTTACAACTTGAGACTTCAATCCGATTTTTAATGATATTTTTAAGAAATTTGAATTCCATTTTTTATTTATTTTGAACAAAAATATTTTTGGATTTTTCAAAATTTTATGATTTTTTTGGAAATTTCTGGGCATTTTTGAAAATTTGTGAAGTTTTAGAAATACACACTTGTGACCCCCCTAACTTAGACTTTTGCATTGTCCTCAAGCAAAAAGGACTAAAATCTAAATAAGGGAAAATAATAAGTGCGATAAATAAAACAAACAAATGGAGAAAAATGCAAATTTTTTTATTACAAAGAGGACTGTGTTACAAGTACAAGGAAAAACATACAACTGTGAACAGGGAAAAACAAATAAAAAGCTGCCAGCACCATATAAAGCTTCACCGGGGTGGGGGATGGGAGGAACTGGGCGCGTTGGGGTCATAGGGGTTATGGTAATAGGATAGAAGTGGCTCATTAGGATCCCCTTGGCGTCGATAGATGTTCGCTTGGAAGCGGAGAACCAAGTTCATGTCGCGCTCGTAGTTGGTCTTAAAGGTGTTGAAGATTGTTTCAAGTGCCGACATGCGGTCGGATAGGTCGGTTCCCGCCCACTCGAAATCTAGGTCGTCCTCCTCGTCCGCCGACTCCTCGTCCGGACCGATATCCCCCATCTCGACATCCTCACCGGCTGCCCCTTCTTCTTCCTCGCTCTCGCTCGAGGTAGCCTCCTCTTCACTATCACCTCCGCTCCGAGCCCATAGGACAACTAGCTTTTTGGCGCTTTTAGTGCGGGTCCCTCTTCCGAAAGGACCGGGGATACGAGTATGGTCGACCGGCGCCGCTATGCCAGCATCCTTAAGGATGGAAGTGATTAAACGGGCATAAGGAAGTGGGGTGGTGCCCTTCTCATCCAAGGATGCGTTAATGATATCCGTGTATAAAGTGCGGCCCAAATGGATGGAAGTGTGGGGGTCAAAGAGGTGATAGGTCAATGTAGCTTGCCGAGGCTGCATGGCGGAATCGTTGGACGTTTGCAAAATGTTGGCGCACACAATCTGAAATGTGAGGTGAGCCTTCTCGTTTAGGCGTCCAACGGAGATAGTTTGCCCCGTCCAAGCCACATTCGGCGCAATTCGGGCCATGATGATATCCTTGTTGATCGGGGGGACATTTCGGGGATAGGTAAATTCGGGAACGTCCGGGACGTCATACTCGGCCAACTTGGCCGTGAGACGGGCCAAGGAAAATGGGATGACAATCCCATCCACGTAAGCTTGGGCCTCGAATTGGCCCGTCCGAACTAAGGTGCCACAGAAGGAGCGGACTTCGCCGTGACCGGAGGGGTGGATCTCGGTGGAGTCATATTTGGTGGGGGCGACACGGGGAGCCATTGAAACCAGAAGGATTTTTGCTAGGAAAAACTAGAGAGGGAGAAGAGAGGATTTGTGTTGGAGGTGTGAAGAGAAAGGGAGGGATTGGGGTGTATGTATAGGGGAAAGGGTGAGGGGAGGGGTTGCAATTGGAGGGAAAGGGTTTGGAGGGAAAAGGGGGGGGGGATTTGGGAGGGAAAGGTTGAGGTTGGGAGGAGGGAAAATGAATTTGAGGGAATGAATGGGATTGAGGGTAAAGGGGGGTGAATCTTGGGAAGGAAAGAATTCAGAACTGCAGAAGGCGGACCGGTCCGGGTCTTTGACTTTTCAAACATCCTCATAGTGGACCGGTCCTTTTTAAATTTAAAGGAACCGGTCCGTCCTTAAAAAGAACCGGTCCGGCCCCAGGCTTTTGGGCTGGATTTTTCTGCACTTGATTTCGATCTCTCTTCTCCGAAAATTTTCACTTTCACAACATACTCTCTATTAATCTGGACTAAAACCCTCTCGATTTCGCTGATCAATGCCCTTTTACTCAAAAATTCCCAAAACACACAAATGCTTTTCCCGATTGAACCTAGTCCTAACGACTCTCACAACACACACGACTCTCAACACACACGACTCTCAACACACACGACTCTCACCCCATACGCATCGGGGGTGCGATGCCCTTGCTACAACAGCTCACTCTAACCAGTAAACGGGGTTTGACAACCAGACTGTGTCGACTTCTTCTGCACACGCCTCTAGATATGGCTTTAGGCGTTGTCCATTCACTTTGAATGTATTTCCCCCTTTTAAATCGTCTAATTCAACAGCTCCATGGGGGAAAACATTCTTCACAGCGAACAGGCCAGACCATCGTGACCGTAACTTTCCCAGAAATAGATGAAGCTGAGAGTTGTAGAGAAGAACTTTTTGCCTGGGAAGAAACTCTTTTCGTCGAATGATGCTATCATGAGCGAGTTTATTCCTTTCTTTGGAAATTTTGGCATTCTCATACGCATCATTGCGTAGTTCTTCTAACTCATTCAATTGAAGCTTGCGGACTTCACCGATGTTGTCCATGGCATAATTTAATTGTTTAATTGCCCAATACGCCTTGTGTTCGAGCTCAACGGTAAGATGGCAAGGTTTGCCATATACAGAGTGGAAAGGGGACATGCTGAGTTGATTCTTGTATGCGGTACGATAGGCCCATAGCGAATCGTTCAATCTAAGTGACCAATCTTTCCGGGTAGGATTGATGGTCTTTTTAAGAATGTTCTTGATTTCCCGATTCGCTAGTTCGGCCTGCCCATTCGTTTGCGGATGATAAGTCGTTCCAACCTTGTGAACGACGCCATACTTTTTCATGAGCTTCGCGAATGGCCTATTGCAAAAGTGCATGCCATTATCACTAATTATCGCCTTGGGAGCACCGAAGCGGGAAAGTATATGTTCCTGCAGGAACTTTATCACCACTTTGTTGTCATTCGTCTTGGTAGCTATAGCTTCCACCCATTTAGAAACGTAGTCTACCGCGACAAGGATGTATAGGAAGCCAAAGGACCGGGGGAAGGGACTCATAAAGTCAATACCCCAATAGTCGAAGATCTCAATGATGAGTATGGGGGTAAGAGGCATCATGTCTCGTTGGGTAATGACACCCATCCGTTGGCACCTATTGCAAGATTTGCAGGCATCGTTCATATCCCGGAATATTGTGGGCCAATAGAGGCCGCATTGTAGAATTTTATAGGCCGTCTTTTTCGTCGAAAAGTGGCCTCCACAAGCTTCCGAATGAAAAAACCGGATGACTTTCAGGATCTCATCATCCGGTACACATCGTCGGATGATTTGGTCGGCGCAATATTTAAAAAGGAATGGATCATCGTAAAGGAGCAAGCGCGACCAAGTAATAAACCTCTTCTTATCTTGCGGTGTCCAATCAGGAGGGACGACTCCCGTGACAAGATAGTTCACTATATCCGCAAACCAGGGATACGAAGAGGTAGCAAAAAGTTGCTCATCCGGAAAGTATTCGTCTATGGGTACGGGATCACTAGGTACGTCGGACGAAAGCCGTGACAAGTGGTCGGCAATGACGTTTTCTACTCCTTTCTTATCTTTAAAAGAGAGATTGAACTCTTATAGGAGTAGGATCCACCTTATGAGGCGCAGCTTGGCATCTTTCTTTGCAAGTAGGTATTTCAAAGCCGCATGGTCGGTGAAGATAGTAATAGGAGAACCAATGAGATATGACCGGAATTTATCAAGGGCAAAGACTACCGTTAGCAACTCCTTCTCCGTGGTAGAGTAGTTGAGTTGAGGTCCGATAAGGGTACGTCTAGCGTAATAGATGACATGAGCTTTCTTATTTTTTCATTGGCCCAAAACAACCCCGATCGCGTAATCGCTTGCATCACACATAAGTTCGAATGGTAAGGACCAATCCGGAACTTGTATGATGGGAGCGGACACAAGCATGGTTTTCAGTTTCTCAAAAGAGCTTTGGCATGCTTTTGTCCACTCTAATGGGGTGTCCTTCATAAGTAGGTTGCTTAAGGGTCTAGCGATGGCGCTAAAGTCCTTAATGAACCTTCGATAAAACCCCGCGTGGCCCAAGAAAGAGCGCACGTCCTTAAGCAATTTTGGTGGGGGTAGGTCAGCTATGACATCTATCTTTTCCCCATCAACTTCTATTCCTTTGGATGATATTATGTGGCCAAGAACTATTCCCTCGGTGACCATGAAATGGCATTTTGTCCCAATTCAGCACTAAGTTCTTTTTCACACATCGGGCAAGTACTTTTTCTAGCTTTTCTAAATAATGATCGAAAGAGGTGCCAAAAACACTGAAATCGTCCATGAACACTTCGAGTCCTCTCTCGACCATGTCGCTAAATAAGCTCAACATGCACCTTTGAAAGGTCGCGGGTGCATTACACAAGACAAATGGCACACTTTTGTAGGCAAACGTGCCAAAATGGCAAGTGAAGGTCGTCTTCTCCTGGTCAAGTACATCCATCTCAATTTGGTTATATCCGGAATAACCATCAAGGAAGAAATAGTAAGGGTGGTCCGCCACTCTTTCAAGAATTTGATCAATAAATGGCAAGGGGAAATGGTCTTTCCTAGTTCCCGCATTGAGTTTACAGTAATCAATTCAAACGCGCCACCCGGTGGTGGTACGTTGGGGGATTAACTCTCCCTTGGCATTTTCAATCACAGTCATACCCGACTTCTTCGGGATGACTTGAATAGGGCTTACCCACTTGCTATCCGAGATTGGGTAGATAATCCCGGCATCCAATAATTTGATAATCTCGGTTCTCATAACTTCTTTCATGTTGGGATTCAGTCTTCTTTGCATTTCTCTAGAGGGCTTGACATCCTCTTCGAGATGGATCTTATGAGTGAAAATCAATGGACTTATCCCCTTTAAATCAATGATGCACCAACCAAAAGCACTTTGGTGCTTCCTCAAAATTTTCAACAATTTACCCTCTTGCGCCTCGTCTAGGCTAGAGGAGACAACAACAGGAAATGTCTCATCCTCTCCTAGGTATGCATATTTAATGTGGGAGGGGAGTTTCTTTAATTCAAGTGTTGGAAATTTTTCACTGGAGGGAACTATGTGTGTATCCCTCATAGGTAACTCCTCGAATCTAGAAACCCAATTAACATCTCTCGCGTCCTCGTCCGGCGCACTCTCATCGAGTAACTCACTCAACTCCCTAACTTCCCTCTCGAAGTCGGTGTATTTCCCATCACTCTCGTATCTCTCCGCTAAACAGGACTCTACAACATCGCCACGGTAATTCTCCTCAAAATACTCCTCTACTATTTCATCTATAAGGCTCACCGCGTGAAGATCATCTTCATCCCCCGAGTGTGGGGCTATGTGGAAGATGTTGGTTTCCAAGGTCATGTTCCCAAAGGTGATTTGCATCCGCCCATTCCTAGTATTGATGATTGCATTAGCCTTAGCTAAGAATGGACGCCCAAGGATGATGGGAACATGGTTACTTGAGTTGAAGGAGGGCTCCGTGTCCCAAATGACAAAGTCTACCGGGAAGTAGAAAGTGTCAACTTGGACGATCATGTCCTCGACTATGCCTCATGGGATCTTCATTGTTCGATCCACTAATTGGAGAGTGACCTTAGTGGGCTTGAGGTCGCCCAAATCAAGTTGCCTATAAATGGAGTAAGGGAGTATGTTTACGCTTGCTCCCAAGTCAAGTAAGGATTTTTCGATTTTATTCTCTCCAATGATGCAGGAAATGGTGGGTGCACCGGGATCTTTGAATTTAGGCGAGAGCTCGTTTAGTAGGATGGAGCTCACATTTTGTGCTAGAAAGACGTTCTTCTTCACCTTCATCATTCTATTTACCGTCAACAAGTCTTTGATGACTTTAGCATAAGCTGGAATTTGCTTAATAGCATCAAGAAAAGGTAAATTCATCTTTACTCGCTTAAGCACCTCTAGCACATCTTCATGTGGGTTTCCTTTTTGGGAGGGAATCAACCTTTGAGGAAACGGTGCCGCAGAGGGTGGTCTCACTACCACCTCTGGCTCACTAGCGTCTTTTTTGTCACTCTCATTCAAGGGGACATCTTCGGCCTCTTTCGTGCCGGGCGAAATATCCTTATCTTTTATCATGTCGTGTGGGGGAGGTGATAAATCAATGAATCTCCCACTACGAAGAGTGGCCACAGCTTGACATTTCTCCTGATGTTCAGTGGAGGTGGAGCTAACACTAGTTTGACCTTGGGGAGGTCTTTGGCCTTGGGCGGGAAACTTTCCCTTCTCTTGGACACTCAGCGAGGATTGTATCTTTGACACGCTTACATTTATGTCGCCAATCAGACGATCATATTTGGCATTGGTTGCGGTCTGGCTTGCGATGAATTGATTCATGGTATCCTCGAGAGTTCTCCGCGGTGGCACAATATACTCTCCTTGAGGTGGTGGTGCTTACACATGTCCTTGCATGTGTGGAGATTGTTGAAAGTGTTGTGGTGGAGGAGGGCCAACATGTGAAGGAGGGTTCATTATAGCGTGTTGTTGCCCATAGCTAAAACCGGGATGGTTTTTCCATGAAGGGTTGTATGAATTCCCGTGCGGGGCACCGAAATTACCCTTAAGTCCTCCTATACCACTAACTTGCTCCTGAAGCATTACTTTGTAGGCGGGTATCGTCGGGCATTCCTCAGTTGAATGGCCCGCCTCACAAATAGCACACACCTTTTCGATAGGGTTTGGTACGGATCCAGCTGGTCCTTTTCCATATATCTCGCATAGGTCTAGAAATTCTTTCTCAAGGGTGTCCAATCGACTGTCCGTCATAGAATTCTTATCTACGTGGAATAGGTCAGATGCCGATGGAGTGGTGGTCACTTGTCGATTTCGATTTTGAGCGTTTGGATCAGAAGTATCCAAAGATTGAGTAGTCTCGGTGACATATCTCAGGTGAAGCTTCGCATCGTGGGCATCTAAATAGATAAATGGACCACTTCCCATAGTTTCAATGAGTTGTTTGGAGTTAGGATTCATCCCTTTATAGATAAAAGAGATGATTTGCGCCGAATCAAATCCATGATGGGGGCATGAAGTAACTAACTCATTGAAACGTTCATAACATCGATGAAATGGCTCATTTTCAGCTTGTCTGAACGCTTGAATTTGAGCCTTTATGGAGATTGTTCGATGTGTTGGGAAGAATTTCTTGAGAAATCTCGACTGCAACTCGTTCCATGAGGGAATCGAGCTCGGAGGTAAAGACCATAGCCAGGTCTTAGCTTTATCTTTAAGCGAGAAAGGGAAGAGTTTGAGGCGGATCACCTCTTGT
This sequence comes from Sambucus nigra, assembly GCA_949130495.1. Taxonomy (NCBI): domain Eukaryota; kingdom Viridiplantae; phylum Streptophyta; class Magnoliopsida; order Dipsacales; family Adoxaceae; genus Sambucus; species Sambucus nigra. Next base: position 560,449,479 of record OX422210.1, on the reverse strand, counting down.
GTGCAGGTTTGATCATTGAGAGTATCGCACACGTCCTCAAATTCCCTAATATGGAGGTATGGCTTTTCAGAATCCATACCGTGATAATGCGGTAGCATCTGGATCATCCCATTTTTGAAACGGAATTGCCCGAGATTATACGGGAGTATAATGCATCCCAGAGTGACAGTGCGCTCGGGATATAAGAATTCTCTAAGCGGACGGTATGGGGGCTCTTCCTCACCGGCGGATGCACTACCGTGTTGCGACATCTCTCTCTCACTTAATGACTCAGTGCTCTCACTTGGTGTGCTCGAAGTGTGTTCAGAGGTGTGTCCTAAGAAGGAAAATGGAGTGTTATTGGAGATTGAGTGTGACGGTGAGGGAGGTGGGATCCAGAACTGTGAGGTGTTTGGAGTGTGGGGGCTATCGGGGTTATACTCAACTATTGGATTTTCATGAATACTGGTTGGAGTATTATGGGGTGTGGGAGTGGAATTTTGAATTAAAAGCTTATGAGATATGGTGGTGAATCTTTATGTGATTTTGTTTTTTTAATTTTTTTATATGTTTTTGTTTTTTTGGAGATTTTTGGTCAAAGCTTTGGATTGACTCGATCTAATCCTAAGTCTACCTAATTCCCCGGCAACGGCGCCAAAAACTTGACGCGACTGAAAATGTGTCTCAGAAATGCGTTCACTCTAGGCTCAAGTGCAAGCCTGTCGCTTAAGTAATAATCCCAGTAAGTCGGGTATCGATCCTCAGGGAAAAAGGACAACGGAGTTGTGACGACGGGAAAAGACGGAGAAACCCTAACTTTGACTCTAAAAAGAAAAGGAAAAATGATTTGGTTTTGAGATTTGATTATACTAAATGAAATTATGAAATTATGAAAAATGCAACTATACTAATCTACCTAAAATATGAATGAAAGATGATTTGAAACTTTTGTTTAAATGATGAGATAAACAGGACAGGAATACAATCCCCCAACCCTAGTGAATTGCAGTTATAATATTAATCATAAATTTAACTGATTGATGTGACCCAAAATTTAGTACTCCCAAGAATTATGTATACGAGGTTCAAGCCCGCGTCATACCTAATCTGAAGACGAGTAAATCGGTATTGCGATAGTAACACTCGAATTGCATTCTAAATCATCACGGTTACCCAGAGGCAAACGAGATATAAAGACCTACAATTGTTATGTTCCTACGCAATACGGTCTTATTCCATCACCAAATTTAGAGGATTAATGTAATACACGTACAATTAACACATCAGGCTGGGTTCATGTACCCCAGACTTAGAAAATCTAGCCTATCATGATGAAAGTGATGGAAACAGTGATTGATGTGCAGGAGTTCATAATTAATCTAAGGAAACATGGAAATTAATGTAGAATGAAATTGAAAAGAAGAAATAACTCACTAATTTCTACCGACGCAGTAATTGCAACAATTAATTAAACTAGTAATCCACTAATCTCTGAATAAAGCTTCAATCTTTTAATTAAAACTGGAATCTGTAGCTAAACTAGGGTTTCTGGAAAAAGAGAGGAAAACCCTACTAATTCTCCGTGCAAATAACAATAATAAATCGGGTTTTTATACCCTCCATGAATTTAGGAATTTCAGCTGCACTAGGATTCTTCTTTGAAACAGGTAAGATTGCAAATCTCGATGGCCGGACCGGTCCGGGCCTTAGGCAGACCGGTCTGCCTCCAAGGCGGATCGGTTAATTTTATTTTGGGGCGGACCGGTTCTTTTTATTTTTGCCTTCTTCGGTTTTCTTGCAATCCGGGGTATTCTGGAGTTTGGCAAAGCGGATCGGTCCGGGGTAGGGGTGGACCGGTCTGCCTATTTGACTTTTTGGCTCAACTTTGACTGCTCATATCTTCTACTCCGAGACTCTGATTGAGGTTCCATTTCTTCCTATGTGCTCGGAGATGAGATCTCTTCAACTTCTCTTTAGGTACCTCATCCGAATTCCAGGTGGAAATTACGCTTTTGCCCTTTAGACTTTCCTTTTTTCTTTCTTGATTCTTTCGATTTCCTTCTTCCATTTCTTGACATCAAATACCTGCAAAACTCATACAAAATACCAGAAACTCGTTGTACTCATTAGGATCAGTTAGTAGCAAGGTTATGAGATAAAGTCAACTCAATTACATTGTTCGAGGTGCTAAAATTAACAAAATCAAGGGATTAATTAGGAAGAATTTATGCCTAATCAATTACCTCACTTTACACAATAATCACACAATATATAATAATAGGTCCTATGGCTGAGGACTATATTCACCCTGCATTCACTAGCCAGGGGACTTCACCTCATACGCGTAACTTCCCCTATGATAGAATTTAGAGAGGTGTGTATATACAAATTTTCATTCACAATTTATTTACTTTATCAAGTATGCATTACATTACATTACATCCGGAGACATAAGAGTTTAATATCTTCATTATAAGTCTCAATGTATAATTATTTCTCAATACAAATCTTCATGAATACCGTACCTTCTATAACCCATTGTGAAATGATATTCTTCCCTCCAATCCTAGAAATCCACATTAACTCATTCTAATCCTCCCTAGGTCTAAACTATTTCATTCTATAAGAGAATTATTTATCTCCCTCTAAATTACCTAACCAAATTATCCTCAACTTAAACCCCAACTCTCATTCTAACTTAGGTCTCTAAATACACCATTTCTAGACTCTAATGATCTAATTTTACTTCAATTAAGAAGGTTACTAAGTCCCTATCTTAAAATAAAGAAGCTAGAAAGAAATAGAATTTTAAGAGTGAAAAATAGGGGACCGGTTAACTGGTCCTGAAACTGCGATTGATCGCGTCTCATGGATTTTGCCTAGGAAGAAATGCAGAAAGCTCATTTCAGAAGGCTCGATCGACAAATCCTGGGACCGCGATCGACCGCGCTCAAATTTTATACTTATATGGGAAAGCAGTAGGCTCTCCCCCGAAGGCCCGATCGATCGGTCGTGGGACCGCGGTCAACTGTGCTTAGCAGATCCTAGAATATCTCTTCTTCTACAATGCTAAAACCCAAAACCTAAACTCCTTATTCTTACATCTCTTTCATTATCATCAACCTAAAATATAACTACAACATTTCTACACCACAACAAACCCACCTTACCATCTTAAATCATTCAAACAACAAGATCCAAGGGTTAAGCATCAATATATATATCAAAACCTAACATTTACTCAATTCTTCCACATACAGAACTATCATTACAATTTATCCACATGAAATCATATATTTGCAAGTAAAAACTTGCCTTAGATTTGTAGTCTCGGATTTCCTTCCGGTAGCAACAAATCCAAAGCCCAAATCTTCAATTTTCTTCCTTTTCTCTCTTTTATCCACACTTCTCTTTCTCTCTCTTTCTCTCTAGGGTTCGAAATGTGTAAGGGAGAAATAAAAGGGGGGGGGGGTGGAAGACTTTAAACGTGCCTTAGCCTTAGTTTTCATCTTTTAAATGTTAATACACTGTTAAAATGACTCGTAACTACATAATTAATTAAACCTGTCAAAAGTGCTTGGAACCCAAAAATACAATATGGTACTCATTTTGACTATCTTGACCATTTCGGGACTTATCACGCCCTCTAAATTTGCATTCGGAATAATATAAATCATTTTAAGTTACAATTTCATTTACACCATAAATGTCGTTTAAAGCACAATGACACCATGAATCGCAACATAATGTTATTTAAATTCACATAACAGTATATATGCAAAAATCTAGTAAATATTATCTTTTAACTCACATAAAATAATATTTGCCCCATCATTTAATATTTTATATAATTACCTCTCATGGCAAATTAATATAAAATAAATTACCCAAAAGTAAGGGTTATTACCACTGTTGAATACGAATTTATGATGACTATTTTTGGAGAGTTTAAATTTTATAATTTTTAGGTATTTTGATTTTTCTTTGAGTTGAAATTTAATTTTGTGGGTACATTGACTGCAAACCCTCACAAGACATAACTGGTCTTACTAGTGTAACCTTGGGATTTGACGGCTTATTGCATACGATAAATGCAATCGATTGCCCGAGAAAAAGGTATTACATCCCAATAAAGTTTTTGAGGAGTCCTTAACTCATACTTTTATGCTTTTACATTGCTCGGGATGCGTAACGTTCTAAGTTAGGGGGATTTGATTGGGCATAAATATTTCACATATATCCCCTTAGTTTTGGTCTTTTAATGTTCCCCTTCATCGTAATTAATTCATTTTTATCTCATATTTATGTTACTAACTCTACTTGGAAAGTGTTTGATGCTTTGGGTATCTCTTATGTGTTTTACAGGTATTTCATAAAAATTAGTGCAAAAGAGAACCTGAAACAAGGAAGAAAACCAAGAAAAAGAGAATTGAAGGGAATTTTTGTAATTTTGTAAAAAGTTGAAGATCTTGAAGTTACAAGAACACTGGAAAAAATGGCACCCCAATTCAAGCTTCGGTGAAAGAGTTATGCCATTTTGAAGATTGAGAAGAAAATATGAGAAAAATATATCCCAAAAGAAAAAAAGAGAGCCAAAAGCCAGTAGAAAAATTCAAACCCCACCTCGAACCGGTTTGGGGGTGAATAAGTTCGGATGTATCTGCGAACGGGTTCGAGGGGTCTAATACGTGAAAATTTCCTTCTTTTCTATTGGTTCTAAGCGTTCGATAAGAAAAGGACTGTTGTAAAAACGTGAATGTAACAAGATAGCTCGGATTAGACTTAGTTTTTAGTTAGGTTTGCATAGAAATTAGAGGAGAATAGAGAGAGGAATCCTAGTTTTGAATTTCTTAGATTGCTCATGCATAATTAAAGATTAAAGTTTCAAGATTACAATACCAAGTTTGTTCCTCAATATTGCTTTGCATGTCTCTTTTACCTACACGTTTCTTCCTTTTTCTAGATATCTAAATATCTCATGCATGCTTAGTATTAATTTAATCTTGAGTTTCCTTCCATGCAATGTTAAAACCTTGTGTATTTCTTACGTAGCCATGCTAGGATAAATTTTTAGCAGGTTGGGTACATGAACCCAACCTAGGTAATAGATATGGATTTAAATGTGAATAAAAAGTAATTTATCTTTCCAAGGTTTGAAATTTATCGAGATAAAGGTTGTAGGTCTTTTAATTCCGTTTTCCCTGGGTAACCGGAATGTTTAAGGGTGAAATTATCTTCTTGATAATTTCTCATCCTCGCCATATACAATTTTTGATTTGATATTGTGCGGCGTAAAGTCCTCATATGTCGAATGCTTAAAGAGTAATTTATGTCTCTTGGACTGAAGAATTAGATTTTTGAAGCTTTTATGTTCTCTGCAATTATCGTTGGTTCGGGGAAATGTACTCTAATCCCATTTTCTCATAAAGTTTAAAACCAATTCATTATTATTGCACGCGTATTTAAGCCAATAGTTTAAATTTACTTATTTTAGTTAGTTAACGGATCTCAAATCAATCATCTTTTCTTTCTTTTTCTATAGTCACTTCGCGGTTAATCTTCTTCCCTATTCGGCGTCGCAAGCATTCATCCTATTCCCTATGTTAAATACCCGATTTTACCGGATTTATACTTGAGCAACCGTCTTACACTTGAGTCGATAGAATCACGCACTTGAAACACTTTTAAAGTTGCGTCAATGCATAAGCTTAGCTATATATCTTATGGATCTAGAACTGATTGAAGTTTCACAGAAATGGCATGAGCATATTTTCTTGATATATCAAGAGGTTTCCACAATAGAAGAGGGACTAGAGTCCTATTTGAGGTTAATCCTGATTATCAGAAGGTCCTAGGATTTGATCAATGACTTTAAGTTATTTATTTATTCTCAGGTTAGACAGTGAGATAAAGTATCTTATGACAATGGGGAAGTTGCCAGGGCCCTTTGAATCCGTTGTGGGTACTTCTACAAGGTAACCACGGTCTTCAAGGCTCGTCACTGGTCTGTTTGAGGTCGTTGCTAAACCTTAGGACCTCCTCCTTTGCATGGGTGAATGTAAGAGGTTGTGATTTTTATAATTTTAGAATACTTAAATTTGGAATAATCAGTATCCCATTGTTTTTCTTTGCAAGAATTTCAAGGGGCAACATTTACTCATTTAAATGATTAAGGGCATCAGCATAAGTAACTGAAGAGTGCGCTCGAGTTCAAATTAAGAAATTATTTATTTAAATTTTAGTTTTTTCAATTAAATCATAAAACATGCATCTAGGTGTGATTGAAATCAATATGATTATGCAAGAATAATTAATCACACTAAAAAACACACAAATGAGGAAAAATCCCCCAAAGGGGCAAACCCTTTTTATTTTCACTATAATTTGTAAAAATGGTTACACGGATTACAATGAAAATAAGTTTGACAAAGAAATGCCCTCGTGTGTAGATTTCTATGTCATCGGCTGGAATCTCCCTCAGGATCTCCAGGTGGGCAACAATAGAGAAGAAGACGACTCCTCCACAAAGTACTCCAGATGAGTAGTAAACGATCCTCTTGAAGGTTTAATGATTCACATAATAGATGTGAGTGTTTATATGAATAAATAAGGTGTAAAACCTTAAAAAGTGAAGTCTGTTTCTAGGTAGTTTTTCACAGAAATCGTGTTGTGAAAAGACTTGGGAAAACGTGTAGAAGGTACACTGGTAATTATACGAAAATCGAGGTTGTGACGTCGCTCAAACGAGATAGGCATCTCACTCGAACGAAGGACACATGTCGTTCGAACGACTTCGCGCGAGATGATGATCTCGCTCGAATGGCAGTGCTGACTCGTTTGAACGAGCTCGTCGATTGAGGCACTCCGCTTCTACACTTAGAAAAAATTCTGCTTTTGATAAAAAATATTTCAGACTTCAAACATTATTTTATGAAAAATTTTCCAAATATATATGCAAATATAAACAAATCCAATAAGACATTTTACCAATAATGCGTAGTGGATTAGTGGGAAATAGTTGAGCAACACGTCGCATGTAGCATGATCCACGTGTGAAGATGATGGATGCATGGATTCGGATAGATGCCGCCATGGATAATCGTGATGACGTACCGAATGTAGCGGTATCAGACATACAAACTGTGATCTAGGGAAAATAAAAAATTCCTAGATTCTACCCCGGACATTTATAAAATTATGTCCTTACAAATCTCCCCCTATGTCTATACCGGTACATACATAAAAAATCCGAATTATGCAATCTTACTTAAACAAATGACATATATGATAATATCTCCATTAAACCCTCAAACTGAGAATACTATATGACATATCTTCAATCAAACTTCAACATATTCAAATCTTCATCTCTTTAGAAACTCCCAAAGCTTTTCTCATCACGGTGTGCAATCCAATAAATCAACTTTGTACCTACACACATGAGATAAAGCAGATACTCGTGACAAGCAACAGTTTGAAATATAATGATATGCAAAAATGAAATATCAAATAAGCTTAAGCAAATCATTGATAAATCAACAAAATTCTCCCCCATAATTCATTCTCCCCCTTTTTATGTTGTCCCCAAATAGACAGATATGAGAAGCATAAATATGTAAAATGTCACATGGTAAAAAAAATCTATTTTTTTGATTTTTTCAAAATTTTCCATACAAAATATACAACAAAGAATCATACCATGAACAAACACAAAAACAACCAAGTCGATGATAGCGTAAATGTAGGGGGTGTGATCAAATTCGATAGGAAAATCAATGCATACAAACATGACATATGTGCACGATGAATATCGAATACTCCTAACGAATGAACTCAACATCTTCCTTAGGTGTAAAAAGATTGAAATATGAGACATTAACTCAATCAAATCAACAAATCAAAGCTCAAAATGATTTCCACACCAATAACGTCCAAAATGATTTAATGCCTTTTCAGGACTTTCAAGGAAGCGCAAACCCGTTTAAATTCTCCAACCAAACTCCCTCATATTTATATTTTGAATAGAGGTGATCTAAATTCTCAAACTTTGGAGAATTGATGGTGAAACCTAAATGACCCATATTTAACATGTATTTCTTTTTATTGCCTATAAATTTTTCGAGCTCTTTTAACCTCTTAGATCCCGGATAATAAAATTCCTCAATTTTTTAGGTCCGATTTAACAGTGGCTTAATCGCAAAGGCTAGATAAGAACCTTTCGTATCCCTTCACTATTTAAAAAAAAAACAATCTCACCAAACGTTTTTTTTACATGCATTCCAATCTTGTTAAGTTTTATCGCATATGGTTCGTTGTATAGACAGAATTGAGATGGAAACACTCAAGAACATATGTGATAGACAAGTACAATAATCAAATAAAACCATGCATGTGTACAATAAAGGAGATAAGGAGCCAAACATGTAGAAGGATATCACTAATCACATCTCAAAGACTCCAAACAATGTAAAGCACATGGATGCAATGATGTAACGTCTCAAATCACTATCAAACAGTCACATGGATAAATGGAATGAATTTGTGACTCGGTTATCTTAAGTGCTCATCCATAAAAGGTGCAAATAAAATACAAAAATCTTTTTGTGCTTTTCTAAAATTTTTATAAAAAGAAAATCTTTTTGGATTTTTCAAAAAAAATATAAAAATTAGAAAATAAAACAAACTAATGGTACATGTTAGGAATAGGAAAAATAGACATCATGTAAATCACCTTATGCTAGCAAACATGTCAAGACCTCAACCGGGAAGAGCGGTGGAGTTTACCAAAGATGGTGACTTCTTTTGAACCAACTCCATAAGATCATGTGTGGTCTTGACCAGAAACTTCACTTGCTCGCGAATATGTGCAAACTCTCTATCATTATGTGCAAGCAAAGTATTACGAATGGGTGCATGTGCGGGGACATGTGAAGTGGCATGATGTGGGACAAAACCCAACATAGAACAAAACTCCCTAAGTTATCCTTGCTTCTTGCAGTGGGAGCAAACATAAACCGGTCTAGGAATTAATTTATCAAGATTTTTGGGATGATCTTTCCTAGACGGGCACCCATGAGACTCACTCACCAAAGTGGATATAGGCTCGGGCGCATTAAAAGTAGTGAATGCACCGTCATTACATTTTCCAACCTCATTCAAAATGGGATAGGGAACCATCTTATCAACCTTCTCAGATGCGTTCTCTAATGAGACTTGGACCTCCCGTGCTTGTTTGATATCATCCTCAAGATGGGATACACATGTCGTCAGACTAGACACCGTGTTGGTCAAGTCATATTTTTCCCTTTTTATCTCATAATTCTCTTCCTTCAACTCACAAATCCGAAGACCTAGGATCCTATTTAACCTTTTTGTTTCCATGGTCTTGATAAACAACTTTCTAAAAGCTTTTCGGATCACACTTTCATCTCCATTATCATCCTCACTATCGCTTAGGGTAGCGGGCATGGCAACTTTCTTTCCCTCTCTCCTAAGTCTAGTGGTTCACTCAAATTTCTTGTGCCCTATCCGATCACACTCAAAACATCTTATCTTCTCAATTTTTACTTTTCTCTCCTTTTCATTTTCACAACAACTCGCTCTCTCTCCAAACAGTCTTAAATCTTTCTCTAAAGCGGTGATCCTAAGAACTAACACTTTTTTACACTCTTTAGCTTTAAATGACTCAGTATATCACTCAGCGTAGGTGCGTTGGAGATCACTCTCGCTCTCACTTGCATCAACCTCCCCCTCACTCATATCGCTCTCACTATCGAGGTGTCCCTGTGAAGCAGCATCCTCATCATCGTGAGGAGCACTAGAAGTACTCACATTACTAGCCATGAATGCGGTGAAGTTAAACTCATGTGGTGACTCGTCACCGTAGTCCACCGACTCGACCTCACTATCGTCACTAAGGGTAGCATTAAAGACAACTTTGCCCTTTTCTTTTGCAAGTTTATTCAGCCTAGTAGCACACTCAAAAGCTCTATGTCCCATACCGTCGCACTCATAACATCTCTCACTGTCTTTCTTAGGAGGGTCTTTAAAATCTTTTTCATTTTTCTTTTCAAAATTTATTTTTATCAAAAGTCTTTTTATCTTTGAAATTACCATTTTTCTTGAATTTGAGAATTTTCTTGAAATTTTTAGCAAACATGGCCAAATCATCTAAATCAAAGTCACACTCAGAATCTGACGTTTCTATCTCTCTTTTTCTAGATGACTCTACCATCTTTCTTGTCGACCCCTCACTCTTTCTATCCCGGGAATTAGGTACAATTCCCTTATCTTTAGGCTTGATAGATTTAGGAAACATATCAATTTCATACGTTTGTAAGTCTTCTACAAGTTCCTCTAATTTAAGCGTGTTTAAATTACCCATAGAATTTAGCAGAGTGACTTTAGGGATAAAACTCTTACGCAGTGATCTAAGAATCTTTTTAACAACTCTAGCATTAGGAATGTGTTCACTAAGATTAAAGCTAATGTTAACAATATCAGACAGTCCAGCATAAAATTCATCAAAACTTTCAGTCTCAAGCATGGTGACTGTTTCAAATTGAGTTGTTAAATTTTGCAGTTTAGACTCTTTTACAACATTAGTTCCTTCATGGGTAAGTTATAAAACATCCCATGCATCTTTTGACGTGGTGCATGTCATTATGCGTCAGAACTCGTCAGGTGTGACGGATCCAGAAATAGCACTTAAACCCTTTGAATTAAAAGATGGCCATTTAAATTCTTCTTCAGTCCAAGTAGTGATAGATTTTAAACTAGTCACGTTCTCAACAGTGATGGAGGGAGGTGTCCACCCTCTTTCAACCAAAATCCACACTTTTTCATCTATGGCCTTTAAAGAAGATTTCATGCGGGCTTTCCAGTAAGCATAATTAGTCCCGTCAAAAACTGGAATTTTATTATATAATTTCTCCATTATGAACACGCCCTTTTTTCAAAAATCAATTTTTTAGAAAATTGATATCTTAGAAAAATTTTGCGGAAAATTACACGGTATAATTGTGTAATTGGCTTTGATACCAATTTGAAGAGTGCGCTTGCATTCAAATTAAGAAATTATTTAATTAAATCTCAGCTTTTTCAATTAAATCCTTAAACATGCATCTAGGTGTGATTGAAATCAATATGATCATGTAAGAATAGTTAATCACACACAAAAGCACACAAATGAGGAAAAATCCCCCAAAGGGGCAAAACCTTTTTATTTTCACTATAATTTGTAAAAACAGCTACACGAATTATAATGAAAATAAGTGTGATAAAGAAATACCCTCGGGTGTTAGTTTCTATGTCGTCGACTGGAATCTCCCTCAGGAACTCCAGGTGGGCAGCAGTAGAGAATAAGACAGCTCCTCCACAAAGTACTCCAGATGTGTAATAAACGATCCTCTTGAAGGTTTAAAGATTCACATAGTAGATGGGAGTGTTTATGTGAACAAACAAGGTGAAAAACCTTAAAAAGTGAAGTCTGTTTCTGGGCAGTTTTTCGCTGAAATCATGTTATGAAAAGGTGTAGAAGGTACACTGGTATTTATACGAAAATTGAGGTAGCGGCATCGCTCGAACGAAGGACACGTGTTATTTGAACGACTTTACGCGAGATGCTGATCTCGTTTGAATGAGCTTGTCGATCGAGGCACTCCAGTTCTACACTTAGAAAAAATTCTTCTTTTGATAAAAAATATTTCAGACTTCAAAAATTATTTTCTGAAAAATTTCCCAAATATATATGCAAATATAAACAACTCCAATAAGACATTTTACCAATAATGCATGGTGGAGTAGTGGGAAATAGTTGATAAGCACGTCATATGTAGCATGATGCATGTGTGAAGATGATGGATGCATGGATTCGGATAGAGGCCGTCGTGGATGATCGTGATGATGTGCCGAATGTAGCGGTATCAGACATACAAACCGTGATCTAGGGAAAATAAAAAATTCCTAGATTCTACCTCGGACATTTATAAAATTATGTCCTTACAGTAACCATAAATATTCTTATCATTACGATATTGAATTGGTAAAGACCTTACATTGAGTGTTTAAGGCGATGAACAATGGTGCATAAGGCTTTGGGTGCGTATTAATAATCCCCTTAGGATGTTTTGAGATCTTCACGACTTCCTTCATCAATTATTTATTTATTTATTGATCCTTCTCTTTAAAACGAATAATTTCCTCTATTTTTCTTGTGAAAATGTCATCTGAGTACATTACCTTACAAGGGTTTAAACCCCTCTCCTTTATCCGCAATGGGACCTCACTCCTCTTTACCTTCCACGGCTGGTCAAAGGGATGGAACCTTCACACACCCTCCATTATGGTCAATCCTTACTAGTACGTAAGTTAATAAGTAATTGGGGTCATATGATCTCAACTTCTCTAGTGGGTCTCAGGTTGCATCATGAGTCATTGAGAAGGACATCAAGGAGAGATATCAGATCCACGATACACGTGATTCTGAGATCAACGAAACCTGATAAGAGGGTATGTTCTCTGGTTCCTAAATTTGTTTGCTTCAATGAATGTTTTCTTCTCTATAGGTCTCGATTACCACTCCCTCATCGTATGGTGGAAATGTTTAATTTCATGAGGGTATCCCCTTTCCATGTTGCCGACTATTCGACACCACTGATGGCTGCTATCTTAGCATATATGGAGGGGGAATTTGACCCTTGACCATCTCAATTATTCACACTCTCTAGAATTCATAAGTAAAGTAAGTCAAATAATAAGGGGATTAATTATTTTCCCCTAGAACCCCTACTATCTTTGCTAAGAATAAGCACAATCATCTAAAGTAGTGGAAGGTGAGGTGCTTCTTCGTTGGGGAGCCTAGGGCTTCATAGACCCGGTGGAGAAGATTGATTAACCTGCTTTCTGTGATATTCCTCTAACTTTAGGTAAGTCTCTAATTATTCTCTAATCTTTTGCAAGATTTTGGTAATATTCATGTTAACCATTCTTATCTTATAGCATTTGTAAACCCCAACCAAGAGGAAGCTGATAGGATGAAGGAGGATTTCAAATTGGCCTCTGTGACACCCCGACTAATTAAATACCGGGTAGCTACTCCTTTATTAAATTAAATCAAAATGCCAAGTTGGCTCAGTTAATAGCATCACTGTCGAAAACATTTTTATTATTACTAACCACCTAGTATTTAAAAAGTAAATGCCAAATTTTATTTAAAGTCTGATTAACGTGCAACAAGTGTAAAAAGAATAATAACACCATGCACCATAATTAAGTAAATAGCATAACCATCACATAAAGTAAATAAAGTCTGGAGGAAAAACACCTCACTACAAATCCCACAACTGATAAGTAAACTGAATACTAAATCAATACATGCCAAAGTGTGAAAACTGTAATGGAAATGTAACTCTAATAGGAATGGGCAACATGCCCTACAACTGATAGATAATGAATCTGGAATCCAAGTGATAGAAGCGTCTACAAGCAAATCCCTGTAGCTTCCACAAACAGCTACAGCTCGTCACCTGAATGAGTATCCTAAGCATGGTGTCCTTGTGGATGGGCACCTAAAATGGTTTTACAAAGAAAAATAGATTTGAAAAGCAAACGGGTCAGAGCCCGAATGTGGAGTTATATTTTAAAAACCTGCAAGTGCTTTAAAAACATTTAAAACATGAAATGCAAAGTACATGTTAGGACGTGCACTCACATGATATTCTCACCTCTCGTCTAACTGTGCACTCCTAACGTAAGTACCCATCTATAACGACACAAACCACTAGCTAAGTGACATTATCTCTAGCTAGACTATCATAGATCCTACCCATTACTCGGTTCTATTAACATTATAACGCTCGTAATTAAATAGGGGTTTAACGTAAACTCAGATGCTCAATATGCAATATTTTACACTATCCGCTAACTCGTTATATTTCTCGAAACAATACCGTAATTATATTCATAACATTAACATGAAGGTTCCCATTAATTAAGTGTATATTAATCACAACATAAATATACAATACAAGCACCCCGAGAACTAAGCTGTGGTGCACACATACTCTGTTATCCATCCAGTACATCACGTACATAAGGATTACATATTCCGAATCTCTCAGGAATAGTTCACAGATAACAACATCACAAAGAATGGAGGCGAACACAGTCACATCACATGGGTCACGCACATACCTACGCTCCCATGATCAGCAGACTTATTAATATCCCAATAAGTCTTTCTATGACCTATGTTCATCAAGGTAACCAGTCTAAATCCGGGCAACACAAGGATTAGAGGGCCCTAAGCGAACGCAAACCTCCCGTGATAGCAAGTATGGTAGGTATGTCATACACACAATTCATATACCAATACTAAGTAAACACACATCTTAGTAATCCCGTAGTTTAATCGTAGTACATATCGCATTCTCGTACCAACTTATAATTATCACAATTTATACTATTCCGGTTTATAATCATACGCGCCATAATTTATTCTCTCGTCGTAGTAGACACTCACGTCTCAACCCAAACCGTCCATTTAATTTAACTCTCGTATATGATTTCCTTCTCATAAATACCCAAAAGTCCCAATTCTATCATTACATCATCATCGGAATGTTATCTATATCCTCGAACAAGTTTACGGGACTCCAAAAATCAAAACAGTCCAAAAAGGCCCAGACTGCCAACTCGTTAGAAGTCTCGTTCGAACGAGACTGTTCGAACGAGATTCCTCTGTCAACTCGTTAGAAGTCTCGTTCGAACGAGATCCAGTTCGTTCGAACGAACTGTACCTTCTAACGATATCTCGTTCGAACGAGATTATCGAACGAAGTTCCCTTTCGTTAGAAGCGACTGGTCAATTCGTTAGAAGCTCGTTCGAACGAGTTCGTTCGAACGACCTGGGCAGGGGCTTCTAACGACCTGCCAGTTTCGTCCCAGATTTCTATAAATTTCGTTTTTCACCATTCTTACTCCTCAAATCTTCTCCAAAGTTCGTTCCAACAATGTTTTAAGTCCTCTAATCATCCTAAAACATGCTAAGGTCATATACTAACATCTTTTAAGGCATTAATGCATCCTAAACATCATTAAATCACAAGATTCTACACTTTTCCCCAATTCTTTTCAAGAACACAAACCCTAACATTTTAAATCATGAATTAACCCAATAAAATACGTTTTAATTTCTTCCAATCACAACTATCATGAGAATAATCCTCTACCTATCATTCTACATGCAATTCTCCTCAAGATTTTCAAGTTCTAAGTTCCAAACTACATGGGTTTTCATATTTCACCAAGAACAAACATAAATTGGAATTATCTAACATGGAAAGAACATTCTCTGAAATTTAAATGGAATTAAGTCACTTGCCTTGATTGTCTCTGAGTTTGGTGTAGGTTTGATGAAGCTTTTCTGCAGAATTTCTTCTCTCTCCAAGCTTCTTCTCCAATGGTGGCTATGGTGGCTAGGGTTTGCTTTGGGAAAGTTGGAAACCTAAATGATAACCTCCGTAGCTTAATGGGTTAATATGGGTTGGTTAGTGGGTTTAGTGGGTTAAATCCACATCAGATTAAGACTCCTAATTTTCGCCATTATTAATTCCTCAAAATACAAAATTACCAAAATACCCTTTAAGTTGCCGGTATGGCCTAAAAATACCCCGGAATCCAACCTATACCCCCGGCTAGTGTTTTCTGACTATCTCGACCCTTCCGGATGCGTTGGCGCACTCAAAATGACCATACGGTTTATAGAATTTTAAATTCGCTTTTATAATCAAAATATTATACAGTGACGCGGCGGTCACACGCGTCTCAACAAAATTTCCAAAATGCCGTATATCAATCTCACGACAAATTTTTCATAATTCAATATTCATATAAAACATGTATGCACATAATCAAATACCAACTCGCATCTCGTTAGTATTTCTAACCCTGATTAATTTCCAATTAATACGCATTTAATTAATTAATCCCAAAAATAAATATAGCCAAAAGTACGGGGTATTATAGCCTCCATCCACTTTGAGGTATTAGTCACCCCCAATCGTCTCTATAAAAATATCCTTCAACCTTAACCCAAAGTTGTACCTACTAGAGGAAATCATAATGCTATAAAGATAAGGTCTGGAGAGCCAATGGCTTTGGTCCAGAGGAAACTAAAGGCCATAATTATTGAGGTTTTTGTGTTCTTTGAGGCTAGTAAGGGCAAAGATGACTAGGCCAAGAGTGGGGTTGAGCTTCCCCCACCATAGCTAAGGTTATGACTTCTATGTAAAGTGTGATTTTTTGGACTTTAATTGTTCACTAAGTATGTGTGACGACCTTTTTCTTTACCATTGCCTCTTACCTTTGTTTGGTATTCAGTTATGAACTCTGAGTTATTATTGACTTAGTAGGTGAACGTGAACAGATAAGGATGGACATGCTTCATTCAAAGTTAACCTCTTTTCTTGCCTCTGTGATGAAAAGGAAGAGATTTAATATTATGAAGTGCCTCAAATTTAACACTACTCTAGAGATTTAATAATCTTTCACGAAGTTGGTGGCTGAACCTGAGATGAGTTCTAAGCCAAAAGAGATCCAATCATTGGAGATGGTTATGAAAACCCTTCCCTTTCTACAAGCATCATTGGGGGAAGATGGGTCATCAGGGGAAATTAAGAGCATACCTTATATTCTAGGGAACTTGTAGCCCCTTGTCTCAAAATTTCTTGTGAAAGAGTATTATCATCCCCAAGTGAAGGGGAAGGAAGTGGTTGGTACTCCTTTAAAATCTTATGAGTGGTCCCTTTTGTAGGAGGAGAGAAAATCTAGCGCTTCACCCAAGGTCTATGCCAGCTTAATGGTCCTGCTGAGGTGGATAAAGAAGGTTTGAGGTTCCTTGAAAGTGGTAAGTACTCCATCCACTGTCCTTAAAAGAAAGTAACTTGTATGCATATGTTGTGGAGGTCATAACACCGATCACCAGGAGAAATAGTTTGAAAATGCAAGTGTGTATACATTAAAATAACCTAGAGGGGTGAATAGGCTATTACAAAGATTTGCCAAATTTTAACTTTGAATTTAAATCACAACCTAGATCTAAGCCATTTTAAAATTCTCAAAGTGATCTAGTTGAAAGGTAAATATTCAATGAAAATTGATAAGTAATTACACAAAGAATACACAACATCGGGTTTATGAAAAAAAAAACATATGGATAAAAAACCTTGGTTTTACCTGGCATCTCATTAAATTTGAAAAGTTCTTTTTGCACAATATAAGAAGGTTAATAGGTCAAGTTTATTCATTAGAATTTACCTATGAATATTGTGCCTCTTCCCCATTTTAATGAGAAATCCGAGAGAATTATCTCTTTAATACGGAACTCCATTCTCTGCCCTAAATCCATACCATGCCCCATCTCTCAATATCTAGAGAAACTCCATTTTCGATCTCAGAGTATAGGCCAGGTGATTGATTGAGAATTTACATATAAACTTGGTTTTGTGTGGATAAACACCTCTAAAATCAACTCCTAAATGAAGATCTCAATATAGATCTAAGCATCTCATAAACTGTCAAAGGGATTTTCAAATTTGAGTTTCAGACAGAAACGAAGGCTCTCAAACATGAAAAACTCCTCAGATGATGTGTTTTGAAATGAGGGAAAATGATTTTTATTAATTGAAGGGAAATAAGTTTATTTATAGAAAAAAAATTACAATTGATCTCTGTCGTGTGCATGGTCTCGGATAGAAAGCCTTCATTCAAAAATAACCCAGGGTTTAGCGCAATTGGCAATTCTTAGTCGTTCACACTATTTTTTTTAAAACGTACTAACCGTTCGAAAGGGTCAAATCACGGTCGTTCGAATAGATCCAGCCAAAATCTCTAAAAAAGATTTCTAAGGAGCTTTTTGTAAAATAAAATTGATACATATACCCAAAAAAATCCAACACTCAAGCGTATATCTTTCAAAAGCATTTTTATGAAAGAAACTATCAATGTTTAAAAAGTCACGAGTGCTTGAAATGGCCAAAGGTCTCATCTAATTCGTAAAAGGATATTCTTATAAATCAACAATGGATGGATTAAAAAACTTGAGTTCTTTTCATGCCTTTAAATCATAATCTTTATTGATAAAGGATAAGGACACTCTCGCCTATCTAGTATCAAGATTTTAGTGTCGATATTATTCATGACTCAAATGTTTTTTGTGGGAGATATAGAAATAATATATGATAAAAAAGTTATATTTTCTATATCTCCTTTGGTTATTTCGTGGAAAACCCTCCAACACCTATAATACTTCGATTACGGTAAGCAAAACTCACTCCATATTAACCTTATAATCAGAGAGGCTTAATGCAATACAAAAATCCATAAGACTAACTCAATACTCTAATGTAAGTGATTGGTCTTCTAAACAATGAGAGAAAAATCTCAGCAACGAGAAATAAATACGCAGGATATGCGAGTGAAGAAACTCTCCCTTCTCGAAAATCCTTCAAAAAATGACAATATCAACAACTATGAATGACGAGATAAAGATATATGATAAATGAATAATAATTAAGAAATATTAATTATAATGTAATAAACCACCACCTTAATAAAACTTATATTCAAAGAACAAACTACCCCTATATATCACAAATAAAGCATGTACCTAAACACCAAAAAATTAATCAATAAATCATATGAAAAACTCAACAATGTATCTCCCTTAATAAATATGATGAAGACTTAAATATTCCATCTCTATAATTATCTCTCTAGGTCTACCTAACCTTAACTAATGTTTGCATGGCATCTATAGCCACTTAATATTGAAAATAATCATCCTTCAACTTTAAACCCTAATATTCCCGACCCTACAACAAATACTAATCCCTGGATTGAGTATTTTACTATTTTAGTCTCTCTAACCCTACTAAATATCTTATGTTGAAACCACTATAATCATTCAAACGAGAACATGCTCTCTATTGTTCTGATGATGATATTAAGATTCTTGCTAGACCATTTAATCATGGAGTTATAGGTAAGTTTTCTCATGGGAGACCTTCAACGAAGGTTAGTAGAAAAACTTTTCAAACTCTCTCTCTCTCTCTCTCTCTCAATGTTGCCTTTAATATTAGTTTATTAAAAAACAAGAGTATCTTAATCAGACTCAATTGTAAAGAAGATTTCATGCTACTATGGATGTGGTAACAATGGTATCATGGGAAATTTACCATGAGATCTTTAATTGGAACCCAAAATTTAAACATTAAGAGGAGAGTCCTATTACTCTATTTTGGATTAATTTTCTAGCGCTTTCCGTTCATTTCAGGGATAAAAATTCTTTGTATTCAATTTCCCAACTTCTATGTAAAAGTCTCTATAAATTCCTCAACTATAATGATTTCCAGGCCAAGTCTGGCAAGAATGTGTGTTGAACTTGATTTTTAAAAGGATAGACCTTCAAGGGTTTTGAATTGATGTGGTGAAAATGGTTTATGGAAAAGATTTTTATGAAGAAGTCCCCACTTACTGTATTCATTGCATGAAAAAACACCACAATGTTGAATCATGCCTATACAAGAATACCTCCCAAAATAAGGCAAAGTCTAAGTAACGAATCAAATAATATCAAGCCATCATGAAGAATGAAGTGAAATCTACTCCCAATAATCCGCAACCCATTCAAAATATTAAACAAGAATTGGATACTTTATTTGCAAAAAATTTCAAGAAGAAGAAGATATCAATGATATTGTTAAGGTCCCTCGTCAAATTAATTTTTTTCCCTGAGTTAACCATCACCCCATCAACTCAGGAATAAATCCATAACATCTTAAAAAATAGGTCAGGAGATATTAGGGATAAGATTGCTTTCCACATAAAGATGATTCATAATTGCAAAGTTTCTTATTGGGAAGTAGATATTGTTGATCATTGTAATTTGCCTTCTTTGGGAATAGATCTTCCAAACATTTAGAAGCATTTAGCTTATGAAAAAGAAAATCCATCAGACTCTGATCAAAGAAGATATAAATTAGTTCTTTTAATAGAGAAATTAAAAGTGTTTTCTACTCAAGTTGATAGCAAAGTGAGCAAACATATAAGAATGAAGGATATTTCCAACAACAATATAAGCAATGTGATTTATTCAGTCTCAATAGTTGAAAATGTCCAAAAGAAGAAGGACATCAAATATCCTCTTTTTAAGTGGATAATAAACTATGGTTCTAAGAAAGTCACATAATTAAGTCCTCCCATTTCTAAATGCTAATTTTCATATGTTGGAATGTTATGGACAGGTAATACACCCAATAATAAGAGAGTTAAGTTGTTTTTTAGAATTCATCAACTTCTTTTATTGCCTTTAAAGCCTAAAGTTTCAGCTTGTAAGATTGGTATCTACTTGATGAAATGGAATTTTGATGATTTTTTTTATAATATCTCAAATAAAATATGTTTCTTGTTGAAATTTGACTCAAAGTTTAATTTTTAGCAGATGATGACCAAATTCTTCTTCTCAAGTTGCAACATGGAACTACTAACTTGGATGTTATTATTTCTATTATATATGCCAAATACGATTGATTAGTTTGATAAAGTATTTGGTTTTTAATTAAAGTCCATACTATCAATTACTGCAACATGCCTCACCTTATCATTTGAGATTTTATTGTGGTTACCAATCAGGAGGAGAAACCTAGAGGTAATTAAATAGATTTCAATAAAGTTCGGGACTTTAATGAGGTTATTTCTCAATGTGACCTCTTGGACATTGACTATTCTTATTTGAAATTCACATGGTGTAATAATAGGGAGGAATATGATATTATTTTTTGCAAGGCTAGATAGGGCTACTGTGAATTCTTCATGGATTAATTGTTTTCCCAATACATCCATCACTCACCTAATTCAGAATTGTTCTGACTACTCCCACTATAAGTTTAATTTGAATATTGGTATAAATGATGTGCCTAGGACATTTATTTTTCAGAAAATGTGGTGTCTTAGTCTTGATATTTAAAATATTATTCAAGATTATTGGTAAGCTCCTATCGATGGTAATTTGATGAGAAGGTTGTCTAAAAAATTAAAGAGGCTTACAGTCACTTTGAAATGATGGAATAAAACTAATTTCAAGGGTATTTTTCATAATATTAAAGACCTTGAAGATCACTGGATTGTTTATGAGATTGCGTTTGAATAAGATCACAATGGAGAGAATATGTCTAAAATGAGTAAAACCAAAGCAAACTTGAACACCGCTTTATTAATTAAAGAATCATATTGGCATAAAAAGTCTAAAGAAAAATGGATCAGACAAGGAGAGTAAAATAATAATGTTTTTTATTCCAATGTTAAAACTAAAAGAAGGAAGTTGATTACTACTAGACGTAAAAATTTCAGGATCAGTGGGTGGATTATAATGCACATATCAAACATGTTTTATGTCTTATTTTCAACACCTGTCTGTTGAATGCACTACTCAAAATTCTAGTTTATTTAATGATATTTCCATATTAATATCCCCATAATTCAATAATTTCATTTTATATTTTCCAGAAGAAGAATAGATATTGAAATCTATAAATCATCTTAATCATGAAAGTTTTGCTAGTCCGGTTCATTATAGTGGACATTTTTACAAAACATTTGGAATATTATTAAGCTTAATCTTATAGAGGATATCCATTATTCTTTTTTGTTGGTGCTTCTCCCACAGTTAATTGGATGAGTAGAAATATTATTCTAATTCTAAAAGTGGCAAGTCCTACTTATTTTTGTCTATAGAGATCTAAAATCTTAGCGAATTTTTGTATGATGATTATTTCCAAAATTATCAATTCTATACTTACCCAAATTCTTCCTACTATATTGTCTCCTAATTAAAGTGGATTTACAAAGAATATAAATATTTTTTATAACATTCTCTTAGCTCAAGAACTAGTTTAATATTTGGGAAAGAAAACCATATGATAAAATGTCATTGCCAAGTTATATATGGCCAAAGCTTATGACATATTGAATTATATGTTTTCATTGAAGTCTTTAACAAAGTTTGGATTCAATGAGCCTTTTATTGATAATATGTGAAGGTTGATTTCCAATAGTTGGTTCTTAATTTTTATCAGTGGGAAAATTTAGGTTTCTTATCCTCCTCAAGGGATCTTAAACAAGGAGATCCATTGTCTCCTTCATTATTTAATTTAGTTGCGGGTGTACTAAATAGAGGGTTATACAATCTCATGCATAGAAAATATATTGTTCCTATCCCCATTCTTCTTGAAGTAATCTTATTTCCCATTTGTGTTTTATTGATGACATTATTATAATCCTTAATGGTGAGAAGAGGATCTTAAAAGGTTTGAATAATTCCTTAAACTATCGAAAGAAGTGGATGAGAAACATAGTAGAAAATAATAAGTGTCATAACTGAGCTTTTGGGAATTCAATGCAAAACCCTACTTATGCCTTACTTGGGGAGTTTTCTAAAAAAGTACAACTTAAGTTGTTTAATTCAAGATTAAACAGTCTAAATGGCTCCGAACAGTTTTTTTGAAGAAACTCTTTTCTTAAAACAAACAGCAAACACAAGATGTGCATAAAAAGAAATATGAACGGGATATTTCAGATATTACATATCCAAGTTTTGAAAACCAAAACTAAAACATTTTTTAAATCAGCAGGCCAATAGAAGTGGATCAGAGGAAGATTAATTACACAAGTGCACAAGATTTTAACGTAGTAAAACCCCACCCAATTGGGGAAACATGCACTGAGGTCTCTACAATAAAAATACACTAATATAGAGTAACATATTATAAACTATTTAACAATCTAAACACACAATCATACCTAATCTAAGTTCAAAAATTATACCAGCTCCTCTAGATTATTCTGACTTGGCCAAGGCTCTGATGTTTTTTATGTTCTCTCAGCTTTGTAATTCCAATCCTTTTAGCTTTACGTCGACTTTTAAAGTCCAAAATATCTCTACCAACACCTTTTAGTGTTGTAGTGTGAAAGTGTTGTGATGCGGTGTGCCTAACACATGCATACAACTCACACACACTTATTACAGACAAAATGATTATCAAATTACAAACAGAGTTCTAATATGCAAAAGAAATTTCTGAACTCAATTTGATCGAAACTCTCAGACTTGGGATCTTTAATTTTATCCACAGATCAAGAGGGAATTTTTCTATGTAAAAGTTCCAGGATCCTAGACACTTTTTTTATTCAAAAGTATATAGTTATTTCACAAAATGTGAAATATATGAAAGTGTAAATCCCCAATCAAGATCTTAACTAGATCTAATTCTGGATTTTCTCAAAAACTAAAATCAGAAATGATTTTATTAGTTTATGTTTTGAAAGAAATATAAAGGTTTAAAAACAACCAACAAAATAAGGATTTCTCGAAAGAAGAAATCAAACTCAGTAATATCTGCGTGATATGTATCACAGAGTCTCAAATCTCAACTTTCTACGAAAAAAATGAGATCAGGACTTCGTGACATGGTTAGACAAGAGATTATGAATTAGAGAGGATGGATCTTCCCAAAACTCAAACTAACTCAACTAACAAAAGGATTTTTAGGTGATAATTTGGCCGGAGTTGGTTTAGGGTTCTCTCTCTCTCTCTTCTCTCTTTTTTCTCTCAGAGGTGAATTGATCCAAAGATTGTAAATGTTGAACATATGGCTTCTATTTATATTAGAGCATAGAAAGCTCTGGAACAACGAACCAAATCAACGATTAAGATAGAATGTAAAGGATTGAAGTAAATCTAACAGTTGTCTATGCAGCAATATTAAAAACACTCTGATTGGTTCAAATAGATAACACTTTTATCGATTTAGAAGACATTCAGACCATTGATAACATTTATCCAATGGTTTAAATAAGGTCTCAATTTTGTAAGGAAGAGAAAACACAAATCCAGCCGATATAAAACCAACACGTGTAAGGCTAAGATGGACTAAAAATGCGTGTTTTTGAAGTTTGAAAAATTCAATTTTCCCCACAATATTATCTAACTCTTTTGGATTCTACCCAAGAAAAGTCTTAGGAACTTAGGGAAATTATAAAATAGCTTAAAACATTATAAAATCCAATTTTAAATTTCAAAAAATTATTTTAAAAATTCCTAAAAATTATTTAACATATCCCAAAAATTATAGAAAATCATTTTGATGGGATTTAACTCACACACACCCATATTATGAATAATGCAACACATAAATGCAATCCTAGGTGAGGTGTTGGTGTTCTACCTTTAGGGACTTTTAGAGGAATTCATATGTAGAGTCTGTGGGCTCTTTTGTAGACTAGAATATGACTCAATTTTGTCACTATTTACAAACTAGATGATAACCTATATATTATAGACTCAAGTGAGTCAAAGATATAGGGTGATTCAATATCCCCCTTTGGAAATATGAGATAAAATCTTATTTGTGTCATCGAGGACTCGTAGGGATATAAAAAATTAGAAAATCCTATTCCTATACAAAAATTCTAATTACCCAATATCCTAGAAACGGAAAATTACATAACTCAACTAGTTACAGACCAATACCCTATAGAAATTCTGATGTAACTGAATGTATTGATTCCTGAAAATGAGATAACTAAGATCAAGCTTTTTAATTGAGAATACAACAAGAATGTTCTAGTAGACTCAAATTTCTCCCCTATTTTGACTCAAATGGATAAAGGAAAAAGAAAACAAGTATAAATGTTATAAACAAGTATATCAACAAGAACATGTATAATCAATGGTAAATCACAAGAATCTCCTACATTAAACAGATATAAGAGGTGTTATTTTCCATTTATCTAACAACCATGCCTTATATCCTTAGAGATTAATTATAATCATGTGGATAACCAGAAGATATACATGTGAAATAATAAATCATTATTATGCCATAACCATACCAATAGATTTGAGTAGCGATTTAAATAAAAGACAATCCAATGGTTTAGAAAATAAGTGAGCTAATTGCAATTCAGCAGGCATGTAATTAATTTCTAACTCCTTAGATTCAACTAACTTGTGTATGAAATGATATCTGATTTTAATATGTTTGGTACGAGAGTGCTGAAATGGGTTTTTAGAAATATTAATCGAACTTTGATTGTCACAATAGAGGTGTAACTTATCTTCAGTTATATCGTAATCTTTTAGCATTTGTTTTAGCCAAAGTAATTGAGCACAGTAACTTCCTGCGGCAATATATTCGGATTCGGAAGTAGATAAGGAAGTGCAGTTTTGTTTCTTACTCTTCCATCCTACCAAATTATTACCAATGTAGTAACATGCTCCTGAAGTACTCTTACTATCATTGAAACACCCAGCCAAATCAGCATTTGTGTATCCTAATATAGTACTAGAATTGTCATTAGTGTACCAAAGTCCTAAATTTAGAGTCCCTTTAATGTATTTGATAATTCTTTTAACGCATAATAAACGACTCTCTTTAGGATTAATTTGATATCAGGCACACACGCAAACATAGTACACAATATTAGGACGGGATGCACTAAGGTAAAGTAATCTTCCTATCATGCTACGGTATAAATTAGAATCGATAAATTTATCATTCTCATCCTTTGAAAGTTTGATAGAAGTACTCATGGGAGTCCTAGCTTCTTTTGATATTTCTAAGACAAACTTCTTGACAATCTCTAAAGCGTATTTAGATTGCAATACAAATAATCCATCTGAATTTTGCTTAACTTGGAGTCCTAAGAAGAATTGTAACTCCCCCATAAGTGACATATGAAATTCTTTATGCATAATATCAGAAAATGTTTTGACATCTGTAGGGGAGGTAGATCCAAAAATTATATCGTCTACATATACTTAGGCTATGGTAATGTTTCTGTCAAAGTTTTTGACAAAAAGAGGTTGATCATTCCCTCCTCGTTTAAAACTGTTATTTAGAAGGAAGGTAGATATACGTTCATACCAAGCTCTAGGAGCTTGTTTTAACCCATAAATATCTTTCTTAAGCCGGTAGACGTGATATGGATGATGAGGGTCAATGAACCCTTTAGGTTATTCTACGTAGGTCTCTTCAGTTAAGACGCCATTAAGGAAAGCATATTTAACATCCATTTGATAAAGTGTGAAATGCAAATAACAAGCTATTGCAAAAATAAGCGAACAGACTCAAGGCGAGTGACATGTGCAAAAGTTTCCTCAAAATCCATTCCTTCAATCTGAGAGTTGCTCTGGTAAACTAATCTATCTTTCTTCCGAATAATCATCCTGGATTCATCCGTTTTATTCTTGAAAATCCAACGTGTGCCGATAACCCTTTTATTTTCAGGCCGGAGTATAAGATACCATACAACATGAATGAAAAATTGAAGAAGTTCCTCTTGTTAGTACTTATCCATGATGGATAATTCTTTGCTTTATTAACATTACTTGGTTCTATAAGAGAAACAAAGCATGCATAATGAGCAAGAGTACGTAGTTGGGATCTTATATGAACTGGCTCAGTAGGATTACCAACTACAGTATCGAAAGGATGATCTTTAGAAACCCAGTTAGGCACTTCAGGGGTCTTAGTTGGTAAGGACTCATCTATCTCTCAGGAATTATAAGTAATTTTTTTAGATTCATCCACTATAGTTGGTCCTTTGATCATAGTCTCTACATTAGTGTCACTTACAACCACATTAATGGATTCTATTAAGGTTTTGGTACAAATATTTTAGACCCGGTAGGCTCTACTATTTGGAGAATATCCTAAAAAAATAGCTTTAGCTCCTCTGGTTTCGAATTTAGACAGATGTTCTCTATCCTTGCAGACATAACAAGTTCTACCAAAGGTTCTAAAGTATTTTAGGTTAGGTTTCCTACCATACCAAAGTTCATAGTATGTTTGATTTTTATTTTTCCATAGGTAAACTCTATTGATTATGTGATAAGCTGTACGGATGGATTCTACCTAGAAATATTTAGGTAGGTTCTTCGCATGAATAATCACATGGGACATTTCTTGAAGAGTGCGATTTTTACGCTCAGCAATTCCACTTTTTTTAGGTGTCTTAGAGGCACTAAATTCATATTTTTAACCATTATTGTCATAATATTCGATGACACCCGAATCTATAAATTCTTCTCCTCTATCACTATGAATTCTATCTACTTGGGAATCCTTTTCATTTTATATACGAACTAAGATTTTCAAAAACTTATGAAAATTTTCTGATTTGTGTTTTAAAAAGGCAACCCAGGTAAATCGAGTGAAGTCATCAAGCATAACTAAGATATAATTGTTTCCACAAAGACTAACAGTACGAGAAGGACCCATTAGGTCCATATGGATGAGTTCTAGAGGTTTAGTGGATAGAACTTCTTTAACTTTCTTGTGGAGAGCCTTAACAATTTTTCCTTCTTGATAGGGACCACATATGATGTTGGAAATTGGTTTGATCTTAGGAAGACCTCTAACTATCTCTTGGGAGCACAATTTACTAAGACTGTCCTAATTAGAGTGATCCAACCTATTATGCCATATCTCATTGTCATCCATTCTAGTAATGTTACAAACCTCTGTACTTGGATTGACTGTATAACAGTTATCTGGAGTACGAAGTCCTGTAATAATGCAATCACCTTTTTCATTCAAAAATTTGCAATTGTTTTTTAAAAAGGTGACAGTATGGTTGGAGTCACAAAATTGCGATATACTTAGAAAATTAGCTTTAAAACCTTTTACAAAGAGAACATCCTCAAGAATAGGTAATCCTTCTCCATGGAGTGTTCCTTTACCAATGATTTGGGCTGATACACCATCTCCAAATAAGACTTTTCCTCCGGAGATGTTAGTTTTGTTTGAAAGTTTGGTATCATCCCCGGTCATATGTTTGGAACATCCAGAGTTTAAATACCATCCAGATGTTGTATGTTCAACTTTAAAAGCACTGATCACAATGTTTCATTTCATGTGGGGTAATAGATCATCTTTTCTAACCCAAATTGCTCTAGTTTTCAATTTGCGCTTATTACCTCGTATTTGATAAAACTTGTGAGCTTCAATCTTTTCTTTAAAATATTTTTATGCAAGTTTATGAGGATTTTAAACAGTTTGAGAAACCTGGTATAGAAAAGAATGTATGATTCCTTCTTGTTGATGATCTATTAGTATTTGTTCTTCTCTTCCTATTTCGATAGTTAGAATTATTGTCTGGCTGTCTAGGTAGGATAATTGTTTCGGCTTCTCCTAGAATAATTGAAGTTATGGTAAATAGGAGAGTGATAGGCTGGTTTATATAGACATTTTGAATAGAAACAATCAAGGGAAAGTCCATAGACATCACAATAGGAGCAGTAAATATGGCTCGTAGAACTTTTAACCTTAGGAAACTTGTTAGTCAAAGGCTTGTCTGAGTTTTGAGCTCTAGTCTTGTTCCTAGGTGGCACAGGATGAAATGACAAATTAGTTGGTCTAATAGGAGGGTAGACGTATTTAGCCTTATGTTCAACTTTATGCTGAGAGTTACTTGATTTACCAATGTCTAACTTTTTTTGTTTCAACTCAAAATTATTTTTTAAGATTTGAAAGTCTGGACAAGTTTCAACAAGTATTTTGCCTCCAAACACAAACTTGATAGGTTCAAAAGTTTTTGTTTGCTTGGAATTGTTGGGGAAAAAGCCTATTCAAGTTCTGTCATTAGAATTGGTCTTACTTTCAGCAACACATTCTTCAAAACATTTTGAGTTATTTTAAAATTTAGCAAACGTTTTGAAGACAGTTGATGTCTTTTCTTTTGTTTGTTCCAATCTAACAACATCCGTTCGTATTTCTTTTCCAGAATTTCATTTGAGTTCGATAACTCTTTCAATTTTTGTTCAAAAGTTTTAGTTTCATTCTCATGAATTAGACAATGAGAAGTGTACTCTTCAACATTCTGTTTGATCGTATGACTTAAGGTTTTTATCTTCTGTGTAAGGTCTTTGACAATCTTTTCACATGTAGTGCTTTTCTTGAGAGTTTTTTAGTATAGTGTGTGAATGTCTAGAAGGTCTTCATTATCGGAGTCACTAAGTATGCAGTGTGTAGTGTACCCTAACGATTTATTTTTAGGACTCACACACCCATTGGCATCAACAATAAATCATTCCCTTTGACTCACACACATCGCATTTGAAGCATTATTAGCATTCTCAAGTAACAAAGAATACAAATAAGTAGGGATAGCATGATTAGATTCCTTATCATCAGTGTTGATACCAAAATTAATGTGCTGATGTGGATGAATAAGATGAAGACACGTGTCAATCTACATGGCACAATAGCAACGAGGAAGATCATTTCCCGACCAACTGTGCTTCTTTCCCTTCAACAAGAATACACCGAGAAGCTACATCATCCCGAGATACTCTAAGTACTCCGAGGAACTCTTGATCAACAAGCAACTAAGGCGGTCCGAACTGCATCTCGGCCGTATCATTAATTACTAGACGGACAACTGTTCAACTATCCATTGTATTCTTGACGCACACGTTGCATTAAATGTATTACCCTTTCATATGTAAATCATTTAATGTATTGGACCTTTCATGTACAGCCTCGAGGCTATAAATACATTGTATCTCCCTCATTCAAAGAGGGCGGAATTTCTTGAGAGAATTTGTAATCAAGAATTCCACAAACACTCAGCAATAACATAACAGTGGACGTAGGCTTTATTCCTAGCCGAACCACTTTAAAAATCTTTGTCTTATTTATTTATCTGTGATTGAATAATTAGAGCAATCTATTTTTTTACATCAACAGATTGGCGCCGTCTGTGGGAAGCGACTGTTATTATCGTTTTTCATAAAAATCATTTATCACCAATGGCTGATAATCCAGAATCCAGTAATCGAAATGTTGGAAATACTGGAAATCTTCCAAATCCATCTGCATCCTCAGATCTGGCTGGGATTATGACGAATCTGGCTCAAGGACAAACCGCCATGCAAGAATCCATGAGGCAACTCATTCAAACTCTTCAGGGCGGTGCACCTACCTATTCAGGGCAAAGAAGTGATCATAGGCAATCGCAATCTAGACGCACTGGGTCGTATCGCAATGAGGAGTCTAATGATTTTTCTTATCAACCTGGGCGAACTTCATCAATACGGGCTTCGGATACAGATCAACGTATCACTCTCTCTCCCGAGAGAACTAGCGCTTTGGAGAGGTTAAGTAGAGTATCTCCTTTCAGTCGGTTAGGACCAAGGAGGAACATGAGTCCACCTAGGGCTCCCTCAAGAAGTTTTCGACCACCACCAGGTTTGAGAGAAGGATCTGCGCAATCGCGACCAACCACTCGTCGAGATAGATCTCAGGAAGCTACGTCAGAGCAATCAGTTTCTCGGACTAAACGGCCCGAGGAAGGGAATGAAGCATGGAA
This sequence comes from Sambucus nigra, assembly GCA_949130495.1. Taxonomy (NCBI): domain Eukaryota; kingdom Viridiplantae; phylum Streptophyta; class Magnoliopsida; order Dipsacales; family Adoxaceae; genus Sambucus; species Sambucus nigra. The sequence goes on along the minus strand of OX422210.1, from coordinate 560,419,071 downwards.
AGGTTCCATTCAACGATTGGAGGATAGACTGGGAGAAATGGCTAAGGCAAGAAATCCCTTACAGAGAACTTTTGTTCAAGGAACACCTTTTGTGCAAGCCATTGTGGATTTCCCTACGCCGTCGAAATTCAAAGCACCCGTAGTGACTCCCAAGTACGATGGAAAGACAGATCCCGTACTTCATATAGAACAATACCAAGCTGCTGCAGATATCTACGCTGTTCCCGACGAGATGAGGTGTAGAGCATTCTCGGGAACTCTTACTGGATCTGCACAGATATGGTACAATAATCTTCCTCGGGGTAAGATTTCAACTTTTGTTCAGTTAGCCGAGTTGTTTATTGGCAATTTTTGTTTTGGAGCAAAGCCGGTAAAGCGAGTAGCACACTTGCTAAGTGTTAGACAAAAATCAGGTGAAAGTACTAGAGATTACATAACTCGTTTCAATAACGAAAAGTTGGAAGTCATAGATTATGAAGAAAAGACAGCAATCACTACTTTGATGAGTGGTTTGCTGCCTAACAAGCTGTATTATACTTTGGCTAAAGATCCACCTAAAAATATGCCGGAGTTGATGGCAAAGGCGGCCAAAATCATGAATGCCGAGGAGGCTATGGCTGCGAAGAAGAGTATGGATAAAGAAGTTAAAGTGGAGGTCGACAATTCTAAGAAGAAAGATCAGAAAAGTAATGATGGTGACAAATATTCCAAGAATAACAGGATGAAGTTGGAAGCCCTAAAGAAGTATGATAATTATACTCCATTGAAAGTGGGTATTAATCATATTTTGGAAGAAATCAGGAATAACGAGGAAATCAAATGGCCAGAGAAACTGAAGACAGATCCCGACCTGAGGAATAAGACCAAATATTGCGAATTTCACAAAGATCATGGCCATATGACCAAATATTGTATAGCCCTTCAGAACGAGATTGAAACACTCATCCGAAGAGGAAAATTATCAAAGTACGTAGATCGCAGGAGTGAGAGGAAGAATGATGATAGAACTAGAGAGAGATCTAGATCTCCTCGTCGTGCAGAGGAGAAAAAGAGGAGGGACCATGAAGAGGATCCAGATGATGACCCCGATCTTCCCAAGAAGCCAAGGAAACCTGAACGAGAGGTATTTTCCATACGTTTTGGGTCATTTGATTGTAATGTTATTACAGGAGGAGATGCAGGAGGAGGAGACCTTACTGCAGAAAGAAAAGCTTATCTCGGAGAGGCTTAAGCTTGTTCATACATTCAGCGAATAAACCTGGCCGAGGATGATCGTCCGAGGAAAGTAAACAAAGAGAAGCTGGTGATTGGTTTTTCAAAAAACGACCTGGCAGGTGTTCTCTACCCTCATGATGATCCGCTGGTGATCAAAATGAGGATGAAGGATGTGGTCATTTCAAGGGTGTTAGTAGACAATGGTAGTTCAGCAGACATCATGTATTATTCATGCTTTGATAGCTTGAATTTAAAATTATCTCAGTTAGAACCTTATCACAGACCCCTTCTGGGTTTTGCTGGCGAGAAAGTTTTTCCACTTGGGACGATCAAGTTGGATATACTCATTGGAACTTGGCCTGCTTGTCGAACGGAAAGAATACGCTTTTTTGTAATGGATAAGAATGTGCAGTCCGCCTACAACATCATCATGGGAAGAGTTGGATTGAAGAAGTTCGAAGCAGTTCCATCTACAGTTCATCAATCTTTGAAATTCCCAACGAATTTTGGAGTAGGAATTATGAAAGGTGATCAAAAAGTAGCTCGGGAATGCTATTATTCGTCGGCCGAGCAAGAGGAACTTGAAGAGTTACAGAAAAAGACTACTACTTACCAAGTGGAGGAAAGCACAGAAATTGAAACTCTTGACCCTAGGGATGAATCTCAACTCGTAAAAGGACAGGTTGTGGAATCTACAGAAATTGTTATCTTGGACGACGAGCATCCTGAACGAATAACTCAGATAGGGTTGTCGTTGGATTTTTCAATAAAACAGGAGTTGATAACTTTCTTGAGAAACAGGAAGAATACTTTTGCTTGGAGTCATGAAGACATGCCAGGAATAGATCCAAACTTCTTATGTCATGAACTCAATGTGAATAAGGAGATCAAACCTGTGAAGCAAAGAAGAAGAGTGTTTAGTCCCGAGAAGAACCAGGCCATACAAGAGGAGGTCGAGAAACTCCAGAAAGCCCAATTCATTGAAGACGTGAAATATCCAGATTGGTTGGCGAATGTGGTGATGGTAAAGAAGAAGAACAACAAGTGGAGAATGTGTGTTGATTTTACTGATCTCAACAAAGCATGTCCAAAAGATCATTTTCCATTGCCCAGAATTGATCAACTAGTGGATGCTACTTCGGGACACGAGCTACTCAGCTTCATGGATGCTTATTCTGGCTACAACCAAATCAAAATGAAACCTGAAGACAGGGAAAGTACTTCTTTTATTACCCCAAGGGGAACTTATTGTTATAATGTTATGCCTTTTGGTTTAAAAAATGCAGGTGCAACATATCAGCGGTTGATGAACAAGGTATTCACCGAACAAATCAGCCGCAATATGGAGGTCTATGTCGACGACATGCTCACCAAAAGCAAGAGAGCTGCAGATCATTTGGTTGACTTGAGTCAAACTTTTGATCAACTAGATAAATACCAGATGAAGCTTAACCCGACGAAATGTACCTTTGGAGTACGAGAAGGAATGTTCCTCGGATACATCGTCAACCAACGAGGTATTGAGGCAAATCCAGAAAAGATCAAAGCTCTTTTAGGGCTGCGATCCCCAACGACGAAGAAAGAAGTGCAAAGTCTTACCGGACGAGTTGCAGCACTCAACAGATTTGTATCCCGAGCAACTGATAAATGCCTACCATTCTTCAAAACGCTACGAAAAAGTTTTGAGTGGACTGATGAATGTGAGAAAGCCTTTCAGGATCTGAATAAGTATTTGGGAGCCCCACCATTGTTGTCTAGGCCAATAAATGGAGAGAAGCTGTACTTGTATTTGGCAGTATCAGAAAATGCAGTTAGCTCGGCGTTGATCAGATTGGAGAATGGAGTCCAGAAGCCAATTTATTACACAAGCAAGGCCTTCCGAGGTGCGGAAATCAGATACCCAAAGCTGGAAAAATTGGCACTGGCATTAATTGAAGCAAGTAGAAGAATGAGACCATACTTCCAGGCCCATACCATCATTGTGTATACCGACATGCCGTTAAGACAAGCCCTTCACAAGCCAGAAAAATCAGGAAGATTGATGTATTGGGCAATAGAACTCGGTGAATATGATATTGTGTATGAACCCAGATCATCGTTGAAAGGGCAAGCCGTGGCAGATTTTATAGCAGAGTTCACATACCCTGATACCCCCGAGGAGCAAAAGATGCTTGCTGACCTACCTGTGGACGATACAGGATTGACAGACACAGATCCAAACCAACCAAGGTTGGTAAAAGGACTTGTGGATGTAGAAAAATCATCATATTTAAATCCCGACCAACTCCGGTTGGTGGAGGGGCACGAACAAATGATCGAGGAGGAACGAAGGATACCCGGGGATGATGAAAGAAAAACAGATGATATTTCACCGAGGAACTCTAACAGATAAGAAATTTGAAGACGAGTTACATACATGGAAATTATATGTAGATGGATCATCTTGCACGGCTGGTTGTGGAGCAGGGATTGTTTTAAATTCTCCAGATGATATTGACATGGAGTACGCCTTGAGATTCCAATTCAAAGCTTCTAATAATGAAGCTGAATATGAGGCTATGATAGCAGGTTTTCATTTGGCGAAAGTTATGGAGGCACGTCAAGTAATTGTTTTCAGTGATTCTTAGTTAATTGTGAATCAAATGATGGGAATATATGCAGTGAAGGGAGAGTTAATGGTGAAGTACCATGCAAAAGTGATGGAATTGTTGAAAGAATTTGATGCTATTCAATTGGTGAGGATACCGAGAATGGAGAATGCCAGAGCAGACGCATTGGCCCGACTAGCGTCAGCTACGCGCACCGAGCTGCGAAGAACAATACCAATTGAAGTATTAGAAAGTCGGAGCATAGAAGAAGATCTGACGGTGAAGATTATTACCCTTGATTTAGGACCATCTTGGATGGATCCTATCAGAGCATACATTGAAGCAGGATAATTGCCGGAGGACAAACTAGCTGCCAAGAAATTAAAGTATAAAGTTGCTCGGTATGTGTTAACTAATGGTTTTTTGTATAGACGAGGAATTATGGAAGGTTTGCAGAGATGTGTGCATCCATCAGAAGTCAAAGAATTGATTGAATAAATCCATGAAGGATCTTGTGGAGCTCATGTAGCAGGTCGGACCCTACTGCAAAGGGTGATGACACAGGGATACTATTGGCCGACGATGAGAGCTGATTGTATAGCTTATGCTAAGAAGTGTGACAAGTGCCAACATTTTTCTTCCATCCGAAGAACTCCACAGGCATTGTTGACACCCATAACATCACCTTGGCCATTTGCCATGTGGGGGATTGATCTGGTTGGACCACTGCCGACGACCCGAGGAAGGTTCAAGTATCTCGTCGTGGCAGTAGACTATTTTACTAAGTGGGTGGAAGCTGAACCACTAATTGATATGACGTACGAGAAGGTGTATCAATTCATATGGAAGAATATCATTTGTCGATATGGTCTCCCCCACGCTTTCATCACAGACCATGGAACACAATTTGATAATGAAGAATTTGCTGCCTATTGTCATCAGTCAAACGTCTTGAAGTTTCATTCAGCACCAGGCCATCCCCAAAGCAATGGGCAGACTGAAGTGACGAACAGAACATTACTAAATGGGTTGAAGAAGAGGTTAAGTGAGGCTAAAGCAAATTGGATTAATGAGCTACAGTCAGTTTTGTGGGCTTACCGAACAACTCCCCGAGCAGCAACAGGAGAATCACCATATATGCTAGCATTTGGAAGTGAGGCTGTGATACCTGCCGAGTTGGGCCTACCAACACATAGGGTGTTAAATTTCAATTCTCCGATCAGTGATTTGATGAGAAGAATGGATTTAGATATGCTCGAGGAAGTCAGAGAAGAGGCAACCATTAGGAATGCTGCTTATCAACAACGAACAGCTCTGTTTTACAACAAAAGGGTAAAGAAATGTGATTTAAAAGAAGGGGATTATGTGCTAAAGAAGGTCATTCAGAAGCAGAATAAACTGGAAGCAAACTGGCATGGACCTTACCGGGTTACAGAGGTTGTTCGACCAGGAACTTACAGAATAGCAACTCTAGAAGGAGAGGAATTTAAAAATGCATGGAATGCTGAACACCTGCGCAAGTATTATCAATGATGTCCAATGTAAAGCATTTCTCTCATTATGAATAAAACGAAGATGTTTCACCATTTTTCCTTCTGGATGAAAGTTTTTCGGGGAATACTAGTGTAATACACTATACAACGAAAGTGCTCTAAGGAGCCAACCTCCTTTGGTTAGGAGGACAGCTCTTCGGGGCAAAAGTGCTCTAAGGAGCCAACCTCCTTTGGTTAGGAGGACATGCTCTAAGGAGCCAACAAATGCAGCTCTTCGGAGCAAAAGTGCTCTAAGGAGCCAACCTCCTTTGGTTAGGAGGACAGCTCTTCGGAGCAAAAGTGCTCTAAGGAGCCAACCTCCTTTGGTTAGGAGGACAGCTCTATTGAGCAAAAAGTGCTATAAGTAGCCAACCTCCTTTGGTTAGGAGGACATGCTCTACGGAGCCAAAAAAAAAATGCTCTAAGGAGCCAAAAGCTTTAAGGAGCCAAAAAGTGTACACCAGCAGGATCAACCACGGTTGGTAAGATAAAAATATACTCTCATATTACAACTTATGTTGGTCGGGAGGTAATATTGTTACAATGAGTTCTTTGAAGAACAAAATGTTTAAAAAATACACCAAGTATAGTTGGTCGGGGATAAAAACCCAATAACTGTAGTTGGTCGGCGAGGACAACTTATTGATTAGTTGGTCGGACGCAATTTTATAATCAAACCAAGTATAGTTCGTCGGAGCTGTATTTAGTCGACAAACATTATTCACCCACCTTGGTTGGTTGGAAACAGTTTGAACATTTTTCTCATTACTTTATTATTAAGTGATCGAGAAACATTACTAATACTTGTAACCTTTTATTAAGTTGCTTATTGAACAATAATACTGTTAGCTTTTTAATAGATACATAGATACATATGTACAAATATAAATGTGCTTGATAAAACAAAATTGGCAAACAGAAAATGAAAATCTTTTCATTAATCTGGAATAAATTACAAATTACAAAATTGTTACATGGACATTACTATTCTATTGGTTTTTTGCCCTGTGCTTTAGAAACAGGTTCCTCGCCGGCAGGAGGGTCTTCTAGGCAAAGGGGATAATTGATGAAATTAACATCTCTGAGCATTCTGACGTTCATAACAGAAGGTGTATCCAAAAGATGCTCAGGACGAGATAATTCAGCTTGGGAGTGAAGGCTATAATCACCAAGATATTTCGAAATTAGACTGCGAGGAATGGAGCGAGCTGGAATCCATGCCATATCCAATTTAAAAGGTGGTACAGGCAGGTCTAATAATGATGGAGCATGATAGTCCCATAAAAAATGCCCTTGCTCCAACTTTAATACACCCAATGCATTTAACCATCCTTGCTTGTAACCTTCATTATTAGCATGTTCAATGCGAGCATCCAGATGAACGAGAGCTTCATTGTATCCCTCCATCCAGAATTCTCTTGGCTGTTTATGGAATTGGAAGGTTAATCTATCCAATTGTTCATGAAGGCTTTTGGCAAAGAGATCTTTGTTATGCAAGGCAGATTTCGTTGATGCCAGCTGATCTTCCAGAGACAGATTTTTATTAGACATTTCAGTCAGAGCACGGTCTTTTACTTTCAACTGGAATGCTTGAGTTTCCAGAGTAGACTGAGTGCGAGCCTCCTCAACATTTTGGCTGACTCTTCCTCGCCCTCGAGAACCTCTTCCTCGTCCCCGAGCAGTTCCAGAAATAGCAGATCTTCTTAAGTCCTCCAGCTCTTGCCTCAGTTTGGCATTTTCGACCTCTAAGAACGAGAAGCCTTCATCAGTGACTGGTATTAATGCAGTAGAGGATGAAGCAGCAGATTCATATTGAGCTAATTTCTTCTGCAAATTATTATTTTCTTGCTCCAAGATCTCAGCGATTTGTCTACAGGCTTCAATTTCACCTTTTAGGATCCTCTCCCTGACGTCATACCCAGCAATGATCTTCTTGTGGCCTGTTTCTGAAGAGAGCTGCTGGTATCTATTTTCATAATCTTCATGTAACAAAGCCATTGATTCGTTATGTTGATTTTGAAGATCCTTTAAGGAACCATGAAGCTCTTCAATCAACTCATAGTAAGCGACATTGTTGGCCACTGCTCGGTCGAGTAAAGCTTTCAAGTATTGATAAGCTTCAATAGCCTGCTCTGAAGCACCGTGACCAAGGATATCAACAATTTCCGATGTACTAAGATCTGTATGACCAGCCTTATAGTACTGATGACATTGCTGCATCAGCTCGGTATCATGAGAAGAGATCAATTCCATTCTAGCAACAAACTAATGACAAGAAAAAAGACAATAATCAACAAAAACAAGTTATCAACAACAGAGATGAGCAAAGATATATTTTATTAGATCATCAAAAAGTTACATCGTTCGATTACAAGGAAATACAGAAAGGCTACCGAACAACTTCACACCTTTTCCTTGTCCCCCAAGACTTTCTCGGGAGGCTGGGACGAGGAGCTCGGTTGCTCGGTGATAACTACAGCTTGATCGGTAGGAGTCTTCTCGGGAGGAGGAGGCATGGAGGAAATGTCCTCGGTGGGAGATGGTTGAAAGGCAGAAACTTGATCGCCCATAGCCATGGAAGATTCATCTGAAGCAGGTTCATCTTCTTCTTCTTCCACAATTGGTGGAGGAGGACCAGGGAGATGCCGTTGGAATAGCTCAGAATCATCTTGGACTTTTAGCTCTTGAAGAGAAGCTACCCAACCATCATAGAAGTATTTCAACTCCCCATATTGGACTTGGGACGTCATTGCAACTATCCCTCTCTCCCATCCTTTTTCCCAACCAACACTGAAATGTTTCTTGATTGCAACTTTTCTCCTCGATTTCTCCGAGGAGAGCTTCACCTCCAGTTCCTCTTTCTTAACCTTAATATCTCGCAGAGTAGATATTTCTTCTTCTGCCTTCTTCAATTTATCATCAGATTCCTGATGTTTAACTTCCAAATCTTTAATTTTCTCCTCCAAATTCTTGGAGGTTTCAGCCATCTTCATCTTATCAGCCTCGGCCACAGCCAATTTTTTCTCCCAAACAGTTTTCTCCTCGATGTACTGTTGGCGAGATTCCTTCACAGATTGGGTTAAACCCAACAGAGCATCGTCAACATCGGACGAGGAAGTGGAAGCTTTAATAACTTGATCTTTCTTCACGATGGTATTGAAGCAGTTCACCAGCTGAAAGATAAGAAAAACAATAGAGTCAACACAAATACAAGAATTCAAGAAAAAGAAAGAAAGATCAAAGGTATGAGAAATTTACTGAAGAAAGATGGCGAGCAGCTAGGGACGTCAGTGTATCCCTAGGAATTTTTTCATCAACCCCGAGAACCTCGGGTATAACTGAGTTCGTTGAAGAACTTGGAAGAATAATTTTTGAGACACCACTACCACCAGCGGGTAGAGAAGGTGCAGTTCCAGCAAGATTAACCGAGGATGATTTCCTCAATCTCTTCAAAGGACGGTCAGTAGCATCAACCAAGGAAGAAGTCTTGGTTGGAGAGATGGCAATTACATCAGCAGGAGCATTTTTCTTGCTCGGGGCCACCGGGGGCTTCTCGGCAACTTTGGAGGAACCAGCATCTACTTTTTTAGTCCCCTCTGGGATATCAATTTTGCCTTTCTGGGCTCCAACAGCAGAAGAAGTGTCACCAAATAGAGCAGGAGGAGCTCTTTTCTTGCCCATTCTCTGAGATAGGGGGATATGAGAATCTGAAGATGAACTTTCTGGTGTTGAAGCTGGTTCAACAGGGCGAGCAGTATAAGAGGTTGTGTAACTCTTATACTGTAGTAAATATGAAGCAGATCTAATATGCTCGTCATCAATGGTCTTATGCAAATTCCAGATAAGTTTCAAATGCTTGATATTCACTTCTGACTCTTTTGGAGTTTTTCTTTTGCTATCAACTGCAAACAAATACATAATAGAATATCAGTCATACATTTTGTCAAACAGGATGAAAGCATAATTTCATAAGTAAAATAAAATGAAAAATAAACCTATCCCATTGCCGTATGGAGGGCATCTGGGACCGTTGTATACTTCATTCCCAGATAAAGGCGTATGTTGCCAATTTTTTATGACCAACCCATGCTCAAAATAATCCCTATTTGAGTCAGGGAGATTAACTACAAGAGCCCTATTCAAATACCTAGTTTTCAAATAATAAATATTATCTAGAACGGCCCATTTATAACAAAACATAATTTCAGGGATCCCAATACGAGTCCCATGAGTTAAATTTAATTTGTGCACCCCGTTAATTATTCTCCATGAATTGGGGGCTATTTTTGCAGGAACAAGATCAAAATATTGACAAAACTCAAGACATAATGGGTTTGGTGGAAAGGAAAAACCGCATTCAGCAACAAAAAGACTGGGGAACCAATGTCCCTCAGCCAATCGAAAGTAATCTAAAGGCTCAGAAAGAACCTCTAGAGTTACCCACGAAGGAATGGAAAAATCAGAATGGAATTTCTCAACAGATTCCACAATATAAACCATATTGAATAAAAGAGATACAGAAGAAAGAAAGAAGATCTTACAGAAAGAAAGGAGATGTGTTGACAACGAACGGAAACAAAGATGAACGCACAAGAGAAGAAGAGAAGAGAAAGCTTGAATGCAGAGAATGAAAAACGAAGACGACGGTATGGTTACCAAAGAAGTTTAAATACTTTGCATTGGGAAGCGGCGAAAGAAATGATTACCAAAAAGAAACTACTAAACTTCCGGCGGCTAAAAGGATAAAATTTACACGAATATCAAAGCGCTTATCAAAAAGGCGGAAACTGCGAAATAAGAAGGAAATTTGAAAATAATGTTCCTGAAACCCGGGAAATACATTTAATATTACCATATACCGAGAAAGAATGTTCCATACTCTTCAGAGTTCAAAATATGAAACATTGGGGGCTTCTGTTGATACCAAAATTAATGTGCTGATGTGGACGAATAAGATGAAGACACGTGTCAATCTACATGGCACAATAGCAACGAGGAAGATCATTTCCCGACCAACTGTGCTTCTTTCCCTTCAACAAGAATACACCGAGAAGCTACATCATCCCGAGATACTCTAAGTACTCCGAGGAACTCTTGATCAACAAGCAACTAAGGCGGTCCGAACTGCATCTCGGCCGTATCATTAATTACTAGACGGACAACTGTTCAACTATCCATTGTATTCTTGACGCACACGTTGCATTAAATGTATTACCCTTTCATATGTAAATCATTTAATGTATTGGACCTTTCATGTACAGCCTCAAGGCTATAAATACATTGTATCTCCCTCATTCAAAGAGGGCGGAATTTCTTGAGAGAATTTGTAATCAAGAATTCCACAAACACTCAGCAATAACATAACAGTGGACGTAGGGTTTATTCCTAGCCGAACCACTTTAAAAATCTTTGTCTTATTTATTTATCTGTGATTGAATAATTAGAGCAATCTAGTTTTTTACATCAACAATCAGTATATATGATTTTATCAAAGAAGGACATACAAGGATCATAAGTATTAGATGACTCAGGTTCATCAACTTCTGATTCACTTGAGTCATCCAAAGTCTTGCACACGTTATCCCTTATGCTCTTATTCTTACTCAAATTAACTCTATAGTCATTGGCTAAGTGTCCTAACTTTCCACATCTGTACCATTCAGTATTTTTAAGGTCTCTACTGAGTTGTTTTCAAGTCTTTTCTCATGAGGCATGTTATTAGAGTTGTTTGAATATGTAGGTTTTCCTTGTCTATTTGCAATTTTATTTCTTAATTTCATAATTTTCTTGAAATTTTTAAACATTAAGGCAATCTGGTTATCCAAGCTCTCTAAATTATAGTCCTCATTAGAATCTAAGTCAATTTCAGGTAAGTGACATTCAGGTTTAGTCAACTTAGAGGTAAAGAAAATATTGGAGGCAGACTGTTTCTTATGGGCCTGCATTAATTGCTTCTTAAACTCTAATTCCATTTCCACAGTTCTTAGCTTGCTATAGAGGAGTTCAGGGGTAAGGTTTGGTCGTCCGTCTCCTCAATTACATCTCTCTTGTTGTCAATTTTTTATGGAAGTGACGTTAGAAATTTAGAGATAATTTCTTTCCTATCATTATTTATCCCATTAGCATGAAACTTAGTCACTATATATGTCAACCTAATGTTAGAAATCATCTAATGACTCAGTCTCAGTCATGACTAAAGTGTTGTACTATTGGATTAACATTTGGGTTTTAGAAGCTTTAACACATATGTCTCCATGTATAGTCACTAGGGTGTCCCATGCTTCCTTAGAGTAGTACAGAAAGATATCCTCTTGAATTCATGTTAATTGATAGACATTAATATAACATTTTTGCCTTTGTTATTATTAAGGGAAGTCTAATTTTTCTTCTTTAGTGAATTCACTTACCAATTTCCTAATCCTTACAGTACTTCCTTCAGTGGCTTGTTTAGTAGGAAAAATACAGTATTTTTCAATAGCATCCCAGACATCATCTCCCAATGTCCCTTGGATGAAAGCAACCATTCTCACTTTCTAGTAAGGAAAGTTGGTTCCATTAAAGAGAGTGGGCCAGGACAGGTTACCTAATATCTCAAGTTTCTAGTCCATAGTTTATTTTGAGAAAACAATTTCAGATTCTCAAGATCTAAAAGAATTTTTAAAACCAACGCTTTGATACCAATTGAAAAAGTACCACTTAAGTTGTTTAATTCAAGATTAAACAGTCTAAATGGCTTCGAACAATTTTTTGAAGAAACTCTTCTCTTAAAACAAACAGCTAACACAAGATGTGTAAAAAAAGAATTATAAATGAGATGTTTCAGATATTATGTATCCAAGTTTTGAAAACCAAAACTAAAATAGTTTTTAAATCAGCACACCAATAGAAGGGGATGAGAGGAAGATTAAGTACGCAAGTGCACAAGATTTTACCGTGGTAAAATCCCACCAAATTGGGGAAACATCCACGGAGGTCTATACACCTTAAAACAAAAATGCACTAAAATAGAGTAACATATTACAAACAATTTAACAATCTAAACACACAATCAGACTTAATCTAAGTTCATAAATTATACCAGCTCCTCTGGATTATTCTGACTTCTCCAAGGCTCTTATGTTATTGATGTTCTCTCATCTTTGTAATTCCACTCCTTTTAGCTTTACGTCGACTCTTAAAGTCCAAAATCTCTCTACCAACACCTTTTAGTGTTGTAGTGTGAAAGTGTTGTGATATGATGTGCCTAACACATGTATACAACTCACACACACTTATTACAAACAAAATGATTATCAAATTACAAACAAAGTTCTAATATGCAAAAGAAATTCCCGAACTCAGTTTGAACGAAACTCTCAGACTTTGGATCTTTAATTTTATCCAAAGATCAAGAGGGAATCATTCTATATAAAATAGCCAAGATCCTAGATACTTTATTTATTCGAAAATACATAGTTATTTCACAAAATGTGAAATATATGAAAGTGTAAATCCCCAATTAAGATCTTAACGAGATCTAAGTCTAGATATTCTCAAAAACTAAAATCATAAATGATTTTATTGGTTTAGGTTTTGAAATAAACATAAACGTTTAAAAACAACTAGCAAAATAGGGATTTCTCGAAAGAAGAAATCAAACTCAGTAATATCTACGTGATATGTATCACAGAGTCTCAAATCTCAACTTTCTATGAAAAAAAATGAGATCAGGACTTTGTGACTTAGTTGGACAAGAGATTAAGAACTAAAGAGGATAGATCTTCTCAAAACTCGAACTAACTCAACTCACAGAAGGATTTTCAGGTAAGAAATTGGACGGAGTTAGTTTAGGGTTCTCTCTCTCTCTCTCTCTCTCTCTCTCTCTCTTCTCTCTTTTTTCTCTCAGAGGTGAATTGATACAAAGATTCTAAACGTTGCACATATGGATTCTATTTATATTAGAGCATGGAAGGCTCTGGAACAACGAACCAAATCAACGTTCAAGATAGAATGTAAAGGATCGAAGTAAATCTAATGGCTGTCTATGCACTGATTTTAAAAACACTATGATTGGTTCAAATAGATAACACTTGGATCGAGTTAGAAGACATGCAGACCATTGATAAGATTGATCGAACGGTTTGAATAAGGTCTCAGTTATGTGAGGAAGAGAAAACACAGATCCAGCCGATATAAGACCAACAAGTGTAAGGCTACGATGGACTAAAAAATGCGTGTTTTTAAAGTTTAAAAATTCTATTTTCCCCCACAATATCATCTAGAGCTTTTGGATTCTACCCAAGAAAAGTTCTAGGAACTTAGGGAAATTATAAAACAGCCCAAAACATTATAAAATACAATTTTAAATTTCAAAAAATTATTTTAAAAATTCCTAAAAATTATTTAAAATATCAAAAAAATGTAGAAAATCATTTTGATGGGATTGAACTCACACACATCCATATTATGAAGAATGCAACACATAAATCCAATCTTAGGTGAGGTGTTGGTGTTCTACCTTTAGGGACTTTTAGAGGAATTCATATGTAGAGTTCGTGGGCATTTTCGTAGACTAGGATATGACTCAATTTTGTCACTATTTCCAAACTAGATGAGCACCTATATAGTATAGACTCAAGTGAGTCAAAGATATTGGGTGCTTGATTTTCTATCAAAATGAAGACAAAAATTTGTTTCAAATAGTGAATCACTAATCCTTGGAGATAATTTTAAGGGGAGTAATGATGTATGCCATGGAATAAGTTCATTATCCATTGAACCCAATCATTGGAGGGGTGATGGTATTCATGTGCTTCGTGGTGAGGCCCATATCCTTGAAAGCATATAGGAATAAGGTGTTTGAGAGTGTGTCTCTCAACGGTAGCTATCCAAATAAAAATAAATTCACCTAATTCAAGAAAATGGTTTCTAATTTTTTATTATACAAAGGGTTAAGAATTAAATAGTCTATGTAATAAAATATCTTATTAGATTTTAGAATTCGAATTTTATATTCTTAGGGCAATAAGTCTAAAAAATTCAAAAAAAGTAAAATAAGCACAAGCCTGATTGTACAAGGGAAATATGACTAACGGGAAAAACATCGGGCCAATAGGAATGAAATATGCATTATGGTAGAGATGTTAAAACTAGAATATAAAGAATTATAAGCACATGATGTTATGACAAACTATGAGGAAAATATCCTCCCAGGAGGGCATCGATAGCTGAAGAACACTCAACAACCACCATCAGTTTTGGTCCATGACCAATGTCATCAATTGTTTTGTCAAAAATTTGTTCAATAAAGTTAAAACAAACTATTCCAATAATGGAATCTTCAAGCAACCAAAAAAGATACACCAAGGATTTTGTGGGAATTCTAAAATGCTGTGTTGGTGTATTACAAGGTAATGGTGCTCTAAATCTAAAAATGAATATTCCAAATTAAGTAAGAGAAAATATAAAATCATGAATAAAAGATTTGAAAAATAATTTTTGAACACAAAGGTGAGTAAAGAAATGTCTTGAAGAACTCAAAGAAGATGAGTGAAAAATATGCTCTTAAATTGAAACAACATTTATCAGGTAAATATTTTTCGAAGCTCTCACTCTTAGTTTAGAAGAGTATGAAACACATAACTATATAGACTTTTAATTTGTAAGTGTTTGGAAGGCTAATATTTAAGGTATCATGCTCTTATGGATTCAAGTATTCACTTGCAAAATAAGGTCAACCGAAAAGGTGTACTTTGGTACACAAACCAATAAGATTTTAGGCAAAGATCTTGTAAAAAGGTGTTTTTGATGCTGTCAAATGAGGTCACTGCTGGCATCGTTGTAGAAATGAAGTTCTTTAGTGTGGAAATCCAAAAATGTTGCAGGTCACACAATAATCTAGGGAAATAAGCACAAGATATAAAGTTCTAGCAAATATCTTTAACTATAGCGAAGAAGTATGTTTCTCCGATGAAGGAGCCTGTAAGTATGTCTTTGGATTTTTTTCTAGTTTTTCTTAAAAAAGATTTTGAAAATAAGTTTTGGAAAAACTCAAAGTATGTTTGTCTCCACCAAGAACACCCATAAAATACATGAAAAAGATGCAATTTTTAAGAAAATATATTTTTATATATGAAAAGTATATTTACATTATGTATTTGACAATTTATTGAAACAATTTATCAAGGTATGAATCTAAGTCCTCTAAGTCTTTTACCTTTCCTATGTAGTGTATTTGAGGTTTGGCACGAGTGAATTCGAGAAGAAGTGGATGAAGCTTTCACTGACCTCTTGGACAACGACTCAAATATGTTTTAGCAATGAATTTAGATAATATATTCTATAAAAAAACATTGAGTATACTATATTCTTACAGTTCCTGCTGATCTCCTAACATCACCTAACGCACTCTTCAAATTTATGTTTCCCATGAATATAGTGGGTCACCATGTTGGACGGGTATTCTCCTGATGTCTATATTTGGAAAGATCATCATGTGAGTTTTCGTTGGTGATTGATTTTGGAATTACACATTATTGAGTTTTACTCCATCTTATTCCATGCTCCTGACATGAGCTTTTTGAACTGTGGAGGACGTCCCACCACAGCCGAATCTTCCTAAAATTGTGTTCACATCAATCATATGGATGCAATTTTGTTTTTGTTGGCCTTTTCCAGTGTCCTAGGCTATAAGCTCCTTAACATATCCCCTATGGATCATTCCTTTGATGAATTTTTTGAGTCGAAAGAAATCTCCAGTGTTGTGTCCACGGTCTCTACGAAAATGGTAGTAAATAGAGTTTTACCTGCTATCCACTAAGGCCCTTGTAGACTTGGGTGTAGGTAGGAGTTATTGTGTTCCCACGGTTGAAAGGACCTCTTCTATAATGGATGTGAGTGGAGTGAAGTTCTTGGGTTCTAAGGGAACATTTTTCTTTCTTGCATACTAATTGTTAGGGATCGATATATGTGGAATAAAACATTTTCATTCATGGAACTTGAATTAATCAAACAAAAGAAAGATAAAAAAAAAACTTGGTTTGAATAACAAATCTATTTTTCAGAATAAAATAATTTCGCAGTTTCGGTTGTAATTCGAAAGGGAAAAAGGTATTTGATGAAAATGGAGGGTTGCCTTGTTTTGGATCTCCAAAACCTTGACTTAATATTCTGTATATGCTAGGATCTTCTAGTGTATGGTTCTCCCCAAAGTCAAGTAGGTGCATGGACACCTTATGAGATTAAAACCCTTTCTAGAACATAAGATATGGTAGTCTCTCCTTAGCCCCTCTTCACAAAAATGTGAATAGTATTTTTTCTCACCCCTTTAAAACCCTAATTTTTGTGAATAATGATTAAAATCCCTTCTCATACCTTTATATATAAGTATAAAAGGTGGGCTTAGGCTAAACTGGGTTTCTTGATAATATATATGGACTACACCAGGGACCGAAGACAACCAATTAAATTAGCTCAAGATAAATACTCAGAAATCCCAAATTGCTTTTACCATAATTTTATTTCCTTTTTTATTTAATCATAATTAATTACACTAGATAATTATGATTGCACTCCAATTCAATTATCTCAAAAATCAATTAGATATTATGCGGCCTTTATTTTCAAAGTCGATAATGACAAATAATGTGATTCCCTACGTTATGCTTCTGATACCCTCTTGGTTAAATCAATTTGTCATAAATTTCTCTTAACAACATCTAATAAATTCCTCAAATCACATACTTAACTTATTTTTTCAATCTGTGGGATTATAAATAATCCACTGAACATATTCACTGTTTAAAACAAGTCTTATAAGTCTATTGAGGGTTACCGTAGTACAGAGTAACTCTGAAGACGGACTCCTTCAAATTAAGATTTTAGATCTACTTATATAATTATCGCCCAATATGCGAATATCATTTGATTTAATTTAAGATTAAATCTCACCCATATCAATCAAAGTAACAATAATTATTCAAATCCTCGTAATTCTTGACATTAAAAATCGATGCACCATTTACAAATGGTGTGAGATTCCCGATCCTAATCAAGATGACCCTTAGACAATAATATTATGGGGGTCATGTTCAATATATTCCTGGGATGTACCAATCACAATCCTCTATCGAACTATCATACAAGTTCCCATACAGTCAAAAAAATTGCCTTAGTTTGAGATAAACTATTAGGATTGCATCGTAACCATTATGATAGGATGTCAACTCCCTATCTAAGTTGTGAACTATTTCGTAGTGATAAAAATATAATTCCAATATCCTAGTGATCAACCCGAAGTCGAGTCACTGGAATTCCTACTAAACTTTATTAACTGGCATTAAATATTAATAATATACTTAAACAAATATAAATCATTCTCATAATCCTTATTCTCATTTCAAAATGAATAAAATGATTCATTTATTAATTAATAAGAATTTTTTTCACATGGATTTTTGAATAAACCCCATCAATCTCCCACTTAATATTAAATCCATGTGTCGATACACTGGACTCCTATTCATTCTTCATGACTATTGAAAGTCTTAACTAGTAACATCTTTGTAAAAGGATCTGCCAGGTTATCCTTGATTGCAATCTTGGTCACTATAATGTCTCCCATCTATAAAATCTCCCATAGAAGGTGATTCTTATGATCAATGTGCTTTGCCCTTTAGTGTGTCCTTGATGTTTTCGAATTTATAATTTCACTGTTATTGTCACAATAAATTGTCATAGTATATTTCAATAAAGGAATCTCACCCAAATCACTTTAAGTTACAGATCCAAAAAACCTCTTTATATGCCTCGTAAGTGGAAATATAGTCGTCTTACATGGTAGAGTCAGTCATATATGATTTTCTGACACTCCTCCAACTTTTGGATCCACCTCCTAGGGTAAACACATATTTTGAGATCGATTTAATTTAACCCCTATCTGAAAGAAAAACTGAGTCTATGAACCCAACGTGTATTAGACTATATACTGAATAAATTAGCACATAATCCCTACTCCTTTATAGGTACTTTAGAATGTCATTCACCGTAGTCCAGTGAACCTTACCTAGATTAGGATATAATCTACTTATCATCCCTATGGCATAACTGGTATTCGAACTAGTATAGACTATACCATACATGAGGCTACCCACCTCCAAAGCATAATGTATACTCCTCATCAGGTCCTTATGACACTGGTCTTTATATAGAGGAACTCCATGACCAAATGAGATAAACCCTTTATTGGAGTCTTACATGCTAAACATTACTAGAATTGTGTCAATATAGGTATCTTGGGATAATTCCAATAACGTATTCTTCTGATCATGTAACATCTTAATCCCTAGGATGTGGCTAGCTTCTCCTAAGTTCTTTATATCTAACTTATTAGATAACCATACTCTTACACTAGATAATACACAAACATCATTTTTTATAAGGAGAATATAATCCACGTAAATTATGAGAAATACCACTATATTTCTGTCTTTCTTCTTATACACGAGTCTCATCCATACATTGATCAAAACTAAAATAATTGGTTACCTAATCACATCAAATATTCTAAGACCTTGATGCTTTATTAATTCCATAAATGGATCTTTTAAGTTTACATACCCTACTTTTTTGGCCCTTTACTATGAATCCCATGGGTTTCACCATATAGATGCATTCGTCAATATTATCATTAAAGAATGCTATTTTGACATCCATTTTCCAAGTCTCGTAATCGATATGTGCAACAATGGATAAGATAATTTGAATAGACTTTACCATGGTTACCGGTGAAAAAGTCTCCTCATAATGTATCCCATCTTTTTAGTGAACACTTTTTTAACATGCCATGCCTTGAAGGTTTCCACTTTCTCGTATACTCCTCTCTTCCACTAATAGATCCACTTGCACCCTTTATCTTTTATCCAATCCAGCAAGACTACAAGCTCCCACACTTAATTTTATTACATCGAATCCATTTATATATGTATAGCCTTTAGCCAAATCTCGACATCCTTGTCTTGGAGTGACTGATCCTAGGTGTTGTGTCCACCTCATGCCCCCTTAGGACCTCATCGAAGTGCTATCCAAAATACAATAACCTATCAGGTTGATGCTTGACTCTCCCACTACGATGTGGCTCCAATTATTGTTCAGTACAAGTGATATGTGAATCCTAATTATTGATAATGATTTCAATACAATTAGGTAGTCCATTATTATTATTATCAATTTGTATTTTATCCAGTACCAACGATTCTGAAGCATTCTCTTACTTTTTTCCTTTTAGCTCTTGCAAGATAATCTTATTTTTGGGCTTGTGGTCAATCATTTAATCTTACACTATATGTACAACATTTATGATAATAAATACTTTTTCAGTACTTAGGATCATATAGTTGTCCATCCTTTGTTCCTTTGGGGTAATACGTAGAAGGCATATATTTATCCTTGATTCCAACTTCCTTAGCTCCTTCCTCGGCATGTGTTATGGGAACCACCATATTCGAATGTGAGTTAGACTTCACTTTCACCCTTTTTTGATTTCTATGGGAGTTTATGAGAAAAATTTAGATGGAAATAAGTTTAATAAATATATAGTTGTCTCTAGTGCATAACCCAAAAAAGAATATGATAGTTATGAATAAATCATCATGGATCTAAACGTGCTCAAAAGAGTCTTATTCCTTCTTTCTGATACACTATTTTGTTGTGGAATGCTCGGTGCGGACAACTAGGTTGTAGTACTCAAAATTGACAAGTGTTCCCTAAACTCTACCAAGAGGTATTCCCCTCCATGATCAGATCCTAGAGTATTAACTAGTTTGTTGTGAAACCTCTCGACCTCAAGCTTATACTATTTGAGCTTACTAAAGGCTTTAGACTTGTGATGCATTAGGTAAACATAACCAAACCTCAATAAATCATCAATGAAAGTGATGAAGTACTTGTAACCACCTCTTACTCGGACAATCATGCCCGCATATAAATTAGAATGAACTAATTCCAATACATATTTGGCCCTGTACTCTTCGACCATAAAATTCCTCTTGGTCATTTTTTCCTATAACCATAATTCATAGTATCAAAGTTCATACACTTCTAATGAACTCAATTGTCCATTTGAAACTAGTCTTTGTATCCTTTTTAGATTTATAGGATCCAACTGCAAGTGACAAAGATATGTTTAGTTAAACTTGGAAGGTTCCTTTGTCTTTATGTTTTTTTCCATTTAAGTCATTCAATCCAGTATTAAGTAGCAATGGTGAGACGAGTCTAATTATATAAGGATCATTTTATAATGTTCCATAATAGATAAGATATTCTCCATTATTGATTAAAAAACTTTATTACAATAAACCAATTGTCTACTTATCACAGGTTTTAAAACTAAAATTAAATTTCTTCTGATATCGGGAACATAAAAACAATCACCCAATATGAACTTATTATCTCCACAGAAAGTTTAAAACTAAATTTCCTACTGTTACTACTGTTTCCTTGTGATGATCTCCCCTGAATAGAAACATCTCTTCATCATTGATCCCCCTGGCTATTTTGAACCTCTATCAAGAATTACAAACCTGATTAGTGGCTTTGACTATATGCACCAGGTTTCAATAGATTACACCATAAAACGTGTCTGAATAATATAGTATAAATTACTATTTCCATTTTGCTTCGCTAAGAAAATGGGGAATTACTTCTTCTACTGTCCTTTATGTTTGGAGATGTAATAGCTACCTTTCTACTTCTTACCTCCACCGTGAGACTTAAAATCCATCTTGAAAAATTTAGGTTATTCCTTGGACTTGCCCTTCTTCTTCATATTTTTTATGACAGAAGAAGATGGGCCTTTTTCAGCAATATGAACCACACCCTTATACCTTATATTCTTGAGTTCTTTAAGAAATTGTGCCAGGGAGTAGTCAAACTTGTTTATAAAATAATTTAGGCAAGTTTTTTTAAGAAATCTAGTAGTGATTGGAGCATGATATCAAATGGGTTTCTCGATCGATTTTAGATCCAAGCACCTCAATTTCTCCAAATACGAATATCATCTCTAGAACATCAACGCGTACGATAGTAAATTAAATCATCTTATTGTTAACAAATTTTTCAAAAAAATATAACCTTGCAACACGGTTATGATCCTCAGACATATCCCCGAGGTTCAAAAACATCTCGAAGTCAATTGACATTTGACGATATTAATGTTATAACACATTGGTTATAGAGGCCAGTATGTGGAAGAGTACCATTTGATCAGCCTTTTGCCACTTCTAGTAGCCTTGGATATCCTTTTCCTATGCCCCTTCCTCCGACTTGGTAGGTCAAGCCTTTTTCAAAGCGAACTTAAAATCTTTTTCATGTCTATGTCTTATTGACATCAGGGGAATCTCTAATGAGGGGAGGTTGTAGTGTGTCTTGTTTTTCATGTCTATGTCTTATTGACGATATTAATTGTTTATATCTATATATCATTTCCTGTTTAAGGGAGGTTGTAGTGTGCCTCGTAAAGACTAAATCTTCTGCATCCATATACTTATAATCTCTTTCTAAAGGACCTCATCAATTACTTTAATGTGATACTCGAGATAAAGTAATCCACATAAATATTATCCTTTAGGTCATCCACTTGTTGAGACTCTTGGTTAAATCTCCTGGCATACTCAATGAAATCTTTGCCAGACTTCTTCCTGAAGTAGAGTAGAGAAGTAATTGGCTTTCTCATTTTCTAAGCCCCTACCCCTATAAATTGAATGATGAAAGACCTAGAGAACTCTTTGAAGATTCTAAATTTCCCTAATTTGAGCTTGGCGAACCAATGCCTAGATATCCCTTTAGATTAGCAAGATAGGATCTACATAGGACCTCATCTAGGGTATCTTGGAGAAGAATTATATATCTTTGAGTGACCAGATGATCAATATGATATTTGGACTCATTGAAGGGCTCATTATTATGAATCTTTCACTTAACGAAAAATTATAATGTTGGGCCTCTATGGAGAAAGAAGATAATGTATTTTGGAGGTACAACTCTATGGTTTTTTGATTTTGCATCTTGTACTAGTTAAGGAAGCTCCCAACCTATTTTGTGTCTTCTTGACCTCATTTTTTGAGAGGCTATCTACCTTGGAACCTCCATAGGATTGATCTCCAGGAAGTATCAATCTGTCCATGATAGGGATACGAGTCACTAATCATTATGGAGCTCTGGCCACATGTTCCTTGTAATTTTCTCCTTTTAATTAGGGCTCATGGCTTTCCCTAGTTTCACAACGTTTAGATCTACATGGTTCTTCCACCACTATATTTAAAGGAAGCCCTCTAAGAACATCATTAAGTTAATATTTAATCTCTTTTGGATGTGCTTCCATCTCTTTCGAAGAGCTAACATGGCATTAGAAGTCATTCCAATGAAGACAAAATTTGTATATGGTTTTGATAGAATGGAGTTGTCTCTCCCATATATAGTGCCAAACTTGTGAGTGTTTAAATCAATTGAGACCTCATATATAATAGTTTCTCCCCACAAAACCTTAGAACAATTAGTAAGGAGACGTTTTAAAGTGATAGACAAGCATATAAAGTGATTCGAGCCTCATTTGAGGATCCTATGCCCACTATGAAAGGTGTTTCTTGGTATATTAGCTTATAAAGGAGAGTATTATAATATATGGACCTCTTAAGCTTTGGCCAAGAAGGTCTAAGGAATCTTTTGTCTTTAATACTAGTCAAAAGGTGACCAAAGAAGTAATTGATAACCTTCTCTAAGGATTCCTTATATCAGTTAAAGACTTAACAGAATATATAATGTATGATGGGTTGGAAATGGTCCAAATCTTATCTTATGTTCTACTAATTATGGGTCAGTAGAGTATATGACAATGAGAAGCGGTTATACCTATATTTGCGGGTTTCATTTTGATTTTCATATTGATTAACTTGCCTTTAATTATTCACGAACCTCCCATATATATTAATTCCCTTGGATAGAGAATAAGTGGACTACGGTGGCATGGTTGGGATTGTATTGAGGTCTAACGACTACAATAACCCCACGAAGTGGTGGTGAAAGGTTTTCAGGTGGTGTAAATTATTTGATAGGACCATTTAGTGTGGATATGATCTTTTATTGATAATGGTAACGAGTGATAGTGGTAGGTAGAACAATGTTCGTACCTTCGACCTCCCCACCAAAGAAGGTTTAGAAGCTTCCCAAGATATCAAAGGGCTCTAGAAATGACTGGGGTTTCCCAGAAAAGTTCTAAGGATGCTGTAACAACCCAAGACTTTCGGAACAGTAATTATTTTATTTTGGGAGAAATAAATAATATTTTATTGGAGAATAATCAAATTGGCAATTGAGGTCAAAATTTAGAGTTGTTAGAAAGTTTCTCGAATGGAAATTCTGAGGGTACCATTGTGTCCGGAAGGGTCGAGAAAGTCGAAATGACTGTACTTGGGGTCTATTTGGGTTCCGAAATTTATTAGGACCGTTTGACTCGAATTAAAGTCACCGAGTCATTTAAAGTGTGTATTATCATTTAAAGATGTATACATTGGGAGACAAGGCTTAAAAATCCTACGGGAGATAATTCTCCAAAGAGAGAAAGAGAAATAGAAGAAAGAAAGAAAGAAAGAAAGAAGAGAAAGAAAGAAGAAAAGGAAGGAGAAAGGAAAGAAAAAGAGGATTTCCGGGCCAATACGCGACTTCAAGGCGGATTCAGACCCTACGAACCCGAGGCAAGTGATTAAACTTGCTAAATAATTTTTGTATATCAATTATTGCATGATTTGTGGATTGAATTTTGGGTTTTAGGTTTAAATTGACAAAACCTAACTTTTGGGAAAAACCTTAGATTTGTAGTGTATAAAATGGATTTAAGGTTAAAAATTAGTTTATAAGTATTCTACAATGAATATTAATGTTATATTTGTGATTGGGTTGGATCAAAATAGTTGGAAGATGATAAAAATGATTTTTGGGTATTTTGGGTTAAGAATAAAACAACCCATTTCGTAGCTTGCTGCACTTGTCGAATAGATTCGCCCCTACCGAATCGATTCGGTCTGTTGCAGATTGCCCAGGTCTTTAGGGCCGAATCGATTCGCCCCTTGCGAATCGGTTCGGCATATAGAAGACTCCCAGGTCCTTTGGACCGAATCGATTCTCTTTTGGGAGCCGAATCGATTCGGATGGGCCGAATCGATTCGGAAACAGGGGAATTTTTGGAGATGTTTTCTAAGGAGAATTTCATTCCCGTTTTGTTCGAGGTTATCGATTTGGGGCCTCTATATGAGACATTTGGAGTATGTTTTGGAGACTTTTAGAGGGTTTTCATCGTACGAAATTATGGGAGTCATATTAATTAAAGTTGAGGATTACCGATTAGAGATTTTGGTATATTCTAAGTGGGGAAGCCCACCTTTATTTGGAGATTCGACTTCGAGATGATGATTATAATTATGTGAATAAATGAGACAAATTTAGAGATAATGGATTTTAGAATCCAATCCCAAATGGGATAACTTTAAAAAGGTTCATAAACTAAATTGAACCCTATAATGAATGGAAAATCATAAATGCTAATTGATGTGAATATGGATATAGAAATATCCTTATTGATGATTGATTTGGGAGATATCTCACACAATGAGAAATGTAAATTGAGGTGCAATAGGATATAGAATATCCTCAACTTAAATAGAATTGAAAGACAATTCATAATAGAATCGACATGAGAGCTTCAAGCGAGAATTAGTATAGTATATACTAAGTGGGGTAAATGTGTGAGTATTGACGGTTAGTGTATCAAAAGAGAGAGATATACTAAACATTGATGTTAATCAATTTACGCCTAAGAGCGTATAATGAAAACGAATATGATGTTTCAGGTATGCCTTATATAAATGGTATATCTTTATTATGTGGGATGTATGTATACCTTATATGATGGTGTATATACATGTTAAGCATACCCCCTCCTTGCTATCATTGGGAAGTTTCGTGCGTAGAGGGTGAGCATTCTGACTAGAAAAGAAGGATGTGGATATTCCCCAGGTCATAGTCGTCCTTTGTGGTCAGCAAATGACATTTATGATATATATATCTATTTATTTTGGGGGTGAGAGGTCGGGGTTATGTGACGCTCTCACTTGTCGGTTATGAACTATGACCTCTTCCCGGGACGTTGTGTGCATGAGTTGATCACGAGGTGGGTGTCGTTGAACCCCACCAGCTGGCCCCAGTTTGCTACGTATATGGGCTGCTGGAAGATGATAGCATGTGAGCCTGCGTCCTTCGAGTTATAGCTCGGTTGGATGGTTATTATTTCTTGTGTTTGTACTTGGGTGTCAAGGGCATAATGGACCTTAACGACCTACATTGCCAGTATTAGTGTATCGGGGGGGTTCCTTGTTTGGATTTCGCTTCGGCGAGACGTCCCACGCACGAACCGCAGTGTAATGTTGGAACTTGGGGATAAGTTTAGTCCTTAATGCTCATCATTATATATAAATATATGTCACCTATCCCGACAATCGACAGTACCAAGAGTAGTGTAACGGGGGGGTTCCTTGTTTGGATTTCACTTCGGCGAGACGTCCCACGCATGAAATGTCGTGTACTGTTGAGAATTGGGAATATTAATTAATTAAAATTGGACAATAATCATTTGGGTTACATGCATCTTGCATTGAGGGCATAATGAGCCCCGAGGATCGATACGGCAGGAGTAGTGTAACGGGGGGGGTTCCTTGTTTGGATTTCGCTTCGGCGAGACGTCCCACGCATGAAACGCAGTACAGTGTTGAGAATCGGGAGGAGTTTAGTTCTTAACTCTTGATGCTAATAACTCATATAAAATAATTATATATATGGTTTCATGCCTTATACGGGCATCACTAGAATATAAATTCTAGTAAATGATATTGTTGATGTATTGTGATGATGTGGACATGATTGAATCATGTAACTTTATATGTTCAACAAATGAACATTATAAAGATAAATGTAACTATTACATTAACGTTAAAGCATTTAACTTAAAGATAATTAAGATAAATGTAGAGTGGGACATAGGTTAGACGGTTTCACTTAAATACTTCTTTTGGGTTTAAGCTAGAATCCTCTTACCAAATTAGAATCGGACATCCATTTGGAGACACGTGCATACGCTTAGTGCGCGCTTTAGATGAGAGGTGAGTTGAATTTTTATGGAGTGTTCGATTCCAACTAAATCATGTAATAATGCATTTATAATTATTATGCATTTTAATACACTTGCTATAAAATGTTTTCCAAACTCGGGATCTGACCCGTTTATATTTTCCTCCTCCATGTATATATTGTATTACTTCAGGTGTTCCTCGGCAAGGATGCCTTTGATATTCCTCCATTTAGGATTTGTGGAGCTGTGGCAGTAGCGGACTGTTGCGGCACTTTGCTTTAGTCGATTCCTATCTATTGTACATCTAGATTAGGATTCAGTTATATTGAGTTAGTATTCAAGTGTTGTAGATTAACACTTTCCTATTTTATTTATCAGATTATTGTATTGTCTGTTGCCCGACAGCATATTCGGGTATTTCATTGTTGAGATTTTTGTTGTACAATGTATTATACTCTTTTATTACTGGAGCATGCACTTTTCACTCATCATAGTTAGATGTATATTGTTGGTTATGTGCATTATTGGTTTTGTTGTTGTTGTTAAAAATAAAAGTTTTAAATTTTTGGCAATTCACAATTTATGATTTCGGATAGTTAGCCTTATATTATAGTGTTTAGTTGTTGATGTTGAGACTGTACCATCTGAGATACCTGATTTATGTAGTATAGGGCTGGCCACCCATTATTATTTGGAGCGGGTTGTCACAGATGCTTCCCTAATATATCATGAAGGTTCAACGATAGAAGAGGAACTAGATTCCTATCATCATGAAAGTAATAATACGGATAGAGGGTAGGGATTGCTAAAGTGCCAAATTTAAATTTTAATAAATTAGTTAAGTTAGCAATTAATTAATTTTAAATTAATCACCAATTAAACCAAAGTTGTCCACACCATTAATCCAATTTTATCTTACCTAACACATGCATCTAGGTGAATTGGATTAATAATGAAAATCAGTCGCACATAACACTGTGATGTATGAGGAAAACCCACAAAGGGAAAAATCTCGGTGGGACTAGCCTATACAAATTCACTATGATATACGATTTATACATTAGTGATGGAACACCTACTTCACTTGACTCGACACCTTTAAGACTTGATGCAGTCTTCACTACTTGAATCTTCTTCCCAATAATTCTGCAAGAATCCACCCACGATCTTCACAATTCATGTGCCTCATGCGTCTCGATGTTCAGTGATATTTTTCTAGCAAATCATCACTATAGTCATAGGGAATCCACCGTGCAAATCAAATTCTCTCAAAGATGTTTCAGTAAACAAGCTTAGTATTGGAAACTTGAGATATCAAACTAACATATTATTTTAATTCTTGGATCTCAAAATAAGGGTGTAAATAGGGTTCTTTGAGGATTAAGTTTTGTCTTTTTAAAACAATTTTGGACACCCTTCTTCATAAAAAATCTACATCAAACCTTATATTTATATATTTTCATCAAAAAGTGGCAGCATGAATTATAAGGCATCTTATTCGAACAAACCTCAAGGTTGTTCGATCAAGACCACAAATATTGTTTCAATGGACTTCAAACGACCTTTGAAGGAGAACTTTTTATCAAGAAGAAATGTTTCGATCGAAGCTCGTTCGAATATTGTTTGAACAAAAACAGATGTCTTTTGAAATGCATAAACTCATTTTAACGACACTAAAACGCGTTCGAATGACTTTTTGAGACCAAAAATATTTTCTTAAAACAATTATTTTTTTAAAATCTCCTAAAAAAATTTAAACACACAAATATGAAATCCATTGATCAACGTAATACATATTGCACCTTCTTGGTGATCCCATGGAAGAAGACAAAACTCTGCATGTAATTGATGTCACTTTAACTCTGACGTTACCATATTCAAAGTACATAGGCCTGAAGGACAAATATAACACAATCCTAACCTAAGACTCAAGTAGTTTTGTCCAAACGAAATAAAGCTAATATTATAAATTTACAATAAACTATACAAACATGACACATGAAAAATTTTCCTTATAAATCTCCCCCTTGTCTATTTCGAGACAAAAACAAAAATAAAAAAACTAGGCCGTTAAGTTCTAATACCCAGTCAGCATACCCTAAAAGAAAAAAGTACAAAATGACACTTGACGGACTCTAATTCATGAGTATCTTTGATTTTGTGAAATTTAGAAGTTTTGTCGCTTAAACATGAACACTTAACACACCTTTAAAATGCAAAGAGCATATGAAAAATATAAACCACATATGAAAAAAATCCCCCCCCCCCCCCCCCTTGTTAAAATATCTCCCCTTTATGAAATATTTCTCCCTCTTTTATTCGAAAATAGAAAAAGGCAAAAGTGCGTAATATGAAACAATTTCTCCCCCTTAATGTAACACATATTATCAAGCATAACATGCGATCTAAAGTGAAATGGAAATGATAAACAACTCGGTAACACAAGAACAAATAATCCAAACGATACCAACTACATCAATTTGAGACATATGATGAACAAGGATTAAATGCAAGAAAAGATACAAAAATAAACATATCGTATATATATACACACACGCACACACACACACACACACACACACAAAACAAGAATGCACATCAATATTTATTTATAACACCACAAAAGACACACAAAAATATGTTTTCCACAGTCGTATAACATAGATGCGTCTAAAGCAGTTGTGGTATGGAATGAAGGGGCGTGAACTATAAAATGAAATAAATATGCATTTAAGATAGTCCAAGGATTTCTGTGTGATTGCATTACTTTATCAAACTTAGATTTTGCCTCATGTGACAAATAAGATGAACTTGAATTGATAAATGAACTAGATATTAATGACTCTCAAATCAATAACGTCAAACATTAAATATTAACTAGTATAAACTTCTGCAAACCCATTAATATTTAACTTATAAAAACCCTAAAAAATATACATGTTCATTTTTTCATCGTTTTAAAGACATCACATTTGATGATCAATTTTTAAATTTAGCATTGGAAATCTTTTCTTTTCTTTTATTTTTCAAATGCTCTTATCAATGGCGGCCTTTCATGCAAAGAAGATTTACTCACTTCGTAGCCCTTTCCATTACACACTCTTTATTTTTTTCCATTTCTAAGATAAAACTCATGCAATGGTTCTTGCATACACAAATCACCCAAATATATAGATTTGTATATGACAATACTGAAAGGAGAACACTTCACTTACCTCATGCAACAGAAGTAGTTAAAATTCAAAGGAGCTCGTGAAAGTGTGTGCAGAGTCATATACTTTGATGAATCCATTAAGCAAAATCAAATTCTAACAACACCATACAAGGCATGGTTAAGAAACAATCCAAGGAATAGTAAATTATTGTAACTCCCTGTATTTTACTGTTCATTATTAAAATTATGAAATTATTATATTTGACTTTAGTGACATGTGATGTCACTTTGTAAGAACAATTTTTCTAACATTGCTCATAGCATAGCTTTACGCCAGTTTAGCGAATCCCGTTACAAATCGTCACGCGCCAAGAAGATGAACTGAACCCAAGCATCTCCAAGTTTCAAGAATTTCCATCATTTCTAAAGGTATAAAATGATTTAGAGTTTGAATTAATTCATAGTATTATATTTGGGATGTTTAATTTTTATCAAAAAGACGGACATAATTTTTTATTGAGTCAAAATATTTTTTCTAAGTCCTAAGGCGGAGTTTTACTAAATGTTTTTTGACGTTCTTATCATTCGAGCAACAAGTCACTATCTCTCCAGGGACATGTCAATGTTGCACGATGTCCTCGTATAAGCGACATCGGATCTCATTCGAACGACATCCAGTTTTCGTTCAAGCGACATGCCGACTCAACTTTTGTATAAATACCTATTTCGTGAATGAGTTTTAAGACTTTTGTCGAAGATGTTTTTGCATATCATCTGAAAAATTTCTTTAAGTTTTTGTGTATTAAAATACTTTTTAACTCACAACAAAGCATCCTAGAATATGATTATTGTGCATTAGTTTAGAACGCTAGAAAGCTTTGCATCTCTTGCATACACCTTGGTAGAGAGGCACTCTATTGCTGACTTGTGATACCTGCGGGAATTCACTGCCGAAGACAAAGGGCGAGGCTAATTCGGAGGACTGCGGTCATGTAACTCTTGCGAGCATCATAGTTGTTCCTTAGATATTTTTGAATAATAGCACATTATGATTGTGGGAGATAAAGTAGTCCCTAGGTCGACTCTAATGTAAATTTCTAATTGAATAAAGGTTTCTCCCTTTGGGGGTTTGTCCTGCAACTTGGCCTAATTTATCTGTGTGGTTTTATTTATTTGATTTATCACATAGTTTCATGCCTAGGATAAACAAGATAAAAGCAGTTTAAAATTCACTTTTGCATATTTAAAATTGGTGTTTCATTTTTTTGTTAAAATCACCCTTTATGAGTGTTCTAACGTTTATAATTGGTATCAGAGCGAGTTACAGTAATTTATTGTGTTTGATCTTGTTTACCTGCTTTTTGGGTGATTGTGTTTTCATCGCTCAAGTGTTAGTTTTACTCTCGAAGTATTCTCATAGTTGTGATGATATAAATCATATGAATTTGGCGTTTGCAAATAAATTTGAAGTTTTGGAAAAGAAACTTATCATTTTAAATCCACTATGGATCTTTTCCAAAAGATTCAAAAAAAAGAGATTTTTATCATGAGAAATTGTTGCTTTGGACCATGACTTTATTGCTTCAAAATTGTATATAATGGAGAGGGATGATAGAGTCCTTGTTTTAGAAAAAGAATTGGAGGACTTTAAAAATTCGAGGGTTTGTGTTTGTGCAAAGAGGATAAAAATATTTTAATCGATGATTTTGTGGAACCTCAAATGACTCTTAGGGCAAAGTACGATTTTATTTAGGGAAAGAGAGATACCCTTTTAGGAAGTATTAAAAATTTAAAACAGTCATCCCTAAAATTGGAAGAGTCTCATTCTTTTCTTGAGTAAAAGATTTTGGAGTTGAAAAATGATTTAAATGACTAGAATAGTTTGTTGAGTGATGGTACTGGCTCGTCTTGTTCTCATCCTTCGAGTGTTAAATCTAAGACCATTGTTTGTTTTAAAGGTTCAATGGAATCCAAGGACGTTAGAAAAGGTCAATCCATAGGTACCATTCCCCGTGTCTACACATGTTCACATTGTGGTAGGAAAGGTCACCTTAGGCATTTTTGTTTTGATCTTCGAAAGAGTCCTAAGAAATTGAAGTCTAGTGTTCCGTTGGTTCCCGAAACCCCTATTCCTCATTGCATACCTATTTAGGTTAAGAAATCACTTTTGGAGGCACCAGATGGTAGACTAGTTGATTCTTGTTTGCTTGCACATGGTTCTTCTCTTGCTATATCTTCTAGATGATTGTGTTCGCATGTTTGTTATACGCTAGTTATGTTTAATGATATATTTTTACTAGTGTTATGACATGTGTACTAATTGTATTCCATTTTTCATTTATTTAAGTCTTATTGAAAAATACAAAAAGATTTTTGGTTTATATGTTTTTTTGAAAAAGACAAAAAAAAAATTGTTTTTTGAAAAATCCAAAAAGATTTTCAATTCTTTGTGTATTTTAGTTTTACACATTTGGTGTGGCATATTGGTGCATTTGAATAAACTTCATTACGTAATTTTCATGTGGCTAGGACATTTGGTTATGACTTTAAATGCTTATATTGATCCTAACCATGTTTATGGAGTTGTTTCGAACTTGGCTTGCTTTATGAATTCGACTTTCTATATGCCTACACACACACATGAACGAGCTTATTAGATTTTGACTTCATGATGTACATTTGATCTTGGTGAAATGTTCTCATATCAATCTTGTCATCTATATGTTTATTTGACTATGGATGATTTGTGCATGTAAGAACCGTTTATCGTGAGTGTTGATAATGCATAAATTGAAAAATGATGAGTGTTCACGAGAATGGGCAACGAGTGAATAATAATCACGTTGTGAAATCCACCGCTTAAAAGAGCTCGAGAAAAAAATTAGGCAATAAAAAGAATATTATGCCAAAAAGGGGCCAATTTGTTTAGTTTTATATATTCATTCAAAAGAAAATAAAAGAATTATTTTGAGGGAGTTTGGATGGAAATATCAATGGGTTTGCACAATGACAATGTATCTTAGTTAAGAGTATTTTGTCATGATGCTATTGATTTCTAGAATCATTAAAATTCTAGGCTTGTGTCCATTGTGCTTGTTTTGTTCATTAAGCTCACTTTATCTTCCACTTAAGGCTAAATTCTAGGCTTGTGTGCTTTTTACGGTCAATTAGAGCTCCTTTAACATATTTGAGTGTTTGGGTTATAATTCTTTTGTTACTAGTTCAGGCCCATTCATTCCACTCCACATGTTTGGACACATCAATACTATTCAAGTGTGTATGACTTATGTGTTTGTGTCATGTTTTGTAATTGTTTATATCTATATATGTGTGCCGGATTTTTGTTGATATATTTTGCATATATAATATAGTGTATTTGGTTGTATATGTGAAATTTGCATTTTTTAGGAAAAAAATAAAATTTTGAAAAATAGTTGGTTGTGTTTGCCTTTGAGATGATCATTACACATGCTTGATTTATATGTTTTTATGATGATATATTTTCTTCGTCGTGATGCTCTGTATTTCATGTTTACTGTTTCTACTTCTTTGTATAATTATCTAATTCAATAAAAATAAAGGGGTGAGAAAATTAAAAATGGAGTTTTTGATGAGTTTAAATTTTGGGGGAGTATTTACTCATGAGATTTATTTTCTTTCAAAATCTATGCGCCACGAGGGTATATGTTTGTTGCCTCATGTGTATAGGTAACTATTTGCGGATTTCAAGACAGGCGAATGAAGACAAAGTTTAAAAGGGAAGAAGATGAAGTTTGAAGGCAAAAAAACTTATGCCATTCCATTATTGAAGGGTGTTAGTATCTTTGTATTCTAATAGGATATTTTGATTTTAATTTGGTGCTCGAACTATTTGTTTATTTTGTACCAGCATAGCCAAAGGGAGAAATTTGTAAGAATAATTTTTCTGAAATTGTTCATTGAAGAGCTTTAGGCTAGTTTGGCGTATCCCGTTACAAATGGTCATGCACCAAGAAGACGAATCAAACTCAAGCATCTCCTAGTTTTAAGACTTCACATCATCCCAAAAGGTATTAAACGATTTAGGGTTTGAATTAATTCATAGTGTTATATTTGGAATGTTTAATTTTTATCAAAAAGACGAACGAGATTTTTTATTAAGTCAAAACATTTTTTCTAAGTCTTGAGGTGGAGTTTTACAAAAAAAAATTGAAGTTCTGTTCGTTCGAGCGATAAGTCATTGACGCTCAAGCGACATGGAAATATCGCGCGATGTCCTCGTTCGAGCGACATCGAATCTCGTTCGTAAGACATCCAATTTTCATTCGAGCGATGTGCCGACTCAACTTTTGTATAAATATCTGTTTCGTGAATGAGTATTTTAAACTTCTGCAAAAGACATTTCTACATATCAGCAACAAAATTTCTTCAAGTTTTTGTGTGTCAATATACTTTTTAATTCGCAACAAAGCATCCTAGAATATGATTCTTATGAATTAATTTAGAACCCTAGAAAATTTTGTATCTCTTGAATACACCTTGGGCGAGAGGCACTCCATTGATGACTTGTGATAACGACGGGAATTCACTATTGAAGACGAAGGCTGAGGCTAACTCAGAGGACTGTGGTCATGTGACTCTCGCGAGCGTTATTGTTGTTCCTTAGAGATTTTTGAAGAATAACGTGTTATACTTGTGGGTGGATCAAGTAGTCTATAAGTTGACTCTCTTGTAAATTTCTAAGTCAATACAGGTTTTTCCCTTTATTTTTTTTTCTTCTGAAACTTGTCCTAATTTATATGCGTGGTTTGATTTATCTGTTTTATCACATAGTTGCATGCTTAGGATAAACAAGATAAAATCGATTTAAAAGTCTCTTTCACCTATTTAAAATTGGTGTTGCAATTTTTTGTTAGAATCACCCTTTGAGAGTGTTCTCGCATTTACACTATTTATATTTTACATGTGTTATATATGTTATATATTTGGAAACTTAAATTAGACTTAATACACAGTAATTCATTGATTAAATATTTGAAACTCTCTGTGTATTATAGGCGACTATGCAATTATCAGGGATTTGGCATCGAGGGTTTTCTTGTTCTGATTAACCCACCGGGGTTGGATTACACTGATCGTGAAGTAGTTTCTTATAATGTCATGTTGCGCTAAATTAATAAATAATAAAAAAAATAAATTCAGGCTTGTAACGAATAAAATGATTAGTTTTTTTTGGTATCGTATTTCGGTTTGGTTTTTCAGACATTTAGAATGTCCATTTATAACTTAAAATAGTAGATTTTAAGTCTAATAGGTTGGTATATGGCTTGGGCCTATTGGGGTTATTGATTCATATCGAATATTGCATATTTTTGCCACTTATCTTTATGCATTCTAGCACTTTTACGGTCCTTAATGCCTATATTTATGATCATTAATCAGACAACTTCTGATTTGGATATATACATGCTTTGCAGGGGTTAATTGTGCTTTTGTAGGTATTGGAACGGTAAAAGTGAGGATCCGTTGCATATCGGAGAAGTTCCATCGCTGGACGCTACTTCAAGGGCATTTTAGTCAATTCTCATTTCTTCGCCAGATCATGGAAATTCCACGGGTGCGTAGTTCGTTGAGTTAGCATCCCCTGGAAGCAAACGATGCGTCATTTGGAGTTCGAACGAAGAGGATATGGCCATTTACATTAATGGACTTTTCCCCCTCTTCATGGACCAAGGGCTCCCAAAAACAGAGTGCCGGTCTAACAGGCTTGGGCCCCCGGTCGATCGCGGTTTGAAATTAAGCCTACGAATTAAGACAGTGGGCTGGGACCTCTTCGATCGATCGATCGATCGATGATTTTGATCGATCGATCGATCATACCAGATATTTGGGAATTCATTACTTTTCTTTTCTTTTTCCTTTATTTCTTTTATAACTTACTATATAAAGCAATTTTGTGTAAATATCAGATATAGTTAGATATTATTAGAAGGTAGATAGTTTAGGATAGGGTTTTGGGTATTTGAGACTTCTTCTTCTTCCTCTCTTGGATTGACACCCTTTAGGGTTTATAATTGGTACTTTCATTTTCCCTCTCCATTAATATATATTGTATTTCATTTATTCTTGCTTTTTAATTATATTTAATTGCTTTATAGTGTAACTTTATCGCGTTTATTTACCGCTTTACTTTACCGCTGTTTTAATATGCTTTCTAGTTAATTTAGTCTAGGTTGTGCCGAATTGAACTCACTCGGGTTGACATGTTGCTTTGCTTTGGTGATGGTGTTTAAGGGTATATTTCGAGTGTGTTGTCCTAGTTATTACGCTTAGGAGATTTGACGGGGCATATCTTGTATGTTCCGTGCTTACGACCTTGCGTGCGTAATTTTTGGGGTATTTTTTTATGCCAAAATCGAATTAGGTTTTTATGCGAGTTTAGGGGCGTGACAACCCTTGATTCAATTAACTGTCGAAATGAGATGCATTTGTAATAACTCGTCGACCCATGTGACCATTTAATACTAATTAACTCGAGTGAGGGATATTCGACGCAACCTATAGTTTTTACTCGCTTTGTTAATCTAGTTTCAATACACTCACCTAGATTAATATTTTCCTTTTATTCATATTTTCCCTTTTTAGTTTGTAATTTATCTTTTACACTTTTATTTCTGAAGTATTAAATCCTATAAATTCTAGCAACTCGTCTTTGTGGATTTTCAATACCCGGACTTGGCCGCTATACTCACCCGTTGAGTGTAGTCATAAGTTTAGGTTTTTGTATATTTCAGGTGAGCCGAATTCAAAAAGACCAACGCGTAGGTGACTCTCGCGCCGTGGCAAAACCCTGCCTATCAAATGGCGCCATTGCCGGGGACGAGTTTGTTTTAGTCTTTATTTGATTTAGTATTTCGTAGTATTTTCTTTCTATTTGTATTATTTGCTAATATTTTTGCAGGACTTCCACATTTGAGCACTTAGAAACACTTGAATTTCTCGCGCGCACATATCTTTGTGGAATTCGCCACTTCGAGCCATTTTTGGGGTAAGCATGTCTTATTCCAATTCTTTCGATAATCATTATGGTAATTGTCAAAATTCTCGCAAACCTTTGACTTTTGGTCAATACTTAGAATCCCAAAAAATTGCAACATCTAAAATGACTTTGGGCGAGTATTACAAAAGTCAAGCTTTGGAGTGCGTGTATGTTGAGGATGATGATAATGATTTTGGGCCTTTACCTCCTTATAATAGGAATTTTGAAACGATTTGCAATTGTTTTCAAAATTCCTATAATAATGAGTTTTCGTTTACGTCCGATGGTAATTTTCAAAGTTCTCATCTTCAAGTATTTGCACCTCGACCTACAACTTTCGGTGAGGGCTTGTGTATGCTTGAAAATGAGAAAATTGAAAATCATTATTGGGAAGAAAATCGTTTGTGGGAACATGAGTTAGATTTATTATTTGAATCTGACGACGATTTTTCTTCCGAGACTTTTGAACTCGAGGAATGTTTTGAACCAAATGAGGACTTTTTACCTAATTTGGAACAAACCATTCTTCACTTGTCCCATTGCGTAATATATATTGAAAGTGAGGATGAAAATGACGTAATATCTATTTGCAATGAAATGATTTCTTCTTTGGCCCCCAAAGAAGAACATTTCATTGAAAATGATATTATTTCCTTCGAACTCAATCTTGATGCGATAATGA
The DNA here is from genome assembly GCA_949130495.1 of Sambucus nigra. Lineage (NCBI taxonomy): Eukaryota > Viridiplantae > Streptophyta > Magnoliopsida > Dipsacales > Adoxaceae > Sambucus > Sambucus nigra. Next base: position 560,381,731 of record OX422210.1, on the reverse strand, counting down.
TTCATCTCATGAGTTTGAATTTCTTTCAACCCCATTTTCATTTTCTGTTAGCACACCATGATAAGTACCTGATGATTCAATTTCAAACTTTAATGTTTTAAACCTTTTCGTCGATGAGGAGTACTTACTTGAGTCGCCTTCCACAATCGCATCTTTGCCTTTGTGTGCGCCACCTCCTATTCTAATTTCAAAATCTTTGGTAGGATATTCTTCTTTTCTCGGTCCCCACATGTTTTTGTCACCCATTCAATCCAAATCCTCCATCGTCCCTCCAAAATTTTTAATTGACGATGGTTCATTTCTTACGCCTTACACATGCCTTCCGTTATTCAAACGGAATTCATATTTTTCGGAAGGCATGCTCGAGAGTGAGGGTACACCAGTTATCCTCCAAAGTTGAATCATTTTCACGGTGAACCCTCAGCTATTTAGACTTCTAGTGTACAGTTAGTGTGAAGCCTAAATAGTAGATTGTATATAGTTAGCTTTTTATTCTTTATTTTTATCTTTTCTCTCCTTTTTAATTTAGTCTAGTGTAATTAGTTAAATTTTGCTTATTTATTTTTGCTATGCTCGGTACTAACTTGTTTTGTAGATTCTTTGGACTTGTTCATATGGGGATCGCTCCAATTTTGGGTAATATCGCTCGTTTCCTCTCTTTAACTTGGTTCTTAATTCACATTGAGGACAATGTCAAGTTTTAAGTTAGAGGGTGTGGGATATTCTATCCTTTTCTTTATTTAGTCCATACTTTTGCTCACCTGTTAGTTACTTAATATGCTTTTCTAAGAAAAAATGAAAATTTCAAAAAGATTTTCTTTCTTTTTTCTCCTTTTTTGGGCATTTTGCCTCTGTTTCTGATGATAAATTTCAATAATTGCCCGATTAAATCGACAACCCAATGATGCATGTTCTCGATTTTAGAATTGATTAGACTTTAGTCCTCCATTATTGATATTATGAATAACTTCATGAATTAAACTTTAATCCCATGAGCACATGCACTTTTATCATTCTATTGATTTGGTTTGAGATTTTATAACTCGGTAATATTTTTTTCCATTGTATATACTTACACCGAGTAAGCTTTGTACCTTTCGTCATTTGTGAGTGTATACACTATTCTTTCCTATTTGAAAATGTTGAATTCGTCGGTGATCTCTCTATTCTTTCATTTGATCGTTCATTAATTGAGTTCATACTTGAAATGTGTTACTTGATCATGATTTTCATATATTGTTTGGACAAGAGAATTGCGTAAACTTTGGAAATGATCATAGGACATCCTTGTTATATCATCCATATTAGCCTTTCGTTTCATAACCCCAATCCCATAACCAACTCCTAATTGGAGTTTTAGCCCATATATACATTTCCCATACCTTTGTTTGGAATGTTACTTTGGATTGAATTATATTGTTGTGCATTGTAGTTTCAATTTAGGCATTTGAGAGTGAGAAAAGTAAAGAAAAGAAAAAGTAAAAAAGTGAAGAAAAAGAGAAAGAAAAAAGCAAAAGAAAAATGAGAAAAAAAAGAAAAGAAAAAGAAAGAGAAAGTTGTATATGTTGTAAATAGTTCAATAAGCTTTGATTACTCTCCCTGATGATATATCTAATGCCTTTTTGGAACTTTTTTTCCAATTTTGATATTGCCCGTATTTTCCCATTATCTCGAGTTTTCATTCCGAATACTTTGAATCCGTACATACAAATCCTTCGTTTCGTACCCTAGCCTAACCTACATTACAACCCTATTAAAGTCCTATGTGATCTTAAGTAGATGTAATTCAAAAGTCATAATAGTTTTGATAATCTTTGAAAATGCATTTCGCCTCTTTTAATGAGCAGTATCTTTCATTGAGATTATAATTTTTAATTTCATATATAGCGTTCTTCATTTGTGACATGTGTGCGGCCTAGTTTCCATTTACATTTACTCTTTATGCCCGCATATTTCGTGTGTTAACTCCCTGTTTTGAGTTAATTCACTTGATGAGTGTAATGCCCGTAAGGATTTAATATATGCTTGCTTTAATGTTTATCCAGTTCATATAAGTTATTGCCAAATCACACTTTGCATGTGCTCGCTCCCCCTCTCACATTTTAAGGTTTCAATTCTATGATGCATTCTATAATGTTAATGATTTAGACTTTTGTTTGAATTCATTCACTTTGCTAATAATGCGTATGGAATCTTGTTCTCTATTGTTGGGCTTGTCGCATGTTGGTTTGGGCATATTTTGAGAAAACCATGTGATGTTTGTGGGTATCATCCCTGAAAATCCTCACAAGACGACACTCGTCCACCAGGGTAACCTGGGGGTTTAACGGCTTATTGCATATGCTAAATGCAATCGTGCTCCCTACGAAAGTGGCATTTATATTTCGATGCATATATACGTCTTTTGCTGCCTTCTGTGGACTAGTTTTGTTGGTTTCATTATTAGGGACTAGCAATGTTTAAGTTAGGGGGTGTGATTCGTATCGAATATTTCATATTTCTGCCCCTTATCTTTATGCATTCTGGCACTTTTACGGTCCTTAATGCCTATATTTATGCTCATTAACCATACAACCTCATATTTGGATATATACATGCTTTGCAGGGGTTAATTGTGCTTTGGTAGGTATTAGAACGCTAAAAGTAAGGATCCATTGCATTTCGGAGAAGTTCCATCGCTGGATGCTACTTCAAGGGCATTTTAATCAATTCACATTTCTTATCTAGCTCACGGAAATTCCACGAATGCGTAGTTCGTTGAGTTAGCATCACGTGATCGCAAACGGTTCATCGTTTGGAGTTTGGACGAAGAAGATATGGTCGTTTCCGTTAATTGACTTTTCCCCCTCTTCATGGATCAAGGGCTACCAAAAACAGAGTGCCAATCGACCGGGATTGGGACCCCGGTCGACCCCAATTTGAAATTAAGCCTACGAATTGAGACAGTGGGTTGGGACCTGTTCGATCGATCGATGGTCTTTGATCGATCGATCGATCATACCAGATATTTGGCAATTCGTTCCTTTTCTTTTCTTTTTCCTTTATTTCTTTTGTAACTTACTATATAAAGCAATTTTGTGTAAAAATCAGATATAGTTAGATATTATTAGAAGGTAGATAGTTTATGTTAGGGTTTTGGGGATTTGAGAATTCTTCTTCTTCCTCTTTTAGATTGACACCCTTTAGGGTTTGTAATTGGTACTTTCATTTTCCCTCTCCATTAATATAGCTTGTATTTCATTGATTCTTCCGTTCTAATTTGATTTACATGCTCTCTTTACATGATTTGATTTAATTTCTTTATAGTGTAACTTTATCGCGTTATTTACCGCTTTACTTTACCGCTTTTTTAATATGCTTTCTAGCTAATTTAGTCTAGGTTGTGCCGGATTGAACTCACTTGGGTTGGCGTGTTGCTTTGCTTTGGTGATGGTGTTTACGGGTATATTTCGAGTGTGTTGTCCTAGTTATTACGCTTAGGAGATTTGACGAGGCATATCATGTATGTTCCGTGCTTACGTCCTTGCGTGCGTAATTTCTAGGGTATTTGTTGACGCCAAAATCGAATTAGGTTTTTATGCGAGTTTAGGGGTGTGACAACCCTTGATTCAATTAACTATCGAAACGAGATGCATTTTTAATAACTCGTCGACCCATGTGACCATTTTATACCAATTAACTCGGGTGAGGGATATTCGACACAACCTATAGTTTTTACTCGCTTTGTTAATCTAGTTTCAATACACTCGCCTAGATTTATATTTCCCTTTTATGCATCTTTTTCCTTTTTAGTTTGTAATTTATCTTTTACACTTTTAATTCTGAAGTATTAAATCCTATAAATTCTAGCAACTTGTCTCTGTGGATTTTCTATACCCGGACTTGGCCGTTATACTCACCCGTTGAGTGTAGTCATAAGTTTAGGTTTTTGTATAGTTCAGGTGAGCCGAATTCAAAACGATTGGTGCGTAGGTGACTCTTCTGTCGCGGCAAAACCCTGCCTATCCGTTATATTTGGCATAAGACTAATTTGGTGGGTAAGATTATATGGAGGTGATTAGACTTAACCTAAACTCATTTTAACTAATTGAGTAGAATCCTACGTCTAGTGAGAAGAGGCACTCAAAAGAGAGGAAGCGTTGGAGGTCTTTTGGCTTGGATTCAACCAGTTTTGTCAAGGCAATTTTACCTAGTTTAGAGACTTAATTAAAGTTTTGTGTTATAATTATAATTTCTCAATGGAATTTGTTAATTTCATGTCTAATAATATGATTTTGATGATAAAATCTTAAATTCAGAAATGACTTAATCTGGTAATTGAAAACTTAATCTAATATTAATCATGTAGAGAATATTAGTGTGGAATCTCATGAATTAAATTAGACTATGAATGAATTTAGTTAGATATTGAATTATATTCACAAATCATTAGACAACCCCTTATTAATATGATAATTTAACTTAATTTGAGTCTAATTGTGTTAACATTTAGAAGTTAGGTTTCATAACCTAAAATCTGAATTTAATCCTCAATCTCGTGTTAGAAATATGTAAAACTCATAAATATAGGTTAATAATGTTACTACGTAACTTATATATGAACGAGGATGTGATTGGTGTTGTGTAGAGGCTTTGATTTAGGTGTTTTTGATCATTAATGGTGGATTTTCGAGATTTGGAGAAAACAACAATGTTTATCGCGTTGGAACGAGGTAGAGCTTGTTGTCTCAATGACTATAGTATGTCATTTGAACGAGCTATTGAATATTATTTGAACGAGAATAGATACTTCATTTAAAATGCTTTGGAACTATTTCAATTTTTAATTCTTAATAAAATGAAAATAATTAATTTAAGAATTATGGTTTATTGCTTAGTAATCAGTGTGTTATACACTAATATTATGTGGTCATATGTGTAAGCATACCATGTGTGAGTTATTGTGGATGACGTACTATGAGGAGTTTTGAAGGGGCACGTAGGATGTTGATCTCACGGCTACCTCGATGATAGATGCAGGCTTTTCCCTAATCCTTTACCCTGATCCTACGGTTGATATACCCATATCCCGGGGGGAAACACATGAGGAAGATCTAGGTTATAGCCTTGGTTATGGAGATTCTGAATTATGACAAGAATATGTAATAATTATCGCTTGTCGTTGGCTTGATGTTAAGGGTTTTGGATAGCCTATAAATATACCTAGTATGCATGAGTCATGTACAAAGGAGATAGGGATAGGCCCATATATTTTATGTGCAAACTCATATTGCATTTACCTGTATATGTCGGGGACCGTACTTACATGGATATCAGACTTGATATTGTCTTATTCTTATTTGGTGTTATACTTGAAACACACACACACACACACACACACACACACACACACACATACACACACACACACACACACACACACACACACACACACACATATATATATATATATATATATATATATATATATATATATATATATATATATATATATATATATATATATATATATATATATATATATATATATATATATATATATATATTGGGGACTATTTAATTAAATTATAATGAGAAGGATGATAATTAAATATTGGTTTAAGTTGTGACTGAAATTAGACACGTGATATTTAGGGTTGTTCGGTCGGGATAACTTAAAAATACTCAAGTATGGGAGGAAAATGCTTTATTATTTATTGTATCCCAAATTAGGTTAAATATTTATTCTTCGTAGACTTGATATTTTTGTGGTTTTTGATTCGATTTTTCTAGGTTGCCACTGCCACCTCTAGTCCTGATTCATCCATTTTCATTATCTCCCATTGCTAAACTATTTGTATGTAGGTGTCGAGCCTTCATTCTCATTCACTTTAATCTCTTTTATATTCTTTCATATTGGATTTTATATGTAGTTTTATTCGAGTTAGTATTAATATTAAAGTTGGTGTTGGATTTGTTATACGACATTTGTAGTCCTTAGTGATAGTTCTATTACTCTTGGTTATTCGTATCAAAGATATTTCTATTACTCTTGGTTATTGGTATCAAAGACTATATGGTTTACTCTTTTATGTCGCCGTTATTTATACTATGCATTTTAATTTTAATTCATTCATGTTTAGAATGATATTAAATTATTTTAGACTCCTATATTATTTATTTTATACCTGATAAATCTATCTTAATTTTATTGGGAAACACAACAATACTTTAATGTTCTTGCCAAATGAAAAACATGGAATGAATAGGATTGAAGCTCATCAATATGACACACAAAATCTGTAAAACTAATAAACAAATAAAATCAATTTTTTGAGTTTTCTAAGTTTTTTCAAAAAAATGAGTCAAAAGAAAACAAAATCTTTTTGTCAATTTCATATATACCCGAAAAATGATAAATCAAATTGCAAAAGACACAACATCGTATAACTAGGCATAGCATATATCATGAATCACGAAACCTATTGTATTAAAAACATGTAAACACAACCAATCATAAGATATAGCATGTGAGGAATCATGTGAAATCATCAAGTAATCAACGAGTTTAATATTCAATGCCTCAAAATCTGATTTTCTAACCCAGATAGATGATGATTTAATACCTCGAATTTTGACAACCATAGTAACACAGGATCTAGACTTTCTAGGAACTCTTCTAAAATCAAAAGAAAATCGAAAGGTGACATTTCTTACCACAATGTGTCCATGTGTAGACACGAGAAATGTTCCCTCTAGGTTGACCTTTTTCTAAGATTCTTAGCAGCATTTGACTCTCTAAAACCTTGCCCTTGGCTTTAGGAGTGTAAGCATTCGGCTCATCGTAGTCAATACCAATATTGTCATTTTTTATTTTGTGGCTACCTAAAATTTAATCCAACTTTTTTTATCGAAATTCCAAATCAAACTTGACACGACTTGATTCTCTTAATTTTTCTTCTAACTCCAATATAATAGACTGAAGAAAAAGTTTAGACTCGTCAATTTTAGGGACTCCTTTAAATTTTCATATAATCTAATAAGGTTATCTCCTTAAGAGTATTCTCATGTGCCTTTAAATCTTCAATGAATCTTTTAGTATTTTTTACTGCACGCTCTTTTAACTTAGCCTCTAATTTAAGTTGGCCTTTTCAATTTCAACGACTCCATGTACAACTCAATAAAGGAAACTTGAAGCTCACTATCCTCATCATCATAACTCTTTTCTTCTTCATCATCATTAGCTTGGGAATCATAGTACTAGACCTCCAAATTGTCGTACATATATTTAACTTTAACATCGAAAGACTTTTCATTTAAAATCACATGACTAGTCATGAAAGTGGTCAAGTTACGCTCCAAGGAAGAATTGTGTTCCTCATCTGACTCATTATCACTGAGGGTTTTGTTGTAAGCCTTGGTCTTCTTACCTTATTTCCTTAGTTTATTGGGATACTCATCGACATATTTCTCAAACCTTTGTCACTCATAACACTTGTCCCGATCATCACCTTCTTAGGATTATCCTTCTTCTTATTATCATGATCATTATTAAACTTCTTATATTTCTTATTAATATAATTATCTTCACTAAGCTTAAGAAATTTAGTGAACTTTCTAGTAAACCTATTAATATCTTCGGGATCTAAATCGTCCTCATTATTCGAATTCAACACATCCTCTTAACAAATTTTAAAATCTTGGCACTTTTTTTTTCTTTTTATATTTATTCCTAAGAGGATACATATTAATCTCGTAGGTCTAGGGATCGCCTGTAAGTTCTTGTCCTCCAAGAGTATCAATATCTCCAAGAGAACCTAGAACCGTGACTTTAGAATTATAGGCTCATCTAAGTTATACGAGGAGTTAACAATATTCCACAATTTAGCATAACAATCATCAAAAGACTTATGCTCTCCCATTTTAATTGTTTGAAATTTCCTTCTAATATTTTATAACATAAAAACCCTAGCCAGGTCAATGCTCTCGTCTAAGGATTTTAAAATTTCTCAAGCATCTTTAGCTCTCTCACAAATCGTAATTCTTCTAAATTCTTTAGGCATGACAGCACAAAAAATAGATTCCACTCCTTTGGAATAAAATTTTGAGGCATATATTTTGACCTCTACCCAAAGGGAATACACTTTGATCAAACCATTATCAGTGGGCGGATATCTGCCTTTCTCCATGAGTTCCAAACATTCTCATCGATGTATTTTAGGAAAAATCTCATTTGGGCCTTCCAATAGGGATAGTTTGAAATGTTAAACATAGGAGGTAAAGTTAAGGAACTACCTCATGGTTAAAATCGATCTAAAACCCAAAAAGTGCACAAAAATAGGATCAACACAATAACATAATGTAACCTTCTCTAATACTAATTTGAAAGTTCTAATAGGTATGGAGGGTAAGGATTGCTAAAATACTAAATTTTAATTTCAATTAATTATCTAATTGTGAAATTAACCAATTTTAAATTAAGTATCGATTACACTAAACTTGTGTAAACTATTAGTCCAATTTTATCTTACCTAAAAGATATGTCAAGGTGAATTACATGAATAAAATAAAATAATCACACAACACCGTGATGTACGAGAAAAATCCACAATGGGAAAATCCACGTACACTCTCTCTTGAGTTTTCTGCACCACTCATCTATAGTGCACGCCAAACGTTCTATACTTATCCCACCTAGCTATACTACTCAAGATAACTAGGCTAAAGTATTCAACCTAACTCATCTACACGTATAAGTTCTCGTACCGCTCATACAGTACATTAATTCATTAACATCTCTCATATGTTAATTTTCAACGTAAGTAACATTCCTCACATGTTATCTTTTAAATCACAACTTTAAGTTACTCCACAAAATTGATCATTCCGATATACAAAATCTTAAATATCATTCACGTATGTTATTAATTGAATCGTAAAATTAACTTTCTCGACTTAATTCATTCTTTTTAGATATATTCTATCTAATTGTCTACTTGTCACTCATAAGTAGATAAATCGCACCGTTTATATTTCACACACAATATATACAAATAAATAAATATATCTCACTATAATAACCTCATTTCATACATTAAGGATTTATTGGTTTGGATGTTCCTTCGACCCCAATTTATCATGTCATTTGCATTGGTCCAGATAGCCCTCAACCCCAAAGTAAATGTTATATACATATATATGGGTCCGGATGTTCCCTCGACCCCAATATTATTTATGTTTGAAATTGGTCTGGATAGAAATTGAACTTTCATGTATTAGTCCGGACATTCCCTCGACCCCAATACATCAAAGATACTTTAGGTATTCACGTCGGCTAAGTATTTATGTGATAGTTACACAACCTAATTATCCCCACTTGTACGAGAATATTTCTCTCGTATACTCGTCGTATTAATTTCTTTATGAATTATCCCACTTATCATATTCATTAGTATTCACACAACTCTAAGGGTTCTAGTTACCCCTTTCACACTACTGGTCTATATATCAATTTATTCAATTTTTGTAATTCTTTATCTTTATCTTTGAGCGATTATGAAATCATTCAACCCAATTCACTCCTATCTTAATTCTCTCAATAAGACTAAATTATGAATCATTTATAGGCCTATCGTAACATAATACCTCTCCTATTATCTCCTAACAAGTTCCAAAAGTCTCAAAGACAACCATTTTGAAGAGCTAGACCCAAAAAGAAAATTTTGAGATTTTTCCCAAAGGACCGAACGGGTTCGCCCGATGAACCGAACCGGTTCGTCGACTTGCACTTCGTCTTCTTCATCCAGTTCATGCATTTTTCCATCATTTTCAATTTCTAACTCTCATAATAAAAATATAACTAAAAGTCCTAAACCATTTTCACATGTTTTAGGATGATATCTAATGTGATTTTTGCATCAAATCTTTACCAATAACACAAGGGAGTTAACCCTCAAAACCTCAAGAACCCTAGGTTTTCATGTTACTCTTCTATTATTTATCAAAACTCAGATTTAATTTGTTTTACTCATCATATCTTCTATAATTTCAATTCCTCTAAAGATATAAATCATACTACATGCAAATTCCTAACCATCATGCATCCAATTCATCCTTTTTCTCCCAAGAGCATGCATTAAATCAAAGCTATCATCAAAATCCTACGCATGGGCATTATAACGTCATATTAAATGAAATAAACAACTTGCCTCAATTATGTGATCTGATTTCATGATGATGAATATGGGTTGATTGTCTCCTCTCTAATTCCCCACTCCAAGATTTATGTTTTTCAAGCCCAAAGGAAGATTTCTTCAAGAACTCTCCTTAACCCTCGCACAAGTTCTCTCTTTTGTTATGTAACTATCTTAAATGTATTTTAGAGAATTTGAACCTAAATCCCACTTTTCATCATTTGATAAAAGTCCAAAAATTCGTAGGTCCCTTAACCTCTATTTTTCAAATGACCAAAATGCCCTCACTAGGTGCCGGATTGGTCTAAAATTGACCCGAGGCCCAAACTATACCCCCAGATACACTTTTTCGACTAGTTCGACCCATTAGGGATCATCCGTGACCTCTAAATTATCATCCAAGTCACTAAAAATATATTTCATTTCTCAACCTCATATCACTCTACATGCGACTCCAAGTTGAGATAGAGAAAAATATGTACATATCACTCGCTATGTCATATAACTTTAATTATAAATTAAATAATATTCACACTTAGTAAATATTATATCATAATATTAATCAATATCTATCGCTTAATTAATACTTAATAATCACATTTATTATTTAATCTCCTTAAATTACTTCATTGCGTAATTTAAATACAACATATTTTTCCCAATTAATTCCCGAATTAATTGAATTATAAATACGCAGAAATATGGGGTATTACATACTTCCCCATTACAAAGGAATTTCATCCGTAAAATTAGGACATACATGCGTTGAATAACTCTGGATACTACTCTCACATATCATCATCCCGCTCCCATGTCGACTCATCCGTATTGTGGTGTCCTACTGAACTCGCACTAATGGCACCACCTTGGACCGCAATTTATGCTCACCTCAATCTAGAATAGCCACGTTCCTCTACTCATATGAGATGTCTGTCTGCAAATTAATCTCTTCAAGTGGAACATGCAAGAAATCTCTCTCACTCCTCCTGTACTTCTTCACTGATGACACATGGAACACATCGTGTATCCACTGAAGATGCTCTAGAAGTCTCAGTCTGTATGCTACTGGTCCCACCCTCTCTATAATAGGAAAGGGTCCCACTTATCTTGGTGCTAACTTCCCTTTTTTGCCAAATCTCATAATCCCCTTAATAGGAGATACTTGAACCAATACCTGGTCACTAACCTCTAACTCCACATGTCTCCAATCGACGTCCGCATAAATCTTTTGCCTATCCTGAGCTATCCGAATATGTCCTCGAATAAACTCAATCTTAGCAGTAGTCTCCTGAATCATCTCGGGTCCCAACAACTTGTTGTCCGCCACCTCTAACCAGCAAGCGGGTGAATGATAAGGCCTCCCGTATAACGTCTCGAACGGAGCCATATCGATAGTAAATTGTTAAGAGTTATTATATGCAAACTCTACTAATGGAAGGTATCTCCCGCACCCTCCCACTAAATCTAGGATGCACATCCTTAGCATATCCTCAAGCATTATATTCACCCTCTCAGTCTACCCATCTATTTGCGGGTGGTATGTCGTACTCATTCGTAAATCTGTGCCGATGACCTCATGAAAGCTCTTCCAGAAGTGTGACACAAAATTTTTTTCTCTATCAGACACATAATTAATCGGGACCCCGTGCAACTTAGCAATCTTTGAAACAAATAGATGTGTGTACTGCATCGTCTCGTAGTTTGTACGGACTCCCAAGAAATGGGACACCTTGGTCAGCCGATCCACTATCACCCATATGGAATCGTGACCCCACTGCGACATAGGTAGCCCAATAATAAAGTACATCGAGATGCTTTCCAACTTCCACATGATACTCTTGAATGGATGTAACAACCCCGAAGCCCTCTGATGGTCAATTTTCACAAGTTGACTAGTAACACACTTGGATACAAACTCTGCTATGTCTCTCTTCATACCGGCCCACTAGTACCGTCTCCTCATATTATAGTACATATTATCCCCACCGGGATGTTTCAAAAATCTGGAATCACAAGGGGTACTTTAATAGGCCCTTGCGATGTGTCACAAGGGAAGAAGCAGCGGAGGTCCTCAAACAAGCGCACGATCCAGCACACATAGGAGGGGCTAAGTTGTATGATCAGTTGATGACGTTGGGGTATTATTGGCCAACGATGGAGAAAGACTCTGCTGAGTTCGTTCGAAAATGCCAAGCTTGCCAACTTCATGGAAATATGATCCATGCCCCATCGGTGGACTTACACTCTCTGTCAACATCCTATCCATTTCATACTTGGGCGTTTGACCTAGTGGGGGAAATACACCCTTCTTCGAGAGGCAAGATATGGATACTGGTAGCAACAAAGTGTTTTACAAACTGGGCCGAGGCAATACCACTCAAACGGGCAACGACTGGGGTGGTGAGCAACTTCATCAGAGAATACATCATTTGCCATTTTGGGATCCCAAAAGTAATTCTCTCAGATAATGGGACCCCCTTCGTCAATTCTGAAGTAACAATGCTCACGGACAAATACTCCATTGTTCATCACACTTCAACGGTGGCATACCCAAAGGGAAATGGTCAGGCCGAAGCAACTAACAAAACCCTGATTAATATTTTGGCCAAAATGATGGAAGACTTTCCAGGGGCGTGGGATGACAAGATACCAGCTGTCTTGTGGGCCTATCGAACAACCAAGCGAAAACCCACAGGATACACGCCGTTCTCTCTTGTCTATGGGGCTGAGGCAATCCTCCCAGTAGAATTGGAAGTTCCCTCTGCCCATTATGCCTTGAGAAGTAGCATGCTCCCTCATAGTAGACATATACAGCTGGAAGCGTTGGATGAGCACAGAGATAACTCGATGCAACACTTTCAAATATATACGAAACAACTCTCGAGGGCATATGACAACTTGGTGAGACCAAGGAAGTTCATGGAAGGAGACCTCGTATTGAAAGCGGCAGTAAAGCACATCAGGGGACTTCCTCTACCAAAGTTCGCAGCCAACTGGGAGGGACCTTATGTTGTGAAGGAAGCGCATGACTCAGGTTATTGCTTAATTTCGAAGATAGAAGAAGACAAGCCATTTAAGATTAACAATAAGGGGCTGAAGGTTTATCATGTGTAAAATAACCAAGTTTGAGCTGATGCTATATCGTTATAAATATACAAGTTTTGGGTGACATTTTTTTTTTTTTAGAATAAAGAATTGCAGAAACACAAAACTCTATAGCACACAACAGCAGTCACAACACATGAAGGGATTGAAAAGTATGCGTTCTTCATTCATAAACAATAGTGTATTACAAAATTTCCTTTGGAAGCTATTGCCCAAGAATTACATAGAGAAAAATAAGTAAAAGATCTGTATACAAGAAGTAACTACCCTAAAAGAAAAGATAAATCCGAGGAAGAGAAAAAATCTCCAGGCAGGCCCGAAGAAGCTGCTATGAAAGAACGTTGGGCGTTAATGGAAACCTCCAGCCTCGTTTGCACTTGCGTACGTTCGATCAGGAGTCTCTCACACTTCAGTTTGGCCAGGGACAAAGCTTCTTCGGCATCCTTCACCTCTTGTTCCACTGCTTCCAAAAGAGAGGCCAATACGACCAACCTAGCCTCCTCAGCTTGCTGGTCCTCCTGGTGCTTGCGCAATACCTCCCTCTCGCCAATCAGTTGCTGGTTTTTCAAGGTCTTCAGATACATAGCAAGCCAGTCAAAACGGAAACCATCACGTCCCAACTCCTTCAGATAACCTAGAAATTGGTTGAGAAGGGATCTGGTAACACTGGCAGTGGGGGTACTGGCAATTTCAGCAACAACGATCGCCATGCCTTGCAGTCTGAGACTCATCACATGAATATTTGAGCGCAGGCAATCCGGTGTGAAGGTCTCAGGATGCCGATCCACCAGTTGTTCAATCAACAGGCGATGGTTGACAGGCATTTGAGGAGACTGCCGAAGCACCATGAGGCAGAACGAGTGAGGAGCTAGGTCAGGAAGAGGCAATTCGCACCCAGATTCGCTCTCGGCTGCAACACCAGTCGTCGAACCTTGATCATCATGAATAGAATTTTCCGAAACATCAGGTTCTCGAAAGGGCGAACCTACAGGTGAGAGAACTGGGGGCGAATTTTCCCGAGCAACCTGAAAAGAAAAAGCCCAAATAATGGAATTATGAATAAAAAACTTAACAAGTGGTAAGTTGTTAAGTCACCGTTATAAGGTGGAGTTTGCGAAAAATCTTAACAAGCGTCTTCGTTGTTAAGTCACCGTTATAAGGTGGAGTTTATGAAAAAACTTAACAAGTGTTTTCGTTGTTAATTCACCGTTATAAGGTGGAGATTGCGAAAAAAATTCTTAACAAGTGTTTTCGTTGTTAAGTCACCATTATAAGGTGGAGTTTATAAAAAATCTTAACAAGCGCTTTCGTTGTTAAGTCACCGTTATAAGATGGAGATTATGGAAAATCTTAACAAAAGATAGCAAGAAAAATATACCTCAGTCACAACGGGAGCATTTGAGGCAGCCACAGGGACAGGAACCGTTGGGGGAGCGATTATTACCCCAGATGCCATAACGGGGTCCCTGGACGCAGAAGCCTCCACACTTGTCCAAACCTGATCACCCGTATAGGGCACAAGGGCCAGCATGTCGGGTTCATCATGAGAAGACACTGAGCCCTCAACCAAAGCCACGTCAGGAGGGGGTGTAAACACACCAACCTGGGCCCTCACTACAGGAGTTGGTGCAAGATCAGGAGAACACTGTGCATAAAGCCAAGTGTTAGAAAAGAAGAATGGGCATAGAAAATATGAAGAAATATCTTGACGTGTTACTTACCTCGGTTATGGTGCTAAACAAAGGAATGATAGTCGGGGGCCTCATAAGCATCGGTGGAAGCAGAATGCTCGCCAACAACGAGGACATTTCCACCTGGGGTACCCAAAACATATCACAATTCAGTAAGCCAAATACGAAAAGAGTATGACCGAAAGGACTACAACAAATAGATTATAGATCACATCATACCTCAGGCTCACTCTCCTCAACAAGTACAATGGCCAGAGGAACCTCAGGTGAGGCCTGTGAATCAGAAGGGACCAAGGATGTTAGCTCGGGATGTGCCACTTCGGGCAGGGTTACCACTTCAGGCGAGGAATCACTCGCATGATCAACGTCATCACCTCCCACAATAACTTCCCTCGCACGTTGGCTGACTCCACGGTGAGAATACATAAGCCCTGTCATGGGGGAACGGGGAGGAGTCACATCGGTATGAGATGCACCGAAGCGTCCCCCCACAAAAGGGCTCACGGGAGGGCTGGAAGGGTCTGGTCTTTCTACTTCAGCTCCCTGCACCCCCTGCACCACAATTGTCAAAGTATATGCATAAGTAAAGATAGTCCTCCTTAAGCAAAAGGGTAATAATAGCTAAGTCAGCCATACATACCTCCAATTCAGAAGGAGAACGAGAAGACACAACCACGGGCGAAGTGGGAGGAGTGGCAGCAATTGAGGGGGCAGGGGTGGATTGCACCTCAGGGGTCAGGTGTACTTCAGGAGTCCGTTTCTTCTGGGACTTGGTGCCCAGAGTCTTCTTCCTCGAGCTAGCTGCACCAATGCTGACCCCTTGAGGAACCCTGAAACTCTTCCTCTTTTTAGCCGTTGGCTCTGAAGGATCCACCACCACCGTGGGGAAAGCAACGGAGGAAGGGACAACGACTGCATGCCGTTGATACTCAGAATTTATTCGGTCCAGTTCTGCCTGGGCCTCCCTCCTCACACGCTCAGCCATCTCAACGGGCATGGGAGGAGGAACGGAGGCTATGGGAAGAGCTGCCACGGGAGTTTGGGGCTTCTGGGACTTCGACTTCGATTTCGATGTCCCACTCTTGGCCATTCTTGCTTTTTTAGCAAGAGGTTGAGAAGCCCCCTCATCGGTAGTAGCTGCAGCAGAGGGGGCAGCCTTCTTTGCAGCAACAGTTTTGGACTTTGGCGTGGCAACTGGGACCATGGCACAAAGTGGGGGAAGCTCGTTGGGAGGTGCTTTGTGGGTTGAACTTAGAGGGAACTCTATCCCAAGCACAGAGTTGCCCTTTAGCCCCAACTCTAGGGCAGAAAATGAGCAAACAGGAGGATACACCGGCTCTCGCTCGATGAACTTAGCAATTTCAGCTAGTTGTCTTGGCCAATATTTGGTGGCAAACAGAGGGGTCACATCCCCATGCCTAGTAATACTGGGAATGGTGACACGCCCAGCCATTGCTGAGGATATGCCCCACGCAGCAGTTGAAGAAAACAACGAACACGCCTCGCCAAAGGAGACTTTGGGGTTTGATGATTGGAAAACTGGACGTGGCACCCCCTGGTCAAACCCAAACTGACGGCTGCATCGGTTGGGGTTATAATGCTCGCTCGAGTATCCCCACTCGGTGTAGGAGGGCAGATATCCAGGAGAAAGAAGAAGAACTACGGCCAGCGAGGGGTCCTCGATGTCAGGAGAGGGATCCCGTATCATTCTGGCATCAAGATGAAAAAACTTACAAGTGTGGAAAAAGGCCTCTTCTTAATAAGGCCTCATAACGAAGCTCTCAAAATGGTCAATCACTGAAATCAACTCCTTTCGGCTTTGTCTCTTATGGTAAATGAAGGACCGAGGAGGCAGAATCGATTCAGCAGAAGGAGGTCTGTTGGACTTGTCCGCTACGGCAGGAAAGCGGAAGTAAAGAAAGATAGTCAAAAGCACACTATTGGCAAAATTGGCCAAGTTATAACGACCAATGGAGCGTTCCATGTCGAGTAAAGTCCTGTCCAACCAGGTGTACAAAGATCCCAAGGCAATTGCAGCCAGGGGAAGCTTTATGCCTCGAGCTAAGCGAAGGGACAGGTTGATAAGGTCCCTTCGGGGCTGGTCGTTGGGCTTGCCCGTCAAAAAGAAGCGGGAAAGAATCACAAGGATGTAGGCGGGAAGTTCCAACGGTGTACCTTGACCAGGAGCATCTGCTGAGGAACTGCCTTCACCAGAACCCTTGAAGAAATAACTAATCAAGGGAGAAAAAGTAGCTTTGTTGGATGAGCCAATGCAGCTTCGGCATATACGATCCAACTCCAAATGATCGACAGTCTCTTGGGTATCAAGGGCCTCATCGGTGTAGGGCTCATGACCTGTTGCATCGAGGCCCAAAAGATCGCACACGTCCTCCAAAGTGATGGTGAACTCGCCCCACGCAGCGATGAACGTATGAGTAGTCACGTTCCATCGAGAGATCAAGACAGGAAGGTCAGCATTATTCTTTGAGATAGTGAACTCACCAAACCATTTAGCCCGTTGCAGCCCAATCTTGGTGAGGATATCAGCATAGGAACTCTGCATGTGAGAGTTCCAGGCAGCAAAGTGGGCGGGGGATCCCCCGGGTGCTTCGAAATCAATGTGGGACCATGGAAAGTCCCCTCGCTCTAAGCGAAATCTCAGAGTTCCTTCTGGAGGCAAAAATCCCCACTTAGACACCTCTTCGTCTTCATCACCCAGCAAGAGGGCGTCGAACTTGGAGGAAAAGCAGACAGCCTTACAGGCAACAGCAAAGCCATCACCCTCCCCAAAAATGGGAGAGCGACGGTAAAATCTCAACTGTTCTTGGCGAGCAGCACCCAGGGCGGAGGTAGCAGTGGTGGTGGCAGACGGAACACTGGTGGCGGAAATGGTGGGGTTACTTGAAGACGCCATGATAAACAGTGAAGCTGTAACAAAGAAAGCTTCAAGAGAAAAGGGATTGAAAGCAACAATGGAGACGGACGATCACAAGCAGTGTTATAGCTCTTTGCAACAATGGCGTATCTCTCTCTCTCTCTCTTTATAAGAAAACAAGCGATAGGCTGAGAAAAAAAAAGATAAATAACGAAGTAAGGAAATAAGTGAAGAAGAAGGAAGAAGTAGAAACAGACCCCTCAGGCCCACGTGTTTAAGGTTCAAAGTATTTTGAAAAAGGCTATTTGAGACTTTCGAGTTTGGCGTTTAGATTTTCCCACCCTCGCACGTGCACGGCCGCCTGTAATCATTTCACAAGAACACGTGGCACTTCGGGAAGTGCTGCGACAGTTGAAAAGACAGCGCACGTCATTAATGAAATGATGCATATAGAATAGGAAGCGTTGCCTTCTTCATCAAGCTTGAGTTTTTGGCGCCAATCTTTTTGTCAGACTTATCTAACACGGCCCCAACGAAGAAGATGTTCCAACGGTTACACAAAGAAAAATCCATCAAGTTGAGTCATTTCGTGCAGACATTTCTTGTCCCAAAAAATCTCTCCACGAGGGGGCAAATGTAGAGGGGGCTTGAAGCTCAGCGTGGCAACTCAAGCGTGACATCTTGGGACGGCAGCTCAGCGTGGCAACTCAAGCGTGGAAACTCAAGCGTGGCATCTTGGCGAGGCAGCTCAGCGTGGCAACTCAAGCGTGGCATCTCGGCGAGGCAGCTCAGCGTGGCAACTCAAGCGTGACATCTTGGGAAGGCAGCTCAGCGTGGTAACTCAAGCGTGACATCTTGGGAAGGCAGCTCAGCGTGGCATCTTGGCGAGGCAGCTCAGCGTGGCAACTCAAGCGTGGCATCTTGGCGAGGCAGCTCAGCGTGGCAACTCAAGCGTGACATCTTGGGAAGGCAGCTCAGCGTGGCAACTCATACTTCAACTTGTTGTGTTAATCATATTGTACCTTTGATTACATTCACTGTAAGGCTGTAACGGTTGTAATGGCATAACGATAGTGATAATGCAGTTTGGGTGAGGTCAAACGGTACTCACGAGAGACCAGGCATGGAAGGACCTGGGAGGGCTTTCATGCCCTATCGAATGACCTCACCATGGGAACTTTAGAGGGACTTGGTTTGGAGGATTGAGAAGTAAGGCACCATTGGGGCTTGTCCTGACCATCTTAGATACACCTGGTAAAACACCGAAGGACCTTGACCGTGGAACCTCAAGCGGAGCAGCTTGGAGTTCCATCGGGCATTGTGTTATGGACCAAACGACCCTCTACTTAATGTCACATCTACTGTGGGTGATGTCACTAGCCATCTAAACAATCTCAGACATGCGCTTGAGTAAACCACCGTGGTATTTGGGGCTGTCAGGCAGTTGGTGAGCCACCTCTGCGACAATAACCCCCTGACACACAGTGGTTAGGCAAAAGGCATGTCTTGGCATTTAATGTTTATGACATGGAGACAACTAGTACATCAGGCATTTAATGTTGTGACATAAAGTATGAGGGATGTCTTTCATAGTCTTTAATGACTGAGTTGCCTCGGTGGTGGTGTGGGGGGGCTATTTAAGGACCCCAACCACCTTTGAGGAAAGATAGACTTTAGGAGAATTCAGAAGTTATTGCAAAACCAGAGAGCTTACTCACTCACCATTGTCATTTATTATAAAGCTTTTAATACTTGGCAGAGATTCTTGAGGGTGTTTGGTGTGTTTCTACCTGCCTATCAGGGTGTATCTAGGGTGCTTACTTCCCTCTCCCTCTAGCCAAGCCACTTCTAAAGTACATTAGCATGACCTGAGTTATATACGAGAGTTTTGTGAGTTTAAGTTGAGTCTATCCTCATTGGGTTCATGTTTATGTGCTCTATCATTAATCCAAAGCTTTGGCCAATTAACTTGTGATTACCATACTCAATAGGGGTTACGCCTCCATATATAATCTAAAGTACCCTCCTACAGTGATACTCAGCCATAACTGCCTGACTCAATTCCTCATTCTCGGACACTACCAATCTCCCATTAAAGCACAGGCCTCCCTCTAAGATAACTAGGTAAGACTCTACACCCTCAGCTAGTAACTGTCGTACCCTATCCTAACGTAACTGATCCTCTGCATGTGCCTTCAATACCCACATAACGATCTCGGTAGTGATGGTCATAACTTCAATGTATGCCCTGAAAACCTCATTATCTTATCGAAGTTCACTCCACTTCGCTTTCCACACCTCTGTTATGTCTCTAGTAGGTTATTGGCTCAACGTGTATGCAACCATGTTAGCCTTACCAGGATGATACTGTATATCAAACCGGTAGTCCTTCACGAATTCTAGCCACCACCTCTAGCTCATTTTCAGATCCTTCTATGTGAAGAGATACTGAAGTGACTTATGATTTATGAACAATGTGAACTGCTCCCCTAATAGATAATGTCTCCATATTCTCAACGCAAAAACTAACGCCACCAACTCAAGGTCATGGGTGGGATAATTCTTCTCATGGGACTTTAGCTTTTGAGATGCATAAGCTATCGCCCTCTCCTCCTACTATAACACACCCCCAAGTCCTTGCAATGATGTGTCAGTGTAGACCCGATACTCCACCCCACTTCTAGGTAATGCAAGTACGGATGAGAATGTTAATCGGTGTTTTAGCTCGTCAAAACTCAACTGACACTGGTCTCTCGAGACAAATGGTACTCCCTTATGAGTCAAGTTCGTCAAAGGCCCAATAATCATTGAGAACCCCTTGATGAAGCAATGATAATATTCGACCAACCCCAAGAAGCTGTGAATCTCGATCGGTGTCATGGGATACCCCCACTCCCTCATTATCGATACCTTACTCAATTAATAATTATGCCCCTATCGAACACAATGTGGCTAAGAAACTGTACCTCCCGAAGATAAAATCCTTACATACTAGATTTGGTGTAGAACTAACGGTCCCATAACGTCTGCAGAACCATACATAAGTGCTCAGCGAGCTCCTCCTTTGTATGCCAGTAAACAGGGATATCATCGATTAATATTATCACAAACTGATCCAGAAACTCCTAGAATACTCTATTTATGAGGTCCATGAACACTGCAGGCGCATTGGTGAGACCAAATGGCATTACCCTGAACTCGTAGAATCCATGTCGCGATAGGAAAGCGGTCTTAGGAACATCCTCCTCCCTAATACGCAAATGGTGATAGCTAGACCTCAAATCGATCTTCGATAAGTACGCAACCCCTCTCAACTGATCAAATAAGTCATTAATATTAGGTAATAGATACTTATTTTGTATAGCCACATTTTTCTTCTCCCTATAATCCACGCACAAGTGAAGAGAACCATCCTATTTCTTCACAAACAACACCGGAGCACCCCTAGGTAATGTACTCTGCCGAATGAAACCCTGACCTAAGAGCTACTAAATCTTCTCTCTCAGATCCCGCATCTCTGAAGGATACATGTGATATGGTACTCTACCAATCGATCTCATCCCCGGTGCTAAATCAATGACAAACTCTATTTCCCAACTCAGTGGCAACCTGTGTATCTCCTGGAATACATCCTCAAAATCCATCACCATTGGAATTGAATCCAAGGGAACAACCACCTCTAGTTAGGTCTCCTCATTAATATAATATAAATGAGTACGCGATCCCCCATTAGGAATAGGCATTGCAATAAGGAACATCTCGTGTCCTAGAATCGAAAGCACAATAATCCTCTCATAGCAATCTACCACTGCTCTGTAGCTTTCTAACCAATTGATACCTAGAATCACATCATATCCTTCCATATTTGACACTATAAGGTCTGACACTAGACTCAATCTCTCAATCAGTTAAATCCTATACAAATCGAATGTATCAAAGAGCCACTACCTACAGGCGACTAAACACACATAAGAAGACTGTTGGTTGTCTCTAATAATCCAACGGCTCATGAAAATCTAGTCTTAATAAAGGAATGAAATGCCCCAGTATAAAACAGAATCCTACCCTCGAGCCTGTGCATAGGAAACGTACCCTCTACTACCGGTGGTACTGGAGGTGCGGGAGGCATGGATATATTTTGGACGTTGTACACATGTCCATAATTCAGTTGGCCCAACTGCTGCTGTGGGGCTGGTGCCGATGCTGAAGCTGGAGCTAAAGGAGCCTACTACCCTTAGTGGGCACCCTACCGCAGAGGTCTATCTCAGTGTCGACAAGCCCTACTCTTGTGACCCTATGGGACACAGGTGAAGCACTGACCCTGGAAATATCTCTACCCCAGGCCTGACATTGGCCCTGATGGATTTGGCCCTGCTAGCATCCCCTAGTTCCCTTGACACTGACAACCCTGAGGAAACTGTTGTTGCTAGGAACCATACAAGCCCTGCCTGTCTGATTTGTGCCCATTATATCTAAATTTCTTGGTAGTGTTCCCTTGTCGGGAGTTCTTCCCCTAATGATTCGCTACCAGCTATTGTTGGGGTGGTTCCTCACTACTACTACTCCCTCCTGAATTGCACTGATGTCTAGTCTCTACACCTCTCTTGCTTCCCTTCGCAAGGAAGCAATAATCCTGAAAGTGTACAAGTGCTGCATTGACAATGTCAGTGTACGTCATCAACGTAGGATTACCATTCAAATGTTTCCTGATCCTCTAGGCCAACCCATACATGAACCTAGCCTTCTTCCTCTCCTCATTGCTCACCTCGTTTGGAACAAAGTTAGCCAGGCAGGTGAACTCCTCCTCGTAGTCAGCTACTGAGCGATCACCCTGACATACCTCCCTGAATCTCCTACTCATCTTTGTCTCAACTACAGGTGGCAAGTACTTGTGAATAAACTCCATCCAGAACTCTAAAATAGTCATCAAGTCTCTCTCCTCAATGATGGTCGCTAACTCTCACCACTAAAGGGTTGATCGTGTTAATCTGATGGAGGCTAACATTTGCCTCTGTACCTCACTGTAATCTAATATGTATAGATGGTGCTGAATGTTCTTATTCCATTGGAATGCAACCACCATATTTGTACCGCCCTAAAACTCGGGTGAATGGCCCTTCTGGAAGGTCTCCCTGATGCTATGCCAAGTGGGTTGCCCTTGTTGGGCCTGAATAGCTGTTGCTGCGGGATGCTGTGCCTGAGGCTGAGGGAAGTGGGATGCCATGACCCACATAGATGTCTCGATGGCTTGTGCCACTATCACTGCCACCTGAAAAGTAGAAATCATCTCTAGTAGTGGTGGTGGTACCTGTTTCTCCTAAGGGTCCTCCCAAAACTCGTCTATGGATGCTGCCCTATCGAGTCACTCTCTCCTCGACGGCATACTGAAATAGAATTTAAATTGTATAAGTACACAGTTTATACAAAATTCTAATAATATAAGAAAGATATCTCAAGAATGCAAAATTGAAACAACAATCCTAGCAATAGGGCTCTATATAAAAATAAAGATACGCTGAAACCGTAGTAAGCCGTACAGACCCTATGGACACCAGAACCTGATGCTCTGATACCATCTGTGATATCCCGTCTAATTTAACATCGGTTTATCAGGCCTTTATTAAATTAAAATAGGTTTCTCATATGGTTCGTTCTTAGTATCACTGTCGAAAACGTTTTCATTACTAACCACCTAAGTGAAATTAGATCGGTGCCAAATTTTATCTTACTTTAAAACAGATAAATCTAACAATGCGAAAACTAAATTAAACATTCACAATATACTAGAGTACAACCATCATAATATATAAATGAATACGGGTATGCCGAATAAACCATCAACTAAAAATCCAAAACCAAATACTCCATAATAGTAAAGAACTAAATAACTCAAAATTCTCAACGGACAACATGTCCAAGCATGGAATATAAAATGAGACCCTACATTAGATCTTAATTGAGGAATCATCTAATCAAATCAAATCCTGTCAGCATCCACAGTTCTATAGCTCCGAGTTCCTGGAATGAAGTCACGTCTGGCGTCCCTGTGGCTAGGCACCTAAAAGGTTTTTAAAAATATTTTATAACAAGTGTTAGTACATAAAATGTTTTGAAAATATTTAGCAAGCATTTATTACATTAATATTTAGTTATAGCTTACACATATTCACGTACAATCTCTCTTGAGTTTTCCGCACCCCTCATCTATAGTGCATGCCAAATGTTCTATACCTATCCCACCTAGCTATACTACTCAAGCTAACTAGGATAAAGTATTCAACCGAACTCATCTACACGTCTAAGTTACCGTACTACCCATATAGTACATTAATTCATTAGCATCTCTCATATGTTAATTTTCAACGTAAGTAACATTGCTCACATGTTATCTTTTAAATCACAACATTAAGTTACTCCACTTAATTGATCATTTTGATATACAAAATCTTAAATAACATTCATGTATGTTATTAATTGAATCATATAATTAAGTTTCTCGACTTAATTCATTCTTTTCAGATATATCCTATCTAACTGTCTACTTGTCACTCATAAGTAGATAAATCGCACCGTATATATTTCACACACAATATTTACAAATAAATATATCTCACCATAATATCCTTATTTCATACATTAAGGATTTATTGGTTCGGATGTTCCTTCGACCCCAATTTATCATGTCATTCGTATTGGTCTGGATAGCCCTCAACCCCAAAGTAAATGTTATTTATATATTGGTTTGAATGTTCCCTTGACCCCAATAATATTTATGTTCAATATTGGTCCAGATATCCCTCGACCCCAAATCAAAGTTTCATGTATTGGTCCGGACATTCCCTCGACCCCAATACATCCAATATACTTTAGGTATTCACGCCGCCTAAGTATTCATATGATAGGTATTCACACAACCTAATTATCCCCACTCATACATATAATATTTCTCTCGTATACTCGTAATACTAATTTTGTTACGAATTATCCCACTTATCGTATTCATGAGTATTCACAAAACTCTAAGGGTTCCAGTCACGCCTTTATAATTTTCGGTGGTTAAGTCTAACTCACACTACTGGTCTATATATCAATATATTCAATTTTCATAATTTTTTATCTTTCTCTCCAATCGATTATGCCATCATTCAACCAAATTCATTATCGTCTTAATTCTCTCAGTAAGACTAAATTATGAATTAATTATAGGCCTAACGTAACATAATAACTCTCTTGTTATCTCCAAACAAGTTTCGAAAGTCTCAACGATAATCATTTCGAAGAGATAAACCCAAAAAGAAAATTTAGAGATTTTTCCCAGAGGACCGAACCGGTTCGCCCGATGAACCGAACCGGTTCGCCGACCTGCACTTCGTCTTCTTCGCCCAGTTCATGCATTTTTCCACCATTTTCAATTTCCAACTCTCATGATACTTCACGAAAAATATAACCAAAAGTCCTAAACCATTTTCACATGTTTAAGGATGATTTCTATTATCATTTTTTCATCAAATATTTACCAATGACATTCAAAAAAAGGATTTAACCCTCAAAACCTCAAAAACCCTAGGTTTTCATATTACTCTTCTATTATTTATCAAAACTCATATTTAATTCATTCTACTCATCATGTCTTCTATAATTTCAATTCCTCTACAGATACAAATCATACTACATGTAAATTCCTAACCATCATGCATCAAATTCATTCTTTTCTCCCAAGAGCATGCATTAAATCAAATTAATCATCAAAATCCAACGCATGGGCATTATAACTTCATATTAAATGCAATAAAAAACTTGCCTCAAATAAGTGATCTGACTTCGTGATGATGAAGATGGGTTTACTGTCTCCTCTCCAGTTCCCCACTCCAAGATTTATGATTTGCAAGCCAAAAGGAAAATTTCTTCAAAAACTCTCATTAACCCTCACACAAGTTCACTCTTTTGTTTTGTAACTGTCTAATGTGTATGTTTTTAGCCTTTAACCCTAACTCACACTTTTTATCATCTGATAAAAGTCCAAAAATTCGTAGGCTCCTTAACCTCTATTCTTCAAATCACCAAAATGCCCTCAATAGGTGCCGGTTTGGTCTAAAATTGATCCGGGGCCCAAACTATACCCCCGGTTACACTTTTCTTACTATTTCAATCCATTCGGGAACATCCGTGACCTTTAAATTATCATCCAAGTTACTAAAAATTTATTTTCTTTCTCAACGTCTAATTAGTCTACAGACGACTCCCAGTTGAGATAGAATAAAATACGCACATATCACTCGCTATGTCGTATAACTCTAATTATCAATTATTTAATATTCACACTTAGTGAATATTATATCATAATATTAACCAGTATCTATCGCTCGATTAATATTTAATAATTACACTTATTATTTAATCACCTTAAATTACTTCACTCGCGTAATTTAAATACAAAGTTTTTTTCCAATTAATTCCCGAATTAATTGAATTATAAATACGCAGAAAGATGGGGTATTACACACCGTGGGAATCCACCCGTGATCTTCACAATATGTGTGCCTCATGCATCTCAGTGTCGAATTTTTGGCTGGAAAACCTTCAACGGTGTGACATTTAATCCACCGTGCCAGACAAACTCTCCGAAAGATGTTTGAGTAAACAAATGTGGTGCTGAAATCTTGAGATCTCAAAGTACCATATTATTTTGATTCTTGGATCTCAAAACTAGGGTGTAAATAGGGTTCTTTGAGGCTTAGTTTTTCTCATTGTAAAACATTTTTTGAAACCCTTATTCATAAAAACTATGTGACAAATCTTGTATTTATAGATTTTGTTAAAAAGAGGTGGAACCCATTATGAGGAATCTCATTCAAATGAAACTAAATGTCGTTCCAATAATATTAGCCACTTCGTTTGAACAAACCTCAAGGTCATTCGAATGTAGCAAAAATCTCATTTTAACGAACATCAAATGACCTTTGTTTCTTTCAAGCAGAAATTTTTTGCTTAAAGCTCGTTCAAATCCATTTGAATAAAAACACACAACTCGTTTAAACAATAATAAATGGCATTCAAACAAAATGCATAAACTCATTTGAACGAATTTTTGAAACCAAATATATTTTCTAAAAAAAGTACTTTTCCAAAAATGTCCTCAATATCTTTTAAACACCTAAACATGAATTCCAAGGATCAACACAATACATATTATAACTTTTTAGAGATCCCACGGAAGAACATGAAACTCAGCATGAATATGATGTCTCTTTAAGTAGGCCGCTGCAGTCTTTAAACTACACAGGCTTGAAGGACAAACTAAACATAATCCTAACCTATAACTCAACAAGTTTTTTCCAAGTGGAATGAAGACAATATTATAAATTTACAATAAATAGTAAAAAATTAACATATGCAAATTTATCCTTACACACAGGTCAGTCCTTGTTGTCCCAAGGTCTGCAGAGTTGATTAGAGACTTAAAGTTATTTTTTGATGTCTATGAGTTGTGCCTTCGAGCTTGGATAGAGCGATTGAGTATCGTATTACAATGGGGAAGATTTTAGGGCCTTTGACTCTGTTGTGGTTCCTTATACAAGGTAACCTTGGTCTTTGAGGCTCAACGCTAGTCTAGAAGATGTCTTTGTTGGACCTTAGTACCTCTTACCTTGCAAGGGTGAAGGTAAGAGGTTATGAACCTTTGGATTCCAAAATCTTATATGTGGTATCATCACATGATATCTAATTGTTTATGTGTGTGTATTAATTGGAATAAATTATCCTAAAATATTTTATATAAACCTAGTTTTGATACTAATAATTAAGGCTATAGGTGGGTTAACCTAAGAGTTTTAAAGAGCATTTGATCATATATAAATTACTGTAATAACCCTCATATTTTCTATTGAGAATGATCTGGTCCATATACTAATATATTCAAGTCATTGTAATTAAAATATCATTCTTAGCATATGACAAAAATATGAGGCATTTAAAACATTTTCTATAAGATATAATTTGAGATAATCCAACAATTAATAAACTATCTACTACAATAAGGTCCATAACCATGCTAAAAATGTAATAATATAAAACTCAAATGTAATAATGTTGTCTACAATATCTATCCAAATATAAAACCATAAACCAAAAGTGGTTTCTAAGGACCCACTAAATACAAGTAAGAATGTTATAAATAAACGACTGGAATGGAAACTGAACTATTGTAATATAAAAAATCTACATATTCACATCTCGTTAATCTCCGACTATGTAGCTAACAACAACCTAACCTAAAATATTAGTCAACGTCAATGGGTGAGGTCTCACTAAGAATACCATCTACTCTTCCCAATGCGGGTTACATGAACCTAGTTATAAGCATTGGATGAGATAAATATCAAAATACAATATTTTAATTTACGAAAAATAGTCTTAAGATAATGATGCAAGTAGAGTAAGCTAACCTAATTACCCACTTTATAATTATATTTGTTTCAATATTTATTAACATTTATTAATGGAAGGTATTGAAATCATAAATTTCAAACCCAATAGGTGTTCCCTTCTGGACCTCAGATAGGTAAAAGGGGGACGAGTGTTAAAGTGTAAGATAAGTATTTAAAGTTGTTGGACCTTTGCTGAGGATCCTATGTCCATTGTCATATGGTTTTGTAGTATTTATTAGATCATTGATTTATTACAATCTATTAGAAATCTTGGGCTTTGGATATGATATTATGAGGTTATTGGGGACTTTATCAACAATTCAGAAGGCCTTCGGAAGTAACTGGTGAACTTATCTAAGTACTGATTCAGGGCTTAGCATGGAATACAAGGTATAGAGTAGTCGTATATGATCCAAATTATAAATGTACTCGCGGAAGAGTCGATTGAGAGAGTATAGAACAATGAGTAAACACTTGTGAATACTAAAACTCTTTATTCTCGGAAAGTATGATGAGATGAAAGTTTATTTTTCATACCCTATTTTTTAGTATGAATGAACAAGAAGTACACATAAAGAAATGAATTAAAGCTGAGACTATATAACATAATTTTTTATTAATTAGTAATATGTTACATAGGGTTGAACCACTGCAAGGTGAGTTACACGTTTCTAGTACACACGACAATATAAAAAATTGAAAAATGCCACTCCTTCCTCCAATTTGGTTTAGTCTCCGCCCATACGGTCACATACGTAAATAGGTGACCGGTTTCTATCTCTAATATGTAAGAAATACTATTTGGTTTCTCATGGTACATCTGGAGAAGTAAGGCATTAGCAAAAATATGCTAAGAAGGTTCTACCAGTTATATAACAATAATATAAATATAAGTGATAGTTGGATTGTGTATAGAATTAGTGTTTAAAACGTTGACAATAATAAGATGACAATTCCACATTTATCTAATTATAAACATCAAAATGTTGGAATTCATAATTCCCTAAGGATTGGTTCGTTTAAGAAATACGATATATTACCGTTTTATATAGGATCATGTAAAGAAAGCCAAGGAGTTTGAACTAATAATCCCATTATTACTAGTTCACTAAAGGGTATAGAGGTAAGTAATCCATTAGTTAACTTATAATAATCAGTCAATCAACTCAAAACTATTGGGGAAAAGTAATATGCTATGCTCACAAATAAAGTGGCACTCATACGTATGTAGCAATAATCATGGCTCTCAATCATCTGAGACCAGTAAGCTAAGTAGAAAGTTTTGTGGGATAACATGTCAGTCTACTTCCTAGTTAATATTGATGCTTATACTATAAATAACACAAAGTTTTAGGATGAACTGAATCAATAAGGTACATGATATCAGCTATTAAATGAGAAGGGTTAAAATTGATCCTTAAATTTAAATACATGAGATAATTCAAATACTGATGATAGTTAACAAAATATGTTTTATGGAAGTATAATAGCATGCACATACTGAGAGTAAATGTGGTTATCACATAGTGATATCAATAACAGTATTTCAAATATGCAAAGTATAATACTGAAAATGTAGGAAAAACCTACTTGCTTGGTATTCGATTAACTTGTTATCACACTGGGATATTCGAAAGAATTGGGGCTTGATTTTCTATTATATGATGTGTGGCATACAAGTATTAGGGTTTAATGAGTTAATTTTGTATTTAAAATTGTCTATGTTTAAAGTTTTGGGGGTTTATTTGTAATTATCTTGGGACTTCAAAATAGTGACCTTAAGCTCATTTTTGAACTTCGGTGAGAGTTTTTATCTTAAAATTATTTGATGTATATATGGGCAAAGTTTGGGGACCAAAACTAAAAGTTGGAAAAGTTGATAGGGGTTGATTTATAATTTTAAAGAAATTTCCTAAATTGAAAACCTTGTTTTTACATAAATTGGGCTAGGAATATCCAAACATGGTCTTATCGTATACCATTGTGATCGAAAAAATTTAATAAAAATTTTGAGGAAAAACTTAAAATTTCCAGATTGGCCACGCACCCTCACGCGCGTGGTCAAGGTTTCTAAATAAAGTTTATATCTTCAACCTCTCAATTTTGACTTTTTAGGGTTTTAAATTTTGACCGAGGTTTTCTCCTTCATTGTTATACCATTGGAGATTATTTCTTAACAAACTTAACCTAATTTTTCAACAGGAATCCAAATATGCAAGTTTCATGAGTTGACATTCATTAAAACTATAATTCTAAAATAGAGTTTTTTCCTGAAAATTTGACCTGACTTTTGTGAATTTCTAGAGTATAGCAAGGTCTCTTATGAATTGGATTTGGTTTCTGGTAAATGTGAGAGTAGATTGGTTTTGGATTCAAAGATATTGATGGATTGTATATTGAGAATTTTGAATTTGCAGGTTTTGAGTTCAAAAAACACTTTTGATCGATTTGAGTTCAATATGAACATTCATGTCTTTTAACCATTACACTCGAGATCCTTAAGTTATAATGAAGTAATACATGGCCTCAAGTTAAATTTTAAAGCAATATATAGAGTTTCACCATTAAAGTTTAAGATTTAATGGTGTCCCTATTGATTTTTACTATCCTAGGCCATTCTACACTAAAAGCTTTCATATTATGAGTGTTCTAACTATATTAACTATGAAGAAAACTACTAGAATTGAAATAATTGAAAATGAAGCATAAATTGATGAGTTAACCGAATTAAGGGAAATTTCAAGTTTTGAAACTGAAGTGTGGGGTGAGTTTTTACTGCTTGGGTCGAGGGGTATTATACAATTTCAGGTGGGGATTTTATTAGAGCTAAAAGGAGGTGGATTTAAACTAGTTTAGGGGAGGTTTTAGTTATGGGTAAATGGGATGCACATGGGTTCATAGGGTTTTCCATGTGTTTTTAACCTCTTATGATGTTGTGGTGTAGCATGTAGACGGGGTTTAAAACAAAATTTAAGAAGGTTTTGGTTTTAGTCCTTCACTAATTATATAATTGCATTTATAGTTCTCAAAGTACAACTTTTGTAACTTTTAGGGGTATTTTGACACTTTTAGAAAGTTTTTGTGGTTCAAACCGTAATTTTATGTTGGTTAAGGTCCAAAGGTTTAATTTGATGTACGGTTGGGGTTTAGGGGTTAAATATATCTCAAGTTATCTTACTTTGAAAGTTTTAGGGCTGCGTTTATAATTTACTAAAACATAAAGGGTTTAGGTTAATATAACAAAGTTGAAGTGTTTTAAACATAGTTTTTTTTCCTCTTAGAAGACTTTTGATTTTACACAACTTTTGGGGGTTTAAATCATAGTCATAGGTAAATTAAGGTTTAAAGAAATTCCTGGTTGATACAGTATTTAACATTTATGCAACCTTCAATTTATATGCAAACACCTAGAGAAAGAGTAAGTGAACTTTCATAGCATGGATGTGATTTTTCCGAGGTCTGATATTATTAAGAAAGTTGTGGAGTGTTGGAAAAATATTTTTCACATGGTGTAAGGTAGTTGCTGGGAGCATTAAATGAAGATGGGAACCATCAATGCAAGTTGACTTGAGTTGTAGTCGTAGTTGGAATAATGTTCTTTTTTCCACCATCTCTTCTAGACATGCTGCAGGTACTCCTCGATACCTATAATGGTCCAAAAATGTCATTAGTTGATCCTAGGATGATCTTGAGGGGTTGAGGACTATATTACCTTGCAAGGCCATTTACTTTCAAACGGAGTTCTACTGTGTGCGTCAGACATGGCGGTACATTAGTCATGTAGTCTATGAGCTCAGTTAGAGATATATGTTGAAATAGCTGATCATTCTAGGAGGAAAAAAGGGGGTTATATCTACTACAATAATATGGCCTTTTCCAAAGAGTAGCGGAGGTTTTGGGACTAAGCAGTCACCTATCTCAGGTTAGAGGTTAGCCTTCGAACCTTTGTTCTTATCTAAAGGTAGTCGAGGGGTCTGAGAGAATTTGAAATACTAAGGGTTAAATAGGGTATCATTAATAACCCCTTACATTTTCTTACAAGGATTGCAAAGGGTAACACATATCTTTTTGACAAGTTGGGGGTAGAAGGGTAACTAGCTAAGATGCGTCATAATGATAACGCAATGGGAAGTAACTTGAAAATGGTTAAGAGTACTTGATGGGTCATATCTTAGGGGTTAAATGGAATGAAGAACTAGACTTTGGGGTCTATAAAGGAGCCATTTTCTTGGTTTAAAATCTTCACATATCAGTCCAGCTACCTTTTCTTTCTCTATAACTTCTTAAATAAGTAGCCAATTTCCTTGTTTCTTTTTGTTATAATTTTTTTTGCTGATAATCTCTCTCCTTAAACAGTTTTGGACCGAACACCCCATTCGGTTGTTGGTACTTATGTTTATCTTCCACAAACTGCTAAGCTAGGAGTTAAGGCCTTTGAACATCTACCCACCTGGACCATTCTCTCTGGTTCAATAGTGATTAATTACCAAGGGAAAATGACCCTAATTTTACTACTGGGGACCACTTTGCTTCTAGAATCACTCGGTAGGACTTGATGGAGACATAATATATTCTGGAATTTATTACTCTAAGGGTTTCTAACCCCTGATATAAGAATTATTCATTGGTCTCTCGGCATGGATTCTTTAATGAATGATTTCTTTATTATGGAGATAGGTTTCTTCATCCTTTTCCTATGGTGAGGCTTTTGAAGGTCAATGGAATATCCCATTCTCAAGTAGTGGCTAACTTCTAGACGTGGTGGATGGCTATAGTTTTAGCTTTTGAAGAGTTAAACGAAGAAAAGTATGATGTCACTTCGGCTTAATTCTTCAAGTTATACCGTGATCAAGTGAAAAAAAGCCTGAGGACAAGGGGTTGAAATACTTTTATCCTAAGTTCATAGTGGTCTTTGCAAGGGACACGCACGATGCCTTTAAGAACTATAAGGAGATATTCTTCTTCATTGGGTGATATGGGACACTCCAGACCTTACTAACCTATTTGTTGCCTTACCCTCTGGTGCTCTCCATAACTTTGGGTAAGTTGATATATACCTCTATTTTGTATGCTTTATTTTATTTATTGATCCTTACGTTAAATTTTTAACGATTCCTATTTCCTTAAACTCATTTTTGAGCCTTCTTACGAGGAGGGAGATAATGTTATAAAGGCCCATAAATTGGCTTCTTTCTCTTTCTAGGCCTTTGTTATTTCTAAGTGCCCCTTTAAGTGGTGGTTGGGGCCTGAGCGCCTTGTCCTGACAATTAGGAGTGTTCCTATGGCCCCAGGGATAGTAATTCGGGACACGTCGGGGTCTCATACTTTCAGTGTATTACCCCGAAAGAATTAAGTCATCACTGAAGCCTCTACTTAGATTACTAAGACTTCCGAGGGTGAAGATAACCATCTTAATGAGAAGGTTGAGCTACCTCTAAGGATTACAAAGATTCTCTTTTCAATCAAGGAGGAAATCTTACTGGACTCTGGTTGTTGTCCTTGAAAGTAACTTGTTTTTATCCCTTTTCTTTATAATCCCCATTGTTGGTTCTTTGATATAGAGACCCTCATCTTATTGTTAATCTGGCAGATGAATGGGAGGAGCGAATGATGGTAATGAGATTTTCTATGGGAACCCTGTCTAATGCCTTGATCAGCAAGAAGAAGAGGTCTAAGACCACCAAATGTTTGAATTTCGGTACATTCATTGATTTTCCATTTCCTAGTGCTAAATTGGTGGATGAGGGAGAGATGAGGAATGTCTTCAGTGAGGGATCATTACTGGAGTGTAGAATCAAAACCCTGCCCTTGTTGCAAGCATCTTTAAGGGAAGTGTAATACCCCGTATTTTTATGCTTTCTAAATTTGGGGATTTATTAAATTTAATGTGAGTTATTAATTTAATATAAATCTAAAAATTAATTATTTTTTAATAATTACTAACGTGATGTGAGTTAGTAAGTATGGGAAACTTATTGAATATTACTAATGAGCAAAGTAATATATGATATTGGTTCTATTAAATGTCACGAGTGAATAAAATGACAATTTTGGAAATTTAAGTCGGGACGCGCCTGTGTCGTGTCAGGACTAAATATTGATTAACAAAAGTGAATAAATTATAAGTTGCTCGTACAGTCATTTTGAGTGCGCCAAAGTGTCCGGAAGGGTCGAGATAGTAAGAAAAGTGTACCCGGGGGTTTAATTTGGGTCTCGATGAGTTTTTAGGCTTAAATAGTACCCCGGGAGGGCATTTTGGACATTTAGTAATTTTGGGTAATTAAACCAACGAATTTACAAGGGTTATATCAGATGCTTAGGGTTGCCTTTTAGGGTTAACACAACCAAAAACAAGTGACGGCCATTGGAGAAGGAAGGAGAGAGCTTGCCAAGGAGTTCTAGGCCGAAAACTCCTTCGTTTGCGCCTCCATCGCCGCCAAACGATAGATCAAGTCGCAAGGATCGTAACCATACTGATTTCAGCACAAATCAGAGACCAAAAAATTCCCAGGCAAGTATTTATCTTGCTTAAATTCGTTAATGCTTCATTCACGTTAGTTTAGGGATGATTAGGATGAGTTTCATGAAAGAAAACCCATGTTGGAGATAGAAAAATTGCATGTAGTAATGATTTAAATGATAATTTGGAAATTCTCTTCTTATGTAGAGGTTTAACCACGGATTTATGATAAATTAGAAGTAGAATTTCTAGAGAAAGAATGATTTGAATTAAGTTGAAGAAATTTTTAGGGTTCATGAGTATTGTATGAATTTGGGCACTTTTAATCCATGAATCTTGATGAAAACTCCCATGCTTTATGTTAAATATTGTCCATTTGGGTTTAGGACGTTTGTGGTATAAATTTCTGGGAGTTTGGGAGTGAAATATCTGGATTTGGATGATGTTGGATGATAGAACCCGTAATTGATATTCTGCAGATTTCACCATACCTACTTGATCGATCGATCGAGCCAAGAGCTTCGATCGATCAAAGGTTCGATCAATCGACCCCTTTCTACCGATCGATCGACCCCTCCTGGCAGACTCATATTTTTCCCCTTCTAAATAGTTGAATTAAATTTAGATGAATAATAATCGTTGGACATCCTTATTAAAATATTTTGGGAGATAAAGAAGACCAGTAGGACTTATTAAAAATATGAAACCTTTAAGGTAAGACGAGATTTACTTTTTCAGAGATATTTACATATAAAAGATGATGGAACTATGTATTAAAGTGGGGAGACGCGTAAGGTAGTTACGTTTGAAAATAAATGAGTACCTACTGAAATTATAATTTGGGAAGATAAGAATCCATGAGTGTTACGTAGTAAGTTGGAATAATCCCTCAAATTAAAGTAAGGAACGAACCGTTATACGTGATAACTAAATAATGACAAGTAAGGATAAATATCATAATTATGGGTTATGAGACGTACCTAAATTTGATATGGTAATAGTAGTATATTTATATGACTGTGTTGATGCATATACTATATACATGTAAAAATCATGCCCACGCTACTTATTATCCTTGATGTTACCGTGCTGGGACAGTCTTATCTCGATGGGACCTTTATGGGGGATATTGACACGTACCCTAGAAGATAGTAATCCTAGGTACAGGCTATCGGATCGATAGTCAGACGGTCCTAAGAGACGTGAGGGTATGTGCTGACCTCTTGGACTTGCAAACTATGCTTCGCCTTAATATTGTTTGTGTTTGTGTTAATACAGTTCGAGAGTGATTCCAAACTTGTATTTCCCTTAGTAAGAGTGATACGGGGATTGGATAGCAGAGTATGCCCGCACCATAATTATTATGTGGGGTGCTTTTAGAATATATATATTACATGAGTATTTAATATATATATATATATTAAATTCTGAAATGTGGGAAACTACCTACTGTGTTTATGGTAAGTAAGAAATGAATAATGATTTCAATTGGGAAGTACGTGTTTTGAAAAGTATAATATGTTATTGGGAAACTTTATTAGCAAATAAAGCTTCAATGAGATCTTTGGTGTTAAATGGAAATTACCTTTTAACCAGCTGAATTTGTCAATCTAAATCTTACGAGCAACCTAACATAAGATAAGTTAAATCGTTGGGAAGGTTAGTGCGATAGAGGTGCACATTAGAAGAGAGGAGAGAATTTCTTAAGGGAATGCCGCACTAATATGTTGTTGCAT
Source organism: Sambucus nigra (assembly GCA_949130495.1). Taxonomy (NCBI): domain Eukaryota; kingdom Viridiplantae; phylum Streptophyta; class Magnoliopsida; order Dipsacales; family Adoxaceae; genus Sambucus; species Sambucus nigra. The sequence continues at coordinate 560,345,265 of OX422210.1, read as the reverse complement.
TGGCCAGTAAACATTGTAAATACTTGCTAAACAAATTTTAAATCGTTTTTACAATCGGGCTCTGATCCGTTTCCATTTTCTTTTCTCTCTTGTATATATATGTATATACTACAGGTGCCCAGCCACAGGGGCGTCTTGCATAGGATCCTTTGGAAGGAACGCGTTGCAGCTTAGGTGGGAGTTGCAGGCCTCTTGTTTAGATGACCTCATTTCTTGATTTCACTCCTAGCATTTATTTTATCCAGTTGGGCATGTGTCGCCCTTTCCCATTATTCAGTTGTTTTATTGTACATTGTGATTCATTTATTTCCAGTATTTACGCTTTGGATTTTTATTACTGTCAGGATGTTTTCCTTTAAGTTTTAATGTTGGAATTTATTTGTTGAATGTTTAATTCTTTGGGATTATGAGTTTCAGGATTATTGTTGTGTGAGTATTTAAATTGTGAATTATGTAAAGTTTTAAATGTTGGTTTATGAAATAAAATTTGGAAAGTAATGTCTAAAAATGGTTTTGACACTAAGATTAATTATTTAGGGTGTTTAAATTGGAAAAGATTTTTACGAAAGTGATGCTAAGAATGAACCGATTGTTCACCTTGATTTTAATTTAATAAAGGAGTGATCGTCCAGTATTTAATTAGGCGGGGTGTCACAGGAAGGTGGGGCCTCTGGGTCAAACCATAGTTATCCTTATATTCCAATGGACTTACAACCCTTGGTCTAAACATTTATGAGGCTTTGTGTGATCCCCTTTCAAAAGAGAAGGAAAAGGCGATATCCCCTCCCCTCCCCCCCCCCCCCCCCAATAATGGTTGTATAAATGGCATTAAGTCTCTGGCCAATTTAAAGGGACATTTGCTACTTTAAGGAAGGAATTTCTAACCTTAAGAGTTTAAGTATACTCTTGGACTCCACAGGACAAATATATGAACTCTTATCCCTCAACTGAGGATACACTTTAATCTTTGGTAAATACAAATTATTATGATATGGTGGCCAAGCTTAGGAACCAAGGACCTTTGCAAATGACCAAAAACTAATCCATTTATTGGATAAGGTACTTTTGCATAGTTTTTTAACTTTTCCTTAGTAGATTTTATTTTAGTCTATCTTATTCTCACACTATTCTACTTTCCTTTCATGCTCAACACTTGATGGAAGCCCTCATAGATTATGTTGTTGAAAGTGAAAGGGGATAGAACAAGTCCTTGAAGATGTCATAGAATTAGGACCGCATCCATCTTCAACTCAATCACATATTTACCAACCAAAAAGTGGAGGTCGATTATCTGGAGAATGAAAGGGTTGGTCTAGGGTCCAAAATTACCACCCAGGAACAAGGCAAGCCTCTCAACAAGAAGATTCTTAAGGACAGTGCCTTCCTTTTGGCTGCTGCTTGAGACTGCTTGGCTAAGGTTGAGGAAGTTCATGACTTAGTTCAGATTGATCTCAAAGTGAAGGTAAAGGTAAATTCAGACTAGATTCTTAAGTTTCAAAATGCCCAGAACAAACTTATTCTGGTTGAAAACGATATGACATGTTGTTTATCCTAATTCTATGAAAGACTAAATGACCTTTAAGCGCGAAGAATTGCAGAAGGACTATACTGAGTACCTAATAGAGTACTCAGAGATCCATGGGAAGATTCACATCATTATTAAGAGAAACTTGGATGCCTATCTTAAGTCAGATCCTTTCAAGATTTTTTTTCCAGAAGTATAACTTTGGGTTTGAGGCTTAAAAGGCTAAGGTCGAGGAGCTCTAACATATATGTCTTATTTGCTGAAGCCCCCAATATGGCAATGAGAGATCAGATGATAAAATCAGTAGTGGTGGTGATGATAATAAAGCCTCTACTTCTCGAGTATAAGAAGAAGAAGAATCTCTAAAAGATACTCCATATCTTTTCCCCATCCAAGCCCTTCGAAGAAATAAAGCGAAGGCCTAGTACCCCTATCAATCTCTAGCCTTAATAAATCTTTTATGTAATTTTTATATTTTCTGTTTAACTCCTTTGGACCATAGGCCTTTTTATGTAAATATCTAATCCTTATTAATTAATGACAACAGCTTGGCTTCTTGAAATTTCATCTTCTATACTATTTCATGTTTATTTATTCTTGCTTGAATTTTTTCTTTGCTAAGGATTTTCTTCCTTGAGCATATTTTCTTGAGGTGTGCCAATAGGTAGTATTCCCTTAATCTCCCAAGACTTTATGGTAAAACAAAATAAATTGAGTAAAAAACAGGCTGAAGTAGATCTGAGGGTCCTAAGACCTCTTCTAGTTACTTTTAATGTTTCTAAAGTCAAAACTGATACCTAGAAATCAACATGCACAAAAGTGACCACTGTCTAGTCTCATGCCTAGAAATCATCATGCACAAAATTAACCCCTATCTATTCTCACACCTAGAAAGAATTAACTATAATTAACATGAGTCAAATTACAAATTAAAGTATGTAACCCAATAATCCAAATAATGTCGTCATTTTTAAGATATGCCAAAACTACAACTTTTACATTCTTAAGGCCAACCCCATACTCTTTTATTTTTTATTTAAAAAAATACTATATAATGAATCAATGTCATCTTAAGATTTAATGTCTATACAGTTATCCTAACAAGTTGTCTTAACCCAACATTCTAATTCAGGTGATATTTTATCAAATCAATTCATAAACTGTTTCAAACACGCGAGTTAACAATTTTCAATAACACATTTCAACGTTCTAACCAATAATTATCACTAACTTTATTACATAAATTTTAGCATATTTTCAAAATTCATGTTCTAGTGAACAAGTGATTTGATGTAATTTCCAAGAATTACAAAGTCCAATACTCAAAACATATGCGATTTTAAGTATTAAAACTAATTCCATAAGTCCATAAAGACATATTTATAATTAGGTTATCACTTTCTTTAATTAGTTTGTTATTCTCCATTACAAAACATGCATGTTTAGAGTTTAGGAAATATTTAAATCAAGTAATACTTAATTAGAAAATAGATATATTTTGCTTTATAAGAGTATTCTAAAAAATTTGATTAACACAAGTCGTTCCTCTTCAAAAACATAACAATTGTTCTTCTTTTGAAGCTCGGTGTAAAGCCTCCAAATTAAGGGCTAAAATTTGTTTAATGATGTTTAGGGCTTAAAATAATATAGGTTATGTGTGTTTATATTTGGTAATAGGTACGTATTTGTAAACAAAATAAAGTCTCGTGAGTATTTAAAGGAAAAAATCAACACCACCTCAATTCCACACTCAAAAAAACAACCCAACTTGTTATAGAAATATCGGGATCTATATCAATTCAACAAGCTCTCTGTACCGGAGTTCTTGGCCGCTATAGTTATTGTGGATATATTCTTGAAACCATGTATGACGTTTACATTTTTTTAAAGGTGTGTTAGTTCATTTTGAAATAAGAATCATGGTTACGAGAATGCCTTATATTTATTTTACATATATTGCATATAATGTCAGTCAATTATACTGAGTAGGAATTCGTATGAGTTAAGTTTGAATTGATCCTAGGAGATCATAATTTTATGTGTATTACAATTTCATTGTTCACAATGTAGATAAGGAGTTAAAATCAGATCGAAATAGTTGCAATATAATCATAATTGTTTATTTCATATTAGGGGAACTTGTTTGATGGATTGAAGACTTGGATGATAGTTCAAAAGAGGATTGTGACTAGTACATTTAGGAATATATTGAACAGGTCCACCCATGACATTTTGAGTATAAGGGTTATCTAGATTAGACTTAGGTAATCTCAGATCATTTTCAAAGGATGCATAGATTCTTAATCCCGAGAATCATGAGAATTAATAATACTCTCACGATTTCTACTTTGATTGCTATGGGTTTAAATTGATTTTAGATTGAATCAAATGATCCTCGTTAGTTAGGAAATACTTATGAGAGTATGTTTGAGAAAATATTCTGAAAGGAATTCTCATCCACGAGATATCTTGTATTATGATATCTCCTTAATAGAATTATATGTTTTTCTTCCACTAGTAAAACCGGGGCAGTGATTATTTTATAAACCTGGTGAAGTATAAAATAAGATGAGTCTGAGAATCAAGATAATAATTAGATGTTGGTTAAAATCAATTTACAAAAAAACTATTTGATCAAATAGGTATTGGACACTAAATGTAGATTTAATATTATGTACCATAATAAACTTTGCAAAAAGACCTGTTTATTCCGAGTAATTTAGAGATAATTGAATTGAAGTGGATTCGTGATTACTTAGTGGAGTTAATAGCAATTAAATGAATAAGGGAAATAAATACAATAATTGTAATTTAGATTTTCGAGCATTTATTTAGAATACAATTTAATATTTATCTTGGGTCCCTAGTATAGTCCATTACCAAAGTAGTAGGACCGAAACTCTTTAGAAGCCTATTTTGTCTAAATCCCATGGACTACACCTATTTATATTGGTCTAAGATTGGGTTTTAGGCTAATGGTCCTTTATGGAGGGTTCAAGAGGGATAGAAAAAACCTTATTCACGTTTATGTGAAGGGGTGGGGAGACAAAGTGATTTCTCTCATATTTCATCGTGGTATCATCTCCAAAAGTACTCACATGCAAGATTTACTTAGGGTGGATCATATACTAATAAATTAGAGGTGTTCAAATTATTCTAGCAATATTTTTAGAGACCTTTCAGAGAAGCAATATTTTTATTTTTCTCAACTTGTCTCCTCATACGAATCACAATATGATTTTCTATGTACTTTATCTAAAACTTGTGTTTTTGTTGAAAACTAGTTCTTGTTTTTCTTTCCATTTCATGATCTTTTTAAGGTCGTAAGTATAATTTTTTTTCCATTTTAAATGTCAATCCCAAGTTATTTATCCCAACAATAGTGGCTCTGAACCCTAGTCCTCCCTCCCCCCTGTGTGTGTTCCAATTTAATTCAAATTCCAATTCCATTCTTTTTAGTATTCCAACTTCTTTACAACTCTTTAAAATAAAACATGTTCAAACAATTTAACATCTTAACTTAGTGCCCAAGAAAGTATAAAAAGACTCAATTGCTCCTAAGGTTTTTACCAAAACTCCAATTACCAATTAATCAATTAAATGATCAAATTATTAATTTTTGTTATCCAAAAACCATCAAATTCATTTAAATTAAAGAATTCCTTCACTAATACAAATTCCACATCCACAATTCAATTTAATTAATAAATTCTTCTAATTAATAAAATTTGGTTCTAAAAAATACATGGTATTACAATTACCTAATTCAGAAGTTAAAATTATAATTATGGGTATTATTATTAGTAAGTTATGTGTAATTTATATAATATTGAAGGTGTGTTGAAATTTGAACCTTGATGTGCAAAATAATCAAGGCAAGAGTTTGGTATAACCCTAGATCTAAAAAAAATATCTACGGATAAAAATGTAAAAGTTTAGTATTATGTTGAAAATAAGAAAATGTCGGTATCAATAGGTAAAATGAATAAACTTGAGATCAAATGTGAAATTAATTGATTTTAGATCAAACCACTAGGGTGAAAAAAATAAGAGTCATGAAACATCATTCCATCCACAAAACCTTCTAAGGGATGCCTGTGCACACAAGTGACTTCCTTAGAAAGTCATAATTGACACATGTACTTTCTTCAATTGAGAATAAAATCTTAGAACTTTCTAGGAAAAAATAATTTATGAATACTATGGGTTTTTAAGCGGGCAACTTATGTATCATGTACTAAAAAAAAGGAAAATTAATATCAAGTCTATAAATATGACTAAAAATGTGTTCAAATACGATAATATATGGGGTGATTTAGACACGATGGTCAAATTGAATAAATTGAGTTTTCTACTAAAAGTTAATAAATAAATAAACGATGAGGGTCTCGAAACCATGAAAACAACATCTAGAACTACTGTGTAAGAGAGCAATGGGTGGAATACAAATTTTGAATTATGAGAGTCCTTCAATAGGATTCGGTAAAATGGGTGGAATACACAGTGAATTATGCGAGTTCGTGAATGTATTAGGATTTGGTAAACTTCAATAATAAAATCGAAAAGATAAACAAAGTTTATATAATGGAATATTTCAGTAATAAAAAGTACAACACTTCCTTAAGGGAATGCATAAATAAAGAATAATACTTGACTCAAGTTAAGAGAAAAGAGTATTAAAGTAACTTATTGTGTGTTAAATTACCATGTGTGTGTTACCCCATGTGAGTCAAAGGTGTATTTTACACGCTTGTTTGAGTTGGTGTTAAAATTAAAATATAAACCATTGGGTTCAAATAATGGGTTTGAATTGAATTAAACTTTTAACGTTGAGTTTATTAAACAATACTTTGTAAAAAACTGTTTATGAAGGTTATTAGTGAAGGTAATTATAATATTATTTTGTTAAAATTCTTGTGACATAGTAAGTATGAGGGCTCAATATAAGCATTTATGCCTTAATATTTTTAGGTTCTCGAAAATTGTTTTTAGAGTCCACATTATTCAGCATTTGTCTCATACAACTACTATTTATATGTATTAATACGTTCCTTAACAAGGTTGATAAGTATTATAGGATGGGAGTACATTTACGTGTTATAAAGAATGAATGTTTGGGGATTCATATGGTTCCTTTATAAATTTATCAAATTATATTCTTTTAAATAACTAAACACCATATGCTTATATAACCATTGTAATTGAGTCAAAATTTTAAAGAATATAACATAAGTTGATTATTTTACACTTTACCCAGTAAAATGGCATGTTTGGGATAAAGAAATAAATATGTGGCCCAATATCCCCATCGAGTATTTACATCCAAACTCACATAAATAATAACCGACTCATATGTGGTGTGCGACTAAGGATATAGTTACACTAAAGTTTGATTAGATTATCTAAAGGTTCCTTCTAGATTCCACATGGATAACTGATTTCTCAATGTGTCACTCCGCAATAACAAAATCACATGATCGATGCATGACTAGAAAGGGCATCATCTATGTTATCTGTTGATGTAAAAAATTAGATCACTCTAATAATTCAATCACAGATAAATAAATGAGACAAAATATTTTTAAAGTGGTTGAGCCTTATATGAATGGCCTACGTCCACTGTTGTTTTATTGCTGAGTGTTTGGGAACTCTAGATTACAAGAAATTGCGTTCTGGATCCCAAAGTTTGGATTCAGAATCAGCTCTCCCTCTTACAATGAGGATTGTACAACGTATTTATAGCCTTGAGGCTGTCATCTTAAAGGGTAAAAAATTAGATCACTATAATAATTCAATCACAGATAAATAAATGAGACAAAAGATTTTTAAAGTGGTTCAGCCTTATATGAATGGCCTACGTCCACTGTTGTTTTATTGCTGAGTGTTTGGGAATTCTCGATTACAAGAAATTGTGTTCTGGATCCCAAAGTTTGGATTCAGAATCAGCTCCTCTTACAATGAGGATTGTACAACGTATTTATAGCCTTGAGACTGTCATCTGAAAGGGTGATACATTAAATGATATACATATGAAAGGGTAATACATTTAATGCCCTTTAAGCGTGTGCGTCTAAATGATAAGCATTTAATGAACCAGTTGAACTGTTGGTTATACATCAATTAATATTCTGTTCCAGATGCATCTCGGAATGCCTGAGTAGCTCGGACCGCCTAAGCTTTCGGGTATTCAAGAGTTCCTCGGAGAGGTCTGTTCCTCGAAGCGTATGAGTTCCTCGGTGAGGTCTGTTCCTCGGATCGTATGAGTTCCTCGGAGCAACATGGTTCCTCGGAGCGTGTGATTATCTCGGAACTGCTTGTTGTTTCCATATAGATAGCGACATGTCTTTGTTTGATTGATCCAAGTCAGCAGATTAAATTTGGTATCAACAGAAGCCCCCAATGTTTCATATTTCAAAATTTGAGGAGTATGGAACATTCTTTCTCGAAATACGGTAGCTTTAAATAGTTCTTCCTGATTTTTAGGATCATCTCCCTTGTATTTATTTCTCCATCCCAATTCTTAGAATCATGCTTTTTTGGACTTTTCTGCTCGCTTCGGTTCCCGCGTCACTTTTCGCCTTTTAGCCGCCGTTGTTCGCTTTGATTCCCGCGTCAATATTTAATGCTTTTTAGCCGCCGGTAACGTAATCATCTTTTTTATAATCATTATTTTGCCAGTTCCCAAGGCAAGGTATTTAAACTTCACAGAGACTCCCATCGTCTTCTATCTTTTCAAATTTTCGTCTTCGAGTTTTTCATTGTCTTCTACTCTCTTGTGCGTTCATCTCTTCCGTCGTTCATTGTCAACAGCTTTAGTCTTTTTTCTGTAAGATCCTCTTTTTTCTTCTTCATTTCTTTTAATTCATCATCATGGTTTACCCAGTTGATTCTCTTGACAAATTTCGATCTGATTTTTCCATTCCCTCTTGGGTTGTCTTGGAAGAGCTTTCTGAGCCTTCTAATTATTTCAATTTGGCTGAGGGACATTGGTTCCCCAGTCTCTTTTTTGCTGAGTGTGGATTTTCTTTTCCACCAAATCCTCTGTGTTTGGAATTCTATCAGTACTTTGATGTTGTTCATGCACGAATAGCCCCCAACACCTGGAGAATAGTTAATGGGGTGTATAAATTAAATCAAGTGCATGGAACTCGTATAGGGATTCCAGAAATCATGTACTGCTATAGATGGGCAGTTAATGATAATATTTATTATTTAAAAACTAGGTTTATAAATAGAGCCTTAGTAGTCAATCTTCCTGATGCCAACAGAGATTATTTTGAACGTGGGGTTGTTGTAAAAAATTGGCAACACCCTCCTTTAATCGGAGATGAGGTTTACCAGGGTCCCAGATGCCCTCCTTATGGCAATGGGATAGGTTATTTTTATTTTATTTATCTTGAAATCATGTTTGTTTTATGTTTGATAAAATTTGTTACTGATAACAATTTCTGTTTATTTGCAGTTGATAGCAAGAGAAAGTGCCCAAAAGAAACAGATGTCAATCTAAGGCATTTGGGACTTATCTGGGGTCTACATCAAAGGGTTGCTGACGAGCACATTCGATCAGCCTCCTATCTGTTCCAATACAAGATCAATACAACTTCTTTCACTTCTCGTCCAGTGATCAGTGAAGCAGAGCCAGTACCACCCTCTGCAAGTTCTTCTCCAGAATCTCACATTCCATTGAGCGAAAGGATGAAGAAGAGAAGGAATCCTGCTCTGTTTGAGAAAACTGCCTCCGGCTCTAGGGTGGTAAAAAGGATTAAGATTGATGTCCCAAAGGAGGGGACAAAGAAGACTGGTGCAGATCCTCTAGCTGCTCCTGCTAAAGTCTCCGAGAAGGTTGCTGATAAGCCCGTAGTGGCTCCGAGTAGCTCTGCTGCTCCTGGAAAGGTGATTATGATATCACCGACCAAGGATTCTTCCTTGGTTATACCTGTTCCCCTGAGGAGGCTGAAGAAGATCTCCTCGGTCAATTTGGATGACACCACCATTCAGCCCCCTGCTGCTGGGACTAAGGTTCCCACATCTTTTCCCCCGAGCTCTGACACGAGCTCGGTAAAGTCCTTGACCATTCCCGAGGTTCAAGGTAATGAAGATAACCTTACTCGGGATATGGTTACTTCTTTGGCTGCTCGTCATCTTGCTTCAGTAAGTACCTTTACATTGAACTTTTCATATTTTCCTTTGTTATTTCTCATTTTTATTTCTGACTTTGCTTTCTCTTTCTGTTTACAGTTGACGAGCTGCCTCAACATAATCCTTAAGAAGGATGAAGCAATCAAATCTTCTTGCTCCTCGTCCAGTGTGGAGGGAGGTCTGGAAGAAGCTACCAAGTCCTTGGAGGAATCTCGCCAGAGGTATGATACTGATAAAGCAGTCTGGGAGAAGAAACATGCTTCCTTCGAGAAGGAGAAAACTCGGGTTGCTGAGGCCTCCAGGGATTTGGAGAGGAAAGTGAATGCCTTGGAGAAGGCTAATAAAGAGCTCGATGTGAAGCTCAATACTGCTGGGGAATTTGAAAATAAACTCAAGGCTGCTGAGGAGAGGTTGGTCCAACTCCAGGAAATAACTCGGCAGAAGGAGGAAGCTAAACAAAAACTAAAGGCTGCTGATGTTTTGTTGTCTGAGAAGCTTGCCTTGGAGAAGGCCAAAAGGAAAGTTGCCGTGAAGAAGTCCTTCAGCTCTGGCTGGGACAAAGGTTGGGATAAGGGATGTGCTTCCATGGTCTCTCAAGTGGATTATGGCAGTGTAAAGTATTTCAGGGACGGATGGGTTGCTGCCCTTCTGGAATTGAAGGTCGACGAGTCATCCGAGCTCTTCCAGAGACACATCCCTGGTCCCCCTCCTACTATAGAAGAATTAGAAGAGGACGAAGCTACCTCTGAGGAGTCTTCAATGGTAGTGGGAGAACATGCCCTAACCAGTCAGCATGCTGTCGAGCAAGGAGTTTCTTCTTCCGAGCAGCAGCTGGTGCTCTCCGAACAAGTCACAGTTCCCTCCGAGCAACCTGCCTCCTCTTCCCAACCTCCCGAGAAGGTTTTGGGAGATAAGGAAAAGGTGTAGTGTTGTTCGGTTTTCTCTTTCTATTTTTCTTTTTGCTTGTCAAATGTAACTCAAAACTTGTAACTTCAAATTTCATGATCTAATAAAACTTGAGTTCTTTTTTTCATACGATTGTCTCTTTTCTATTTGTACTCTGTCTTGATCTTCTTTTTGATGATTACTTTTTCTTTCTCTGCTAGTTGTTGGCCAGGATGGATCTGCTATCTGCCAATGATACAAAGCTGATGCAGCAATGTAATGAATATTATAAGGCTGGTCACACAGACCTGAGTGCATCAGAAGTTGCCGACATCCTTGGTTATGATGCTTCAGAGCAGGCAGTCGAAGCTTATCAGTACCTGAAGTGCTTACTTGAACGAGCTGTGGTCAATAATGTGGCTTACTACGAAATGATCGAGGATCTTCAATGTACCCTAGAAGACCTTCAGAATCAGTACAAGGAATCAACTGCCCTGTTGCATGAGGGGTATGAGAAGAGGTATCAACAGCTTTCTGTCGAGAAGGGCTACGAGAAGCTCTTTGTTGGGTACGATGTCAGGGAGAGAACTCTAAGGGGTGAAGTTGAAGCATGTTGACAGATTGCCGAGCTATTGGAGCAAGAGAATAACAATTTGTAGAAAGAGCTAGCACAGTTGAAGTCTGCATCCTCTTCTTCAACAGCTATAATCCCAGTGACTGATGAGGGATTTTCATTTTTAGAGGTTGAGAATGCCAAATTGAGGCAAGAGTTGGACACCTTGAAAAGGTCGGGCCCTTCCACATCTCCTCGGGGATGAGCAAGAGCTCCTCGGGGACGAGGAAGAGCAGCTCGGGTGCTGGTCGAGGAACAGAGGACAGCATCTGCCTTAGAGAACCAAGCCTTCCAATTAATGGCTAAGAACCAATCTTTGCCTGACATGTCAAAGAAAATTAGAGACCTGGAAAAATAACTCTTTGATACCAAATTTAATCTGCTGACTTGGATCAATCAAACAAAGACACGTGGCTATCTACACGGCAATAACAAGCACTTCCGAGATAATCACATGCTCCGAGGAACCATGTTACTCCGAGGAACTCATACGATCCGAGGAACAGACCTTACCAAGGAACTCGTACGCTCCGAGGAACAGACCTCTCCGAGGAACTCTTGAATACCAGAAAGCTTAGGCGGTCCGAGCTGCATCTCAAACAGAACATTAATTGATGAATAACCAACAGTTCAACTAGTTCATTAAATGCTTATCATTTAGACGCACACGCTTAAAGGGCATTAAATGTATTACCCTTTCACATGTATATCATTTAATGTATCACCCTTTCAGATGACAGCCTCAAGGCTATAAATACGTTGTACAATCCTCATTGTATGAGGGAGAGCTGATTCTGAATCCAAACTTTGGGATCCATAACGCAATTTCTTGTAATCGAGAATTCCCAAACACTCAGCAATAAAACAACAGTGGACGTAGGCCATTCATATAAGGCTGAACCACTTTAAAAATCTTTTGTCTCATTTATTTATCTATGATTGAATTATTAGAGTGATCTAATTTTTTACATCAACAGATTGGCGTCGTCTGTGGGAAACGACTGGTAATATCGTTCTCTCACCAATAACAATCCAATACCAATGGCTGATATACCTGAATCCAGTAATCGAAACACTAGAACCCCTCCAAATCCATCTGCTCCACCAATTATTCCAGATCTGACTGGAATGATGGCAAATCTGGCTCAGGGCCAGACCGTCATGCAAGAAACGATGCGACAACTCATCCAAACCCTCCATGGCGGTGCGCCAGCCCGTTCCTAATCACGAAGCATTCAAAGAAATATCCGTGCGCCTTCTGTGCGTACTTTGCGTACTAACTCATATCGCAATGAGGAATCTGAATATTTTTCTTATCAACCTGGACGAACTTCGTCAGTGCGAGCCACAGATACTGAACAACATGTCACCCTCTCCCCAGAAAGGGCCAGTGCATTGGAAAGATTAAGTAGGGCCTCTCCTTTTGATCGATTAGGCCCTAGGAGGAACAAAAGTCCTCTTAATGCAGCGTCGAGGAGCTTTCGACGACCATCAGATTTAAGGGAAGGATCTGCCCAGTGGCGACTAGTTGCTCGTCAAGATGGATCCGCTGACCGACCAACTGCTCGTCAAGATAAATCCCAGGAAGCGACTTCAACGCGATCAGTTGCTCGAACCAATAGGCCCGAGGAAGGGAATGATGCATAGAAAGGATCTATTCAAAGGCTGGAGGATAGATTAGGGGAAATAGCTAAGGCTAAGAACCCTCTACAACGAACCTTTGTTCGAGGAACACCTTTTGTCCAGGACATTGTTGATTTTCCAACACCATCAAAGTTCAAAGAACCTGTTGTGACTCCCAAGTATGATGGGAAGACTGACCCTGTCCTTCATATAGAACAATATCAAGCTGCTGCCGACATCTATGCTGTCCCAGACGAGATGAGATGCAGGGCATTCTCGGGAACTCTTACCGGATCTGCTCAGATATGGTATAATAATCTTCCTCGGGGTAAGATTTCAACTTTTCTTCAACTGACCGAGTTATTCATTGGGAATTTCTGCTTCGGAGAAAAGCTAGTTAAACGAGTAGCACATTTGTTAAGTGTTAGACAAAAAGATGGTGAGAGTATTAGAGACTATATAACTCGTTTTAATAACGAGAAGCTCGAAGTCATTGATTATGAGGAGAAGACAGCGATTACTGCTTTGATGAGTGGACTGCTACCAAACAAGTTGTACTACACTTTGGCCAAAGACCCACCTCGAACCATGTCGGACCTAATGGGAAAAGCGTCCAAGATTATGAATGCCGAGGAGGCTATGTCTGCGAAGAAGAATATGGACTCCAAAGAAACCAAGGGGGAAGGTGATAAAGCTAAGAAGAAAGAGCATAAGAACAATGGTGGTGACAAACATTCCAAAAGTAGGTCGTCATGGGAGGTCTTGAAGAAATTTGATAATTACACGCCTTTGAAGGCAAATATCAACCACGTCCTAAAGGAAATTAAGAACAGCGAGGAGTTAAACTGGCCAAAGAAAATGAAGTCAAACCCTGACACGAGGAATAAGGAGAAATATTGCGAGTTCCATAAGGATCATGTCCATATGACCAAAAATTGCATAGCTCTTCAGAACGAGATTGAAACACTCATCCGACGAGGAAAGCTAGCAAAGTATGTTGATCGGGGAGGCGAAAGAAGAAACAATGACCGAACTAGAGAGAGGTCTAGATCTCCTCGTCGGGCAGAGGAGAAAAAGAAGAGAAACCATGAAGATGATCCAGATGATGACCCCGATCTTCCCAAAAAACCAAGGCATCCATAACGAGAGGTATTTTCAATACGCTTTGGGTCATTTGATTGTAATGTCATTACAGGAGGAGATGCAGGAGGAGGAAAACTTACTGCAGAAAGAAAAGATTACCTCGGAGAGGCTCAAGCTTGCTCGTACATTCAGCGAATAAATTTAGTTGAGAAAGATCGCCCGAGAAAGGTGAACAAAGAAAAATTGGTCATTGGGCTTTCGAAGAATGATCTTGTAGGAGTTTTATATCCTCATGATGACCCACTAGTGATCAAAATGAGAATGAAGGAGGTAATGATTTCAAGAGTACTGGTCGATAATGGTAGCTCGGCAGACATCATGTTCTACTCGTGTTTCGATAGTCTAAATTTAAAGCTATCTCAACTGGAGCCTTACCACAGACCTCTCATCGGTTTTGCTGGCGAGAAAGTGTTTCCACTTGGGAAGATCAAGTTGGATATATTCATTGGTACGTGGCCTGCTTGTCGGACAGAAAGAATACTCTTTTTCGTGATGGATAAGAATGTCCAGTCATCGTACAATATCATCATGGGAAGAGTAGGGTTGAAGAAGTTCGAGGTTGTACCATCTATAGTGCATCAATGCCTAAAATTTCCAACAAACTTTGGAGTAGGAGTTATGAAAGGTGATCAGAAAGTAGCTCGGGAGTGCTATTATTCATCCGCCGAGCAAGATGAATTGGAAGAATCAAAGAAAAAGACTACTACTTATCAAGTGGATGAAGGTGCATAAATTGAAACCTTGGATCCTCGGGATGAGTCGCAACTCGTGAAAGGTCAAGTGGTGGAAGCTACTGAAAATATCATTCTAGACGACGAACACCCTGAACGAACTACTCAAATAGGTTCATCATTGGAAGCCTCACTAAAACAAGAATTGATAACTTTCCTTAGAAGCAGGAAAAAAACTTTTTCCTGGAGTCATGAAGATATGCCTGGGATTGACCCAAACTTCTTATGTCACGAGCTCAATGTGAATAAGTAGATCAAGCCTGTGAAGTAGAGAAGAAGAGTATTCAATTCCGAGAAGAATCAAGCTATACAGGAGGAAGTCGAGAAGCTCCAGAAAGCTTGTTTCATTGAAGATGTAAAATATCCAGATTGGTTAGCCAATGTGGTGATGGTAAAGAAGAAAAACAACAAGTGGAGGATGTGTGTAGACTTCACCGACCTCAACAAAGCATGCCCAAAAGATCACTTTCCACTGCCCCGAATTGATCAACTGGTGGATGCTACCTCGGGACACAAGTTGCTGAGCTTTATGGATGCTTATTCTGGTTATAATCAGATCAAAATGAAACCTGAAGACAGGTAGAGTACTTCTTTCATTACCCCTAGGGGAACTTATTGTTATAATGTTATGCCTTTTGGTTTAAAAAATGCAGGTGCGACATATCAGAGGCTGATGAACAAGGTCTTTGCTGAACAAATCAGTGAGAATATGGAAGTCTATGTTGACGACATGCTGACAAAAAGCAAGAAAGCTACCAATCATCTAGTTGACTTAAGTCAAACTTTTGATCAACTAGATAAATATCAAATGAAGCTGAACCCGACAAAGTGCATATTTGGAGTACGAGAAGGCATGTTCCTCGGGTACATTGTCAATCAACGAGGCATTGAAGCAAATCCTGAACAGATTAAAGCTCTATTAGGGCTGCGATCTCCAACAACGAAGAAGGAAGTATAGAGTCTCACAGGACGAGTAGCAGCACTCAACAGATTTGTGTCACGAGCAACTGATAGATGTCTCCCATTCTTCAAGACACTCAGAAAAACTTTTGAGTGGAATAATGAATGTGAGAAGGCCTTTCAAGACTTGAATAAATACTTGGGAGCACCTCCACTGTTGTCCAGGCCGGTGATGGGAGAAAAATTGTATTTGTACCTTGCAGTGTTCGAGAATGCAGTTAGCTCGGCGTTGATCAGAGTGGAGAATGGAGTACAAAAGCCAATTTACTACACAAGTAAGGCCTTTCGAGGAGCAGAGATCAGATATCCGAGACTGGAGAAATTAACACTGGCGCTGATTGAGGCGAGTAGGAGAATGAGGCCGTACTTCCAGGCTCATACTATGGTAGTATACACCGATGTGCCATTTAGACAAGCCCTTAATAAGCCAGAGAAATCAGGGAGATTGATGTACTGGGCAATAGAGCTCGGAGAATATGATATAATTTATGAACCCAGATCATCATTAAAAGGGCAGGCTGTAGCAGATTTCATAGCGGAGTTCACCTATCCTGATACCCCCGAGGAGCAAGAGTTGCTCGCTGATCAACCTGTGGATGTTACAGGATCGACAGACACTCGCTCAGAAGAACTCCGGTTTGTAAGAGGGCAAGTGGATGTTATAGGATCATTAAATTCGAGCTCAGACCAACCTCGGTTGGTAAAAGGGCAAGAAAAGGTGATCGATGAGGAGCGAGAAAAATCCAGGGAGGATGAAAGGAAGCAGCAAATATTTCACCGAGGAACTCTGACTGATCAAAAATTTGAAGACGAGTTACCTATATGGAGGCTATATGTAGATGGCTCATCTTGCACTGCAGGATGTGGCGCGGGGATAGTTCTAAGCACTCCAGACGAGGTCAACATGGAATACGCTTTGCGTTTCCAATTCAAAGCTTCCAACAATGAGGCTGAATATGAGGCCATGATTGCAGGGCTTAATTTCGCAAAAATTATGGAGGCACAACAAGTTGTGATTTTAAGTGACTCTCAATTGATTGTAAACCAAATAATGGGAGTATATGCAGTTAGAGGAGAATTAATGATCTGATATCATGCAAAGGCAAAGGAACTGTTATCAGAATTTGCTACTATTCAGATGGTTAGAATACCAAGAATGGAGAATGCGAGAGCAGACGCCCTAGCTCGACTAGCATCAGTTACTCGCACCGAGCTACGACGAACAATCCCAATTGAAGTGTTAGCTGGTCGGAGTATAGATGAAGATCTGAGGATGAATTTTATCACCCTTGATTTAGGACCATCTTGGATGGATCCCATCAGGGTATATATCGAGGAAGGAGAGTTGCCAACTGACAAGCTTGCAGCCAAGAAATTAAAGTTTAAAGCTGCTCGGTATGTACTAACTAATGGTGTTTTATATAGACGAGGAATTATGGCAGGTTTGCAAAGATGTGTACATCCCACCGAGGTGAAAGATTTGATTGAAGAGATCCATGAAGGGTCTTGTGGAGCACATGTAGCAGGTCGGACACTTTTATAAAGAGTGATGACGCAGGGATACTACTGGTCGGCGATGAGGGAAGATTGTATAGCCTATGCCAAGAAATGTGACAAGTGCCAGCGCTTTTCCTCCATCCAAAGAACGCCACAAGCATTGTTGACACCCATAACTTCCCCTTAGCCATTTGCCATGTGGGGAATTGATTTGGTTGGACCACTTCCAACGACCCGAGGAAGGTTCAAGTACCTCATCGCCGCAGTGGATTATTTTACTAAGTGGGTAGAAGCTGAGCCACTCATTGATATGACCTACGAGAAGGTGTACCAATTTGTTTGGAAGAACATCATTTGCCGATATGGTCTTCCTCATGCTTTCATCATAGACCATGGAACACAATTTGATAACGAGGAGTTCGCTGCCTATTGTCATTAATCAAACATTTTGAAGGTTCATTCAGCACCAGGCCATCCTCAAAGCAATGGACAAACTGAAGTGACAAACAGAACGCTGCTGAATGGTTTGAAGAAAAGATTGGATGATGCGAAAGCAAAATGGATCAACGAGCTACAATCAGTACTTTGGGCTTACCGAACTACTTCCCGAGTAGCAACTGGAGAATAACCATACATGCTGGCATTCGGAAGTGAAGCTGTCATACCTGCCGAGTTGGGCCTCCCAACACACAGGCTACTAAATTTCAATTCCCCTGTCAGCGACTTAATGAGAAGACTGGATTTAAACATGCTCGAGGAAGTTAGAGAAGAAGCAGCCATTAGAAATGCTGCTTACCAGCAGAGAACAACTTTGTTCTACAACAAGAGGGTGAAGAAGTGCGACCTGAAAGAAGGAGACTATGTGCTGAAGAAAGTAGTTCAAAAGCATAACAAACTAGAAGCAAACTGGCATGGACCATACCGAGTTATAGAAGTTGTTCGACCAGGAACTTATCGAATAGCAACTTTAGAAGGCGAGGAGTTTAGAAATGCCTGGAATGCAGAGCACCTGCGCAAGTATTATCAGTGATGTATATGTAACATAGTTTCCATCAGTATGAATAAAATGAAAATATTCTGCAAGTCTCTCTGTTTATTGAAAAATTTTCGGGGAATACTAGTGCTATGCACTACTCGGCAAAGCTCGGCAGACTACTCAAAGAAAATATTCCAAACTGTACCAACATAGTTGGTTGACGAGGAGAAAATATTCCAAACTATACCAACTTAGTTGGTCGACGAGGAGAAAATATTCCAAACTATACCAACTTATTTGGTCGACGAGGAGAAATATTCCTAAAAATGCCAACCTGTTTGGCTAGGAAACGAAATATTCCAAACTGTACCAACATAGTTGGTCGACGAGGAGAAATATTCCTAAAAATGCCAACCTGTTTGGCTAGGAAACAAAATATTCCAAACTGTACCAACATAGTTGGTCGACGAGGAGAAGATATTCCAAACTGTACCAACATAGTTGGTCGACGAGGAGAAAATATTCCAAACTGTACCAAGTATGGTTGGTCGGGGATAAAAACCCACTAACTTTAGTTGGTCGACGAGGAGAAAATATTCCAAACTGTACCAACATAGTTGGTCGACGAGGAGAAAATATTCCAAAATTTACCAAGTATGGTTAGTCGGGGATCAACTTTCACTAACTATAATTTACTAAGTATGGTTAGTCGGGGATCAACTCTCACTAACTATAATTGGTCGACGAGCACAATTTAACAACCTTAGTTGGTTAGAAAAAATTTTAAACATTTTTATACTCATTACTTTATTATTAAGTGATCGAGTAACATTACTGATACTTGTAAACTTTTTTATTCCTAAGTTGGTCGACAAACAACACAATATTGTTATCTTTTTAACTTATACATATGCACAGATGTAAAGTATTTGATAACTACAAGATAATAGCAATTGAGATTTGCAAGCAAGAATGAAAATTTTTCATTAAATTCAAAATAAATTACAAGTTACATTGATGATAAAATGAAAGTTACATTGATATGTATACTAACTGTTACATTAAAAATTCTATTATATTGGTCTTTTCCCCTCAGCTTTCGATACAGGTTCCTCGCCAGCAGGCGGATCATTGAAAGATTGAGGAGAATTGATGAAGTTCAAATCCTTCAGCATCCTGACGTTCATCACAAAAGTTCGATCTAGAAGATGCTCCGGACGAGATACCTCAATTTGAGAATGTAAATTATAGTCACCGAGGTATTTTGAAATTAAGCTTCGTGGAATGGCCCGAGCAGGGATCCACTCCATCTCCAGGATGTATGGTGGCACAGGCAGGTCAAGCAACCCGGGATCATGGTAGTCCCATAGATAGTGTCCTTGTTCGAGCTTCAGCACACCTAGGGCATTCAGCCAGCCTTGCTTGTAGCCCTCATTATTGGCATTCTGGATACGGTCGTCCAAGTGGAATAATGCTTCATTGTATCCAGCCATCCAAAACTCCCTAGGCTGTTTATGGAATTGATATGTTAGCTTATCTATCTTCTCGTGAAGACTCTTGATGAAAAGCTCATTAGTCTCCAACACTGATTTCTTTACAGAGAGTTGTTTTTCCACGTCTCTAATTTTCTTTGACATGTCAGACAAAGATTGGTTCTTAGCCATTAATTGGAAGGCTTTGTTCTCTAAGGCAGATGCTGTCCTCTGTTCCTCGACCAGCACCCGAGCTGCTCTTCCTCATCCCCGAGGAGCTCTTGCTCATCCCCGAGGAGATGTGGAAGGGCCCGACCTTTTCAAGGTGTCCAACTCTTGCCTCAATTTGGCATTCTCAACCTCTAAAAATGAAAATCCCTCATCAGTCACTGGGATTATAGCTGTTGAAGAAGAGGCTGCAGACTTCAACTGTGCTAGCTCTTTATGCAAATTGTTATTCTCTCGCTCCAACAGCTCGGCAATCTGTCTACATGCTTCAACTTCACCCCTTAGAGTTCTCTCCCTGACATCGTACCCACCAAAGAGCTTCTCGTAGCCCTTCTCGGCAGAAAGCTGCTGATACCTCTTCTCATACCCCTCATGCAACAGGGCAGTTGATTCCTTGTACTGATTCTGAAGGTCTTCTAGGGTACATTGAAGATCCTTGATCATTTCGTAGTAAGCCACATTATTGGCCACAGCTCGGTCAAGTAAGCACTTCAGGTACTGATAAGCTTCAACTGCCTGCTCTGAAGCATCATAACCAAGGATGTCGGCAACTTCTGATGCACTCAAGTCTGTGTGACCAGCCTTATAATATTCATTACATTGTTTCATCAGCTTTGTATCATTGGCAGATAGCAGATCCATCGTGGCCAGAAACTAGCAGAGAAAGAAAAAGTAATCATCAAAAAGAAGATCAAGACAGAGTACAAATAGAAAAGAGACAATCGTATGGAAGAAAAGAACTCAAGTTTTATTAGATCATGAAATTTGAAGTTACAAGTTTTGAGTTACATTTGACAAGCAAAAAGAGAAATATAAAGAGAAAACCGAACAACACTACACCTTTTCCTTATCTCCCAAAACCTTCTCGGGAGGTTGGGAAGAGGAGGCAGGTTGCTCGGAGGGAACTGTGACTTGTTCGGAGAGCACCAGCTGCTGCTCGGAAGAAGAAACTCCTTGCTCGACAGCATGCTGACTGGTTAGGGCATGTTCTCCCACTACCATTGAAGACTCCTCAGAGGTAGCTTCATCCTTTTCTAATTCTTCTATAGTAGGAGGGGGACCAGGGATGTGTCTCTGGAAGAGCTCGGATGACTCGTCGACCTTCAATTCCTGAAGGGCAGCAACCCATCCATCCCTGAAATACTTTACACTGCCATAATCCACTTGAGAGACCATGGAAGCACATCCCTTATCCCAACCTTTGTCCCAGCCAGAGCTGAAGGACTTCTTCACGGCAGCTTTCCTTTTGGCCTTCTCCAAGGCAAGCTTCTCGGACAGCAAAACATCAGCAGCCTTTGGTTTTTGTTCAGCTTCCTCCTTCTGCCGAGTTATTTCCTGGAGTTGGACCAACCTCTCCTCAGCATCTTTGAATTTATTTTCAAATTCCCCAGCAGTCTTGAGCTTCACATGGAGCTCATTATTAGCCTTCTCCAAGGCATTCACTTTCCTCTCCAAATCCCTGGAGGCCTCAGCAACCCGAGTTTTCTCCTGCTCGGAGGAAGCAAGTTTCTTCTCCCAGACTGCTTTATCAGTATCGTACCTCTGGTGAGATTCCTCCAAGGACTTGGTAGCTTCTTCCAGAGCTCCCTCCACACTGGACGAGGAGCAAGAAGCTTTGATTGCTTCATCCTTCTTAAGGATTATGTTGAGGCAGCTCGTCAACTGTAAACAGAAAGAGAAAGCAAAGTCAGAAACAAAAATGAGAAATAACAAAGGAAAATATGAAAAGTTCAATGAAAAGGTACTTACTGAAGCAAGATGACGAGCAGCCAAAGAAGTAACCATATCCCGAGTAAGGTTATCTTCATTACCTTGCACCTCGATAATGGTCAAGTACTTTACCGAGCTCATGTCAGAGCTCGGGGGAAAAGATGTGGGAACCTTAGTCCCAGCAGCAGGGGGCTGAATTGTGGTGTCAGCCAAATTGACCGAGGAGCTCTTCTTCAGCCTCCTCGGGGGAACAGGTACAACCAAGGAAGAATCCTTGGTCGGTGATATCACAATCACCTTTTCAGGAGCAGCAGAGCTACTCGGAGCCACTGCGGGCTTATCAGCAACCTTCTCGGAGACTTTAGCAGGAGCAGCTGGAGGATCTGCACCAGTCTTCTTTGTCCCCTCCTTTGGGACATCAATCTTAATCCTTTTTACCTCCCCAGAGCCGGAGGCAATTTTCTCAAACAGAGCAGGAGTCCTTCTCTTCTTCATCCTTTCGCTCAACGGAACGTGAGATTCTGGCGAAGAACTTGCAGAGGGTGGTACTGGCTCTTCTTCACTGATCACTGGACGAGCAGTGAAAGAAGTTGTATAGATCTTGTATTGGATCAGATAGGAGGCTGATCGAATGTGCTCGTCAGCAACCCTTTGATGTAGACCCCAGATAAGTCCCAAATGCCTTAGATTGACATTTGTTTCCTTTGGGCACTTTCTCTTGCTATCAACTGCAAATAAACAGAAATTGTTATCAGTAACACATTTTATCAAACATAAAACAAACATGATTTCAAGATAAATAAAATAAAAATAACCTATCCCATTGCCATAAGGAGGGCATCTGGGACCCTGGTAAACCTCATCTCCGATTAAAGGAGGGTGTTGCCAATTTTTTACAACAACCCCATGTTCAAAATAATCTCTGTTGGCATCAGGAAGATTGACTACTAAGGCTCTATTTATAAACCTATTTTTTAAATAATAAATATTATCATTAACTGCCCATCTATAGCAGTACATGATTTCTGGAATCCCTATACGAGTTCCATGCACTTGATTTAATTTATACACCCCATTAACTATTCTCCAGGTGTTGGGGGCTATTCGTGCAGGAACAACATCAAAGTACTGACAGAATTCCAAACACAGAGGATTTGGTGGAAAAGAAAATCCACACTCAGCAAAAAAGAGACTGGGGAACCAATGTCCCTCAGCCAAATTGAAATAATTAGAAGGCTCAGAAAGCTCTTCCAAGACAACCCAAGAGGGAATGGAAAAATCAGATCGAAATTTGTCAAGAGACTCAACTGGGTAAACCATGATGATGAATTAAAAGAAATGAAGAAGAAGAAAGAGGATCTTACAGAAAAAAGACTGAAGCTGTTGACAATGAACGACGGAAGAGATGAGCGCACAAGAGAGTAGAAGACAATGAAAAACTCGAAGATGAAAATTTGAAAAGATAGAAGACGATGGGAGTCTCTGTGAAGTTTAAATACCTTGCCTTGGGAACTGGCAAAATAATGATTACAAAAAAGATGATTACGTTACCGGCGGCTAAAAAGCATTAAATATTGACGCGGGAATCAAAGCGAATAACAGCGGCTAAAAAGGCGAAAAGTGACGCGGGAACCGAAGCGAGCAGAAAAGTCCAAAAAAGCATGATTCTATGAATTGGGATGGAGAAATAAATACAAGGGAGATGATCCTAAAAATCAGGAAGAACTATTTAAAGCTACCGTATTTCGAGATAGAATGTTCCATACTCCTCAAATTTTGAAATATGAAACATTGGGGGCTTCTGTTGATACCAAATTTAATCTGCTGACTTGGATCAATCAAACAAAGACACGTGGCTATCTACACGGCAACAACAAGAACTTCCGAGATAATCACACGCTCCGAGGAACCATGTTACTCCGAGGAACTCATACGATCCGAGGAACAGACCTCACCGAGGAACTCGTACGCTCCGAGGAACAGACCTCTCTGAGGAACTCTTGAATACCAGAAAGCTTAGGCGGTCCGAGCTACTCAGGCGGTCCGAGCTGTATCTCGAACAGAACATTAATTGATGAATAACCAACAGTTCAACTGGTTCATTAAATGCTTATCATTTAGACGCACACGCTTAAAGGGCATTAAATGTATTACCCTTTCATATGTATATCATTTAATGTATCACCCTTTCAGATGACAGCCTCAGGGCTATAAATACGTTGTACAATCCTCATTGTATGAGGGAGAGGTGATTCTGAATCCAAACTTTGGGATCCATAACGCAATTTCTTGTAATCGAGAATTCCCAAACACTCAGTAAGAAAACAACAATGGACATAGGCCATTCATATAAGGCTGAACCACTTTAAAAATCTTTTGTCTCATTTATTTATCTGTGATTGAATTATTAGAGTGATCTAATTTTTTACATCAACAATGAAGTAAAATTTTTATTCTTGTGAATTCATCATCAAGAGTACAATTGTACCAAAGTGGCAGTCTAAGAAGAAGTGAATTGATATTAAGCATGTGATCGTAGGATAAAGTATATGTTTTATACATTATCTACTGCACATCTAATGAATAAAATATTAACGCAAATGTAGGCCCATTCATGGGAAGAACAATGTAAATCTACGAGTCCATTCATTCTTATTTCTCCTCCTTTAATTTGATATCCATTACATTGTGATTACGAATTAATTATTGACACAATCTTTGATTCATTCTCATCTAAATTAAGTATCAATAAGAATTTTAACATCTATATTATACCTCTAATACGGTATTATTAGAGGTGTAAATGCAAATTAATACCTCCTCAATTATAATTATGATTTTGAGTAATCAAAGATCTCTTTTTTATATTCCTCTTCGATCCAACTCCAATTAAAACCCTCTTCCCATTCCGTTTTCGATATTCCTTTACTAAGTCTTTCACTATTAATATCAATCGCAAGCTCTCCATTCCAACAACATCAACTGACAACCAACAAAGCATAGCCACATGTTTCAGGCTTAAGAACGCAAATATAAGTACACAATAAGAGGAACAACACCATATCATGATTTATTTATTCATTCATTCAGTTTTTTATATTTCGGGTATTCTCTAAATCCCTCTTTACTTTAATGGGTTTTGTTCACTGTCTGCTCAATATCGTTTATTATGCAACCATTCTACTTAATTCACCCAACCCAATAATTTGTTCACACACCCAATTGCTTAAAAATTTGTTCTTTGATAATTCACCCTTTCTTTTCCCTTTGTTTAATTCTTTAATATGAGTTACATATTCTACTGAGAATTAATATCTGTCACTTTTTCCCCCCTTTATATCTTTTTCATTAGAATGTTGAATATCTTATACATTGTATTAATAGGGAAGTTGTCTAATTAATTTCTTTCAGATATATTGTTTATGAGAAATTTTTTCTGATTTGTTAATGGTGTACTAAGTTATATATTTAGCATAGGCAAAGCTTTTATCTTCTTTTTCCAATGTTTTTGTGAAGGCATCTCTGAAAGCAATATTTTATGAAGCCATCAAAATGACATGGTCGTAGAAAATGACAAGAAGATCCATGTTGTGCCGAATCAAGTTAATTTTTATGGTTATTTGTTGGTATGTTGCTTTTTTAATATGGTGTTCGATTTAGATTAGAATAGATCATGTTCAAGCTGTAATTATTGAGTCTTCTTCAATTCCTAATTGCTGTAATATTTCAATTATTGATTGAAAGAATTAAAATTTAGTCCTTATATGTGCAACTATTGTTTTCATGAATTTGTATTTTTAGATTTTATTTTATTAAGACAAATTTTATGTTTATTGAGCTTAAAATAATATGCTGTCATGACTCTAATTTAATAGACCACTTAGGTAAGAAATTCAATTGGTTGTTTTCAAACTTAAGGTCTATTATTCAATTGAGCTTTGAATATTCACAATCCTCTTAACAAGTCTTAATATGCAACATTCCTTCTATTATGCTTTTTTATAAATTTTATTTGTTTTATATTTTAAGCTATAATTTTAACCATTATTTTAATGCATTGTAAATTATTCACCCCTAACAAGGAGTCTTAGAATGAAAAAGTTTGATTTATGGTTGGTTCCTAATTTGATATGTTGAAATTTTTTCTGCATATTTTTTTAAAACATTTATCAAAGTTAAAAACTATTTTTTTAAACAGTTAAACATCAAGGGGATTTTGGAAACAAAATACTTTTGTTGAGAAAAAATTTTACACGGTTATTTTTTTCTATCATTATTCTTTGAACACATATCATTTACATGTAATTAAATAATATATATTTTTCATATTTATTCGTACGATACATTTGCATCCACGCATTGCACTAGTTCCATGCTAGTTTAATATTAATGGATTTGTTTAACACCTAACATAAATAAAATATGGGATTGAAGTACACAATTAAACATGGATACTCTTCCTCGCATTAATATTCTATCAACAAAATATATAGAGAAAATAATTAGTGATGGCTAGCTGCCCCAATGATTATCCTAGATCTCTAAGAAGAGTGCTAATTTATAATTATTTTTTAAATACTTTTATATTAATCTTGATAATTATATAGTTTTAGAGTAATTACTTGAAATGTATAGAGAATATGAGTTACACCCAATAATTATTAAAGGGAATATCTAAGAGCACCACATAAATTGCGTCAAAGTAACACAAGGAAAATAAATCAGATTTTTTCTAAGGGCCACCACCTCATATATATTTTTTTTACTCAATTACAACACAAAATACCACTGCATCCACTACACCCCTAACTCTTCATTTCTTTTTTTATCCACTATACTACAAATTCTCCCTTTCTCATCTTCACTTCACCCAACAAGTTTACCACCATTAATGCAACCAACCATCTTCAATAACATTATTAAATTTTTGTTCCTATGGTCCCCACAATCCATTACTAAAGTTCCCCCTCCCCCCCCCCCCCCCCCCCCACACACACACACCAACCATCTACAACAACATTATTAAATAACCAGGGTTTGTTATTATAATATCCAAATACTAATGGATATTCCACCATTAGATAATGACAACACCTCAAAAGAAAATGATAGCTCTACAACCCCTATTTTTTAGCTAAATGTTGGGTGCCATTATATATATATATTTGTTTATTCATAAGGGGATTTCTAATGGCACCGCATAAATTGCTTCAAAATACCACAAGGAAAATAAATCAGATTATTACTAAGGGCCAACACCTCTTATATATATATATACTAGCGTATGCCCATGCCTGAATGCACGAAGAAATTTTCCAAAGTACGTAATCGCGAAACGACGACAATTTTTCAAAGTACGTAATAGCAAAACGCAAAAAATTCGAAGTGTAATTTTAAAACAATGTCAAATAGTCTAATAACATTCAAATAGTCTAGATTCATCAAATAAATTCACATATAATACGAAATATACAATATCCATCCATCGAATTCACATTGTGTCTCAAAAAAATAAAGTGTCAAATTTTTAAAAAAATTGAACATAATCTCCTTTGTTTATGGAACTATTCACCCTACTTAACAAATAACAAATAGTCCCACATTCAAATTGTCTAAATTCTTCAAACAAATTCACATATAAAATGAAATATACAATATTCACCAATCAAATTAGCTGTCTCAAAAAAAGAAAGTGTTAATTTTTTAAAAAAATTGGACATAATCTCCTTTGTTTATTGGACTATCCACCCTATTTAAGGGGTAACAACAAATCCAACAAATTAAAAAAAAATCACAAATTCGAAGATGGGAGCTAGAAGGGCAGGAAAGGAGAATATGAATTTATTCTTTCTATGGGACTTCTTCAAAATGTCTGTGTCGTGGTGCTTCTATATTAGGTGCTACTACCGTTGTCTTCCCATCCTTCTTCCCACCTCTGGCCATTATCACTCTCTCCCTCTCAGTTTTCTGTACGATTTGACAAACAATAAACATAATTAATCAGTTTCTCGAACAAAGATACAATCACATAAGTAAGTATATAATCAGTAAAATGAAATATACAATCACATCCAAATTGTCTAAATTCAAAATTGATTCAGCCGGATCCAATTGGATTACCTCTTTTATACAAAAATGTAGTTTCGAGTTTGATCCCATCATATATGGTCTACAAATAAAACAAATAACAATATTAGGAAAAATGAACTATTTGAACAGGTGTATTACACCCAAGAAGTGTTATTGCATCTATTCTAAACTAAAAAATGACATCACTTCTCTTTAGCTTAGATTTCTCTTGCTATTGATTATCAACCGATGCATATTCATATATGCCATATGCATATATGCGGTTGCATCTAATGGTAGACATCTACTTTGGTTTTTTTCTTTGATCTAACCTCTTTATCAGCTTGCCCTCTCTTCACTATATGCACTTGAACTTGCATTACTTCTCAGTACATGGCAATTGGGAAAATGAAATTTGATGTCTCTTCCATTCAAATTGATGTCAGCTTGCCCTCTCTTCACTATGGACAACTTATGGTCTGCTGCTGCTACTTGCACTCTCTTAACGTTGCATAATCTTTGTTGACCTGCAAAATAAAATTCAAATCAATTCAATTTTTACACAGGATGAATGCAACACAATCACCTGCTTACCATGAAATAAAATTTGCAACCTTCAAGTCTTTCTCCAATTATCTTTACCAAATGCATCCCCTTCACCTGCCAAAACAAAACACCTCGTTCAGAATTAACATGATTTTGATAAATGACCTGATAGAATTAGACCGTTCATGCCAAATATTAAACAGAAAACAAAGTAACTAAAATGTAATACCTTCATAATTGTAGGACCTTTCCATGCATTCGTAAGGAATATAATAGAATCAAGGAAATCAATGGCATGCCAGTAAATTATATAAAATAAGAAATATCTCAACATAAAACTATAGTTGAAAGAAAACTCGTAAAAGTATAACAAAGAACTGCATTTGCATATATGCAGCTACATATATGCTGCTACATATATGCAGATCATATATGCGTATTCAAGCAATAGGCAACAATCGTGGTGGTAGTGCACCTTCAGTCACTGTGTATTCAAGAATTAAGCAACTACGCACCCACCCTTTAAGATACAATTTTATAAAACAATGAAGATGCGAGGGCCAAGATTATTGTTAAATTTGGTTAGTTCAATTTGTCCAAAAAAATGTTAAGTCGTCCTTTGAAAATGATGTGCTCCAGAAAATGAGATGTACCATTTGTTAGTTGAATGCCCTTTGAAAATGAGCTCCAGAAAATGAAAGTCATAACCATAACATGAAAGAATATAAATGAATGGTGTACTAAACAAAGTTGTTATGGAGGCTGCTTTCAGTGTACTCCCAAGCTACTTTTGCCCCTCTTGTACTCAGCCCATCCTGCCACCGCCAGTTCTCTTTCTTCGTATTAAAAACATAAGAAATAATTACTATAAAACATAAGAAATAATGTTTAACATTAAAGCAAAGATAACTAAACTCAAAAATACCAAAATACTAAATATAACTCAATGTATACCTACTTACATCGAAGGCAAAATAGAGTATAACTAAATTTATAACTATTGATGGACTTTGGGACAGAGAACTAAACAGAGGCCATTAGTGTCTCGCAAACATACAATCATGTCGCAAATATCACCAAATATTCAACTCAGAAAAAACATGTATCACAATAGACAATTCCAAATTTAGCACATATTTGTTAGGAATCTATCAAATTCAAAATAATAGCAGGGGATGTTAATTGCTCCCAAATATGTACTGCTAGCTATATGCATAGAGATAATAGCGGGATATGTGGATTTCTCACAAATATGTACTGCTAGCTATATGCATAGAAATATATCTATATGAACCACACATATACTTTTATTGTTGGGTTCATATATCAATTAACTATATGAACCATACATATATGCTAAAAAATAATTAACTATATGAACCATACATATATGCTAAAAAATAATTAACTATATGTACTGCGAGTAATAAACATGGGTTAGTACACCATTCATATATGGTAAAAAACATTTAGGACACTTTTATTGTTTGATCAATTCCCGATTTGAATTCCTTCAAAACATCAATGCCATTTCATATAATAACACATTAGTTTTACCAATGATTAAGCTTGACTCATATGATACATATTGTTTCGGAACTCTAGAGAAATGGAGTGTTTTTAGTGTCAAATTGAAAATCAGTTTCAAGAAAAGAGAACTCTTTTCTTTGATTGACTGCAGCACAACTATTTTCTTTGTGTCAACATTAATAGAATCAAAAGTTAGTACTCCATGTAGTACTAAACATATATAACATGAATAGCATAAATAAGGAACATATGTATGCCTACATATACCTCAATCCTAGAACTTAAAAAAAGGGTGAATCTGCACATTGGCAGGTACCTGCTGTGAATCTGCACAATGGCAGGTACCTGCTACTTCTACTTACATCCACATCCTTAAAATTCAAACAACCCAGTTACCTGCTAAAGCATACACCACTTGACCATCAAGAATGTGTAAACCTGTTACAATATCAAATTCAAACTCAGTTAATTGACTAAAAGCGGCGCTCCAATATCAAATTCAGTTACAATATGTTAAAATTCTAACATATAAATCAATTGGTTACGGTTTAGAATCACATTGAAGGAACCATTGGTTACAAAAACTCCTAAAAATCAAATTACCTTTCATAGCTACTTGATTGTTGCAAACATTCGCTGCTTGATTGTTGCTATAACAGCAGCCTTAGTTATAGCTCTTGATTCCTCGTAGGCACACTTGGTCTCACATTCAAGCCCATCCTGGACATTTGATAGTTGTTTCGTTGTGCCCCATTGGTTTTCAAGTTGATCTTGGGTTGGTAAAAATCTAATACACAAAAGAAGGGGATAAAAAATGAATACACAAAGTACAAAATCATTACCTAAGAAATAAAATCAAACAAAATAGTAAGCATTAGAGGATGAATAATGACGTCATAAAGTGGATTTGGACTCTGAATTACAGAAAAAGAGATTATATCTGAAAGATGAGTCCCAAATACCTAAAAGACTTGACCAAAAACACAAATCGAAGAGAACTTGAGGGAATTCAACAGATTAAAACATTTTCAACAATGAATTAAAACGATTGCCACACTGAAATCTTTGATCGTACCTATAACAAACAACAAATGACATTCCACAAACCTTAGTCTATCATTTGTTCTGCGAAATATCTAAAACCAATCCATTGATCACACAACATATCAAAAAGTGTAGAAAATAAAGCGGTTGCTCCTGCTGCTTCCACACCGAGAAATAATAGAGAAGGAACCCTAACTCCAACCTCATGTTGTGGTTGCAGTCCAAGTGGGGGTCGGATATGATAGAGAACCCCTGTTTTGAAACTGACTTGAATATGATAAGACATCTCGACGACAAACGTAGAAAGAGCTCTCTTACCAAATCTTCATCACCCGTAAATTGCTCCATCGAGACCTCCCATCTTCATCGACCGTACCCTATACAAATTTATATGAAAATTGTTAGTAGATAATACCATGATTGTTAATACCAAGTGTATCACATACCGTATCGGACCTAAAACAATATGTATAGCTGGCTCTATCGGGTTTTGCCATGTGCCGTTGAAAACTGGACTCTATCGGGTGATAGTTTGAAATTTTAATATTAACATCAAATGACGATGTTTCACTAAAAACAGAGGTATAAATGCCAAGGCTTATACCTGATTTCAGCCCTCTCCGTCTTCCTTCATTCTCTCTCTAAAATCCATCACAGACACCCCAAATGCCACATGTGAAAATGACAAAAAATAGAGAAGGGAAAGGAGAAAACATACCCTCAAAATCAAAGCAGATATCCTCAAAATGCAATTGTTATGGAATATTGCACATAAATCATCACAATGAAAAAGATTGAGGTTATAAAATTTCCAGAACATTTACCTACATCTTTTCTTCATATTAAATTTCCTACAATCCCCTACAGCCTATTTAATCCCGATAGCTCTCTCTCATAGACTTGGCCATGTGATCTAAAAGATAAAACACACCGATATTAACATAAATCACAAAAACCTTACTTTAAGGATTAAACTTGCAAATTATCAAATAGAAGAAGAAAAAAATATATATACAGCTCACTACACTAAAACCACCAAACAACACACTTACTTTGGTTAAAAAGTCCCCGAGTCATCACCGGGTCACAGCTAATAGCGGCGCCGGTGACAAATTCCTTCAAGACCTCATCAACTGGGTCACAGCTAATAGCGGGCCATAAATTCTTGGTGTGATCTGTTTGGAGTGGAATCCTCGTATTGGACGGTGATGTAGAACCTATCACCTTCGATGACGCCAGACACCGGATACACCATACACCAGGTTCGATTGAAGATTGAAAGTTCATTGAACCAAAATTCTTGGTGTGATCGGTTTGGAGTGGATGCTCCGGATTGGACGGTGATTTAGATGCCATACACCGAATACACCATAAAACGGGTTCGGTTGAAGATTGAAAGGAATTATCTTTGAGGAGAAACAGTGAGAGCATGAGATTTGGGTGTGATTTGGGTGTGGGATTGAGGATAATGTTCAAGAATAGAGAGAGATAACAGATCGTGTTGGGGGTTGTATGGGAAAGGTAAAAGGGTTTCTTTTGATGTGTTATTACTAAAATAGGGTTGTGTTTGAATTAAAGTGACATAGGATGATTAAGTAGTGAGAAGGAAAAGAGGGGGAAATCAAAATTTTAAAGGATAAAATAGGTAATGCAGAAATATAAATAGTGTTGCATTTGAAATTAATGGATGGAGATGATCTCAACCCTCCATTTTATAAAAATATGTGGGTAGGTGGCATCGATCTAGACCGTTAAAAATGTACACATTTTCAAAAACCAAGCTCCCATATATATATATATATATATATATATATATATATATATATATATATATATATATATATATATATATATATATTTCACGCAATTACAACACAAAATATCACTTTATCCACTACACTCCAAACGCTCCCTTTCTCATCTTCACTTCACCTAACAAATTTGTCACCATTAATCCAACCAACCATCTTCAACGACATTATTAGATTTTTGTTCCAATGGTCCCCACACTCCATTATTAATGTTTTGTCCCCCACACACCAACCATTAACAAAAACATTATTAAACAATTAGGGTTTGTTATTTAAATATTCAAATAGTAATGGATATTCCACCATTAGACAATGACAACCCGTCAAAAGTAAATGACAACTCTACAAATCCCATTATCAGGTAAACTTTAGGTTTCATTACATATATACATAAGGATTGAAAATTTGAAAAATCCCAGAAAATATACAGTGGTTCGGAATTAGGGACCCAATTTCAAGGCAGAAACTCGGTCTACACCACCCGAACTAGATTTATATTCTTTTTGTTTGAACGCAGTCCATTCGTTATAAACCTATCGAACTGATGCACTAAATGTGGTATAATCAACCTGAACCAGTTATACATGGTTCGTTAGATTTACCCCTAGCTGTTGATATATTTCGGTATATTTACCCTGAACTAATGAAATAAATTCGGCATATTCATGCCGAATGGAATACAAACATACAAACTTATCCAAGTGATTCAATGATGTGGTGGACCTTAGGAAACATATAATGGAATTCAAACATACAATGTAATTATGTTACCAATTACATTGCAAGTATGTTATTAAATGCAATTATGTTTTCATAGGGGTTGAAATGTTATGATTCAAATTCCATTTATTCCCACCTAATAATAATTTTACCTATGCAGGATGCCTTCATGGATTTCATCTCCCTGTTATTTGATCGGGCATTAGCGAATATCGATATACCCCATAACGGGGAAGGTGGTTCGGTGTTAGTAGATATTAGTGCTACGTTATTTACGGAGAAGGTATTATAATGTCGATTAGTGATGTAATAGATTTATATATTATAATTACAGTGTACTGATTAATTATATTTTTTATTCTCAGGTATTTCCCACTTGGCAAGCATTGGTTGCTTGGGATCAAGAGCAGTATATATGATGTATCGTGCGCTCATGAATTGGTTGTAATACCCCGTATTTCTGCATACTTGAAAATTTAATTCATTTGGTAATTTATTCATTTTAATTTAAATTACATGAGTGACGTAATTTAATTTAATTTAATAAAATAATTATATGGTTATTAAATATTAATCAAGAGATAGATATAGAGAGAGATAATGACTGATATTATGTGTTAAATTTCTAAGTGGATTGTAAATAATTTGTGGAAATTGTTATGCGCCATAGGGAGTGAGATTAGCGTAATTGGATTTATCTCAACCAGGAGTCGCGTGTAGACTAAATTTAGGCTGAGATAGGATAATTTTTAAGAGTGACTCGGATGATGATTTTGAGATCACAGATGACTCCGAAAGGGTCGAAATGGTCCAAATAGTATACCCGAGGGTGTTGATTGGGTCCAAGGACAATTTTAGACTAAACCTACACCATATGGGGCATATTAATCATTTGGCAACCAAGGGTTAAGAGACCTAAGAATTTCCAACATCTTTATCAGCATATATATGGGAGATGCTAGGGTTTAGATGTTAGAAAACCAAGAGAGGACATTAAATAATAAGGATATGCCATTTTTAATGTTTAAGGAAGGGTTCTTCAAAGATTCAAGTGATTCTTGCACCACAAACATCTTTGGAAAGAGGATTGGAAGACAATCAAACCTAACAGCAAATCACGAAATCAGATCACACAACCCAAGGCAAGTGTTTATTTGCAATTTTCCTTGAATTTATAATACCCATGTAAGATTAGGGTTTATACATCTTGATATAAATGATGAAATTGGAATTTAAGTTAATTTAAATCCAAGTTATGGGTAGGATTTAATTTTGATTGATTGTATGCATGTAGAGGTTATGAAATAAAATCATGAGTGATAATATAGATGAGAAAAATCTAGGCTTTATGTTGTGTATAAATGAAGAACATGAAAATTTAGTTTTTTGATGAATAGATGTTATGATCCATTATTGATTAGAAATCATAATGTTTTGAGGATTGTATTACGTTGGAAATCATCCTAATACATGTAGATAATGTTTCAGATAATTGGTTTGAAGTTTGGTAAAGAATCATGGAGAATTGAATGAGAAGAATGGGGAAAACGCACTTGCATAGAGGAAGAAGAAGATCTGGTGCTGTTTGAATTGATTCGGCCCCTGGGTGAATCGATTCGGTTTCCCAAAAAATGTGAAAAATCCTTTTTTAAGCCTGGAATTCCTAAATTGTTACCGGGGAAAGTCCTGGGACATTGTTAAACTATAATAAGGGACTTGAGATATTATAGCAGGCCTATGACAGGGTCGTGACTTAGTCTTATTAAGAGAATTAAGGCGAGAATGAAACGGGCTTAAATTGTGACGTAACTAATTCAAGATAAGGGGGATGAATTACAGAATTCTCAAGTGAACATAATATGTAGGTCAGTAGTGTATGATAGCGTTAACTACTGAAATGACTTATGGGGGTAACTAGGACCCTTAAAGTAGATAATAATACATGAACAAATGCGATAGTGAGAATAAACATAGCGTGATAGTACGGTGAGTATTCTAGCGATAAATAATACGTACGAAATATGATTATTAGGTTGTGTGTATACTTACTGATTTAATGTATATATAGGTTGTGTGTATACCTATTACATGATTGGTTTTAAATGTGAACATATCTATGATGCCTGCTATCACGGAGGTTCGCACGCAGTGGGCGATCCCACCTTGCCTATTTCAAGGAGGTATGGATTTGTGCCCCAGGACATAGAACTTACTGCGACTTACTATGTGTTGTGTATTAGTGAGACTGGCAAGTCGTTTGGGTACGTTAGGTATGTGCGTGGCCGAAAGTCTTAGAACTATGTTCTCCTCCATTGCCTGTTATTTTCTTTTTGGGTTCAAGGAGACATGCCGAACCAATAGTCCTTAATTTAGTACAAGAGGTACATGGAGTGATAGCAGAGTATGCCTATTTTTATGGTGTTCCTTTTAAGATACACCAAAATTATATATATATATATATATATATATATATACACCAGTTTTAATAACTCTACATATGTGTGATAGTAGACATATTGATAATGTGTATATAAATAATGAATTAAGTAGTGAACTTAATTAAATGATTAAATGATAAGAGATGTAGAATGTAACTTATGATATCAATAACATACAAGAAATGGTATTTTGAATAGCGTACTGTATAGGCAGTACGGGGACTTATAAGTGTCGATAGTCTAGATAGACAATTATGCCTAGTTAAGTTGCGTAGTATGGCTAGGTGGGCTAAGTAGAAAACTTGAGGTGTGCACAATAGTTGAGAGGTGAGGAAACTCAAGAAAGTATATGTGAACCTAACATGTGTAATCAATAACTGATTTTTAAATTGTGATAAATACTTACTAAATATTTTCAAAATATTTTGGAATCTAACCCTTGCTATAAATATTTTTCAAAACCTTTTAGGTGTCCTTCCACAGGGACACCAGACTTGACGATCTATTCTAGGGATGATTAGCTACAGCACTATGGAGGATTGAAGGACTTGATTAGATGCTTACACCATTCATTCCTAGTGTAGGATTTCATTTCAGTATCTCAGTTGGGCATGTTGCCCCATTTAGACTTTATTTATTCAGTTATTTAGTTGAGACTTATATCGGGATTTATTTACTATCTGCTAGACATATTTATTGGATTTGGATTTTGTAGTCGATGGTTTATTCGGCAAGACCTTTATTCATTTATTTATTCCTTGTGATGGTTTAGACTATATTCATTGTGTGAATGTTTTAATTTAGTTTTCTGCACATTTTTATTAATTGTGTAATGAAAGATAAAATTTTGACACCGGCTTAATTAACTAATAGTTGGTTAGTAATTAACATGATTTTCGACAGTGATGATGAGAATGAACCAAATGAAAAACCGCTTTTAATTTAATAAATGACTGATCACCTAATATTTAATTAGGCGAGGTGTCACCGATGATATTAAAGCATCAGGTTCTAGTGACCATAGGATCTATATGGCTTACTACGATATAAGCGTATCGTTCTTTTGATATAGATCCCTATTTTTAGGACTCTGATTTTTATATTCAAGTACTTGAGATATCATACTTATGCTATTAAATTTTGTATAGACTATGTACTTTTACATTTTTGGTTGTTTTCAAATGCCACCTATGAGGGAGAGAGCGAGAGAGAGAGAGACAGAGAGAGGCGAGAGTAGCGACCAGAGATGAGGTTAGAGGGGATCAGTAGGAGCAGGATGTACCTCAGCCACAACCACCACTGAGGTTAGTGATAACTACACAAGTGGCTGAGATAGTGGCCCACGCAGTCAATGCAGCTATGACAACCATAGTCGTTCATTTCCCACAAACATAGCCGCTAGTGGCACCAGCGATGCAAGTCCAACTGGGGGTGTTACCATGGCACAAAGTTAGGGAGGCTTTCTAGAAAGGCCACCCGCCAGAGTTTTCAGGGAGCTCAGATGTGATAGTAGCATGTTAGTGGAAAAAGGACATTCAACGCCACGTTTAGACTTGTGGGGGCCGTATTATAGTGGTAAGAGTCTGTTCCCACCTTAGCGCGAAGAGACACGATGACGATTGCCGAGTTCTGGGTGTAGTTTGACCACAAGTATTTTCTACCAATAGTGGAGACCAAAATGCAGAAAAAATTCAATGAGGTGACTCAGGGTGACCGTTTCATGGTAAAGTATGTGGAGGAGTTCACCCATTTGTCAAATTTTATGCCAGATGAGTTAAGTAATGAGGAATGAAAGAAAGTCAAGTTTATGGATGTACTATCCTGAAGGATCAAACAACACTTGATCGAAAACTGTGCATTGGTGACATACACAGATGTCATCAATGCCGTATTATTACACTGCATAGACCATCGCTTCCACACGGAGGGAAGCAAGGGAGGAGGTGAGCCTAGCCAGTCGGGCATGGAAAGTGGGGGTGGTTCCAGCGAAGCGCCGTAGCAACAGGCGAGCAAACATCAGGGGCAGGATTCCCAGCAGGGGATCAAGCCAATCGATTAAGAATGAAAGGGTACTGACCAGAAGACTAGGGATACAGGCAGAGTACGGAGGTCCCTAATCAGTAGCAGCAGATTCCTCAGGGTTGTCAGGGCCAAGGGAATAATGGAGGTGGCCAGCAGGGCCGAGGTTATCAGGGACAGCGCTAGGGCGAACCTTGATAGGGGTAGTAGGGCCAGAGGCAGAGACCATTTCTGGGGAAGTTCTTTATATGTGGCCAATACGGTCATAAGAGAAGAGATTTCCCACAACTGGGCAGGGCACAACAACAGGGTGATCAACAGGGGGAATAAGCTTCGTTACCTCCAGCACTAGCACCCCCATCCCCACAACAACAGCAGGGACAGATGCACTACGGTCATGTGTATCACATCTCTAACATAACCATGCCACCAGCACCTTAGGTGCCACCAACAGTTAAAGGTGTGTTTCCTATTCATGGGAAAGAGGGTAAGATTATTTTTTATAATGAGGTATCGGATTCCTTTATTGCCACTAGGTTTGCTCGAGAAATCGGTCTTTTAGAGACAACTGACACTCGCTTTATGTGTGTTGAGTCATCGTTGGGTAGTCGGAAACTTATACACTCAGTACGTAGAGGGGTATACATAATCATTAGGATTCTCAGCTCGACAATGGAACTTCTTATGTTTGATATAGTGGGATACGATGTTATCATATGTATGGATTAGTTGGCGGGTTACAGGGCGATAATAGACTATTACGAGAGGACCATACTCTTCTCCAATTAGTGTAAGGAGATGTTAGTAGTGGCGATGCCTCTTCATAGGGGAGGTTCGTGCACCTACCTATACTACATTGAGGAGGAGACCAAGCAGGGGGTAGTTATTTCGTTAGACTCGATTCCAATTGTGCAAGATTTTGAGGATGTATTTCAAGAAATGCGAGGGTTTTCACCTAGAGGATAGATTGATTTTATTATTGACATAGCACCAGGTAAGAGACCGATTGATCGAGCATCATATCGCATGGCTCCTTTAGAGATGCGAGAATTGAGGGAGTAAATTCAGTAGCTATTAGGGTAGCATTTCATTTGGCGAGGTACATCGTCGTGGGGTGCACCGGTGTTATATGTGAAAAAGAGGGATCGTTCACTTCACTTGATTGTAGACTACAGGGATCTGAATAAGGTTATGATACGGAATAAGTATCCATTACAGAGAATAGATAACTTATTCAACCAGTTGAGAGGGGTTGCATACTTCTCCAAAATTGATTTGAGATCGGGGGTATCACCAGTTGCACATTAGAGAGGAGGATGTTCGTAAGATTATTTTTCTATCGCGGTATGAGTCACACGAGTTCAGGGTAATGCCATTTGGTCTCACCAATGCACCAACACTTTTCATGGATCTCGGGGATAGGTTATTCAGTGAGTTTTTGGACCAATTTCTGATCGTGTTTACAGAATACATTATGTTTTATTCTCACACTATGGAGGAGCACATGGAGCATTTGCGTTGGGTTCTATATACACTTCGGGACCACCAGTTGTATGCCAAATTTAGGAAGTTTGGATGTTAGCTACGGGAGGTACAATATATTGGTTGTTTCATGTTTGACAAGGGTATTTCTGTTGATCCGAGTAAGGTATCGCCGATGAGGGAGTGAGGAAATCCCACGACACCGACATAAATTCGTATCTTTCTAGGGTTTACAGAGTATTATCATCGCTTCATTAAGGAATTTTCAAAGATTATAGGTTCGTTAATGATCTTGACTCGTAAGGGGATACCGTTTGTGTGGAATAATCATTGTCAGTTACCCTTTGATGAGGTAAAGGACAAATTGACACCAGCACCTATACTTGCATTGCCTAGTAGTGGGGAGGAGTACCGGGTCTACACGGATGCATCCTTGTAATGACTTGGGGGTGTATTACAGCAGGAGGAGAGGGCTATAACTTATGTGTCTCGAAAGCTAAAGCCCCATGAGAATAATTACCACACACACGACCTCGATTTGGCAGCGGTTGTGTTTACTTTGAGGATATGGAGACACTATCTATTGGGGGAGTAGTTTACATTATTCACGGATCTTAAGTCACTTCAATATCTCTTCACACAGAAGGATATGAACAGGAAGCAGAGGCGGTGGCCAAAATTCGTGAAGGAATACTAATTTGATATACAGTATCACCCTGGGAAGGCTAACCTAATGGCAGGCATGTTGAGCTGGAGATCCAATCGGGAGTTGGCAGAGGTCTGGAAGGCGAAATGGAGTGAGCTTCAACATGATGATGAGTTCGGCAGAGCGTTTATGTCAGTTTTAGCTATTACCTTTGAGATTATATTATGGGTAGTGAAAGAAAAAGTCAAGGATCAGTTCTACTAGGATAGAGTAAGAAATTTATTAGATGAGGGTATAGAGACATACTTAATAGGAGACTAGTAGCTCTAGAGAATGAGGACTTAAGGCAGGCGGTAATGACTGGGGCTCATGGGTCGAGATTTATGATACATACCGATGGGGATAAGATGTTCTAGGACATGAGGAGACATTATTGGTGGTCAGGGATGAAGCGAGACATAACAGAGTTTATCTCAAAATGTGTTACTTGTTAGTTAGTTAAGGCAAATCCCTAGAGGCCTTCAAGGATGCTACATCCATACGAGATTCCCGTGTGGAAGTGGGAGGGCATTTCAAAGGACTTTATTACCGAACTATCGACATTGCAGGGGTGTCACTATTCCATATGGGTGATAGTAGATTGACTGACCAAGGTGGCCTATTTCTTACTAGTTTGCACCAACCTTGAGACGATGCAGTAGGTGCCACTATTCATAGCAAAGACAGTTAAGCTGTATGGGGTACCGGTCAACATTGTATCTGATAGAGATAAGATCTTTGTGTCTCTCTTTTGGTAGAGTTTTTAGGAGGTCAGGGGCACAAACTTGCGATTAAGCACTGCATACCACCCACAGACAGACGGGAAGACTGAAAGAGTTAATCAAATGCAAAAGGACATATTGAGGATGTTCATCCTGGATTTTGGGGGAGGATGGGAGCGATAGCTTCCATTAGTAGAGTTTGCGTGTAACAACTCTTACCAATTTACCATCGACATGGCACTGTTTGAGGCACTTTATGGGAGACCTTATCGTTCACCTACTTGCTGGTTAAAGGTGGTGGACAACAAGTTATTAGGACTAGAGATGATACATGAGATGACTGACAAGATTGACCTAATTCGTGGATGTATTTGAATAGCTCAAGACAGGTAGAAGAGTTATATCAATGCATACCAGAGTCACGTAGAGTTAGAGGTCGGTGACCAGATGCTGGTAAATGTGTCACCCGTAAAGGGGGTTATAAGGTTCAGCAAGAAAGGAAAGCTAGTGTCGAGATTGCGGAACCTTTCCCAACTATTAAGAGAACGGGACCAGTGGCATATAGACTGGGTTTACCATAGCATCTTCAATGGATACATGACGTGTTCCATGTTGCATCGCACAAGAAGTACAGGAGGAGCGAGAGACGCATGTCCACTCAAGGAGATTGATTTACATATATATGTCTCGTACGAGGAGAGACCCGTGGCTATTCTATATCGTAGTGAGCATAAAATGTGGTCTAAGGTGGTACCAATAGTCAGAGTTTAGTGGGGATACCTGTAATACCTCGTATTTTTATGCTATATTAATTTGGGGATTTATTAAATTTAATGTGAGTTAAATATTTAATAAAAATTCAGAAATTAATTATGTTCTAATTATTAACGTGACGAGAGTTAGTAATTATGAAAAATTTGTTAAATATTACTAATAAGCAAAGTAATATATGATATTGATTATATTTAATGTCACGAGAGAATAAAATGACAATTTTGGAAATTTGAGTCGGGACGCGCCCGTGTCGCGTCGGGACTAATTATTGATAAATAAAAGTGAATATTTTATAAGTCGTTCGTATGGTCGTTTTGAGTGCGCCAACGCGTTCGGAAGGGTCAAGATAGCCAGAAAAGTGTACTCGGGGGTTTAGTTTGGGTCTCGGGGCGTTTTAAGGTCTAATTGGTACCCCGGGAGGGCATTTTGGACATTTCGCATTTTTGGGTAGTTAAACCCACGAAAATTCAATGGGTTATATCAGATATCTGGATTGTCATCTAGGGTAAGAAACTCTAAACACAAGTGATGGCCATAGGAGAGAAAGGAGAGAGCTCTCAAGGCAAATTCAAGGCCCGAAATCCACCCGTTTGCACCGCAACCACCACCAACGCGTAGGTCGCGCAACGGGCTACGCAACCACACCAAAAACATCTGCAAATCAGAACGTCGAAAATCCCAGGCAAGTGTTTATCTTGCTTATTTCGTTGGTGCAATTTTCATATTAGTTTAGGAATGATTAGGGATGAAATATATGGAAGAAAACCCAAATTGTGATAGGAATTTGCATGTAGTAAAGACTTAAACCTTATTCTGGAAGTCTTTTGTGATGTAGAAGAATAATCCACGAAATTTTGGTGTAAATAAGAAAGAAATTCTGGGATAAAACAGATTAGAATCATGATTTAGAGATTTTTAGGGTTCTTGAGTTTTAAATGAATTTCGGTATGATTAATCCATGTTTAGTGACGTAAATTGACATGCTTTACATAGAATGTGTATCATATCATGTTAGGATGTTAGTGGTAGAATTTTTGAGACGTTTGGGATCGGAAAATATGGATTTGGATGAAGATAGATAGTAGAACCCGTAACTGCAATTCTGCAGAAATCAAAATACCTGCTGGATCGATCGATCGAGCCCAGAGCTTCGATTGATCGAAGGTTCGATCGATCGAGCCCTAGACCTCGATCGATCAAGCCCAGAGCTTCGATCGATCGAGCCCCAGACCTCGATCGATCGACCCCTCCTGGCAGACTCCTAATTCCCTTTTTAAATGAATTAAATTCAATTTATCGTGAAATAATTCTTGGGCATCCTTAATAAAATGTTTTGGGAGATAGGGAAGACCAGTAGGACATGTGAATAAATTTTGGGACCCTTGATGTCGGGCTAAGATTGTATTTTGGGATAATTACATAAGGGTCGGTGAATTTATGATTTAAAGAGAGAGATACGTAAGAGAGTTATTTTGTGACAAATGTGTATACCTACTGAATTTTATAATTTAGAGAATAAAGCCATGAGAGTTATGTGGTACATTGGAATAATACCGAATCAAGGTTAGAAACGAACCATTATAAGTGTTTACTAAAATATGATAATATGGATAAAAGTCGTAACTATGGGATTTGAGAATATACCTAATATGGATATGGTAATATCAGTATAGTTATATGATTGTGTATGCATAAGCTATCTATGTGTGAAAATCATGACCACGCTACTTGCTATCCCTGAGGTTACCGCGCTGGGACAGTCGTATCTCGATGGGACCTTTATGGGGGATATTGACTTGTACCCTAGAAGATAGATATC
Source organism: Sambucus nigra (assembly GCA_949130495.1). Taxonomy (NCBI): domain Eukaryota; kingdom Viridiplantae; phylum Streptophyta; class Magnoliopsida; order Dipsacales; family Adoxaceae; genus Sambucus; species Sambucus nigra. The sequence continues at coordinate 560,302,104 of OX422210.1, read as the reverse complement.
CTTGGTACAGGCTATCGCTGTGAAAGTTCAGACGGTCCTAAGAGACCCACGCATGTGCCATCCTCTTAGAGACATGGAATCTATACTTCGCCTCAATTTTGTTCGTGTATGTGTGTTAATACAATTCGAGAGTGATTCCGATTGTATTCCCCTTAATATGAGTGATATGGGTTTTTGGATAGTGGAGTATGCCCGCACCATAGTTTTATTTGGGGTGCTGTTATGATATATATATTTTATGAGTAGTTAATATATATATGAAATTCTGAAATCTAGAACTGCCTACTGTGATGTGATATGTAGGACATTGTTGATGACTCAATTATAAATACTTGTTTTGAGAAAGTATAATATGACACTGGAAAACTTTATTGATTAATAAAGTTAAAATGAGAACTTTGGTTACTAATTGAAATATTCTTTTCAAATAATTGAATCGTTAAATTTTGAATCTTACGAGTAATCTAAGATAAGTTAAATCATTGGGAAGATTAGTGAGATAAATGATAAGACAAACCGTTGGGAAGGTTAGTGCGATAGGTGTCACATTAGAAGAGAGGTGAGAATTTCTCAAGAGAGTGTCGCGCTAATATGTTGTTGCATTGGCCTGTATCAATTTAAATACTTGCTAAACGTATTTTAAATCAAACACACTATCGGGCTCTGACCCGTTTCTTTTTCTCTTTCTCTCTCTTGTATATATATGTATGTATTATAGGTGCCCATCCACAGGGGCGTCTTGCTTAGGATCCCTTGAAAGGAACGTGATGCAGCTTAGGTGGGAGTTGCAGGCCACTTGCATAGACGACTTCGTCCACTTGATTCAACATCTATCATACTCATTTATTGGGCATGTGTCGCCCTTTCCACTATTTATCTGTTACATTGGGACATTTGTATTTCAGTTATTTCTAGTACTATTACTATGGGATTTATTTCAGTATGGATGTTTTACCTTAAGTTTTAAATGTTGGGACTTTGAATGTTGAATGTTTAAAGTACTTTGGATTATGTTCCAGGTTAATTGTTGTATGATTCTTACTTATTGAAAATGTGGTAAATAATTAAATAAATAAGTTTTTCTTTAAAAATACAATCTGGTTAGAAAGGTTAAAAATGGTTTTAACACTTAGCTTAATTAAATAGGGTGTTAATTTGGAAAAGTTTATTTTTACGACAGTGATGCTAAGAATGAACCAACTATTCACCTTGATTTTAATTTAATAAAGCAGTGATCGCCCGGTATTTAATTAGGCGGGGTATCACAGGTGGTATCAGAGCATCAGGTTCTAGTGTCCTTTAGGATCTGTGCGACCTATTATGCTTTCAGCGTTGCTTTCTTTGATATAGAGCCCTAAATACTAGGAAGGTTGTGTTCATCTCTATACATTGGGAATTCGTGCTTCTGCGATTTGTTTATTTGAATGATGAACTCATCCAAATTTATTTAAATTTTCAGATGGACCGTCAAGAAGAACTAGCTAAAACGGTTATGGGAGTCAACGAGCAAGATCAACTCACACCTTAGGTACCCCCAGAGAGAATATCAACTGTCGAGTTAGCATGTATCGTGGCACAAGCAGTTACCACTGCAGTTTTACAATACCAAGAACGCAGCATACAACTTAAGGGAGGCAAAAGACCTAGAGAGGTTAGCCAAATGCATGTGAATAAAGCTGAAAAATGTGCGAAGACCCCAAAATTTCGACGACAAACTACCCAAGACCAAGACAGTTCTAGTCAACAATGTGGTAAAATGAAGCAGTTTCGAAAGAGGAATAAAGTCCCAAGTCAGCAAGGCCGACACCGACAGGAGCAGGGTCAGAGGGGGAGAAACTTCAGAGGCCGATGTTTCGTGTGTGGCACGCATGGCCATAAATGCCAGGATTGCCCAGAGGGTGTTAGGGCCCCACAGCAGCAGGGTGCCCGTAATGATCCACAGGGGCCACTTTTTCCAATCGCTCTCCCAGCACCAACTCAGGTACTAGCTCTACCAACTTTTCCAGTAGCTCCAGTGCAGCAAGGGCAGTCACAGTACAGACATATCTATAATTTCCACCAGGCAGCCACCCCATAGGCACCAACCGCGATTTGGGGTACGTTTTCCTATCCATGGGACTTTGGGTCAAACTTTGTTTGTTACTGGGACAACGCATTGCTTTATAGCTACATATTATGCGAAGACCTTAGGTTTATTAACCACAGTAGAGAGCACTGTAGCGTAGGTATACTCACCACTGGGGATGGTTCACTTTTCTTTATATGCCGGGGAGTGGGGGTAGAGATTGGTAGTTTGGTATTACCTGCAGACATGTTAGTCTTAAATATGCATGAGCATGATGTTATTATTGGTAGGGATTGGCTCGCAGCTTATAGAGCCATGATTGATTGCTTCGGTGGGAGCATTATTTTTGCCATTCCGGGGTGAGAGATGTTTGTAGTGGCGATGCCTCACCCAGAGGGAGGTTCGACCGCTCATTTGTATTACATAGAGGAGGATACCTCTAAGGAGGTCATGATTCCCTTAGATTCGATCCCAGTTGTCAGGGAGTATTCCAATGTGTTTCAGGAAATACCAGGCCCACCCCCCAGTCGAGAGATAGACTTTGTTATAGATTTATTGCCAGATACTAGACCTATAGCACGCGCTCCATACCGTATGGCTCCGGCGGAGATGCGAGAGTTACGAGATCAGATAGAGCAGTTTTTAGGTCAGGGCTTCATTCGCAGGAGTACCTCACCTTGGGGCGCTCCAGTTCTGTTTGTGAAGAAGAGAGATGGTTCACTGAGGTTGTGTGTGGACTACGGGGAGTTGGACAAGGTCACGATACGGAATAAGTATCCGTTGCCTCGAATCGGTGATCTGTTCGACCAACTGAGGGGAGCAACTTTCTTTTCGAAGATAGATCTGAGGTCGGGGTACCATCAACTACGTATTAGAGAGCAGGATGTTTCAAAGACTGCCTTCTTGACGAGATATGGGTCTTACGAGTTCAGAGTGATGCCATTCGATCTCATAAATGATCCAGCCGTATTCATGGACTTAATTAACCGAGTATTCTGGGAGTTCTTGGATCAGTTTGTCATCATCTTTATAGATGACATTTTGATATATTCACACTCCGAGGAGGAGCACGCCGAGCATTTGAGGCGGGTTCTTCAGACTCAACGAGAGCATCAGTTGTATGCTAAGTACGAGAAGTGTGGATTCTAGTTGCGAGAAGTACAGTTCTTGGGCCATGTTGTTTCCGAGCAGGGGATAGCAGTTGACCCGAGTAAAGTGTCAGCGGTGAGGGAATGGGGACAGCCCACGACACCGACGGAAGTGCGTAGTTTCTTGGGGTTAGTCGGATACTACAGGAGATTCATTCGGGGATTCTCCAAAATAGCGGGTCCATTGACGAATCTGACTCGCAAAGGGGTACCATATGTTTGGGATGACGCTTGTCAGTTGTCTTTCGACGAGCTGAAAGATAAGCTTACTTCAGCACCAGTTCTTGCTTTACCGAAGCTGGGTGTGGAATACCTGGTTTACACCGATGCCTCTTTACGGGGACTTGGGGGAGTACTTCAGCAGGAGGAGAAGGCTATAGCTTTTGCCTCCCGCAAGCTTAAGTCGCATGAGAAGAATTACCCCACCGACGACCTGGAGTTAGCAGCGGTCGTTTTTGCATTGAGGATATGGAGGCACTACTTATTAGGGGAGAAGTGTCGTTTGTTCACAGACCACAAGTCACTGCAGTATCTATTCACTCAGCGAGAGCTGAATATGCGACAGCACAGATGGTTAGAGTTTGTGAAGGACTATAAGTTTGACATACAGTATCATCCGAAGAAGGCCAACGTAGTTGCTGATGCGTTGAGCCATAGACCAGTAGACGAGGTAGTGGATGTCTGGAAAGCAAAGTGGAAGGAGTTAGGCCACCAGGACGCAGTAGCCCATTCCTTCATATCTGTTATGACAGTCACACCCGAGATTGTTATGAGGGTAATACAGGCACAAACCACAGACCCGTTTTGCCAGGAGCAGATTGTACGACTTTAGCTGAGGGTGATGAGTCCTACTCTGTTAGTTCTAATGGGGGTTTGAGGTTTAATGGGAGATTGGTGGTTCCAAAAGGAGCAGAATTACATCATGCAGTGATGACCCAGTCTCACGGGTCCTAATTTGCAGTACATCCTAGAGGAGATAAGATGTACCAGGATGGGAGGAGGCAATACTAGTGGAGTGGGATGAAGAAGGACATTGCTGAGTTAGTGTCCAAGTGTTCTACCTGCCAGCTGGTAAAGGTGGACCACCAGAAACCATCAGGATTGCTTCAGCCATTAGAAGTACCCGCGTGGAAGTGGGAGAGTATTTCCATGGATTTTATTACATGGTTGCCTACATCACAGCGGGGCCACGATTCTATTTGTGTAATTGTAGACCGTTTGACCAAGGTGGCTCATTTTCTGCCGGTGCGGACAGACTATACCACGGGTCAGTATGCTAAGTTGTTCATTGCTGAGGTTGTCAGATTACATGGGGTGCCCCTGAATATTGTGTCGGATAGAGACAAGATTTTTGTGTCACGTTTCTGGGAAAGATTTCAGGAGGCTATGGGTACTGAGTTGAGGTTGAGTTCAGCTTATCACCCACAGACAGATGGACAGACAGAGCGTACTAATCAGATGTTGGAGGATATGCTACGCAGGTGTGTTCTTGATTTTGGAGGGGGTTGGGAGCCACATCTTCCACTGGTAGAGTTTGCTTATAATAACTCTTATCAATTTACGATGGATATAACCCCATTTGAGGCTTTGTATGGCAAGCCTTGTCGTTCTCCAACTTGTTGGCTCGAGGTGGGGGATAACAAGTTGTTGGGACCGGAGGTAATTCAGGAAACCTCCGCGAGGATTGAGATGATCAGAAGTCGCATTCGAGTAGCCCAGGACAGGCAGAAGAGCTACGCCAATGCAAAACGGTTCTTCCGGGAGTTTAATGTGGGGGACCAAGTATTACTGCGTGTATCTCCTATGAAAGGAGTGATGAGGTTCGGGAAGAAAGGGAAATTGGCCCCGAGGTACGTGGGACCATTTCCCATCATCGAGAGGATTGGGCCGGTAGCATACAGATTGGGACTGCCAGAACATTTGCATCGCATTCATGATGTATTCCACATCTTGTCATTGAGACGGTATCTTCGGGATGATATGGCCCATACTCACATTGCGATAGATGAGATCGACTTACAGCCTGATAGCTCTTACGAGGAGAGACCGGTGGCTATCCTAGAATACAGTGAGAGGAGCTTGAGTTCGAAGATAGTTCCACTTGTGCGAGTCCAGTGGGAGCATCATAATGTGGAGGAATCAACTTGGGAGCGCGAGGCCGATATGCGCGAGAAATATCCAGATTGGTTCTTACCAGGTATGCCTTGTTTTCCCGAATTTCGGGACGAAATTCCGTTATTAGGGGGGAAGTATGTAATACCCCATATTTTTATGCTATATTAATTTGGGGATTTATTAAATTTAATGTGAGTTAATTATTTAATAAAAATCCGGAAACTAATTATGTTCTAATTATTAACGTGACGAGAGTTAGTAATTATGGAAAATTTGTTGAATATTACTAATGAGCAAAGTAATATATGATATTGATTATATTGAATGTCATGAGAGAATAAAATGACAATTTTGGAAATTTGAGTAGGGACGCGCACGTGTCGCGTCGGGACTAATTATTGATAAATAAAAGTGAATATTTTATAAGTCATTCGTATGGTCGTTTTGAGTGCGCCAATGCATCCGGAAGGGTCGAGATAGCCAGAAAAGTGTACCCAGGGGTTTAGTTTGGGTCTCGGGGCATTTTTAGGCCTAATTGGTACCCCGGGAGGGCATTTTGGACATTTCGCATTTTTGGGTAATTAAATCCACGAAAATTCAATGGGTTATATCAGATATCTGGATTGTCATATAGGGTTAGAAACTCTAAACACAAGTGACGGCCATAGGAGAGAAAGGAGAGAGCTCTCAAGGCAAATTCAAGTCCCGAAATCCACCCGTTTGCACCGCAACCACCACCAACGCGTAGATCGCGCAACGGGCTACGCAACCACACCAAAAACATCTGCAAATCAGAACGTCGAAAATCCCAGGCAAGTGTTTATCTTTCTTATTTCGTTGGTGCAATTTTCATATTAGTTTAGGAATGATTAGGGATGAAATATATGGAAGAAAACCCAAATTGTGATAGGAATTTGCATGTAGTAAAGACTTAAACCTTATTCTGGAAGTCTTTTGTGATGTAGAAGAATAATCCATGAAATTTTGGTGTAAATAAGAAAGAAATTCTGGGATAAAACAGATTAGAATCATGATTTAGAGATTTTTAGGGTTCTTGAGTTTTAAATGAATTTCGGTATGATTAATCCATGTTTAGTGACATAAATTGACATGCTTTACGTAGAATGTGTATCATATCATGTTAGGATGTTAGTGGTAGAATTTTTGAGATGTTTGGGATCGGAAAATATGGATTTGGATGAAGAGAGATAGTAGAACCCGTAACTGTAATTCTGCATAAATCAAAATACCTGCTTGATCGATCGATCGAGCCCAGAGCATCGATCGATCGACCCCTCCTGGCAGACTCCTAATTCCCTTTTTAAATGAATTAAATTCAATTTATCGTGAAATAATTCTTGGGAATCCTTAATAAAATGTTTTGGGAGATAGGGAAGACCAGTAGGACATGTGAATAAATTTTGGGACCCTTGATGTCGGGCTAAGATTATATTTTGGGATAATTACATAAGGGTCGGTGAATTTATGATTTAAAGAGAGAGATACGTAAGAGAGTTACTTTGGGACAAATGTGTATACCTACTGAATTTTATAATTTAGAGAATAAAGCCATGAGAGTTATGTGGTACGTTGGAATAATACCGAATCAAGGTTAGAAACGAACCGTTATAAGTGTTTACTAAAATATGATAATATTGATGAAAGTCGTAACTATGGGATTTGAGAATATACCTAATATGGATATGGTAATATCAGTATAGTTATATGATTGTGTATGCATAAGCTATCTATGTGTGAAAATCATGTCCACGCTACTTGCTATCCCTGAGGTTACCGCGCTGGGACAGTCGTATCTCGATGGGACCTTTATGGGGGATATTGACTTGTACCCTAGAAGATAGATATCCTTGGTACAGGCTATCGCTGTGATAGTTCACACGGTTCTAAGAGACGCAGGCATGTGCCATCCTCTTAGAGACTTGGAATCTATACTTCGCCTCAATTTTGTTTGTGTATGTGTGTTAATACAATTCGAGAGTGATTCCGATTGTATTCCCCTTAATATGAGTGATATGGGGTTTTGGATAGTAGAGTATGCCCGCACCATAGTTTTATTTGGGGTGCTGTTATGATATATATATTTTATGAGTAGTTAATATATATTTATGAAATTCTGAAATCTAGAACTGCCTACTGTGATGTGATATGTAGGACATTGTTGATGACTCAATTATAAATACTTGTTTTGAGAAAGTATAATATGACACTGGAAAACTTTATTGATTAATAAAGTTAAAATGAGAACTTTGGTTACTAATTGAAATATTCTTTTCAAATAATTGAATCGTTAAATTTTGAATCTTACGAGTAATCTAAGATAAGTTAAATCATTGGGAAGATTAGTGCGATAAATGATAAGACAAACCATTGGGAAGGTTAGTGCGATAGGTGTGCACATTAGAAGAGAGGTGAGAATTTCTCAAGAGAGTGTCGCGCTAATATGTTGTTGCATTGGCCTGTATCAATTTAAATACTTGCTAAACGTATTTTAAATCAAACACACTATCGGGCTCTGACTCGTTTCTTTTTCTCTTTCTCTCTCTTGTATATATATGTATGTATTACAGGTGCCCAGCCACAGGGGCGTCTTGCTTAGGATCCCTTGAAAGGAACGTGATGCAGCTTAGGTGGGAGTTGCATGCCACTTGCATAGACGACTTCGTTCACTTGATTCCACATCTATCATTCTCATTTATTGGGCATGTGTCGCCCTTTCCACTATTTATCTGTTTCATTGGGACATTTGTATTTCAGTTATTTCTAGTACTATTACTATGGGATTTATTTCAGTATGGATGTTTTACCTTAAGTTTTAAATGTTGGGACTTTGAATGTTGAATGTTTAAAGTACTTTGGATTATGTTCCAGGTTAATTGTTGTATGATTCTTACTTATTGAAAATGTGGTAAATAATTAAATAAATAAGTTTTTCTTTAAAAATACAATCTGGTTAGAAAGGTTAAAAATGGTTTTGACACTTAGCTTAATTAATTAGGGTGTTAATTTGGAAAAGTTTATTTTTACGACAGTGATGTTAAGAATGAACCAACTGTTCACCTTGATTTTAATTTAATAAAGGAGTGATCGCCCGGTATTTAATTAGGCGGGGTGTCACAGGTGGTATCAGAGCATCAGGTTCTAGTGTCCTTTAGGATCTGTGCGGCCTATTATGCTTTCAGTGTTTCCTTCTTTGATATAGAGCCCTAAATACTAAGAATGTTGTGTTCATCTCTATACATTGGGAATTCGTGCTTCTGCGATTTGTTTATTTGAATGATGAACTCATCCAAATTTATTTAAATTTTCAGATGGACCGTCAAGAAGAACTAGCTAAAATGGTTAAGGGACTCAACGAGCAAGATCGACTCACACCTCAGGTACCCCCAGAGAGAATATCAACCGCCGATTTAGCAGGTATCGTGGCACAAACAGTTACCACTGCAGTTTTACAATACCAAGAATACAGCATACAACTTAAGGGAGGCAAAAGACCTAGAGAAGTTAGACAAATGCATGTGAATAAAGCTGACAAATGTGCGAAGACCCCGAAATTTCGACAACAAACTACCCAAGACCAAGTCAGTTCTAGTCAATAACGTGGTAAAATGAAGCAGTTTCGAGAGAGGAATAAAGTCCCAAGTCAGCAAGGCCGACACCGACAGCAGCAAGGTCAGAGGGGGAGAAACTTCAGAGGCCGATGTTTCGTGTGTGGCACGCATGGCCATAAACGCCAGGATTGCCCAGAGGGTGTTAGGGCCCCACAGCAGCAGGGTGCCTGTAATGATCCACAGGGGCCACTTTTTCCAATCGCTCTCCCAGCACCAACTCAGGTACTAGATCTACCAACTTTTCCAGTAGCTCCAATGCAGCAGGGGCAGTCACAGTACAGACATATCTATAATGTCCACCAGGCAGCCGCCCCATAGGCACCAACCGCGATTTGGGGTATGTTTTCCTATCCATGGGACTTTGGGTCAAACTTTGTTTGTTACTAGGACAACGCATTTCTTTATAGCTACATATTATGCGAAGACCTTAGGTTTATTAACCACAGTAGAGAGCACTGTGGCGTAGGTATACTCACCACTGGGGATGGTTCACTTTTCTTTATATGCCGGGGAGTGGGGGTAGAGATTGGTAGTTTGGTATTACCTGCAGACATGTTAGTCTTAAATATGCATGAGCATGATGTTATTATTGGTAGGGATTGGCTCCCAGCTTATAGAGCCATGATTGATTGCTTTGGTGGGAGCATTATTTTTGCCATTCCGGGGTGAGAGATGTTTGTAGTGGCGATGCCTCGCCCAGAGGGAGGTTCGACCGCTCATTTGTATTACATAGAGGAGGATACCTCTAAGGATGTCATGATTCCCTTAGATTCGATCCCAGTTGTCAGGGAGTATTCCGATGTGTTTCAGGAAATACCAGGCCCACCCCCCAGTCGAGAGATAGACTTTGTTATAGATTTTTTTCCAGATACTAGACCTATAGCACGCGCTCCATACCGTATAGCTTCGGCGGAGATGCGAGAGTTACGAGATCAGATAGAGCAGCTGTTAGGTCAGGGCTTCATTCGCAGGAGTACCTCACCTTGGGGCGCTCCAGTTGTGTTTGTGAAGAAGAGAGATGGCTCACTGAGGTTGTGTGTGGACTACGGGGAGTTGAACAAGGTCACGATATGGAATAAGTATCCGTTGCCTCGAATCGGTGATCTGTTCGACCAACTGATGGGAGCCACTTTCTTTTCGAAGATAGATCTGAGGTCGGGGTACCATCAGCTACGTATTAGAGAGCAGGATGTTTCAAAGACTGCCTTCTTGACGAGATATGGGTCTTACGAGTTCAGAGTGATGCCATTCGGTCTCACAAATGCTCCAGCCGTATTCATGGACTTAATGAATCGAGTATTCAGGGAGTTCTTGGATCAGTTTGTCATCGTCTTTATAGATGACATTTTGATATATTCACACTCCGAGGAGGAGCACGCCGAGCATTTGAGGCAGGTTCTTCAGACTCTACGAGAGCATCAGTTGTATGCTAAGTACGAGAAGTGTGGATTCTAGTTGCGAGAAGTACAGTTCTTGGGCCATGTTGTTTCCGAGCAGGGGATAGCAGTTGACCCGAGTAAAGTGTCAGCGGTGAGGGAATGGGGACAGCCCACGACACCAACGAAAGTGCGTAGTTTCTTGGGGTTAGTCGGATACTACAGGAGATTCATTCGGGGATTCTCCAAAATAGCGGGTCTATTGACGAATCTGACTCGCAAAGGGGTACCATATGTTTGGAATGACGCTTGTCAGTTGGCTTTCGACGAGCTGAAAGATAAGCTTACTTCAGCACCAATTCTTGCTTTACCGAAGCCAGGTGTGGAGTACCTGATTTGCACCGATGCCTCTTTACGGGGACTTGGGGGAGTACTTCAGTAGGAGGAGAAGGCTATAGCTTTTGCCTCCCGCAAGCTTAAGCCGCATGAGAAGAATTACCCCCACCCACGACCTGGAGTTAGCAGCGGTCATTTTTGCATTGAGGATATGGAGGCACTACTTATTGGGGGAGAAGTTTCGTTTGTTCAAAGACCACAAGTCACTGTAGTATATATTCACTCAGCGAGAGCTGAATATGCGACAACGCAGATGGTTAGAGTTTGTGAAGGACTATCAGTTTGACATACAATATCATCCGGAGAAGGCCAACGTAGTTGCTGATGCGTTGAGCCGTAGATCGGTAGACAAGCTAGCGGACGTCTGGAAAGCAAAATGGAAGGAGTTAGGCCACCAGGATGCAGTAGCCCATTCCTTCATATCTGTTTTGACAGTGACACCCGAGATTGTTATGAGGGTAATACAGGCACAAACCACAGACCCGTTTTGCCAGGAGCAGATTGTACGACTTTAGCTGAGGGTGCTGAGTCCTACTCTGTTAGTTCTAATGGGGGTTTGAGGTTTAATGGGAGATTGGTGGTTCCAGAAGGAGCAGAATTACGTCATGCAGTGATGACCCAGTCTCACGGGCCCCAATTTGCAGTACATCCTGGAGGAGATAATATGTACCAGGATGGGAGGAGGCAATACTGGTGGAGTGGGATGAAGAAGGACATTGCTGAGTTAGTGTCCAAGTGTTCTACCTGCCAGCTGGTAAAGGTGGACCACCAGAAATCGTAAGGATTGCTTCAGCCATTGGAAGTACCCGCGTGGAAGTGGGAGAGTATTTCCATGGATTTTGATAAAGGGTTGCCTACATCAGAGCGGGGCCACGATTCTATCTGGGTGATTGTAGACCGTTTGACCAAGGTGGCTCATTTTCTTCCGGTGCGAACAGACTATACCACGGGTCAGTATGCTAAGTTGTTCATTGCTGAGGTTGTCAGATTACACGGGGTTCCCCTGAATATTGTGTCGGATAGAGACAAGATTTTCGTGTCACATTTCTGGGAAAGCTTTCAGGAGGCTATGGGTACTGAGTTGAGGTTGAGTTCAGCTTATCACCCGCAGACAGATGGACAGACAGAGCGTACTAATCAGATGTTAGAGGATATGCTACGCAGGTGTGTTCTTGATTTTGGAGGGGGTTGGGAGCCACATCTTCCACTGGTAGAGTTTGCTTATAATAACTCTTATCAATTTACGATGGGTATAGCCCCATTTGAGGCTTTGTATGGCAAGCCTTGTCGTTCTCCGACTTGTTGGCTCGAGGTGGGGGATATCAAGTTGTTGGGACCGGAGGTAATTCAGGAAACCTCCGCGAGGATTAAGATGATCAGAAGTTGCATTCGAGTAGCCCTGGACAGGCAGAATAGCTACGCCGATGCGAAACGGTTCTTCCGGGAGTTTAATGTGGGGGACCAAGTATTACTGCGTGTATCTCCTATGAAAGGAGTGATGAGGTTCAGGAAGAAAGGGATATTGGCCCCGAGGTACGTGGGACCATTTCCCATCATCGAGAGGATTGGGTCGGTAGCATACAGATTGGGATTGCCAAAACATTTGCATCGCATTCACGATGTATTCCACATCTCGTCGTTGAGACGGTATCTTCAGGATGATATGGCCCAAACTCACATTGCGATAGATGAGATCGACTTACAGCCTGATAGCACTTACGAGGAGAGATCGGTGGCTATCCTAGACTATAGTGAGATGAGATTGAGGACGAAGATAGTTCCACTTGTGCGACTCCAGTGGGAGCATCATAATGTGGAGGAATCCACTTGGGAGCGCGAGGCCGATATGCGCGAGAAATATCCAGATTTTTTCTTACCAGGTATGCCTTGTTTTCCCGAATTTCGGGATGAAATTCCGTTATTAGGGGGGAAGTATGTAATACCCCGTATTTTTATGCCATATTAATTTGGGGATTTATTAAATTTAATGTGAGTTAATTATTTAATAAAAATCCAAAAATTAATTATGTTCTAATTATTAACGTGACGAGAGTTAGTAATTATGGAAAATTTGTTGAATATTACTAATGAGCAAAGTAATATATGATATTGATTATATTGAATGTCACGAGAGAATAAAATGACAATTTTGGAAATTTGAGTCGGGACGCGCCCGTGTCGCGTCGGGACTAATTATTGATAAATAAAAGTGAATATTTTATACGTCATTCGTATGGTCATTTTGAGTGCGCCAACGAATCCGGAAGGGTCGAGATAGCCAGAAAAGTGTACCCGGGGGTTTAGTTTGGGTCTCGGGGCGTTTTTAGGCCTAATTGGTACCCCGGGAGGGCATTTTGGACATTTCTCATTTTTGGGTAATTAAACCCACGAAAATTCAATGGGTTATATCAGATATCTGGATTGTCATCTAGGGTTAGAAACTCTAAACACAAGTGACGGCCATAGGAGAGAAAGGAGAGAGCTCTCAAGGCAAATTCAAGGCCCGAAATCCACCCGTTTGCACCGCAACCACCACCAATGCGTAGATCGCGCAACGGGCTACGCAACCACACCAAAAACATCTGCAAATCAGAACGTCGAAAATCCCAGGCAAGTGTTTATCTTGCTTATTTCATTGGTGCAATTTTCATATTAGTTTAGGAATGATTAGGGATGAAATATATGGAAGAAAACCCAAATTGTGATAGGAATTATCATATAGTAAAGACTTAAACCTTATTCTGGAAGTCTTTTGTGATGTAGAAGAATAATCCACGAAATTTTGGTGTAAATAAGAAAGAAATTCTGGGATAAAACAGATTAGAATCATGATTTAGAGATTTTTAGGGTTCTTGAGTTTTAAATGAATTTCGGTATAATTAATCCATGTTTAGTGACGTAAATTGACATGCTTTACGTAGAATGTGTATCATATCATGTTAGGATGTTAGTGGTAGAATTTTTGACGTTTGGGATCGAAAAATATGGATTTGGATGAAGATAGATAGTAGAACCCGTAACTACAATTCTGCATAAATCAAAATACCTGCTTGATCGATCGATCGAGCCCAGAGCATCGATCGATCGACCCCTCCTGGCAGACTCCTAATTCCCTTTTTAAATGAATTAAATTCAATTTATCGTGAAATAATTCTTGGGCATCCTTAATAAAATGTTTTGGGAGATAGGGAAGACCAGTAGGACATGTGAATAAATTTTGGGACCCTTGATGTCGGGCTAAGATTGTATTTTGGGATAATTACATAAGGGTCGGTGAATTTATGATTTAAAGAGAGAGATACGTAAGAGAGTTACTTTGGGACAAATGTGTATACCTACTGAATTTTATAATTAAGAGGATAAATCCATGAGAGTTATGTGGTACGTTGGAATAATACCGAATCAAGGTTAGAAACGAACCGTTATTAGTGTTTACTAAAATATGATAATATAGATAAAAGTCGTAACTATGGGATTTGAGAATATACCTAATATAGATATGGTAATATCAGTATAGTTATATGATTGTGTATGCATAAGCTATCTATGTGTGAAAATCATGCCCACGCTACTTGCTATCCCAGAGGTTACCGCGCTGGGACAGTCGTATCTCGACGGGACCTTTATGGGGGATATTGACTTGTACCCTAGAAGATAGATATCCTTGGTACAGGCTATCGCTGTGATAGTTGAGACGGTTCTAAGAGACGCAGGCATGTGCCATCCTCTTAGAGACTTGGAATCTATACTTCGCCTCAATTTTGTTTGTGTATGTGTGTTAATACAATTCGAGAGTGATTCCGATTGTATTCCCCTTAATATGAGTGATATGGGGTTTTGGATAGTAGAGTATGCCCGCACCATAGTTTTATTTGGGGTGCTGTTATGATATATATATTTTATGAGTAGTTAATATATATTTATGAAATTCTGAAATCTAGAACTGCCTACTGTGATGTGATATGTAGGACATTGTTGATGACTCAATTATAAATACTTGTTTTGAGAAAGTATAATATGACACTGGAAAACTTTATTGATTAATAAAGTTAAAATGAGAACTTTGGTTACTAATTGAAATATTCTTTTCAAATAATTGAATCGTTAAATTTTGAATCTTACGAGTAATCTAAGATAAGTTAAATCATTTGGAAGATTAGTACGATAAATGATAAGACAAACCGTTGGGAAGGTTAGTGCGATAGGTGTGCACATTAGAAGAGAGGTGAGAATTTCTCAAGAGAGTGTCGCGCTAATATGTTGTTGCATTGGCCTATATCAATTTAAATACTTGCTAAACGTATTTTAAATCAAACACACTATCGGGCTCTGACCCGTTTCTTCTTCTCTTTCTCTCTCTTGTATATATATGTATGTATTACAGGTGCCCAGCCACATGGGCGTCTTGCTTAGGATCCCTTGAAAGGAATGTGCTGCAGCTTAGGTGGGAGTTGCAGGCCACTTGCATAGACGACTTCGTTCACTTGATTCCACATCTATCATACTCATTTATTGGGCATGTGTCGCCCTTTCCACTATTTATCTGTTTCATTGGGACATTTGTATTTCAGTTATTTCTAGTACTATTACTATGGGATTTATTTCAGTATGGATGTTTTACCTTAAGTTTTAAATGTTGGGACTTTGAATGTTTAATGTTTAAAGTACTTTGGATTATGTTCCAGGTTAATTGTTGTATGATTCTTCCTTATTGAAAATGTGGTAAATAATTAAATAAATAAGTTTTTCTTTAAAAATACAATCTGGTTAGAAAGGTTAAAAATGGTTTTGACACTTAGCTTAATTAATTAGGGTGTTAATTTGGAAAAGTTTATTTTTACGACAGTGATGCTAAGAATGAACCAACTGTTCACCTTGATTTTAATTTAATAAATGAGTGATCGCCCGGTATTTAATTAGGCGGGGTGTCACAATACCACAGTGTTAACGAGTCTACATGGGAGTTGGAGGATAACATGAGAGAGTAGTATTTAGAGTTATTCACCGCATGTATGACCTAATTAAGGGGACAAAATTCCCTATAAGGGGGGAAGTATGTAATACCCCATATTTCTGCGTACTTGGAAATTTAATTAATTCGATAATTTATTCGTTATAATTCAAATTACATGAGTGACTTAATTTAATTTAATAAAATAATAATGTGGTTATTAAAAATTAATTAAGAGAGAGAGATAATTATTAATATTATGTATTAAATTTACTAAGTGGATGGTAAATAATTTTTGGAAATTATTATGCATCATAGCGAGTGAGATTGAGGTAATTGGATTTATCTCAACCGGGAGTTGCGTGTAGACTAAATTGAGGTCAAGATAGGATAATTATTTAGAGTGACTCGAATGATGATTTTTGGCTCACGGATGACTCGATAAGGGTCGAAATAGTTAAAATAGTGTACCCGGGGGTGTTGACTGGGTCCTGGGGCAATTTTAAACTAAGTCGACACCGTATAGGGGCATTTTAGTCATTTGGTAACCAAAGGTTAAGAGACCTACGAATTTCCAACATATTTATCATCATATAGATGGGAGAGGCTAGGGTTTAGAGGTTAGAAAACCATCAGAGGACCTTAGATTAGAAGGATAGGCCATTCTTGATGTTTAAGGAAGGGTTCTTGAAAGATTCAAGTGATTCTTGCATCAGAAACAACTTTGGAGGTAGGATTTGAAGTGAAGACAATCAAACCCAACACCAATCACGAAATCAAATAACAAAAACCAAGGTAAGTGTTTATTTTCAATTTTCCTTGAAGTTATTGATATGCCAAGTATCACCTAGTTTCAGACCATGAACCTCGGCCTTAGTCGACCCTTACCAGATGACTAGGAAAGAGAAGTCACCACTCGACCTAGGGAAGATGACTCAGACTCGGCCCTCATGAGTCTTCTAGAATGGGGGTCTGCACTATTCCTAAAGGATTATGTATCCTCGGAATTGGCTGACTGTAATACCCCCGTATTTTTATGGCTTTTAAATTTAGGGATTCATTAAATTTAATTGAGATAAATTAATTTAATTTTAATCCGGAATGTTATTTTAAATATTTACTAGCGTGATGAGAGTTAGTAATTATTGGAAATTTTTTGAATGTTACTGTATAAGTATAGTAATATACGAGTTTTATTTTATAAAAATTGTCACGTGTGAATAAAATGACAATTTTGGAAATTTGAGTCGGGACGCGCCCATGTCGCGTTGGGACTAAATATTGATTTATAAAAGTGAATAAATTATAAGTCACTCGTATGGTCGTTTTGAGTGCGCCAAAGTGTCCGTAAGGGTCGATATAGTCAGAAAAGTGTACCCGGGGGTTTAGTTTGGGTCTCGGGGTGTTTTTAGGCCTATTTAGCACCCCAGGAGGGCATTTTGGACATTTTACATTTTTGGGTAATTAAACCCACGAAATTTATTCGGTTATATAAGCCATTTGGTATGGTCCTTTAGGGTTAGCAGACTTAAAACCTTAGAACGACCATAGGAGAGGGAAGGAAAATGCTTTCCAAGCAATCCTAGGCGAAAAAGTCATCCGATTGCACCGCCACCACCACCAACGCGTAGATCGCGCGACGGGGAACGCAACGACACCAAATTCGTCCACAAATCAGAACTTTGAAATTCCCAGACAAGTATTTATCTTGCTTATTTTCGTTAATGCATCGTTCATGTTAGTCTAATGTGATTAGGATGAGTTTGGTAGAAGAAAACCCATGTTGGAGATAGGAAAATCGCATGTAGTAATGATACGAATGATAATGTGGAAACCCCCTTCATATGTAGAGGTTTAACCATGGATTTATAATGAATTAGAAGTAGAAACTCTGGAAAAAGACTAATTAGAACAAAGTTGAAGAAATTTCTAGGGTTCTTGAGATTATTATGAGTTTTGGCCTATTAATCCATGGTTATTTATGAAAATTCGCATGCTTTACGTAGAAAATGTATAATTTGGGTTTATACTGTTTGTAATACAAATTTTTGGGAGTTTGGGTGTGAAAATTCTGGATGTGAGAGGTTGGATTATGAAACCCGGAACTGTTAATCTGCAGAAATTCGCCATACCTGTTTGATCGATCAATCGAACCAGGATTGTCGATCGATCGACGCATCGATCGATCGAGCCCATGCCATCGATCGATCTACCCCTCCTTGCAGACTCATGTTTGCCTTTTAAATAGTTGAATTCAAATTTAATTGAGTAATAATCTTTGGTCATCCTTATTAAAATATTTTGGGAGATAAAGAAGACCAGTAGGACTTATTAATAGTTATGAGACCTTTAATATAAGACGAGATGTACATTTTTGGGATATTAACACATAAGGGATGATGGAATTATGTGTTATGGGGAGAGATGCGTAAGATAGTTACGTTGGAAAAATAGAATAGTACCTACTAAACTCTACACTTGCGAGGATAGAGTCCATGAGCGTTACGTAGTAAGTTGGAATAATTCCTCAAATTAAAGTTAGAGACGAACCGTTATACGTGATAACTAATAATATGAAAATAAGGATAAATGTCCTAATTATGGGTTATGAGATGAACCTAAATTTGATATAGTAATAGTAGTATATTTATATGATTGTGTTTATGCATATACTATATACGTGTGAAAATCATGCCCGCTGAGGTTACCGCGCTGGGATAGTCTTATCCCTGAGGTTACCGCGCTGGGATAGTCTTATCCCTGAGGTTACCGCGCTGGGACAGTCTTATCTCGATGGGACCTTTATGGGGGATATTGACTTGTACCGAAGAAGATAGGAATCCTAGGTACAGGCTATCGAATCGATAGTCACGATCCTAAGAGACGCGAGGGTATGTGCTGACCTCTTCGACTTGGAAATTATGCTTCGCCTCAATATTGTTTGTGTATATATTAATACAGTTCGAGAGTGATTTCGAACTTGTATTTCCCTTAGTACGAGTGATATGGGGATTGGATAGCAGAGTATGCCCGCAGCATAATTATTATGTGGGGGTGCCGTTAGAATATATGTATTATATGAGTATTTAATATATATATTAAATTCTGGAATTTGGAAACTAACTACTGTGTTTATGGTAAGTAAGAAATGTATAATGATTACAAATGGGAAAAATGTGCTTTAATAGTATAACATGTTACGGAGAAACTTTATTAGTGAATAAGGTTTAAATAAGAACTTCGTTGTCAAATGAAATTACCCTCTTAAACAGTTAAATTTTTCAGTTTAAATCTTACGAGTAACCTAAGATAAGATAAGTTAAACCGTTGGGAAGGTTAAGTATGATAGGCGTGCACATTAGAAGAGAGGTGATAATTTCTCAAGGGAGTGCCGCACTGTTATGTTGTTGCATTGGCCAGTAAACATTTTAAATACTTGCTAAACAAATTTTAAATCTTTTTACAATCGGGCTCTGACCCGTTTCCATTTTTCTTCTCTCTCGTATATATATGTATATATTACAGGTGCCCAGCCACATGGGCGTCTTGCATAGGATCCTTTGGAAGGAACGCGCTGCAGCTTAGGTGGGAGTTGCAGGACTCTTGCTTAGATGACCTCATTTCTTGATTCCATTTCCAGCACTATTTATTCAGTTGGGCATGTGTCGCCCTTTCCATTATTCAGTTATTTAGCAGACATTGTGATTCATTTATTTTTTCAGCATTTTACTCTTTGGGATTTGTTATTGTCAGGATGTTTTCATTTAAGTATTAAATGTTGGATTCATTTAGTTGGACGTTTAAATATTCGGATTGTTTGTTCCAGTATAGTTGTTGTGTGATTCTTTATTTATGAATTTCGTAAAGATTTAAATGTTGGTTTACATAAAAATAAAATTTGGAAAGTATTGTCTAAAATGGTTTTGACACTTAGCTTAATTAATTAGGGTGTTTAAATTGGAAAAGTTATTTTTTCGACAATGATGCTAAGAATGAGCCAACTGTTCACCTTGATTTTAATTTAATAAAGGAGTGATCGCCCGGTATATAATTAGGCGGGGTGTCATGGGTGGTATCAGAGCATCAGATTCTAGTGTCCTTTAGGATCTGTACGGCTTATCTCGTTTCTAGCTTAGCGTCTTTGATTTAGAGCCCTAACATTAGGAATGTTGTACTAATCTTTATGCGTTGGAAATTCGTGTTTCTGCAATTTGTCAATGTGAATGTTGAATTTATTCAGATTAAACTTTAAAACTTTCAGATGGACCGTCAGGACGAACAAGCTAATACCATTGGGGAATTTAATGGGCAAGGGTAACTCACGCCTCAGGTGTCTCCGAAAAGGGTACCAATCGCCGAATTTGCGGGCATTGTGGCACAAGTAGTTACCACTGCAATCTTACAGTACCACGAACGCATCATGCAGCTTAGAGGAGGCAAAAGACCTAGAGAGGTTAATCAAATGCATGTGACTAAAGTTGACAATTGTGCGAAGGCACCGAAATTGCGACAACAAACCACTGAAGACCGAGACAGTTCTAGAAGTAACAAAATTTATGTAAAGGGCCAAAAGTGTCAGGGCCAACAAAGTCAGATGCAGAATGAAGTCACAAAGACGTGTTTCAGATGTGGAATGGACGGTCACAAACGTCAATTATGTCCGAATAAGACTGGGGAGGAACTACAACCCGACCAGCGAAAAATTTCGGGACTCTGCTATAAATGTGTACAACCGGGTCATAAGTGGAAGGATTGCCCTCACCCTGACATAGTTTTTTCTCAAATTTCTCATCAAGGCCAGCAAGACCAGGGAAAAAGCGAGACTATTCAACAACGTATTGAAGTGAGACTGTTTCGAGGGAGGTGCTTCCAGTGTGGCAGAAATGGCCATAGGCGTCAGGATTGCCCAGAGAGGAAGAGGGACCCACGGCAGCAAAGTACTAGTAATAAACCACAGAAGCCAGCTCCACCAGCCATTCCAAAATCCTCAGTTCAATAGAGGCAGTTACAGTATGGACGTGTCTGTAACGTCCACCAGATAGCAGCATCTCAGGCCCCAACCGAGATAAAAGGTATGTTCCTTATACCTAGTGCTATGGGTTGAGTTTTAATTGGTACTGGGGCACCACACTATTTTAGGGCTATTCATTTTTATGAGCCTTAGGGCTACTAACAACGGCGACAAGTAAGGTGATAACTTCATTTTTGACCGCGATCAATACTGATGTTAGATATGCATGAGTATAAGGTCGTTATTGACATGCTAGAGTTTCGGTAGGAGTATTGTCCCCGCCATTTCGGGGTGGGAAAGGTGTTTTAGTGGCAATGCCTCGCCTAGAGGAAGGATTTGCCAATATGAATGAAGAGGTAGAAGTATGACGGTTATCCTCGAAGGATGAGGCATGTTTCATGTGACACGAGCGAGTCATTATATTTTGTTCATTGCTAGATTAGCATATGAGACGAGTTTATTATGTATAACTACAAAGGATATTATTTATGTGAATATTTTTCCAGTGTAGCGGGATTTTCCTTAGTGCTATCCACGGGGGATGATTGAGTATATTAATAGTGTTATATAATTTATTGAGGTTATTCGTTCTAGTAATGTGATATACAAGTATAATATGGTATTGATTACAACTTTATAGAAATGGTCAATACGATAGTGGGCAGTTAGTGCAAGATTATCAGAGTAATTGCATTAGTGCAGCATGTTTTTGTTCTAGCGAGGCCTCACCTGTAAGAGGGTTGGACTCGCACTTATACTATCTATCCTAATGGCTTCGGGAGGGATAGTGGGCTCGAGATATTCGATACCGGTGTGCGTAGGGACTTTGTTGTTATGATTCAGTATATATCGGGTTTACTGTTGAGCAAAAAGATTTGACGCATTATCATGTGGAATGCTCAGGACTTGGTGATAGGTAGAGAGCAATGATATATCTACCCTTTAGAGATGTGATAGTTAAGAGTTAGACTCCTATGTTTAGAATCAGGATTTTAAGAGTCCTAATTATATGTGTAAGAGGTTTGCAAATAGTGATTACCACCAATACTAGATGATAGTAGATTGGAAAAATTTTCTTTGCGTAAGTGTAATTACGGGAAATGATGGAACTTGTCTATCAAAGAACGGAGTAAAGGGGTAAATGATATGGACGGAGGACCTAACAGATTTCGATAACCGACAACGCTAGGTAGTAGTGTATCGGGGGGGGGGTTCCTTGTTTGGATTTCGCTTTGTGAGACATCCCACGCATGAAACTTAGTGTAGGGTTGGAAATAGGGAGATGTCTGGTCAGTAGTTCACGAGTTCAGTACCTTAGTCGTGTGAGGAACAGGTAATTGTATATTTAATATGGAAGTTGAATTATGATTTAAGGCCAGTAAATCCGATTGTGTGGTAAGAATGCATTGAAAGTTTTGTTTTATCGCCATGAGTTGAGGAGTGGAACGATTATAGGAGGATTTAAAAGTTTTGATTTCTAGGGTGATTGAGAGTACCCAAGTGTTGTAAATACGTTCAGAACACAAGGGAAATAAGTAGTTTAGATAATATTTAGCAAGAATTATTATTGGGAAGAATATTCGAGAATACAAGATGAGAAGAATTGTATTTATTTTGATGAATAGAGCACTTGGAGATTTATTTGTCTTCGAGATAGTTAGATTGTTGTAATTATTTCGAGAGAATTGTTGTAATTATCTGAAGGGATTTGAGATTTGTAGTCCCTCTTTTGTTGATTGTGGGATTTAGATGATCTATACCTCGTATTTTGTGGGATACATGTAATTTTATCGATGAGTAGCGCTCCGTTCTCTCTCCCCGGGAAATCGAGGTGTTACATAGGTGAGCATCATGGTTAGCTAATGTTAAAAATCGTCTGAATGGAAGGGACGTGGGAATGTACGTGAGGAATATATGTTTGTGGGACTAACATAACGAGGCGGAAGTAGTAA
Organism: Sambucus nigra; assembly: GCA_949130495.1. Taxonomy (NCBI): domain Eukaryota; kingdom Viridiplantae; phylum Streptophyta; class Magnoliopsida; order Dipsacales; family Adoxaceae; genus Sambucus; species Sambucus nigra. The sequence goes on along the minus strand of OX422210.1, from coordinate 560,279,461 downwards.
AGGGAATTAAACGTTGCATGAAGAACGATAATCCATATATATATACATATACGGGTGTGATTAGAGTAGCTCACCCGAATTTGGTTGGAAGGCTGTGGAAAGCCATTTAAAAGGGGTATTCCTTGAGAAGGTTAGAATTTAATCATTATGGAGAACGCTCGGAGCAGGGTTGTAATTAGTCAAATGTGAAAGCAACTTGCACATACAAAGAGTGATGATGTTAGTATGGTCTAAAAGGTCTAAAAGCATGATGTTTAGCAGGACATAGTGAGTAGTCTCTGAATGCACCACTCATAGATAGAGATCGGTTGAAATAAGAAGATAAACCATAGAATTGTGTGGCTATTGACAATTCCTATTATGGAAGAGGCCGGTAGAGTCATTAAAATTACTAGGATGGGTTACCATCTTCAAGACAAAATAAAGGGTTCATCCGAACGTATGAAACAAAATTTCTCATGAAGGAAGTGATAGACATTACTTTGGGGTGATTTACAATGTGCCCAGTCTTCCTTTGAAAGGAAGGAAACGCGCAGGTACGCGATCCTACACGGTATTATTTTCGGAATCGGGATGAGATTTTTGAATTCCACCTTCAATATGGGACTTCAGGAAAACAACGGAAATAACGTTTTGTTATGAGTGGAAGGTATCACCCACAGCCGAGGAGCAGGCGCATGGTGATTAACGATTAGTGGGGCCGCGCGAAGAAAATTTTGGAGGCGTGATGACCATTTCATTCTCACAACGGATATGACTAGCACGTGAAGTACAGTAGGGTAGAGTTCCGTGGAAGCACTCGTACCTATTTATCGTGAACGAGGTGCTTATTGAAGTTTTGGTGTGGAAAAACCTTAACTATTCTCCCTCTACGTATGCTAAGAGGTGAGCGGATAATCAGAATTTTGGATCGGTCGAGAATAATCCGATGACTATGGTGGAATCCCATGATTGTTTTGGGAAAAAAAGTGTGGTCAAATGTTCGTATGGTTTCTCCCAGAATGGGAGTTTTGTGTTTAGAGAAATCCGAGTAGTTGTCATGTAGTGAGGTGCGACCTCCTAATAATAGTGAGATAGTGGAAATTTATAATGTATAGGCGTGACCTATGCGAATGTTGTCGGTTAGGAGCACCATGTGAAGTGTCTCCAATGAAAATGTCAAACAAGCTTGCCGTGAGGAAGGGGCTATAGTGATTGAGCGCCTTAGTATGTAGATAGTTTGCGTACTGAAAAGGATATCAAGAATTGTGCTACCAGGTAGGCCTTATTTTCCGAATTTCGGGACGAAATTCCGTTATTAGGGGGGAAGTATGTAATACCCCGTATTTTTATGGCTTTTAAATTTAGGGATTCATTAAATTTAATTGAGATAAATTAATTTAATTTTAATCCAGAATGTTGTTTTAAATATTTACTAGCGTGACGAGAGTTAGTAATTATTGGAAATTTGTTGAATGTTACTGTATAAGTATAGTAATATATGAGTTTTATCTTATAAAAATTGTCACGTGTGAATAAAATGACAATTTTGGAAATTTGAGTCGGGACGCGCCCATGTCGCGTCAGGACTAAATATTGATTCATAAAAGTGAATAAATTATAAGTCTCTTGTATGGTCGTTTTGAGTTCTCCAAAGTGTCCATAAGGGTCGAGATAGTCAGAAAAGTGTACCCGGGGGTTTAGTTTGGGTCTCGGGGCGTTTTTAGGCCTATTTAGCACCCCGGGAGGGTATTTTGGACATTTTACATTTTTGGGTAATTAAACCCACGAAATTTACTAGGTTATATCAGCCATTTGGAATGGTCCTTTAGGGTTATCAGACTCAAAACCTTAGAACGGCCATAGGAGAGGGAAGGAGAAAGCTTTCCAAGCAATCCTAGGCCAAAAAGTTATCCGATTGCGCCACCACCACCACCAACACGTAGATCGCGCGACGGGGAACGCAACCACACCAAATTCGTCCACAATTCATAACTCTGAAATTCCCACTCAAGTATTTATCTTGCTTATATTCGTTAATGCATCGTTCATGTTAGTCTAGGGTGATTAGGATGAGTTTGGTAGAAGAAACCCCATGTTGGAGATAGGAAAATCGCATGTAGTAATGATACGAATGATAATGTGGAAACCCCCTTCATATGTAGAGGTTTAACCACGGATTTATGATGAATTAGAAGTATAAATTCTGGAAAAAGACTAATTAGAACAAAGTTAAAGAAATTTCTAGGTTTCTTGAGATTATTATGAGTTTTAGCCTATTAATCCATGGTTATTGATGAAAATTCGCATGCTTTACGTAGAAGATGTATAATTTGGGTTTATACTGTTTGTAATACAAATTTTTGGGAGTTTGGGTGTGAAAAACATGGATTTGATTGAGGTTGGATTATGAAACTCGTAACTGTTAATCTGCAGAAATTCTCCATACCTGTTTGATCGATCGATCGAACCAGGATTGTCGATCGATCGACGCATCGATCGATCGAGCCCCTGCCATCGATCGATCTACCTCTCCTGGCAGACTCATGTTTCCCTTTTAAATAGTTGAATTCAAATTTAATTAAGTAATAATCTTTGGTTATTCTTATTAAAATATTTTTGGAGATAAAGAAGACCAGTGGGACTTATTAATAATTATGAGACCTTTAATATAAGACGAGATGTACATTTTTGGGATATTTACACATAAGGGATAATGGAATTATGTGTTATAGGGAGAGACGCGTAAGTTAGTTACGTTGGAAAAATAGAAGAGTACCTACTAAATTCTACACTTAGGAGGATAGAGTCTATGAGCGTTACGTAGTAAGTTGGAATAATTCCTCAAATTAAAGTTAGAGACGAACCGTTACACGTGATAACTAATAATGTGAAAATAAGGATAAATGTCCTAATTATGGGTTATGAGATGAACCTAAATTTGATATAGTAATAGTAGTATATTTATATGACTGTGTTTATGCATATACTATATACGTGTGAAAATCATGCCCGCGCTACTTGCTATCCCTGAGGTTACCGCGCTGGGACAGTCTTATCTCGATGGGACCTTTATGGGGGATATTGACTTGTACCCAAGAAGATAGGAATCCTAGGTACAAGCTATCGAATCGATAGTCACGGTCCTAAGCGACGCGAGGGTATATGCTGACCTCTTCGACTTGGAAACTATGCTTCGCCTCAATATTGTTTGTGTATGTATTAATACAGTTCGAGAGTGATTCCAAACTTGTATTTCCCTTAATACGAGTGATATGGGGATTGGATAGTAGAGTATTCCCACATCATAATTATTATGTGGGGTGCCGTTAGAATATATGTATTATATGAGTATTTAATATATATATTAAATTCTGGAATTTGGAAACTAACTACTGTGTTTATGGTAAGTAAGAAATGTATAATGATTACAAATGGGAAAAATGTGCTTTAATAGTATAATATGTTACGGAGAAACTTTATTAGTGAATAAGGTTTAAATAAGAACTTCGTTGTCAAATGAAATTACCTTCTTAAATAGTTAAATTGTTCAGTTTTAAATCTTACGAGTAACCTAAGATAAGATAAGTTAAACCGTTGGGAAGGTTAAGTACGATAGGCGTGCACATTAGAAGAGAGGTGAGAATTTCTGAAGGGAGTGCCACACTGATATGTTGTTGCATTGGTCAGTAAACATTTTAAATACTTGCTAAACAAATTTTAAATATGTTTACAATCGGGCTCTGACCCGTTTCCATTTTTCTTCTCTCTAGTATATATATGTATATATTACAGGTGCCCAACCATAGGGGCGTCTTGCATAGGATCCTTTGGAAGGAACGCACTGCAGCTTAGGTGAGAGTTGCAGGACTCTTGCTTAGACGACCTCATTTCTTGATTCCATTTCTAGCACTATTTATTCAGTTGGGCATGTGTCACCCTTTCCATTATCAGTTATTTAGCAGACATTGTGATTCATTTATTTTTCTAGTATTTTACTCTTTGGGATTTGTCATTGTCAGGATTTTTCATTTAAGTATTAAATGTTGGATTCATTTAGTTGGATGTTTAAATATTTGGATTGTTTGTTCCAGTATAGTTGTTATGTGATTCTTTATTTATGAATTTTGTAAAGATTTAAATGTTGGTTTACATAAAAATAAAATTTGGAAAGTATTATCTAAAATGGTTTTGACACTTAGCTTAATTAATTAGGGTGTTAAATTGGAAAAGTTATTTTTTCGACAGTCATGCTAAGAATGAACCAACTGTTCACCTTGATTTTAATTTAATAAATGAGTGATCTCCCGATATTTAATTAGGCGGGGTGTCACACTAACATAGTGGCAATGAGTCTAAGACGAGACTAGCATACGAGAGAACAAATATCTTTTCACAAGGGTTAAGGTCCCACAGATTCACCCTCGGCCATCAAGGTCGGCTGGATTCCTTAGCCTAGACCATACAATCGATATCAATAGTTGACTGAGCGCTTAGTTTAGGAGATGCGTGGAGCAGTCCACGTGGGATGCAAGCCTACGTGGATGAAACTGTTGCAATCAAAACGTTCCCTCACGTGAGGGAATATTTTATCCTCCTCTACATGTGACAGTGGTAGATCGCATAGACTCAGTGGCTAGGAACATGCCACACACGCTTGGGGGTACACTATACTGCCCAAGTCCTATACATACTTTCTATCTTCTCCATGAGAAGGGAGCTCATTATTCACAACCCTAGCAAAACTATATCAAAATATACGAAAGAGAGAGAAGATTGAGCGTTGTATTTACAGGCCATTAGTGTCATACTTATAGTGAAAACTACCATTCACATTGCACAGTGAACGTAGGTTTCTGCCGAAAAACTTATATTTGGTATCATCTTCTTATTTGCCTTATCTCCTTTTGTCTATACATTTGTATCTTCTGTACACCATTATTGTCTGGATTGAGCTTGCATACATCTTGACCTGGTGGTACAATTTCTGGTATCATCAGTTTGGCACTGTCTGTGGGAATGAGAAGCATTATCTCTTCCTTTTCTCAGCTTATCCTCACCGAAGTCTCTGGTGGTGAACTAATCCTCCCCTTCTGTGGAGTTGTTTCACCATTAAAAGAGTTCCTGCTGAGCTTCAAGGCTTTTACTTTTCAATTCTAAGCTCATACATCATGCTTTCACATGGCATCATAATTTCTACCACCTCCACCACCAGCAAGTGGCCCTAGTTCCAGCAATGCCCCTCCTCAGTCAGAAATGGCTGAAGTGGCGACCGCACTGAAATCTTTGGCAGGAAGCCAACTGGCGATACAAGAGCAGCTAATAGCATTCAACTAGAACATAGTAATAAGGCCAACGGGGGTCCCATTGAAGAGGATTACTCCGGTACCAGGGGAGCCTCCCTAGTGGACAGGGGACCACCCCGGGCACCTCTCAAGGATTTACCTCCTCCTCAGCGGTGGATGGACCTTACTGACCCTAGGTGTTTCCTCCTAAGGAGGCAAGGCCAACCCTGCCCAGAGGACTGATATGATGATTATGAGGCTGTGGATGTGTAGATTGATTAATGGGAGCCATAAGAAGTACCTGGGAACACGATACGCCCCATTTAAGGATGTCGGGGTCGTGATAGGAAGCCTAGCCAAGATGCCCAACCCAGGGGCTCAGCTTTTGACTGATTAAGTAGAGAATCGGCCTTTGAAAGGCTCATCCCAGTTGGAGATTTAAAAGAAAGGTTGCCCAGGTCAAGGAGCAATGATAGCTCAATAAAGGAGGGGCAGATGGACGACCCCCTGGTGGCCGAGATGAGGGCCAGCGAGAGGTTAATAAAAGCCACAAATAAGCTGTCGGGGAACCCTCAGTTCGATCGATGGAGGTGGAAGGTGATAACATCAGCCAGACTGTTACTGTTGAAGCGGCCGAAAGGCCTTGCAATGACTCCATTCAAAGGCTAGAAAACAAGATTGGAGACATCCATGAGAGTCGTGACCCCTTGCAGAGGGGATACTTAGAAGGTTCTCCTTTCGTGGAAAAAATAGTCAACTTCCCAACCCCGGCTAAATTCAAATTGTCGATGATGATACTGAAAACAGCACCACCAGATGAGGTGTTGATCAGCTCAAGCTAGTAATAATAATGGCAGCACAAAAGTATATATATCTATTAGAATGAGCCGAGGAGAAGAGGAGAAACACTGGTATGTAAGTGGTTTAGCCAATCTGGCCTACATCCACTATGATTTTGTGAGTAAGAGTCACTAAAATGGGGGTACTAATGGCCTATGATATAATCTATCACTTTCTCTCTCTACTGTGTATACAAACAGAGTTCCTGCTAGGGTTGTAATTTTGGATCCCTTATAATATAGGAGAAGACAAGTATATATAGTGCTTGGGGGGTGTAGTGTACCCCCCAAGCATGCTATGAGCATGTGTGGGTTGAATACACCAATCATAGGTGGACACCTGGCTAGTCCATATGTAAGGAATGATGACCAAATATTCCCTCACGTGATGGGAATGATTTGGTTATAACTGACTTACTTATGTGTTCCAAGTATTCCATGTGCTTGCATGTGCTCGGACTTTCTTCACCATTTGATGGAACCTCAGCCTAGCCAAGTATAAGGTTGGGGAAGTCCAATAATGCTTTTAATCTATCAATTATCAACATGACCTCAGCCTAGGAGACTGGATGAGGTTAGGTTGAGGGCCGGATGTAGTATCGGCTGAAGCAGAGGATGAGATTGGCAGTAGTTCGAGCCTACATGATGTTGCAGACCTCGGCTGCTGGCCAACCGAGGTTGGTCAATGGGGAGCCGATGTTGCAGAGGATGACCTTTCTAATGGCTATTGTAAGCTTCCTATCAACTCGACTGTGAGACAGGCCGAGGTTAGTGACCCTGAGTACGAAGGTACACTTTGGGCATATCAATCACCCCTAGCCCTTAGTCTTCTATGTGAGTAGGTGACTGAGGGGTGTGAGAGTCAGGCTAATGAAGGGATGTTTTGATGTCTTGGGGTTTGGAGTGGTTCCTTGGACACATGTCATTCACTGAAGAGAATAGCGTTTTCCCCAAGATATGACAGTTGTGGCGGCACCCTTTGGGTTTCCTAGGGTAATGATGTGGGTATTGGAAATCGTAACCCATCATTGAGAACGTTTAAAAAGCCTTTTATCTTTCCTCATTTCTCTTCCTTCTCCACACTTCTCCCTCCAAGGCTTTCTTTGTTACAAAAACTCTCATAAATCCTCCATAGCCAAGCTTGATCACTTCTCTGGTTCCCTACACATCTTAGGATTGTAAGCCTTTGCTCTTCGCTTTTCGTTGCTCTGGTAACCTCCTTTGACCCTTGCTCTCCCTTTTCTGGGTATATTTGTGCATTGGTTCCCTTTATGTTGGGTTTTTAGTTTTTTGGCAAGCAAAACCACCACTGTCTGGTGGTTATTAAACCAGGGTTGGTAGGGTCAAGTGTTTTTAGGGTTATTCTAGGCTGCTCCAAGATTATTTTAGCCTAGAACTCTTTTTTCTGTCCTCCGGTGACCCCCCGTTCATCTTTTCAGGTGACCCATCTTGAAGTGTTCTTGGTGTTCTTACTAGGGACCTTTCAATTTCAAAGATTTTATTCTTAGTTTAGGTATCATAAGTTGTGTACCTGTTTGAAGTTTTAGTCTTTCCCACAAGTGTAGTGTTGTCCACCATATGCTCAGACCTTTGTATAAACATACTGAAGAGTGTTCGACTCTGCTCGAAAAGACATTTGAAATGATTAGGTAGATAGAGTTAGCCCAAGAGGAGGCTCATAGGGCTGAGGCATTTCCCCTCAGACTAATCTTTCCACCACCCTTGAAGGTCATATACCCTGAGTCTATTGATCCTGTTGAAGTTCCTGAGCCAATATTTTAGTCATCTTCGTCAGACCCTATGTCTACCTCTAAGGCTATTCAGTCTGTAGACTCTTTTCAAGAGGTTATGGATTATTCTCCCAAGGGAAGTGTAGTCGCTGAGGAAGTCGAGGTTTCTAACCGTTACACTTCCCAACAAGAGGCTAGCACCTCTCGTAGGTCTTCTTCCATTGAAATCTTAGGGCCTAGTGTGGTAATTACCCCTCCTATTGAAGCCATTCCTTTGTCGACTGCTACTGGCGTTAAGTTTATGAAGAGATTTCCTGGTGGTGCCCCCTTTGAGGCTCAGACTCAGAATATTGATGATAATGATGATGATGAAGGGAGTGAACTTGACACTTCCAAGGTTGATGGTCCTGAGACTTCTGTCATTGAATACGAACTTCTCATCTTCCGACACTTGTATGCCATTCCTTCAACCGTTACCCTAAGGAAGCCCTTAAATGATGAGAGGGCCTTTGACAAACGAGAGGGAGAGCTCTGCGTTTATGAGAAGATATTCAAACTCGGCTTCCGTCTCCCAATTCACCCCACCATCTGAGTTGTTCTTTCTTATATCAACCTTGCTCCTTCCCAGCTTTCCCCTAATACCTGGAGGGTCTTGGTTGGGGCTATCATAATCTGGAAGGTGGTTCATCATACCGACCTTTCGATTAGGGTATTATTAGCTTGTTACATACCCTTATCCTCTAAAAATCACCCTGGCTACTATCACTTTGTATGCAGGAAGTCTGAGAAGAAGATGTTGTTGGTGACTCAGACCTCTAACCATAACTGGAAGCCTCGATACTTCTTTGCCTCAAGGGCTTGGGAGTTTGGTTTTAATGAAGCTTTTGGAACATCTGTTCTAAGGACTCCCCTGAGGTGGGCCAGTGTATCTTTCTCGGCCAAAACAGACCCTGGATTAGGCCAAGATAATCGTAAGAATGTTGAGGATCTTCGTAGTTAGGGTGAAGATGGTAACCTCGTCAAATAAGAGAATCTGAAGACCCCTTACTATTTGTCTCAAACGGGTCTTGGGAGTGTCCCTTCGGCCGAGCTTCGTAAGTATTCCAGAACAAAACATTTTTACACGAAGTCCAGTCTCGTACTTTTCATATGTCTAATTTTCTAACTCCGATGTTTTCTTTTGCAGAGAGACCAAAAGTTTTTTTTGAAGATCTTTGGAATATGTCTGCTCCCAGTATCACTAAACTACAGGAGAAGCATGGTGGTAATACTGTTCCACCCCCTTCCCACAAATAACGGGAAGGCCCCTTCTAATGCGTCTAAGAAGAGGAAGGCACTTGCAGACCCTTCCCCATACGAGACCTGGAAAGGGTCAACATACTGAGCGTGGTATCCCCATATTATCAGATGATGCTTTAGCTGCTCAGATTTCCCAACTAAAGATTGGTGATGGCCTCATTGGCAACCATATCCGGGCTTCTGATGCCTTCAGCCATGCAATGATTGAGGATGATAAACACTTTCTTCATTCCATAGATGTCTCTCTACTGGTAGAGTTTGCAGTCCATAAGGCGGTTCAGGTATTTATTTTCTACTTTTATCAAGTGTTACCTCTGATTTTAGTTATTCGTTGTTGCTGATATATCAGATTCCTCTTTTTTACAGAGTGCCCTCTCTCTTCGTCGTCTGAACGATTATACACTGAAAAGATTGCCTCTGATCCAAAAAGGTATGGACACTAAAAATATTGAGGAGGATCTGAATAAGAGAATTTAAGATTTGAAAAAAAAGTATGAAGGAGAAGGTTGGCGAGATCTCCCGAATGAAGACTGATCATGCTAAGGTTCTGAAGGCAAAGGATGATAGCCTTCAGTCCAAGGTTGATGCTGCTATTAAGGCTTCCATAGAGGATGCTTGAGAGACAATCATCAGGGAGTATCAAACCTTTGATGAGTTTCTTAACTTCAGTCTTGAGTACCTAGAAATGGGCATCAAGGCAACCAACCGATGGGCTGTAATGAAGCAAGAAAGATCTGGCAGTCTATCGGTCGAGGACTTTATTGGCATCATCTTTAGAAATGCTCAGCTCGCTAAGGCCCTATAGGAGGTTAAAGAGGTTGGACCAGCCGAGACGAGCCATCTTGAGGTGGCTAAGACTGAGGATGTTAGACATCAGGACGATGAAGTTGAGGTTACCAATCAAGTCCCCAAGCCAAACAACCCTGCTGGTGGTGGGTCGGCTAAAGCCAGAGTGTCTGAGTGTCTCACCATCATGTTTGTTATATTTTATGAAGATTTTGTATAACGCCTTTTATTTGATGAACTGTAACCTGTTCTCTTAGAATGATGTAACACTTTTTGGTTTGAATGAATGCAATTCCATTTCCTTCACTTGTTGCTTTCCTTTACTTGTTGCTTTCCTTTTTCATGTCTATGATGTTTCATTCATCCACCATATCTCAAAATTTGAATAATGGGAATCAAAGCAAGTAACAACAGATATATAATTCATCAAATTAATGATGTTTAAGGTCTGAGGTCACCAAATTATGGTGTTTCACCTCATAGTTCACCAAATTAATGATGTCAAAGGTCTGGGGTTGCCAAGTTAATGATGTTTCACCTCATAATTCACCAAATTAATGATTTCAAAGGTCTGGGGTCACCAAGTTAATGATGTTTCACCTCATAATTCACCAAATTAATGATGTTTAAGGTCTGAGGTAACCAAGTTAATTATGTTTCACCTCATATTTCACCAAATTAATGGTGTTTAACATCTGAGGTCACCAAGTTAATGATGTTTCACCTCATAATTCACCAAATGAATGGTGTTAAATGTCTGAGGTCACCAAGTTAATGATGTTTCACCTCATATTTCATCAAATGAATGATGTTAAAGGTCCGAGGTCACCAAGTTAATGATGTTTCACCTCATAATTTACCAAATTACTGATGTTAAAAGGTATGAGGTCACCAAATTAATGGTGTTTCACCTCATAATTCACCAAATTAATGATGTTAAAAGGTCTGAGGTCACCAAATTAATGGTGTTTCACCTCATAATTGACCAATATTAATGATGTTTAATGTCTGAGGTCACCAAGTTAATGATGTTTAACCTCATAATTCACTAAATTGATGATGTTTAACATCTGAGGTCACCAAGTTAATGATGTTTCACCTCATAATTCACCAAATGAATGATGTTAAATGTCTGAGGTCACCAAGTTAATGATGTTTCACCTCATATTTCACCAAATGAATGATGTTAAAGGTCTGAGGTCACCAAGTTAATGATGTTTCACCTCATAATTCACCAAAATAATTATGTTAAAAGGTCCGAGGTCACCAAATTAATGGTGTTTCACCTCATAATTTACCAAATTAATGATGTTAAAAGGTCTGAGGTCACCAAATTAATGGTGTTTTAAACATATATATTATAACAAAAGTACAAAATTATGAGCCTAACATTGTTATCTTTTCATTAACATCCTCTGTATAAACTGATACATGTATTACAAAAAGATGAGAACAATTGCAACATCATAAGTAGTATTTCTTTAAGTGATCGACATTCCAAGGTTTGGAGAAAGGTTCTCCTTCAAGATTTTCTAGTCGATAGGTACCTGGCACAACCTCAATAATGACCCTATAAGGACCATGCCAGTTGGGATGGAGCTTATTGGTTTTCTTCCATGTTTTCTTGAGGACTAGTTCTCCCACAGCTATTAGCCTTGACTTTACCCTCTGATTATAGAACTTCACAGTTCTCTGTTGATAGGATGTTTCTCTTATCTCTGAATCTTCTCCTCTTTCCTCAATCAAATCAGTATTAAGTCTTCTCTATTCCCCATTCCTCTGAGGGTCATATGTCTAAACTCTATGAGTGGGTAGCCCTATCTCTGTTGGGATAACAAGCTCTGAGCTATGGGCTAGCATGAATGGAGTTTCCCTTAGGGGTGTCCTCATTATCATCATGTAAGCCCAAGGCGAGACATATACTTCCTCTATCCATATTCCTTTGGCTCCTTCCAGCCTTTTTTTATCCCATCAAGGATTGTTCGATTTGTGACCTCAGTTTGGCCGTTCGTCTGGGGTCGGCCAGGAGAAGAAAAGAACTGCTTGATGCCTACTCTTTCGTAGTATTTTTCTAAGGAAACATTATTGAATTGGGTTCCATTGTCTGAGATGAGGGTGTTTGGAAGACCATACCTGCATATGATGTTCTTTCAGATGAACTGTAAGGTCTTCTTCTCAGTGATTGTGATCATTGGCTCGGCCTCTACCCATTTGGAGAAATAATCAATTACGACTATTAAGAATGATAGTTGTTTACAGCTCTTGACAAGGGTCCTACCAAATCAATGCCCTATACTGCAAATGGCCAATGGGATCTGATTGAAGTTAGAGGTTAGTGAGGTTGATGAGGGATGGTGGAGAGCCTCTGACACTTATCACATCTCTTCACATATGTAACTACGTCTTTGGCCAAGGTTGGCCACCAGTATCCCTGAGTAATTATCCTCTTAGCCAAAGGCCTCCCTCCTATGTGTCTTGAACAAGAGACCTCATGCACATCGTGTAAAATTTGTGGAACCTCTGAAGGGTGTACACATCTGAGGAGAGGGAGAAGGAATCCCTTTTTATACAAGACATCACCTAAATTAGAAAATTTTGTTGCTCTGAACCTTAGTTTCCTCCTTTCCAGCTTTGACTCCGATAGTAGTCCCTCTCTGATGTCTTTTATAATAGGGTCCATCCATGAGGCCCCCAAACTCAAATTTAAGCAAGGTTTAACAACCTCTTCATCTTTAATGGTTGGCTTGAGCAGAATCTCGATAGGCACTATTCTTCTTATGTCTATTTTTATTACTGAGGTCAACCTCGCGAGTGCATCAGCTCAGTTGTTGTCTAGCCGAGGTATCCTTTTCATCTTTACTTCCTTGAAGATTTTTAGCATCGTTGTCACTCTCTTCAGGTATCTGGCCATCCTTTCATCTTTGGCCTCATATACCCTCAGGATCTGGTTCACGACTAATATTGAGTCATTGTGGACTAGGAGCTGGCCAACATTGAGGGATTTAGCCAAAGAGAGGCCTGCTATTAATGCCTCATAATCTGACTCGTTGATGGAATCTTTAAAGTTGAACCTCAGCGAATATTTAATATTTGTACCATCTGGTGCTGACACTATCAGACATACTCCACTTCCTCTTTCACAAGACGACCCATCAACGAAGAGGTTCCAGATGATTTCATTTGAAGAGAAGTTTCCCTCTGCTAGGGTCCCCTGCTTAAACAGGTATATCTTTTCTTCATTATCAATTGTTCTTTGTTTGATAGTACTTATCTCGGCCTCATCTGAAGTTCGACCGATGTTTCTCTTCATTGGCTCATCTGCAGCCTCTTGATTCTTCTCAACTTCGACCTCATCCTAGGTAAACTCGGCTATAGAATCTGTGAGTTCCTGTCCCTTGATGGAAACCTTGGGTTGATAAACAACATCGTACTCCCCCAACTCGATTGCCTAGGTCATTAGCCTTCCTGACTTCTTAGGCTTATGGAGGACCTGTCTTAGTGGGGAATCACTAAGGACGACCACGGATTCGGCCTTGAAGTATGGCTTTATTTTCCTAGAAGCATGTATCAAAGCATGGGCAAAATTTTCAATCCGAGGGTACTTATTCTCAGACCCTTGGAGTACTTTGTTGTTTAAGTACACTGGTCTCTGCACTCTATCCTCTTCTCTTACTATTGCAGCACTGATGGATGACTCTAAGACAGCTAAGTATAAATATAGATTCTCACCTTGAATTTTTCGAGATAGGAGTAGGGGGAACCGAGGTAGGATTTCAGCTCTTTAAGAGCTACGTCACATTCCTCATTCCATTCGAAGGTGGCCTTTCTAATAACTTTAAAAAAGGAAGACATTTATCAGTAGATCTAGATACGAACATGTTAAGTTCAACCACTCGTCCGGTCAGCCTCTGAATGTCTTTGATGGTTCTGGGTGTCTTCATTTTTAGCAATGCTTTGATCTTCTCAGGGTTAGCCTTTATTCCCCTTTGATTGACGATGAAGCCCAAAAATTTTCCTGCTCCTACCCCAAAGACACATTTGGTCGGGTTAAGCTTCATTCTATATTTGTTTATGGTGTCAAAATTTCTTTCAAGGTCGGACACATGAGTGTCGACCTTCAGACTCTTTGTAAACATGTCATCCACATAAACTTCCATGGACTTACCTATCTGATCTTCGAACATATTATTTATAAGACGTTGGTATGTAGCCCCTACGTTCTTTAGGCCAAGGGGCATGACCTTGTAGCAATAGGTCACCTTGTCTATAATGAAGGTTGTCTTCTCTGAGTCGGCCGAGTCCATAAATATCTGATTATACCCGGAATATGCATCTATAAAGCTCATGAGCTCATCTCCCGCTGTGGCATCCACTATCTGATCTATACGAGGCAGGGGAAAATAGTCCTTTGGGCAAGAATTGTTTAAATCGGTGAAGTATACACACATCGTCCATTTCCCATTACTTTTGGGTACTATTATAGCATTATATAACCACTCAGTGTATATAACTTCTCTGATGAACTTAGCCTCTTCAAGCTTTTTAACCTCATCTCTGATGACTTCGTACTTCTCTCTTGAATATATCCTTCTTTTCTTCTTAATAGGCTTAGCGTCCTCTACAACATTGAGTTTATGAGACATAATCTCAAGATTAATACCCAACATGTTTGCATGGCTCCAGGCAAAGATACTTTGTCTCTTCCTTAACATCTTCACTAGTTCCTCTTTGATCTCAGGCTTTAGGGCTTTGCTAATTTGGATGATTTTTTTCGGCTCGTCCTCATTGAGGAAGATGGATTCTACCTCTTCTGTAGCCTCTACCTTCTTGAGTTTTGTTTCATCTCTGGGATCAAGGGTGTCAATGTTGTAAGTGGTTATTACCCTCTTATGAGCCTCTCTCTCTTCTACAGAGTTGAAGTAGCATTCTCATGCCCATGTTTGGTCAACTTTCACTTCCCCTACTCCATAGGGAGTCGAGAATTTTACCATTTGGTGGACCGTTGAAGGCACTGCCTCAAATTCCTTGAGGACCACTCGTCCCATGATGAGGTTATAGGCTGGGAAGACATTTTCATCCATTACAAAGAAATTGATTTTTATGGTCAACCTCTAAGGCCATTCATCTCCCATTCTCACATCCATTTCATGCATTCCGAATGGATGGACCTTCTCCCCACTGAAGTCAATCAAGGGGTGATGGTAAGGGACAAGCCTTGCTTGGTTGAGACTCAAACTCTTGAAATAGGGCCAAAATATAACATCTGGAGAGCTGTCCCCATCTACAAGGTTCCTTTGAACTTCGCATCCATTCACCCTTGTGGTGATGACTAAAGGGTCATCACGGGGAGCTAAGATACCCTTGAAATCAAGTCATGAGAAGATAACTATGAGGGTGTCCATATCTACCTTATTTCTCCTCTCACGTTTAACCTCTGTAGAAGACAAATTCACAAACTCTCCCTCAGTCACTGCTTTGGCCTCTACCACGTGAGCCTTGCGATCAGCAACCTCTGAGCCACCCCCTTTTAGTCCTCCATAAATAGTATTCACACCAAATGAGATCATACCGACTCTCTTTACCGGAACATTATCGTCCTTTGGTGGGAGGTCAGGGTCATCGTCATCATTATTCGAGGCATTAGCTCTTCTGGAAGGGGTATCTTCCCGAAATTTATCATTTCTTTTCTTTTTAGGATCGTCTCTTCCTCCCTTTGAAGCTCTACCATCCACATACTTTCTAAGATTTCCAGACTTCAACATTTTTTCAATCTCATCCTTCAGAGCGAAGCACTTCTCAGTCAAATGGCCATGGTCTTGATGGAAATCGCACCATAAGTTCTTGTTTCTCTTATGTGGAGGAGCTTTGAGCCTCTCTAGCCATCTAAAATATCTATCATTCTTTATTTCTTTGAGGATGTGTTCACAACTTACAGTTAGAGGAGTGTAGTCTGAGAATTTATCGTCTGCAGATCTTTTCTTACCGTCTTTGTTTTTCTTCTAAAATTTTCCTCGACTGCTGTTACCCCTTACATCCTCGTATTTTTCACCCATAGCTTCCTCTGCATTCATGACCTTTCCAGATGTTGTCAACAACTCGGTCATTAACTTAGGGGGATCCTCAGCTAGTTTCCATAAGAGCTTTCCCTTCTGCAGACCCCCAATGAGATATGTCATGGCTATCCTCTCTTAGTAATCTTTTACCTCTAATTTTTCCTTGTTGAACCTCGCGATGCAATCTCTGAGGCTTTCATTCTTCCCTTGCTTGACATAGAGAAGATGGATTGTTTTCTTCTGAGGTCTTACCCCAAAACAAAAGTTTTGAATGAACCCTTCGGCCAAACCTTTAAAACTCTTAATTGAATTTTTAAGAAGATAAGTGAAACAGATATGCGTAGCTTCGATCAGAGTGCTTGAGAAAGCTCGACACCTCATCTCATTAGGGATGGAATAGATGTAAGCTGCAGACTGATACATCTCAATATGATGGACTGGGTTAGTACTTCCATCGTACTTGGGAGACACCAGTGGAGGTTTAAATTTGGCAGGGGTTGAGAAGTTGACAATCCTTGCTAGAAATGGAGAACCCTCTTAGTACCCCCTCTGTAATAGGTCACGACTTTTCAAGAGATCCTTAATTTTGTTTTCTAACCTTTGAATAGAGTCTTTCCATGGTTTAGCAACATATTCATGGCCTAGGTTATCCCTAGCCACCTCTAAAGGGTGAACTGAGGGTTCCCCAGCTGCTACACAACGTCGTCTATTGACCTCCCCCTGACCACATTCTCGACCGTGTGGGGGTCGGCCATTATGGGGACGAAAGCCACCTCCTTCCCTTCTAGAGCCAGCTAGACTTTTTAATCTGGGAAGCCTTTCCATAGATCATTAACTAGGCTGAGCCTTTCAAAGGCTGACCCTCTACCTAAGCGATCAAAAGCTGATCCTCTTTGGCGTGCATCACAATCTCGTCTCTCACTCTGACCTCGGCTCTATTGGATAGGACGTACAGTGTTGTTTGAGACCTCATATGGCTCCTAATAATCTGCCGGAGCATCCTCTTCCTCAATGTCATCGTACCTATCCTCAGGGAAAGGGTTTCCTTACCTCCCCAGATGTAAATTCCTAGGGTCAGCAACACCCCTCCTCCGCTGAGGAGTAGGTAGGTCCTTTCGTGGTGCCTGGGGTGGTCACTTGGCCTCATGATGTGACTGAGCAGCTGTCGAAGTTATCATCTCCGGTGAGACCCCAGGTGGTCTCATTATTATGTTCTGGCTTAGCTGGGCAAATTGTTCCTGTATCGCTTATTGAGTTGCAGCTAAGGACTTCAAGGCTGCTGCCACCTCAGCCATTTTCGACAGGGCTTGACTAGAACTAGGACCTCCAACACCAGATGGTGGAGGTGGTAAATCTGGTGACATGGAAAAAGACTAGAGATCTTGTAAATGAAAACACTAGAGAGATTGATACCTTTGTGGATCTCTTTCAATATGGTGAAACATCTCCACACGATGCGGGAGGATTGGTGCACCACTAGAGTCTCTGATAAGTCCAAGCTTCAAGAAGGAAGATATATAGCTTCTCATTCCCACAGACGGCGCCGAAATGATGATATTGAAAAAAACACCACCAGATGAGGCGTTGATAAGATCAAGCTTGTAATAACAATGGCAGCACAAGAGTATATATCTAGTAGAATGAGGTGAGGAGAAGAGGAGAAACACTGGTATGTAAGTGGTTCAGCCAATCTGGCCTACATCCACTGTGAGTGTGTGAGTAAGAGTCACTAAAATGGGGGCATTAATGGCCTGTGATACAATCTCTCACTTTCTCTCTGTATTGTGTATACAAACAGAGTTTTTGCTAGGATTGTAATTTCGGATCCCTTACAATGTAGGGGAAGACAAGTATATATAGTTCTTGGGGGGTGTAGTGTACCCCCCAAGCATGCTATGAGCATGTGTGGGTTGAATATGCCAATTATAGGTGGAAACCTGGCTGGGACACATGTAAGGAATGATGACCAAATATTCCCTCACGTGAGGGGAATCATTTGGTTATAAGTAACTTACTCACGTGTTCCAAGTCTTCCATGTGCTTGCGTGTGCTCGATCTTGCTTCACCATCTGATGGAACCTCGGCCTAGCAGAGTACGAGGTTGGGGAAGTTCGATAATGCTTTATTCTATCAATCATCAAGATGACCTCGACCTAGGAGACTGGACGAGGTTAGGTTGAGTCCGGATGTAGTTTCGTCTGAATCAGAGGACGAGATTGGCAGTAGTTCGAGCCGACAAAATGTTACTGGACTCAGTTGCTGGACAGCCGAGGTTGGTCAATAGGGAGCCGACATTGCAGAGGACAACCTTTCTGATGGCTATTATAAACTTCCTGTCAACTCGGTTGTGAGACAGGCCGAGGTTAGTGACCCTAAGTACGAGGGTACACTTTGGGCATATCAGTCGATGGTTACCCCAAAGTATGATCGAAGTACTAACCCTTTGCACCACGTAAAGATGTACCAATCGGCTGCAGATATCTACTCCGTCTCAAATGAGATGAAATGCCATCCATTCTCGAGCACTTTGACTAGAGCTTCCCATATCTGGTTCAGCTCACTTCCAAAGAGTTCCATTAAAAATTTCAAGTAACTTGCAGAACGGTTCATCCAGAAATTTTGTTTTGAGGTAAGATCCCAGAAGAAGACAACCCACTTGTTGTACGTTAATCAAGGAAAAAATGAGAGTCTTAGGGAATACATCAGGAGGTTTAATAAGGAGAAATTGGAAGTAGAAGACTATGAGGAAAGGATTATGATGACCGCGTTAATAGGAGGCTTGCAGAAAGGCAAATTTCTTTGTAAGCTTGCTGAAGACCCGCTAAAGTCCATAGTTGAGCTATTGGCGACGATTGAAAAGGTCATGAATGCCGAGGAAGCTATGGCAATTAAATATGAAGATAAGAAGGGGATTGGAAGTGGAAGAAAGTTTCAAAAAAAGAATAAAGACGAAAAGAAAAGTTCGATCGATGATAAGTTTACTGGGTATACCCCTCTCATGGTCAGCTGCGGGCACATTCTGAACGGGATCAAGAATGATCGGACCCTAAGATGGCCTGAGAAGCTGAAAGTTGCCCCTCACAAAAGGAATAAGTGCTTATGGTGTAAATTTCACCAAGATCACAGGCACTTATATACCAAGTGTTTTACCCTAAAAGACGAGATTGAGAAGATGCTCAAGGCTGGAAAACAAAGAAAGTATGTGAGAAGTGATGGCCCAAAGAGGGACGAGATGACCCCAGAAGAAGAAGGGCTGACAAGTGCAAGGAAAATATCCTAGGGAAGGAGAATGATGCCTCATATAACGATGATGATGATAACCCAGATATTCGGCTAAAAGACAATGATCTGAAGGGGCGACTTCATATGATCTCATTTGGTGTGAAGATGATTTGCGGAGGCCTCGAAATGGGAGGCGCAAAGGTAGCCGACATAAAAGTCACACCTTGCAGAGGTCAAAGCCCTTCCCAAGGTTGAAGCAATCCACTTGGTAGCATCATAAACAAAGCCAGAGAAGAGAAAGAAGGTAGATATGTATACCTTAATTTTGGGATTTTTGAGGCTGACTTCAAGGGAATCCTAGCTCCTTAGGATGACCCTTTGGTAATCACAACTAAAGTTCATGGGTATGATGTGTCAAGGGTATTGGTCGATGGTGAAAGTTTGGCCGACATTATGTTCTGATCGTGTTTCAAAGATTTAGGACTTAGCAGGAAGAGGTTGGTCCCGTATTATTATCCTCTGATAGGTTTTAGCGGCTAAAAGGTGGATCTATTAGGAATGTACGAAATGAAGGTCAGGATGGGAGATGCTTGGCCTAAGAGGTTAACAAAGAAGGTCAATTTCTTTATGATGGATGAAAGTGTATACTCGGCTTATAACATTATCATGGGTGAGTTTCCCTCAAAGAGTTTGAGGTCGTGCCATCCACTGTACACCAAATGGTAAAATTCTCGACCCCATATGGGGTAGGGGAAGTCCAAGGTGATCAAGTGTTGGCACGTGAATGTTATTTTAACTTAGATGAGGAGAGGGAAGCTCATAAGAAAGTGATTACAACCTACAGTATTGACACCCTGGACCCCAGGGATGAGACCAAACTGAAGAAAGGAGAGGCCACAGAAGAGGTAGAATCTATCGCCCTCAATGAAGACGAGCCAAAAAAATTTATCCAGGTCAAAAAAATCCTTGAGAGGAGATATCAAGGAAGAACTGATCAAATTATTGAGAGATAGGTAGAGTATCTTTGCATGGATTCATGAGGATATGTCAGGCATTGATCCAGGACTCTTTTGCCATGAATTAAATGTGGTCAACGTTACTAAGCCGATACGATAGCAGAGGAGGATCTATTCCTGGGAAAAATATGAGGTCATTCGGGAACAGGTAAAAAAGCAAGAAAAGGCAAACTTCATAAGAGAGGTGATATATCCTGATTGGCTAGCCAACGCTGTCGTACTTACCAAATCCAATGAGAAGTGGAGAATATGTGTAGACTTCACTGATCTGAACAAGGCTTGCCCTAAGGAAAGTTTTCCTTTCCCTAGGATTGACCAAATGGTCGATACCACAGCAGACCATGAGTTGATGAGTTTCATGGACGCTTACTCAGGCTACAACCAAATATCTATGCACCCGACCGATGAGGAGAAGACCTCATTCATAAGCGATAAGGGGACTTACTGCTAAAAAGTCATGCACTTTCGTCTGAAGAATGCTGGAGCTACCTATCAGAGACTTGTTAACAAGATGTTTGAGGATCAAATAGGGAATAAGATGTAAGTTTATGTGGACGATATGGTGACTAAGAGTCTCAGGTCCGACTCTCACGTAGCCGAGCTCAAGAAAACCTTTGATACGATGGATAGGTACATGATGAAGTTCAACCCCGCAAAGTGTGTGTTCGACGTAGGGGCTGGTAAGTTACTAGGCTTAATCATAAATCATAGGGGAATAGAAGTTAACCCTGATAAAATAAGGGCCTTGATAGAGATGAAGACCCCAGTTTCAATCAAGGATGTATAGGGGCTAATGGGAAGAGTAATGGCACTTAATAGGTTTGTATCCAGGGCCACCGACAAGTGTCTTCCATTTTTTAAAGTTCTTAGAAAGGCTTTTGAGTTGAATGAGGAATGTGACAAATCCTTCAAAGAGTTTCAGTCATACCTAGGCTCCCCCTTATTATTATCACGGTCGGTCCAAGGGGAAAAGCTCTATGTATACCTCGCAGTGCCATTGTAAGAGACGATGATAGAGTACAGAAGCCGGTATACTTCAACAGTAAGTCGCTCCAAGGGTCCGAACAGAGGTACCCTAGGATGGAAAAATTAGCCTATGCTCTAATTCACACCTCAAGGAAGATGAATCCGTACTTCCAGACCCATGCAATGGTCGTCCTAACGGACTCTCCACTCTAACAGGTCATCCACAAGCCTGAGAAGTCAGGGAGATTAATGGCTTGGAGAGTTTGATCTCACTTATCAGCCTAGAGAGGCCATCAAACGGAAGGCACTAGCAAACTTCATGGTCGAGTTTACTTGGGGCGAGGCCGATAGTAAAAAGTTTAAGGAAACTAACCGTGAGTTAGGGAAAAGTTTAAGCTCTCCCCCGGATGGGGCCAGGACAGGTTCAGCAAGGGAGAAGGTATCTAAGAATTTAGAGGACTGCTACCTCTTCAATAATGGGACCTTGGCAGAGGGTAATTTCTCTGAGAATGGAATAGTGTGGAGCCTCATCATCGACGGGTCCTCTTGCGGGAGTGGAAGTGGTGCAGGGCTACTAGTGTCGACACTAGATGGGACAAACATTGAATATGCGTTGAGGTTTAGTTTTAAAGCCTCCAATAATGAGTCTGTATATGAAGACAAAATATCAAGCATCTCCCTGGCCCGAGCTCTGAATATCGGGCAACTCCTGGTTCACAGTTATTCAAGATTGGTGGTGAACCAGATTTTGGGGGCATATAAGGCGAAGGAAGATAGGATGGCTAAATATTTGGAGAGTGTAAGGTAAGTATTAAATAGCTTCGAGGAGGTGAAGTTAAAGAGGATACCTTGGCTAGACAATAGCCGATATGATTCACTTGAAAGACTTGCCTCAATTACAAGAACGGAGATAAGAATGACGATGTCGGTAGAAATCCTGTATTGACTGACCATTGAAGAGGAAGACAGTGTTTTAGAGTCTTGTCTGAATTTAAATGTGGGGGCTTCCTGGACAGACCTCCTCATCAGATACATAAAGAATGTAGAGTGTCCAGAATCTAAGAATGAGAAAAGGAAGCTATATAAATCTGATAAGTTCTCCATCATAGGAGACATGTTATATAAAAAAAGGTTTTTGCTTCCTCTCCTCAGGTATGTCCAGCCATCTGAGGTGGCATAAATCCTTAAGGACGTGCATGAAGGATCTTGCCCCAATCACATTGGGGGTAGATCTCTAGCCAAGAATATTGCTACCCAGGGGTATTGATGGTCGACCTTGGCCAAAGATGCTACAGCATATGCCCAGAAGTGTGATAAATGCTAGAGGCTCGCTACCATTCCCCATCAGTCTCATTAGCCTCTGACCTCAATCATATCTCCTTGGCCATTGGCGGTAAGGGGAATTGATCTGGTAGGACCCTTACCCAGAGATGTGAATAATTATTGTTATCTGATCATAGCGATATATTACTTCTCGAAGTGGGTGGAGGCCGAGCCGATGATTACAATCACGAAACAGAAGACCTTCAAGTTCATCTAAAAAAATAACATATGTAGATATGGCCTACCCAACACCCTGATTTTCGATAATGGAACATAATTCAAGAACGTCTCCTAGAAAAGTATTATGAATGGGTCAGCATAAAATAATTCTTCTCCACTCCCGATCTACCCCGGGCTAATAGGCAGACAAAAGTTTGACAAATTGAATAATTCCTCATGGAATTAAGAAGAAGCTATAAGATGCAAAAGGTAAATGGACCGAGGAAGTGTATGTTGTCTTATGGGCCTACAGAACTACAGAGATGACCCCCACCATAGAAACCCCATTTATGCTTGTTTATGGATCGGAGGCAGTCGTACTAATGAAAATAGGTCTTCCCACTCATAGGGTTCAAAACTATGACCTTCAGAAGAATAGCGAGGAGCAGAGGCTTGATTTAGATATTGTAGAAGAAAGAAGAGAGGACCTTGAGGTTAAGTAAGCCGTCTACCAGCAAAGAACAGTAAAATTCTATAATAAGAGGGTGAAGGAATGTCCACTAAAAGTAGAAGACTTGGTACTGAAGAAGGCATGGCAAAAACCCAATAAGCTTCACCCAAATTGACATAGCCCATACAAGGTAGCTGAAGAGGGGGTGCTGGGGACTTACAGATTGGAAAACTTGGAGGGGATTCATTCTCCAACCCATGGAATGCCGATCACCTGAAGAAATATTACCAATAAGATGATAGTCAATTGTCTTGTCTGCATTTTATTATAACATATGTATGAGACTCGGATGGAAGAAATTCAATGAAAACAATGTGTTGATTCATATGTTACCTACCTATTCAAATATTCGTTTGTGTCAGCCCACCTTAAGCTGTAAAACATCATTCATAGTGAACTAAGCTTAAGTTAATAAACATCATTAATTTGGTGGAATCACTCCCTCATTCGGAACGACAGTGCTGGACGAGACGACTCTCCATGCACTCTCAAAGTGACGAGGGAGGACTTATGCTTAAAACATCATAATTTTGTGGAATCACTCCCTCGGTCGGGACGGCAGCGCTGGACAAGATAACTCTCCATGCACTCTCAAAGCGACGAGGGAGGACTTGTGCTTAAAACATCATAATTTAGTGGATGCAAAATTAAAAAATCACTTAGTTGTGGTTATCATTCAAAAACATCATTAATTTGGTGGAATCACTCCCTCGATCGGGATGACAGTGCTGGACTAGACGACTTTACATGCACTCTTAAAGTGAAGAGGGAGGGATTGTTCTTAAAATATCATTAATTTGGTGAGTACAAATTTAACAAATCACTTAGTTGTGGTTATTAATGAAAACATCATCAATTTGGTGGATGTACTCCCTCGGTCGGGATGATAGTGCTGGACGAGATGACTCTCCATGCACTCTCAAAGTGATGAGGAAGGACTTGCGCCAAAACATCATTAATTTGGTGAGTGAAAATTTAAAAAATCACTTAGTTGTGGTTATCATTGAAAGCATCATTAATTTGGTGGATATACTACCTCGATCAGGACGACAGTGCTGGACGAGATGACTCCATGAACTGTCAAAGTAACGAGGGAGGACTTGTGCTTAAACATCATTAACTTGGTGGATGCACTCCCTCAGCCGGGACAACAGTTTTGGATAAGGGAGGACTTGTGAACGACACAACAAGCATAAGTAAAAGCATGAAAATAAAATAAGGAATGCAGGTACTATAACGGTAAGCATCACTTCACGAAAAATATCGAGATTGCAAAAATTGTGAGAAATTTCAAGTTGTCCATAACAAAGTTAGAACAAGAGTACAATCAGAAGATGGTATTAGCCACATGCGGCCACCCTAAGAAGTAGGCTCAAGATTGATAAGAGGGTTTCCCTTTATGATAGGTTTAGCTCCACCATCGATTGGAAGGCTAGACCCGACCTCAGTTGCCGCCATAAGCTCCACATTATCCAAGGCAGTGTCAAAAAGAGGATCAATAAAATTCGGAGCATTCAAGGTTGGCCGAATGGAAGAGACGACATCCGTGAATTTGGTGGCGATCCGTTGGCATGTTATTTTCACACCCCTCTCCATGTAAATAATGCGAAAGCTAGCAAACTCATCCGAAGCCTTGAAGGCTTCGACAATCTCGACCCTGATCTTCTTAATGGCCTCTGGAGATAAAGCCTCATCCTTTCCCCTCTTTATAGCCTTATCAAGCTATTTGGTGTGGGTGATAGCCAATGCAACTAAAGCCTCATCTTTCTCCTTGATCAATTGTCCTTCTCCTTCAGCAAATCATCCTTGCTCTTCAGATCATTATGAGCCTTCTCAAGGTCGGTTTGGTATGTCTCGAAGTGTTTTTTCAACTTCTCTTCAGACCTAAGAGATCGGCCTGCCTCTTGAACTTTGGGATAATTCTCGACCATCCACTTGTTAGCTGATGCAAAGGTGCATATTGTCTGTAAATAAAGGAAGATGTGTCAGTACAGACGAGAAAAGAGTACGAGAGAACACTTGGTGCTTAAGAAGAAAATGGTTACCTGAGCCATCCAATGAAGACCCAAATCAAAGACTTGAGGGGCAGCCATTTTATCCATGAACTCGTAATCGTCCTTAGTAGGGACCCCGAGCATCGCCCTCTTGGGCCTTGTAGTAGAGGGAATAATTGAGTCGGGGCACTTACTAAGATTGGCAATGTTGTTCGGCCAATATTCTTTAAACGAATCCCCCTGAGCAAGAGCTCTCTCTCTAGCTACTTGGCATGTATGGCCCTAGGGGAATGACCCCCAGCCTCTGGATGTCTTTGTAATGCCGACCCTCGAGGGAAACTTATTCTTTTGTCCTTTTTTAACCGACCTTAGGTGGTGTCGGCCTGGTGGTTGTTGTCTTCTTCAGCTAACCCTTACCAATCGGTTGTTTCTTCTTATTCAAGGCATTTCGAAGGCTTGGAATATGCATATTAAAAATTCTTCAGATAGATGAGGAAGACAGTCTGCGAAAACGCAAAATGAGTCATCAGTCATAAGCAGAAAAACAAAGAGAGAAAGGGAATATATCACTTAGAAAGGTCGTCTAGTGGATCAACCTTCAACCCAGACTAATCTAAATACTATGGTGACATTAAATCTTCAAAATAAAGGAGGTGGCCATCATTCCCTTGACTGAAGTCGACTCTCTCCCTATTGGATATACTAAGGACACGATCAAATCTGGTGGTCAGTTTTGGAGGTTTTACCTAATTATGAGGCACCCTCGGCTTGTTCTCTTGGCCCTCAAGGTCGGCATTGGACGGGAACTCCCAATCGCTAGACGCATAGAAAAATATATTTTTCCAGTTATGATTGGAAGTCTGAGTAACATTGAGGAGATTCTTGTCAGACCTCCTGGATCGCAAGTGATAATACCCACCCTGATTAGGTGTGGACAACACATGGTAGCAAGCATGTAAAATCTCAACCGAGGGTTCATCCTCATAGTTATTCATCCACCGGGAAATATAGCCTAAGATGACCCTCCAAAAGTTTGGGGTTATCTGAGTAGGTGCGAGGCCGAGACTAGAAAGTATGGCTCGCACGACCGGTTGAATAGGAACATGGAACCCAACTCTGAAAATTTAGTCATAAAGATCAACTTCCCCCTCTTGCCTGTCATACACTCTCTCGTCCTTGCCCGAAAATCTCATGGTGACATTGGGCTTAATACCATAAATGTGTCTGAAGAAAAGGAGGTCGGTCTCACAACGGAAGACTGATATTACTCAGCGTACGAATAGTCAAGTAGCTCGTCGAACTTGGAGTCCTCATCCCACTCGTCCTCAGCCTCACCCTCAGCCTATACCTCTTCATCCTCAACGTCGACATTGGCATAAGTCCTTTGGAACTTCGCATCAGACATCGCAGATAAAGGAGCTGCAACTGATGAAATATTTTCCTTCGGGGTCAGCCCAACGGGATCTGGAGGATATCCATAGAAGTGTCATCTCGACCGGATGCCTCAACTCGATTGGGTGATGAGGCTCGAGCGTGTTACCAGCCTCCCTAGTCACCCTAGGATGAGTGGGAGAATACTGCATGGCTTTCTCGTAGGAGTCCCTATTATCGTCTTAGGTGGAGGATGAGCTGACCATTTCTTCTGGGGTAGGAAGGATTACTTTTAGAGGAACAGGAAAAATGGTTCGTCTCCAAACAGGGTCGTCTTAACGCCTAGCCTCAGCCTCGTCCTCTAATTTGCGTATCTCTTGGAAGTTCCTCTCCCTCGAGGCTGGGTATTGAAAAGCTAACTCGTATAGGGTCCTTAACATTCAGAGGATGAGGTAACACTTCAATAATTAAAGATTGGAAGCCACAAATAGGTTTATTATTGACCAAGTTTGACTTAAAGATCAAGTGGGGTAAACTCAATCGTTTTTCCAACCAAGAACAACTTACTCCAGGGGGTATACGAAACACCAACGGAGGAATTTAAGGAGCCTAAAGGAAACCTAAATGTTGCAAGAATCAAGGGAAAGAAAATTATATAAAGAGGCTAAACCTTCCTACAACCACCATGAAAGGCCCAAATGCGAGCCCCAAACAGCCAGTGAGAGCTTTCGGAGTGGGGTTTGAGTTCGTCGAAAAGTGTAAAGTGTAAAGTGTCAAAGTGACTCAAAAAACTGTAAAAGCTGGAATAGCAATGGTCGAAGAAGGTTACCTGGAGAAGAAATGAGAATAGAGAAGCAAAAATGACCTTCAGACAATGCCTGAGAACGCAGCTGCAAAGAGTTAATAGCTCTGGTTTAAGAAATGTGATGAAGGGGGTAAGTTTAGTAAGAAGAAAGGTTTTAAATACAACTCCCATTTATATGCAAGAAATTATTTGTGCATGCTTCAGAAAAGGGTGCACGATTTCCCAAAAGCCTTATCATAATGCGTACAGAACCCTAGGCATCTAAGCCATCATTCGCAACTCGATTAGACACAAACCTATGGGAAGTGTAACCGATGTTAATTCAAGAGACCAATCCACCTGATGGTTGACATGTGTCCCCTCAACATTCATCAACAGAGAAGTTTGGCAATATAGCATCATTACTGCTAAGCCTTATCCATATGTCAGAGACCAAGGGCTAGGGGTGATTAATATGCCAAGTATGACCTCGTCCCGGACCATGAACCTCGGCCTTAGCCCACCCTTACCAGATGACTAGGAAGGAGAAGTCGCCACTTAGCCTGGGTAAGATGACTCGACCTCAGCCCTCATCAGCCTTCTAGAATGGGGGTTTACACTATTCCTAAAAGAATATGTATCCTCAGAATCGGCTGACACAGTGACAATGAGTCTAAGATGAGACCAATGGATGAGACAATTAATATATTTTCACGAGGGTTAAGGTCCCATAGATTCACCCTCGGCCATCAAGGATGGCATGAGTCCTCAGCCTAGACCATACATCCGATAGAGACAATTGGCAGAGCGCGTAGTTTGGGAGACACGTGGAGCAGTGTGTGTGGGATGCTGGTTTTACACGGATGAAACTGTTGCAATCAAAACTTTCCCTCACGTGAGGGAATATTTCATCATCCTCTACATGTGACAGTGACAGATGGCATAGCCTCAGTGGCTAGGAACCTTCCACACCTGCTTTGGGGTACATATACCCCCCAAGTTCTATACATACTTTTTATCTTCTCCATGAGAAGGGAGCTAATTATTCATAACCCTAGCAGAACTCTAACAAAATATACGGAAGAGAGATAAAATCTTGAGTGTTGTATTTACAGGCCATTAGTGCCATACTTATAGTGAAAACCACCATTCACACTACATAGTGGACGTAGGCTCTAGCCGAACCACTTATATTTGGTATCATCTTATTCTTTGCCTCATCTCCTTCTGTCTATACATTTGTATCTTTTGTACACCATCATTGTCTGGTTTGAGCTTACATACATCTTGACCTCGTGGTACCATTTATGGTATCATCAGTTATAATACCCATGTAAGAGTAGGGTTTATACATCTTGATATAAATAATGAAATTGGAATTTAAGTAAATTTAAATCCGTGTTATGGGTTGGATTTCATGTAAACTGATTGTATTCATGTAAAGGTTATGAAATCAGATCATGAGCGATAATCTAGATGAGAAAAATTTGGGCTTTATGTTGTGTATGAATGAAGAACATGAAAATTTATGGTCTTGATGACTATATGTTATGATCCATTATTGATTATAAATCAAAATGTTTTGAGGCTTGCATTATGTTGGAAATCATCCTAATACATGTAAATAATGTTTAGGACAATTGGTTTGAAGTTTGGTAAAGAATCATGGAGAATTGAATGAGAAGAATGGTGAAAATGCACTTGCGTACAGGAAGAAGACGATTTGATGCAATTCGAAACGATTCGACCCAGGGGCAAATTGATTTGAAGACCAAATCAATTTGGCCTCCTAGGTGAATCGATTCGATTTCCTAAAAAAAATTTAAGCCTAAACCTCCTAAATTATTAGTGGGGAAACTCTTCAGACATTGTTAAAATATAATGTGGGACATGATATATTATAGTAGGCCTATGACGGGGTTGTGACTTAGTCTTATTAAGAGAATTAAGGCTAAAGTGAAACGGGCTTAAAATGTGACGTAACTAATTCGTGAGAGGGAGGATTAATTACGAAAATATCAAGTGAACATAATATGTAGATCAGTATTGTATGATAGGGTTAACTACTGAAATGAATTAAGGGGGTAACTAGGACCCTTAGAGTAGAGAATAATACAAGAACAAATTTAATAGAGAGAGTAATCGTAGGGTGACAGTACGGTGAGTATTCGAGAGATAAATACTACGTGTGAAGTATGATAATTAGTTATGTGTATACCTACTAATTTAATGTACATATATAGGTTGTGTGTATACCTATTACATGATTGGTGTTAAATGTAAACATACCTATGCTGCCTGCTATCATGGAGGTTCCCGCGTAATGGGATATTCCACCTTGCCTGTTCTAGGGAGGACTGATTTGTGCCCCAGGACATTGAACTTAGGGTGACCCACTATGTGTTGTGTCGTAGTGAGACTGACAGGTCGTTTAGGTACGTTTTGTATATGTGTATCCCAAAGGCTTAGAACTATGTTTACCTCAATTGCATATTATTTGGTTTTTGGGTTTGAGGAGACATTTCTAACCAAGAGTCCTACTTTAAGTACGAGAGGTACATGGACTGATGGCAGAGTATGCCTATTTTCACGGTGGTCCTTTTAAGAGACATCGAAATTATATATATTAGTGAGATAAAAATATATATACCCCAGTTTGAATAACACTACATACATGTAATAGTAGACATATTGATAGTGTATATATAAATAAAGAATTAAGTAGTGAAACTTAATTAAATTATTAAACGATAAAAGATGTAGAATGCAACTTGTGATATCAATAACTTAAGAGAAATGTTAATTCATATCGCGTATTGTATGGGAGGTACGGGAACTTATAGGTGTCGATAGTTCAGATAAATACTTTTGTCTAGCTAGCTTGGGTAATGTGGCTAGGGGATACGTAGGAAGCGTTATGTGTGCACAATGGTTGATAGGTGAGAAAACTGAAGAGAGTGTATTTGAATCTAACATGTGTAGTCAATAACTGATTTTTAAATGTTTTGGGTTCTAACCCTTCCTATAAATATTTTCCAAAACCTTTTAGGTGTCCAGCCATAGGGACGCTAGACTTGACAATCTATTCCAAGGACAATTAGCTACAGCACTCTGGAGGCTTGCAAGACTTGATTTTACTCTTCCACCATTCATTCTTAGTGTAGGATTTCAGTATCTCAGTTGGGCACATTGACCCATTTAGACTTTATTTCTTCAGTTAGTCAGTTCAGACTTATATCGGGATTTATTTACTATCTGTTGGACTTATTTATTAGATGTGGATTTTGTAGCAGATGGTTTATTCGGCCAGACATTTATTCACTTATTTATTACTGGTAATGGTTTAGACTATATTCATTGTGTGAATATTTTAATTTAATTTTTCGCACATTTTTATTAATTGTGGAATGAAAGATAAAATTTTCACACTGGCTTAATTAACTAATAGGTGGTTAGTAATTAACATGGTTTTTTAGAGTGATGTTGAGAATGAACCAAATGAAAAACCTTTTTTAATTTAATAAAGGACTAATCACTCGGTATTTAATTAGGCGGGGTGTCACATTGGTCATCTATCGGATGGAGGGTAGGGCAATACATTGGGGCGATATCGATGCACATTGGTTAGAATTAACAATGGTGCCCGAATTAGCAAAGTACCACGTAGTTAATTATGAGCCGAAAATGATACTTTTAAATACTGGTGGGGGCAATCATCTATTGATGAGAAAAAGGTCATGTTGTAAAAACTCAAGGACATCGGTTGTCCCACCACTTTTAGGATATTTGAGCCATCCGTTCTTAATCAATGCAAGGGTTGGCCTAGAGGTCGAAAAGCAACTACTCGAGAGTAAAATCATGAGAAGTCAGCTAGAAGGGATTCCTCAAGCTTCAAAATTTCAAAGCAATTAATGGAAAAGGAACATTGTGCAGTCCAAAGGCCTAAGAGGAAAATTGATTTCATAGAGTTCACTCGCCCCGCCCCTCCCCATGGTGCCCTAGCTATTTCCCCGTATATAAAATGTACATTACTGAAATACTAGACTTTATAAAGGTTTCATAGAAGATATCATGAAGGTTGAGGCTTGCGATAATTGTGGGTGTTAATGCATTGCTAAATGAATAATATTTGGACCCGATGGATGGAGACAGATGAGATTGGCCTTGATGGAAGAAGTTATTGCAAATAATGAATTTTATGCACACTGTTTGGTGATTGGTTTTCGAAAACTATGCTACATATGCTAGACGATTATAAAAGACCTTATACACTGAAGTCTTGGATGATCATGCCAGAGTGTGGCTATCATTAAGATAAAACTTATAAATATGTATGCGTCCTCATCTTGAAGAGACAGTGTCTCACATTTCTACCGATGAGACATGAACGAATAATGCATCCAATGTTCAAAGAGATTGCTCATGTTTATGGGAATCACTTTGTAGTTTTAAGGTTGAAGTACAATTGTCTGATTCCGGTGGTAGAAAGTTACTGGCATAGTTGTTCATTGTCCGAAGTAAAACCTTGGATTGATAAATATGCGGATCAAGTATGAGTGTTCTAGAAAATCTGCCCAAAGGATGTAGCGACTAACGATCAACCAATTGAGATCAACTAGTTGTAGATGTCATTTATTTTATGAAATCATGTAAAGTTTGGTGATGTATTTGTATTAAACTTTTTGATAATGAAATGAAGTTGAATTAAAATGAAGTTGTATGAAATGAAATGAAGTTGAATTGAAATGAAGCATTTGTATGAAATGAACTTGATTTGATTTGATGTTGGAAATAATGTAAAACTTGGTGTCTTATATAAATTGAATTGATAGTTGTAGGAAATAATGTAAAAATCAGTGGCTTATATAAATACTGTAAAACTTCTTCTTCATTTTATTATCAAACTTGTAATAAAAAAAATGTGGCCTCATTCCCTACAAACATAGCGACTAGTTAAGGATTATTTGTTATGATTATAGAGAATGAATTCTTTCCCCATCAACCAATACCCATTGTCATGGAGGTTTATCCCGAACCAAATCCCAATCGGGGTCTCTATAAGAATACTATGCACTGTGTCACTATGTTCATAGCGAACGAACCCTTGCCAAACACAAGGATTACCCACTATCAATTTGGTTTGTTCGTAACCATATTCCATTCCATTCGGGGACTTTATAACAAAATATTTACACCCTGTCGCTATATTCATAGAAAATTAACCCTTCCCACGAACAGGGATTACCCACTATCAGGGAGGTTTATCACTACACCAAAACTGCCAACCTGTCATGGTCAAAAACCTTAACAAGTTTAGGGGTGAAAATGACCTTGTCACGGTCAAAGACCGAGAAAAGTTCATTAGAGTTGTCACGATCTTTTATCTTAACAATTTTTTCACGGTCAAATATCGTGATAAAAAACTTAAACTTGTCACGATTTTGGATCGTGACAAGTCAGTGACAAATAAAAAAATTGTCATAGACTTTGACCGTGACAAGTCTGTGACAAGTTTTTTTTGTCATGTACTTGTCACGGTCAATATCCGTGGCAATTCTGGGCAAAATTTAAAAAAAAAACTGATGGGCAGTATGGCCACTACCACTGCCCAACATGTACCAAATAAAAAATATACAAATATAATCTAGTATCCAAGTAAAATAAATAGAAATAATGTCATGGCGTAGGGTCTTGAGCAGATCGGAGGAGGAAGGAAGGCCACAAGACATATGCATTGGTACATACCTCAATTCACTGAACGCCACATTGTTCGCACGACCACAAAGGCGAGTTCTCCTTTCTAGCCAAAACATGCGTGACGAGCACCCTTGCCTTAATGCCTTGGGGGGGACGTCTATGAACCACCATACCCGGGAGGAAGTTCGGGTACCTCTACCCCCTCAATATCGGCTCCCCACCATATATGTCAAGTAAAAACACGCTCAGACAACCGATTGTTGACATAGGCCGTTCGACGGGGGTCAAGATGGGAAATGGATCATATGGCAGTAAGTTCGTGCGTATCGGGGATGAAGCAGTGATGTCCTCGTCTACCTCTACCTCCTTCTCCTTCTCCTTCTCCTTCTCCTTGCCCTTGCCTTCTTCGGAGGTGGATATCCACTGATGATTTATGAAGGCGTACATATTTAGGACCGTCGCCTCCAACCTTAATAGCTTAGCGTCATGGGTGTCCATTTTATAAACCAACCCGGTGTTTCTCGTCTCCATTCTTATGATCCTCGACTTCCCCACCCGTAAACTCACGCAACTAGTCCCCCCCTTACAATTCTCCCTGAGCACTTGGTTGAGTGTTTCCGTAGCCAAAGATGATTTGTCGGCATCAGACTGCGACTCATGCACTTCCTTAAGCTTTGCTTGAAATGATAAAAAGTACACAATTAGTTCATTAAGTAAATAAAAAACTATAAGGTAATTAAAAAAATTAAACATTTATAAACTTACAATCATGGAGGTGACGCTCGAGGACACCGCCTTGTCCTTTCCCCTTCTTCGTCCAAATTTCCACATAGGCATCAAGCATATGTGTCCTACCCTAGGGCCACTCCTCATCTCCTCAAAATAAAATAATGCAGAATTAGTAAGTAACGTAAAGTAATGTTAAATTAGAATAACATAAAACTAAAATTAAAGAAAAATAAAACTTACCATCCTGTGCTCCACCTTGGTGTAAGACATCCGCCCGGAATAGTGCACATCCAACTTTTCCACCCAGTTTT
The DNA here is from genome assembly GCA_949130495.1 of Sambucus nigra. Lineage (NCBI taxonomy): Eukaryota > Viridiplantae > Streptophyta > Magnoliopsida > Dipsacales > Adoxaceae > Sambucus > Sambucus nigra. The sequence continues at coordinate 560,245,407 of OX422210.1, read as the reverse complement.
CCTTCCCTGATTGACGAGATGCCAATTGCCCCTCATAGATCTCATTGTTGACAAACTTTTTCTATTGTGACAATGAGATCGTCTCCTTCGAGAGGACGGTGTCACGTACTCTCATAATGGACTCCCGGATTTTCCCGAAGTACCGTGCCAGCATGTTTTTCTGCCACGTCTTATGTTGTTCCCTCAACTATTCCAACGTGGAGTCGCGGACATGTTGGAGCAGGCCGAATTGATCCTGTCAAACAAATACAAACCAAAAGGAAAGTAAGTGCTAGATGCTTATAAATATAAATTTAAATTTAAATATGAATATAAATATAAGTACAGTACCTGTAATGCCCCCTAGATGCCCATCTTGAGCTCAATAGGCACAGACCTCAAGTAAGTGTACCCCGGGCTGACAATCGCCTTCAGTAACTCTAGGGATCTACCCAATAATGTCATCTTATTCTTGATGACGGACCCAATTTTCTCCATTTGGGGGCTCAGTGGTCGAGAATCCCACGTCGCCTCCACTACCGCGCTGGGGTGAAGACATTTTCTGCAAAAGTTGTTATTATTAGTACAATTATGTATATGGACTTTAAATTAATGCTCAAATCTAATAATAACAAAGCATTAGAAGAATACAAGTTAACAACATTATAAATCTAAATATTGTTTCAATATCGGGTCATGTCATGGACTTTGAATTAATGTTTAAATTGATTAAAATCCTAATTAACATATTCACTAACCATAAAACCAATTTTGATTCAAATTCGATAATAACAAAGCACTAGATGAATACAAGTTAACGACATTATAAATCTAAATATTGTTTCAATACCGGGTCATATCTTGGACTTTGAATTAATCTTTAAAATGATTAAAATCCTAATTAACATATTCACTTACCATAAAACCAATTTCGATTCAAATCCGATAATAACAAAGCACTAGAAGAATACAAGTTAACGACATTATAAATCTAAATATTTTTTCAATATTCGAGAGATCTCATTACAGGGAAACTGACTCTCAAACGGGTCTAATGGTTATTGAATGCGTACCCATAAGAACTAGAAGGCTAGTATCCATGCGCACTATATGTAATTTCAATTAGTTATAAATGTAACATAATTGTTATGTCATGCATTCAAATGAGAATACATGAAGTCATGCACCCCCTGAAGCAAGTGTTATATAAGAAGTTGACTTAATGTAAATTAACAAATGGGTTATCTATTGTGGTTCTCGTTATTACCTTTTAACCTACTTGTTATATAGCACATGCTTTGCGGGCTACATGCATGCATGTATTCTCATGTGAATGCATGATTACTTATTACGTGTTGTATAAAATTTATAGTATGTTTCATTTAATTATGTCTAATTTATATTCTATTTTTACATTGTTATGTTATTTCGCATCATAACCATAAATGTTAGAGAATGCCTAGGGACAACCAACTCAATGGCCATCTAAGTGTTCAAATCCACCAGTCAACAATAATTAAAGAATTCAGAACAACAATGCAATAATAATGTCTTTTATTAGAAATTCCAAGGGCCAACCAACTTAGTGGCCATCTAAATGTTCAAATCCATCAGTCAACAATAATTCAAGAATCCCAAACAATTCAACAATCTCTATATATGTGTGTGTGTGTGTGTGTGTGTGTGTCTATATATATATATATATATATATATATATATATATATATATATACAAAGAGAGAGAGGGAGAGAGAGATGTACATGTATAGAAAGAGATATATAGAGAGATATACCAAATTTGTGTAGAGAGAAAGAGAGATGGCAACCACTATTGCAATTAGAGAGAGAAACCAAATTTCAATTTCAGAAATGAATAACAAAAATCAAATAGGCACTATACCAAAAACCAAATACAAAATACCAATTTCAATTTCTAATACTAATTTTCAATTTCGATTCAAAATACCAATTTCAATTTCAAATTCAAATTTAATTATAATTTCAAATTGAATTAAAATTCAATTTATAATACTAATTCCTATTTCCTCCATCTCCTCTAAAGGGTGAGTGGTCCTATCCCATTTAAGACCACGTATTTCTGTAATATACTTAACAACTCAATCACATTGTTCCAGTTTAAGGAAAATTCGGCACCATATCCCCATAGTTCTCCTAGTACATAACATAGATTCGCAAGTGTAAGTGTTATTTAAATTTATCAATTGAAATAACACGTAAAATCGCATCATCTAGTATATACCCAGAGAACATTAAGATACGACAGTAGAACTTCCCCCCAAAGTAACAAGTTTAAGCCACAATGAATATTATTATGCAGAAACTATGCAGTCCCAAACTGTCCAAACGGGACAATTCGAGAGATCTCGTTATAGGGGTAATGATTCTCGAACGGGTATAAGGGCTAATGAATGCGTACGCGTAAGAACTATAAGTCTAGTATCTATGCGCACTATATGTAATTTAAATTAGTTATAAATGTTACATAACCATTATGTCATGCATTCAAATGACAATACTTACAGGCAGGCACCCCCCAAAGCAAGTGTTATATAAGAAGTTAACTTAATGTAAATTTACACATGGGCTATCTAATGAGGTTCCCATTATTACCTTTTACCCTACTTGTTATATAACACTTTCTTTACGTGCTACATGCATTCATGTATTCTCATGTGAATGCATGATTACTTATTACTTGGTGTATAAAATTTATAGTATGTTCCATTTAATTATGTCTTATTTATATTCGATTTTTACATTGCTATATTTCATTTTGTATCATGACACTAAATGTTAGAGAATGCCTAGGGCCAACCAACTCAATGGCCATCTAAGTGTTCAAATCCACCAAACAACAACAATTCAAGAATTCAAAACAACAATGAAATAATAATGTCTTTTATTAGAAATTTCTAGGGCTAACCAACTCAGTGGTCATCTAAATGTTCAAATCCGTCAGTCAATAACAATTCAAGAATCCCAAACAATTCAACAATCTCTATGTGTGTATATATGTGTGTGTGTGTGTGTGTGTATGTCTCTGTGTGTGTGTGTGTGTGTGTGTGTGTGTGTGTGTGTATATATATATATAGAGAGAGAGAGATGTAAATATATATGGAGATAGAGATATAGAGAGACATACAAAAATCTGTGTAGAGAGAAAGAGAGATGGCGATCATTGCTGCAATTAGAGAGAGAAACCAAATTTCAATTTCAGAATTGAATACCAAAAATCAAATAGGCACTATAGCAAAGACCAAATAAAAAATACCAATTGCAATTACAATTTCAATTTTTAATATTAATTTCAATTTCAATTCAAAATACCAATTTTAATTTCAAATTCAAATTAAAATTCAATTTTAATTTGAAATTAAAATTAAAATTCAATTTATAATACTAATTCCTATTTCCTCTAACTCCTCTAAAAGGTGGGTGGTCCTATCCCATTTAAGACCGCGTATTTCTGTAATATACTTAACAACTCATGCACATTGTTCCAATTTGAGGAAAATTTGGTAGCATATCCCCATAGTTCTCCAAGTACTTGGCATAAATTCGCAAGTGTAAGTATTATTTCAATTTATCAATTGAAATTAAACTTAACATCGTATCATCTAGTATGTACCCAGAGAACATTAAGATATGATAGTAGAACTTCCCCCAAATGTAACAAGTTTTAGCCACAAAAAATATTATTATATAGAAACTATGCAGTCCCAAACTGTCCCAATGGGACAATTCGAGAGATCTCACTACAAGGGTAATGACCTTCGAATAGGTTTAAGGCCTATTGAATGCGTACCCATAAGTACTAGAAGGCTAGTATCTATGCGCACTATATGTAATTTAAATTAGTTATAAATGTTACATAACCTTCATGTCATGCATTCAAATGAGAATATAAGCAGGCATGCTCCCCCCCGAAGCAAGTGTTATTTAAGAAGTTTACTTAATGTAAATTTACACATGGCCTATCTATTACGGTTTCCGTTATTACCTTTTACTCTACTTATTATATAGCACTTGCTTTGCGGGCTACATGCATGCACGTATTCTCATGTGAATGCATGATTACTTATTACGTGTTGTATACAATTTATAGTATGTTTCATTTAATTATGCCTTATTTATATTCGATTTTTACATTGCTATGTTTCATTTGGTATCATGACACTAAATGTTAGAGAATGCCTAGGACCAACCAACTCAATGGCCATCTAAGTGTTCAAATCCACCAGTCAACAACAATTCAAGAATTCAAAACAATAATGAAATAATAATGTCTTTTATTAGAAATTCCTAGGGCTAACCAACTCAGTGGCCATCTAAATGTTCAAATCCGTCAGTCAATAAAAATTCAACAATCCCAAACAATTCAACAATCTCTATGTGTGTGTGTGTGTGTGTACATATATATATATATATATATATATATATATATATATATATGTGTGTGTGTGTGTGTGTGTGTGTGTGTGTGTGTGTGTGTGTGTGTATATATATATATATATATATGTAAAATATATATATATATATATATATATGTAAAATAAAGTAGAAAACTTATGTATGTCATAAGATGAAAAGATGATGTCATCTCTATGAGTTTTTTCTCCACTACTTATTTTGCCCGTGAAAATTTTGAATTCCCCCTCTTTTGACACATTCTAATTTATTTTCCCCTTTTTTTCAAAATTCAAAAATAAGGGCAAATAGTAATTTTCATCATCTCTCCCCAAACAAAAACCTCCTACTTTATTTCTGCCCTACCTCGATTACCTCATTACTCATATCTTCTTCTCTCACAAATACATCAATGGAAAAAACTCTCATCCACCCATTCCAAATCCACCAACCCCACTCCTCCACTAGAGACAAATCAAGTTTCAAAAACACCTTTGTATTCGTATCTCTTCTACCTCACTCTCTAGCCCCACCTCGCCGGAAGCCACTTCCAAAACATAGGCCTTAAAACCCACGTCTTATCCTTCTTCTAATCCAAATATTTCCTCTGGTTGAAATGCTATGCCTTAAAAAAATGAGGCATCTGTGCCAACAATAGAAAGACCTATTACTAAAACCACCAAAAATCTACTACCTCAACTCCCACAGCCACAACCACAGTCCTAACTAAATATAGCATATAATAAATCAAACCATGATGCTAAGGAACTCCACATGTTGTTATGGAGTTTAAGTGCATCTCCGGTGGCTGAAAGGCGGTGCTTTCCACGTCTTTGGCGGTACTGATTTTGCAGCGACCAAGGAATCTGGGAGATCAGATCACGGGGCCAAGGAAATTAGGTACTCTCTCTCATTCATTCACCCATCAATATAGGTACTCTATCTTTCACTTACTCAACTACGTGTTCTCAGTCTCAAATGAAACCACCTCCCATGTCCCATTCCCGATCTCTCTAACCTCACAGAACTCAAACTAAATTACTTCTCCAACGAATTTCCCGCCTCTCTCCCTTCCCTTTTATGGATTTACCCTCTCAATCTCTCTCACATTAGGTTATGTTGTTCTTTACCCATATTCTCACTTTATGTTTCGAGGAAAATCATTTCTCCAGGTCTATATCTGACATAAACTTACCAAATCTACAAGATTTAACACTTTTGGTACAATCTCGCCGGCCACGTACCGGAAACACTCTCTTTCATTCATTCACCCATCAATATAGGTACTCTCCCTCATTTCCTGTTGTAGTATTTGTAACACCCAGTGTTTTTATTATTTAATTTAATTAATTAATTAGAATATTCAAGAAAAATAAAATTTTGAATTTAATTATTTTTATTAAATAAATATGTTGGTTATGATTTTAGAAGAATAAAACTTCAAGTGGAATCGAAATCGGATTTAAAATGAAGTTTTTATGAGAGTTTTAAGTTTAGCCTTTAAAAAAACGGAAAAGAATTGTCACGGGATTTAGGCCGTGACTAATAAAAAAATTGATTTTTAGCTCGATCGATTAATCGACTATGCCAGATTTGAGGCGGTTCGGTGATTTTATTTGTAGTGTTAGAGTGGGATTATGATTCCTAATTAGTATATAAGACTAATAATCAGTAGGGGGACTTCTCATAATCACTTTTTCTTATGTTTTTCACTAGAGAACACTTCCAAAAGTTCTTCCTCTCCACCATAATCATCAACCTCCAACATAATCAAGTTTTTATCACAAGTTTTGGGAGGCTTAATTGGGGTTTAATCAAGTTTGTTCAAGAACATTCTTTGCTAATTTTTCGAGAGGAATCCAATCGTGATACCAGTTTTTCTTCAACTTAATCTAAGGCATGAATACTCTATTATTTTCCTTTACTATTATGCGTTTTAAATGTCGCCTAAACACTTAATTACATGTTTTCTTAAAAACAATTAGTAACTTAATTGGAAAAATTGGACACTAACTATGGGGCTATTTTTATAAAATCTTTTAATCTGAATAATATTCATAACCCTTTGGGTACGTAGGATTCATGAGAAATTTTGGATTTATTGGTGTAGGGTACATATAGAAAAACCCCTAGTTTTGAAATAAATAAATTTGGGGCGTATAAATCTTGTAATAATTGTAGAGATAAGATGGTATCAGAGCATGGTCTTAGGTCTTGTAGGTTATGAGACCGTTTTAGCTTTCGCGTTGCTTATCTTTGATTCCATTTTGATGATTTTTACTCTTAGTAATTCTGAGTCTGATGTTGTTTTGTTCCTATCTTTTCAGATGGCGAACACAAGGAGAGATGGGAATAGGAGAGAGGAGTCTGTTTCTGGTCCCGCGGCTTAAGAGATGTGGCGTCAGATTACTTTGGAGGCTGAGGAGTTAGCGGCTATCATTTGTGAGGCCACAACAGCCGGTCTGGAGATGGGGAGATAGAGATGGGTGACTTTAGAGGCTCAACAGCAGGGTACACCCATTTCAGCTTGGGATAGGGTGAGAACCAGTTTCCTTAAGGGCAATCCTCCCACCTTTAGAGGGGGATCTGACCCTACGGTTGCTCACCAGTAGAGGAGAGATATGGAGAGGCATTTGAGGATGGTGGACTGTACGAATGTGAAGAAGAAGATGTTAGCAACATTTAATCTGATAGGGGATGTGTTGCAATGGTGGGAGAGTGCCACCACATCAGAGGAGAGAAATCAGTTGGGTTATGCAGAGTTTTTGATAAAGTTTAACAATAAATAATTTTCGTATGCAATTAGGAACGCAAAGAAGAGAGAATTTATGGACTTGGAGAAAGGTTCAAAGTCGATTGTTGAGTATGAACAAGAGTTCACCAATTTATCTATGTTTGTACTAGAGGAGGTTATCACTGAGATGAAGAAGATGGAGTGTTTCATTATGGGATTGTCTTGGTCGATTAGGAAAATGGTGTTGGGGAATTCGTCATACACTATTTATGCTCAGGTGGTGGATATCGTAATGTTGCTATGGCAAGAGAAGGCTAGTTATCAAAAGAAGTTGGGAAAGAGACAAGAGTCTAATGAACAGGGAGGTGAGAATAAAGGTCGCAATGATAAAACATGGAAGAGGCAGAGGACCAATCAGGAATAATAAGGTCAAGGAGAGGAGCAAGACAATACTAGGCATTTCGGACCTTTTAGGGGTGAATGCTTTCTATGTGAAAAAATAGGACATCCAGTGGCAAAATGTTACAAGAGAGAGGGCCAACAAAACCAAGGAAAACTAGCCCAACAAGGTCAAGTTACGCAAGGGAAACAAAGTCAAGGAGTTCAGGCGAAACTAGGACTGAGGCCTCCAGTCTTAGCAGCAGCTAGCGTTCATGGAGCGCCAGCAGCACCGGCAGCGTTAGTTGCGCAGGGAGTGGTCACTGCACCAACCAATCTCAGTTATGGGAGGTGCTATGTACCTCAGGTTCAGTCAGAGCTGGATAGATTGCGTAGCTAGTGGTGTATCGCAGTACATAATACCTTTATATATATATATATATATATATACATATATATTGTATTTTTGTTAAGGATTGCGTTCGGATAAATTATGTATATGGGCGCCTAATTATGTTGTTTTACGGGGTAGGCATATATGAGCCTCATGTATATGGGCGCCTAATTATGTTGTTTTATGGGGTAGGCATATATGAGCCTCATTTACCTTTGCGAGATTTACTCGTTGATGTGTATGCTTCGTCTAATTTCGAGGATGAAATTATTTGCGAGTGGGGAAGTATGTAACACCCAGTGTTTTTATTATTTAATTTAATTAATTAATTAAAATATTCAAGATTTTTTTTTTAATTTAATTATTTTGATTAAATAAACATGTTGGTTATGATTTTAGAAGAATAAAACTTCAAGCGGAATCAAAATCGGATTTAACATAAAGTTTTTACGAGAGTTTTAAGTTTAGCCTTTAAAAAAAACGAAAAACATTTGTCACGGATTTAGGTCGTGACTAATAAAAAATTGATTTTTAGTTAAATGGTATTAAATGAAGGGGAATGGCACTGGCCGCATACCTGTTTGATCGATCGATCGACTAAGCCAGATTCGAGGTAGTTCGGTGATTTTATTTGTAGTGTTAGAGTGGGATTAGGATTCTTAATTAGTATATAAGACTATTAATCCATATGGGGACTTCTCATAATCACTTTTTCTCAAGTTTTTAACCAGAGAACACTTCCAAAAGTTTTTCCTCTCCACCATAATCATCAACCTCCAACATAATCAAGTTTTTGTCATAAGTTTTGGGAGGCTTAATTGGGGTTTAATCAAGTTTGTTCAAGAACACTTATTTGCTAATTTTTCAAGAGGAATTCAAACTTGCTACCAGTTTTTATTCAACTTAATCTCAGACATGAATACTCAATTCTTTTCCTTTAGTATTATGCGTTTTAAGTGTTGCCTAAACACTTAATTACATGTTTTCTTAAAAACAATTAGTAACTTAATTACAAAAAGTGGACACTAACTATGGGGCTATTTTTATAAAATCTTTTAATATGAATAATATTGATAACCCTTTGGGTAAGTAGGATTCATGAGTAATTTTGGGTTTTATTAGTGTAGGTTGCATGTAGAAAAACCCTAGTTTTAAAATAAATGGATTTGGGGGCGTATAACTCATGTAATTTGTGTTGAGATAATGAAATTGGAATTTTGATATTTTAAATGGTGAAATAGTGGTAAATTCAATTTAAATAATTATATGACATTAATTTGGGTGTTTATGATGATGAGTTAATTAAATTAAGATTTAATTGAATTGGACTATCATGCGTAGTTTTATACGTTGATTAATTATGCTTGTTTGTGTGACTTGTTGGTATTATTATACTTCCTTCGTGACGACGGGTTGTTGGGTAATTTTTATCTCCCTATATTTTAGGATGCCTTCTAGGTATGGGACTAGTAGGTAGGCTTTTTCATGATTTATGCCTTCTAGGTATGGGACTAGTGAGAGTAGGTTATTGCGACTTTATTATGTTGGGGGTGGGATGATTTTTGATATTTTATCGTCGTTACGCTAGCCTAGGAATGAGATTTAGGTTAGAAATTCTTCCTATACATAGGGTAGGATGAATTGATAACTTGGGGACCCTTAGGTATGGGACTAAGGGGTATTTTGAGGATCTCACATCGATAAAAGGGTGGGGTGATTTATAAATTGTGAAATTGAGAAATTGAGAATTAATGCCTAAGATAAAAATGGGTATTAAAATTTGTGGTGACATAATGTGTCGGGGCCAATAGTTTAAACGGGTGAGAGGGCGATTTATGTCATGTCGTGTGTGGAACCTTGTCATGTGTCAGGGCCGACAGTTTAAACGGGCCGGAGGACGTTTGACTAGGGGAAGTGTGACACTTTAATAAAAAGTTAGAACAATAATAAAAGATGGTTAATTTAATTTAATTAACATCGTGGGAATTGGGAATTTAAAATCATATTGGTGTGCCTTTATAAATGGGGATTTCTACGGGTAGTTAGTGATTTATATTTATCAAGTTTAATTATCCCTTTTAATTTCAAATATTCTATTGTGATATTTATTGTGTACAATGCTACTGTCTAGATTCAAGGATCCTATTTGAGGGGAGTAGTATGTATTCTTGCTCGGGGCTTTAGCTCTGACCCATGTGTCGTCTAACCTTTTTCAGGATTAGTATTTGGAGTGACTGCATAAGATTTTTGGAGATTATCGTTTGGAGGTGAAGCTCGATCTGAATTACTTTATTGCTTCGTTTTAGTTTAAACTTTACTTTCAGTCGTATTTCATTATGAGACTCAGTTTAGAGAGTTATTGGTCTTTGTGGGATTTATTTCAGTTATTCAGAGTTGGATCTTTATTCAGATTTTATTTAATCATCATTGGAGATTGGATTTATTCGGAGTTTAGCATGGGATGGATCTTTTAGCATTTACTTATTATTATTTTTTGAGTTTCATTCAATTATTTATTTTATGGATTGATATATTTATGTCTCATATCTGTCTCATGCTAAGAATGGTATTTATTTAGTTCATGCCCGACATAGTTCGGTGATGGTGGTTGGCCACCGCGTCTGTCGGATTTTGCAGGGTGTGACAGTATTTTGATCTTTACCTTTTTTTTGTTATTATCTAAACATGTTGGTTTTACCGACATCCAGTTTAGAGTTAACCTTGAATTATAATTTTTAATTTTAGTTTATAAATTACCCCCAACCTTCTATTGAGGGTAATGTCCATTTGAGACTCGTCTCTTTAGTTTATAAATTAGCGACATCCGGTTACTAATTGTTGATTTTTTGTTTCTCTTTGTTCTTACAGGTTATGTTGAGAGCTCCATTTGGTCACCTTCTTTAAGTGAGTATTTTATATTTATTTTTAGCCTTTTTCCCATCATCTTTTTCTTTATTTGTTCTCTTTCATCTTTTCCCTCTCATCATCTACGATGTTCACTATGTTTGTTAATTCTGTAAATATTTATTTTATGTTAAACAAGATATTTATTTGGATTGTGTTGGAGGTAGATATGATAAAAATAATTTCATTATTGTTTATGTTTATCTTCAAGCATATCTTACTCATCTTTATTATGATTATATTGATTGTGTTAATTATTTTCAGGTACCATGTGTATACACTGACTGATCCTACTTGCTGATCTTAAATAAATTAAACGATTTATCATGAGTTTTATTGGTGATGCATTCTAATTCATTTCAATATTTATAGACTATTTAGTTATTGATGTTTCTTTGGAGAAATATGCTAGCATATTTCCGAAAAATGTTGTTTTAACTAAACCATCTAAACCTCAAATAGATCTTGGTATGTTATTTTTATTGTATTTCAATTTTTTTCATTTACTTTAGCTTTCTGTTGTGGACTCTTTTTGATGTGGTGTTTTTTTCATGGTTTGTGATCAGTCTTCTACCACCACTTCTTTTGCAGCATTTTTTTTTATCTTTTCTCCTCAAGTTGACTCACATGTTTATTCTCAGTCTGTGTACTGATTTATTTTCCCTCATCAATTTTCTTTTCAATCCCCATCTCTATGTTACTTGAGCCAGATTAGTAAAAAAATATCTTCTTTTTTTAATTTCAAAAATACTATTGCCACTTACATTTCACACCACATTAAAATATTATTTAACACGAATAACACGAGTAAAACTATAAATTAATTGTGTCATTGTATTAATATTAGGTGAAAAACACGACCCCTAATGACACGATTAATTCGTCAAGTTTTTATTAAAAAAATGATGTCCAATTTTTTGGTTTAATATAACTAACGTCAATTTTTTTTGGGATAAAAATAACACCCACTTTTTAAAATAAATAGCGAAAGTTTTTCATTAACGTCCATTTAAAAAAAAAATATAACATAATTTTTAAGCTTTATGTAGATTGACCCCGTTTGTAAGTTTGCATTTTATTAATGGAATATTTAATTTTTGTACCTTCTTTGCAATTCTAATAATCACAAAATTTTAATCTATTTAAAATACAAACACTTTTACATCACTACCACAAGTCTAAATTTTTTAGTTAACGTAACACGTTCATGAAAGTACATCCCGACATATATATGTCTTCAAAAATGTCAATTTTGAATCAATGTGTTGATTTTACTTTCGTGTGTCATTTGCCCAAATTTTTTAAATTGTCAGATTTAGCATTAATAATTGTATAGTTGGTATTTTTGTTCTTAAATAGGGTGGACTGTCTCATAAATAAAGGAATAATTGACCTTTTTTAGACTAATAGGTTTGTACCATAGGTTATTTAAAAAATTATTTTTCTGTTGTGAACTAAACACGCCGTATGGTTCTATCAACGATGTTCACTTTCGAAAATTAGCGTCGTGCCTTAAGGCACGGGCATACCCTAGTATGTGTGTGTATATATATATATATATATATATATATATATATATATATATATATATATATAGAGAGAGAGAGAGAGAGAGAGAGAGAGAGAGTGAGAGAGAAAGAGAGAGAAACCAAAATCTGTGTAGAGAGAAAGAGAGATGGCGGCCACTGCTGCAATTAAAGAGAGAAAGCAAATTTGATTTTCAGAATTGAATACTAAAATCAAATAGGCACTATACCAAAAACCAAATACAAAATACCAATTTCAATTACAATTTTAATTTCAAATACTAATTTCAATTTCAATTCAAAATACCAATTTCAATTTCAAATTCAAATTCGATTTTCATTTCAATTGAAAATTAAAATTCAATTTATAATACTAATTCCTATTTCTTCCATCTCCTCTAAAGGAAGTGTCCCTATCCCATTTAAGGCCGCTTATTTCTGCAATATACTTAACAACTCATGCACATTGTTCCAATTTGAGGAAAATTCGACAGCATATCCCCATATTTATCCAAGTACACGACATAGATTTGCAAGTGTAAGTTTTATTTCAATTTTTTAATTAAAATAACATTTAACATCGCATCATCTAGTATGTACCCGGGGAGAATTAAGATACGACCGTAGAACTTCCCCCCAAAAGTAATAAGTTTAAGCCACAAAGAATATTATTATACATAAACTATGAAGTCCCAGACGGGACAATTCGAGAGATCTCACTACCGGGGTAATGACTCTCAAACGGGTCTAAGGGGTATTGAATGCATATGCATAAAAACTATAAGGCTAGCATCTATCCGTACTTTATGTAAGGCCTATAGTATATTTCATTTAATTATGTCTTATTTATATTCGATAATAACTTCATCTTGTCAAGGTCAATGACCGTGATAATTCTGGGCGAGAAAACTTTTTTGTCACGGCCATGTCACGATCATTGACCGTGACAAGCCCGTGACATTCTTTAAAAAATTATCACAGCCAATGACTGTGACAAGTCCGTGACAAGTTTCTTTGTCAAGGACTTGTCACGGTCAATGATCGTGATAATTTTGGGCAGAATTGAAAAAAAATCTGCTGAGCAGTATGGCCACTGCCACTGCCCAGCAGTATATTTGTACCTGTTATAGAAACATTGTACCTGTTCAAACATCATATATCCAAATAAAATAGAGATAATGCAAATATACATTCAAAATAGAGAGAATATGCATCACCATATAATCCAAATATAATTCAAATGTAATAATTTAAAACAATTTAATTCAAACTTAAATCAATGTCACTAAATGTCTGGGGTATGGTTAACGCTGAGGAGGTGAGTAGGCCACACGATATACGAATTAACATATCCACTAATATACGCCGTGCCGCATAGTTCGCGCAACCACAATTGAGAGTTCTCCTTCCCAGGCATCACATGCGTGACGAGCACCCTGGACTCGATGCCTTGAAGCTCACGTCTATGAACTAGTGCACCCTGGATGATATGTGGGTACCTCAACCCCCGCCCTATCCGCTGGCCATTAAATATGTCCAGTATAATCATGCTCAGCCAACCAAGTGTCGACATCGGTCTGTTGAAGGGAGCCAAATAGGGAAGTGGATCATCAAAGTCCGCACGTCTCGACGATGAATCAGCGAGGTCCACATCCTCGTCCTCGTCCTCCCACACCTCGTCCTCCCGCACCTCCTCCCGCACCACCTTCTCCTTCCCTTTACCCTTACGATTTCCGCCAAATGAACGCTTCACGAATGAGTACATATCCTGGACCGTCGCCTCCAAACGGGACAAATTCGCGTCATGTGAATCCACCGTTCAAGCCAACCCGGTGTTGCTCGTCTCCAATCCGATGATCCTAGATTTGGCCACCCGGGGGCTCACCCCCTTGTCCTCCCCTTGCGATCAGAGCCAAGCACTTGGCTGAGTGCGTCTTTGGACAAAGATGATTTGTCGGCATCAGACTGGGACTCATGCACTTCCTTAAGCTTTTCCTAAAATGACAAAAAGCACATGATTAGTAAAATAAGTAAATTAAAAAATTATAACGTAATTAACAAAAAATAAACTGTCGGATTACTTACAATCGTGGTTGCGACGCTTGGGTACACCTCCTTGTCCTTCCCCTTCTTCGTCCAAAGAGCCATATAAGTATCGAGCCTATGTGGCCCTACCCCCAGGGCCACTCCCTGTCCCCTGAAATAAAATGAAGTAAAATTAGTATCGGCCCCTCAAAGTAATTTACACAACACTATACTCAATATTCGCTTTATACCCAATTTCAATTTTAATTTCACATTTACACAACAATGTGCCAAATTTTTTATTTATACCCAATTTTAATTTCATATTTACACAACAAAAGGGGTGGGTCAAATTTCAAATTTATACAAAATTATGCCTAATTTCTGTTTTATACCCAATTTCAATTTTAATTTCACATTTACACAATAATATGCTAGATTTTAGATGTCCAACCAATTTTATTTCATATTTACACAACAACGGGGTCTAAATTCATATTTACACAACAAAGGGGTCCAATTGAGATTTATGCTAAATTAATCACACATACACACACACACACACACACACACACACACACACACATGTAGACCGAAAAAAACACAAAACACGAATACACACAAAATCACACACGCACACATATATACATATAGAAAAACAACACACACACACACGTATATATATATAGACACACACGCATATACAAAATCTTACATATGAAAAAAACACATTTACAAAATCATACATATACAGAAAAACACACACATGCATATATATATATATATATATATACACACACACACACACACACACACACACATAAAGGGGAGAGAGAGAGAAAGAAAGTAAATGAGATATATATATATATATAGAGAGAGAGAGAGAGTAGTCGCGCAGAGGGAGAGAGAGAGAGAGAAATGAGGGAAATGAAATGGGGAAAAAATAGGCTCTAGGGTTTTTTAGTTAATAAAGTTGTCACGGAACTATCATGGTCTTTGACCGTGAGAAATCTATGACAACTGTACTTGTTATTGTCAATGATCATGACAAGTTCGTGACAAACCGTCGTCACGGACTTGTCACGATCATTGACCGTGATAAAAAATGCGTGTTTTTTTATCACGGTTAATGATCGTGACAAGGCTGGCCGGCTCAAAGGTAAAAATTTAGCCTTTTTGGTGTAGTGTATCCCGAACTAGTTATCATTCGGTATGTTTAAAGCAATTGTTTTCTGGTCATTTGCAATGTTTGTAGCGAATGAAGGTTAAACCATTAAAGAGTTCAAATTCTAAAGTTAAACTAACTCCAATGTTAAACTAAGTTCAATTTCAACCAATAATGAGTTCGATTCAAACAATAATGAGTTCAAACTAAAAAGTTATACCAACACCAATTTCAACCAATAATGAGTTCAATTCAACCAATTTCAAATAATATAACACAATATATATTTCAAAGTTCAATTCAAACAAATATCAAATATATATGTCAACAATAATAAGTTGCCACTAATGAGTTCAATTTCAACCAAGATTCATATTCAAACCAACTATGTTCAAGTTTTATATTCAAACCAATTACAACCAAGTTTCAACTATAACTTTCAAAAACAAAAATGACATCCTATCAATTTCGTTTCCTTTTTTAGGATCCCTCAACAACTTTCTTTTTGCCTTTTCCCTTCGTCTTACTTTTCATTGCAACCGCACTTCACTGACAATCGGTCGACCGACCCCAATAGTCGCAGTAAGGATATTGTAAGCTTGGACATTATGTGCAATCAGTGTATCATGATCTACAATAATTCCATCGTCCATGTTATTCTTCAGTAACTCCATTGCCTTCCGTACCTCGTCTGCCTATCAAAAAGATCATACCATGAAATTAGTAAAAACAGACTAGTTTAACACACTATAAACTAGTAAAAACATAAAACTTACCAAAGATGTTTGCATTTTTTTGGACTTACAAAAGGTGGGGTTTTGGACTTTGGGATGGAATTTGGATAGGAGCCACTCCATATAATTGTTGCTACAGTCCCAGGGGCTCAATACGGGCACCGACCTTGACCTTTCCTATAGAAGGCAATCTTACCAGTTTTGTTGGTACCATTTTTGCATATAAAACTTAACCTTGTATTGAGTGTCCTTATTCCCCCTCTTGCCTTTCAAAGGTGTCATGGGCTCGTGGGGTATGATTTGGAGCTGACCGAATTCTCTCAAACAACGTTCCGGGTAATAGGGCTCCGTAACATCAAAACATATCATAATTTAGCTAAAAAATTATACTTCGGGAAGTGGATAACCTGGCCTATCATTTTTATAGGCATCCCAAAGTACCTACAAACAAATAAAATATAATTTGAGTTCAGAATAAATCCAAGTTAAATGAAAACTCAATAAACTTACACAAGAAATCACATACATTCCCAACAGTCATGTCATCTAACTGCTCACGATAGTTGATTAAATTTTGATATGCATTCTTTTGGAGGTGGATTACTATGGCTAATGTTCAATACTGGGCATTGTATTATCGAACTTTAAGTCGATGCATCCACCCACCCCGAAGAAGTACTCATACATCCATGACTGCAAAACATATATAATGATATCATAATATGAATTTACAAATTCCATTTAGAAAATTTATAAATGATATTATAATCTGAATTTAAAATATTAGTTACCTGAATAAGAGAGAGGTAACCACTTATTTTCTTCACAAGCTAATTTCCCCACCTTCTTCACGTCTTTTAGAACATAAAGGTAAAATACTGAAATCTTATTCTTTATCTTATCGGGGAAAACTGTCCACACGATAATGTATAGTAAGTATGCCCCAACACAATAATCTTTAACTTTAGTGGAGGCATTAGTGTCCTTCCACCGTTCCTTGAAATTAGTCGTCAGCCAGTTCAATTGGACAGAAACTGCTCACCACATTCTTGTTGGGAAATGTCCTTACTAATGCCCAACGTCTCCACTACTAGATCAACAGAAGACGGTACCTCAACCTCCTCCTCCTCCACAACTTTGGGTTGCGGGCAAAAGGGAGGTAGAATAATTAGCGTAACGCTCGAGATCTATGCTTCGTTGTCGAGGGTGATAGTAATCTTCCTAAATGGAATGTAAAATGTGTTGGTCTCCAGATGCCACCACTCGATAAAAGCGAAAACAAGGGCGTAGTCTAAGTAACGGTTGTTGTATTTTACAAGGCCATCAAACTTAGTCATTTTGACCCTCTTCTGTACACTAGGACTAAGAACATTAAATTCTCACTCACGAATCTTCTTCCTATGATTGATGAAAAGTAAAGGCACCCGCTCCACCTACAACATAAGAAAAAAATTTATCAAAATTAATTAAACTAATGAATTATATAAGACATTAATGATATAACTTAGTTAAGAAATGTAATTACCACTGAACCCATCCAAATGATGTAAACCATGTGATCCTAGAAATGTTTTAATAGACCCAGATCGTTGGGTCCCCCATAAGCCAGAGTTGAGGGGTGGGTCCTTCTTCAGTAACCTTATTCTTCTTGCTATACTCAGTTGCAGTCTTGTGTAAGATGTCAAACGTGTTATGCAGTCAAAAGGTTAATACACCCCTAGTGGGAGAAACATCATCCTCCTTATTATGACCCTAATTCGTGCAATGACCCTCCTCCTCCTCCTCCTCCTCATGACCCTCTTCCTTGCCCTTTACAAGAAATTCCTCCTCTACATGATCCTCAACCTACTCCTCTTCATGAACCTCCTCCACCCCATGCAACTCCTAGGGCATTACCACAATAGGGACATCCCCCTCCAACACGTTAGGGACATCCCCTTCCACCATAGTAGGGACATCTCCCTCTAAGGGAGTAGGAGAAGCAGCAGACAGGCCATGTATCTTTTTGTGTGGCTTCCTCTCTGAGGAAGTAACTGGCTTCCTATTTTTACAAGAGTAGGATAGTAGGTTATCCATAAAAAACCTGCATTAAAATGGAGAATACAGTGAGTAAGGTATGGAATTTCATATATCATTTCATAGGTAATGATGAAACATTTCATAGGTAATCATGTATTCATTATATACATAAGTCATTTCATCGGTAATCATGTATCATTTATGAACTGGTAGTCTTCATTTGCTACGTTCATACCGAGGCTATCTCCTTAATTTGGGGTAAAGGCAGCAAATGGTTGTGGCTACATTTAGCATAAACATAACAAAATAATTGAATACATTCAAGGTGAAATGGCGAATGACACATGGAAATATTCAATAATCCATTCGGCATAAACATAGCAAAACAAATCACATATTTCATGATAATGATAACGAATGAAACCCTAGTTCAAAATGCATTGATTAGTCATAAACATGACAAATCAATGCAATTAATTCGTGTTAATTATACTGAATGAAACCCTAGTTCGACACTTCTAACAATTCAAATAGGTCGTTCATTTTAATACTCCAATATTTTGGGGTCCATTCGTTTTGATTTCAAAATTATAAAAAAAAGGTCATACAAATGGATATGCTAACGGTTCGATCCATTCCAATAATCAATGGGTTGATTCATTCTGAAAGAACCTTATTATATTACTGGTGATTCAATCCAACCGTTTGTTTTTAAGCTCCAATGATTTCGTTTGGAATCTTTCGTTTTGAAGCCTTAAACTTTGGTTTTGGTGGTAAATAAAATGTAAGGCAGTAAAAATATATATAGTATAAGGGGATTATAAAGTTCAGTTAATTTAAAAATGAAAGGTTATTTAGTTCAATGTACCAACCTGATGAGTTTAATCTTTACTGGAAGATGAAAGGTTTGAAGGTGTAAAAAGATGGAGGTAAAGTGTAGAAATGACTGTTAACACCTTAAATATGTGGTGGCCATTTTGTGTTAGTTGGAAGTAACTATTAAAATTATGTATTGTTTTATAGTAAAACAAAGTTGTAGTACTTTGAAGCAATTTACTTGGTGCCCGTAGAAATCCCCATTCATAAGGATTGAAATTTGAAAAATAATAGAAAACGTATAGTGGTTCAGGATCGGGGCCCCAATTTCAACGCAGAAACTCGGGGTAAACCTCCCGAACCAACTTTAATTTTTTTTGTTCTAAACAGTCCATTCATTATAAACTTATCGAATTGATGCACTAAATGCGATATAATCACCTTAAACACGCTATATATGGTTCGTTAGATTTATCCCCAGCTATTGGTATATATTTGGTATATTTAACCCAAACTAATGAAATAAATTAGATATATTCATTATGAATGGAATATAAACATACAAACTTATTCTAGTGATTCAATAATGTTGTGGTCCTTACGAAACATACAATGAAATTCAAACATACAATGTAATCAAGTTATCAATTACATTGCAAGTATGTTATCAAATTCAATTATGCTATCATAAGGGTTGAAATGTTATTATTCAAATTTCATTTATTCCCACCTAATAATAATTTTACCTATGCATGTTGCCTTCATGGATTTCAACTCCCTATTATTTTATCAGGCTTTAGAGAATATCAATATACCCCATAATGGGGAAGGTGAGTCGGTCTTTATGGAACAAGCATTATAATGTTGATTAGTGATGTAATAGATTTATATATTATAATTAAAGTGCATTGATTAATTATTTTGTTGAGTATTTCCCACTCGGCAAGCATTGATTGCTTGGCCTCAAGAGCAATATCTATAATGTATCGTGCGCTCATGAATTGGTTATCTACCAGATGGAGGGTAGGGCAATACTATGGAGGGATATAGATGAACATTGGCACAAATTAACAATGGTGCCTGAATTAGCGAAGTACCACATGGTTGATTATGAGCCAAAAATTATACTTTTTAAATAGAGGTGGGAACGATCAACTATCGATGAGAAAAGGACCATGTTGTGAAAACTCAAGGACATTGTTTATCCCACCATTTCAAGGCTATTTGAGCCATACGTGTTTAAGCAATGCAAGGGTCAGTCGAAAGTTCAAAAAACAACCGCTCGAGAGTAAAAGAATCAGAAGTCAACTAAAAGGAATCCTTTAGGCTTCGAACTTTCTAGGAAATAAACAAAAAAGGAACACCCTACGGTCCAAAGGCCTAAGAAAAAAATTTATTTCATGGAGTTCACCTCCCTCGACTCATGGTGCCCTAGCTATTCCCCCACATATAAGAAATACATCAATGAAATACTGTACTTTTATAAAGGTTTCGTAGAAGATATCATGGAGGTTGATGTTGATGGTAATTGTGGGTTTATATGCGTTGATAAATGGCTAAGATTTGGACCCAATGGATGGAGATAGGTGAGATCAGATTTGATGGAAGGATTTGTTTCATATAATTACTTCTACGGACACTATTTTGGTGATTGGTTTTCGAACGTTATTCTACATATGTTAAAAGATTATACAATCCCTTGTACGCAGAAGTCTGGGATGATCACGCCAGAGTCGGGCAATCTATTAGCTGAAACTTACAAATGTGTGCACATCCTCGTCTCGAAGAGATAGTGTCTCATATTTGTACCAATAATACATGAATGAATCGTACATCCAATGTTCATAGAGAGTATGCATGTTTACCAAAATAACTTTGTAGTTTTGAAGTTGAAGTATGGTTGTCCGATTCCACCGGTAGCAAGATACTAGCATAATTGTTCATTTTCCGAAGCAAAACCTTGGATTGATAAATATGCGGATCAAGTATCAGTGTTTCAAAAAATCTGCCCAAAGGATGTAGCGACCAACGATTAACCTAGTGAGATAAACTAGTTGTAGATGTCATTTATTTTATAAAATCATGTAAAGTTTGGTGATTTATTTGTATTAAACTTGTTGATAATGAAATGAAGTTGAATTGAAATGAAGTTGTATGAAATGAAATAAAGTTGAAATGAAATGAAACATTTGTATGAAATGAACTTAAATTATCAAACTCGAATTGATTGGAAGTTGGAAATAATTTAAACTTGGTGTCTTATATTAATTGAATTGATAGTTGTCAAAAATAATGCAAAAATTGGTGGCTTATATAAATAATTTAAAACTTATTTTTCATTTTCTTATTCAACTTGGATTTTCTTATCAAACTTGTAATGAAAAAAAGTGGCCTCATTAACTACAAATATTTTGACTAGTTAAGGATTATTTATTATGATTATAACAAATGAATTATTTCCCTATCAACCTATACCCACTATCAGGGAGGTTAATTCCGAACCAAATCCCAGTCCGGGTCGTTATAATGAATATTGTGCACTGTGTCGCTATGTTCGTAACAAACAAACCCTTGCCAAAAACATGGATAACCCACTATCAAAGAGGTTTATCTCGAACCAAATTCCATTTTGGGGCGTTATAACAAAATATTTACCCCCAGTTGTTATGTTCATAACGAATTAATCTTTCTCACCAACAGGGATTACCTACTGTCAGGGAGGTTTATCCCGAACTAGTTATCATTCGCTATGTTTATGGAGATTATTTTCTGGACATTCTCTATGTTTGTAGAGAATGAAGGTTAAACCAATAAAAAGTTCAAACTCCAAAGTTAAACCAACGACAACTCCAATTTCAACCAATAATGAGTTCAAACTCTAAAGTTAAACCAACTACAATTTCAACCAATAATGAGTTCAATTCAACCAATATCAAACAATATACCACAATATATATTTCAAAGTTCAATTCAAACAAATACCACAATATATATATATATATATATATGTATATATGTGTGTGTGTGTGTGTGTGTGTCAACAATAATGAGTTACCACTAATGAATTCAATATCAACCAAGATTCATATTCAAATTAACTACAATAAAGTTTTATATTCAAACCAACTACAACCAAGTTTCAACTACAACTTTCAAAAATTAAACTAACATCCTATCGTTTTCTTTTCCTTTTTTAGGATCCCTCGGCAACTTTCTCTTTGCCTTTTCCCTTCGTCTTACTTTTCATTGTAACCCACACTTCACTGACAATCGGTCGATTGACCCCAATAGTTGCAGCAAGGATATTGTAAGCTTCGACATTGTGTGCAATCAGTATCTCAGGATCTACATCAATTCCATCATCCATATTATTCTTCAATAACTCCATTGCCTTTCGTACCCCGTCTGCCTATAAAAATATCATACCATGAAACTAGTAATGAAATTATTAAAAACAAACTAGTTAACACCTTTAAAATTAGTAAAAACATAAAACTTACCAAAGATGTTTGCATTTGTTGGACTTACGGAAGGCATGGTTTTTGATTTTGGGGTGGGATTTGGATAGGAACCACACCATATAATCATTGCTATAGTCCCAGGGACTTGATATGGGCACCGACCTAGACTTCTCCGATAGAAGGAGGTCTTGCCAGTTTTATTGGTACCATTTATGCATAATAAATTTAACCTTGTATCGACTGACCTTGTTTTCCCTCTCTTACTTCAAAGGTGTCATGCGCATGCGGGGTATGACTTGGAGCCAACGGAATTTTCTCAAAAAGCGTTTCGAGTAATAAGGCTCCCCATCATCAAAACATATCGTAATTTCGCTATAAAATGATACTTGGGGAAGTGGATAAGATGTCATAGAGTCTCTGTAAGGATACTAAAGTACTTACAAACAAAAAAAAGATAATTTTAGTTCATAAATATCCAAGTAAAAAGAAAACTCAATAAACTTACACAAGAAATCACTTATATTCCTAACAGTCATGTCATCTAACTACTCACGATAGTTGATTATATTTTGAAACGCATTCTTCTAGGAGGTGGATTGCGATGGCCAGTGTGCAATCCTGGGCATTATGTCATCAAACTCTATTTCAATGCATCCTCCCACCCCGAAGAAGTGCTCATAGATCCATGAGAGCAAAACATATATAATGATATCATAATATGAATTTACACAACGAATTTAGAATATTACTTACTTGAATAAGAGAGAGGCAACCACACATTTACTTCATGCAAGAGCGAGAGTCTAGGACCAAGTGCCTATATACATGTGCAAGAATACCCATTCCTCGGGATAATTTTGCCACCTTCTTCACATCTTTCAGAACATGAAGGTAAAAGACTAAAAACTTGTTCTTTGTCTTATCGGGGAAAACTGTGCACCCGATAATATATAGTAAGTATGCCATAGCACAATAGTCTTTGACTTAAGTGGAGGCATTAATTTCTTTTGTCCATTCCTCAAAATTCGCCTCCAGCCAGTTCAATCGGACAACACAATGTTCATCACATTCTTGCTGGGCAACGTCTCTACTAATGTCCAACGTCTCCACTACTAGGTCAACAACGGACGGGACCTTAAAATCCTCCTCATCATCATCATCAACTTCGGGTTGCAAGCTAAAAAGAGGTAAACCAACTAGCGAAATGCCTAAGATTTATGCTATATCATCGAGGGTGATAGTCACCTCCCCAAATGGCATGTGAAATGTGTTGGTCTCTGGGTGCCACCTCTCGACAAAAGCATAAACAAGGGCATAGTCTATGTAATGATTACTATATTTTATAAGCCCATCAAACTTACTCCTTTTTACCCTCTTTTGTACACTAGGACTAAGATCATTGAATTCCCACTAGTGGATCTTTGTCCAAAGATTGATGCAAAATAAAGGCACCTGCTCCAACTACAACATAAGCAAATTTTTTATGAAAATTTAACAAACTAATGAATTATATAAAACATTAATGATATAACTTAGTTCGTAAATGTAGTTACCACTGAACTCGTCCAAATTCCATAAGCCATGTGATCCATGAATTGTTTTAATAGACTCAAATTATTAGGGCCCCCATAAGCTTCAGTCGATGGGCCTTTTTCAACAACCTTCTTCTTCATGTTGTACTCGGTGGCGATCTTATGTCACATATTGAATGTGTTATGAGGTCGAAAGGGTAATACACCCCCCCTCAGTGGGAGCAACATCTTCCTCCTCAAATTGACCTTCCTTCTCCTCTATGAGAAACTCCTCCACTACATGACCCTCAACCTCCTCCTCTCATGAACCTCCTCTTACCCAAGAACCTCCTTAGGCATTTCCACAACAGGTACATATACCTCCATCACATGAGGGACATCCCCCTCCACCACAGTAGAGATATATCCCTCTAAGTGAGTAGTAGAAGAAGCAGACAAAGCATAGATATCTTTATGATGCTTCCTCTCTGAGGTAGTAAGTGGTTTTATTTCTTACGAGAGTATGATTGTAGGTTATCCATAGAATACCTGCATTAAAACAGAGAATACAATAAGTAAGGTATGGAATTTCATATAATATTTCATATCATTGATATAATTTCATAGGTGATGATGTATCATTCAATAGGTAATCATATATTCATTATAAACAAAAGTCATTCCGTAGGTAATCATGTATTCATTATAAGCATAAGTCATTTCATAGGTAACCATGTATCACTTCTGAACATGTAGTCTTCATTCGTTATGTTCATACCGAGGATATCTACTTAATTCGAGGTAAAGGAAATAAATGGTTGTGGATATATTCAAAATAAACATAACCAAATAATTTAATACATTCGGGGTGAATGGATGAATGAGAAATGGAAAAATTCAACAATCCATTCGGCATAAACATAGAGAAATAAATCAGATATTTTATGATAATGATAACGAATGAAACCCTAGTTCAAAATGCATTAATTCATCATAAACATGACGAATCGATGCAATTAATTCATGTTAATTATATCGAATGAAACCCTAGTTCGGCACATATAAAAATTCAAACATGTCATTCATTTCAATGCTCCAACATTTCTGGTTTCATTCATTTTGATTTTCAAAATAACAAAATATCATGGAAATGGATATGATAACAGTTCAATCCATTTCAATAATCAATGGGTTGATTCTTTTTTAAAGAACCTTGTGATGTTTCCAGTTATTAAGCTTGTATGATTTCGTTTGGAAGCTTTCGTTTTGAAGCCTTAATCTTTGATTTTGGTGGTAAATAAAACGTAAGGTGATATATATATATATATATATATATATATATATATATATATATATATATATATATATATATAACATAAGGGGATTATAAAGTTCAGTTCATTTAGTTCATTTGAAGATGAAAGGTTATTGATTTCAATGTACTAACCGGATGAGTTTAATCTTTACTTGATGATGAAGGGTTTGGAAGTTGAAAATGAAAGGTTTGAATGTTTGAAGGTGTAGAGAGATGGAGGGAAATTATGTAATGAATTTTAACACTTTAAATATGTGGTGGAGCTTTTGTGGTATTTGGAAGTAACTATTAAAATTAAGTGGTATTTTCTAGTAAAAAAAAGTTGTGTTATTATGAAGAAATTTATGTGGTGCCCTTAGAAATCCCCTTATTAAAATCTATTTTTTGTTCTATAAATTTTCAACAATGAAAATGTAGCTTCATAGCATAGACTTTTTCTAAAACCACTTAAGAGTTGACAAAAAGCTTGTGCTTGTTAACATTAAGAATCGTTTAAAATAGGATTATTTACACCACAAATAAATAAATAAATAACTAGTTTAGGTCAAATTTCAAATTCTCACTCAATCTTTCAAATGTGTCAATTTTACCTTCAATGTTTGTATCATGTCAAAGGCACTCAATTGTTAAAAAATTAATGGTTATTACATGTGAAAAACTTAGGATCTCTCTCTTTACTTCCTCCCACCTCCCATCTATCTCGCCTCAGCCACTTGGAGCCCCATCCACCACTAGTTTCCTTTCTCTCCTTTATTCTCTATTATTATCTCTTCTCCATCTATTTACAAAGTACACACGCCCTCTTTATCTTTCCCTCCCTATTCTTTCTCTTTGCCCTTCTATAGACTATCAATTCATTGTCGTTGGAAAACCTAATTTAAGGATATGTGTTTTTTCTCACAACCTTAAAAAGTTATATGGTTAAAGTATATGTTATAAAGGTCGATTGATGATGTAAACATGAAAAAGAACGGTTCACTTGTGTGTTTAATATACAAATATACACATATTCTACTTTTGTATATGTATGCTTTGTAACATCTTTCTGATTTCAAATGTAGTATTTTATGGTGATTGTATTTTTTTTATTAGAAAAATAGAGGTGTTAGGAGTGTGTTTCAGTTTACATGTACAAAAATGGTTAATAGGTGTTGATATGATGTTTATACATTATATATATATATATATATATATATATATATATATATGGTGCTCTATTTTTTAGTTTATGTATATATATGGTATGTTACGGTAGATTGAAAAAGAAAGGAATGAGATTGCAAAGGGGGAGAGAGAGAGAGAGAGAGAGAGGGAGCAAAATAATGAGAAATAAAGAGGAAGGAAAAAGTTAGCCCTACAGTTTGCCATCGTGATTGTTAAGTTTATGTAATACCCCGTACTTTTGGCTATATTTATTTTTGGGATTAATTAATTAAATGCGTATTAATTGAAAATTAATCCGGGTTAAAAATACTAATGAGATGCGAATTGGTATTTGATTAGGTGCATATATGATTATATATGTATTTGGTATTATAAAATTTATCGTGAGATTTATATACGGCATTTTAGAAATTTTGTTGAGACGCGTGGGACCGCCGCGTCACGGTATAATATTTTGATAATAAAAAGTGAATTTAAAATCTATAATCCGTATGGTCGTTTCGAGTGCGCCAACGCGTCCGGAAGGGTCTAGATAGTCAGAAAACACTAGTCGGGGGTATAGTTTGGGTCCCGGGGTATTTTTAGGCCATACCGGTAACTTAAAAGGTATTTTGGTAATTTTACATTTTTAGGAATTAAAAGTGACGAAAATTAGAGATGTAAATCTGATGTGGATTAAACCCATTAAGCCCATTAACCAACCCATATTAACCTAGAAGGCTACGTAGGTTGTCATTTAGGTTTTCTAAGTTTCCCCAAATCAAAACCCTAGCCACCTTAAGCCACCATTAGAGAGGAAGCTTGGAGAGAAGAAATTCTGCAGAAATTCTTCATCAAATCAACACCAAATCCGGAATCAAACCAAGGCAAGTGATTTAAATTACATTCCTTATGCAGTGAATGCTTTTTCCATGTTAGAAACATTGTTAATCGATCTTATATAAGAGTTAAAAGAAAACCCATGAAATTGGAAGATTGTTGTTTAATTTTGGGATAGGTTTGCATGTAGAAACATTGTTTGAAGATTTAATTCAGAGATTTCATATCTATGTGATGTATAAACGGATTAAAATCTGGGAAATTTTGATGGGAAGAACCTAGGGTTTATGTTCTTGAAGAAAATTGGGAATTTATGTAGAAATTGTGATTTAATGATGTTTAGAAGGTATTAAACCCCTTTAATGATGTTAGTATAGCACCTTGGCATGTTGGAGGATGATTAGAGAACTCAATATATTACTGGAACGAATTTCAGAAGAGGTTTGAGGAGTAAAAATGGATGAAAAAATGAATTGGGAAAATTCTGGGCCGAAACTGGTAGCTCGTTAGAAGAAGCCCCCAGGTCGTTCGAACGAACTCGTTCGAACGAGCTTCTAACGAGTTGACCAGTGATTTCGTTCGATATCTCGTTCGAACGAGATATCGTTAGAAGGGACAGTTCGTTCGAACGAACTGGATCTCGTTCGAACAGCCTCGTTCGAACGAGACTTCTAACGACCTGACAGTCCAAACTCGTTCGAAGCCTCGTTCGAACGAGACTTCTAACGAGTTGACAGTTTGGCCCTTTTTGGACTGTTTTGATTTTTGGAGTCCCGTAAACTTGTTCGAGGATATAGATGACCTTCCTTTATTGATGTGAGGTTAGATTTGGGACTTTTGGATTATTGAGAGGAGTAAACTATATACGAGAGTTATATTCAATGAACCATTTGGGTTGAGACGTGAGTGTCTACTACGATGTGAGGATGAATTATAGCGCGTATAATTACAAATCGGAATAGTAAGAATTGTGATAATTATAGTTAGTACGAGAATGCGAGATGTACTACGATTAAAATACGGTATTACTAAGACGTGTATTTACTTAGTATTGGTATATGGATTGTTTATATGACATACCTACCATACTTGCTATCACGGGAGGTTGCGTTCGCTTAGGACCCTCTAATCCTTGTGTGCCTACGGGGGGGATATAGACTGGTACCTCGATGAACATAGGTCATAGAAAGACTTATTGTGATATTAATAAGTCCGCTGATCATGGGAGCGTAGGTATGTGCGTGACCCATGTGATGGTGACTGTGTTCGCCTCCATTATTTGTGATGTTGTTATCGGTAAACTATTCCTGAGAGATTCGGAATATGTAATCCTTATGTACGTGATGTACCGGGATGGATAGCAGAGTATGTGTGCACTACAGCTTAGATTGCGGGGTGCTTGTATTGTATATTTATGATATGAATAATATACATTATATTAATGGGAATCCTCATGTTCATGTTGTAAAAATATTACGGTATTGTTTCGAGATATATAATGAGTTAACTGATAGTTATATCAATGGCATATTTAGTAACTGAGTTTACGTTAAACCTCTATTAAATTACGAGCGTTGTTATGTTAAATGAACCGAGTAAAATGGGTAGAACCTTTGGCAAGTCTAGCTAGTTATGTTGTCAGTTAGCTATTAGTATGGGTCGTTATAGATGGGTACTTACGTTAGGAGTGCACAGTTAGACGAGAGGTGAGAATATCATGTGAGTGTACGTCCTAACATGTACTTTGCATTTAATATTTTAAATGTTTTTAAAGAACTTGCAGGTTTTTAAAATATAACTCCACATTCGGGCTCTGACCCGTTTGCTTTTCAAATCTCTTTTTCTTGTAAAACCATTTTAGGTGCCCAGCCACAAGAACACCAATCATAGAATACTCATTCAGGTGACGAGCTGTAGCTGCTTGTGGAAGCTACAGGGATTTGCATGTAGACGCTCCTATCTTTTGGATTCCAGAGTTACCATCTATCAGTTGTAGGGCATGTTGCCCATTTCTTTAGAGACATCTTTTATATTTCAGTTTTCAGACTTTAGCATGTTTTATTTCAGTTTCGGTTATTCATTTCAGTTATGGGATTGTAGTGAGGAGTTTTCCTCCAGACTTTATTTACTCTATTGTGATGGTTATTCGTTTTACTTCAGTGGTGAATGGTGTTATTTATTTCTTCATTACACTTGTTGCATGTTAATCAGACTTAAATTAAAATTTGGCAACTTGCTTTTTAAATACTAGGTGGTTAGAAATAATAAAATGTTTTCGACAGTGATGCTATTAATTGAGCCAACTTGGCATTTTGAATTAATTTTATAAAGGAGTAGCTACCCGGTATTTAATTAGTCGGGGTGTCACAGTTTATTAACAATGGGGTGACTTTGAAATACTTTTCAAACATTGAGAGTAAATTTAAAATATTTAAAAGATTAGGGAAAATTGAAATTTGACTAAATATTGGGGTTTTTTATAATTAATTCTCTAAATTATATAAAGTAAATTTTTGTAAGAAATATAACCATCCTAAACATGATTAAAAGTCTAAGACTCCATCAAGAAATAATTTTTAATGTTGGATTATGAGGTTAAAATAATATACTTGAACATTAATTTCTTTCCCATGATTAATATGTAAATATGATTTATTGATCATTTTTGTATAAAAAAAATGCCCAATTTATTAGTTAGAACAATAATTGGACCTGAAAAAATTACACATAACACAATAAAACAATATACATGAAATTATAAGTTAATTTGTTTTTAGACTTATTGAGTTTGAGTTAATATCGGGTCAAAACAATAGACATGTTAAGATAATGCTTGGGGTCTAGAAATTTTGATACACTCGATTAAACCCTTTCTACCCATTAAAATCTCTAACACTACCCTAACTATTTCTTAATAACTTATTTTGATATATTTTGTATTATTTCTTATGTTTATAAATTTGAATAAGAAAAATTTTGTTTTGGGGATTCAATTATAATTAAAATTTTGGAATTTAAAATGCAAGAATTAATTGTATTATGTTTGATGAAGAATTTTATCTATTTAATGGGTCTTCAATTTTTGGGTCTGATGATCAATTAATAATAACATTTGGGGTTTAGGTTTGTAATTTTCAATCGATTTGTTAATGGTTCAGTCAAGGGTGTTTCGACACGACTCCAGTATCATACACAACATCATCGGTTGACAGGTCTAGTATGAATACATTAATTTTTAAGTAACATAGATTATTTTAATATAGAGGTACATCAATCCTATAATTGCGATATCGGTTTAAATAATTGAAGTAGAGACCACGTGACTTTTGGCCAATTAAGTAATTTATTTTCACCTAAGAGATAAGAACTTTCCATTGACTTTTATTAGAAATAAATCTTTCCATATATAAAGTCTAGTCCTAAAACACTAAACATAAAGATATTCCATACTTATAAGTTGGATTGGAGTGGAGAAGAGGGAAAATTTAAGACAATTTTACTCATCCAGGTTTGAAATTTAACTTTATTTAATCATAAAGTTACATTTGTTGCTTCTGATAAGAATAAATTTTGAAGAAAACAAATTGAGTTGCTATTCTTTATACAAATATCAAAATATTTATATTAACATTAAGGATCCGTTTGATTGGCACTGAATTATTTTCCATGAAAAATACATATTTTGATTCATTATTTTAAACTTTGGTGGTTCATAATTGCACATACAAATACATTGTATGAAAACCATATATTTCAGTATGAAATGTGATCTATAGTTTTTTCTTTGATTTTTAATGGAAATCATTTCCTACACATCCTCGATCAAATTGATTTCCATGAAAAATATTATAAGTAAGATTAATTCGCTCCTGTCATTTTCCCATATTTTCTAACTTTTCCTAAAGATTACTTATTTTGCACTCATTTAAAACTTTGTAGTCAAATACACCCATGTGGAAAAACTTATAATTTATCCATATTGGAGACGACTTTGAAATTTATTGTATTGATCCATGTTAGATTACCCAAATTTAATATTACGGTACTTTAACAAATCTTTGAAATATTATTTTTAAAATTTTTAAACAAAGAAAATTACACATTTTACAAAAATCCCCTCACTTACGCATCCATCACCCTTCTAACGAAAAGTTGCATGCAAGGGTGTATGGAGGGGTAGTACCACTAGTGCTGACGCTAGTTCACAAACAAAACATGTTTATGTGTTAGGGTCTATTGTTAAATGAGTAATGAGATTGGTTTAATAATTTAATGGTCATTGCATTTAGGGACTAAATATGATTTAAACCTTTAACAAATGCATTTAAACTTTCCTTTATCAGCAACAATCATAATTCATGAGACACATAAAATATTATATACACACGGTCTAATCTGATAAAAGAATTACACATGTATTCAGTTAATTAAATGTTGAATATTATGAGTGGGTGATGAAAATTCATAGCATAACACTTAAGAACAATTTTTAAATGTAATGTGTCAGAAAATATGTAAAAAGTAGTATTGAGTTCGAACTTTGTTTTTATTTTTCTTTTTTATGGGAGGGGGAAGGGGAGTGGAAATCTAATCCTCAACCTCCTATATGAGGGTGACATCCCTAACCACTAAACCAACCTTAGTGTTTTGCATACAAACTTGTTGCTAAGAACCAAAGTCGAACTAAAATGCCAAAAATATTTTGGTCCCCTTCCATGTAGGCTTCATAAATTTGTGAGGGTCGTTTGGTTGGATAATAGAGTTGATAATTTAATTCCCACATCAGAAATCCAAGTGTTCTTATTGATAATCTTAGAGATACTCTAGAGAGAGAGACGGGGAGAGAGAATTATACAAGCATTATACTTTTTAGTTTTTCAATTTTGTTTGTCTTTAAATGTGTCAACATATTTCTAATATTTACTCCTAACCCATTAAGAAATAGACACTTTAATATATATATATATAAAGAGAGAGAGAGAGAGAGAGAGGCTCTCCAACATGCCTTTCAGCAGCATACCTATGAACATACCCATTTGAAAAAATAATAAAAAATACATTTTTAACCAAATTTGGTATAAATGATCTACATGATGAGGAGATCGTATATAAAAAAATCAACAAAAAATTCAACCCAAAAGTGGGTGAAATAAAAAGTGAGTATATATGTGCATTTTTTACCGTTCAAATTTTTTTGATCATCTCCCTCACTTTTGGGTTGGATTTTTTTATTATTTTTTTGTAGAGGATCTCCTTACTAGATCATGTGTACCAAATTTGGTGGAAAATATATTTTTTAAAAATGGGTATGTTCATAAGTATGTTAAGTGAGGTATGTTGGAGAGACTAACTATGTGTGTTTGTGTGTGTGTGTGTGTGTGTTTATATAGGGAGACGTTCAGAAGAGAACATAAAAGATGAACATTTTAATGAAACTTAACAAAAAATACCTAACACCCAATCAATTTTAATTCCTATGTTGTAATTGGTCTGTGCCAGTGCCAACGGAAACACGTGTGACACACGTGTTTTTTAATACACCTGTGTGACACGCATGTAACATGCGTGTCCATTGCTGCTGGCGCATGTCCCATGCATGTCCGTTGTCGCTGGCGCGGACCAATTACAATATAGGAATTAAAATTTATTTGGTGTTAGGTGTTTTTTGTTAAGGTTCATTAAAATGTTCATCATTTATGTTCACTTATGAACCTCTCCATATATATATATATATATATATATATATATATAAAATAACCAAGTGTTCTAATTTATGTCTCTTATCACTCTCTTTCATATACGGAGAATCTCATTTAATTTCGAACACCCTCTCTACCATATCTTCTTCTCTATTCTTTTAAAACCCAATTCAATCTTTATTTTCAATCCTTCACTCCATTGATATTAATAAATCTCTCTTTTTTAGGTCAAAAGAGTTCATCCCTATTGCATAAAATTCTCATTATCGTCTCTCTCTCTCTCTCTCTCTCTCTCTCTCTCTCTCTCTCTCTCTCTCTCTCTCTCTCTATCTATCTATCTATCTATCTATCTATCTATCTATCTATCTATCTATCTATCTATCCTTATCTCTATCTCTATCTATCTCTTTGTGTGTGCCTGTGATAACACCTCATATTTTTGGGAATATATTAAATTACACGTGTGCTCGTAATTTAATTATTTTGACAAATAAAGTGAATTCAATAAATGTTAATTAGCTAGTATATGGATGAATATTTATGTGTTATTAAATTTACTTATGTGATAAGGAAATGAAAATGTGTTATTTTACCTTACGTCGTAAGTGAATAAAATCGACGAGTTTCACGGTATCCCATTTGGGATGCGCGCGCGGGATCGTGTTGAGAATGAGATGGGAAAATTATCTTAGGTGACTCATATGGTGATTTAAAGTGAGCCGATGATCCATAATGGGTCGAAATAGTCAGAATAGGTACTCGTGGGTTATAATTTGGTTACGGGTACTTTTAAACTAATTAGGACCCATATAGGGGAATTCAGGTAATTTTACACTTAATCTATAACTTAATTTTGGGAGTTTTAGTATAAGTGAGGAAGGTGAATGGAATGGGTAGTCATTCCACCATCACAAGAGATCAAAACTTGAGTGAAGAGATAAAGGAGAAGTAAGAACTCAAGAGGAATCCAAGAAATTCAATCCTGGAGAGAATTGGACCAATTTTCGAGCTAGAACCAAACCTAAAGAGGATCCTAAGAGGAAGAATCAGAATTCCCTAAGATTAAAGGAAAGTGTTTAATTTGCTTTGAAATTCTATGTTGTGTTTAAGTTAGTGTAAAAATATGGATTTTTGGGGTGGGATTCACATGTCAAAAGGGGATTTGGGGAATGAAATTATAGAAAGTTAATTTAATTATAATCCCATAAAATATCTGAGAGTGTACATATATAAAAGATCTGATCTTAAAAGCAATATGAGATTGATTCACAGAAAATGTGTGATCTTGAATGATTATTGTAAGAATTGGATCAATCTTGAAATCAAATTAAGAAATTGTATTATTTTTTAATAACAATGTTGAATCTCATGAATTGAACTGCTATTGAATGAATTCAAATGTGAAAATTGAGTATAATTATGTTTAGAATTGATAGAAAGTGTAAATCTTGGGTTGGAATGGTGTTAGATATTGATATGGTTAATAGGGAGATGATAAATCCCGTTATACATGTGACAACCCTGCCTAGAATGGTGCCAAGTGTAGAATCGGTTCAGGCTACGGGGCGAACCAATTTAGCCCACCTATTCAGCTATGTTGGTTGTTTTAGTTCATCCATGAATCAGTTGGGATCCAGATTAATTTAGGGAGTTCTCAATGGTAATTAGGACTTCAAGAAAAATTTTGGGACATTATATTACCTTAGGTTAGTCAGGAATAAAATTCAGGTATGGAAATATGGGTGTTGTGGGGTGAATAATACTCGAAATTTAATTAATGAAATACGTTTGGGATTTCATATAGAATTAGGATACGGGATGGAGTATAATAGCTTAGTGTCCAAAATAATAATAATATTCGTGAATTCATTATAAGTAAGCGACTACTTCAATATTCGGGAGTAGGGGATAGACTCAGGAACTGTGAGCTAGTGCTACAAGAGATTTTGCATGTTTAGTCTGTCATATACATATATATATATATATATATATGTGTGTGTGTGTGTGTGTGTGTGTGTGTGTACTGGAAGAGATACTAGAAATATGTGAATATATATGTGTGATTTGTATATCTAAACATACCTACCATATGGATCCTATCATTGGAGGTTGTACGTAGTGGGAAGCTCACCCTGGCATGGACAAGCAGGTATTAGGTCGGTTCCCCGGGTCATAGGACTGTTGCATGACCATTGTATGTGAGTTTAGAGTCTAGTGGGGGGTAATATGGTCTTGTTATGACCCACGGACATATGTCTATGACTGCCTTTAGTTATGTGTTTAAGATTTGGGTTCAGTGGTGAGATTCCGAATCGGTGGACTAGGAGTGGTAAGTGATGTACCGGGATCTTGATAGCATGATAGGGAAAGCATCCGCGAGTTCTCATCTTTGGGGATGCAGTTATACGTGTATAGTGAGTGATACATAGGTATGTGTATGAGATGTAATATTTATATACATAAATAATAGTGATATATGTGTATAAACCACATTCTAAAACCCCCTAAATCTCTCCTTAGGTCCCTAGAGCCACGCTGCTTCACTACAAACCCTTGGTCATACTCCGAGTACCGATCTAGAGGCTATCGAGCGCTCCCAATCCCCGTTTGATGTCGGTAAACTCTATCATCAGAGAGAAAACTTAAAGAATCTTTGAAGGTCTCTTAATTACCTTTCCAATGGTCCACCCCATGCACGAATATGCATAATGGTTCGGACGAACGAACCATTTTACCACCGAAAATCGATCTGGAGGCCACCGGGAGATCCCGGGCCCCGATTTGACCTCAGTCAACTTCATCGTCAGAGATAAATCTCTTTGAATCTTTGAAGATAACTAAAACCCCTTTATAACATTCTTCCCCATGCGTGAAATAGCATAATCGTTCGGATAAACGATCCATTTTCCCCCAAAAAATTATTTGAAGGCCACCGAGCACTCTCGAGATCTGTTTGACCAAGTTCAACTCTTTAGCTCGAACAAGATTGAACAAATATTAGAAGGGTATTGAATACACTTTTCAACGGTCTGTCCCGTGCACGAATCAACCTTACGGTGCGAATGAACAACTCGTTTTACTTCGAAAGGTCATCGAACGATTTCGGGCTCCGGTTGATCAAGGTCAACTTTCCAAACTGAGCAAAGCTCTTTGGAATGTCGAAGTAAATCATATAACCTTACTAATGGTCTTCGTCGTTCACAATTCTGATTTACCTTTTAGATGAACGATCTGTTTCCATGTGAGGATCCTCCGTCTAAAGGACCGATGAGCGCTTCCAATCCACGTTTGACCTAAACTCAAATCTCAGACCCGGGAGTGGACCCAAGGAATCTTGAAGGTCTCTGAATTAACTTTCTAACGGTATCCCTATCCATGATTTGGATTAACAGATTGCGTTCTATGACCGTTTTTTCAAAAAAATTTGCACGAGACTACCGATTGGCAGGTCTATTTCCCTGCCTATCGATATTGTGTCTCGGGTTACTTCACAAGTGGTAGGTATATGGATATTCGGATCGGCACCCCATTACCCTATAAATAGAGGTAATGACCTCACCTCCAAAGAACACCTTAGATCCATCAATATCAGTGATCTCAACAACATTCACTAGTAATCAACAAAGTTTCCTTGTGTGAAATTTCTTTCAACATTTAATTCCCATCCTTTTCATACTCAAATTAGCAAAAATCTCATTCTCTCTCATCCAAAATTCATCTTGACACTCAAGGGAGTTCATCAAGGATCAAGATTAAGCTTTAATTATCCAAAGAAGGTCCAAAATTCTCCTCGCTCTTTAAATTCTTTATTTTCGCATCAGTTACATAAATTCTTAATATAGATTTTACTTTAATTCATACACGTTAACACCTCACCTTTTTATTATCTATATTACACATACTTTATTTTCTATAAAAAAAAAAAAAGAGGGTTACACATATAAATTTCAACAGGATTACCCATTACAATTTCTCAAAACTAAAACACATTTTTCTACACACACACATATAATAAATTCCCAATCGAATATATGGGATAAATCCCACACTTATGTCGAATGCGAACTATGTGGAATTTTATGCCTTTAGAGGCTACGTAGGCATTTTCGGTTAAAACTCGAGACTCGAGTCTAATTTTCCAATTTTCTTATTTTTCAGAATTTTCCCATTTTCATATTTGCATCCTTTTTATCTATACATTATTTTAATATACATTATATTTGTGATGCTTCTTAGCGTTTTATCCAACATATATTATCATTTCATTATAACGATCAATATCTTGATAAACGCATAAATCGTATTTTCTATATATTATTTTGGGAATATTATTATGGATGACCTCATTTTATCTTTACCATGGTATGAGTTGGACGATTCCGATCTCCATTATATATACACGCACATACACTTCACGGAGAAATAAAGAAAAATAGTAACACAAGCCCACGTGAGATTGAAAGGGCGGGATGGGTGTCTAACACCTCCCCATTCCGTAACTTAGCCTCCGGACCTTCAAACTATTGGTTTCGTAAGAATCAGTTTGTCTTTGATGCTTCTCTCTTGAGGCGACGACAAGTTCTTTTGCTTGTCCGTGCAAAATATGCTAGTGAATCCATCTCTTTACAT
The DNA here is from genome assembly GCA_949130495.1 of Sambucus nigra. NCBI lineage: Eukaryota > Viridiplantae > Streptophyta > Magnoliopsida > Dipsacales > Adoxaceae > Sambucus > Sambucus nigra. The sequence goes on along the minus strand of OX422210.1, from coordinate 560,207,707 downwards.
TCACCCCACACCGACGTCGATCGAAGTGTTCCTAGAGTAAGAGGGCGCGAGACCTTCACCCCTCCCCCCTTCCCCTCGGGGAGGGGAAGGAGATGATTCGGGATGGACACAATGGATACTCCACTGGGGAACATTTTCAAAATAGGGGTAGACTCTATTTGCATGAGTGTTATTGTATTCTGCTTATGTGTGTATGAACCTACCTGTATGTCCCTTTTTTTCCCAGGTACTCACCATGTACTTCACACTACTTACACATAGGATCACTTATATCCACGTGTTGCACACACCACTTAAAATATCCATGCTTAGGTGTTAATAACACACACCTCCAATTATCATACTTGTATATATACATGCTCACTCACACTTGTCACACACCACTTATAGTTGATCCATGCTTAGGTTCACTACTACACACTCACTTGTAGATAGTCACACATCACTCATCCTCACATATCCATGCTTAGTGTAATCTTCATACTCCATGTTAGATTTACTTTTTACTCGTGTACATTCTCCCCTATTACTATAGTACTCATCATACCAATAAAGATACTCTTTCCATAATATACTAGTCAAGAATCATGCATTTTGCACACTATATCACCAAAGAGGATGGCTATTTACCAACATTTATCTAGTGACTGGGGGTCACTTTGTGATGGGCACTAGTCCAGCAGGTCGTAATTAGCCTAAGTGATATAACTCTCACCTTCCATTGACCGAGTACCTTTGACGTATATCAAACGGTTCCCCTCGCATCATACCGCTTGACCAAAGTTATGACGGGAGGTATATCGCAGGGAACTCATTCATGTACATCGAGTATATCAATTTTTTTCTCACACGTACTGTCCACATGAGGTATATAGTGAGATCATTCACGTACACTCAGGTATATCAAATGGTTTGTCCACACGTACCGATTGCGCTTAAAGGAAAGACGTATATCGTGGAAGTCATGCCAAAGGGGGGAACCCTTCCAATTAACCCAACAAGTGCATACCCTCATATAGGTGTCAAGACTATGGCACTCAGATTTAGTTTGCCGGTTTCTACCTGAAACACTGCCGAAATGATAAGTCGGCATGCCGACCAAATTTTCGCACGATTTCGTCTTTTTTAAAACGGAACCTTGTCCATGAGCCTGGCAACATGTCCAACCATGTTTATTATATATTTTTCAAACCCAATTTTCCCAGGCTCGGGTCCCATTTGGCATTTCTTTTTTCATTTAGGTAAACCTAATACAAGTGAGAACAAAATAATAATAATAATAATAATAATAATAATAATAATAATAATAATAATAATAATAATAATAATAATATTTTCCTCATTCTTTACCAAGAGTGTCGAAAAAAATTCCCCTTTTTTATGAATATACCAAAAGCATTTTCCCTTCCTTATACCAACAATATTTTTACACCTTTTTACCCAGAAATATTTTGTCCTCCTCTTTTCTTAAATTGTCAAAAATATTTTCCTCCCTTTTCAATAAAGTTTCCCCCTTCTCTTTCAAAAATAAATTCAAAATTTTCTCCTTCTCAAGTCAATCACATACCCGACCTTTAGCCTGGCTCCCTACTGACTTAGGTATTCCGTCAAACTACCCCGACGCTCCATCTGTTCCCTCGCTACTTCCTTCGGGTTCGTAATTCATCTTCATCCACTTTCCATGGAGAACGCTGACCAAGTACCGAATGTGCAGACGGATTTGATGACGGTCCTAGCCCAACTCACCGCTAAGATTGACAACCTTCGAATCGAGGTTCACGAGATGCAATGAAATTGAGTCCTTATTCCCGAAGAGCCCGAGGTCATATTTCCTCACGCTAATGGTCCACCCAAACCTGAGCCTATTTGGGTCCTCGAGGAATATCAACACACTCCACATGCCCCTCCAGCTAATGGGCCAACGCCAGCTCAGCTCCCAATGTCGAATCTTGCCCAGCCAGGGGGTAACCTACCCGTAACCATTGATCTAAAGGAAGAAGAGTTTAAAAATATCAAGAAGGACTTCAAGATGTTGACTATGAAGTTTGACCAAATTCGAATCTTCGGGAACTAACTGGATTACACCTATATGTCTCCCTATCTTAAATCAAGGTTGTTGAAAAAGTTAATGATGCCTAATATTGAGAAATTCGAGGGTAGTGGATCCCAAAGTGTTCATATCTGAAGTTACCAGTAAGCCATGACTCTCATAGGTTCCTCCGAGGAAATAACGGCCCAAGTTCCAACAAACTTTGAAGGACATCGTTCTTCGTTGGTTCTTATCTCTCGAGGAGTCAAAGATTTGCAGTTGGGAGGATGTTACCTGTGAATTTATGTCACAGTACAAGTATAACGAAGAGCTGGAGGTTACTTACCGTGATTTAGAACTTCTCAAATAGAACCCTGGGGAATATATCAGCTACTTTATAGCAAAATGAAGAGAGAAAGCATCTACCATGACCAACCGACCTTCCACAGAGGATCAAGTCAGTATTGTGAAGAAGAATTTCATACCCCATGTCCGAGCAATGATGGGAGAATAGTAATACCCTCATTTCTGAGCCCTCTGAGAAATAGGAGTAGAGATCAAAGAAGGTCTTGCCAAGATAGAATTTGAGCCGAAGAAATTATCCGGACAGTGCACTCTGAGAAAGTATGAGAAGCCTACCAACACTACAGTTTGAACCATCAACAACATCTCTCAGCATACCACTTCATGGGCACCAGAAAGCCTCCATAACCCAGTAAAAAGGGAATACACCAAGCTTTACGCTCCCCTTTCCAAAGTCCACCAGGCCTTTTTAAGCCGAAATCTTACCAAGGCATTGGACCCTCGTCCATCACCAAACCCACTTCCCAAAAAATTCAAACTAGATACCTATTGCGCTTTTCACCAAAATGTCGGCCATACCACTGATCAGTGTTTCCACCTTTAAAATGTAATCTAAGGTCTAATTAACTAGGGTATCATTGCCCCACCAATCAATCCTAAACCAAACAATAGCCACAATCCACTCCCAAATCATATAAATCATCCTCCTAAAGAAGACTCATAATTTGATCCATCTACCAAGATCATACCCAGAAAATCGTCCATCATACCCATATATTCTCCCAAACCCCTCCAAGTTTGCCCATATTTTCTCCTGCATCCTACTGGTTTTGCCGATCGGGCCCTCTCACTCCTTACTAGAGTATTCATTATTGTTTGTACCCATTTTGAAGGGAAAAATATGGAATTATCATCGGTATTGAACTAGCTTCTAGAGTTCGGGCTGAAATTGCCCTTAGAAATGACCATTGACTACCAGAGATTCAATACGTTATTTTTGGAAGCTCGGAAATGGTCTCAAGAGCTAGATAGTTGGGTGGTAGATATCGATGAAGACTGTTTAGATGATGTTGTTCAGATCATGTCAGACTTTTTCCGATAGATCGGTGAAATTTGTAGCATGTATGAACTTCTTGATGTTTTGAAACTACAAGGGAGCCTTGTCCCTGCACTTCTATATCTCTCGCTGAGTGGGAGGATATATACCAAGAGGCCATTAAGGTTGTTGAGTGTAATTACTTCTTGTGGAAAGATGATGTCATTGCCACTGGATGGGGGACGAATTTGATAGTTCAGATGAACAACAAAGCCTAGAAAAGACTATCCCACTAGTCAGCAAATATGGAATGATATCATTTGAGGATCTGCTAGGAGAGATCAACAAGGTGGATGAATAACTCGAGATAGATGAGGAAATTAGATTTCTATTTTTCCCCTCTTCTGTGAACCATATGACTAGATCAAGGAGGCATTACCAAGTTCTAAACCGTCAATCATTAGCGATCGATAAGGAAAAAGGTGTTGAGAAACTTCTTATGCCAAAAATGACAAGATCCTAAATCAACTGAAGGAAACCCAAGATAACATCACTCTGTAGGGACTCTTTATGTCTTCCCAGCTACACCGAAATTCTTTGATCAAACTACTTATCGAGCCCACATTCCATCCTTCCATCATGCCAGAAGTAGTAGTTAATTTGGTTGGGTCTCTAAACTCTACTAGAATGCTCTCCTTATCTGAAGAATAAATCCTTAAGTTTGGTTTAAATCACAACTATGCTCTCAATATCTCTGTCAAAGTCATGGGAAAAATCGTCCCACTTTTGCTCGTCGATAATAGATTAGCTCTTAATATTTATCCATTAAGAACCCTCAATTTCTTGGGACTAAAAGTAGTGACCTTGCTTAAACTTATGTCATGGTGCATGCTTAGGATAATATTCGTTGAGAAGTGATGGGATCCATAAAGCTTATAATAGGGGATGACCCTATAAATCCCGTTATTGAATTCCTAGTCATCAATATCCCGACTTGTTTTAATCTGTTTCTCGGAAGACAATGGCTCTGTAGTATCAAGGGTGCGTCTTCTTACGTGCATCAGAAACTGAAGTTCTTCACCTGTGGTAAGATCATCACCATCTTGGGCGACGACGATAATGTTGAAAATGCAACCACCAGCAATACAACATAGGGTAAATGATATGTTTATGTTAGTTTTTTGAGACGAACCACTTCCTCTCCCAGCAGGGGATGATTTCAAAGATAAGGTTTGTCCAGAACATAGGCCTCACGACAATGTCAATGTGATACAGGTGTTCAATAACATGCACTTCATGCCCGGACTGGGGTTGGGAAGATGATAATAGGGAATACTTGAACCCATAATTAAAAAAAAAACTTTCCTCCTTATGTATTGGGTTATCAACCATCAACAGAGGAACTCATAATGCTCTACCAACCTCTGTTGAAGAGAAGACTGAAAAGTACCAAGACTGTCTCAAGAGATTCCTTGAACGGAAGATTCATCAAAGAGGGTGAAAATATCCCCTTTTGTGTCTTTCTTGAACCGTGGTATGATTATATGGACAAGAAGATGAAATAAAGAATGGAGATCGTTTTCTAAGATAGCTACTCATGGGCCCAACATCATGTAAAACTACTCATTGAGAAGACTATATATTCTATCGTAGATTTAGAGGGAAGTGACTCTGAGGATTCATTCTATTTGTAGACACCGGGGCTCACACTTTGCATGATCCACTCAAGCGCTACATCATTAGATCCGTCCCACCCGATCAAAGTTGTTGATGCACCTCTCCTTAATTGACATGCAGTATATGTTCTACCCACTTAGATACAACCCAACTCTGATGTTTAAACCATTGCCTTTTCTTTTGTTATTTATCTCTATTCTGATGTAATCGATACCTCCTTTGATGAGGTTCTCAATGCTATTTTTTCCAACAATGAAATAAATGAAGATTTTGAGTATCTTGTTATGCCTTACAATAAATGTATTGATTCTAATAAAACTCTTGATGATGATGATTTTGCAAATGAAAAATTCTTAACTGATCTAAATAAGGTTAATAAAAAACAACATAATCGCGTTCAAGCTACTCAAGATGAAATTGTTGTTACTAATTTTAGTTCTAGTAGTCAACTATGCGAGATTAGGATAGGGTCTACCCTTAACGAGCATGGGAGTGTGCAACTCGAAGAATTACAGAAGGAATTTGTGGATGTGTTTGCATGGTCCTACAATGATAAGCCCATAATTAATCCTGAGATCGGTCAATATGAGATTCCAACTCTCCCAGAATGCAAACCGATCAAACAGAAACTGCGAAAGCTCCGCGTCGAATGGTCACTCAAATTTAAGGAACAAGTAGTCAAATAGTTGGACGTGGGTTTCACTCGTGTGATCGAATATGCCACATGGATAGCCAATATCGTACCCATGCCAAAATTAGGAGGAAAGGTTTGCATGTGAGTTGATTCGAGTAATTTTAACAAGGACACTCTAAAGGATGATTATCTGTTACCCAATATCGACATGATTGTGGATAACACAGCCAGTCATGCCCTCAAGTCATTTGTTGATGATTTTTTTGGATATAACCAGATCAAGATGCACCCAAATCACCAAGAGAAAATTAACTTCATCACCTCTTGAGGAACATTTGGTTACATCGTTATGCCATTTGGCCTAAAAAATGCAGAGGCTACTTATCAGAGGATTACCACAACCATCATGCAAGATTAGATACATAAAGAAGTTGAGGTTTGCATAGACGATATGATCATCAAGTCTAAAACTAGGGATAGTCATGTTCTCGCTCTCCAAAAGTTCTTCAAACGACTACGACAATACCAGATGCCAATTAACCCATAGAAATATGTTTTTGGAGTAACCAAAGGAAAGCACTTGGGATTCATGGTTACTGAGAAAGGGATGGAAGTTAATACTTCCAAACTAAAATCCATACTCGAAACGCCACCACCTCAAATAGAGAAGGAAGTCTGAGGATTGCTTAGAAAATTTTAGTATATCAGCCGGTTCATTTTCCAGTTAACTTCTATCTGTGAACCCATATTAAACTCCTTCGAAAGGATTCAACCAAGGTTTGTAACGAAGCTTACTAAGAGGCCTTTGATTGAATTAAGAAATACCTAACTCGACCTCCAGTACTCATGCCATACTTAACCGTAATAGACACCGCAATCGAGGCTTTATTGGCCTAATACCTTGAAGAGTCTCGCAAAGAGAGAGCCATTTACTATGTCAATCGTAAATTGGTAGAGTAAGAATTTAACTACATTATCGTGGATAAAGCATGTGTCCCCCTTATCTGGGTCACTCAAAAATTACAACACTACATGCTCGCTTTTCCCATCAAACTTGTGTCCCGAATGGATCCTATCAAATACCTGCTCGAGAAACGTTCCATGTCTAGCTGAATGGCCCGATGGTTGATGCTACTAGACAAATTTGATATTATATATGTCACACAAAAATCCATGAAAGGAAGAGCCATCTATCACTACCTCGCTGACTACCCTATAGAAAAAACCGATGTTTGGATTTCGAGGTTCCTGGATGAGAATATCCTTGTACTTACTAGGAAGACCTTTGATGGAAAATGTTCTTTGACGATGGTGCCAAAAAGAAAGGGTATGGCATTGGGATACTCCTAATTGCCCCTGATGACTCTCACACTCCCATTGCCATTGAGTTGGATTTTTTCTGTACCAATAACATGAACGAATACGAGGCATGCACGGTAGGACTCAAAATTTCTCTCAAAAAAGGAATTCAATACCTAAATGTCTATGGGGATTCATCCCCTCATCTGTCAAGTACTCATAAGATTGAAAGTCAAGGATGATAAACTCTTACCCTTCCATGCCCACCTAGAAGAGCTGGCCTCCCAATTCTAAGATATCACCCTCCATTACCTGCCCTGATCAAAGAACAACTTGGCCGATGCCCTTGCTACCTTAGCCTCCATGATTAACATGCCCGAATGAATAACAATGGCCCCCTTCCTAGTCCAACAGCAGGCTAAACCTACCCACTTCTACCACATTGAGCTCATCACAGAAGCAGATCCTGATATATCCGATTACTGGTACTGTGATATTTGGCACCTCCTTAAGCACAGTAGGTATCCCTAAAATTATTATAAGAAAGATCTATTAACCCTTTATATACTGGTAGCCCAATACATTATTTGCAATAAAGCATTATTCAAGAGAAACTTTGATGGAACCCATTTATATTGCATTACAGGGGCTGACATTGAAGAGATGATGTAGAAAATCCATAGTGGGGAGTGTGGACCCCACAGAATGGTCATATGCTTACCAAGAAAATCATTCGATAGGGATACTATTGAACTATCATGCTTCAGGATTGCACCGCCTATGTTAAGAGATGCCTTAAATGATAGAAACTTTCCAACCTCTAACACTTGCCTCCATGATAATTGTACAAGATGACTTCTCCCTTGAAGTTTTCCATATGGGGCATCGATATTATAGGGAAAAATTACACCCACGGCCTCCAATGGGCATAAATCCATCTTGCTTGCCATCGATTACTTCTCCAAATAGGTCAAAGACGGGTCATACGTGGTTCTAAATGCCAAAAAGGTTGCCAAGTTCATCCAGAAAAATATCATCGGCCGATATGGGGTCTCGCATGAGCTAGTGTCAGAAAATGAGTTACATTTTGAGGCAGAAGTCACATATATTGGTCGACGAGTATGGGATTCAGAGGCACAAATCTTCTCCCTACCAACCTCAAATCAACAAAGTCGTCGAAGTCGCTAATAAAAACCTCAAAGCAATCATCAGTAAGATGATCGAGAGTTGCCAAGATTGGGCCGAATGGATCCCTTATGCCTTCTGGGGATACCACACTTCAATTCGAGCATCTACTGGGGCCACCCATACTCTTTGGGATACGTCATGGAAGCATTCATACCCGTTAAGCTGGAGATTCCTTCACCACGTGACATGTTTGAAAGCAAAGTCTATGAGGAAGACTAGCATCAGATCCGTCTTAACGAGTTAGCCCTTTTGGATGAAAGGAGACTGAAGGCTCTATATCATATACAAGGATACCATCGCCAAATATCACGTTCATTCAGTAAGAGAGTAAAGGACTGTTGTGTCTGAGAAGGGGACTTAGCCCTTAACGAAATAGTAGAACCCATCTGGGACCCCAAAGGGAAATTCAAGTCTAATTGGATTGGCCGCTACATTGTGAAGAAGATCCTATCCGACGGCACCGCTATGCTCAACGACCTCGATGGGAAAGAGATGGCCCGTCCAGTCAACCTGGATCGTCTCAAGAGATTCTACCCTTAGTCCAAAATCTCGGCACGCTACAACTCTTCTCATCTCCCTTCTATCCTGAAAAAAAATCATTTCCCTCTACTCAGAACTACGTGGGGCGTGCTCCTCTAAAAATCTTTTTGCTTTCAAAAATGAAACTCAAAAAATTTTCAAACCCCGAGAGGTACGTAGGTAGCTCATACGCTTTCCATCAGCATGACACCCTTCTTTTTCACAAAATTCTATTTTTTTTCTTATCTCCAAGAATAACTGTTCATTTTTAACATCTTCATAAACAAAAGGATTATGTATGCCTTAGCGAATGGTATAGATAATTCAAATGCAAAAACTAATTAAGAGGCACAACAATATAATTAAAATTTTCTTTAATTCATTGATGAAATTTCCCGTTATAATTACATCGGCAGAAGGAGTCAAACAGCTTAATTTGCCAACCTAACATTATTTTTCCTAAACAAGTCAATCTATTCCTAAAACAACCTTCCTAAAGTTATTCCTACCAGATACTAAATCAAACACCATTACAAAAGCTTCAAAAATAAAAAATCCCCAGGGATCCTACCCGCAACTATCAGAAGAACCAGCCCAATTATCATCTATATCCTAGGGTTCCAAAACTTCCTCGACTTGGATGGAATACCGAAGGTGCTCCATGGAATGATAAGCTCGAACCATCCTAGGGAAAAACTTACCTCCATGATGTCAGATATGGAGAACCACCTCTGCCCGGTCTCCACATTCAGTATCTTGGCAACAACCATCCTCCACAACCACTTCATGTAATCCCTAAAAACATACTAGACTTGGACAACAGATTGGGAAGGATGGGCCGATAATTTTTCCACAGATAGCCCAACCGCATGCATAGATGCTCTATCAAATCTTCCACAGGAAAGAAGTCTAGTGTTCGAGGTGTCATAATCTTCTCCCAGCCAAATTGGCATAAGGGCTGCCAGGGAAAGTAGAAAGAAGTCTATCGGAGACTAACCAAATGAACATAATGATCGACATAAAACTTGAGCCCCGTGCTCCATAAACTACTCCTCCTAGCTCTCAATATCCAGGACCACACTGATAAAGTGGCGAGGAAAGAAGTTTGGCACAGGTGCCAAGGTATATTCAGGAAGGACCACCATATGGAATCTCTTCGACAGCCACATGAACAGCATAACAGGGATACCCCTCAGGAAGTCAGAATGGCCTTCCCTCCATGCATACAGACTATTCAGATTCTCTACCGGTATTACCACCATAGGATTATGACGGTATGACATCCCCGAAGTGATGGATGTAATTTGTGGGTCTGCCAACAGGTTCCCAGTCACCAATAATAATTTTAGAGTTAAGCTAAGGATAACGGCTCTGGCATATCCCGCATCACCAACATCATGCAGATGTACAGAATATAGCACAATCGGGAGAGAGATCATTGCTCACATGACCAATGATCAATCCACCAAGGGTGAGATATGGAGAAGTCCTTTTAACATCTCTCGAGGAGATCGAGAAAATTTATGCATGGCCGCCGTAACGCTGGGATTTATCCCCAGCATGCCAGATACCTCTTTATAAGTCGGACAGACTTCTTCCAAGACAAAGAGAAAGACATGGTCCTCGGGGTACCAGAACTGTACCGTCGCCATCAACATGTTCCATTTAATAAGACAGTTTCTCCATAAGGAGATCCTACGCATATTGAAAGCATCATAGTCAACATTATATGAGCACATAGCCTCTAAGTTTTCAAGGTAATAATAAAATTCAACACTTTCAGGGAGATCCATATTGCAAAATTAATGGAACAAGGAGCAAGAAGTGTGCAAAAGAAAGGAAATATGGCTAGGTGAAGAAAATACTCCACCATTACCTTTTTTTATTCATGAAAAACTTAGTCAAAGACAAAAGTCCTGCAAATCCCGAAGGAAAACCTGCCCCACCAAGGACCAAGTAATTGAACAAAGTGAAATCAAAGCCTTAGGTTGATTGGAACTGACATGACGATAGGAAGGAACGGGGAATGTCGATCGGCAACCCCCAATTTTCGGAAAGTTCCCTTTTTCTCCTTTTTTGTTAAAATCAAAAAACTAAAAAAAAAGTACATATTTTAAGGAATTCAAATTTCCTTCCCCCTACATTGTTACTTATCATGTTTTAAACTAAATTTTCTCTCCAATTATTTTCAATTATTTTTACGATCTCGGCAGCAAAGTAAAAAATGCATATGCATTAAGTCACTAAAGCAAAAATTAATAAAAACTTCATTCCATTGCATATATATTATTACATTTTGCCATACAGGAAAACACAAAAACAACGGGACTCGGCCTAAAACTCTCTCTCTCTCTCTCTCTCTCTCTCTCTCTCTCTCTCTCTCTCTCTCTCTCTCTCTCTTTTTCTCTCTCTCTAAGACCTGCCATCCCTGGGGCATACGTGCTTTCCCTAGCGGTGAGATGACAACCTCCGCTCCATGAACTAAAACCCTCCCCAAATGAGGCAGATGTCACCAAGAAAGATGGAACCAAGATTGACTCCTGAATATGAGCTATCACAAAAGCCACCTAATCCCTGATGTCTTTCAACCAGGGAGTCGACACCCATACATACTACAAAAAAATAGCAAATTAGTCAGTATGAGGTATATAAGCAATCAGATAGACAAAAGTCGAAGAAATGAAAGGTATACCTTAGGCTGAAGGACATCAATTGTCAACCCCGGCACCATTGGGTCCATCGCATTGGGGCGATGCATCATAAGCATTGACCCTCCGTCAGACCATCGGATGTTATAGGAAGGAGAATCAAATTGCACAAATGGAACCACTGATGTCATCATCGTTGTCGATGTCGACACACCACCCTTGCTCACTCGTCGACTCGTTCCCCTACTAGATCCCGTAGGGGGGAGAGGCATAATGTCATATATGCTAGGTGGCATTATCCATATCGACATAAAATCCAAGTAATCATAGGTCACCACCGTGTTGGTATACAATGAATAAAGCTCGCTGACAATTGTCGCCACCCTCGCTTCCTCTGAAATCTCTCACTCTTACCTCATATACATTGGGGCCCTCGCAGGTGGAACCATCACCTCGTCCTCCACCACTTTTTGAACTACCCTCTCCCTTAGATACCAAGAGTAGCCAAACTCGTGTGCCAACAGACGATGCAACTACGCATTCCCCCGATCACCCCATGTGCTGGATGGTCGTTACCTTGGGATAGGAGGTCGCCTATAAAATCCTAAGTGAAAAATCAATATCTGAAAATATCATTAAGAAAAAATGGTCTCGAAAAGAAAAAAATGATTTTCTCGATCACTCGTCAAGCCATTCAAGACCTGACGCATTACCCCTAAAAAGAGAGACTACCTAGACTGCCGGTTGGACTTCTTCCACCGATGCATATAGCAGAAGCCCCAACAGACTCATCCTTCAAATCTATTAATTGGGCGTTAAGCCCATTCACCTCGTAGAACCAAATCTGCAAAGGATAAGGGTCATCAATCAGAAGAAAGCAATCAAGGAATCAAAAATAAAATGCATAAAGGAAAATGTAAATACATAAAGGAAAAATGCATTAAATAAAGAATACCTCCAAAAGATACGTGGTGCCAGTAATGGTCTGTCGACAGCACCGGCTGAATGCATCTAGAGAAGAATAAATGGTTGCCAAAGTTAGGTTCCCTCAATCAAAGAGAGGGATAATAAAAAATACCCTCAAATAAGGAAAAAAATGACAAATGGATGACATCGCCACCAAAAATCCTCCCAACAACAAAAGAATAAACAAATTGGCCATTTGTCACACCTGCAGCCAATCAGTCTAGCAAATATGTCGACTCAGCAACACCTTCTTCAAAAGGGACAGACGGATGGAGTCCCCAGAGACTCTCCGCCCAACATCACCCAATGCCGCCTCCACCACCATCGACGTCACCAGTAATGTCCGATCTGCCTCTATCTAGGCCCCCTCATAATCTATCTGAAATAGCTACTGCACATCGATGGGAGTCACTCTCATCTCCCCAAAGCCAAATTGCATCGTGTGGGTGGTATCCAACCACCACTCCCCCAAAGCGCAGAGAACAGCCTTCAAACGACGTGTCTCGTCCATTGCAATTACCAATCTACCAAAATCGTTTGATGAAACCACCCAACGCACCACCGGTGGAATTTTCTCCCAAACACCCTTGAACCCTGTCGTCCCTCGAGAACGCAGGTTCGATAAAGAGATATCAGTCTATCAAAACCAAAAGGAAAAACCATTGTCAAAATTCAAAACAATAAGGAAATATCACCCAGAAAGAAGAAAAAAAAATACTAAAGCTCATTAATACTTTGATAACCACTAGGGTTATTCACCCAACTCACGCAAAAGAGTCCTCTCATCTGCAACTGGATCGAATGAGTCAAAAACATTCTCAGTACCCAGCTCTAGGGGCACTCTGGCCCACCACTCCAAATGCGCCCAGTCGTCAACACTCAGCCAAGCCATGTGGACCGCATTGCTTGAAAAATCTTCCATTTTTTAGTTTTGAAGGAAAAAAGAACGCTAGAATAGTTTGCAAAAAGGAAAGGCAAAAGATAGAAGATAGAAGATAGAAGATATGAGAACTGTGAAAAATGAGGAAATCTCTCCCCTTTTATAGGATGATAAGAGGCATGCCCATCGGTAGTCTCTACCACATACCAATTGGCACTATCCCTTCACCTACCCGAGGAAGCCCGAAAGACCACACCACTGGCGTTTGGCACCTCCTACACCATGACAGTTAGCACCTTCTTGAAATTTTGTAAAAAAAATCCCAAAATATGCCAGAAAATGTAACACCCCGCCTAATTAAATACCGGGTGGCCAGTCCCATAGCAAATTAAAACATAATATACAGTTGGCTCATTCTTAGCATCACTGTCGAAAACATTTACAACTCACCCAATACCCAATTAAGCTGGTGTTAAAAACTTTCCAAATTTTAATTCAACAAAATCCATTTTGTAGTTTACAAATAACACAACACATATTATTCTACAACACTGATAACGAAATAGATAACACAAAAGAATTTAAATGCAATTGGAATAAACATTCCCACATAATAATCCAATACAATAATCCCAAAAATAATAAATGTATTAAAAAGACACGAATACAATAGTATTTGACCCCGATAGAAAAGAGATAACTGAATCCTTAGGGCGACATGCCCTAACTAAAAGATCACTGTGAATCAAATGAATATAAGGGTCTAAGAAATACTCCATAGCTCGTCAAAATCAACTAAGGTTGGCGTCCCTGTTGCTGGACACCTGATATAAAAGGTACAACAGAAAAGAAAATGTGCAAGGAAACGGGTCAGAGCCCGATGTGAAAATGATTTTTAAAATAGCAATTATTTAACAAGTGCAATAAAGCATTTATTATGTACATGTTAGTATCCAAACTCTCACTTTCTATTCTCACCTCTCATCTAGAGTTCACACTTAACGTTTCCTAATAACCTACTAGTAAATGGTTCCTCCTTCACTAGTTTCCATAATATGATCCCGTATGTCCCATAACATACGTCATATAATCATTCATATTCGTTTGTCATTTATATGAATCATTTCTCATTAATATGAATTAAGCTCTTCAATAAATATTCATTAACTTATTTCAATTCTTCTCTCAATTCACCGCTATCTACAATTATCACACAGTAGATGATTTAACCACCATATACACATACAATTAATTCATTATATATATATATATATATATATATATATATAATACGGCACCCCGAGTCACAGCTGCGGTGCTATGCATTACTCTGCTATCATGTCCCAATATCGTTGGCCGCCAAATAGGGGACTAAAGGTTCGGTGAAGATTCCTCGAACCACAAACATCAACACATAAATTGGAGGTGAACATAGTTCTCGTATCCATGGGTCACGCACATACCTACGTTCCCACAGTCAGCAGACTTATCATCTCCCCGATAAGTCTTTCATAGACCTATGTTCTTGAGCGATAAATCAAAGATCCCATGGATTCATCAGGATATGACTGCCCTCACGCGCAAACCTCCCCATCGATAGCAAGTAAGCTAGGTATGTCATACACATAAATTATCAATCAATCAAATAGGCATTATCATACCTATAATATAATATCAACAAGGTACTCACACTACCCTAAGATAATTCCCATACGTAGAATTATATCTCTTTAAATCATACGTATTAGAATATTAAGGCTTCACTTCTTTAATTTTATGCTCCCCGAATCTCACTCATTACTCAAGGTTTAAATACGTTTTCCTCCATATATTTATTCAGTAATAAATCACTAATACCCTACTGGTCCATCTCATCTTATCTCCCGAATTACTACGAATTAAACTCTCCCTTTCATTAGGGTTAAAACCGATAGTTTCAAATCTCTTATAAACACATCTTCTATCAACTAGGATTTAATACCATCATCACATGGCTCATAGTCTATAGTGTTTCATTCATACTATATGATTTATCAACAAAATCAACATCCTCGCATCATATAACATCTCTCCACTCCCGACGTCATTAAGGTTCATGCGCAAAGCGTCTCGCAAAGCGAAATCGAAATAAGGAACCCCTCCAATACACTACTACTTAACTTTATCGATCGTGGAGGTCCGTCAACTTCAAATACGCAACTGGGAAAACCTCATCCCCTTATTCAACCAAATGTGCTCTGAACTCTCATCTCTAACCAGGAGCCATACCACTAAGCGCTTGTACTACCCTCAGTCCTTATGCAATCAATAATGAGCTTAAACTCAGTCCTTAATGTTCAAATTGTAACCCTAAGGCTACCCAGGTGTTATATTAAATCTCCCCTACTAGACCTATCCTTAATCCCCATGCATACCAATTAGAATCCAACACATGAATCTAGCAACCGAAATTCCTTTGAATTTCATTATCATTATTCTAATCAATTAAATCCCAATCCAATCTATTCGATTCTTATCTAGGGTCTACTGAACCTTCCTAAGTCCCATAATATCCAATTAATAATCACCAAAGATTTGAAAAAGGTTTGGGATAAGAACAAACAATAAAAAGAAACAACTTCAAAGATTCTGGGGAGGTCGATCGATCGAAGGCAGGGGGTCGATCGATCGATCGCCCAGATAACAGCACAGTTTTTCTGCATTTCTTCTACTACGAGTTTCATCATTTTTTATCATCCAAACCTTCAGATAAACTACCCAAATGACTTATAATCCTTACCACATGATATAGCAACATATTTGAATGATTTCTAATGCTCTAACCATCCTAGAATCATCAAGAGTTTGAATTAAATGCATATATTCATCCTATTTTTCAAGAAAATTATAAACATGATATCTTCAAGAACACACCATTGATTCTCAGAATTTCTTTAACAGATTTATGATTATTTCGTGGATTACTATCTACCTACAACATGATTTTGATTCCTATAAACTTCCGTTTTTTAGAAATCCATTAACAACTCTTCATTATCTTCCAAACATGTAAAAATCTCATCTTTTTATAACTATCCTCACATGGACAATATACAAACTTAGATTGCAATTATCAAACACTTGCCTCTAATGAAAATATGATCCTTTAGGGTTGAAAATCACAGGTTGTTCTCCCCTTCTCCGTTCACTTTCGGTGGTGGTAGGTGGTGGTGACCTTTGGCCTTTAGTTCTCCTCCTTTCCAAGAAAACTTTTCTTCTTCCAAGCAACCTTTCACTCTCTCAAGAAGATGACCTTTCAATATTGTGTAGAAGAGATAAATGAACCTACGTACACTTAATCTACAAATACTTATAATATGACAAAACCCGAAATCACTATTCATCCCCCTTGTAAAAATGACCAAAATGTCCTTTTGGGTTGTCTTTTCATTTCCAAATGACCCGAGACCCAAATCCAACATCCAAATAGACTTTTCTGACTATTTCAAACCTTCCGGACACAACGATGCAATCAAAATGACTATAAGGTCGATAGAAAATAAACTTCCTTTTTAATTTAACAAATTA
Source organism: Sambucus nigra (assembly GCA_949130495.1). Lineage (NCBI taxonomy): Eukaryota > Viridiplantae > Streptophyta > Magnoliopsida > Dipsacales > Adoxaceae > Sambucus > Sambucus nigra. The sequence goes on along the minus strand of OX422210.1, from coordinate 560,190,961 downwards.
GTCCTGACATGTCCCATACCGCGTCTGACTAAAAATTCAAATTATTGAATTAATAACTCACAACAATATCAATAACATCACATTCATATATTACCTAAATATCTTTAAGTAATATACAGAATCATACATTTTAATATCCACAATTCGGATAAACCCCAAATGAATTAATATATAGTAAAATCCAATTAATCCATTAATTTAATATATAACCCATTTCAAAAGTCATTAAAATCACGGGGTATAACATACGTCCTCCCTTATAACATAATTTTGCCCCAAAATTTTGAAAGATAAATCATACTAGTAAGGTCAAATCCGAGTAAAAATCTCACATCGCAAATAATCTAAGTCGTACCGCCCATACAGTACATTAAAGAAAATCCCCGTTGATGTTATACGCCAAGTCTCACCATATAGTTTCAACTGAATCGAATTTAAACTTTATGCAATCTTCACTATACCATCCTCGTGACAAAGTTTGGGAAAAATGATCCTCACTTATTAAATAAATCATGAAGTCACAACTACTTACTGTTTGACAATATGTAAAATACTACAATCCAACCATCCAGGGCGCCCATACACCCTATCGTACAACTTTCATTATAATATTTATCGCAAAGATTATAAACTCATATCCTAAGGACCAAACTTATTTCGACTCCCAACGTTTATTATTTTCATGCGTGGGGCGTCTCTCAAGCGAAATTTAAATAAGGAACCCCCCCCCCCCCCCGATACACTACTACCTAAAGTAGTCGGTCATCGAAACTCCTCAGGTCCTTAGTCAATAGTTTACAACCTCTTTACGGGTTTTTTTTATTTCAAATAAAGTCTACTCATATACTCTCTTATTAAAGACAAGATGCTGGTTATACGCTCTCAGTATACCACAAGTCAATGCACGCCGATAATCACATCGTGTTCAAACATGCCCAATGTAAGTAATTCCGTGATAAAAATCAAACCCATGTGATAATATGAAAAAAATATAGGTGTCCCAACCCCTCGGTGAGTCTACGTAAATAACAGTGCTATAGGCTAAGTTTAGCAACCCTTTTGCCCATACAATATAAATCGCTACAAAAATCACTATATGTCTCATAACTCCTTAGATAGAAAACATACCCTCATTCGTGGGTTGTGGTTGTTGACTCCCACTATTATAACTTTGCTCCGATGAGTCAAGAAAAATCTTACCCCAAATATTCAGTTCTAGTTAACCACACTCCACTATATGCCCAAGTTTTTATATATATTGCCTTCGTTAGGTAACACACACAATTCCCGCATTTCTAGAACTTCTATTGATGAATCTCCTCAATTTTCCTTAATAGGGGTGACCTCGACTACGGTCATCATACTCGAGCATACTTCATAACCTCCTAAGTACGATCTCCGCTATCCATCCAATGGCCCTCATCTTCCATACTTCTTGTACGAACCCGTCCAAGCGCAAATAAGATTCACTAATATATACGGAATCTTACCAAAGAAATCAACAATCCTAAACATAGGGCTCTACATCAAAGAACTTTAAGATGAAAACACAGTAAGCCGTACAGACCCTTAAGGACACTAGAACCTGATTCTCTGATATCACCTGTAACACCCCGCCTAATTAAATACCGGGTGGCCAGTCCCAAACCAAATTAAAACATAATATACAGTTGGCTCATTCTTAGCATCACTGTCGAAAACATTTACAACTCACCCAATACCCAATTAAGCTGGTGTTAAAAACTTTCCAAATTTTAATTCAACAAAATCCATTTTGTAGTTTACAAATAACACAACACATATTATTCTACAACACTGATAACGAAATAGATAACACAAAAGAATTTAAATGCAATTGGAATAAATATTCCCACATAATAATCCAATACAGTAATCCCAACAATAATAAATGTATTAAAAAGACACGAATACAATAGTATTTGACCCCGATAGAAAAGAGATAACTGAATTGTAATACCCCGTACTTTTGTCTATATTTATTTTTGGGGATTAATTAATTAAATGCGTATTAATTGGAAATTAATCCGGGTTAATAATACTAATGTGATGCGAATTGGTATTTGATTATGTGCATATATGATTATATATGTATTTGGTATTATAAAATTTGTCGTGAGATTTATATACGGCATTTTAGAAATTTTGTTGAGACGCGTGGGACCGCCGCGTCACGGTATAATATTTTGTTAATAAAAGTGAATTTAAAATCTATAATCCGTATGGTCGTTTTGAGTGCGCCAACGCGTCCGGAAGGGTCGAGATAGTCAGAAAACACTAGCCGGGGGTATAGTTTGGGTCCCGGGGTATTTTTAGGCCATACCGGTAACTTAAAGGGTATTTTAGTAATTTGGTATTTTTGGGTAATTAAAAGTGACGAAAATTGAGAGTTGTAATCTGATAAGGATGACCCCAACCAACCCTTATTAACCCAACAAGCTACGGAGGTTTATTAAAATTAGGTTTTCATAAGTTTCCCCAAAGCAAACCCTAGCCACCATAGCCTTTTTGGAGAAGAAAGCTTGGAGAAGGAGAGAGAGAGAGGAATTCTGCAGAAATTCTACACCAAATCCACACCAAATTCAAAAATCAAACCAAGGCAAGTGTTTTAATCATATTTAAATTCGTAGAATGTTTCCTCCATGTTAGAAGATTGATAAATTATAACTGTTCTTGGAAGACAATGAAAACCCATGTAGTTTGAAGTTAGAACTTGAATATTGTGAAGAGAATTGCATGTAGTATGATAGGAGATGATTTCCCCTTATATTAATTGTGATTTGAAGAATTAAAACGAAATAAATTCTGGAATTTGAGGATGATTTAAATCTAGGGTTCATGTTCTAGAGAAATTGGGAAAAGTGTAGAGTTTTGTAAATTTAGTTGATGTTATGATGATTCAATCCTTGAAAACATGTTAGGAGATGATTTAAATATGTTTAGGATGAATTAGAGACCCTAAAACGTTATTGGAATGAACCTTGGAAGAGATTAGAAGTGATAAAAATGGTGAAAAACGTGTTTGGGATAATCTGGGCCGAAACTGGCCACTCGTTAGAAGCAGCCCCCAGGTCGTTCGAACGAGCTCGTTCGAACGAGCTTCTAACGAGTTGACCAGTCGTTACTAATGAGTAGGATTTTCGTTCGATATCTCGTTCGAACGAGATATCGTTAGAAGGGTCAGTTCGTTCGAACGAACTGGGATCTCGTTCGAACAGCCTCGTTCGAACGAGACTTCTAACGACCTGACAGTCCAAACTCGTTCGAAGCCTCGTTCGAACGAGACTTCTAACGAGTTGACAGTTTGACCCTTTTCGGACTGTTTTGATTTTTTGAGTCCCGGGAACTGGTTCGAGGGTAGAGTTAACATTCTTTGATGATGTAAGGATAGATTTGGGACTTTTGGGTTATTGAGAGGAGTAAATTATATACGAGAGTTATATCCAATAAACCATTTGGGTTAAGACGTGAGTGTCTACTACGATGTGAGGATGAATTATAGCGCGTATAATTACAAACCGAAATACTACGAATTGTGATAATTATAGTTAGTACGAGAGTGCAATATGTACTACGATTAAAATACGGTATTACTAAGATGTGTGTTTACTTAGTATTGTTATATGGATTGTGTGTATGACATACCTACCATACTTGCTATCACGGGAGGTTACGTTCGCTTAGAACCCTCTAATCCTTGTGTGCCTACGGGGGGGATATAGACTGGTACCTTGATGAACATAGGTCATAGAAGGACTTATTGTGATATTAATAAGTCTGCATGATCATGGGAGCGTAGGTATGTGCGTGACCCATGTGATGGTGACTGTGTTCGCCTCCACTATTTGTGATTTGTGTTATCTGAACTATTCCTGAAAGATTCGGAATATGTGATCCTTATGTACGTGATGTACCGGGATGGATAGCAGAGTATGTGTGCACTACAGCTTAAATTGCGGGGTGCTTATATTGTATATTTATGAGATGAATAATATACATTAAATTACTGGAAATCCTCATGTTAATGTTGTAAAAATATTACGGTATTGTTTCGAGTTATATAAGGAGTTAGCTGATAGTTATATCAATGGCATATTTAGTAACTGAGTTTACGTTAAACCTCTATTTAATTACGAGCGTTGTTACGTTAAATGGAACCGAGTAATGTGGGTAGAACGTTTGGCAGTCTAGCTAGTTATGTTGTTAGTTAGCTAGTAGTATGGGTCGATATAGATGGGTACTTACGTTAGGAGTGCACAGTTAGACGAGAGGTGAGAATATCATGCGAGTGTACGTCCTAACATGTACTTTGCATTTAATGTTTTAAATGTTTTTAAAGCACTTGCAGGTTTTTAAAACTATAACACATTCGGGCTCTGACCCATTTGCTTTTCAAATATATTTTCTTGTAAAACCATTTTAGGTGCCCAGCCACAAGGACACCAAGCATAGGATTCTCATTCAGGTGACGTGCTGTAGCTGGTTGTGGATGCTACAGGGATTTGCTCATAGACGCTTCTATCTTTTGGATTCCAGAGTCACTATCTATCTGTTGTAGGGCATGTTGCCCATTCCTATTTAGAGCATCTTTTACATTTCAGTTTTCAGACTCTTGCATGTATTGCTCAGTATTCAGTTTTAGTTATTTATTTCAGTTTACTTATCAGTTGTGGGATTTGTATTGATGAGTTTTTCCTCCAGGTTATTTACATATTGTGATGGTTATTCTTTTTACTTCAGTATGGTGAATGGTGTTATTTAGTTATTCTTTACTCTTGTTGCATGTTAATCAGATTTAATAAAATTTGGCACTTACTTTTTAAATACTAGGTGGTTAGTAATAATAAAACGTTTTCGACAGTGATGCTATTAACTGAGCCAACTTGGCATTTTGAATTAATTTTATAAAGGAGTAGCTACCCGGTGTTTAATTAGTCGGGGTGTCACAGGTGGTATCAGAGCATCAGGTTCTAGTGTCCTTTAGGATCTGTACGGCTATTATGTTTCCGCTACGTTTTCTTTGATATAGAGCCCTATATTTTAGGACTGTTGTATTCTTTTGTGTATGCTTCGTTCTTCAGCTATATTAAGTTTATAAACCGTGAACTTATAAACTTTGTTCTTATTTCAGATGCCTCCAAGACGTGCACGACGAGTTCCCAGGAATGCAGTGCCCGAACCCCAGCCCGCTCCAGTTCAGGGCATGTTGAACGCCGCTGAGGTTGCTGCTATAGTAGCCCAAGCGGTAAATGCCGCGATTGCCGTGATTCAGCAGGCACCACCTCAGGCGCCGGTTGCCGTGCCAGTACAGGTTAATGCATTCTCGTCTGCTTGGGAACGTGTACGTGACGCTTTTCAGAAAGCGCATCCGCCAGAGTTTGCTGGAAGCTCAGATGTGGTTATCTCGAGCCAATGGAGGAAAGACATGCAGAGGCATTTGAGGATGCATGAGTGCACAGACGTTCAGAAGCAGGTGCTAGCTACCTTCAAGCTAGTTGGATCTGCGCTACAGTGGTGGGAGTCCATTACCACCGCGGAGGAGAGAGATACCCTCACCATTCAGGAGTTCTGGGTGCGGTTTGACCGCAAGTATTTTCCGTCCGCAGTTCATACAGAGATGAGGAGGAAACTGATGAGTTTGAAGCAAGAGGGCAAGACAGTGGCCGAATATGAGGCCGAGTTTACTAACCTGTTGAATATCGTTCCAGACGAGATTCCAACAGAGAAGAAGAAGATAGAGAAGTTCACTGATGGGTTGAATTGGAGGATCCGTCAGCATCTGCTAGGGAACCTATCGTTGGCCACATATTGTGATGTGGTTAACGCTGCACTATTGCACTGCCAGGACCACCGTTTTCATATGGCCGAGGGCAAGCGGTCAGGGGATTCTAGCCATCAGGGCAGGACTGGAGGACATGGTGCCAGCGGGGCACAGACCGGTCAGGGGCAGAGACAGACTGAGCAGGGTACCCAGCAGGGGGACAATAAGAGGTTCCGATCAGGGAACTACAGGCAGGGACAGGGAGGTTTCCGCCAGGGCCATCAGGGTCCAAACGGCCATCAGGGCCAGTAGGGGCAGAATGGGCAACAGTTCCATCAGGGCCAAGGGAGGAATGGTAACGGCCACCAGGGCCGGGGACAGCAGGGGCAGAGGGGAGGGAACTTCCCAGGGAAGTGCTTTACTTGTGGCAAGACTGGCCATAAGAAGCACGATTGTCCTGATAGGGGCAGGGCCCCGCAGCAGCAGCAACAGGGTGCTCGCCAGGAGCCACAGAGACCTATGTTTCCCGCCGCTCTTCCTGCACCGCCACAGATGGCAGCTTTGCCACCCATTCCAGCAGTCTCAGCTCAGCAGGGGCAGCTACAGTATGGACGTGTCTACAACGTCCACCAGGCTGCAGTTCCACAGGCACCGCCCGCGATCGAGGGTACGTTTCCTATCCATGGCACTATGGGTCGGGTGTTATTTGATACGGGTGCTACACACTGTTTTATTGCTACACACTTCGCGAAAGCTTTAGGATTGCTAGCTACGGCAGAGAGCACAGTGACGTGTGTCGACTCACCATTAGGGAGTGGGTCACTTATTTTCTTTATATGCCGGGGAGTCGGGGTAGAGGTTGGTGGTTTGGTATTGCCTGCAGACATGTTAGTGTTAGACATGCATGTTCACGATGTGATCATCGGTATGGATTGGCTCGTAGCATATAGGGCCATGATTGATTGCTTCAGCGGGAGCATTGTTTTTGCCATTCCGGGGCAAGAGATGTTTGTAGTGGCGATGCCTCGCCCAGAAGGAGGATCGACAGCTCATCTGTATTACATAGAGGAGGATACCTCTAAGGAGGTTGTTATTCCTTTAGATTTGATCCCGGTTGTCAGGGAATATTCAGATGTGTTTCAGGAGATACCAGGCTTACCACCCAGTCGAGAGATAGACTTCGTTATTGATTTGCTACCGGGTACGAGACCTATAGCACGTGCACCGTACCGTATGGCTCCAGCTGAGATGCGAGAGTTACGGGATCAGATAGAGCAGCTGTTAGGGTAGGGCTTTATTCGCAGGAGTACCTCACCTTGGGGCGCTCCAGTTTTGTTTGTGAAGAAGAGGGATGGTTCACTGAGATTGTGCGTGGACTACCGAGAGTTGAATAAGGTCACGATACGGAATAAGTATCCGTTGCCTCGAATCGATGACTTATTCGACCAGTTGAGAGGAGCTTCTTTCTTCTCGAAGATTGACTTGAGGTCGGGATACCATCAGTTGCGTATCAGGGAGGAGGATGTCTCGAAGACCGCCTTCTTGTCGAGATATGGTTCTTACGAGTTTCGGGTTATGCCTTTCGGCTTGACCAACGCTCCAGCAGTGTTTATGGACTTGATGAACAGAGTGTTCAGGGATTTCCTAGACCAGTTTGTCATTGTCTTCATTGATGATATTCTGGTTTACTCTCAGACAGAGGAGGAGCACGCCGAGCATTTGAGGCAGGTTTTGCAGACACTTCGTCAGAACGAGCTGTATGCAAAATATGAGAAGTGCGGGTTTTGGCTGAAGGAAGTCCAGTTCTTGGGTCACATTATTTCCGACCAGGGAATATCTATTGATCCGGGAAAGGTATCAGCGGTGAGGGAGTGGGGACAGCCCGCGACACCAACGGAGATTCGTAGTTTCTTGGGACTAGCAGGATACTACAGGAGGTATATTCGGGGTTTCTCGGAGATAGCAGGTCCTTCGACACATCTTACTCGTAAGGGTGTGCCATACATCTGGAGTGATGCCTGTCAGTTGGCATTCGATGAATTGAAGGACAAATTGACCTCAGCACCTGTGTTAGCATTGCCGAGACCGGGAGTTGAGTATTTGGTTTACACCGACGCATCTTTGCAAGGGCTTGGAGGTGTGTTGCAGCAGGAGAGACAGGCCATAGCTTATGCTTCTCGTAAGCTTAAGCCTCATGAGAAGAATTACCCCACGCATGATTTGGAGCTGGCAGCGGTAGTATTTGCCTTACGGATTTGGAGGCACTATCTTTTGGGGGAGAAGTTTCAGCTGTTCACGGACCACAAGTCACTACAGTATCTGTTCACTCAGAAGGAATTGAATATGCGGCAGCGTAGGTGGCTTGAGTTTGTGAAAGACTACCAGTTCGACATCCAGTACCACCCGAGTAAGGCTAACGTGGTAGCAGACGCGTTGAGCCGCAGGCCAGCAGATGAGGTGGCAGAGGTGTGGAAAGCTAAGTGGAAGGAATTGGGACACCAGGATGCAGTGGCCCGATCTTTCATGTCTGTGATGACCGTTACACCGCAGATTATCACAAAGGTAGTACGGGCACAGGCTAATGACTCGTTCTGTCAGGAGCAGATAGTTCGATTACTTGCAGAGGGAGCCGAGTCCTATACCGTTAGCTCAGACGGGGGATTGCGCTTCAATGGGAGATTGGTAGTTCCGGAAGGAGAGGAATTGCGACACGATGTTATGGCAGAGTCGCACGGCTCACGGTTCGCGGTACATCCCGGAGGGGACAAAAATGTACCAAGACATGAGACGGCAGTATTGGTGGAGCGGTATGAAGAGATATATCGCTGAGTTTGTCTCAAAATGCGCCACTTGTCAGCTTGTAAAAGTGGATCATCAGAGACCAGCAGGATTGATACAGCCGTTGGAGGTTCCGGTGTGGATGTGGGAGAGCATATCCATGGACTTTATCACGGGGTTGCCTACGTCGCAGAGGGGCCACGACTCCGTTTGGGTAATTGTGGACAGGCTGTCCAAGGTCGCTCACTTTTTACCTGTTAGGACGGATTACACTACGGGTCAGTATGCCCAGCTCTTCATTTCAGAGATTGTGAGACTTCACGGTGTGCCCCTGAATATCGTGTCTGACAGAGACAAGATATTTGTTTCGCGGTTTTGGGAGAGTTTCCAGGAGGCCATGGGTACGGAATTGCGGTTGAGTACGGCTTATCATCCGCAGACTGATGGGCAGACAGAGCGCACCAATCAGATGTTAGAAGACATGCTCCGCATGTGCATTATTGACTTCGGGGGTGGATGGGAGCAGTACCTTCCACTGGTGGAGTTTGCTTACAACAACTCCTATCAGTTCACGATTGGCATGGCTCCGTTTGAGGCATTGTACGATAGGCCTTGTCATTCCCCAGCATTTTGGCTAGAAGTAGGGGACAACAAACTACTTGGGCCGGAAGTGATTCAAGACACTTCGGCCAGGGTTGAGATGATTCGGAGTCGCATTCGGGTAGCTCAAGATAGGCAGAAGAGTTATGCTGATGCGAAGAGGTTTTTCAGGGAGTTCCAAGTGGGGGACCAGGTTCTACTCAGGGTATCTCCGATGAAGGGGATTATGCGATTCGGGAAGAAGGGTAAGTTGGCACCGAGGTATGTGGGGACGTTTCCTATCATTGAGCGGATCGGACCGGTCGCGTATAGACTCGGGTTACCGGAGCATTTGCATCGGATTCACGACGTGTTCCATATTTCCTCGCTGAGGAAATACCTTAGAGATAATTTGGCTCATTCTCGCATTGCTGTAGAGGACATCGATCTCCAGCCGGATAGCTCTTATGAGGAGGGGCCGATTGCTATTTTGGATCGAAGCGAGAGGAAACTGCGGTCAAAGATAGTCCCGTTAGTGCGTGTTCAGTGGCGACATCATAATGTTGAGGAGTCCACATGGGAGCACGAGGATGAGATGCGCGAACGTTATCCAGAGCTATTTTTAGCAGGTACTTTCTAGTTTCGAATTTCGGGACGAAATTCAGTTATTAGGGGGGAAGTATGTAATACCCCGTACTTTTGTCTATATTTATTTTTGGGGATTAATTAATTAAATGCGTATTAATTGGAAATTAATCCGGGTTAATAATACTAATGTGATGCGAATTGGTATTTGATTATGTGCATATATGATTATATATGTATTTGGTATTATAAAATTTGTCGTGAGATTTATATACGGCATTTTAGAAATTTTGTTGAGACGCGTGGGACCGCCGCGTCACGGTATAATATTTTGTTAATAAAAGTGAATTTAAAATCTATAATCCGTATGGTCGTTTTGAGTGCGCCAACGCGTCCGGAAGGGTCGAGATAGTCAGAAAACACTAGCCGGGGGTATAGTTTGGGTCCCGGGGTATTTTTAGGCCATACCGGTAACTTAAAGGGTATTTTAGTAATTTGGTATTTTTGGGTAATTAAAAGTGACGAAAATTGAGAGTTGTAATCTGATAAGGATGACCCCAACCAACCCTTATTAACCCAACAAGCTACGGAGGTTTATTAAAATTAGGTTTTCATAAGTTTCCCCAAAGCAAACCCTAGCCACCATAGCCTTTTTGGAGAAGAAAGCTTGGAGAAGGAGAGAGAGAGAGGAATTCTGCAGAAATTCTACACCAAATCCACACCAAATTCAGAAATCAAACCAAGGCAAGTGTTTTAATCATATTTAAATTCGTAGAATGTTTCCTCCATGTTAGAAGATTGATAAATTATAACTGTTCTTGGAAGACAATGAAAACCCATGTAGTTTGAAGTTAGAACTTGAATATTGTGAAGAGAATTGCATGTAGTATGATAGGAGATGATTTCCCCTTATATTAATTGTGATTTGAAGAATTAAAACGAAATAAATTCTGGAATTTGAGGATGATTTAAATCTAGGGTTCATGTTCTAGAGAAATTGGGAAAAGTGTAGAGTTTTGTAAATTTAGTTGATGTTATGATGATTCAATCCTTGAAAACATGTTAGGAGATGATTTAAATATGTTTAGGATGAATTAGAGACCCTAAAACGTTATTGGAATGAACCTTGGAAGAGATTAGAAGTGATAAAAATGGTGAAAAACGTGTTTGGGATAATCTGGGCCGAAACTGGCCACTCGTTAGAAGCAGCCCCCAGGTCGTTCGAACGAGCTCGTTCGAACGAGCTTCTAACGAGTTGACCAGTCGTTACTAACGAGTAGGATTTTCGTTCGATATCTCGTTCGAACGAGATATCGTTAGAAGGGTCAGTTCGTTCGAACGAACTGGGATCTCGTTCGAACAGCCTCGTTCGAACAGCCTCGTTCGAACGAGACTTCTAACGAGTTGACAGTTTGACCCTTTTCGGACTGTTTTGATTTTTTGAGTCCCGGGAACTGGTTCAAGGGTAGAGTTAACATTCTTTGATGATGTAAGGATAGATTTGGGACTTTTGGGTTATTGAGAGGAGTAAATTATATACGAGAGTTATATCCAATAAACCATTTGGGTTAAGACGTGAGTGTATACTACGATGTGAGGATGAATTATAGCGCGTATAATTACAAACCGGAATACTACGAATTGTGATAATTATAGTTAGTACGAGAGTGCAATATGTACTACGATTAAAATACGGTATTACTAAGATGTGTGTTTACTTAGTATTGTTATATGGATTGTGTGTATGACATACCTACCATACTTGCTATCACGGGAGGTTACGTTCGCTTAGGACCCTCTAATCCTTGTGTGCCTACGGGGGGGATATAGACTGGTACCTTGATGAACATAGGTCATAGAAGGACTTATTGTGATATTAATAAGTCTGCATGATCATGGGAGCGTAGGTATGTGCGTGACCCATGTGATGGTGACTGTGTTCGCCTCCACTATTTGTGATTTGTGTTATCTGAACTATTCCTGAGAGATTCGGAATATGTGATCCTTATGTACGTGATGTACCGGGATGGATAGCAGAGTATGTGTGCACTACAGCTTAAATTGCGGGGTGCTTATATTGTATATTTATGAGATGAATAATATACATTAAATTACTGGAAATCCTCATGTTAATGTTGTAAAAATATTACGGTATTGTTTCGAGTTATATAAGGAGTTAGCTGATAGTTATATCAATGTCATATTTAGTAACTGAGTTTACGTTAAACCTCTATTTAATTACGAGCGTTGTTACGTTAAATGGAACCGAGTAATATGGGTAGAACCTTTGGCAGTCTAGCTAGTTATGTTGTCAGTTAGCTAGTACTATGGGTCGATATAGATGGGTACTTACGTTAGGAGTGCACAGTTAGACGAGAGGTGAGAATATCATGCGAGTGTACGTCCTAACATGTACTTTGCATTTAATGTTTTAAATGTTTTTAAAGCACTTGCAGGTTTTTAAAACTATAACACATTCGGGCTCTGACCCATTTGCTTTTCAAATATATTTTCTTGTAAAACCATTTTAGGTGCCCAGCCACAAGGACACCAAGCATAGGATTCTCATTCAGCTGACGTGCTGTAGCTAGTTGTGGAAGCTACAGGGATTTGCTCATAGACGCTTCTATCTTTTGGATTCCAGAGTCACTATCTATCAGTTGTAGGGCATGTTGCCCATTCCTATTTAGAGCATCTTTTACATTTCAGTTTTCAGACTCTAGCATGTATTGCTCAGTATTCAGTTTTAGTTATTTATTTCAGTTTACTTATCAGTTGTCGGATTTGTATTGAGGAGTTTTTCCTCCAGGTTATTTACATATTGTGATGGTTATTCTTTTTACTTCAGTATGGTGAATGGTGTTATTTAGTTATTCTTTACTCTTGTTGCATGTTAATCAGATTTAATAAAATTTGGCACTTACTTTTTAAATACTAGGTGGTTAGTAATAATAAAACGTTTTCGACAGTGATGCTATTAACTGAGCCAACTTGGCATTTTGAATTAATTTTATAAAGGAGTAGCTACCCGGTGTTTAATTAGTCGGGGTGTCACATGAATCCTTTGGGCGACATGCCCTAACTAAAAGATCACTGTGAATCAAATGAAGATAAGCGTCTAAGCAATACTCCATAGCTCCATAGCTCGTCAAAATCAACTAAGGTTGGCGTCCCTGCTGCTGGACACCTGATGTAAAAGGTACAATAGAAAAGAAAATGTGCAAGGAAACGGGTCAGAGCCCGATGTGAAAATGATTTTTAAAACAGTAATTATTTAACAAGTGAAATAAAGCATTTATTATGTACATGTTAGTATCCAAACTCTCACTTGCTATTTTCACCTCTCATCTAGAGTTCACACTTAACGTTTCCTATTAACCTCCTAGTTAATGGTTCCTCCTTCACTAGTTTCCATAATATGATCCCGTATGTCCCATAACGTACGTCATATAATCATTCATATTCGTTTATCATTTATTTGAATCATTTCTCATTAGTATGAATTAAGCTCTTCAATAAATATTCATTAACTTATTTCAATTCTTCTCTCAATTCACCGCTATCTACAATTATCACACAGTAGATGATTTAACCATCATATACACATACGATTAATTCATTATATATATATATACATATATAATATGGCACCCCGAGTCATGGCTACGGTGTTATGCATTACTCTGCTATCATGTCCCAATATCGCTGGTCGCCGAATAGGGGACTAAAGGTTCAGTGAAGATTCCTCGAACCACAAACATCAACACATAAATTGGAGGCGAGCATAGTTATCGTATCCATGGGTCACGCACATACCTACGTTCCCACAGTCAGCAGACTTATCAACTACCCGATAAGTCTTTCATAGACCTATGTTCTTGAGCGATAAATCAAAGATCCCATGGATTCATCAGGATATGACTGCCCTCACGCGCAAACCTCCCCATCGATAGCAAGTAAGCTAGGTATGTCATACACATAAATTATCAATCAATCAAATAGGCATTATCATACCTATAATATAATATCAACAAGGTACTCACACTACCCTAAGATAATTCCCATACGTAGCATTATATCTCTTTAAATCATACGTATTAAAATATTAAGGCTTCACTTCTTTAATTTTATGCTTCCCGAGTCTCACTCATTACTCAAGGTTTAAATAGGTTTTCCTCCATATATTTATTCAGTAAGAAATCACTAATACCCTACTGGTCCATCTCATCTTATCTCCCGAATTACTACGAATTAAACTCTCCCTTTCATTAGGGTTAAAACCGATAGTTTCAAATCTCTTATAAACACATCTTCTATCAACTAGGATTTAATACCATCATCACATGGCTCATAGTCTATAGTGTTTCATTCATACTATATGATTTATCAACAAAATCAACATCCTCGCATCCTATAACATCTCTCCACTCCCGACGTCGTTAAGGTTCATGCGCAAAGTGTCTCGCAAATGGAAATCCAAACAAGGAACCCCTCCAATACACTGCTACTTAACTTTATCGATTGTGGAGGTCCGTCAACTTCAAATATGCAACTGGGATAACCTCATCCCCTCATTTAACCAAATGTGCTCTGAACTCTCATCTCTAACTAGGAGCCATACCACTAAGCGCTTGTACTACCCTAAGTCCTTATGCAATCAATAATGACCTTAAACTCATTCCTTAATGTTCAAATTGTAACCCTAAGGCTACCCAGGTGTTATATTAAATCTCCCCTACTGGACCTATTCTTAATCCTCAAGCATACCAATTGGAATCCAACACATGAATCTAGCAACCGAAATTCCTTTGAATTTCATTATCATTATTCTAATCAATTAAATACCAATCAAATCAATTCGATTCTTATCTAGGGTCTACTGAACCTTCTAAAGTCCCATAATATCCAATTAATAATCACCAAAGATTTGAAAAAGGTTTGGGATAAGAACAAACATTAAAAAGAAACAACTTCAAAGATTCTGGGGAGGTCGATCGATCGAAGGCAGGGGGTCGATCGATCGATCGCCCAGATAACAGCCCAGTTTTTCAGCATTTCTTCTACTACGGGTTTCATCATTTTTTATCATTCAAACCTTCATATAAACTACCCAAATGACTTATAATCCTTACCACGTGATATAGCAACATATTTGAATGATTTCTAATGCTCTAACCATCCTAGAATCATCAAGAGTTTGAATTAAATGCATATATTCATCCTATTTTTCAAGAAAATTATAAACATGATATCTTCAAGAACACACCATTGATTCTCAGAATTTCTTTAACAGATTTATGATTATTTCATGGATTACTATCTACCTACAACATGATTTTGATTCCTATAAACTTCCATTTTTCAGAAATCCATTAACAACTCTTCATTATCTTCCAAACATGTAAAAATCTCATCTTTTTATAACTATCCTCACATGGACAATATACAAACTTAGATTGCAATTATCAAACACTTGCCTCTAATGAAAATCTGATCCTTTGGGGTTGTAAATCATAGGTTGTTCTCCCCTTTTCCGTTCACTTCTGGTGGTGGTAGGTGGTGGTGACCTTTGGCCTTTAGTTCTCCTCCTTTCCAAGAAAACTTTTCTTCTTCCAAGCAACCTTTCACTCTCTCAAGAAGATGACCTTTCAATATTGTGTAGAAGAGATAAATGAACCTACGTACACTTAATCTCCAAATACTTATAATAGGACAAAACCCGAAATCACTATTCATCCCCCTTGTAAAAATGACCAAAATGCCCTTTTGGGTTGTCTTTTCATTTCCAAATGACCTGAGGCCCAAATCCAACATCCAAATAGACTTTTCTGACTATTTCAAACCTTCCGAACACAACGACGCAACCAAAATGACTATAAGGTCGATAGAAAATAAACTTCCTTTTTAATTTAATAAATTAGTCCTGACATGTCCCATACCGCGTCTAACTAAAAATTCAAATTATTGAATTAATAACTCACAACAATATCAATAACATCACATTCATATATTACCTAAATATCTTTAAGTAATATACAGAATCATACATTTTAATATCCACAATTCGGATAAAACCCAAATGAATTAGTATATAGTAAAATTCAATTAATCCATTAATTTAATATATAACCCATTTTAAAAGTCATTATAATAATGGGGTATAACATACTTCCCCCTTATAACATAATTTCGTCCCGAAATTTTGAAGGATAAATCATACTGGTAAGGTCAACTCCGAGTATAAATCTCACATCGCAAATAATCTAAGTCGTACCGCCCGTACAGTACATTAAAGAAAATCCCCGTTGATGTTATACGCCAAGTCTCACCATATAGTTTCAACTGAATCGAATTTAAACTTTACACAATCTTCCCTATACCATCCTCGTGACAAAGTTTGGGAAAAATGATCCTCACTTATTAAATAAATCCTGAAGTCACAACTACTTACTATTTCACAATATGTAAAATACTACAATCCAACCATCCAGGGCGCCCATACACCCTATCGTACAACTTTCATTATAATATTTATCGCAAAGGTTCTAAACTCATATCCTAAAGACCAAACTTATTTCGACTCCCAACGTTTATTATTTTCATGCGTGGGGCGTCTCTCAAGCGAAATCCAAACAAGGACCCCCCCCCTCCCGATACACTACTACCTAAAGTAGTCAGTCATCGAAACTCCTCAGGTCCTTAGTCAATAGTTTACAACCTCTTTACGGGTTTTTTTGATTTCAAATAAAGTCTACTCATATACTCTCTTATTAAAGACAAGATGTTGGTTATACGCTCTCATATACCACAAGTCAATGCACGCCGATAGTCACATCGTGTTCGGACATGCCCAATGTAAGTAATTCCGTGATAAAAATCAAACCCATGTGATAACATGAAAAAAATATAGGTGTCCCAACCCCTCGGTGAGTCTATGTAAATAACAGTGCTATAGGCTAAGTTTAGCAACCCTTTTGCCCATACAATATAAATCTCTACAAAAATCACTATACGCCTAATAACTCCTTAGATAGAAAGCATACCCTCATTCGTGGGCTGTGGTTGTTGACTCCCACTATTATAACTTTGCTATGATGAGTCAAGAAAAATTTTACCCCAAATTTTCAGTTCTAGTTAACCACACTCCACTATATGCCCAAGTCTTTGAATATATTGCCTTCGTTAGGTTACACACACAATTCCCGCATTTCTAGAACTTCTACTGATGACTCTCCTCAATTTTTCCATCATAGGGGTGACCTCGACTACGGTCATCATACTCGAACATACTTCATAACCTCCTAAGTACGATCCCCGCTATCCATCCAATGGCCCTCATCTGCCATACTTCTTGTACGAACCCGTCCAAGCGCAAATAAGATTCACTAATATATACGGAATCTTACCAAAGAAATCAACAATCCTAAACATAGGGATCTAAATCAAAGAACGTTAAGCTGAAAACACAGTAAGCCGTACAGACCCTTAAGGACACTAGAACCTGATTCTCTGATACCACCAGTAACACCCCGCCTAATTAAATACCGGGTGGCCAGTCCCATACCAAATTAAAACATAATATACAGTTGGCTCATTCTTATCATCGCTGTCGAAAACATTTACAACTCACCCAATACCCAATTAAGCTGGTGTTAAAAACTTTCCAAATTTTAAATCAACAAAATCAATTTTGTAGTTTACAAATAACACAACACATATTATTCTACAACACTGATAACGAAATAGATAACACAAAAGAATTTAAATGCAATTGGAATAAATATTCCCACATAATAATCCAATACAGTAATCCCAACAATAATAAATGTATTAAAAAGACACGAATACAATAGTATTTGACCCCGATAGAAAAGAGATAACTGAATCCTTTGGGCGACATGCCCTAACTAAACGATCACTCTGAATCAAACGAAGATAAGTGTCTAAGCAATACTCCATAGCTCCATAGCTCGTCAAAATCAACTAAGGTTAGCGTCCCTGTTGCTGGACACCTGATATAGAAGGTACAATAGAAAAGAAAATATGCAAGGAAACGGGTCAGAGCCCGATGTGAAAATGATTTTTAAAACATCAAGTATTTAACAAGTGCAATAAAGCATTTATTATGTACATGTTAGTATCCAAACTGTCACTTGCTATTCTCACCTCTCATCTAGAGTTCACACTTAACGTTTCCTATTAACCTCCTAGTTAATGGTTCCTCCTTCACTTGTTTCCATAATATGATTCCATCCCATATCATAACCCCGTATGTCCCATAACATACGTCATATAATCATTTATCTTCGTTTTTCATTTATATGAATCATTTCTCATTAATATGAATTAAGCTCTTCAATAAATATTCATTAACTTATTTCAATCCTTCTCTCAATTCATCGTTATCTACAATTATCACATAGTAGATGATTTAACCACCATATACACATACAATTAATTCATTATATATATATATATATATATATATATATATATATATATATATATATATATATATATATATATATATATATATATATATATATATATATAATACGGCACCCCGAGTCACAGCTGCGGTGCTATGCATTACTCTGCTATCATGTCCCAATATCGTTGGCCGCCAAATAGGGGACTAAAGGTTCGGTGAAGATTCCTCGAACCACAAACATCAACACATAAATTGGAGGTGAACATACTTCTCGTATCCATCGGTCATGCACATACCTACGTTCTCACAGTCAGCGGACTTATCAACTCCCCGATAAGTCTTTCGTAGACCTATGTTCTTGAGCGACAAATCAAAGATCTCATGGATTCATCACGATATGACTGCCCTCACGCGCAAACCTCCCCATCGATAGCAAATAAGCTAGGTATGTCATACACATAAATTATCAATCAATCAAATAGGCATTATCATTCCTATAATATAATATCAACAAGGTACTCACACTACCCTAAGACAATTCCCATACGTAGCATTATATCCCTTTAAATCATACGTATTAAAATATTAAGGCTTCACTTCTTTAATTTTATGCTCCCCGAGTCTCACTCATTACTCAAGGTTTAAATAGGTTTTCCTCAATATATTTATTCAGTAAGAAATCACTAATACCCTACTGGTCCATCTCATGTTATCTCCCGAATTACTACGAATTAAACTCTCCCTTTCATTAGGGTTAAAACCGATAGTTTCAAATCTCTTATAAACACATCTTCTATCAACGAGGATTTAATACCATCATCACATGGCTCATAGTCTATAGTGTTTCATTCATAATATATGACTTATCAACAAAATCAACATCCTCGCATCATATAACATCTCTCCACTCCCGACGTCATTAAGGTTCATGCGCGGAGCGTCTCGCAAAGCGAAATCCAAACAAGGAACCCCTCCAATACACTACTACTTAACTTTATCGATCGTGGAGGTCCGTCAACTTTAAATACATAACCGGGATAACCTCATCCCCTCATTCAACCAAATGTGCTCTGAACTCTCATCTCTAACCAGGATCCATACCACTAAGCGCTTGTACTACCCTCAGTCCTTGCGCAATCAATAATGAGATTAAACTCAGTCCTTAACGTTCAAATTTTAACCCTAAGGCTACCCAGGTGTTATATTAAATCTCCCATACTAGACCTATCCTTAATCCTCATGCATACCAATTAGAATCCAACACATGAATCTTGCAACCGAAATTCCTTTGAATTTGATTATCATTATTCTAATCAATTAAATCCCAATCAAATCAATTCGATTCTTATCTAGGGTCTACTAAACCTTCCTAAGTCCCATAATATCCAATTAATAATCACCATAGATCTACAAAAGGTTTGGGATAAGAACAAACATTAAAAAGAAACAACTTCAAAGATTCTGGGGAGGTCGATCGATCGAAGGCAGGAGGTCAATCGATCGATCGCCCAGATAACAGCCCAGTTTTTCTGCATTTCTTCTACTACGAGTTTTATCATTTTTTATCATTCAAGCCTTCATATAAACTACCCAAATGACTTATAATCCTTACCAAATGATATAGCAACATATGTGAATGATTTCTAATGCTCTAACCATCCTAGAATCATCAAGAGTTTGAATTAAATGCATATATTCATCCTATTTTTAAAAAAAATTATAAACATGATATATTCAAGAACACACCATTGATTCTCATAATTTCTTCAACAGATTTATGATTATTTCGTGGATTACTATCTACCTACAACATGAGTTTGATCCCTATAAACTTCCATTTTTCAGAAATCCATTAACAACTCTTCATTATCTTCCAAACATGTAAAAATCGCATCTTTTTATAAATATCCTAACATGGACAATATACAAACTTAGATTGAAATTATCAAACACTTTCCTCTAATGAAGATTTGATCCTTTGGGGTTGTAAATCACAGGTGGTTCTCCCCTTTTCCATTCAGTTCCGGTGGTGGTAGGTGGTGGTGACCTTTGGCCTTTAGTTCTCCTCCTTTCCAAGAAAACTTTTCTTCTTCCAAGCAACCTTTCACTCTCTCAAGAAGATGACCTTTCAATACTGTGTAGAAGAGATAAATGAACCTACATACACTTAATCTCCAAATACTTATAATAGGACAAAACCCGAAATCACTATTCATCCCGCTTGTAAAAGTAACCAAAATGCCCTTTTGGGTTATCTTTTCATTTCCAAATGACCCGAGACCCAAATCCAACATCCAAATAGACTTTTCTGACTATTTCAAACATTCAGGACGCAATGAAGCAGTCAAAATGACTATAAGGTCGATAGAAAATAAATTTCCTTTTTAATTTAACAAATTAGTCCCGACACGTCCCATACCGCGTCTGACTAAAAATTTAAATTATTGAATTAATAACTCACAGCAATATCATTAACATCACATTCATATATTACCTAAATATCTTTAAGTAATATATATAATCATACATTTTAATATCCACAATACGGATAAAACCCAAATTGTAAGGACACAAATTTCCAATTGAGTCCATATATAGTTTTGGCTCAATTCCGGACAAAAACATTTATACATAGGATTGTATTTAATTGTAATATTCTCAAGCCTATGAAAAGTTTGTTTGAAGACGTAGCGGCAAAGAGTATAAAGCTTCATAATCATGTCAGTTTCGTGCCTCGTTTATACGTCATCAACCATAGTTCCATGCTCTCAAGGTATGAATGCAATCATATATATATAGGAGCTTGGAACTTGTTTATTGGGTGCTAGATTTAATTAAAACTCTGTTTTATTTTCAGAAAGAATTAATTAATACTTTAAAATAAGTTTATAAAGTTTTCTGGGCTAAAAATCGAATATTCCAAAGTTTCTGGAAGCTCGTTCGATATGTCGTTCGAACGAGATTATCGTTCAAACCAGATGTCGTTCGAACGAGATTGCCAACGACTTCCTGTTAAGGCATACTGTAACTTCGTTCGAAATATCATCCGAATGAGATTTCCAACGAGTATTTAATGAGGTCATACTGGAAGTTCATTAGAAGACTCGTTTGAACGAGATTTTGTTCGAACGAAATGTCGTTCGAACGAGATGCCTGGCGGGAACAATTTTTGGCAGTTTAAGCAGTTTTTCTCCCACTTCCCCACTTGTTTCTTAACTAATTTTTCTCAGACTTTGTTATGTGTGGGAATCACTTTTGATTATGAATCCTTTTCATATCTTACTAACTCCTAGAGAGTGTTTTGAGAGTAAAATCAAAGAGAGGAAAAGATCATGTTTCGAGTGAGTTTTTTATCAAAGAGAAAAATATACACCACTCTAGTTTACACCCAAATTAGTTTCTTCCAAGTTCCCCTATTCATATATCTTGCTTAGGTTTTGGCACCGGGTTCATCTCTTCCGTTCAAAGAGAAGTTTTGGGTTTTCTTCTACATCACATAAAGAAAGAAGAAGAGTTTTGTTTCGGCATTACCCACTTGGAGAAAGGCTCCTTGCTCGGGTGACGGTGACCATATAAAGTCCGATCGGTGGATTTCGAGACTGCGGTGGAGCTCTAAGGTTATCAACTAGGAAGAGGTATCTACAAGCAGAAGCGTCGAGGCTTGAAAGGGATCAAGTCGTCTGTTGTAAGACTTTCTGTCTTGTATTTGTAAATTCCATACTTAGTGGATTTGTGGCTAAGGCCGTCCGAGGTTGTTTCTCGTTGTGGGTTTTTCCTCGTACATCTCGGCGTAGTGTGATTGATTTACTTTTATCTTGCATAATAAGTTAGAACTCATGCTTAGGGTAATTCAAGATAAAATTGGTTTTAATTGTCACACTTAATTTAAATTGGGTGCTAATTAAATTTGGATAATTGTTTATTTAATTCAAGGCATTCGCTAAAATTGGTTTGGCCTAACTTTGGAATATTGATTATTATGACTTAGGCAAATTCTAGGACTTGAATTAATTATGTTTAAGTGAAAATGTTTTAATGGATTAAATTTATTTCACTTGGTTTATTTTAATTTGAAATGT
Organism: Sambucus nigra; assembly: GCA_949130495.1. Taxonomy (NCBI): domain Eukaryota; kingdom Viridiplantae; phylum Streptophyta; class Magnoliopsida; order Dipsacales; family Adoxaceae; genus Sambucus; species Sambucus nigra. The sequence goes on along the minus strand of OX422210.1, from coordinate 560,168,730 downwards.
AAATTAAAATTTGAAATTTGTTTTGTTGAACCGTCACCTAACGCTTCCGCATATATTTCACAAGGAAATTGATTTCAAAGTATAAAAAGACTTTTTGATTTTTAAAATTGGGGGCCTTCAAAAATGAATTAATATATAGTAAAATCCAATTAATTCATTAATTTAATATATAACCCATTTTAAAAGTCATTAAAATCACAGGGTATAACAGAAAATCCCGAAAAATCCCCAAAAAATTCCTAAAATTGTCAAATTAATTTTAGAACCTTTTTCACCAAGAAAAATATTTTTATACCACTTACTTCCCTAGAGAAACACTTACTTCTCTAGTAGAACACTTACTTTTCCAGCGAAACACTTACTTCGCCAGTGAAATGTAATACCCCATATTTTCATGGCTTCTAAATTTAAGGATTTATTAAATTTAATTGAGATAAATTAATTTAATTTTAATCCGAAATGTTGTTTTAAATATTTACTAGCGTGACAAGAGTTAGTAATTATTGGGAATATATTATTTGTTGCATATTACTGGATGAGTATAGTAATATATGAGATTTATTTTTATAATATTGTCACGTGTGAATAAAATGACAATTGTGGAAATTTAAGTCGGAACGCGCCTGTGTCGTGTCGGGACTAAATGTGGATTAATAAAAGTAAATGTTTTATAGGTTGTTTGTATGGTCATTTTGAGTGTGCCAACGCGTCCGGAAGGGTCGAGATAGTCAGAAAAGTATACCCGGGGGTTTGATTTGGGTCTCGGGGCGTTTTTAGGCCTAATTAGTACCCCGGGAGGGCATTTTAGTCATTTTGTATTTTTGGGTAATTAAACCCACGAAAATTAAAGGGGTTATATCAGATGTTTAGGTTATCTCCTAGGGTTAGATAACTCAAAACACTAGAACTGCCATTGGAGAGGAGAGGAGAGAGCTCTCAAGGCATTCCAAAGCCTCAAAACTCAACCGTTTGCACCGCCGCCACCGCCAACGCGTAGATCGCGAGACGGGGAACGCAACCACACCAAATTCAACACCAAACCAGATTTCTGAAAATCCCAGGCAAGTGTTTATGTTGCTTATTTCGTTGATGCATATTTCATATTGGTTTAGGAATGATTAGGATGAATTGTATGGAAGAAAAACTCAATTTGAGATAGGAAATTGCATGTAGTGATGACTTAAATGATATTCTGGAAACCTTTTGTGATGTAGAGGATTAAACCACGAAATTTTGATGTTGTATAAGAAGGAAACTTTAGAGCCAATCAGAATCAAGGAGAAAAATCGCGCTTCAGGACCCCCGAACCGGTTCGCATGTTCCTCGAACCGGTTCGCCCCCCAAACCGGTTCACCCCTGGGTTCGCGAATGTTTGCTGGTCTGGGGTGCTTTTTCTTCCATTCAACACTTAGAATTTTTTTCTTGTTTTCTTTCCTTTCTTCCTTGGATTTTTCTTCAACTTCAACGGGTCATAACTCATCAACCGTAGCTCAGATTTGGGTGTCGTTTCTTCCAGTGCTCTCATTGTTTCGAGCTCCTCAACTTTCTAGTTGACTCCTCCTTCGGGATTTGGCTACAGAATTACCAAAATGCCCTTGAACTTGCCTACTTAGCTTTTCTTTCATTTTCTCGCTTTCTCTTTTGCGATGCTTGCATAATTAACCTGTAAAACCAATAAGAGAATCACGAAACATGAAATACTTGCCAACAAAGATTAGTAGCATAAATGTGCGTTAAATACATATGGGTTACATCACTCGGGTTCACAAATGCACTGAAATTAGGAAAATAAATATACAATATTTATGTCCAATCACGTAGTAAGTTGGAAAAACCCTTCGAATTAAAGTTAGAAACGAACCATTATACTTGATATATAATAATGGGAAAATAAGGATAAATGTTGTGAATGTGGGTTATGGGTAAAACCTAAATTGATATAATAAAAGTGGTATATTTATATGATTGTGTATGCATATATTATATACTTGTGAAAATCATGCCCACGCTACTTGCTATCCCTGAGGTTGCCGCGCTGGGTGATCTTATCCTGTGTTGCCTTATGGGGGATATTGACTCGTACCCTAGGAGATAGATATCCTTGGTACAGGCTATCGATTTGATAGTTCAGACGGTCCTAAGAGACGCAGGTATGTGACATCCTCTTAGAGACTTGGAATCTATGCTTCGCCTCAATATTGTTTGTGTATGTGTTAATACAATTCGAGAGTGATTCCGAATTTGTATTCCCCTTAGTATGAGTGATACGGGGGTTGGGTAGTAGAGTATGCCCACACCATAGTTTTTATTTGGGGTGTTGTTATAATATATATATATATATATATATATATTATACGAGTATTTAATATATATATGAAATTCTGGAATTTGGAACTGCCTACTGTGATATCGTAAGTAGGACATGGTTGATGACTCATATTGTAAATACTTGTTTTGAGAAAGTATGATATGACACTGGAAAACTTTATAAATTAATAAAGTTAAAACGAGAATTTTGGATACTAATTGAAATATTCTTTTCAAACAATTGTATCGTTCAATTTTAAATCCTGAGAGTCACCTAAGATAAGTTAAATCCTTGGGGAAAGATAGTGTGATATATGATGAGATAAACCATTGGGAAGGTTAGTGCGATAGGAGTGCACTTTAGAAGAGAGGTGAGAATTTCTCAAGAGAGTGTCGCACTAATATGTTGTTGCATTGTCCTGTATCAATTTAAATACATGCTAAACGAATTTTTAAATCATATATACTATCGGGCTCTGACCCGTTTCTATTTCTCTTTATCTCTTGTATATATATGTATATATTACAGGTGCCGAGCCACAGGGGTGTCTTGCTTAGGATCCCTTGGAAGGAACGTGCTTCAGCTTAGGTGGGAGTTGCAGGCCACTTGATTAGACGATTTCATTTACTTGATTCCACTTCTATCATTCTCAGTTATTGGGGCATGTGTCGCCCTTTCCACTATTTAGCTGTTTTATTGGGACAATTGTATTTCAGTTATTTCTAGTACTGTTACTTTGGGATTTATTCAGCATGCATGTTTTACTTTAAGTTTTAAATACTGGGATTTAGTTGTTGAATGTTTAAATTAATTAGATTATATGTTCCAGGATTATTGTGGTGTGATTATTTAAATATTAAATTATTGTATATAATTAAATCTTTATTTTCAAAATAAAATTTGGAAAGAAATGTTTAAAATTTGGTTTTGACACTTAGCTTAATTAAATAGGGTGTTAAATTTGGAGAAGTTGTTTTTACGACAGTGATGCTAAGAATGAACCAACTGTTCACCTTGATTTTAATTTAATAAAGGAGTGATCGCCCGATATTTAATTAGGCGGGGTGTCACAGGTGGTATCAGAGCATCAGGTTCTAGTGTCCTTAGGATCTGTAAGGCTTATTATGCTTTCAGCGTTGCTTTGTTTGTTATAGAGCCCTATGTTTAGGATTGTCGATTCCTTTAACGAGATTTCGTTCTCCTGCTATAATGTGTATACACTAGTGAATTCTAATTTCGTTCGGATGTGTGCGTGTGCCGAGAGATGACGGATGTCAGAAGAGGACCGTTAAGCGTACATCAGGAGGCAGGGCTCAGTTGAGATTATAAAATATATCCGAGGATGATGACCGTAGTCGAGATCACCTCCATTATGGCACGAGAAGCCACGACTAGAAAGGCGACTAAGGTGCAGCAATGATTTTCAAATGCTGTTATAGTCAAATGAGGTGCGAGGGTAAACTTACCCAACGTATTACAAAAAAAAACGTGTAGAGACTGTCAGTGGGAAATTTTAGAAACGCGAAAATTGTATGTGTTTACCAAAGGAGGTAAAGTATCCAAAGGCTTAAATATAGGACGAGGTGTGGAAAACTGAAAGTGAAAATTTAGAGAAAATTTTCTTGGCATTCGGGACGAAATTATAATGGTTGGAGTCAACCACCAATTTTAGAAATGGAATGCTATGCCTATAGGAGAACCTTAGGTACAGTGTTCACCGTATGTTCCTTCCTTAACTGTTCAGGATTAGAAGCAAATGTGGTTCTGAACTCATCGAGAGAGGGCATGTCAGGGGTCCATTTGTGAATATGAATCTTAACCGTTAGCGAATTTTGTATCGAAAGATGTAGATACAAGTGGGGTAAACAACTCACTCAAAGAGGTAATTCTGATGGACGACCGATTCAGAGGTTGACATTGTCATATTTTGTCAAAATAGATGATAACGCTTCTTTGTGGGGGAAGTTAAAGGAATCGAAGAATTTAGTCGAGAATAAGATTGAATACAACGGTGGTGGTATAGCACCACAAAAGGATGTGGATACACATCAGGAAAACCATTTAAATTCTTCAGATAGTTAAATTCTTACCAAGTGATAGTAAATTCAGTAAGTACTATTATAGATAGTAACATGATCTTTATGGCCTAAAAAGCTAAGGGAACAACCGGGATGGCTAACAGGAATCGAGTCTACTAAAGTCCGAGAGAAGGACAATCCTAACCTGGTTAGTAGGACAGGTGATAAGTGGATTATGTGTTGAGGTATTTTGGTGCGGAGTGAAATTGCTCGCGATAATATGTTCCAAAGTGAGAAAAAGGGACAAGAATACGGTGCCTAGTAAAGGACGACGATTAAAAATAATTTTGTTTTGTTTTGGGCAGACGTGTTACGTCCGAAAACCATTTGTGCAGTCAAGACGATTGCCAGGATGGAAGTATAAGTTGTATCCTTAGAGGATGCGGCGTGTTTATGTGACACGAGCGAGTCACCATATTTTGTTCATTGCTAGATTAGCATGTGAGACGAGTTTAATGCATATCATTATAAATGTTACCATTATGTGAATATTTTTCCTTAGTATAGCGGGATTTTTCTTTGGTGCTATCCGCGGGGGAAGAATGAGTATATTAACAGTGTTTTATACTTTATTGAGGTTACTCGTTGTAGTGATGCGATACACGAGTATGATATTATCTTTGTTAAAATGTTATAGAAATGGTTAGTATGATAGTGGGAATTTATTGCAAGGCTATCGGAGTAGTTACATTAGTGCAACACGTTTTGTTTTAGCGAGGCTTTACCTGTAAGAAGGTTGTACTCGCACTTCTATTATCTATTCTAGAGACTTCGGAGGAGATAGTGGGCTCGAGATATTCGATACCAATGTATGTATAGACTTTGTCAGTATGATTCAGTATGTACCGAGATTTACCGTTGCGCGAAAAGACTTGACTCAGTATTATGTTTAGCACTCCGGACTTAGTGATAGGAAGAGTGAAGTGTTATATTTATCCTTAAGAGATGTGGGAGGTAAGAGTTATACCCCTAATGTTAGAAAAAGGAAATTTAGAGAATCTCGATCGTATGCATCCGAGGTTTATAGAATGTAATTACCATCAACTAATACGGGACGATAGTGAAATTGGTGAAACGTTCTTTGTTAAGCATAATTACGGGAGAAATTGTAACTTTTCTATCAAGGGATGGAATAAAGGGGTATATACTATGGACGGAGGACCTAACGGATTTCGATAACCGACAATGCTAGGTAGTAGTGTATCGGGGGGGTTCCTTGTTTGGATTTCGCTTTGCGAGACATCCCACGCACGAAACTTAGCGTAAGGTTGGAAATAGGGAGACGTTTGGTCACTATTCCATGAGTTCGGTACCCTGGTCGAAATGGGATCAAGTAATTATGTATGTAAGTTGGAAGTTGAATTTTGTTTTAAGGTCATTGGAGCAGGATTTTTGTGGTAGGAAAGCATTGAAAGTTATCCCCACGAGTTGAGGGGTGGAACGATGATAAGGAGAATTTAAGAATTTTGATTTCTAGGGTGATTGAGGGTACCCAAATGTCATAACCGCGTACAGAACACAAGGTGAATAAAGAGTTGGAATGATTTTTAGCATGGATTAACTGGAAAGAACTTTATATTATACAAAAGAGATGACCTGTAATTATTTTGATGAATAGAGCGTTAGTGATTTATTTTGGTTGTTGTACCTATTTGGGAAAATTGTTGTACTTATCTGAGGAAGGTTGAGAATTATTATTCCTCTTTTATTGTCATGGAATTTGAATGCCCTATTCCTTCTATTCCGTTGAATTTAGTTAGTCCTACAGATGAGTAGCACGTCGTTCGCTCTCCCAGGGCGGTCGGAGTGTTGCAAAAATGTGGGCATCTTGGTTAACTACAGTTAAAATAGTCCAAGTCGAAGGGACGTGGTAATAGACATGTGAAATATATGTTTGTGGGACTAGTATAACGAAGTGGAAGTGATAGAGTGGATTAAATGTCACATGAGGGGCGATAATCCATACATAAGTGTGCAATTAGAATAGCACGCCCTAACTTGATTGGAAGGCTGTGGGAAGCCATTCAAGAATTGGTATTCATTGACTAGAGTAGAATTTAATTGTTATGAAGCACACCCAGAGCGGGGTTGTTATTAGTCAAGTGTGAGAGCGACTTGCGCATACAAAGAGTAATGATGTTAGTATAGTATAAGAGATCCAGAAGTGCACTTCGTGGAGAGAAGAGCACGGGTCGGAACTTTCGGTATACTCCAAGGAAGGAAGGGGAGTATTACGTGTCACTTAATGTGAGACATTTCAAGGGAAGAATCGATGTTTAGCGAGACGTAGTGAGTAGTCTCTACATGCACTGCCCATAGGTAAGGTTTGGTTGAAAGAGGAGAATCAACCAAAGAATTTTGTGTTTATCGAAAATTCTTGAAATTGGAAGAGGTTGGTAAAGTCGGTAAAGTTCTTGGATGGGTTGCCATCCTCAAAACAAGATCAAGGGTTTATCCCGAACATGTGAATTAAGTCACCGAGAAGGAAGTGATTGATATTCCTTTGGCTGTCTTACAATATTAACAAGTATGCCCCAGACTTCCTTTGAGAGGAAGGATCGCGCCAGTGCATGGTCCGGCGCAGTATAAATTTCTGAATCAGGATGAGATTGGTGAATCCCACCTTTGATATGGGATTTCAGGAACCAGCGAAGCTAAGATTTCGTTTCGAGTAGGATGTGTCACCCTTAGCCAGGGAATAAGCGCATCGTGATTAAAGATTAGTGGAGCCACGTGAAGGAGATTTTGGAATCTTGGTACGATGATTTCAAGAATGCTCTGTAAAAGCACTCGTACCTGTTTGTCGCGTACGAGGTACTTATTAAGGTTTTGTCATGGAAGAACCTCGACTATTCTCCTTCCGTATGTTTAGAGGAGAGTAGATAATCAGAATTTTTGGATCGGTCGAGAAAATATCCGATAACTATGGTGGAATTCCACGACTGTTTTAGGCAGTCAAGAGTGGTCAAATGTTCGTATGATCTTCTCAGAATGGGACATTTGTGTATGAATAAATCCGAGTAGTTGTCATGTAGTGAGGTGCGGCCTCCTAATGATAGTGAGATAATGGAATTTATAACGTATAGACGTAAACTATTCAAATGTTTTCAGTTGGGAGTGCAATGTGAAGTGCCTCCAATGAGAATGTAAAACAATGTTGCTGTGAGGAAAAAGCTATAGTGATTGAGCGTCGTACTATGTAGATAGTTTGCGTACTGACAAGGATATCCAGAATTGTGCTACCTGGTAGGCCTTATTTTCCGAATTTTGGGACGAAATTCCGTTATTAGGGGGAAAGTATGTAATACCCCGTATTTTCATGGCTTTTAAATTTAAGGATTTATTAAATTTAATTGAGATAAATTAATTTAATTTTAATCCGAAATGTTGTTTTAAATATTTACTAGCATGACAAGAGTTAGTAATTATTGGGAATATATTATTTGTTGCATATTACTGGATGAGTATAGTAATATATGAGATTTATTTTTATAATATTGTCACGTGTGAATAAAATGACAATTGTGGAAATTTAAGTCGGGACGCGCCTGTGTCGTGTCGGGACTAAATGTGGATTAATAAAAGTGAATATTTTATAGGTTGTTCGTATGGTCATTTTGAGTGCGCCAACGCGTCCGGAACGGTCGAGATAGTCAGAAAAGTATACCCGGGGTTTGATTTGGGTCTCGGGGCGTTTTTAGGCCTAATTAGTACCCCGGGAGGGCATTTGAGTCATTTTGTATTTTTGGGTAATTAAACCCACGAAAATTAAAGGGGTTATATCAGATATTTAGGTTATCTCCTAGGGTTAGATAACTCAAAACACTAGAACGGTCATTGGAGAGGAGAGGAGAGAGCTCTCAAGGCATCCCAAGGCTCAAAACTCAACCGTTTGCACCGCCGCCACCGCCAACGCGTAGATCGCGAGACGGGGAACGCAACCACACCAAATTCAACACCAAACTAGATTTCTGAAAATCCTAGGCAAGTGTTTATCTTGCTTATTTCTTTGATGCATCTTTCATATTGGTTTAGGAATGATTAGGATGAATTGTATGGAAGAAAAACCCAATTTGAGATAGGAAATTGCATGTAGTGATGACTTAAATGATATTCTGGAAACCTTTTGTGATGTAGAGGATTAAACCACGAAATTTTGATGTTGTATAAGAAGGAAACTTTAGAGCCAATCGGAATAAAGGAGAAAAATCGCGCTTCAGGACCCCCGAACCGGTTCGCATGTTCCTCGAACCGGTTCGCCCCCCAAACCGGTTCGCCCCTGGGTTCGCGAATGTTTGCTGGTCTGGGGTGCTTTTTCTTCCATTCAACACTTAGAATTTTTTTCTTGTTTTCTTTCCTTTCTTCCTTGGATTTTTCTTCAACTTCAACGGGTCATAACTCATCAACCGTAGCTCGGATTTGGGTGTCGTTTCTTCCAGTGCTCTCATTGTTTCGAGCTCCTCAACTTTCTAGTTGACTCCTCCTTCGGGATTTGGCTGCAGAATTACCAAAATGCCCTTGAACTTGCCTACTTAGCTTTTCTTTCATTTTCTCGCTTTCTCTTTTGCGATGCTTGCATAATTAACCTGTAAAACCAATAAGAGAAGCACGAAACACGAAATACTTGCCAACAAAGATTAGTAGCATAAATGTGCGTTAAATCCATATGGGTTACATCACTCGGGTTCACAAATTCACTGAAATTAGGGGAATAAATATACAATATTTATGTCCAATCACGTAGTAAGTTGGAAAAATCCTTCGAATTAAAGTTAGAAACGAACCATTATACTTGATATATAATAATGGGAAAATAAGGATAAATGTTGTGAATGTGGGTTATGGGATAAACCTAAATTGATATAATAAAAGTGGTATATTTATATGATTGTGTATGGATATATTATATACTTGTGAAAATCATGCCCGCGCTACTTGCTATCCCTGAGGTTGCCGCGCTGGGACGATCTTATCCTGTGTTGCCTTATGGGGGGATATTGACTCGTACCCTAGGAGATAGATATCCTTGGTACAGGCTATCGATTTGATAGTTCAGACGGTCCTAAGAGACGCAGGTATGTGACATCCTCTTAGAGACTTGGAATCTATGCTTCGCCTAAATATTGTTTGTGTATGTGTTAATACAATTCGAGAGTGATTCCGAATTTGTATTCCCCTTAGCGTGAGTGATACGGGGGTTGAGTAGTAGAGTATGCCTGCACCATAGTTTTTATTTGGGGTGTTGTTATAATATATATATATTATACGAGTATTTAATATATATATATGAAATTCTGGAATTTGGAACTGCCTACTGTGATATGGTAAGTAGGACATGGTTGATGACTCATATTGTAAATACTTGTTTTGAGAAAGTATGATATGACACTGGAAAACTTTATAAATTAATAAAGTTAAAACGAGAATTTTGGATACTAATTAAAATATTCTTTTCAAACAATTGTATCGTTCAATTTTAAATCCTGAGAGTCACCTAAGATAAGTTAAATCCTTGGGGAAAGATAGTGCGATATATGATGAGATAAACCATTGGGAAGGTTAGTGCGATAGGAGTGCACTTTAGAAGAGAGGTGAGAATTTCTCAAGAGAGTGTCGCACTAATATGTTGTTGCATTGTCCTGTATCAATTTAAATACTTGCTAAACAAATTTTTAAATCATATACACTATCGGGCTCTGACCAGTTTCTATTTCTCTTTCTCTCTTGTATATATATGTATACATTACAGGTGCCCAGCCATAAGGGCGTCTTGCTTAGGATCCCTTGGAAGGAACGTGCTTCAGCTTAGGTGGGAGTTGCAAGCCACTTGATTAGACGATTTCATTTACTTGATTCCACTTCTATCATTCTCAGTTATTGGGGCATGTGTCGCCCTTTCCACTATTTAGCTGTTTATTGGGACAATTGTATTTCAGTTATTTTTAGTACTGTTACTTTGGGATTTATTCAGCATGCATGTTTTACTTTAAGTTTTAAATACTAGGATTTAGTTGTTGAATGTTTAAATTAATTGGATTATATGTTCCAGGATTATTGTGGTGTGATTCCTTAAATATTAAATTGTTGTAGATAATTAAATCTTTGTTTTCAAAATAAAATTTGGAAAGAAATGTTTAAAATTTGGTTTTGACACTTAGCTTAATTAAATAGGGTGTTAAATTTGGAGAAGTTGTTTTTACGACAGTGATGCTAAGAATGAACCAACTGTTCACCTTGATTTTAATTTAATAAAGGAGTGATCGCCCGGTATTTAATTAGGCGGGGTGTCACATGAAATTCTCAAATCAATTGGATATCTCCCCAGAAATGTCTCCAAGGTACACAACATAAATCAGAAAATTCCCCAGCAAGGATGCATCCAATTCACGAATTAATATATTTACCTCGGTGGAGTCTCCAAACTTCCCCAAGAAATTTCTGGCCCACAACTTACTTAATCCCTCAGAATTCGCTTTGATCCCCAGAATTGGTCATTCCTGACTTAGGTCCTCAGAATTGACCTCGGCCCTCGAAATTGTTCGCTTCTACTTAAGCCCACAAAATTGGCTTTGACCCGCATAATTGGTCATCTCTACTTTGACCCACATAATTGGTCGTTACCTCTACCTCATCCCTCGTAATTGGATTCGACCCTTAGAATTGGTCGCTCCTACTTAAGCCCTCAAAAATTGGCTTTGACCCTCATAATTGTTCATCTCTACTTAAGCCCTCAGAATTGGCTTCGACCCGCAGAATTGGTCATCTCTACTTCAACCCTCAAAATTGGTCATCTCTACTGCGACCCGCATAATCGTTCACCTCTACTTGCTCCCTCAGAATTGGATTCAACCCTCAGAATTCGTCGCTCCGACGTAGGCCCTCAGAATTAGCTTTGACCCTCAGAATTGGTCGCTCCCACTTAGGTCCTCAGAATTGACTTCGGCCCTCAATATTGCTCACCACTAATTAGGTCCTCAGAATTGACCTCGGCTATCACAATTGGTTGCTACTTACCCTAGGTCCTCAGAATTGACCTCATCCCATAGAATTGTCCATCCCCAACGTTTCCATAGGTCCTTACAATCAGCCTCAACCCCTGAATCGATCATCCTCGTCCCTTAGGTCCGCAAAATTGACCTATCTCCTAAAACATCATATGGTGTCTATTCGACAGATTTCACTTATTCCAAGCTCACTCGTCGAGGGGATCTATTGACACCACATTCTAGGACGCCCTAATTATCTCCGTAGGTCCCTAGCACCTCCCCATTTCACTACAAACCTTATGTCATACTCCGAGTACCTATCTAGAGTCCATCGGGGGCTCACGGACCCCATTTGACTTCGGTCAACTTTATCATCAGAGAAAAATCTCAATAAATATTTAAAATATATGAATCCCTGTTTCAACAGTCCACCTCGTGCACAAATCGACATAATGGTTCAAACGAACAAACCATTTTACCACCCAAAATTGATTTGGAGGCCACCCGGCGCTCCCGGGCCCCGATTTGACCTCATTCAACTTCATCTTCAGAGAAAAAAGCTATTTGAATATTTAAAGGGAATTTAAACCCCTTTCCAATGGTCTGGCCCGAGCATGAAATGGCATAACCATTCAGATAAATGATCCATTCAGACGAATGATCCATTTTCCCCTAAAAATTATTCTAGAGGCCACCGGGCACACCCGGGCTTCGTTTCACCAAGGTTAACTATTCAGAACGAATGAGACTAAATGAATCTTCGAAGGTCACTGGGCACTTTTGGGTCTGAATCATCCTTACGATGTGGACGAACGACCCGTTTTACTCCGAAAGGTCATCGGGCACTTTCGTACCCCGATTGACCAAGGTCAACTTTCTAAACCAACAAAATATCTTTGGAATGTCAAAGTACCTCGCATAACCTTTCCAATGGTCTGCCTCATGCGCGATTTTGATTTATCGTTCAGACGAATGATACGTTTCCTTCTGACAATCCCATGTCCAAAGGATCGACGAGCGATTTTGAGTCACGTTTGATACAAAGTCCACTACCGGGCCCAGGAGTGGACCAAAGTCTTGAATGCATCGGAATTACCTTTCTAATGATATGACCCATGCATGATTTGGATCAATGAATTGCGTTCTACGATCATTTTTTGAGAAAAAATTGCACGAGACTACCGATTGGCAGGTCCATTTCCCTGCCTATCGACATTGTGCCTAAGGTTACCTACCGAGTGGCAGGGTTAGGGCTATGTCGATCGTCACCCCCTTACCCTATAAATAGAGGGCATGACCTCACCCCTAAATCACACCTTAGATCCATCAATATCAGTGATCTCAACAACAGTTACTAGTAATCAGCAAAGTTTCCTTGTACTAAATTTCTTTCAAAAGTTCATTCCCATACTTTTCATACCAAATTTAGCAAAAATCTCATTCTCTCTCATCCAAAATTCATCTCGACACTCAAGGGAGTTCATCAAGGATCAAGATCAAGATTTAATTCTCTAAAGAAGGTCCAAAATTCTCCTCTCTCTCTTTAAATTATTTATTTTTGCATTAGTTACATAAATTCTTAATCTAGATTTTACCTTAATTCATACACGTTAACACCTCACCTTTTTATTATTTATATTACACGTACCTTATTTTCTATAAAAACAAACAAATTAAACAAAAAAGAGGGTTACACATATAAATTCCAATGGGATTATTCATTACAATTTCTCAAAACTAAAACACATTTTTCTACACCTACACATATAATAAATTCCCATTCGAATCTACAGGATAAACCCTACCCTTATGTCGAATGCGAACTATGTGGACTTTTATGCCTTTAGAGGCTATGTAGGTATTTCGGGTTAAAACCTGAGACTCGAATCCAATTTTCCAATTTTTCCCATTTTCCCCATTTTCATATTTGCATCCATATTATCTGTACATTATTTTAATATGCATTATATTTGTGATGCTTCTTAGCGTTTTATCCAACATATATTATCGTTTCATTAGAACGATCAATAACTTGATAAACACATAAATCGTATTTTCTATATATTATTTTGGGAACATTCCTATGGACGACCTCATTTTATCTTTACCATGGTATGAGTTGGGCGATTCTGATCTCCATTATATATACACGCACACACACACTTCACGAAAAAATAAAGGAAAATAGTAACACAAGCCCACGAGAGACCGAAAGGGAGGGATGGGTGTCTAACACCTTCCCATTTCGTAACTTAGCCCCCGAACCTTCAAACTATTGGTTTCATAAGAATCATTTTATCGTTGATGCTTATCTCTCAAGGCGGTGAATATGTTCTTTTGCTTGTTTGTAAGAAATATGTTGGCGAATCCATCTCTTTACATTCACCCCACATCGATGACGGCCGAAGCGTTGCTAGAGTAAGAGGACGCGAGACCTTCACCCCACCCCACCCCACCCCACCCCAGAATGAGATGATTTGGGATGGCTACAATATGTATAAATGAAAATTAATTGAACATGTGATCATTGAAATTTTTACTAGTGCAAAGTTTTGTGTATCGGTTAATGTAAAGATTATAACTAAGAATTATAATGATAAATATTATGTGGTAGCTAAATGAGAAAAGAAGTAAAGTAAAATACATGTAGCATGGTTGGGCTAGAGGATTACTGTGTGGGGCTATGATACGTGATGTACTAGTTTAGCAGGGTAGCATAACTGGGGTGTTTAAAGTACATGTGTTAGGTGCACACCATAAATAAGAGGAGATAATTTATCTCATGGGAGTGTGAAACTAGTTTAAATATTAATGATTACATTGCATATTTATTAATATATTTTAATCACTTGTAAAATATTTTCAAATCATTTTTGGACTCTGACCCGTATTAAAATCTTTTTAAAAAATTTTAGGTGTCGAGTCACGAGGCCACTAGGCATGATTATCTTTCCCATTAGACAATTCTACGGCATCTATGGATACCTGCATGGATTGACTAGATGCACCTATCTTTGATTCTAGATAGTATTTAAGTTCAATTGTTTATTTGGGCATGTCTCCTTTTATTAGACAGTATTTACTTTATTTAGATTTTATTTCATTTTAGTTTCGTTGGATTATTATATTGAGATTCTTACCGAGTGTCATTTGGTTAAATTGGTTATTTCATCTATTCAGTATTGAGTTCATTTTTAATACTGAATGTGTATTTATATTATTGGCATGGTCTGTTTTATGAATGGGAGTTTTCATAACATGTAAATAATTTCTTAAAATTTGGCACCGGGCTTAATAGGTTATTAGTAATTAATTTAGTTTTCGACTGTGATGCTAAGGATGGGCCAGTATGAGCCTATTTTATTTTAGTAGAGGGCTTGCCACCCGTTATTTAAATAAGCGGGGTGTCACATATGGTATCATAGCATTAGGTTCTAGTGTCCTTAGGCTATGTGCATACTTAATACATTTCTAGCATTGCTTTTCTTTGATGTACAACTTTATGCTTAGGATTGTTAATTCATATTGCACTTTTATGTTCTTATGCTATTGTGTATAAATTAAGTGAATCCTATACGAATTCGATTTGGTCTCAGATGCTGAACAGGAGAGGACGACCAGATACGGCCACCAGGAGGTCCACGGGAGGTGAGGCTCAGCCGGAACAACAGATTATATAGGGAACGATGACCGCAATAGAGGTCGCCACTATTGTTGATCAAGTATTTAATGCCACGATGACTATCATAACACAAAAGTTTCTCCAAGCACCACCACAGAAGCCAGTGGCGCCAATTCATGCTCACCCAGCGTAGTCAGTATGGGAGAGAGACAAAGGGGCCTTTCAGAAGGGCCATCCACCAGAGTTTCAGGGAAATGTGGACATTGTAGAAACTAGATAATGGAAGAAGGACATCCATAGGCATTTACGTATGGTTGAGTGTAGTATCACTCAAAAATAAATCTTAGAAACTTTTAAGCTCATAGGAGCGGCGTTGCAGTGATGGGAGTCAATCACCGTGTCTTAGGAGAGAGATATCTTGACTATCAGGAAATTTTGGGTACGATTCGATCACAAGTTCTTCCTATCGATTGTTCAAACCAAAATGCGGTTAGACTTATCACAAGAGGGTCGGAAAGTCTTCGATTATGAGGAAAAATTTACTTATTTGGCAAACTTCGTTCCCGACAAGGTGGATACGGAGGAGAAAAGGGTCTTTAAACTTATTGATGGACTCACTTGGAGTATTCTCCAGCACTTAATGGGAAATTGAGCTTTAATAACTTATGTTGATGTCATCAATGCCACACTTTTACATTCTCAAGATCATTGCTTCCATATGAAGGGAGCCTAAAGATTTGGAAAGTCTAGCATGTAGGGTAAGACGGGAGGTAACGGTTCTAGTGGGGCACCATAGGGTTTACCTGGAAGGGGAACTTGTCTAAGAGATTCAGATCAGTGGGATTCTGATATAGTGAAGGGGGATTCAAACATGTCCAACATCATGTCATTCAGGGCCAATAGGGCCAAAGGAACAATGGGGGTGTCCATTAGGTTCGAGACCACCAGAACCACATAGCATGGGAGTCCTGATAGGTCTATCAGGGCTAGAGAAATGTGAATTTATGGGTAGATGTTTTATATGTGGATAGAAGGGCCACATGCATCGAGATTTTCCACAGCCTTCTAGGGGACAGGAGTAGGATTCCCATCAGGGGCAACAGTTGTAGCAGTTTCTGGGTCAGTTCAAACGTGAGTATTACTTCTAGGAACCAATTGAACGGCCAATGCCATTGGCAATTGAAGGTATTCTTTCTATACATGGGTAAATGGGGCATGTTTTATGTGACATGGGTGCGTCATAGTATTTTGTTAACATTAAATTCGCACGTGAGAAGGTTTTAGTGGATGTATCGTTAGTATTGTAATTATGAGTATATATATTTACCATTGGGAAGTGGGGCTCTTTTTAGCCCCATTTGCAGGGGTACATGTGTGGACACTGAGAGGATTTTTTTTGTGGATCTACTCATTTTAGAGAGACATGATATTCAAGTATGATGTTATCCTTTTTACGGACTGGTTAGTGACGATTTGAGCGATGGTGTACTGTTATAATAAGGCTATCATATTCACTATTCCAGGGCAGGATGTGTTGTTTTGCGATGTCCTATCCTGATAAAGGGTCGAGCTCATGTTCATATTGTAGAGGAGACTTCAAAGAGTATAATTATCTCGTTATGTTTGATCCCTTTGAATAAGAACTTTACTGATGTGATTTAGGGGATATCGGGGTTACTACCGAGCAGAGAGATTGAGCTCATTATTGATTAGCACTAGGGACTTAGTGATAGTGTGAGCATCGTACTTATTACTCTTTTAGAGCTGTGAGAGTTGAGGATTAGACTTAGTACGTCTGGGGAAGGATTTTGAATGTCTCGATTATGTGCTTTGGGTCTACGGATCTCGATGATCGATAATGCTAAGTAGTAGTGTATCGGTAGGTTCCTTGATTGGATTTTGCTTACGAGATGTCCCACGCAATACCTTAGTAATCGTCGAATTCTGGGAGACGTGTTAGTAGCTACAACATGGGTTTAATACTTTAGTTATTACACGGGTATATGGATAACACTTTGACCTGAGAGCTATTGTTATGATTTAAGTCCATTGGAGCTCGTAGTGCTATGTAGAAAGCACTGGGGAACGTGTGCACCACTAGTTGATAGGTGGGGTAATCTTGAGGATAATTAAGTCACGATTAATAGGGTATCAATTATTCATTTATTGTATAGCTACGTCGAGCATGCAAGGCCATGTTTGATATATGTATGTTGCGTCTGTTATAATTATGCAGATTTGTACGATGTATAAGGTGTATGGGCGCCCTGGTTAGTTTGGTTTTTAGTATCATCCAAATAAAAGGACGTGAAAATAAATGTGTTAAGAAGTATGATTATAGGGAAGTTAGAAACAGAGTTGGAATAGTATGGTGGACTAAAATTCCTTAAAGGAAGAAGATAGTCCGAACATATACAACAAGGAGAACTATCACACTCGAGATTGGTTAAAAAACTGTGAAGACACAGGCAAGGAATCTCTTGCCAAGGGAGGATCCAATAGTTTTAGGGAAGAAAAGTGGAACCATACACAGTAAAGTCCTGAGGGTGGCTTATGCATAATTAAGATGTTAATTTTACCAAACGAGAAGGTCGTGGAATTGTAAAATTTTGGAACAGACGAATGGGTCACGATTTTTGGGTATACCCCAGGAAGGGAAGTAAGATGTACTACATAATCTGAAATACAGGATGTGTGGATTGGTGTGGAGGGCGACGTAGCGAAGTTTTCCTCCATATGCACCACTCGCTATATGGGAAAAGGTTGGTCTTAGGCGACTAACTAGAGTTTTGCTATACTTGGTGCTTTTAATGACAAAATGGATAGGCAGACCAATGGAGTTCATTTTGGATTAACAACAACACGAAGAAGTCAAGATTTCCCTTAGGATTTTGGGATATATTGGCCGAGATGGATCAATTTTTACTAATTTGCATGAGTTACACCATCAGGCATTATCCCCAAAATTTTATTATAGAAAGAGAATGAGCCGGCATGAAGTGTCTCCCAATAGTGTTGTGGATCAATATAAGGTTTTTGTGTCCCAACTCTAGTAGTGATATCAGGAGGTAATGGGGATGTAGTTGCGTTTGAGCAAGTCTTATCACCCGTAAACCTATAGGTAGATGGGAGGAGTGACTAAGATGATAGAGGATATGCGAGGGATGCATATTTAAGATTTTAGGGGTAATTGGGAGGAGTAATTACCATCGGTAGACTTACGTGTAATAACTTGTATCAATTTATTATTGGCATGGTACCTTTTTAGGCTTTGTAGGGGAGACTTTATCGGCTGCCCTCTGCTTAATTAGAGGTGGGGGATAACAAGCATCTTGGTCCAGATGCGATTCAGGGTCTATCGGCAATGATTAATAAATCACGAGTTATTTTTAGGTAGTTCAGGAGCATCGTAGGAATTACGACGTCGAGAACCAAAGATTTTTTATGGATGCCATGAGTGATCAGATGTTATCACAAGTGTCTCCCCTAAAGGGAGAGACGTGATTTGGAAGGAGGGAGGTTGGTACCTAGGGTGTGGGGCCTTCCCTCATTACTGAGATGGTCGAGCCAGTGGTGTATAGGCTCATCTTATTGGAACATTTTTAGGGATTTCACTATGTGTTTAGTGTGTCTTAATCAATGAGAGGCCCTAGGAATGACATAGTATATCGAAATAAATTAATTTAAAGAGACTTGGTGTTAGTTTTGGGTCGTTGTTAGTAGGCATTCCATCAAGATGGTACTGTTAGTGTGTACATCGTGGAGGCACCATAATGTTGTCATGATCGATTTGGAAATGAGAAGATGTCGTATGGGATAAGCATCTAGAGTTCTGGGTACCAGGTATATTTGAATTTTGGTGACGAAATCCCATTACAAGAGGGGAAGTGTATAGCACCTCATATTTTTGGGAATATTTGTAATTACACGTGTTCTCGTAATTTAATTATTTCAAGAAATAAAGTGAATTGAATAAATGTTAATTAGCAAGTATATGTATTAATACTCATGTGTTGTTAAATTTACTTGTGTGATAAATAAATGGAAACGTGTTGTTTTACATTACGTCGTAAGTGAGTAAAATTGACGGGTCTTAAGGTATCTCATTCGGGATATACGTGTGGGATCGCATTGGTAATGAGATTAGAAAATTATGTTAGGTGACTCGTATGGTGATTTCAAGTGCGTCAATGATCCGAAATGGGTCAAAATAGTCAGAATTAGGTACTCGGGGCTTATAATCGAGTTTCAAGAACTTTTCAGACTAATTAGGATCCATATAGGGGCATTTGGGACATTTTACACTTAACCTATAATCTAATTTCGGGATTTTTAATATAAATGGGTAAGGTGGATGCAATGGCAGCCATTCTACCATCCCAATAGGTCTAAACTTGAGAGAGAAGAGAAAAGAGAATGTAGAACTCAAGAGAAAGCCAAGAAATTCAATCTGGGAGAGAACTGAACCAATTTATGGGCAATAACCAAACCTAAAGAGGATCCTAAGAGGAAGAATCCGAATTCCCTAAAATTCAAGGCAAGTTTATAACTTTCTTTGATATTTTATGTTATGTTTATAATTCATATTAGAGTCGGTGTAAAAATATGGATTTTGGGGTAGGATTCACATGTTAAAATAGGATTTGGGGAATGAAATTATAGAAATCTAATTTGATTATAATCACATATAAGATCTGAGAGTGATTCGTATATAAAATATGTGATCTTGAATGCAATCAGAGATTAATTCATAGAAAAGGTGTGATCTTGAATGATTATTGTAAGAATTAAATTAATCTTGAAATCGAATTAAGAAAGTGTACAATTCATGAATAATGATGTTGAATCCCATGAATTGAATTTCTATTGAATGAATTCAGATGTGAAATTGAGTATAATTATATTTAGAAAGGATAGAAAGTGTAAATCTTGGGTTGGAATTGTATTAGATATATGGTTAATAGGGAGATGATAAATCCCATCATATATATAACAGTCCCACCTAGAACAACGCTAAGGGGAGAACCGATTTGAGTCAGAGGGTGAACTAGTTCGGCCTACCTGTTTAGCAACGTTGGTTTTTTTGGTTCCTCTGTGAATCAGTTGGGGTCCATATTAATTAAGGGGTTTCGTAATGAGCCTTAGGACTTCTGGAAATTTATGGGGCATTATATTACCTTGGATCAGTCGGGAATAAAATTCGAGTTCCATATGGGTTGTTTTAGGGTGAATGACACTTGGAATTTAATCAATGAAATTGATTTGTGGTTTTAAATAGAATTGGGACACAGGATGGAGTATAATAGCTTAATTTCCAGAATAGTAATAATAATATTCATGAATTCAATATAAGTAAGTGGCTACTTGAATATTCGGGAGTCGGAGATAGACTCGGGAATTGTGGGCTAGTGCTATGAGAGATTTTACTCATTTTTCCATTCATATATATATTTACGGAGAGAGATAGTGTGTGTGTGTGTGTGTGTGTGTGTGTGCGTGTGTGTGTGATATGTGAGCATACTTACCCTATAGATCCTATCATTGGAGGTTTTGCATAGTAGGCAGCTCACCCTCGCATGGACCAGTTGGTGTCTCAGTTCTCTAGGCTAGAGGACTGTTGCATGGCCACTGTATGTGATTTTAGAGTCTAGTGGGGTAATTTGTCATGGTTATGACCCACGAATGTATGTCTCTGATCGCCTCCAATTATCTATTTATGATTTGGGTTCGGTGCTGAGATTCTAAGTTAGTGGCCCAGGAGTGGTACGTGATGTACCTGGAGCCTGATAGCATACTAGGGAATGCATCCATGAGGTCTCAGCTCTAGGGATGTGGTTATACATACATAATTAGGGATATATATGTATGTATGCGAGATGTGATATTTATATACATATATAAGAGTGATATATGTATGTGTGAATTAAAAAAACGAGTGATCATTGAAATTATAACTAGTGCAAAGTTTTGTGTATCGATTAATGAAAATATTATAATTGAGAATTATGCAGATAAAGCTTATGCGGTAGTTAAATGAGAAAATTAGTAAAGTAAAATACGTGTAGCATGGTTGGGCTAGAGTATTTGCGTGTGGTTCTAAGAAAAGTGATGTACTAGTTAGGCAGGGTAGCATAACTAGAGTGTTTAAAATACATGCATTAGGTGGGCACCATAAATGAGGGGTGATGATTACCTCATAGAAGTGCAACACCAGGTAAAATACTAACGATTACATTACATATTTATTATTGTATTTTAAACACTTGAAAAAGATTTTCAACTGGCTTTTGGGCTCTGACCCGTATCAAAATCTTTCCAAAACCTTTTATGTGCCCAACCATAGGGATGCCAGACATGATTATCTTTTCGGTCAGACGATGGTGCTGTTGTGGATGCCTACAAGGATTGACTAAACGCATTTATACTTGATTCTAGATAGGATTTCAATTCAGCTTTTTATTCGTGCATGTCGCCCATTATTAGACAGTATGTACTTTATTCAGATTTTATTTCATTTTAGTTTAGTTAGATTGTTCTATTGAGACACTTACCGAATGTTATTTGGTTAATCTGATTATTTCATTTATTCAGTATTCAGTATTCAGTTCATTTTTTGTGGTGAATTTATACTTATATTATTGGCATGGTTTGTTGTATGAATGTAAGTTTTCATAAACAAGTTAATAAGTTTTTAAAATTTAACATGTGGCCTAATAGGTTATTAGTAATTAATTTAGTTTTTGACAGTGAAGTTAAGGATGAGCCCGTATGAGATTCCTGTTTTATTTTAGTAGAGCGTTGGCCATCCTTTATTTAAATTAGCGGGTTGTCACACAAACACACACATGTGTGTGTGTGTGTGTGTGTGTGTGTGTGTGTGTGTGTGTATTCGTCGCCATTTTTAATAATCTTTAAAAATGTTTATTATCAAACTCTTCACATTCGCCCCTTTTTCCCTCCACAATGCTCTATGAAAATCAATACTCTTCCCTACATTCGCCCCTTTTTCCCTCCACAATGCTCTATGAAAATATGTACTTTTCCCTGGTATGATCTAAAAATATTATCCTTTATAAATTTATATAACATTCAATTTATGATATGTTTGGTTTATATTAATAGTATTGGGATATGGAGATTGTTATAAAGGTGAACTAAGATAACTATATTCTTATGATATGGATATGTGTGAAATAAATAAATTTCTCACATAATTTGACTTGTTTTGATCTTGAAGTAATCTTCACAATACTTATGATCTTTGTTAATAATAAGATTGACAAGAGAATAAAGGTTGATTGGGTTAACAATGATAGGGTACACGAGACTCTGAACAGGGTTCCCAATACAAGATTTTCAAGCGATAACTACATTTTAGTTAATGAAAATGAGTATCCTCAAACTCGTCTCTAAAGGGACTAACTTATTAAGGTTTGACAATATCTTTGGATTCTACACAACTCTATTACATTTTTTTTACTTTTGTTACTATTTATAGTTTTGGATAGTATATTATTTTATTTTCCTAAAATATAATTCAATAAGGTCGTGATGTAGGGATAAAGAGTGCTAACCGGATTTGGGTTCTCAATGAGGTATTATTCTAATCCTCGAATATTATAATAGAATGGTCTTCTAATAATTTATCTTAGAGGCAAACATTTATATGAACAAAACTTCTAGGAAGCTTGGACAAATTAAGGAGTATTTATTATTTATTCTAAGAGACAATAATATTAAAGAAAATAATATATTACATCGAGGATAGAGGTTTATTCCAGATGCGATACAAGGTCAGAGAAATGATTGAGGAGGTGTTTCCCCATCAATATTGTTATTCCACTTATCTTATTGTTTTGCTCAATGTGAAATGAACATGTCACACGAGACCCGACAAATCTTAAAATTTGGGCCATCTCAAAGAATAGCGACAAAAACTTGGTTTAAAACCCCATTTATAGTTACTATTTTGAAAATAGAGCCAAAACTAAATATTAAGATTTAAAGATGAAGGAACAATAATTTTGGCACAATTTTATGTTAAACTTGGAAATACACTAATGCTTATGGTACGAGGGTACGTCGGGTTAAGATCTAAGGTTCTATGATTTGACATAACCCCCATACTATACTTATTCTCCATTAAGGTAGTCATTCATATATACATGTAAGATTTCCCATAATGTACGTAAATTGCCTCACTATATACCTCATGTAGATAGTAAAAATGAGAACGCATTAGATATACTAGATGCAGTAATCAATCCGTACAATAGACATCCTATCTAAAGGATGGTTAATCAATATATGGGAGAACCTCTTTACATACACTGAGCGTACATGGGAAAGGAGAGTTAAAGGCTTATATCTTAGATAACTATGCCTCAAAGAATCTGTAACCCATCACAAAGTTGCATTTAGAAAGGGCATAGTGTGTATATAATCATTATATCATGCATGAAGATAATGTGAAGGTTCAATTTAAAAAAAAGTTAAGATGTTTATTCAATATTTACAAATAATGTAAATTTCACACAAGGAATAAATCAAGAATGATACATATAATTAGATGGGAATGAATAAAATTACCCATCCAATATAGAGTCTAGTCCCATTTTAGAAACGAAATCTCTAGTCCTCGATAAAGTTTCCACAATAGAGACCCATCGCCCCATTACGTACTAGACCTATTGTTATCAATAACTCTATTAATGGAAGTTTCTTCCCTCTTATATAAATAAATATATATATATATATATATATATATATATATATATAGAGAGAGAGAGAGAGAGAGAAAGAGAGAGAGAGAGAGAAGGTCCTCTTGTGGTGTGGTGTTTAAAAGAGTATAATGAAAATCAAAGTCATCAACCTTTTTAAACTAAAAATATAGGGGAAAGTAAAATAAGTGAGCTCGTGGGATCACAAGGAAATGATAAGATGCAAACCACAAATACTAGAAATGAGGACTATGTTACAAAGAGGTATTATTTTAGTCACCCTCTCCACCATTTTGGCCTCAAATAGGTGTAAAAACAATAACATTATATGAGTGTTGTCTTATGTTTGTGTGTGTGTTTTGTGTGTGTGTAGAGATTGAAACATGTGTGCAAGTATAAAAATAAGTGAGCGCCCATGGAAATTGTAAAGAATTATACGCGTGTCTGGGTGATTTATGTATATGTGTGAGTATGCATGAATATGTAAGTGAATATAGATAATAAAAATAAGAAAATATCTTTAAAATGCGACTGAATTATGATGTAGGATCAAAACACCAATTTACTCATAATATAATGAATATAAAGCCCATATGTTTTGTATTAGTTTATGGAAGGTGAGTTTACATCATTTCATAACTGAGTTTGACAACTTTTGAGAAAGAGTAGGTGTGACCAAGCTTTTCTGTTATAAAAGTGATAAATTAATATAAATCACCCCATATTGTGTTATATGTTATAAACTCTATTATTAATATTTTTTTATTGAAGACGTGTTGCTTTAAGAATAATATATAACTAAACAAATGATTTAAGTATATTCATCTAGTATAATAACAAAATTACTATAATGATGGAAAGTGTTGTAAAATGAGAAAATTAAATGAAAGTGGTACGAATTTAAGTAAGAAATACTATTAAACCTCTTAAAAAAATATGATAGAATAACAATGTGACACCCTGCTCAAAATAATAACGGGTGGCCAAACCTATACAAAAATAATCAGGAATCTCAAGTGGATCATTCTCAGCATCTACAGACGATACTAAAATAAATACGGCTAACTACCCATTACTACAAAAAGAGGGTGTCAAAATTTTATTTTAAAACATTATTAAAACAAACTATGCAACAACTAACCAACGACATAACAAGTATATAAGATAAGAGACACACACATACTCAAATGATATAAAGTAGAGTAATACAAGAGTACACTAAGATCTACAAAATGAATTACCCGAATATGTTGTCGGGTCATAGACAATACAATAGTCTGAGAAATAAAATATAAAAGTGCTACACTACAACACTTGGGTATAAATCCGATACACAAACTGAATCCTAATCTAGATATACAAAAGATAGGAATCGACTATATCAAAATACTGCAATAGTCCGCTACTGCTGCAGCTCCACGAATACACTAGATGGATATCGACAATGGCGTCCTTACGGAGGAACACCTAATATAATACAATATATATAACTAGCAAGAGAAAATATAAACGGGTCAGAGCCCGAGGTGTGAAAACATTTTTTTTAGCAAGTGCATTAAAATGCATAATAATTATAAATGCATTATAACATGATTAAAGTGGAGTCGCACTCTCCAGAAAATCCAACTCATCTCTCATCTAAAGCGCGCACCAAACGTATGCACATGATCTCCAAATACGTGCCCAAATCTATCTAGGAAACGTAATTTAATTTAATCCAATTTGTGCTCATTTAATATCCATCTAAATTATTTCTTAACTTCTACTATTATCGAACTCAATTATTCATTCTCTTACTTAGCATAATAAAATCTAAATAAACGTTTTCTTACTAGAATTTCTCATATTCTAGTCATTGACATAAATATATTTATAAATATATATATATATATATATGAGTTTTTAGCATCTAAGTGCTAAGGCCTAAACTTCTCCCAATTCTCAATATTGCACTGCGTTTCATGCGTGGGACGTCTCGCAAGCGAAATCCAAACAAGGAAGCCCCCCGATACACTACTCCTTGGCAGTATTGATTGTCAAGATTCATTATGACCTCAATGCATGACGCATATAACCCAAGTTCTTATATAATGTAATAATTAATTATTCTCAATTCTAAACAGTGCACGACGTTTCATGCATGAGACGTCTTGCAACCGAAATCCCAACAAGGAACCCCTCGATACACTACTCCTAGGCATTGTCGATTATCGAGATATATATACTAATATATAATATGAGCACTACGTACTAACTTCTCCTCACTCCCAACATTGCACAGCGTTTCATGCGTTGGACGTCTCGCAAGCGAAATCCAAACAAGGAACCCCCCCGATACACTACTCCTTGGCAATGTTGGTCGTTGAGGTCCATTATGCCCTCGATACCCAAAGTACTATATTTTCTCATATAATTATATACTCTTCATTTTCACTTTATATATTCGTCACACTAATAGTTCGGATAAAATCTCCCGGAATGAGATTCAATCAACATTTTTATATATCTTTACTCTAGAGATAAATATGATATCACATAATCATATTCAAATAATATACTATTCACACAAGTATAATAATAACCATCACAGTGAGCTATAACTCGAGGATGCAGGTTCTCAATGCTATCATCTATCAAGGAATCACTCACATATCATCCTGGCTACCAACGGTCGGAATCTCACACCGCCTTGGTAAAAACCATATCACAACGCACGGGAAGTGGTCATAGTTCCTCCCCGAAAATGAGACGAAACATACCCACCACGTCTCACCCCTAATAAAAACAATCACACAATAATAATGGACGTTGTGACCTAGAGACTATACGCGCCCAGCTCTTCAAGCCAGGGGCCTCACCCACATCGCGCAACTTCCCATAATAGCATAGAAGGGGTATGCTTCACACACACACACACACACACACATATATATATATATATATCATCCACACAATATATACATACATCATCACATCATATAAATGTATACCATCACACATGGTATATGTATCACACTATTTACATACTCTTATTACGCTCCTAGGCGTAAATGAAATAATATTCTTATTTAGTATATTTCACTCTCGATATACTATTCGTCAATAGCTCACATAACTTCCCCACTTTGTATACACTATAAGATTTCTCACTTGAAGGTCACCCATCACATCTATTTTTATTAATCTCTCAATTCCATTTACGTTGAGGATATTCTCTATATCCGTATGCACGTCAATCAACATTTATTACTCTTCAATTATTAACCTCGTCACTAAGAGGATTTCCCAATTAATCAATATGATAACTCAAATTCGCACTCTCTCTAAATCAATCACTAAAACCACAACATTTACATCCAATCATCTATAAATTTTGCCCTCTTGTGCTTGATGAGAGAGGAAATACGCACTCAATTTCATTATGACATAAACCCCAAACATCTTCTCACTTTCTAAGATCCTTAACCCCCTTAAATAATTACTTAATCCTCTATGATATAATAATTTGGAAGATCCATAAATATAAACCCAAGGGAAAGGGGATAAACTTAAATTCCCACGCTTGAGCCAAAAACAAAGGCCCAGTCGACCGATCCCCCAACCGCGGTCAATCGCGCTTTCCCATTATGCCTATAAATGAAGATAGTGTGCCTCATTTTGGAGGCGCGTTCGACATGTCCCCTGGACGCGATCGACCGGCCCTACCAGGTATCTCGGCCAAACTCCATTTTTAAGGAACTCTAACTTCTCAAAAACCCCAAAATAAATACATCCAACCCCAAATCTTCAACCCAACCACATCCATAACATTAATACACATCAAATAACTCAACCCAACTAATTTATAACCTCAAATCCATTATATACACATCAAATGTAAGTTTTTAACCCAAAATCTAGGTTTTAACATAATTATCCCAAATTTCATAAATTTATCCACAAATCATGAAATAAATGATACACAACAATTATTTAGCAAGTTTAATCACTTGCCTCAAATTTGTAGAGTCTGATTCTCCCTCGAAATCACGTATTTGTTGGAATTGCCAAGCTTTTCCCTCTCTTTCTCTCTTCCTTTCTTCCTATTTCTTCTTTCTCTCTTTCTTTCTAGGGTTTTCTCTTTCTCTTAAGTGAGAATGACTTCTCACGTAGGCTTTTAAGCCTTATCTCCCAAGATACACAACTTTAAATGATAATACATACTTTAAATGACTCGGTCACTTTAAATCGAGCCAAACGAACTTAAAATATTTCGAAACCCAAATAAGACCCAAGTACAGTCATTTTGACTATCTCGACCCTTTCAGAAACCACTACACCCTCAGAATTATTATTCGAATCACTTTCTAGCATCTTCAAATTTTGACCTGAAATGGCAATTTAATTAATCTCCAATTAAAATAATATTTATTTCTCCCAAAATAAATAAATTATTGTCCCAAAAATCTCGGGGTATCATAGACTTCCCCACTTACAAGAATTTCGCACTCGAAATTATGCTAAGCCTAATACTCCAAAGCTCAAATAGTTTCTACTACACTTATCCTCGCTAACACAATACCTAATCCTCATATTTCCCACGATGAATTATTTTAATTTTATAAAACCAATTATAACAACTAGGGCGCCCATACACCCTTTATTCGAGATCTACTCATATAAACATAATTAGGATTCACTTGCCTCAATAGTACAATAAATCAAAAAATATACTAACATACTAATAATATAACAATTTTGAAAGGTCCAAGGATTTAACTCCTCTCAATTCCTGACATTCTCTACTTTCATGCGGGGGAGATCTTGCAAGCGAAATCCAAACAAGGAACCCTCCCAATACACAACTATGTAGCGACGTCGGGGATTGAGATATTGTTAGATCAGGACTAGAGTTTAAAAAATATTTTGTGTAAATCATTTTTGGTATTGCCCAAAGGCCTATAAAAAGTTTTATTTTGAAAACAGTTTATTATAAAAGTGTTTATGTCTTTCGACATTTAAATAAAATACCTTATACCCAAGACACAAGGTTTTAATATTTATCATACTCATAATAATATATAGTTCTCAAAGTTAACACAATTATGAGCTAAATCCCTCGCTCAACAATAATCCACTAAATTCTGAATCATTTCGGTAATAATCTCTCTCATCATAATAA
This sequence comes from Sambucus nigra, assembly GCA_949130495.1. NCBI lineage: Eukaryota > Viridiplantae > Streptophyta > Magnoliopsida > Dipsacales > Adoxaceae > Sambucus > Sambucus nigra. Next base: position 560,139,855 of record OX422210.1, on the reverse strand, counting down.
TATATTGCCATTCACTAGGCTCTTCCATAGCTGGAATATAACAAATATATAAGTCTAACACGACTATAAAACAAGTAGCTTTATCATTACTACTCAACACCTTTAAAAATTCTTACATGCACAACAAAGTTATAGCTCTCTATGAGCACATTACAAAATAATCTATTCTCTCAAAAGATAATAATATAAGAGCCTCACTTACTCAACATTCCCTTTCGGGTCATTCCATACATAATAGGTCTATAGCACTACCCTGACATAACTATCTTACATACAATATTCCCAAAGCTTCATATAGCATAATCCTATTCACACAGGAAAATAACTTACATCATACATCTCTAGTCCGATTGCCTCTCTTCATCAATGGGTTCCCACACAAAGTCCCTTGCCCTAAAATGACCTCGAATCTGTTGTAGGGGCTGCACATCCAAAACTTTCTCAAAACGTGGTCCTTTACCTCTTTTAGAACAATCTCTCTTCCTATGACCAAAATCTTTACAAAAGAAACATCTATGCACAAATCCTCTCTGCCCATCTTGAGAAACATAACGCTGTTGTGACCCTCAAAACTCCCGCCTATACCCTCTGGAATTACTGGTATTCTCTTCACCGGACCTACTTGATGAACCCGAACCTCTAAAGTTCTTACCCCCTTGCGAACGAAGACGATATTCATGACACTATAACAGTGCCGCATTCACTACCTCGACGAAAGTCACTAACACTGGGTTCCCTAACAAATGCTGCCGAATTTGCCCATTTAAACCTCGCATGAACTTTGATATTCATTTCTCTTCCGTATTTACCTCATCAGGTACTAAATTCGCCAATCGAGTAAATTCCTCTTCATACTCGGCCACCGTTCGATTACCTTGAAACACATCCATCAGTTTCCTCCTCATTTCCTTCTGAATCGGGGAAGGAAAATACCTTCGATCAATGAGTTACCAAAAATCTGTTATAGGCAATGTATATCTCTGTTCAGATGTGGTGACAGACTCCCACCATTGGAGAGCTTCTCCCGTTAACTTAAAGGTAGATAGAAAATGCTTCTGCACCTCACTACACTCAACCATACGGAGGTGCCTTTGCATACTATTCTTCCATCGACTTGTAACCATCGCATTAACTCCCCCTGAAAACTCTAGAGGACGCCCCTTACGAAAATCTTCCAGCACTCTTTCCCATAAAGACGGTCCTGAATGGGTTTTGGGCTGCTTGAACTGCAGGTTGATGCGCCATCGCAGAAATGGCAGCATTTACTGATTGTGCCACAATACTGGAAACTTCATCTGTAGTCGTAGTCCTTTGAGGCAATTGGGTTTCCACACACTCAGCCCCATTATTCGCACTGCTTGGACGACCTCTCTTCGGTTGCATCTGAAATAAGAACAAGTGTATCAGAACGCCTTTCAAATGTTTTCTCATCACAGAATAAAAAATATGGACGTATGAACACAACAGTCCTAATAATAGGCTCTACTTCAAGAACGCTTACGGAAGATCGCAGTAATCCCACACAGATCCTAAAGACTCTAGAACCTGATGCTCTGATACCACCTGTGACACCCCTCTCAAAATAATAATGGGTGGCCATCCCTATACTAAAATAATTAGGAATCTCAAGTGGATCATTCTCAGCCTCTACAGACGATACTAAAATAAACACGGCTAACTACCTATTACTACAAAAAGTGGGTGTCAAAAATTTTATTTTAAAACAAACTATGCAACAACTAACCAACGACATAACAAGTATATAAGATAAGAGACACACACATACTCAAATGATATAAAGTAGAGTAATACAAGAGTACACTAAGATCTACAAAATGAATTACCCGATTATGCTGTCAGGTCACAGACAATACAACAGTCTGAGAAATAAAATATAAAAGTGCTACACTACAACACTTGGGTATAAACTCGATACACGAACGGAATCCTAATCTAGATATACAAAAGAGAGGAATCGACTATATTAAAATACCGCAACAGTCGCTATTGCTGCAGCTCCACGAATACACTGGATGGATATCGTCAATGGCGTCCTTGCGGAGGAACACCTAATATAATACATTATATATACATAGAAAGAGAGAATATAAACGGGTCAGAGCCCGAGGTGTTAAAAGATTTTTTTAGCAAGTGCATTAAAATGCATAATAATTAAAAATGCATTATAACATGATTAAAGTGGAGTCGCACTCTCCAGAAAATCCAACTCACCTCTCATCTAAAGCGCGCACTAAACGTATGCACATGATCTCCAAATATGTGCCCAAATCTATATAGGCAAAGTAAGCTAACTTACTCCCAATTTATGCTCATTTAATATCCATCTAAATTATTTCTCAACTTCTACTATTATCGATCTCAATTATTCATCTCTTACTTAGCATAATAAAATCTACATAAACGTTTTCTTACTAGAATTTCTCATATTCTAGTCATTGACATAAATATATATATAAATATAAATATATATATAAATATAAATATATATATATATATATATATATATATATATATATATATATATATATGAGTTATTAGCATCTAAGTGCTAAGGACTAAACTTCTACCAATTCTCAATATTGCACTGCGTTTCGTGCGTGGGACGTCTCGCAAGCGAAATCCAAACAAGGAACCCCCCCGATACACTACTACTTGGCAGTATTGATTGTCAAGATTCATTATGCCCTCAATGCATGACGCGTATAACCCAAGTTCTTATATAATGTAATAATTAATTATTTTCAATTCTCAACAGTGCACGGCGTTTCATGCGTGCGACGTCTCGCAAGCGAAATCCAAACAAGGAACCCCACCGATACACTACTCCTAGGCACAGTCGATTATCGAGATATATAAACTACTATATAATATGAGGACTAAGGACTAACTTCTCCTCACTCCCAACATTGCATTGCGTTTCGTGCGTGGGACGTCTCGCAAGCAAAATCCAAACAAGGAACCCCCCGATACACTACTCCTTGGCAATGTTGACCGTTGAGGTCCATTATGCCCTCGATACGCAAAGTACTATATTTTCTCATATAATTATATACTCTTCATTTTCACTTTATATATTCGTCACACAAATAGTCCGGATAAAATCTCCGGGAATGAGATTCAATCAATCTTTTTATATCTCTTTACTCTAGAAATAAATATGATATCACGTAATCATATTCAAATAATATACTATTCACACAAGTATAATAATAACAATCACATCGAGCTATAACTCGAGGATGCAGGTTCTCAATGCTATCATCTACCAGGGAATCACTCACATATCATCCTGCGTACCAATGGTCGGAATCTCACACTGCCTTGGTAAAAACCATATCACAACGCATGGGAAGCGGTCATAGTCCCTCCCCGGAAATGAGATCAAATATACCCACCACGTCTCTGTAACACCCCGCCTAATTAAATACCGGGTGGCCAGTCCCATACCAAATTAAAACAGAATATACAGTTGGCTCATTCTTAGCATCACTGTCGAAAACATTTACAACTCACCCAATACTCAATTAAGCTGGTATTAAAAACTTTCCAAATTTTAATTTAACAAGATCCATTTGCATTTTAAGAATAACACTACATATTTTATTCTACAACACAGATAACACAATAAATAACTCAAAAGAATTTAAATGCAACTGGAATAAACACTCCCAAATAATATAAATCCCTTACAATAATCCCAACAATGTTAAATGTATTAAAAAGTCCCGAATACAATAGTATTTGACTCCGACAGAAAATGATAACTGAAATCCTTTGGGAGACAAGCCCTAACTAAGAATACTGTGAATCAAAAAGATGATAGGCGTCTAAGCAAAACTCCATAGCTCGTCACAATCAACTATGGTTGGCGTCCCTGTTTCTGGACACCTGATATAGAGATACAATAGAAAAGAAAATATGTAAGGAAACGGGTCAGAGCCCGAATGTGTAGATGATTTTTAAAACTGCAAGTATTTAACAAGTGCAATAAAGCATTTATTATGTACATGTTAGATCCAACTCTCACTTGCTATTCTCACCTCTCAACTAGAGTGCACTTAACGTTTCCTATTAACCTCCTAGTTAATGGTTCCTCTTTTCTAGTCTCCATATTATAATTCCATTCCCATATCATAATCCCCGTATGTCCCATACCATACGTCACATTATTATTCATTTACCTTTCTCCTTTATATGATTAGTTTCTCATTAACATGAATCATTACTCATTAATATGAATCGTTTCTCATTAACATGAGTTAAGCTTTTCAATTCTATAAGCATAAACATTCATTAACTTAATTCCATTATCTTTCCCTATTCACCGTTATCTACAATTATCACCGTAGATAGATTTAACCACAATATATATACATTTAATCATTTAATCCATTATATATATATTCATATATAATACGGCACCCCGAGTCACAGCTGCGGTGCAGTGCATTACTCTGCTATCATGTCCCATCATCGCAGGTCGCCGAATAGGGAACTAAAGGTTCGGTAAGATTCCACGAACCACAAACAACAACAAACAAATTGGAGGCGAACATAGTTCTCGTATCCATGGGTCACGCACATACCTACGTACCCACAGTCAGCGGACTTATCAACTCCCCGATAAGTCTTTCATAGACCTATGTTCTCAAGCGACAAATCAAAGATCCCATGGATTCATCAGGATATGACTTCCCTCACGCGCACACCTCCCACCGATAGCAAGTAAGCTAGGTATGTCATACACATAAATCATCAATCAATCAAATAGGTATTATCATACCTATAATATAATATCAATAAGGTAATTATCACTACCCTAAGATATTTCCCATACGTAGCATTATATCTCTTTTAAATTCCACGTATTAAAATATCATATCTTCATAATTTAATTATCCTTGCATCCTATAACATCTCTCCACTCCCGACGTCGTTAAGGTTCATGCGCGGAGCGTCTCGCAAAGCGAAATCCAAACAAGGAACCCCTCCAATACACTACTACTTAACTTTGTCGATCGAGGAGGTCCAACAACTTCAACTATGCGATCGGGATAACCTCATACCCTCTTTCAACCAAATGTGTTCTAAACTCCCATCTCACAAGATTCAAATAGGATTTTCCTCATCTTATATTCAGTAAGAAGTCACTAATATCCTACTGGTCCATAACATTATTTCTCCCGAACTACTACGAGTTTAGTTAATTAAGGTTAAAACCGATAGTTTCCAATCTCTTATAAACACATCTTCTTTCACTTAGGATTAAACCCTCTTGTAAACTTAAGGATACCCAGGTGTTATATTAAATCACCCCTGCTGGTCCTATCTTAAATCCTCATACATCCCCATTTGGAATTTAACAAATGAATCTAGCAACCGAAATTCCATTCAATATAATTTTCATCATTTAACTCACTTGAATCCAAATCAAATTAATTCAAATCTTATCAAGGGTTTACTGATATTTTCTAAGTCCCATAATGTCCAAATAATAATCACCAAAGATACACAAAAGGTTTGGGATAAGAATCAACATTTAAAAAGAAGTAACTTTACATAATCTGGGGAGGTCGATCGATCGAAGGCAGTGGTCGATCGATCGATCCCTCAGGTCACAGCCTGGTTTTTCTGCATTTCAGCAACTACGGGTTTAGCAACTTATGATCATTTATACCTTCATCTAAACATCCCAAATGACTTATAATATTTACTACATGATATATCAACATATATGAACGATTTCCAATACTCTAAACATCCTAGAATCATCAAGTGATTTGATTAAAAATCATGTTTATCTCCTTATTTTCAGAAAATTTATCAACATATCATCTTCAAGAACACATCAATGGTTTTCATAGTTTCTTCAACAGATTCATGTCTATTTCGTGGATTATTATCAACCTAAAACATGAGTTTAATTCCTACATCATTTCAGTTTCCAGAAATCCATTTAATACTCCATTATTTCTTCCAAACATAAATAATCTTCTTTTTTCATACTATTCTAACATGGACAATATACAAACTTAAATTTCCATTATCAAACACTTGCCTTTACTGAAGGTATGATCCTTTGGTGTAGTATATCTCAGTTGGTTGTCCCTTCTCCGGTCAAACTCCGGTGGTGGTTGGTGGTGGTGAACCTTGGTTCTTGTTCTTCTCCTTCCAAAGTAGGCTTTTCCCTTCCCAAGTACCCTTTCACTCTCTCTAGGAAGATGGCTTCACTAATTTGTGAAGAGGAGATGAATAACCCACATACACTTAATCTACCAATACTTATAATAGGACAAACCCGAAATCACTATTCATCCACCCTAGAAAAATGACCAAAATGCCCTTTCGAGTTGTCTATTCATTTCCAAATGACCCGAGACTCAAAATTAACATCCAAATAGACTTTTTTGACTATTTCGAACCTGTCGGACGTAACGACGCAGTCGAAATGACTATTAGATCGATAGAAAATAAATTTCCTTTTTAATTTAATAAACTAGTCCCGACACGTCCCATACCGCGTCTGACTAAAAATATAAATTATCGAATTTATATCATACAGTCATATCAATGACATCACATTCATATATTACCTAAATATCTTTAAGTAATATTCAGTATCATCCATTTTAATATCCACCGTTTGGATAAAACCCGAATGAATTAATTAATAATAAAATCTAATTAATCCATTAATTTAAAATATAACCCATTTTAAAAGTCATTTAAAATTACGAGGTATTACAGTCTCACCCCTAATAAAAATAATCACACAATAATAATGGACGCTATGACCTGGGGAATATATGCGCCCTACTCCTCAAGCCAGGGGCCTCACCCACATCGCGCAACTTCCCATGATAGCATAGAGGGGGTATGCTTTATATATATATATATATATATATATATATATATATATATATCATCCACACAAGATATACATACATCATCACATCATATAAATGTATACCATCACACAAGGTATATGTATCACACTATTTGCATACTCTTATTACGCTCTTAGGCGTAAATGAAATAATATCGTTATTTAGTATATTTTACTCTCGATATATTATTCGTCAATAGCTCTCATAACTTCCCCACTTTGTATACACTATATGATTTCTCACTTGAAGGTCAGCCATCACATCTATTTTGATTAATCTCTCAATTCAATTTACGTTGAGGATATTCTCTATATCCGTATGCACATCAATCAACATTTATTACTCTTCAATTATTAACCTCGTCACTAAGAGGATTTCCCTATAAATCAATACGCTAACTTAAATTCGTACTCTTTCTAAATCAATCACTAAAATCCCAACATTTACATCTAATCATCTATAAATTTTTCCCTCATGTGCTTGATGAGAGAGGAAATACGCAATCAAATTCATTATAACATAAACCCCAAACATCTTGTCACTTTCTATGATCCTTTACCCCCTTAAATAATTACTTAATCCTCTATGATATAATAATTAGGAAGATCCATAAATATAAACCCAAGGGAAAGGGGATAAACTTAAATTCCCACACTTGTGCCAAAAACAGAGGCCTGGTCGACCGGTCCCCCAATTGCGGTCGACCGCGCTTTCCCATTATGCCTATAAACAAAGACAGTGTGCCTCATTTTGGAGGTGCGGTCGACAGGTCCCCTGGACGCGGTCGACCAGCCCTACCAGGTATCTCGGCCAAAATCCATTTTTAAGGAACTTTAACTTCTCAAAAACCCCAAAAATAATTACATCCAACCACAAATCTTCAACCCAACCACATTCATAACATTAATACACATAAAATAACTCAACCCAACTAATTTATAACCTCAAATCCATTATATACACATCAAATGTAAGATTTTAACCCAAAATCTACATTTTAATATATTTATCCCAAATTTCATAAATTTATCCACAAATCATGAAATAAATGATACACAACAATTATTTAGCAAGTTTAATCACTTGCCTCAAATTTGTAAAGTCTGATTCTCCCTCGAAATCGCGTATTTGCCGGAATTCCCAAGCTTTTCCCTCTCTTTCTCTCTTCCTTTCTTATTCTTTCTTCTTTCTCTCTTTATTTCTAGGGTTTTGTCTTTCTCTTAAGTGAGAATGACTTCTCACGTAGTCTTTTAAGCCTTATCTCCCAAGATACACAACTTTAAATGATAATACACATTTTAAATGACTCGGCCACTTTAATTCGAGCCAAACGAACTTAAAATATTTTGGAACCCATATAAGACCCAAGTACAGTCATTTCGACTATCTCGACCCTTTCGAAAACCACCGCACCCTCAGAATCATCATTTGAATCACTTTCTATCATATTCAAATTTTGACCTCAAATGCCAATTTAATTAAATAAATTATTGTCCCAGAAATCTCGGGGTATTACAAACAACTTAGAAATTATTAATCCCAAGTCATTCTTTTGTGAAGTAACGGATAAAATTTGGGATTTTGAATTTTCATCTCATTAGGGCAAAAATGGACAAGGCTAAAAATAATGAGACATGATTGTAATATCCCAATCTTTAGATATTTCTTCTTATTTGTAGGGTAGAGAGTGGGAGGCAAAGGCTTGTTCCGCTTTGAATCGGGATGATGGCATAATCTGACCTAAAGATAAGGTGTCAATTAAGACCTACGAAAATAAGTTATCTTGTAGTATGGATGGATTTTAAGGGTGTAATGGTTAGGGTATCAATCGATACGGTATTGGTTAGGGTGTCAATCATTATGGTGTATTTTCCACCTAGTGTTTCTATCAACATGGATCTATAGAAACACTAGATTTTTTACATTAAATGCTCGATCAACACATTAAAATCTTAAAGAATGTATTCTAACTGACACCTTTAATAGAACAAATGATCTCTAGGTTTTAAGGTTTAATGATTTTATTGGAGTTATGGAGTTCAATCTAAAAGGATTTGACTTTTAGAAAATTAGTTTCTCTTATGTTCAAGATTTCCAAAGTTGGACTAACATGTTACTTGAGTAGTCATCTAATGTGTTGCATAGGGTTCTTCAAATAGGTGGCTCAAGGGGACATAAATCAGTTGATCAAGTAGATTTTAAGTATATCTATAATGAGTACTTCAAGTAAGTTGATCGAGAAAATTTCAAATAGGCTGATCATGTAGAGTTCAAATAGGTTACTTGACAAGAATCATTTACATATCTCATGGAGACTTTAAAATTGGTTACTTATGGAGACTTCAATAGGCTTCTCAAGGAGACTTGAAATAAGTATATAGTGGAGACTTCAAATTGTTTGCTCGATGATACTTCAGATAGCTTTCTCGTTGATACTACAAACAGGTTCCTAATGAAGACTTTAGTTAGGTTAATTTTAAAAACTCCAAATATGTATTTTGTGGAGATTTAAAATAAGTTGGCCTTAGATAATTCAAATTATTTTCTCTCACGGGGATTTTAAAAATTTGTTCCTTATGGGGAATTAAATTGCTCGAGGATATGTCATATTAGTTACTTGTGCAGATTTTTACTAGGTGGTGGAATGAGAGGAAAGGAGAGGAAGGATTTAAGTAGAGGTTCGACGGTTTTTCTAAAAGGCTATATGATAAATTACCCACAACTTGTATTAGATACATACAGGTAGAACACTTAAATTATCTTATTGTATATCTTTTAGGTTATATTCCTTTTGTTTTTATATTTGTATGTGTGTTCTTATTTGAGTTTGCGTATATGGACTTCCAGATTTTTACTTTTATGGGACTTTATTATTTTTGTGGGATTGTTGTAAAAAAAATCTTTATTCGATATATCTATCATTTTACAAAAAAAAAAAAATTGTACTTCAAGGATAATTATGTGTATTGTGTCAATACCTTCAACACATTATTAACCCAAAATATCTATTTTGCATAAATTTTGGGATACTGATTTATAAATTTCAATACCCCTTAACCTATAGAATTTGCAGCATAAACATTAAGAACTACATATATTGAACTAATATCCACACACTCTTAGTATTTGTTTTGCAATTAAACCTTTGTTCTAACTGAACATTTAATTTTATTCGAGAGATAAAATAAAATATCTAGATAACAATACTAAACTTAATTATACATGTTAATTGCAATGAGTTTATCCTTCGACTTTGTAACGATAAACCTTTGATCGAGTCAATTTGTTTGTAATGGGATTAAATCCGAACAAAATATTTGATTCATAGGTTAGATTTTGTATTGTCGATCTTGTAAGACTATGAGATATTTGTCTTCACGTTTATCGAGGATCTCTCAGGTATGGATGCATTTAGAATATGATTCTTGATAATATTATTTTGGGATTTTCTAAATAAAATCATTTGGAACTACTTTTAAAATATTTGTTAGAGAAAATATATATTTTTTGGTTTCAATTCGTCAGAATGAACTCCGACCTCATTTGAACGAAAATCAGTTTTCACTGGAATGAAGTGGAGATATCATTGGAACGAACATTGAACCTCATTACAATGGATGTCTAACAAACATCAAATGGGCAGTCTTTATCAAACAAAGCAACACTCGTTTAAGGTTCGTTAGAAGTTTATTAGAATGAGAAAGCTAGTTTGTTCGAACGAACTTGAGTTTCATTATAATGAAATGATCTTTTCCTTCAAACAAACTATAGGTTTTCGTTCAAATGAGTTCTCCTCCTTAAAAGTCCTGTTTTACTATTTATATACATGTTGGACTCAGTTTTTTCAAGAACTTTTAGTGGAAATTCAATTCCTACCTACTTACGAAAGTTTCAAAATACTAGTTTCACCCATTGTGTTTGAAGATCCAAGTTTCCATATTTACATGCTTTGAGATATTTGTGTTGGGCACCAAAGTTTGCATCTCATCATCTTAAGTTGAGAACGTGTTTCATGTGATGGACTGTGTACTTGTTTGCTGTGTTGCAGTGATTCAATATTCTAATTCCATAGATGGGTGTTGAGCTTCATAGGTTGATACCAAAGTGCTTGTGGATCCGTGTGCTATGTAAGCTTGCATGGGTGGAATCCTATATTTCACGGTGGAAGAGAGGTTTAAGATAGAAGAGCATTAAGGCTTGCATAAGTCTACTTTGTAGTCTCTATAAGAACTTATCATAGTGAACCGCATGGCTGGGACATTTGAGGTTTTTCTCATTGTTGAATTTTCTTGTACATCGGCGTATTATGCTGCTAGTTTATTTTTATCCATAATCACCTACTTATATGTTTTAGGTTACAAACATAAATTGGGTAAATTTATTCTTCAAAACAAACCGGTTAATTTAGTGAACAAGTTTTATTGGGTTTAATTTTGTTCAAAGTTTTGTTCTTTAAAATTGAAAAATATAAAAATAGATTTTTTGTTGCCTAAGCACCCGGCGGGCCTTATCAAATTGATATCAGAGCTAGAACGCTATATTATCATGTTTAGATCCGGTGTTGTTATGTATCAATTTTGGTGGATTTGATGGTCTTAGAGCCCCGATGTTTGATGGTTGGAACTATGGATACTGAAAAATCCTTATGAAATCAGCACTTAAGGTGATAGATGAGCGGGTATAGCAAGCAATTTTAAATAGTTGGACTCCACCTACTACCTTAGTTAGAGAGAGTAGTATACCCAAACCCATAGAATCATGGATGTGGCCGAGCATGGGTTATCCAATTATAATTCTCGTCTGTTTTATTTTGTCAATCCGAAGGATTCCATCGTATTATGACTTGTGAGATGGTAAAAGACGATTGGGACATACTCCAACTTACCCACGAAGGAACTAGTGTTGCTAAAGCTTTCAAACTCCAAAACCTTAACACTCATTTTGAAATGACTAATATGTTGGAGAGTGAGACCTTTGATGAATTTTAAGTTAGACTATCTGATATATTTAATTTATCTTTTAACTTGGTAAAGAAGATACCCGAAAACGAAGTAATCAAGAAAATCTTAAGGTTGTTGCCTAAAAGATATAATTAAAAAGTGATGGTTTTGAATTTATTATGTACTTTAGTTTCAATAAAAATTGAAGATCCTGTGGGTGATTTACAAACTTATGAGCTTGACATGTTTTTCTCTAAGATTGAGAAAGAAAGAAGGATAAAGGCATTGCTTTGAAAGTTCAGAAGGAGGAAACACTTTTTTGGATGATGAGTCTGACATTGAGTCCAAAGATATGGACATATTAGCAAACAAATTCAAGAAATTTCTAAAGATTCAAAAGTAATCAAAAGATGAAAAAAAGTTTGAGAAAAACATATATAACAAGGATGATCACTTCCTTAAAAATCATAATGATAACTTTAAGAGGGATAAGTCGAAAAGATATTTTTATTTCAAGGGTTATGGCTATAGGGTAAGTGAGTGCCCCACTAAACTAAGGAATGAAGGAAAGAAATCAAAATCATACAATGCCATCCTTAGTGATAGTGATCCGAAAGAGGGACCCGATTGCCCCATTGAGCGCAACTGCACCACATTCATGGCTAGTTATGAGAGCCTTAATGAGAAATCTTACCATGAAGATGTTTCTAAACATGAATCTTCTAGTGCTATGGAGTTTATATCCCAAGTGAGTGATCATAGAGAGAGTGGGTAAGAGAATGAAGATCAAGAAGAGGAGGAGGATAGTGAACTCCAAGTTTCATTTCTTGTGTTCAGAAACTTTGAGGGCAAAAAGGCTAACTTAAAGTTAAAATCTAAGTTAAAAGAACATGCCATAGGAAATTATGATAATTTTTTGATTGAGGATATTAGGGCATGTGAGAGAACTCTTTGAGAGAATCTAGAGTATGTTGAGGGTGGGGGAGATATCCTTCTTGGTTTGATGGAGGTTATGAAGAAGGATATTCTTAATTTTAAGAATTCTAAGCATTTACTTTCGTCTCAGATAGTTGCGCTAGAGGATAGATTGATAGACTTGAGCCGTTGTAACACCCCACCTAATTAAATACCGGGTGGCCAGTCCCATACCAAATTAAAATAGAATATACAGTTGGCTCATTCTTAGCATCACTGTCGAAAATATTTACAACTCACCCAATACCCAATTAAGCTGGTGTTAAAAACTTTCCAAATTTTAATTCAACAAAATCCATATTTAGTTTACAAATAACACAACACATATTATTCTACAACACTGATAACCGAACAGATAACACAAAAGAACTTAAATGCAATTTGAATAAACATTCCCAAATAATTATCCAATACAGTAATCCCAACAATAGTAAATGTATTAAAATGACACGAATACAAGAGTATTTGACTCAGATAGAAAAGAGATAACTAAACTCCTTTGGGCGACATGCCCTAACTAAAAGAATACTGTGAATCAAATGAAGATAGGTGTCTAAGCAATACTCCATAGCTCCATAGCTCGTCATAATCCAATAAGGTTGGCATCCCTGCTGCTGGACACCTGATATAGGAGGTACAATTGAAAAGAGAATATGCAAGGAAACGGGTCAGAGCCCGATGTGAAAATGATTTTGAAAACAGTAAGTATTTAACAAGTGCAATTAAGCATTTATTATGTACATGTTAGTATCCAACTCTCACTTTCTATTCTCACCTCTCATCTAGACTGCACACTTAATGTTTCCTATTAACCTCCTAGTCAATGGTTCCTCTTCACTAATTTCCATAATATGATTTCCATCCCATATCATAACCCCGTATGTCCCATACCATACATAATATAGTCATTCATATACCTTTTTCATTTATATGAATCATTTCTCGTTAACATGAATCATTTCTCATTAATATGAATTAAGCTCTTCAATAAATATTCATTAACTTATTTAAATTCTTTTCTCAATTCACTGTTATCTACAGTTATCACACAGTAGATAATTTAACCACTATATACGCATACATTTAATTCATTATATATATATATATATATATATATACATATATAATACGGCACCCCGAGTCACAGTAGTGGTCAATGCAATACTCTGATATCATGTCCCAGTATCGCTGGTCGCCGAATAGGGGACTAAAGGTTCGGTAAGTATTCCTCGAACCACAAACAACAAACAAATTGGAGGCGAACATAGTTCTCATACCCACGGGACACGCATATACCTACGTTCCCATAGTCAGCGGACTTATCAACTCATCGATAAGTCTTTCATAGACCTATGTTCTCGAGCGACAAATCAAAAATCCCATGGATTCATCAGGATATGACTGCCCTCACACGCAAACCTCCCACTGATAGCAAGTAAGCTAGGTATGTCATACACACAAATCATCAATCAATCAAAAAGGCATTATCATCTACCTATATAAATATAATATGAACAAGGTACTCACACTACTCTAAGATAGTTCCCATACGTAGCATTATATCTCTTTAAATCCTAGGTATTAAAATATTATAACTTTACTTCCTTAATTTAATTATCCCAGAGTCTCACTCATTACTCACGGTTTAACTAGGTTTTTCCTCAATATATTTATTCAGTAAGAAAATCACTAATATCCTACTGGTCCACCTCATCTTATCTCCCGAATTACTACGAATTTAAACTCTCCCTTAATTAGGGTTAAAACCAATTGTTTCTAATCTCTTATAAACACATCTTCTGTCAACTAGGATTGAATACCATCATCACATGGCTCATAGTCTATAGTGTTTCATTCACACTATATGACTTATCAACAAAATCAACATCCTCATATCCTATAACATCTCTCCACTTCCGACGTCGTTAAGGTTCATGCGCGGAGCGTCTCGCAAAGCGAAATCCAAACAAGGAACCCCTCCAATACACTACTACTTAACTTTGTCGGTCGTGGAGGTCCGTCAACTTCAAATACGCAACCGGGATAAGCTTATCACCTCTTTCAACCAAATGTGGTACGAACTCCCATCTCTATCTAGGAGCCATACCATTAAGCGCTTGTACTACACTCAGTCCTTGTGCAATCAATAATGAGCTTAAACTTAGTCATTGATGCTCAAATTGTAACCCTAAGGCTACCCAGCTGTTATATTAAATCTCTCCAACTGGACCTATCCTTAATCCTCATGCATACAAATTAGAATCCAACACATGAATCTAGCAATCGAAATTTCTATAATTATCATAATTCTAATCAATTAAATCCCAATCAAATCAATTCAATTCAATTCTTAACTAGGGCTTACTGAACCTTCCTAAGTCCCATTATATCCAATTAATAATCATCAAAGATTTATAAAAGGTTTGGGATATGAACAAGCATTAAAAGAAATAACTTCACAAATTCTGGGGAGGTCGATCGATCGAAGGCAGGGGGTCGATCGATCGATCGCCCAGATAACAGCCCAGTTTTCTACATTTCTTCTACTACGGGTTTCATCACTTTTGATCATTCAAACCTTCATATTAACCACCCAAATTCCTTATAAACCTTACTACATGATATAGCAACATATGTGAATGATTTCTAATGCTCTAAACATCCTAGAATCATCAAGAGTTTGAATTAAAAGCATATGTTTATCCTCTTTTTCCAGAAAATTATATACATGATATCTTCAAGAACACAACAATGATTTTCAGAATTTCTTCAACATATTGATGAATATTTCGTGGATTACTAACTACTTACAACATGAGTTTGATTCCTATATATTTTCAGATTCCAGAAATCCATTAACAACTCTATCTTTTCATCTTCCAAACATGTAAAATCTCATTTTTATAACTATCCTAACATGGACAATATACAAACTTAGATTGCAATTATCAAACACTTGCCTCTAATGAAGGTCTGATCCTTTTGGGTTGAATAACACAGGTGGTTCTCCCCTTCTCCGGCCAACTTCCGGTGGTGGTTGGTGGTGGTGACCTTTGGCCTTTGGTTCTCCTCCTTCCCAAGTAAACTTCTCTTCTTCCAAGCAACCTTTCACTCTCTCTAAGAAGATGACCTCTCAATATTGTGTAGAAGAGATGAATGAACCCATGTACAACTAATCTCCAAATACTTATACTAAGACAAAATCCAAAATCACTATTCATCCCCCCTGTAAAAATGACCAAAATGCCCTTTTGGGTTGTCTTTTCATTTCCAAATGACCCGAGACCCAAAATCAACATCCAAATAGACTTTTATGACTATTTCAACCCTTACGGATGCAAGGACGCAGTCGAAATGACTATAAGGTCGATATAAAAATAAGTTCCCTTTTTAATTTAACAAATTAGTCCCGACACGTCCCATACCACGCCCGACTAAAAATTCAAATTACTGAATTAATATCACACAGCCATATCAATAACATCACATTCACATATTACCTAAATATATTTAAGTAATATTCAGAATCATTCAATTTAATATCCAAAATTTGAATAAAACCCAAATGAATTAATTTATAATAAAATCCAATTAATCCCCTAATTTAAAATATAACCCATTTTTAAAAGTCATTAAAATTACGGGGTATTACATACTTCCCCCCTTATAACAGAATTTTGTCCCGAAATTCAGAAAGATCAATCATACTTGTAAGATCAACTCTGAGTATACATCTCACATCGCAAGTAATCTATGTCGTACCGCCCATACAGTACATTATCGAAAATCCTTATTGACGTTACACCAAGTCTCACCATATAGTTTCAACTGAATCGAATTTAAACTTTACCCAATCTTCCCTATACCATCCACGTGACAAAGTTTTGGAAGGAATGATCCTCACTTATTAAACAAATAAATTCTGAAGTCACAACTACTTACTGTTTCGCAATTATGAAAAATACTACAATCCAACCATCCAGGGCGCCCATACACCCTATCGTATATCTTTCATTATAATATGGATATGATTACCCGCATAATACTCTAATTTATTGCAAAGGTTATAAACACATATCATAAAGACCTAACTTATTTCGACTCCCAATAATTATTAGTTTCATGCATGGGGTGTCTCGCAAGCGAAATCCAAACAAGGAACCCCCCCGATACACTACTACCTAAAGTAGTCGGTCATCGAAACTCCTCAAGTCCTTAGTCAATAGTTTATAACCTCTCTATAGGTTTTACCAATTTCAAATAAAAGTCTACTCATCTACTCTCTTATTAAAGACAAGATGATGGCTATACGCTCTCATATACCACAAATCAATCCACGCCGATAGTCACATCATGATCGTACATGCCTAAAGTAAGTAATTCCGTGATAAAAATCAGACCCACGTGATGACATGAAAAATATAGGTGTCCCACAACCCCTCGGTGAGTCTACGTAAATAAAGTGCCATAGGCTAAGTTTAGTAACCCTTTTGCCCATACAATATTAATCGCTACAAAAATCAACATACGCCTCATAATTCCTTAGATAGAAAACATACCCTCATTCGCGGGTGGTGGTTGTTGACTCCCACTATTATAACTTTGCTCCGATGAGTCAAGAAAAATTTTACCCCAAATTTTCAGTTCTAGTTCACCACACTCCACTATATGCCCAAGCCTTTGAATATATTGCCTTCGTTAGGTAACACACACAATTCCCGCATTTCAAGAACTTCTACTGATGACTCTCCTCAATTTTCCATAATAGGGGTGACCTCGACAACGGTCATCATACTCGAACATACTTCATAACCTCCTAAGTACGATCTTCGTTATCCGTCCAATGGCCCTCATCTGCCATAATTCTTGTACGAACCCGTCCGAACGCAAATAAGATTCACTAATATATACCGAATCTTACCAAAGAAATCAACAATCCAAAACATAGGGCTATACATCAAAGAACGCTAAGCTGAAAACACAGTAAGCCGTACAGATCCTAAAGGACACTAGAACTTGATGCTCTGATACCACCTGTAACACCCCGCATAATTAAATACCGGGTGGCCAGTCCCATACCAAATTAAAATAGAATATACAGTTCGCTCATTCTTAGCATCACTGTCGAAAATATTTACAACTCACCCAATACCCAATTAAGCTGGTGTTAAAAACTTTCCAAATTTCAATTCAACAAAATCCATATTCAGTTTACAAATAACACAACACATATTATTCTACAACACCGATAACCAAACAAATAACACAAAAGAATTTAAATGCAATTGGAATAAACATTCTCAAATAATTATCCAATACAGTAATCCTAACAACAGTAAATGTATTAAAATGACTCGAATACAAGAGTATTTGACTCAGATAGAAAAGATATAACTAAACTCCTTTGGGCGACATGACCTAACTAAAAGAATACTGTGAATCAAATGTAGATAGGCGTCTAAGCAATACTCCATAGCTCCATATCTCGTCATAATCCACTAAGGTTGGCGTCCCTGCTGCTGGACACCTGATATAGAAGGTACAATAGAAAAGAGAATATGCAAGGAAACGGGTCAGAGCCCGATGTGAAAATGATTTTGAAAACAACAAGTATTTAACAAGTTCAATTAAGCATTTATTATGTACATGTTAGTATTCAACTCTCACTTGCTATTCTCACCTCTCATCTAGACTACACACTTAACGTTTCCTATTAACCTCCTAGTCAATGGTTCCTCTTCACTAATTTCCATAATATGATTTCCATACCATATCATAACCCCATATGTCCCATACCATATGTAATATAGTCATTCATATACCTTTTTCATTTATATGAATCATTTCTCGTTAACATGAATCATTTCTCATTAATATGAATTAAGCTCTTCAATAAATATTCATTAACTTATTTCAATTCTTTTCTCAATTCACTCTTATCTACAATTATCACACAGTAGATAATTTAACCACTATATACACATACATTTAATTCATTATATATATACACATAAATAATACGGCACCTCGAGTCACAGCTGTGGTGCATGCTTTACTCTGCTATCATGTCCCAGTATCGCTGGTCGCCGAATAGGGGACTAAAGGTTCGATAAGTATTCCTCGAACCACAAATAACAACATACAAATTGGAGGCGAACATAGTTCTCATACCCACGGGCCACGCACATACCTACGTTCCCATAGTCAGTGGACTTATCAACTCACCGATAAGTCTTTCATAGACCTATGTTCTCGAGCGACAAATCAAAAATCCCATGGATTCATCAGGATATGACTCCCCTCACACGCAAACCTCCCACTAATAGCAAGTAAGCTAGGTATGTCATACACATAAATCATCAATCAATGAAATAGGCATTATCATCTACCTATATAAATATAATATGAACAAGGTACTCACACTACTCTAAGATAGTTCCCATACGTAGCATTATATCTCTTTAAATCCTAGGTATTAAAATATTATAACTTTACTTCCTTAATTTAATTATCCCAGAGTCTCACTCATTACTCACGGTTTAAATAGGTTTTTCCTCAATATATTTATTCAGTAAGAAAATAACTAATATCCTACTGGTCCACCTCATCTTATCTCCCGAATTACTACGAATTAAACTTTCCCTTAATTAGGGTTAAAACCGATTGTTTCTAATCTCTTATAAACACATCTTATGTCAACTAGGATTGAATACCATCATCACATGGCTCATAGTCTATAGTGTTTCATTCACACTATATGACTTATCAACAAAATCAACATCCTCGTATCCTATAACATCTCTCCACTCCCGACGTCGTTAAGGTTCATGCGCGGAGCGTCTCGCAAAGCAAAATCTAAACAAGGAACCCGTCCAATACACTACTACTTAACTTTGTCGGTCGTGGAGGTCTATCAACTTCAAATACGCAACCGGGATAACCTCAACCCATATTTCGACCAAATGTGGTCTAAACTCCCATCTCTATCCAAGAGCCATACCACTAAGCGCTTGTACTACACTCAGTCCCTGCGCAATCAATAATGAGCTTAAACTCAGTCCTTGATGCTCAAATTGTAACCCTAAGGCTACTCAGGTGTTATATTAAATCTCCCCTACTGGACCTATCTTTCATCCTCATGCATACAAATTAGAATCCAACACATGAATCTAGCAATCGAAATTTCTATAATTATCATAATTCTAATCAATTAAATCCCAATCAAATCAATTCAATTCTTAACTAGGGCTTACTGAACCTTCCTAAGTCCCATTATATCCAATTAATAATCACCAAAGATTTAGAAAAGGTTTGGGATAAGAACAAGAATTAAAACAGACAACTTCACAAATTCTGGGGAGGTCGATCGATCGAAGGCAGGGGGTCGATCGATCGATCGCCCAGATAACAGCCCAGTTTTCTGCATTTCTTTTACTACGGGTTTCATCACTTTTGATCATTCAAACCTTCATATTGACGACCCAAATTCCTTATAAACCTTACTACATGATATAGCAACATATGTGAATGATTTCTAATTCTCTAAACATCCTAGAATCATCAAGAGTTTGAATTAAAAGCATATGTTTCTCCTTTTTTTCCAGAAAATTATATACATGATATCTTCAAGAACACAACAATGATTTTCCGAATTTCTTCAAAATATTGATGAATATTTCATTGATTACTAACTACCTACAACATGAGTTTGATTCCTATATATTTTCAGATTCCAGAAATCCATTAACAACTCTATCTTTTCATCTTCCAAACATGTAAAATATCATTTTTATAACTATCCTAACATGGAAAATATACAAACTTAGATTGCAATTATCAAACACTTGCCTCTACTGAAGGTCTGATCCTTTGGGGTTGAATAACACAGGTGGTTCTCCCCTTCTCCGGCCAACTTCCGGTGGTGGTTGGTGGTGGTGACCTTTGGCCTTTGGTTCTCCTCCTTTCCAAGTAAACTTCTCTTCTTCCAAGCAACCTTTCACTCTTTCTAAGAAGATGACCACTCAATATTGTGTAGAAGAGATGAATGAACCCACGTACAACTAATCTCCAAATACTTATAATAGGACAAAATCCGAAATCACTATTCATCCCCCTTGTAAAAATGACCAAAATGCCCTTTTGGATTGTCTTTTCATTTCCAAATGACCCGAGACCAAAATCAACATCCAAATAGACCTTTCTAACTATTTCAACCCTTACGGATGCAACGACGCAGTCGAAATGACTATAAAGTCGATATAAAAATAAGTTCCCTTTTTAATTTAACAAATTTGTCCTGACACGTCCCATACCGCGTCCGACTAAAAATTCAAATTACTGAATTAATATCACACAGCCATATCAATTACATCATATTCATTTATTACCTAAATATCTTTAAGTAATATTCAGAATCATTCATTTTAATATCCACAATTAGGATAAAACCCAAATGAATTAATTTATAATAAATTCTAATTAATCCATTAATTTAAAATATAACCCATTTTTAAAAGTCATTAAAATTACGGGGTATTACAGCCGTGTCAAATTTTATTTAAAATCTAGCTTTGAGAAGTTGGATAAGATGTTAGGCATTGTCCAAATCAAAGATGATAAATGAGTAACTGGCTTCGATATTCCAAATAAATCCGCTAACCAAGCCAAGATGCATTTGAAATAGTCAACCGTCGATAAGAACATTAGAAAAGGGCAACCCTTAAGTAATTCCCTCGCTATGTTTACACTTGCCCACACTACAGTAGATAAGGTCAGCCTAGGCATTTTTACTATGATCTTAAAAGCAGTCCTAGAAATTATAATAATAGAGACACCAAGGTTTTCAAAACTCGAGAGCATCACATTACACCCATTTGAGTGAGAAAATTGGATTAAGAGGCTTTACATATTAGACTCGTTGATTCTCGTTCACTTGCACATGATACTTCCCATGATATATATAATGGTTAATTATGTTCGCGTGCTTTCATACACTAGATTTTTTCTCTTCATGATATTTATGTTTGCTAGTTGTATATTGTTTGAGTCTTTTATATTTTGATTTTTCATTAATTGAGTTATATTGAAAAATACAAAAAGATTTTGTTTGTTTTTTCAATTAGTTAAAATTTTAAGAAAAACTCAAAAAGATTTTTGGTTTTTTTGTATTTTAATTTTACAAATTCAGTGTGGCATATTGGTGTATTTGAATCCAATTCATTCCATGATTTACATTTGACTAGGATATTTGGTTGTGATTGGCCATAATCAGATTGTTCGTAATCATACTTACATGGAGTTGTTCGACTTTTATTTACTTTATGGATTTAACTTTGTATATGCATCCACACACACATGAACGAACTCTTTTGAATGTTAACTTCACATATTATATTTTATCTATGTGAGATGTTCTCCCATAAATATTATCATTTCACAGCAAGAAAAAATCCTTTTTATGATTTTTTTTTAAGTGTCATAAAATGCATTTTATAACATTTTATTTTTCAATAAAAAGTGTCATAAGTTTGGGTGTCATAATTGATACCCATAAAAACTGTCATATTAGATAACGATTATATGTGACTTTTTTTTCAAAAGTGTCATATCTGCTACAAAAAGGGTCATAATATACTCTATAAGATGTCATGTTTGATTTAAAAAGCATCATGATAAACAATTTTCAAAATTTTAAAAAGGTCATATAAAAATTTCATCGCATGAGGGTTTAATATAAACAGTCATAAATTAAACATATAACAAAAAAATTAATAACCAATATTAATGTCATAGTTGATAAATAAATCTAAACAAAAATCAAAATTTACAATAACATAAAAACAGTCTTGATTTTTTTTGTATTTGAAGTCACATACACCTAAAATGCATCAAACGAAGTCATTTGTCCATATAAAAAAAATAGTGGAACACAAATGGATATACCCACCATCTACATTAATTATCCACAAAAAATTAATGACCTACTATATGTCTCCAAAAAAATGTACATAAAAAAATATTGCATAAATGTGTCAGTCTTCCTTTGGCTTTCGTGAAATTGTGTCGACACCTAAAAAGCTCCAACCACCGACCTACTACACGTACCACATCCCCGCTTTTGTAGACGATGATTGAGACTTGGGTTGGTATAGTACTATATCGCTCTGTACCACTACTCAATCAACGAGCTCTTTCTCATCCACAGCAATCACCAACCCCATGGACAATGAAACAACGTTGATCAACGAAACAACGCGGTCAGTAACATCATCAACAATGTTCTTGACATATATGTTTGAGGCCTACACTCAAAGTTAAATAATGAATCATCATTTACTAAAATAAGGAAAATGGAATATAAATAGAATTTAAAAAGCTATGAGGAGGAAAGTGGGTAATTATAGTACCTGGTATTTCAAGATTTGCTCCTTTCTTTTGTCCTCAAACTGTGAACGCAAAATTTGTTCACGCTCGTCTTTATTTTGTGCCATGGCTACATACAGCACCTTCGAGCCTATTCAATACCAAAGTCTCCCTTTAAAAAAATAAAAAAACATAAGAACTATTATCCAGAGCTGTTTCAAAATAACACATTCAAGTTTCAAAATAAAACAGAAATAACACATTCAAGTTTCAAAATAACACGTGACCACAAAAATTAGTAAATAAGAGTCAAACCTTGTCGACCTTTTCTAGCCTGGCCCTTCCTTCTACAACTATTATCCCACTGATGCGCTTCATATCTTCCCGTCCACCTATGTCTGCATCAACAAACAGATCTCATTTTATTCACGCATATTTACTACAACAAATTTAATGAAACACCCATTAGCCCATACACTTAATAATGATTAAAGAAAACCCAATAATATATAACATTTAATTCAGAGTTGGTTAAAATAGTGCCTAGTAACTCCTCTATAAATCGAAGTAATCAATAGCATTCTCAAAATTTTGTGTATTACCACCCAGTGACAAAGCACCTATGGGGCACTGTGAGCAATAATGAGACATGTATCTACCTAGTTTTCGTCATACATTTATTTGTCCACTCATGAAAGAGTTTTCCAGACTTCTCAATGTTTTCATTATGAGGCTTCATGTCAAATTTATGATATATTTTCCCCTCCACGGAGAGCCTTCCTAAAATAGAGAATAAATATCGATAATATTATATGTAGATGAGTTCTCTCCTCTTTTTCAAATGTGGGATGTACCCACTTTTATCTCCAACAAACCATCCACTCATAAATAATTTGGTGGTAAGTGCGTGAAGTTAGCGACTGCTCGCGTATGGTGGGATGAATTGTCACGTGATAATCAACCTTCAATCCAGAGCTGGCCCGAGATAAAGGATCTCTGGATTCATACGAAGGAGATCCTTTTCGCACGAATTCAAAGATTGAGCATGGAGGAATATTCCGAATCTATTTGATATTTTTTTATTCGGACGATGGATATTTATATGGATTACTAAATCCGAATCCGTTAACAATTCGATAATCCGATACGAATAGTTTTTACATTAATATTTATGAAATATATTGATGTTGCAGTGAGCTGATCTTAGTAAGTAGCAGTAGTTGTTTGGAAAAATTGGTTGCCTTCGTAAAAAGGGGTATAATGTATATGTAGCACTTGCTTTGAAAGAGCTGCTACATATATGTATTGTATACATATATATCAAAAACAGAACATAAAATATATATATATATATATATATATATATATATATATATGAGGCAGGCTCCTGTGCACACTAAGTTTGCACAGTGCTGGCGCACACCAATTTTTTTAAAGCATTAAAAATATATTTTTGAGTTGATTTTTTTATGTGATAGTTAAACATTTCAATGGACCCATATAAAAAAAATCAACTCAAAAAAACATTTTTTTGCTATTTTTAAAAAATCGGTCAAACTTTCGCATCTTATAAAGTGCTTAAAAGCAGCGAAAGTTTGACCGATTTTTTAAAAATAGAAAAAAAAGTTTTTTTGAGCTGATTTTTTTTACATGGGTCCGTTGAAATGTTTAAATATCACACATAAAAAATTCAACTCAAAGATATTTTTTTTACTATTTTAAAAAAATGATGTGCAAACTTAGTGTGCACATGAGCCTAACTGATATATATATATAATCGTTGAAGTTAAAGTTGAACAGCAGCGATGCTGAAGTGAATAGAAGCGATACTGAAGTGAGGTGGGAGGAGGCGGTCTAGGCAGGAGGAGGGGAGAGGGGGTGAGGGTGGAGGAGGCGGTGAGGTGAGACTCTCACCGTGAGAGGAAAGAGGGTGAGTTAGTGACGGCTAAAATGAGAGAAAGATTGAAAGTGTTAGGTGGAAGAGTATGGTCCCTAAATATATAACTTATAACAAATAGGCCAGCAGGGGTCCTCACATTTGGGTTGCCTCGCTAGATAATGATATTGATAAATACCGTTAGGCCCAGGAAAACAAATATCACTAATATTTTCCCAATATAACCGCTCAACTATGTACAAATGTGGTTTATTATATAGCCCATAAGCCATTATTGTTTAGTAGAAGACTCATAAACTCCAAAATATTACATATTCCATGTGGAATAATTATGTATTATAGTAAGTTGAAATTTTGTTGAAGAAACAGTTCGATGTTACAAAAGCTTGTGAAATACATACACACACACACACACATATATATATGAGTGGTGGTGAATTTGATATTGGGAGAGATTGAAACCCCACTTCTATTTGACCATTCCTGACCCCGGCCAGACTAAATCGTACCCTCGGACCCAACAGTCAAATGACGAGTAGACTACACCCTATCAGCCCCTGTTTGAGTTTTGTTTTAAGTATTTTAACTTTATTCAATCGTAGATTTTACTAGTTAATTAAATATGTATATTATTTATGATAAACATGGTGAAAAGTCTCTAACTATATGTGCAAAACAATTCATACATAGTAGTGATCCTACTAGTTACTTGCATTACATGAGGAGTGTTCCAACTGTAACACCCCGTAATTTTGAGGATTAAATATTTAATTATTTTGAGAGTTATAAAAATATTTAAATTGGAGAAACTTAAATTTATGATTTGGAGAATTTATTTGAGTGAGCCGAATTATTTATAATTGGCGACTTTTAAGTTTAATGGTTCGAAATCTCGTGTGTCGCATTTTGAGGCCAAAATTTGAAAATATCAAAAAGTATTTCGGATGGAAATTCTGAGTGCGCGGTTGAGTCCGAATGGGTCGAGATAGTAAAAAAAGAGTGCCCTGGGGTAGTAATTGGGTCTCGGAGTATTTTTGGGCATAGCCGGGCCGACACGGGGTGAGTTGGGCCATTTTAATTAGGCCCATATGACCAAAAACGGGATTAAGGGTTTCTAACCTAAATGGAGAAGTTTTGAACGGCAGAAAACACAAATTCTAAGCCTAGGGCTTGAGAGGGAAATTGGGGGAAAGCAAATTAAGAGCAATTGGGGATTATTGGAGCCAAAATTATGGGACTACACGAACGGATTAGACTCTACGAACAATTCCAGGCAAGTGGTTAACTGTTGTGATTTCTAAATTGATGATAATCAATTCATATCATAGTGTGTGTATATGAAAATTCGTTTTGGGTGTGTACCCATAATTAAAATTGAGTTTTTATGAATTTAGAGTAATGAGCAGATTTAATTACTCAATGGATGTTAAGTTATGATTTGGGTCTGTTAACATTAAATTTTAGAGTGAATTACAATATGTATAGTGATTACATGGACTGAATATGGTAGGGTCGGATTTGGTAGAACAGACCCGGGTGAAAAGCCCAAATCGGATATACTTAGGGTTTTGGACGAATTGTTGATCGATTAAGGTTTCTAGGGTGTTTAGAACATTTTCTTGTGTGGAGAATGTGTTGGTTGTGATTTGGGTAAAGGTTTGGGGAAGAAACAAAATCTTGAGGGTTCGTTAATGGCTGAAATAGTAACCCGGGGAAGATGATCACCTGTTCGATCGATCGATCGACCCAGGGGGATCGATCGATCGACGGTCCCAGAAACTTTGCAGTTCGGCCAGTTTTTTTTATAAAGAGAATTTTATTAAAGATTTAATCCCTTACTTTATTTAGTGACAAATGTATATGCGGCATATATTTCCTTAACAATTATAGGGTGATATAATTGGGTTTAGGAGGGTGTGAACGGTATGTCATGAGATGGACGAATTTGGGGAAAATAATTTATAAATATTTGTGTTAATATCGGACCGAGGAATAATATTCGGGTATTGTAGTTGGGTGACGCTATATTATTAAAGGAATTGAGGTGAAATACTTAATTATGGACCAAGTGGGCAAGTCCGGGTATGTTAGTAATTATAGGTAAATATAATTGGGGAATCTATGGAGATGAATGTGTGACACATTGTGGGCGAATATGTGGGAATGAAATTATGAAATGTAAAAAAATGGACCAAATGAGCGACTCCGGGAATGTTGGTTAAGTGACACCAAAGTATTAAATTAATTATTAAAAGAGTAAATTAATTTGGAGTCGGAACATAGACTCGGGAAATATTAAGGTATGGGCTAAGTGAGCGAGTTCGGGGAGAATGGTTGGGTGACACCAAGTTATTAAATTAATGGATGTGTTAATTAATGAAAGTAGAGTCGGAAGGTAGACTCGGAAAAGTATTAAATTAATTGATGTTGTAATTAATTAATTTAAAGTCGGATTTTAGACTCGGAAAGGGTATTTATTAATTAATGTGTAAATTAGTTAAATGAGAGTCGTACCACAGACTCGGTTTAGTATGAATTAATTAATGTGTAAATTAATTAACTGGGAGTCAAACCACAGAATTGGATCGATATTAAATTAATAAGTGTGTTAATTAATTTAATTAGAGTCGGACGATAGACTCGGGAAGGTATTAAATTAATAGGTGTGTTAATTAATTTAATTAGAGTCGGACCATAGACTCGGGAAAAATAGCATATTAATTGAGGTGTGAATTAATTATATTAGAGTCGGACCACAGACTCGGATTTGTGTTAATTAATTAAGGTGTAAATTAATTAAATGAGGGTCGGACTACAGACTCGGATTTGTGTTAATTAATTAATGTGTAAATTAATTAAATGAGGGTCGGACTACAGTTTCGGATTTGTGTTAATTAATTAATGTGTAAATTAATTAAATAAGAGTCGAATCATAGACTCGGGCAAATTTCATATAAATTATTGTGTAGAGTATTATTATTTAGAGTCAGATCACAGTCTCGGGAAGATGGAAACTATTAAGTGAGAAAATTAATTAAGTTGAGTCGGGCCAGAGACTCGGGAAACTACAGGCTAGTGTTACGGGTTTTTGAGTACACGGTAAGGCCGGGGTTTATAATATATATATATATATATATATATATATATATGTGTGTGTGTGTGTGTGTGTGTGTGTGTGTGTGTGTGTGTATCTTTATTGTGTGTGCTATTAAATATCAGTGGTTAGATATTTACTTAATTTATATACTCTAGTGTTATCAAGGGAGGTTGCGCGATGTGGGTGAATCCCCTAGCTCGAGGAGTAGGGTGATTATATTCCCAGGTCATAGCGTCCGGTATATGGGTGAGGAGATTATCTCACTTTCAGTGAAGGAATATGACCGCCTCCACTTCGTTTATGTTTTAGGCCAGGTTGGTGAGCGAATCCAACTTGGGTAACTAGGTTATGTGAGCACACCTAGTGGGATAGCACTTTAGAGGGAATCATCCGGCGAGGGTATACTCGGAGGGATGGATATACGTATGTTATATGTGTGGATGTTTTAGTAAAGGTACGTATATAATGCTATTCAATATTATATGCGGGTAATCATACAGTGTGTGATGTATTTACTTTATATAACTTGTGACACGATTATATGCTACTATTTAAGAAGGAATTAATTAAGTTAATTGTGAGATAACTTGTAATTCAAGAATCAGTATACTCGGGGTAGAGTAGTATGGCAAGGGGAGGTTATACCAGGACTATTTGGACGGGGTAGTACAACTAGGTGGGGGTCAAGGTGACCGTTAGGTGTGCACAATAGTGGAGGGGTGAGAATGTCCACAAGGGAGTGCGACACTAACTTAAATATGAAGTGCATTCATGATTTTTAAATTACTGCAGTTAATTCACTTGCTAAATATCTTCAAACTGTTTTGGGTTCTAATCCTTGCTATAAAACTATTTTCAAAACCCTTTAGGTGTCCAGCCACAGGGACGTCGGGATTGATATTCTACTCCAGGGATACGGAGTTGCGGCATATGTGGATGCTAGCAGAAGTTTGGATTAGACACATTGTTCATTTATTCCTAGAGTAGTGATATGCCCCAAGTGTAACCTCGGCCCAGAAACACCAACCTCGGCTGAGATTATGGCCGACGTTGAACATGTCTTGGACACGCGATATCAGCCCTCGGCCATAGCAAGGTCGGCCCAGGCCGACACTACCATGAGCCTCTACAAGGGACATCACAAGGATCAGCAGCATTCTCGTATACCTTGGAATGGCAACCTCGGCCAGACATAGGCCGAGCTCGCAGGAAGCCACCAGCAACCTCATCAAGACATCAGTCGATACTCCAAACACTCCAGCTCAACCTCGTCTCAGGCCGACCTTGTCCATTGTCTCGGCTGGGGTTAGGCCGAGACCTCCATGGAATAATCGGACTGAACAAGTACCTAGACTTACCAACCTCGACCTCTCCCAGGCCGAGGTCATACACCAGGTGTGATAGCCGAGCATCTGCTGACATTTGGATAAGGGCACGTGGACACAAATCAGTTATAACAAGATTATTCCCCATACGTGGGGAGAATATTGCATCATCATTCTCTACATGTGACGGTGACAGATGGCTTTCCCATATTGGTGAGGCAAACACACACATGCTCATTGCATGCATGGGGGGTACATTACACCCCCTAGGTACTATATATAGAGGTCATCCTCTACCTTGCAAAGGATCCAAATATACAACCCTAGCTGAAACTCTGTCTAGATACACATTAGAGAGAGAAAGCTTGAGAGATTGTATCCATGGCCATTAGTGCCTTATTACAGTGAGGTTATTCACACACACAGTGGACGTAGGCCAATTTAGGCTGAACCACTTATGTCCTGGTGCACTCTCCTCTTCTCCTCATCTTTTTCTCCTACCTTTTACATAACTATGCTGCCATTGTTGTTCTTAGATTGAGCTTGAAAACACCTTACCTGGTGGTGCTAATTCCAGCATCATCAAGTAGGAATCATCTATCAGTTCCAATTTTATTTAGGGCTTGTCGCCCAGTCTTCTCAGTACAGATTTCAGATGTAATTATTCAGGTGTTGGATGTTTATATTGGATTTCACTTTGGTGGCCGATGGTTTATTCGGCTAATTGGTTAATTATTTATTCTGTTGAGTTTTATTCAGTTGTGTGAATGGATTATATTTATTTCCGCATGTACTGGTTGGTTTAATTAAAAAGTTAAAATTTTGCACCAGCTTTTGGAATACTAGGTGGTTAGTAAGTTTTAAAAAAGTTTTCGACAGTGATGCTAAGGATGATCCAACTGGGATTCCTATTTTAATTTGGTATAGGACTGATCACCTGATATTTTATTAGGCGGGGTGTTACAGATGGTATCAGAGCATCAGGTTCTAGTGTCCTTAGGATTTGTATGGCTTTTCACGTTTCGTCTTAGCAATCTTTGATATAGATCCCTATTATAGCATTGTTGTATTCTCATATGTATGCGCATATACGTTCTTCTGCCAAATTTATATTTGAGAGTGAACTCATATGATTCGATATTCATTCCAAATGCCGCCCAGAAGAGAGAGCAGCTAGGGAAACAAGGGGGAGGTGAGACTAGAGAGGCTCATCAGGAGCAAGAGTTATCGTAATAACTGCCAGAGATGATTTCGGCAGCGCAGGTAACTGAATCAGTGGCGCAGGCAGTTGAAGCGACGGTGGTCACAATGGCAGGGTACTTTCCACGGGATTAGCCACAAGTGTTAATGGCACTAGATGTTCAGGCCCACCCGCGGCCGTCGGGGGGGCAGCAAGTATGAGAGGTTTTCATAATGGGCATCCAACAGTGTTTCGAGGGGGTTCAGATGTAGTGCTAGCGTGTCAAGGAAGAGAGATATCTAGCGTCACCTATGCATGGGAGATTGCGATGAGGTGCGAAAGTAAATACTAGCCACTTTTAGTTTAGTGGGAGCAGCGCTACAGTGGTGGGAGTCGATCACCACAGTTGAGGAAAGGGATACACTAGCAATTTCAGGGTTGTGGGTGCGATTCGACCGTAAGTATCTTCCTCCAGCGGTTGAGACCGAAACGAGGAGAAATTTTTTTTAGGTGACTCAGGGGACCGTTTCATGGTCGATTACGAGGAAGAATTTACTCGGTGGCCAATTTTGTACCGGATGAGGTAAGAGAGGAAAAGATAAAGAAAGTAAAGTTTTGTGGATGGGTTAGTCTGGAGAATCAGACAACATTTAATTGGTAATTACACATTAGTAGATTATACCGATGTCATTAACACAACACTCCTGCACTGTCGGGAATATCGCTTCCACATGAAAGGAAGCAAAGGGGAGTGGAAACTAGCCAGTCGAATAAGGCAGGAGGAAACAGTACCAGTGAGGTATCCCAGTAGTAGGAAGGGGGAGATTAGGGATAGGATTTCCGGTAGGGAAATCGTGCTAAACTTAGAGCTGGAGGCTATCGGCAGGATGGCCAAGAAATTCCAACAAGGTCGGCATGGAAGGGATCAGAAGCAGGGTGAATGTATTAGAAGGTGTTTCGTTTGTGGGGAAGCGGGACACATGAAGAAAGATTGTCTTAAGCGAGGTAGGGGTCAACTACAGGATGAGGTCCTGGATGTACAGCCACTACAGCAAGTCAGGGGCGCATTCGGGCAAAGAGAAGATGCTCCAAAACCCGAGGATTAGCCGTTGCAACTGGAGTATGGAGGTAATTATTTGTACCCTATGGGCATGGGATATATTTTTGAGTGACAAGGAGGATGTTACAATATAAGACTTATTTTTTTACTAGAGTTCGCGGGTGAGTCGAATTTAGTGGGTGCGTTGGCTGTAGCAGCCATAGTATATGGATAAACTTTCCGTGGGGTAGCGGAGTTCCTTGGTGTTCTTCACGGGAGAGTGGAGGTGTACACTGAGTGAAGGTTTGAATTATGCGAAGGGTTACTACTTTCGAGAATTATGGGATTAGGGTTGATAATATTTCCTAAATATCGGCTAGATAGCGATGGGATTTGAACTATTATGAATAGCGGGGGTAAGTTTTGGTGTTCGCGACACCAGGATATGATTGGTACGAGTTACCACCTGAGAGGGCATTTAGCCTATGTATAAGTGTGTATTTATGTTATATTGTGTGGTGCGATAGACACAAAGTGAGGTCTTATGTTCTCACATTTTTATCCCGCTAAGTAGGGCTGTTTACTGAAGTGAATCAAGGTGGTTAGATTTTTTTCGAGCAAAGAGAGATAGCTCGGGGTTTATTTTGCGCAAGGACTAGTGATAGTAAGGGTGCATTATTTTATATTGTCTTTGGTAGCATAAGGGTAAGCGTATATACTTTTATGTTAAGAGATAAGTATTTAGGGGTACGTGCTATGGACTGAGGGTCTAACGGATCTCAATGACCAAAATGCTAGGTAGTAGTGTATCGGGGGGGTTCCTTGTTTGGATTTCGCTTTGCGAGACATCCCACGCATGAAACTTAGCGCAACGTTGGAAAGTGGGGAGATGTCTAGTCGTTAGTACATGGGTTGGCTACCCCGGGCAGTAGATATATATGTGTGATGTGACTACGGGTTCGAAGTTATATTACGAGTTACGACTAGCATAGTCGGGTAACTTTTGTGCGGTAAAGCACGGGGATAGGGTGTATGGGCACCCGGGTTAATTAAGGCAAATTTTGTGCGATTAAGCAGGAGTATAGGGTGTATGGGCTCCTTAGTTAATTTAAATGCATACTTGTGTAACTTATGCTTAGAAATGGATGGGATAGAAATAGCTGGCTTAGAGGCACATGACTAGAGAGTGATATGCGAAGCTTGGAACATTACGCTCATCTTAATTTCGAGGACGAAATTCCTTTGTAAGGGGGGGAGTATGTAACACCCCGTAATTTTGAGGATTAAATATTTAATTATTTTGGGAGTTAAAAAAATATTTAAATTGGAGAAACTTAAATTTATGATTTGGAGAATTTATTTGAGTGAGCAGAATTAATTATAATTGGCGACTTTTAAGTTTAATGGTTCGAAATCTCGTGTGTCGCATTTTGAGGTCGAAATTTGGAAATGTCGAAAAGTTTTTCGGATGGAAATTCTGAGTGCGCGGTTGAGTCCGGATGGGTCGAGATACTCAGAAAAGAGTGCATGGGGGTAGAAATTGGGTCTCGGGGTATTTTTGGGCATAGCCAGGCCCACACGGGGTGAGTTGGGCCATTTTAATTAGGCTAATATGACCAAAAACGGGATTAAGGGTTTCTAACCTAAATGGAGAAGTGTTGAACGGCATAAAACACAAATTCTAAGCCTAGGTCATAAGAGGGAAATTGGGGGAAAGCAAACCAAGAGCAATTAGGGATTATTGGAGCCAAAATTATGGGACTACACTAACGGATCAGACTCTACGAACAATTCCAGGCAAGTGGTTAACTGTTGTGATTTCTAAATTAATGATAATCAATTCATATCATAGTGTGTGTATATGAAAATTCATTTTGGGTGTGTAACCATAATTAAAATTGAGTTTTTATGAATTTAGAGTAATGAGCAGATTTAATTACTCAATGGATGCTAAGTTATGATTTGGGTCTGTTAAGATTAAATTGTAGAGTGAATTACAATATGTATAGTGATTACATGGACTGAATATGGTAGGGTCGAATTTGGTAGAACAGACCCGGGTGAAAAGCCCAAATCGGATATACTTAGGGTTTTGGACAAATTGTTGATGGATTAAGGTTTCTAGGGTGTTTAGAACCTTTTCTTGTGTGGAGAATGTGTTGGTCGTGATTTGGGTAAAGGTTTGGGGATGAAACAAAAGCTTGAGGGTTCGTTAATGGCTGAAACAGCAACCCGGGGAAGACGATCACATGTTCGATCGATCGATCGACCGAGGGGGATCGATCGATCGAAGGTCCCAGAAACTTGGCAGTTCGGCCATTTTTTTTATAAAGAGAATTTTATTAAAGATTTAATCCCTTACTTTATTTAGTGACAAATTCATATGTGGCATATATTTCCTTAACAATTATAGGGTGATATAATTGCGTTTAGGAGGGTGTGAACGGTATGTCATGAGATGGACGAATTTGGGGAAAATAATTCATAAATATTTGTGTTAATATCGGACCGAGGAATAATATTCGGGTATTGTAGTTGGGTGACGCTGCATTATTAAAGGAATTGAGGTGAAATACTTAATTATGGACCAAGTGGGCGAGTCCGGGTATTTTGGTAATTATAGGTTAATATAATTGGGGAATCTATGGAGATGAATGTGTGACACATTGTGGGAGAATATGTGGGAATGAAATTATGAAATGTAAAAAAATGGACCAAATGAGCGAGTCCGGGAATTTTGGTTAAGTGACACCAAAGTATTAAATTAATTATTGAGAGAGTAAATTAATTTGGAGTCGGAACATAGACTCGGGAAATATTAAGGTATGTGCCAAGTGAGCGAGTTCGGGGAGAATGGTTGGGTGACACCAAGTTATTAAATTAATGAATGTGTTAATTAATGAAAGTAGAGTCGGAAGGTAGACTCGGAAAAGTATTAAATTAATTGAAGTTGTAATTAATTAATTTAGAGTCGGATTGTAGACTCGGGAAGGGTATTTATTAATTAATGTGTAAATTAATTAAATGAAAGTCGTACCACAGACTCGGTTTAGTATGAATTAATTAATGTGTAAATTAATTAACTGGGAGTCAGACCACAGACTTGGATCGATATTATATTAATAAGTGTGTTAATTAATTTAATTAGAGTCGGACGATAGACTCCGGAAGGTATTAAATTAATTGGTGTGTTAATTAATTTAATTAGAGTCGGACCATAGACTCGGGGAAAATAGCATATTAATTGAGGTGTGAATTAATTATATTAGAGTCGGACCACAGACTCGGATTTGTGTTAATTAATTAAGGTGTAAATTAATTAAATGAGGTTCGGACTACAGACTCGAATTTGTGTTAATTAATTAATGTGTAAATTAATTAAATGAGGGTCGGACTACAGACTCGGATTTGTGTTAATTAATTAATGTGTAAATTAATTAAATAAGAGTCGAATCATAGACTCGGGCAAATTTCATATAAATTATTGTGTAGAGTATTATTATTTAGAGTCGGATCACAGACTCGGGAAGATGAAAATTATTAAGTGAGAAAATTAATTAAGTTGAGTCGGGCCAGAGACTCGGGAAACTACAGGCTAGTGTTACCGGTTTTTGAGTACACGGTAAGGTCGGGGTTTATAATATATATATATATACGGTGTAGTGATAGTATATATATATATATATATATATGTATGTGTGTGTGTATTTATTGTGTGCTATTAAATATCAGTGATTAGATATTTACATAATTTATATAGTCTAGTGCTATCAAGGGAGGTTGCGCGATGTGGGTGAATCCCCTAACTCGAGGTGTAGGGTGAGTATATCCCCAGGTCATAGCGTCCAGTATATGGGTGAGGATATTATCTTCCACTTCGTTTATGCTTTAGGCCAAGTTGGTAAGTGAATCCAACTTGGGTAACTAGGTTATGTGAGCACACCTAGTGGGATATCACTTTAGAGGGAATCATCCGGCGAGGGTATACTCGGAGGGATGGACATACATATGTTATATGTGTGGATGTTTTAGGAAAGGTACGTATATAATGGTATTCAATATTATATGCGGGTAATAATACAGTGTGTGATGTATTTACTTTATATAACTTGTGACACGGTTATATGCTATTATTTAAGAAGGAATTAATTAAGTTAATTGTGAGATAACTTATAATTCAAGAATCAGTATACTTGGGGTAGAGTATATGGCAAGGGGAGGTTATACCAGGACTAGTTGGACGGGGTAGTACAACGAGGTGGGGGTCAAGGTGACCGTTAGGTGTGCACAATAGTGGAGGGGTGAGAATGTCCACAAAGGAGTGCGACATTAACTTAAATATGAAGCCCATTCATGCATTTTAAATTACTGCAGTTAATTCACTTGCTAAATATTTTCAAAACGTTTTGGGTTGAACCCTTGCTATAAAACTATTTTTAAAACCTTTTAGGTGTCCAGCCACAGGGACACCATGATTGATATTCTATTCCATGGATACGGAGCTGCGGCATATGTGGATGCTAGCAGGAGTTTGGATTATACGCATCGTTCATTTATTCCTAGAGTAGGAATCATCTATCAGTTCCAGTTTTATTTAGGACTTGTCGCCCCGTCTTCTCAGTACAGATTTCAGATGTAATTATTCAGGTGTTGGATGTTTATATTGGATTTCACTTTGGTGGCCGATGGTTTATTCGGCTAATTGGTTAATTATTTATTTTGTTGAGTTTTATTCAGTTGTGTGAATGAATTATATTTATTTCCGCATGTACTGGTTGGTTTAATTAAAAAGTTAAAATTTGGCACCATCTTTTGGAATACTAGGTGGTTAGTAAGTTTTAAAAATGTTTTCGACAGTGATGCTAAGGATGATCCAACTGAGATTCCTGTTTTAATTTGGTATAGGACTGATCACCCGATATTTTATTAGGCGGGGTGTCACACCAACCTAGTGTCCTAGATCTTAAATAGTTGATACAATGAAAAAGAAAGTCATGTTCAACCAAGCTTAACATCAAAAGACAACTTTGAGCTACCATCTACATAAACTTCATCCTTACTATCTCAGTATATGTATATGAGAAAAATTAATCCAGCAGCATAATCTTCAAGTATTACTTTATTGGCAGTTGAATTAGAGAGATAAATTAGGCTTCTGGCCTCTAAATGTTATTGTTATCGTGTAGTTGTTACAGTAATTTAATTCTGCTCCAAACTACACATTATTTTAAGAAGAAAAATAAAATAATCTCACCTGCACAATTTACTATTTTGGTGGAACAACGGAAATAGAGTAAGTAATACATAATAGTCACTACTAACTGGCACAAACAATTCATTCTTGTGGAAAAAACAAAAGAAAAACTACCATTTCTCATTTATATCTATAAGTTTTGGTTCATACTTGACTTATCAATGCGCTCAGAACCCCCAAGATCTACAACAACTAACTTGCCTTTACGAACAATGGGGGGCTTTAATGTCCAACTCACGTGTGATATATTATTATTTTCATTTGAAAGACCAACATCTCTTCCCCTGATAAACCTCTTAACATTTACCTGTAGCAAGAGTGAAAATTTACTCATGTTAACTGGATTAGTGCGAAATGGTTCAAGATGGCTAAGGATCTCCCTTCAATATTAATTACATGAACATAAAAAGATGAAAAGATGGTATCATTTACCATAAGTATGGCATGACTACGAGAAGATTTTGTATTCAACTTCGTATTAGCAGCAAAGCGATGAGCTTCCCATATTTGTAGTAGTTCGATAAAACTTTGTTGATCTCTGATATTCACTACAGTAGCACCTGGTAGTGAAATATCTCATGTTTTTGGATCTTCGGTATTGGATATGCTATCATTAGTAGGATCAAGGAGGTCTTATATGGTCTCCATATAAAGATACATAGATTGGTACAGAGACACCTTAGGATTCTTTTTATAAACATAGAAAAAATCTAATTGATTGAGAGGGAAAAAATTATCAAAACATATCAAAAGTTGGTCAATGACATTTATCAGGACTAGTCAAAAGAAACTTGTGTTATAATGGATAATAACAACCTGCAAATAGGAAACAAAGACAGAATTAGTCTCGGGAGAAATTTCCAGTAAAATATCCTCCATTGCACGAACCATTATTCCACGAGCAGATGTGTCTTCCTCTCCCAATCGTCCCAGTGTGTAAGTTTTACCAGTGCCAGTCTGACCATATGCCATTACAGTTCCATTGTAAGCATTCATAACACTCTATAGAAGCGCAAATATCGCAAAATGTGAAAATGGACCTCAAGTGTAAATGATGTGAACTTTGGTACCACAAGTGAAATATGGCAAAACAAATGGGGACTAAATGTCAAATGACCATAAATATATTCAACTGCTATACTGTGAATAATATTATGATAGTAGACAAGATAAAATTATGAAGAAACCAAAGTACTCAAGAAAGCATATGTAAAATTTGATGGAAAGAACAGAATGCCCAGTAAAGATCAATATTCAAGAAAAATATTCAGGATTTTGGCAGAGGCAATATGGTTTATAACTTGAGTGAACAAAACTAGCATACATTCACACAATCATCCATGATGGGAATAAATTAATTCACCTCCACTACAGGCTTTTCCACAACTTCGTAAACACGCTTTTGTGACGCAAATTCAGTAAGCACTTCATTGATTGACCTCCAAACATATACGATTAGTGGATAGAAAGAATGGTAAGTTAATTCACCCATCGCTTCATTTGATAATCCTGGTGTCCATGATCTTTCTCATGACATCCTTTATGAATAAATCAAAATAAGATAGACGGTGACCCTTCATCAAACTCATCTACATACACAATCGCGATTCTACGTGGTGACAAATGGAGTGTGGTTGCATAGGGTAAACCTCGCTCTCCCTGTGCTCGAGCCCACACGCAGTTAAAATGGTGTGGGTAGAGCTCCTTGCAACGTCCTTGAAGGTACTGTACCCTTACTCAATATATTTAGACAATGTGCCCAAATGTCTTTTAACCATTTGTTAAACTTGTATC
This sequence comes from Sambucus nigra, assembly GCA_949130495.1. NCBI lineage: Eukaryota > Viridiplantae > Streptophyta > Magnoliopsida > Dipsacales > Adoxaceae > Sambucus > Sambucus nigra. Next base: position 560,101,084 of record OX422210.1, on the reverse strand, counting down.
TTCTCAACATTAAAGTGGCTCTCCTCTCTACATGCATGAGACGTTCTAGCATCATATCCAATACTAGATCTACTACTGTATGAATGGGATTTGTGCTTGATCCAACCTTGAATTAAATGGCATATTATGCACCAAAGACATGCTATCATCCTACAACCTTTCCTCATCCAATGTATAACTGGATACAAACCTTTCTAGCGTTAGTCCATGTTGAGATAGGCAACTAGTTTCCTGAGTCAATGGCGTATCGGGAACATAAGTTTAATTAAGATCTATAAATTCTCAACCATTGTGAGCAAGGGATGATAGGCCAAACAAAGTATCGCTTGTAATTTGATATGGAGCTTGTGGAGTAAAGGAACCAAAAGCAGTTGGTTGACAGCCTTTGCAATATCAATTACCTTCAAGTACTTCACGTCCCAGACCAACACAATAAGTGTGTGTAGATGAATCACATATATCGCACAACAAGATGACAGCATCATCCCCTCATTGCAGACATTCAGTACAAATTACATTTTCATAAGGATCAATATAACCCATAAGCTCTTCCTCAGATGGTTGATAAACCTGATCACGCTCAGGAACCTGTATCGTAATAGTCCTCGGGTCAAACCCTGTGTTTGATCTATCAATCTTACTAATTGTCATAAATCTTTGCTTGCATAGAGGACAGCGAGATTCCACCTTTGACCACTCCATGATACAAACAAAACAAAAATAATGACTGCAATAAATTAATGTACCTCGCACTATTTTCTTTGCCTCTTCTAACAAATAAATCCCAAAAACCTTGTTTCCTATTTCGTTCTTCAAACCCTCTACCTTCTTTTTGCCCTTTCTCTGATCCAGTGATTTTTCTTATTCTTTTAATCTCTTTAACGAAGATGAACTTCTTAAACTAGTAGTCAAACTTGTGTAAAATTTATTAGCCTCTCTCACCTTCTCTCTCTCTTTCTAAGAGATAGTGTACTCATAATCAGATGATCCAGAACTCATGAAATCTAAGTCAGAACATGACATAAATCCCCTCCTCCTTTTCCTCCCCGTCCAGAATGCTTCATATTCTTTTCTTCCACCACTAGGTTCTTGTCAGTAAACTCCCCATCATTACTTATTTTTCTCACCAAACTACATATTTCTCATGATTTATTCCTCATAGGTTTTTTCAGAACCTTAGAGTTACTCTTCCCCTTCCTTTTCCTCTTTCTCTTCAGCACTTTGGCAACACATTTTCCCCGCAACTAAGGCCCTGCTTACTTTTTTATTTTCTTCATCGCTGCCATATTGTCTTCGTTGTCTCCATAATCAGTCTTATCTAGTGTAAATTCCTCATCATCTTCATCATCATAAACCTTCTCGTTGTCATCGTCATCATCATCGTCATCATTAAAAACCTCATCATCGTCGTCTTCTTCTTCTTGTTTATTCAAAACCCTCTTCTTTCTCCGCATGTCCTTTGTTCTATTTGCATTTTCAACCAAAAAACTCTTTGAGCTTTTGATCCACCAATCTTCTTCATCTTCAATTCCTCATCATCTTCAAATTCACTAAAACTCTCTTCAGATTCATCCCCATCGAAAGAACAATACTCATTAAATTATTTATCTTCCCCAACATCATAATCCTCATCAGACTCGTCTGATTCCTTCTTTCTTGATGGAATACTTCTCCTTGTATTACACTTCAGTCCAACCTTGCATCCCCTCCCCATCTGGCATGAGGAACAAGTTCTTGAGCTCATCCCTATATGTGACACCATCAATCTTCAACTAACACTTTCTGGTTTACCTGGTTCAACAATTTTAGATCAGTGCACTAGCTTTCTAGCAGCAGTATAAGGTCTACATGTATAACAGGCCTTGCAAATTAAGATAATGCTGACCGTACATGAACTCATAAATTAATGGTAAGTGCACCCCTCTCATAAGTGAGACGTTGATTATTCGAAACTCCACGCGAGGAGTTTCACCATGTAATTTAGAAAAAAAAGTTTATTCTTTCCTTAACTTCCTCTGGAGTAAGATTCTCCAAAGCTGTAACTACGAGACTATTTGACAAGACCAAAGTGAGAGCAAGTCTTCACAAGGTGACATGAAAACAATAGGAAAATATAGGTACAATAATTTAGGTAATAACTATGAATAAATTGTACAAAGGAATAGACTGGGACCATCCCATTTTGGAAAGGAAAATAAAAGATAATGCTGAGATATGTACCAATTCATACCACTATACGATAGACAATAATAATTATAGTTGGTTAGTATTTTTTGTTTTCATGTGGCTGGTGCCTGGTACAAAATCAAAGATTATGGCATATTCAAACCTAATCTCGTCCACTTCTTGATTTTTTGCACGAGATTTCTCCTACTCTGATATTGGACACATCATACATTTTGTATCTCAATGAAAAATATGAATCTCGACTTGAGAATAAACTCTATTACTCTGAAAAATAAATTTAATCATAAAGCTACGAAAAATTATAAGTTTTATACGATACAGATCTGGTAAAGACCATTGCATCAATGAGCACATCACATTTAAATAATAAAATTCAGAGATTAGCAATATGAGCAGATACATACAAAAATAAAAAAAACAGAGTATGTATATGAGCAACAAATATGGATCAATTTGTATAAAAAAGAGAGTTGTATCAATATACTAGAACTAAAAAATTTTAAAATAACAAAATATGTTTGAGAGACTCGTATATTTCAATTGCGTGTGCATTAATGTGTGTGTGTGTGTGTGAGGAGAAGAGAATGAAATAAAATTGTCACTATCAAAACACCAGATGACACTATTAAAACACCTGAAATGACAATATCAAAACACTAGACATAATAAAATTGGCATCCTATGATTTGCATTATACTTAATCTTCATACCATCATATTAGGGGAACCTTAAAAGCCAGTCTATAAAAAGAAATATTACCCTCTTAGCCTCAGCTGCCTTACTTGTCTCAGTTACTTCCACTGCCCTGATATCTTTCTGAATTAAGTTACTCTCTTTGCACTTAGGCTATAAAAAAGATAGAGGTAAAACATGGCTTATTATTCAAGGAAATAAAAACATGCAAAGTACTCTTCATCTTCATTATATTTAATTGGAAAAATATTGCAAAATCTGAAAGTAACAGAAAACATTGGTAAGTTTCAAGATGCTATGGTGTTTATATAGTATTCAACATATTAATTAAATTTTAAAATGAACAATATTCCAATTTCATAGGAACCAACATTGGTGAAGTTTAAGGAGTAATGTACTAAAAATTACCTCGACTGTTGTAGCCTCCATTTCTTTTTTCTAAAGTTAATCCTTCATCAATGTCCTCATCTGATTCAACATTAACTCTCAGCTCTCTTCCCTGCATCAAGTACCATCTCAATTCAGGAGTCCAAAAATAAAAATAAGGATAAATGATTTCAATAGGCACATAATGTGATTTCAACTTTCACAAAATGTACATGTCATGATGTAGCTTGATTTCAATACCCAAGATTGTGCCAAATACAATATAATAAATCAGGACCATTTTAGCAAGAGAAATTGCTTTTTGTCTATTTACCTCACTAGAATCTCTATCCGTGGGAGTAGTTTGTTCATGTTTTACTGAGTTCCATGTTCCCATTTCTATCTTTGGAATTATTGTTGCTTGACAAACCTTAGGGTGCACTTCTAGACTGGAATCACACAGAATCTCATCATTCTTACAAAGCTAGAGTAAACAATGCATAAAATAAGAAATGAACTACCAATTAGAAGCCTGGCCATATAATAATCTAAGCTTGGGATAAATATCAATAAGAAGCATAAACAATTATGGTTGAAGGTCATGACTCAAAGGAATAAAAAAAATTAAAAAGTAAGGCCCGTACATAATTCAGTGGCAATAGTTTTTTCATGACTTTCTATTTTTCTCTTCTCTATCATTCTTTAATTATTAATGACATTTTTAGCATGGTCTTACAGTACACCCTGCCTAGTGCTACTTCTTTGGTTCCTTTGTTTGCTTGCATGATATCACTCTGAACAGAATTCAAGATCATTCCAAACCTGCTTAACGAGGTTTCTACTATCCTAATTATGTGTTCAAGTTCTTTACCAATCTGACCTACTCATTCAAATGAAAAATTAGAATGTAATAAAATTCCTCAAACTATTTCCTCAAACTTACCAAACTGTCCAGAATGTTCCTTAACTGCGTGCCAAACTGTTCTTTAACTGCTTGCTCAATTCTAAAGTACTTCCTCAAACTTACCAAACCGTTCCTTAATTTCCATGGTAGACCAGTTTACTTACACACGGCCAAGTGCTTTCCCCATTCTTCAAATCTACAAGCATAATAAAATTTAATTACAAATACACAAGATACTTTTAAATTATACAAATGTAAAGAAATATCATAAATTTTTCCTAAATATTATTGCACCAGACTCCCATTTTCTTCTTCTACTTCATTTGGCCTAGGTTTCTTTTCTATCACTACATGTTATTACTAATCTTATGTATAACTTGATTTTTATGCAATTTAATCCAAAATCTAAATTCTGAACAGTAGAATGAGGATTGAGAAGGGCCATAGAGTTATGTTAAAATAACAAACATAAACATAACAATCATAGTTCCATATACTCCCTTTGTCCCAAATAAGATTTGGACAAAGGGAGTATGTCTCTACTGATCTGTAATTTGTTAAATCGGTAGAAATTCCATAAAGCTGCTTAGATTCGTGTTATTTTCATTATTCCAATAATAGCATTTCTATGTGTTTTATTTGTAAATCATGTGCATTAATTCAAACCAGTAAATGATATTGTTTTACAGTGCTTTCAATGTTCTCCCGAATCTCCAAATATGGTGAGAAAAGGGAAAAAGTAAAATATGACACATTTTTTAAAATCATTCAAAATTGTTTTGTTATATTTCAATGGGGAATAGTTTAGAAACAATAGATAGTTTAAATAGTTCAACACAAAATAAACAAAAAGAAAAACATAAACTAACAAGATGAAATAAGTAATATGATTTCATTTTCACTACCCCAATAAAGAATTTAAAGCTCTTCCTCAAAAAGCAATGGATTAGTCACACATAGTTTCATCGTGAACATATCAACCGAATCAAGACCAAATGCCTCCTTCACATCTAGATGGAGGCATTCAGCGTCTATCACCTGCTATGATAAAAATTTCACCAATTTTGAAGTTATAGAAAACAAGAAACAATTTGTACAGTTCCTAAATGGCCAAAGATGAGATATAAACTAATGAACTAAGATTCCTATATATAATCAGAAATAAAAACTAGCATGATGAATCTATTGTATGAACTTTCATTTTAGAGGCACAACATATTTGCTACTGAGCATCATCCAGTTGTATTTTTCAAGATAAAAATTATCACATTTTATTGATTCCTCATACGAGATGATACAAGTATAACTAAATCCATTTTACCATAATTCTTAATCACCCATGTCAAAAGTGGTGTCATTGGAAATTTTTCAACGCACAGATGCATCCTCCCAACACTTCCTATCTCATACAAAAGTTCTTATTCAAATACTCAGGTGTCACCACCAACCAATGTTCCTCTCTTACAGTATCAAAAGAAATAATTAATTTGTCGAAACAACAGGGTGGATCGAGGCTTCAATTCACAAGCCAATGCAAAGCACCACTAGCATGCATAAAAAATGCCATATTAAAGGAAATCCACATCGTAGACGACAAATTTAATCTCATAAAGTAAACCTTCACTTCATAATCAAATGAACCATTATCTACATCATATAATTGTACCAACCTCACTACCTTGTAATCATTTGCCAACTGATCAATACATAGACATATATCCATAAGTTTACATTTAACTCAACACCTACGTTTAATTGTTGACGTATGGCACTCTCAATATTTGAAACTTGATATTAACTCTAATTGGGAAAGATTCCTACATTAAGAAAGTATAACGATGTAAGTGGTTGTAACTCATATGTGGTGATGAATAATTTTTTCAAGTTCCTAAAATCTAAAAATATGTATTAATTTGCATGCATGTTATAAACACACACGCATATATACTTGCAAGCTCTAGTGTACACATTAAACTAAACTTGAGTGGTGTTGAAGTAATCATATCAAAATAATAAATTCTCCGAACATAGTCCGTATAATTACAATTCGTAACGTCAAAAATCGATGTTCATTCCCTGGTGACTAAAATTAGGCCAATCCTCATTTAGATTGAATGTTTTAGTACCGTTCCGCGAAAAGATAATCCCTTATATTTTTACTTAGTACAAAAAAGAACGAAAATAAGAGAGAATATTTATAAATGTTGCAATTTCAAAGGATTAGACCTGGAAAATGTCCAATTGACTTATATTTTCCCATCAGAAGGTCAAATACCATGAATGATAAAGTTTAATGATATTCGTATTTGTCATAGAGGGAGAAAATTGTAGTGGGAAGCAAGACATTATTATATAGACCAAAAGTCCTGACACATATATCGTGTTTAAGCTTCGTTCCCCAAAAATGATGAGAATGATTTCTATAACAATGGCATGTTACCTACTACAAACTGCATTCCATTTTGTGAAACAAATCCAAACTATCATCAAACTTTAGCATTCATGGTCAGTGCCCTTGTGATGGGAAATGAAAATCAATACAAATGCATTTTCAAGTATTCTCCCTTATTTTAATTTATCTTTTTTCTAGAAGCGAGTGAAAATCCAAGGGATTGTCATTTTGTGGAACAGTACTAAAACATTCCATTTAAATAAAGATTAGACTCATATTAGTTAAAATGGTATTTAACATTAAATTTATGCACTACGAATGGTACAAACAGTGAGTATGCTTGAAAAGTTTATTGACTTGATATGATTACTTCTCAGTATCAGTAATGTCCAAACACGTCTTCAATAAACTGTGTACACTTGAGTTATTGGGTGTTTGTATGTCAGTAACATGCATGCAAATTAAAACATACTTTTAGATTTTTTGGAGTTTAAAAAATCATATATCAGCACTTAATATATACAGTCACTTCCATTGTTGTACTTATACTGGGTACGAATATCCCCTAATGACGGTTACTACCAAGTTTCATATATTCAAAGTGTCATAAGTCAACAAATAAATGTTGATGCTGAATTAAACCACAAACTCAATCGCACTGCGCATGTACTCCACATGGAGATCCGTCTATGTACTAATATCTAGCCAAATTAATCAGATGAGTGTAATTGAAATTTGAGAATCAATCCCCAAAAAATTTGAAATGATTATTTGAAACAGTATTATTATATTCATTTGAATTAGTACAAATTCGGGATTTTTGTGATTGATTTAACAAAAAAAACGTCAATATGCTTCCCCCCACCCCACCCAAAATGAGAATTTTAATAGTATTTAAATAACAATAAAATTTCTAGCCAAAAGTTCATTAACTTGACAATTTTGAATTTTAATCAACACAAAATATAAAGGAAATCTATGAAAACTTAATCAAATATGATTTTAAGTAGTGAAATCAAACAAAAAAAACTAAACATATTGAAAATGACAACTTTTAAACACAATAGATGATGACATATGAAAAAGGCGATGCAACACAACGGGTGTAAATCTATTGAAAGATTAATAAAACTTTTAAACACAATCAGTTACAATGTGAGAGAAAATTAAAGTACCCGCGTACAAAAATGAGAACACAATCACTGAATGAGAATTTACATGAAACAGAGTATGAAAACGAGAACACAGTCAGCGTAAGAAATCACAATCAGTCACAAACAGAGTACGAGTCGTAATAAACCACAATCGTAAGAAACGGAGTAGGAAATGAGTAATAAACCACAATCGTAAGAAACAAAGTAGGGAAACCACAATCGTAATAAACTTGATGTGAAAATTAAGGGAGGAAACAGAGTAGAAAAACCACAATCATATATGTAGAGTGAGAGCGTGAGGAAGAGAGCGCGAGGGAGAGGAAAGCGAAGAGGATAACCGTGAGGGAGAAGAGAGCGGAATGGAAAGGAGAACGTGAGGGAGAGGGAAGTGGTCAGCTGAATTTGGGAGGGAGAGGTAAATTTTATTAAGCGAAAAAAAAATTAGGGGGCAAACTCTGCTTCTAAATTTTGGAGGAGAAAAAAAAGGTCATAATATGTACACCTATATTAGAAATTCTTAAAAAAGGTCATAATAACTATAATCAAATATGATTTTTATATTTAAAGTGTCATAAAAATAATACTAATATGTATAAAATGACATTTTATATTAGTAATGTCACATTAATAATAGCATTAACCTTTAAATGACATTTTTGTAATAAATGTCTTTAAATTATTTTTTCGAGCGTCATAAAAAGGTTTTTTTCTTGTAGTGTTTATATATTTTTTTACCATGAAATATTTGTTCCTTTTTCCTTTCAGGAAAGCTACTGTTGCTATGATCCTGATAGATTGATTTAAAGGTAATAAATATAGAAATTTTCCAATGCCAGCATGTTTAGTTTATTTGATTTTCAAAAGTGATAGCTTCAAAAGAATTTAGTGAAAGTAAAATATGATATTAGTTTATCTTTTGAGGGTATATATTTGAAGATCAACGGGTTTGAACAATGAATCCTAGTTATGCTTATTTTTTCATGACGCTATTGATTTCTAAAATCATCAATATTCTAGGCTTATATGCATTGTGCTTTTTATTCATAGAGTTCACTTTGTCTTATCATTTGAGGCTGAATCTTAATTTGATAACGTTTTACAGTTATATAGAACTCTTTGAACATATTTAAGTGTTTTGGTCACAATTCATTTATATTTAGTTTACGTTCATTCATTCCATCCCACTTGTTTAGACACATCGAGTATATGCTATTATGTAAAGATTATGTGTTTTTGTGGTTGTTTATACCTATATATATGTGCCGGTATTTCATTAGTATATTTTGCATATGTATATATTTGGTAGCATTTTATTTTTTAGTCTTTGCAGTTTGCATCTAATCCATATTTTCCATATGCTTTATCTTTAGATTATATTTGGCATGCCATATGATAATATTGGTATTTCTCATTGTGTGCATTAAAATTTCAAATTTTAAATTGGTATCATACTTTATTGATTATTTATATTAGTATATTTTTTCATGTATATTGATGTTATTTGATCATTGTTTGGATTATTTGTGATTGTGTTTCCATGTTGTGTTCTTCTGCACTTTACACCATTGCATGATCTTATTCATTCCTTCCTATTTCAAATTGGTATCACATAACCACACATTTAGGGGAAGATTTTGGCTTATGGAGGAGAAATAGTTTTATGCATTCTAAATTTATCAATTCTTGAACAAAAGAAGGGGATAAATAGTATATTTCCTTTCATGATTATGATACCTTTATCTTAAGGAGAGATGTCTTACCTAGGTTGAGACATAGTTCAAATTTTATTCGTATGCAGATTTTATACTTGTTATATTTTCTTTGCATTTGATGGTGTGTTTGGGTGTACGAGTTTACAATATACATAAAAGTTTTTAAGCAAGCAAAGCTACTCATCATATGTGTTTGTCATAGGCTCATAAAGTTTTTATTTTGGTGTTGTCCCGAAATAGTCAAGTAGGGAGATTTGTAAGGAGAAATTTTTAATCGAGATAATTTGTTTGTAATTATCTTATATCCAGACAAAATATTTGAGTCATAGGTTAGGCTTTGTATTGTCGATCTCGTAAGCCTATGACATATGTGATGAAGTTTTGACAGTCAAGTTTTAAAGTTGGATACACATCGTGTCGTATTTCATGCCAAGTTTATCTTCATGTTTATCGAGGATCTTGTAGGTATGGATGCATTTATAATATAATCCTTGGAAATAATTTTTTGGGTGCTTTTTTAAATAGAATTATTAGGAATTATTTTTAAAATTATTTTTGAAGAAAATATGTATTTTGTTTTAATTTGCTAGAACGAACTTTGACCTCACTAAAAAAATTGGTCTTCATTAGAACGAAGTAGAGATCTCATTGGAATGAATTTTGGAACCTCGTTGGAACAGATATCTAAAGAACATCAAATGATAACTCTCTATCAAATAGAAGGGCACCCATTGGAAGTTCGTTAGAACGAGAAAGTAAGTTCGTTCGAACAAACTTGAGTTTAGTTAAAAAAGAACTGATCTTTTCGTTTGAACGAATAATAGTTTTTCGTTCGAACGAGTTTATTTCCTAAAAAATTGTGTTTTACTGTTGGATAGAGTTTTTTTAAGAACTTTTGACAAAAATCAAATTCCTACCTATTTACCAAAGTTCGAAAACCTTAGTTTCACCAATTATGTTTAAAGATACAAGTTCCCATCTTCATATGCTTTGAGATCTTTATGTTGGGCACCAAAGTTTGCTTCTCGTCATCTTAAGTTGAGAACATGTTTCATGCGGTGGACTCCGTACTAGTTTGTTATATTGTGGTGAAGAAGCGATGATTCCGTGTTTCGATTCCATTGACGATTTCTAAGCCTCATCAGTAGATACCGATGTGCATGTGGATTCGTATTCTATGGAACCTTGCGTGGGTGGAGTCCTTCAATGAATTTTAGAGTAGAGGTTTAAGATAGGATAGCTTTAAGGCTTGCGAGGGAGATGATTCGTTGAGTAAGTCTATTGTCTAGTATTTATAAAACCTTATCATAGTGAACTGTTTGATCGGGTCGTGCGATGTTTTTTCCATTGTGGGTTTTCCTCTTACATCGATGTGTGTTATACTGCTAGTTTATTTATTTGATCTATAATCACCTAGTTCCATGTTTTAGATTAAAAAGATAAATTTGGGTAAACAGTTTTTTCACAACAAATGGTTTAATTTGGTGAACAAGTTTTATTGGGTTTAATTTTGTTTAAAGTTTTGTTCTTTAAAATTGAAAAAAAAATAGAACTTTTGTTTGTGACCATCCCTGTCTAAGAGCCTATCGGTCCTTCTCATACTTTAATTGAGGCTTCCTTATCACATATTTGGATTGCATCTCCATTAGGATAAGTTTTAAACCCAAGTCGTTTGGATTACCTTTACCTCACCATTCTGCTTTTTGCCTTTTTTGTATATCATTCCTTCATGTTTTGCTTCGGGCTCTTATTTTTCTTTTGGACATTTTTTGTTTATATTTTTTTTCCTTGTCACTATAATTACTCCAATTTAGAAAGTAGCTAAGGGAAGAACTTTTACAAACGGTCAAGGTTGAAGGTCTTAAAGAACGTAACACCATCGAGATCGATTAAGGTGTCTATTCCTCTGATGTTTATTTTGGTGACGATATAAGATCCTCCCCAGTGGCGAACATGCCTCTAGAAGTCCGAGAGGGATTTCCCGATCTTTCTAGTATAACTATTTCGAGAATGACTTTGAAGTAGGGGTGCACACGGTTCAGATTGGTTCGGTTTCAATACAAATCCAAAATCAAAATCGGGGTTGAATGATTATATGTAATATGGAACCAATCCGAACCAACATTTATTGGGGTGGTTCGAATCAGTTCTTGGTTCCAAAATTATATTTAAAAATAATTATAATAATAAATTTTCCTTAAATATACAATAAAAATACACAAAGAGCAAACATTATAAATGTAATGCAACTTCATTCATATTAAACTTTTATATTAAAGAGAAAACATGACATTTTTCATATATATAAATATTAAATAATATGTTAGGATCATATCAGTTCCTGTTTGGTTTAGGTTCTTCATTCGGTTCTAGATTGGATCGTTTTGGGTTTGTGTTGGAACCGAGAGCCAAATCGATAAAATTGATTTAACATTTTATAGAACCAAAACCGAACCAGCTGGGAAAAAACCAACCCTAACCCAACCCAATATGCTTGATTTGGTTTGCTTTATCAATTTTTCTAATTTCGATGCATACCCCCTACTCTAAAGGAGGGTACTTACAACTCTTCCGCTATTTAAAATTCCCTTTAGACCATTCTTGTACACTTCACACAGTTATTTATACATTTTCCTACACTCCTCATTTTGCACATATTTATAACTCTGAACACTTGAGAAAATAAGGTGTTCATGCAAAAGTCGTGTATCGTCTACACCACAAGTGACTAGTTTTGTACGAGCCCTTAGTGCCATAATCTGCCCCCAATTGGTGGAAAACAAACACTCAACTTACGAATTTCCAAGTTCAGGTCGAATATAATGTAAATTCACACCTTGACTTAGTCAACCTCGCAAATTCATTTGATCAACCAAAAAACTAGGACGGTGATATTTATAACTTTGGCTTTATACAAAGGCCTAAAAATCCATAAGATTATTAGCTAATAAAAGTTAACCTAATCTGTAATTTAAAGCAACATTGTAGATTTATAATAATTCTAGTAATGAGGCAATAACACCCCTATTCAATATGGGAGTCAATTAATGAAACTTTTGAGGTTAAAATATAGAACATAAATTTAAGAATTTGACGACTCTTTTTCACTTAATTGTATTATTTTATTTTGTATACTTAGTCTAACAACCACCATATTTTTCTACTGGGTTTGATCGATTCCAAATGTCGAAATGTTGGTCACTAAAATATCGTTCTCATAATGTGATAGAAATATGAAACATTTATAACTTTTTTAGAAAGTTAAGAAATCATACACCGAATAATAAATGATCCATTCACCATAAACAAATCCATCACCATGCTAAGACTCCAATAATATGAAATTTCAAGAAGATGGCATCAATAATATCTCCAAATAAAAATTATAAACAACTATGGAGTCGAAGGACCCACTAAAACCAAATGTAAATGTCTCATATGATAAACGACTAATAAGAAAACTATCTAAAGGAAAAGGTAAACTCCAGTTGCACTTCTGATACTCCAACTATGCATCTAATAACAACCTAACCTGAAACGTTAGTCATTATCAATGGGTTAGAGCCCACTGTAAGAATACTATCTACATTTTCCAATTAGGGTTACATGAACCTATAAATAAGTAGTTGATGAAATAAATATCACAATAGAGTATTTTCAATAATGATAAGCAATATAAATAAAGAAACAATTAAAATAACTAGATAAACTTTTCATTTTCTCTTTCGTACCCTATGAGTGTTAATTTATCTTATTATGTTCAATTATCTCACTACTACACTAATATAGATAGACAGTATCCTATACGACCCTTGACATACCATGGTGTGCTACGTATATAACCATATCAACTCTATCTAATACAATATTATAGCCAGATAACCCATAATATTACCTGCACATACCATGATGTATCTCCATTACTAATCTTGTTATTTTAGTTGGTTCGTCAAGGTTTCTCATATACCATAACACATACATAAAACCATTACTTTAGTCAGTTCATAGGTACCATGCATATTATCATGGCTGGTTAACACTACACCCTCCACATGTTGTAATGCCCACATGAACCCTGTCAAGGTAGCCAAGTAATGTAGGCCTGCACATACAATGTAATAGGTCAACATATACTCACGCATAAAATGATGCCACAATCCATCAATATATAATACATATACTTTCTAAGGTATTAACCTCTATCAACGTGTATTGTCATTTTATCCATCAACTATCTATTACCCCAAAACACTCGAGCACAACAAACTAACTACCCCTGGTCCCATACCTAGGAATCACCAAAATCAAACATACCTCGTACTCCCATACCTAGGAAATACCCAAAGCCATAAATATTCTCTAGTACCGTATCTAGAAAATAACTAACTTTAAAGATAACAACTCTCTAATCCCATACTTAGGGAATGCCAATTATAAATCTTACATTTAACAATCAACATAAGATAACATTCGTCACCTAAAACTCTCAGTGATGTCATTATTCTAAGTGTGGTAATTTTTACCTATCTTATATTCTCTAGGCCAGAATCATATTTCCTTATTTTGTATTTGTCCATGTCCATTTACATATAAAATTATATCAATATCGCAATGTTATTTACAAGTTCAACATAATGTCCCAATAAGTAATCAAATTTTATTATTCTAATTCATTGGAGTTTTAACCAAATTAAAGCATATAAGGATTAAACATGTGAATTAAAAATTCTAAACAACATATTTTAATGTTCTAACCAATTTCCATCAATTATTTGATTTTATAAGCCTTGGCATATTTTTGGGATTCATATAAAATTAACACTTAATATAATCTACTTTCCAAAATCAATATAGTCCAAATATCCTATAGCCATGAAAGATTTTAAATATTTGGTTCCATTCCATTTAATTCTTAAAAAAAAAATTTAAATTAGGTTTTCACGTCCCCTAATTAGGTTCTTAATCAATTTATGAAAATTCATATCAGTAGGGTTTAGAAAATAATTAAACCAAATAGGATATAAGAAAAAAAAATGAGAGAGATTATTGCCTTTAAAAGTATTTTGGAGATCTTTATTGAGTAAGTGTTCCTCCTCCGAAAAGCTTTGATTTTTCTTTTTTCATCTTCTTCAAAATCCAAGTGAAACTCTCTCAAATTGAGGTTTTCATGTATTTTAATGGAGGTTTAAGGGTTTAGAGCCGACGAGAAAAGGGTTTTGCAAATTTATGTTTGAAAGATTTTGTGTAAAGTGTGAAAAGACTTGTGAAAGTTTGTTATTTATAATTACAACAAACCTCACCCCTCAACCCTAGCCGCGAGAGAGAGAGAGACTACGCTCCACATGGCTTATGTCGCGGCCACATACATTTGACATCGCGAGACCTAACCCCACAAGCGAGCCACCAAGTCTTGCGGTCGCGGCTATCAAAAATGACCAACTCTCTTTTTTTCTTTATTTTTAGAGTTTGAATCAATTTATATTATTAAAAGTCCAACTATTCCCAAATCCATGCGAGCTAACAATTGCAAACGTGATTAACCTTTTTAAAACCCTAGCTTAGAGTCTAAGCAAGTCTAAAATGATTCAAACACCGATAGGATTTCCACTCGCAATTTGCCACTTAATTAAACAAGTGTTTATTTTATTTATTTAATTAACTAAAAATTCACCAAATTCATATAAATTAGATCTTTTACTATTCAATTTAAATTTCAACCTCACAGTTCACTTTTTAATCCATCTAATATTGATCGGTGGCGCTCTTGAAACTTACATTCTTAGTAACTCAAATAAAATAACTTTTATAAAAGAAAGGAAAAACATGTGGGTGACATGCACATAGGGTGAGTTTTGTAGTGGTTTATCATGGCCAAAGTTCTAACTAATATCACATTTATGAAAAGAAAAACTCCCAAAACACTTAGGGTTTGTTTGGTTCTGTATTCAGAAAACTCGATTTAAACGTTGTTTTTAACTACTATAGTTTTAAAATTCAATTTTTGTGTTTATAATTAGCGATGCGCATTTGATAAACTTGTTTTTAAATACAGTTTTTTGAAAATTTGACAAAATTGGCAACTGTATATATATATATATATATATATATATATATATATATATATATATATATATATATATATACAACAAGGATCTCATACATACTCAGTTTGCACACCCTCCGTGCGGACCATTTTTTTAAAATAGTAAAAAAAATAATTTTGGGCTATTTTTTTATGGTTTTTAAATATTTCAGTATGACCATGAAAAAAAATCTACTCAAAATGAATTTTTTTGCTATTTTAAAAAAATCGTTCAAACTTTGTGAGTTTTTAAGTTGTTAAAAACTGACCGATTTTTTTAAAATAACAAAAAAATCATTTTGAGTTGAATTTTTTTTATGGTCCTAATGAAACGTTTAAAAGTCATAAAAAAAATTAACTCAAAAATATTGTTTTACTATTTTATCAAAAAAAAATGGTCTCTACCATCGATAAGCAAACTGGGGTATGTATGAGAACCCCTCTCTCTCTCTCTCTCTCCCTCTTTATATATATATATATATATATATACACACATTCATGTATCATTTATGTACGAAAGTTGTATGTACGTATGTATGTATGGTATGTATGTATGTATACATTCATGTATCATTTATTTATGTATGAAAGTTGTATGTATGTATGTATGTATGTATGTATGTATGTATGTATGTATGTATGTATGTATACATTCACGTATCATTTATGTAGGAAAGTTACATATATGTATCATTTATGTATGAAAGCTGTATGTATGTATGTATGGTATGTATGTATGTGTGCATTCATGTACCATTTATTTATGTATGAAAGTTGTATGTATGTATGTATGTATGTATGTATGTATACATTCATGTATCATTTATGTATGAAAGTTACATATATATATACATATATTGCATGTATAATTCACAATAAAATTATATACATACATGAATTGATACTATTTTTTAATACATATGTACTATATGTATATTTTATATTATTTCATACATTAATAATACATATATAAAACTATATGTAAGTATCATGTATCTATTGATGATATTATCTAACATATAGATCTTAGTATATTATATCATTTACTAATATAAATATACGTAATTTTGTATACATGTACATATATATTTTTTATTTATAAGAATTATACACATATTAATGTATTATGTATGTATATTATATATTAAGGTATAAATGCATTAAAATGTTAAGAATGAATCATTTTGAGTTGAAAATAAAAAATTGACGCTATAAAACACATATCTACTGTTTTTCAAAAAACTTGATTATAACACAAAAATATTATAATTCAATGCTTAAAAACAAGTTGTCAAATGTAAATTTTTATCATAATTATATTTAAACACGGAAAATAGGATTATCGTTGCAAACCAAACAGACCCTTGGTATAATCTAAGAGCAATTCTACTCTTACGGAAAAAATGATAGAAAAAGTGATGGAATGCCTTTTGTAACTTTGGATAATGATATTTTTTTAATCTTAACTTAAAACAAAAAAAAATTAAAAATTGAAAACAAGTTGTTGAAACCTAAAAGACAAAACAAAATCTTATTTTCACAAGATACAACACGAACTCTTATTGTTTTGCAAGTCACGGTTTAGAATAATACAAAATATTACTTTTTTAATTTGAGAAGAAAACAATTCAAATAAAATCAATATTTTTCTTAGCGAAATATGAACACGATCCAAATAAAAATGACACGACACGACGTGAAATAATATTATTTTTTTTACTTATTTCGAACACGATGCAAATAAAAACGGGTTTTAACCAAAAACAAACCCAACCAGTATAAACACGACACAACATGAAATTTTATTTTGCGTTGTGACGCTTTTACTTTAATCGTATTCGAGATAGGTAAAAAAATAATATTTCATGTCGTATCATGTTCATTTTGGTCGGGTTTGTTTTCATGTCATGTCGTGTTTATTTTGATTGGGTTTGTTTTTTATTAAAAAAAATATTTGTTTTGTGGCGTTTTAACTTTGGTCGTGTTCGAAATTTAAAAATATATATTATTTCATGTTATGTCATGTCACTTTTATTTGAATCATGTTCGTATTCCATTAAAAAAAATGTTTCATGTCGATAATGTGTTGTTTTTATTTGTATTGTTTTCTTATCAAGTAAAAATGTAAGATTTTGTATCGTTATGAATCTTCACTTGTAAAAATTAAGAATCATATTGTATTTTGTGAAAATAAAATTTCGTAAAAAAAAATTTTGATTTTTAATTTTTAACATTTGAGCAACTTGTTTTCATAAAAACATTATTTATTTTTTATCTTTAATCTTGAGTTAAGATTGAAAAAAAATATCAATCATTAAAGTTACAAAATTCACTCCGTAGAATTGCTCATAAACTAACACGAGTGTCCTCCCCCAATCAAGGGGGCTTTCTTCTCTCTCCCCTCCCGACGTTTGCCCGCACGTCTAATCCCTCGACTACTTTTAAAGATTCTGTTGACAGTGACACAACCCAAGCAGTCTCTGATATACCTGACAGATGTTGTCACTATGCATCGAGTACAAATATTTTCGTCTACTCTCGCGAATCGACAATTCCTAATGGGTCTGCATAATTTTTTTTTGGTAAACTATGGGTCTGTATAATCAAAATGCCAAAAGTGGATTCGGGTGCACCGACCAGTTCCATGTTCCCTTACGAAATATGTTTTACCTTAATTTTTCCTTATAAAGCAAAGGATTGCTTCAAAAATCCATTGCTCCGCTCCGCAACAAGAACCCCTCCCTCCCCGTCTCTCTGTCATAGCTCAAATTAGTAAGCTCTAAATAAGTTTCCCTTTTTCTTTTTCTTGTCTTTTTTTTAGTTTTTGTTAAACCAATTATTTCTTTTTTGATCTTTATCATATGTAAAGCTTTATGTTTTAAGTTGATGTATTATTACTTCACTTATCTTCGATTTCAATTATTCTTAATACGGAGATTGATTTCTGAAGCTGTTTGTGATATTTATTCGCCGATCTAGCAGAAAATAGTCAATACTAGGTCAGCATCCTTATAAATGGGGAGAGGAAAATTTGTGATCCGTAGGATCGAAAGCTCTACAAGCAGACAAGTCACTTTCTCAAAACGAAAAACCGGCTTGCTCAAGAAAGCTAAGGAGCTCTCCATTCTTTGCGATGCTCAAGTTGGACTCGTCATCTTTTCTAGCACCGGAAAGCTCTATGATTTCGCCAACACTAGGTTAGATAAACACCTCTCTCTCTCTCTCTCTCTCTCTCTCTCTCTCTCTCTATATATATATATATATATATATATATGTGTGTGTGTGTGTGTGTGTGTGTGTGTCCCTGGTGAGTGTAAACTTATCGGCACTCTTTTTTTTATGGACATATATAAAAATGTTCTTGTGCGATCCGTCCGCACTTTAAGAGTGCGGACCGAACATGTGTCACTTGTCGGTAAACTCATAAATTATATGCTTTCTCTTTTCTGACTCACCCCCAAATAACATATGTCAAATTCGCATGGTTAAAATGCAAGATACTCCGTACAGTAATATATATAATCATTAGTACAGATTTCTACTTTTATGTCATTTACACCGGAAGGTTTGCTAATATGGCTTGATTTGTCTTCCATTTATTTACCTGGATGATTGTATGGGTATATAGTTTAAAAATCGTCAACATATATTATAAGCTTTTGGGGACAAGTAATGGTATAAGGCCTAAGTTTACGAGGACAGGTCCAATTCAGTGAGGGTCTAAGAAAACTGAAGTCAATTGTACTTTTAAATGTATGTGATCTTGGAGAGACTAATGTGGTTTTTACTTGCAAAATTACAACATTGATTGCAACTGATATAGAGTTATCGATCATGTTCACTAGAAATTATCACAAAGGAGACTTGGAGGGTGCTCATAAGATTGGTTAAACATAAAAGTTGTATCATAGTTTGTCAATAAGAATTGATCAAAGGTAACATCATAAAAGGTGTACATGGTTGTCTGTTTCATAATTCAGTTCACCTGATTTAATTAGTAGGAATATAAAGAATGGATTATGGTATCGCTACCTTAATTTTTCTTTTGAGAATCTCCAAACCGTGCCAGTTCGACAAGTCTTCTATTCATGAATACACTAGAAAACTGAGTGAGCCTAGAATGAGAGAACTTCAAAACAATCTTGGAGCCAATGTACATAATATTATCCAGCTCTACATCAAGACAAATCACTGTGGGTTGTTCTTTAAACCATTTTACTATTATTTGAGTGCCAACATATATCGAATAAATTTAGAGAAGGTAGATTATGAAAAGGCAAAATTATGTAGGATTTATATAGTTTTAGGAGACTGTAGGTCTTGGTGAATGAGGCAATACATTTCACACATGATGCATCACATGCTTGATATTGCATGTTCGGAGTTCTGAACCCTCGTCAATTTCGTAGCGCACTAGTTGAAAGAGAGGTTTTAGGTTAGAACATATGATGACTGAGAACATATATATATTTATTGGATCTCCTTTTTTGAAAGAATACACGTTAGAACTCTCAAAGTCAAGGCTAGCAGACTCCAACAACTTGGTAATTTTATGTTCTAGGATATATTATCTTTTATATATGGTGGTCGAAACATGTGTCAGTGAGATCACACACTTAAATTCAAAACTAATAAAAATAAAATTTTAACATACATTTAATAAAACACAAATCATCGATTACTCATTTGAAGCTTCCATATTAATTATCTTAAAACTCACATGTAATCTTAAAGCACGTATTAACATTTTTCTTTACATATTGGTGTTCTTTTATAATACTTTTAAACTAACGAGGAGAAATAAATCAGACATAATGTCACAATCCCTCCCCCTTTCCCTCTCTCTCGCTTTGTGGGCAGAGTGTCAATTCGGTTTAGCCGTGCTAGAATAAGATTGTATTACTTTGCATTTGAGTAATAATTTTGAGTAATAATAAATCAAGAATGAGAGTTTTTAAGTAATTATTTTATGTGTGTAATTATCAAATTGTCATTGTAAAATGTGTTAGCCTTTGGAGTCGCTGGCTGCTGCTTTCCTTCCCACAGTCGTGATTTTAAGCATCATTTAACTACTTTCAGTGGATGCGCAACTAATGTAGCTTTTAGGGGTGTAAATCAATATTTTGGTACTCGAATCTATTTTATGTTGGTATTTATTCAAATAAAAATTCGGAAGAGCAAATTCGAATACCACTCTTAAATATCCGAAAAAAGTGGGATATGGGTACTAAAATTTCCATCACAGATAATCTGCATCCGCAACAGACTATTCGTATTTACAGATATTCGTTCTGGATATTCGGATCAGTAATATTATCTGTTATCTATTATTTTAATTATATATATTTGTAGTTTAATTATTTGGATCATTTTTAAACAAAAAATTAAATCAATAACTATTTAATATATTAACACAAAAAAGAAAATCACATCCCTTTGCCTCTTATTTTTAATAGCATCTTATAGAGTATCTATTTTACATTAGTGATCTTGTTATCTAAAGTCCTTATAACTCTAGATAATATCTCATTCGGTTGACATATGCATGACTCGTAGATAATGGTCTTGTTAATGTAAAGTAATAGAAATCCAATCTTTCTTTCTTTATGTATTCATTAAAATGATTTTTCAAACTCTCATTGATTCAATGTGACCTGTTAACAGGTTAATGAAGGGTCATTTAAAGCATTCTAAATTTTTATTTCTATTTTTCTACGGTCATATTTAATAAAATATTTTATCTTATGTTGTGTAAAAACTACTTTTGATATGATTTAACAAATTGTCAAATCAATGCTTGATAAGCACAATGTATGTATAATAAATAATATAAACGGATAAGAATTCGAGATATTCGAAAGGATTTGGATATTTAAGTATGTTAATACATCACAGATATTATTTATTATTTATTATACATCTCGGATGATATTATAAATATGGATACCCTTATTTATTATTTATTCGAAAGGATTTGGATAAGGGTAGTTGTGTACACTATCTGAGCGGGTACGGATAAGAATATGTATAGTGCAATTATAAACGGATAGAGATAATGGATATTATAGTATCCGCTCCATATTCGTCTATTTTACACCCCTAGTTGTGTACACTATCTGAGCGGGTACGGATAAGAATATGTATAGTGCACTTATAAACGGATACAGATAATGGATATTATAGTATCCGCTCCATATTCGTCTATTTTACACCCCTAGTAGCTTTCAGCAGTTCGTAAAAAAACGAGAAGTCTATAAATCACTTTAAAAAACAATTCTCAAAATTGAAATAATATAGAATCTTGGCACGGAATTCCTTGACGTAACCAAATGACAAAAAAATTAACATTGATCCAACATAAAGATCTATTTTGGTTACGAATATAATGAAAATATTTAAAATTTAGTTCAACGGTACCGTATGTCTTTTTAATGTGGATCTGTAATGTATATATGATTTTTATCTATAAGGTGTACTTGAACGTGTACTTTTGTAATGTGTAATTGAATATTTTGTGATATATATGTATTAAGTTTGTGTATACACTAACAAATAATGTATACATTAAGGGTGGGGATATTTGTAACAAAAATAATAATTTGCTTGAGAGATTTTCCTTTTATAATTAGAACAGTATTTTGCTACCATGTGATGCATGTATCATACTAGTTAGGGGTGGGCCTAAAGGCCCTTCTATGGAACATTTAAAACAAATGGTTTAAGGTTTAAAGGTGTGCCAAATAAATGAATTTCAAAATCATTATTACTATATAGGCAAACTACCATTACCCATAAATTGCACCTTATATATCTCCTACCAACTAATGCAACACTTTTAAAACTACCCATGGACTTCTCCCCATTCTCTAAGCTTATAGCAACAAGGGTGGTGTGTGTATATATATACACACACATATATATACACACGCACACATATATATACACACACACACACACACACACACACACACACACACATATATATACACACGCACACACACACACACACACACACATGCACACACACACACACACACACACACACATCTTTCCTCCATTCTCACTTATTCGACCACCAATACTCTTTTCACCATTGATAGAGGTGGTACTCATACAATGCAATTAAACTATCATGTTTTCAAATCATCACTGGCGTTTTGGTGTCGTTTAGAACAACACAATACTCGCTCATTTGTTTAATCATCTCAAGACTTTGTTTCACATGAAACTCAATATAAAGACTCCTTGAATTGTCCCCAACACTTCTTAACTAACAAAATATCAAACTGTCTTCAAAAGAAACACAAAGAAGAAAACTCATTTTTCCTCTCTACGATTTTCCCTCTCTCTCTCTCTCCCTCTCTCTCTCTCTCTCACACACACACACACACACATTATCTCCCTTAGGAGTACAATAGACCATCTAAACTTGTGATTATCTCCATCTTTATTCATCACATGAATTTTCATTGTTTTCTTTGAAGTGTTGATTTTTTCTCTTTAAATTTACATCCACGTTGATCTCATTTGGTAGATATTAATAATTTTTTTTCTTAAAGGACAAATTTCATGACCAATGAAAGTGATTTCTAAGAGATTTTGCGGTCATAAAAACACAATATTCATTGTCAAATCGCAATGAAAATTTTATCATAAAGTTTCGCAATGGATTTTTTATTTTATTTTTTAAGGCTTAATTATTTTTTCTCTCAAAATTTACATTCACATCAAACTCATTTTGTAGATATCGATAAATTTTTTACATATATATAAATTTAAATAAACATGTGAATTAGGAGATATTATGCTCGCAAAAACACTATCTTCATTGCAAAATTTCGCAATTGAGAAAATTCTCATAGTTAATTTTCACACGCTTCAAACTTATTTTACTTCGTGAATTTCGTTCGTTAAATATACTCAAGAGATTTCTAGTTATATATAATTATGGTCAAGCAAATATATATATTGAGAGATTTAATCTTAATGTCTGAGCCAAAAAATAAGAGAAGAGAAATTACGTCAATCTGGTTGTAAAACAAGAGGGACGCAGAAAGAAATTAGAGGGAGACATCTTTTCATTTTATTAGTACGGTATACTCAAGGGGTAAGATCCCTATTTATAGTATAAATAATGGTATCTCAAGAGACCTCTTATTAATTATGGAGTGCAAGTGGATGTTCTACCAAATACATATTTTATAAAACTCTCCCTTAGATGTACACTAATACCATTATTCAATGATCGTTGCCTCATTAAACCTTGGTAAGGAAAAATTCAGCGGGAAAAAATCAAATTGAAAGAAAAAATGTACAACTTTTATGATCATTGAATCAGTGTTAGATGCGCCTAGTGTTGCCTCTTTAAAACTTTTAATAAGAAAACCCAGTGGAAAAAAAACTAGTTAAAGGAAAAAGAGTATAGGACGCATATATCCCAAAATATCTTGTTCTTTGATTCTCCTCCTGATTGGACAGTCCTCCTAATTATGTTATTCTTCTGGTGATTGAGTCGATGCATTTTTATCTTACCATACACAACCTTATGAAATGTTGCTTTGACATGGTAAAAAAATTTGATAGGTTATTACTTCAATTTTATTTTTCTTAAGAAGCTCGACTTCCATAAGACTTTTGTCACTTTATCAAATCTATATGATTTCAATTGCATAACTCTTCTGGAGTTCATGTATGTAGAAGAACTGAAATGTGTTGGTCACATCTTCCTTGATGTAACGTCTTTGAGTTTGGGCTATACAAGCACCATTGTCTTTATATGTAGTAATAGGAGCATATATTGTTTAAGGCAAGTCATAAGTGCTTTGATTATTCCTATAAGGACCCCGGAGATAACATGCATCTATATAACTAACTAAACATGGATTGTTAGATTTAAAAATTATTATACCAATAATTTCATGAATGTATCACTTAATGTCGATATTAGTCATATACTTTACATGTCAATGATAATTATACCTTGCAAAGAGATTGGTTGCCAAAACTATATCTGATGTCTTGTATTGTGCTATGTATTAAAAGATAATAATAATAATAATGTAAAAGTATGGTACTTCTGGACCATATTTATATTTATCATCTTCTTTATGATGATATGCGTATTTTAATATTCAAAGATCGGAGATCGTGGAAATAAAAAAATGGTGTGCTCAATATATTCTTAAAGTGTTGCAGGACTTTTCAATCCATTTAAAAGATGGATATGTGTTATGATCTCGATCTTCAGGCCGAGACAATAATTAGTTATTCAAAAGTCAATAATTAGTTATTCAAAAGTCATTCATTTTTTAATTCCTTATTTAGATATTTTTCATTTTAATTGAGCTCTCCAGGAGTACATCCTTTTAAAGATATTTTTACAATGGCATGTTGGTATATAAGATTACTTTCATACCCCACCTTAGACATGCTGAGACAGTTGAACCTACATCCTTTCAGATTGATTAAGTTGTAAAGTGAACGTGTTATTCAAATTGAGTACGTACTCCTTATCTTTTCTTCAGGCAAAGAAAATCCTTTTAGGATTTTTATATATATTTATTGTCTAAGTCACGTATATAAAAGTAGTTATAATATTCATGAGTCTCATATATAATATATTTCAAAAACTGCTAAGCTAGTCAAATACCTGAAAAATATTTATGGCCACAATAGGATGGTATGTTCATATATAATCAATTTCGATTTCTTCAGGAAACCTCGTGCCATTGGTCGTGCACTTTTTTTAGTGATTTCATCACTCTACTTTCTTATAAATACTCATTCGTAATCTTCAAGGTTAACATCTTTTGAAGGTTCTACTATATATCATACACCACGTTTATTTGGAGACTCAAATTATGCCATCATAGTATTTTCTCACTTTGGCCAATATATTATTTATTGACATTCATTCATAGTACGTGTATTTATAGTATCATTGCCCTTTGATTTTTATGTAGCTACAACATATATAATTATATCATTGATGATCATATTTGTCGATTTCACTTTCCTCATATATATGTATAAAATATAGAGATCTCATTAATATTAGGTACCTTTTGCCTACTTCACGGACTTTATAATCACTTCAAGGACTTATGTCTTTTCGTATACAATAACCTCTTTAGGGATTTTTGAGAAAGTGAATCTTTTGTTCATAACCTCTTCTTGAGCGTTATCTATAATCTCTTCTTAAGCGTTATTTAAACATGGTTTTATTTGACCTCCACTACTACGGAGTCAAGTAGTTAGGACCTATGGGTTTTCTACTTTTCTTGCATGCAATGAATTTATTTGCTATCAAATTTATTTTATCCTCGTGGAAAAATGATTTTAACAAGCACATTTGCAACTAGTCCATGTGATATTTAATGTTGCAATATCATTTTTCACTTCATTTTTTTTTGCATTGGGCAATACGGGGGAGTTATGTGAGACAGTGGAAGTACTCCACGATAATTCTCACTGTTGATTAGGAATAGACCGTTCTTTAAGAACAATTTGTACTTCTGGTACGTTCTATTCTCCCCTTAATAGCGAGAATAGTGTCGCATCAAAATAAAATTGCACATATACGATAAACATTGTATTTGTTAATAGTTCGATAGAGGGTGAAACATAAGCACCATATATATACCTTGTGATAAATATCATTTATATTTACAACGTCTTATGAAAAACAATCAAGGTGACCAAAATGGTCATTGTGTAATAATAAATAATTGAACCATGGAGCTTCAGGCTCATGAAAAGTTTAATTTTACAATAATAATTTTTGTATAATATATCCCCTTGAATAATATAATGATTGTTTGCTAGTGTAAGGTTCTAGTTTCTAACACTAGAAGTAATTTAAAATTACCTTTCATTATTTATTTCAATTAGGTACCCATGTATTCTTATTCCCATAAAATGAGGCGAATTTCTTCAGGAATTACTTTCATATATCTCATGGCATATGAATGGGTGGGTATCACATAAAAATACCACATATGCTCTTCTAGAGCCTTAAGTTCAACTATAATTGAAACCTTTACTATATTATACACCAACTCCAAAATAACTTTTAATTTTTTAGAATAACGTGAGTTGTTCGTTGTATGCTAGAGAAATGTCATTACATAATGATAATTTACAATTTTCAATTACAATATTTAATATAGATTGTGAAGCAAGTGTGAGTCCAAATATATATATGAACAATAATAATTGATGTTAAAGTCTTTGGTGATCAAACTTAAATAAATGGAAGTATTAAAAAAATATCGTATCAAATGATTAGTATATATTCAAATAATGGGATGGATAACAAAAACATTAAGTTTTTTTATATAATGAATCTATGAATACTTAATAATGTCATAGTTAAGGGTATCGATCGTTAATGAAAAATATTCGAAGAAATATATGTCTAAAAATTATGCATTCTGATGACTTTGGATCAACACGAATTATAATTTAATCATTATGCTTTAAGCACACAAAAAAATCTTAACTAAACGGATATTAAATCGGGATGTATATTTAAAAGAGACAAAATTTACCAACTAAAGTTTAGAACTTTAACTTCATATAAACTATAAAAATAAAACCTAAGACTGCAGGTTTTCAATAAAAATAATTCACAAAGCGCCTGATGCAAATTACGGGAAATATAAACTTTCAAATTTTATCATTTATGTGCGAGAATTTCTGAATCCAAACAAATAGTTCAATTGAAGGTCCATTATTATTAATATCAAAGGACATTCAAGTCTCTACGCTTTTATAAAAGAACTTTCTGGTTTGAATATAGGTGAAAATGATAGAGAATCTTTTAAATTAGGGCTAAATATTTTTATCAACTTTATTTGGTGATAATACAATTTACCTTTAAAATGAGGGGATTATTTTCACAGTCTCTACACATTCCCAAGACGTCAATATATATTAAATTATTGGAATGTGAAAAGAAGTAAAAATTAAATACCATTAAAAAGTAATTTAATACTCAAAGGAAGTGAAAGATCAAGAGACAAATGTTTAACGGTGAAACCATTAATAAGATTATTTGGGGGACATTTAACCATTAAAATGGTATGTAAAAGGTCTTTCATTTATTAACGAAATTAAATGTCAATAATTTGAAAAGACCTGTTATAATATTCAATTTATTTTGAAACTAATCCTAACAAGAATGAGATATTTGTAGCTTCAAGTCCAAATTATAAATAATTATTTGAGAACTTTTAAAATTCATACCTCGTGAATAATCAAAACTTCAAGTTTTAATTTATGGTATATTTTTGTTGGAACTTCAGGTCCAAATATTTTGAAATACCATGAGAACTTCAGCCTCATGTTTTCAAAATTAATTAGGAAAAACTATATCCTAATTACAAATAATAATTTGTGAACTTATGGTCACAATAATGGTAATGAATATTTATATCGCAAAGATAATAGGGAGACTCTTGGTCTTCATCCATCAATTTAGACAATCAAAATTTCAGGTTTGATTGTGACTTTGATATTTTAGGCCAAAAATAATTTTGCAACTTCAGGTCCAAATGGAGAAAGGTGAATTTTTCAAATCTGAATAATTATTGACGAACTTTATGTCCCAATTATAAATAATTAGGGAAACTTCATGTCCCAAAATTAAATACTTAGAGAATTTGAAGTCTCTACCCAATTATATCCAAACTTCAAGTTTAATAAGGGGTAAAATTATTTGGAACTTCTGTTCCAAAATATAAATAATTATTTTGGGACATTCAATATCCATGCCCGTAAAATGATCAAAACTTCATGTTTGATGACTAAATGTTTGGAGCTTCGAACCAAATTATAAATAATAGTTATGGGACTTTTAGTATCTCATGTTCTATTATAGAAACAATCAGAATTTTAGGTTTGATTTTAGGGAATATTTTATTGTCATGTCCAAAATTTTAAGTAGCAATTGTGAACTTTTAGTCCCAATTTTAAATAATTTAAAACTTCTTGCCTCAATTTAAAATTTCTATTTGGGAACTTGAGGCGCTAAATTAAAATAAATAAGTGGTAACTTCAGGCCCCAAACTAAATTACTATATGAAAACTTCAGGTCCGACCTTTGAATGATAATTAGAAACTCTGGGTCCTAATAAAAAATATAGGAAACTTTTAGTTCCATAATTGAAATGATAATTTCACAATTAGATATTGAAAATTTAAATATGTAAAATTTTATGAATAACTAAAATTATGGGGTTAATATAAAAACAATTAGAAGTATAAAGAATTGTGAGTAACCTTTTTTAGTTGTGAGACTTAACATGATAGGTGAAATATCAAAATTCGGATGACAATTGTATAAACCACAATTTTGAAGCTTGAAACCAAGGAAAGCATGAAGCCATCCAAATTCCTAAAATCTCAGCCCAAGTAGATATAATATAGGATGGAAAACATTAGTGGAATAAAGATAGTATAGTTGGTGTTGATGGCAATTGACGATGAAAAATATATTGGAGCACTCGTGCTGATACACATTGTATAATAAAAGGGACACCGAGAGAATTTATAAGGAGAGAGCTTTTAATTTCATTAATATCATATACTCAAGGGGTATGACCCCTATTTACAATAAAAATGAAGGTATCTCAAGTGGTCCCTATGACACCCCGCCTAATTAAATATCGGGCGATCACTCTTTTATTAAATTAAAATCAAGGTGAAAAGTTGGTTCATTCTTAGCATCACTGTTGTAAAAATAACTTTTCCAGTTTAAACACCCTAATTAATTAAGCTAAGTGTCAAAACCATTTTTAGACATTACTTTCCAAATTTTATTTTATAAGCCAAGATTTAAATGTATACAACAATTCAATAATAAAGAATCACACCACAATTATCCTGGTACATATAATCCAAATAATTTAATCATTCAACAACTAAATCCCAACATTTAAAACTTAAAGTAAAACATCCAAACAGTAATAAATCCCAAAATGACAAAACTAGAAATAAATGAGTCATAATGTCCAATAAAACATCTGAATAATGCAAAGGGCGACACATGCCCCACTAAATGAACATGCTAGGAGTGGAATCAAATAAATGAAGTCGTCTAAACAAGAGGCCTGCAACTCCCACCTAAGCTGCAGCGCGTTCCTTCCAAAGGATCCTATGCAAGACGCCCCTGTGGTTGGGCACCTGTATTATATACATATATATATATACAAGAGAGAAAGAGAAATAGAAACGGGTCAGAGCCCGATAGTGTAAATGATTTAAAATTCGTTTAGCAAGTATTTAAAATGTTTACAGGCCAATGCAACAACATATTAGTGCGACACTCTGTTGAGAAATTCTCACCTCTCTTCTAATGTGCACATCTATCGCACTAACCTTCCCAACGATTTATCTTATCTTATATCGCACTAATCTTCACAATGATTTAACTTATCTTAGGTTACTCGTAAGATTTAAAACTGAACAACATAATTGTGTAAGAGGGAAATTTCATTCAGTAACAAAGCTCTCATTTTAACTTTATTTATTAATAAAGTTTCCCAGTGTCATATTATACTTTTCAAAACAAGTATTTCCAATTTGAAGTCATTATTCATTTCTTACTTACCATAACACAATAGGCCGTTCCAAATTTCAGAATTTCATATATATATATATATTAAATACTCGTATAAGATATATATATTCTAACAACACCCGACATAAAAATTATGGTGCGGGCATACTCTGCTATCCAATCCTCGTATCACTCGTAATAAGGGAAATAAACGTTCGGAATCACTCTCGAACTGTATTAATACATACACAAACAATATTGAGGCGAAGCATAGTTTCCAAGTCCAAGAGGTCAGCACATACCCTCGCGTCTCTTAGGACCGTGACTATCGATTCGATAGCCTGTACCTAGGATTCCTATCTTCTTGGGTACAAGTAAATATCCCCCGTAAAGGTCCCATCGAGATAAGACTGTCCCAACGCGGTAACCTCAGGGATAGCAAGTAGCGCGGGCATGATTTTCACATGTATATAATATATGCATACACACAGTCATATAAATATACTACTTTTATCATATCAATTTAGGTTCATCTCATAACCCATAATCACGACATTTATCCTGATTTTCCCATTATTAGTTATCACGTATAACGGTTCGTCTCTAACTTTAATTCGAGGGATTTTTCTAACTTACTACGTAATACTCATGGACTCTATCCTCTCAAGTGTAAAATTCAGTAGGTATTCGCTTATGTTCCAACATAACTATCTTACACGTCTCTCCCTTTAATACATAATTTCATCATCCCTTATGTGTAAATAACCGAAAAATACAACTCTCGTCTTACATTAAAGGTCCCATAATTATTTATAAGTCCTACTGGTCTTCTTCATCTCCCAAAATATTTTAATAAGGGTGTCCAAGGATTATTTCTCATTAAATTGAATTCAACTAATTTAAAAAGGGGAATTATGAGTCTGCCAGAAGGGGTCAATCGATCGAGGGCTGGGGCTCGATCGATCGAAGCTCTTGGCTCGATTGATCGATCAAGCAGGTATGGCGAATTCTGGTGTTACCAGTTACGGGCTTTCTCACATAACCCCATCCAAATCCAAACTTTTCATTCTCAATCGCCCAGAAATTTGTACTACTAATAGTGTAAACCCATTCCATACGTCTTTTACGTAAAGCATGCAAATTTCCATTAATAACCATGGATTAACAGGCCAAAATTCATGTAAATATCAAGAACCCTAGAAATCTCTTTAACATGGTTCTAATCAGTCTTTTTCCAGAATTTTCTTCTTCTAAAACATCAAAATTTCATGGTTTAATCCTCTACATGTTAAGGGGTTTCCAGAATAACATTCAAATCATTACTACATGCGATTTCCTATCTCAAATTTGGGTTTTCTTCCATAAAACTCATCATAATCATCCCTAGACTAACATGAGTGATGCATTAACGAAAATAAGCAAGATAAACACTTGCCTGAGATTTTTGGCGTTCTGATTTGCGGACGATTTTGGTTTGGTTGCGTTCCCCGTCGCGCGATCTACGCGTTGGTGGTGGTGGCGGTGCAATCGGGTGACTTTTTGGCCTTGGATTGCTGTGGAAGCTCTCTCATTCCCTCTCCTATGGCCGTCACTTGTCTTTGGTTGTTTTAACCCTAGAAGGAAAACTTAGACATCTGATATATCCCTTGAAATTTCGTGGGTTTAATTACCCAAAAATGTAAAATGTCCAAAATGCCCTCCCGGGGTACTAATTAAGCCTAAAAACGCCCCGAGACTCAAACTAAACCCCCGGGTACACTTTTCTGACTATCTCGACCCTACTGGACACGTTGGCGCACTCAAAATGACCATGCGGATAACTTAAAAATATTTCACTTTTATTAATCAATGTTTATTCCCGACGCGACACAGGCGCGTCCCGACTTAAATTTTCAAAATTGTCATTCTATTCACTCGTGACATTTAATAGAGCCAATATTATATATTACTTTGCTTATTAGTAATATTCAACAAGTTTCCCATAATTACTAACTCACATCACGTTAATAATTATAAAATAATTAATTTCCAGATTTATATTAAATAATGCATTCACATTAAATTTAATAAATCCCCAAATTAAGAAAGCATAAAAATACTGATACCACCTGTGACACCCCGCCTAATTAAATACCGGGCGATCACTCCTTTTATTAAATTAAAATCAAGGTGAACAATTGGTTCATTCTTAGCATCACTGTCGTAAAAATAACTTTTCCAGTTTAAACACCCTAATTAATTAAGCTAAGTGTCAAAACCATTTTTAGACATTACTTTCCAAATTTTATTTTATAAGCCAAGATTTAAATGTATACAACAATTCAATAATAAAGAATCACACCACAATTATCCTGGAACATATAATCCAAATAATTTAATCATTCAACAACTAAATCCCAACATTTAAAACTTAAAGTAAAACATCCAGACAGTAATAAATCCCAAGATGACAAAACTAGAAATGAATGAGCTATAATGTCCAATAAAACATCTGAATAATGCAAAGGGCGACACATGCCCCACTAAATGAACATGCTAGGAGTGGAATCAAATAAATGAAGTCGTCTAAATAAGAGGCCTGCAACTCCCACCTAAGCTGCAGCGCGTTCCTTCCAAAGGATCCTATGCAAGACGCCCTTGTGGCTGGGCACCTGTATTATATACATATATATATATACAAGAGAGAAAGAGAAATAGAAACGGGTCAGAGCCCGATAGTGTAAATGATTTAAAATTCGTTTAGTAAGTATTTTAAATGTTTACAGGCCAATGCAACAACATATTAGTGCGACACTCTCTTGAGAAATTCTCACCTCTCTTCTAATGTGCACATCTATCGCACTAACCTTCCCAACGGTTTATCTTATCTTATATCGCACTAATCTTCCCAATGATTTAACTTATCTTAGGTTACTCGTTAGATTTAAAACTGAACAACATAATTGTGTAAGAGGAAAATTCCATTCAGTAACAAAGCTCTCATTTTAACTTTATTTATTAATAAAGTTTCCCAGTGTCATATTATACTTTTCAAAACAAGTATTTCCAATTTGAAGTCATTATTCATTTCTTACTTACCATAACACAGTAGGCAGTTCCAAATTTCAGAATTTCATATATATATTAAATACTCGTATAATATATATATATATTCTAACAGCACCCCACATAAAAATTATGGTGTGGGCATACTCTGCTATCCAATCCCCGTATCACTCGTACTAAGGTAAATACACGTTCGGACTCACTCTCGAACTGTATTAATACATACACAAACAATATTGAGGCGAAGCATAGTTTCCAAGTCCAAGAGGTCAGCACATACCCTCACGTCTCTTAGGACTGTGACTATCGATTCGATAGCCTGTCCCTAGGATTCCTATCTTCTTGGGTACAAGTCAATATCCCCCGTAAAAGTCCCATCGAGATAAGACTGTCCCAGCGCGGTAACCTCAGAGATAGCAAGTAGCGCGGGCATGATTTTCACACGTATATAATATATGCATACACACAGTCATATAAATATACTACTTTTATCATATCAATTTAGGTTCATCTCATAACCCATAATCACGACATTTATCCTGATTTTCCCATTATTAGTTATCACGTATAACGGTTCGTCTCTAACTTTAATTCGAGGGATTTTTCTAACTTACTACGTAATAATCATGGACTCTATCCTCTCAAGTGTAAAATTCAGTAGGTATTCACTTATGTTCCAACGTAACTATTTTACGCGTCTCTCCCTTTAATACATAGTTTCATCGTCCCTTATGTGTAAATAACCCAAAAATACAACTCTCGTCTTACATTAAAGGTCCCATAATTATTTATAAGTCCTACTAGTCTTCTTCATCTCCCAAAATATTTTAATAAGGGTGTCCAAGGATTATTTTTCATTAAATTGAATTCAACTAATTTAAAAAGGGGAATTATGAGTCTGCCAGAAGGGGTCGATCGATCGAGGGCTGGGGCTCGATCGATCGATCGATCAAGCAGGTATGCCGAATTTTGCAGTTACCAGTTACGGGTTTTCTCACATAACCCCATCCAAATCCAAACTTTTCATTCCCAATCACCCAGAAATTTGTACTACTAATAGTGTAAACCCATTCCATACGTCTTTTACGTAAAGCATGCAAATTTCCATTAATAACCATGGATTAACAGGCCAAAATTCATGTAAATATCAAGAACCCTAGAAATCTCTTTAACATGGTTCTAATCAGTCTTTTCCAGAATTTTCTTCTTCTAAAACATCAAAATTTCCTGGTTTAATCCTCTACATGTTAAGGGGCTTCCAGAATAACATTCAAACCATTACTACATGCGATTTCCTATCTCAAATTTGGGTTTTCTTCCATAAAACTCATCCTAATCATCCCTAGACTAACATAAGTGATGCATTAACGAAAATAAGCAAGATAAACACTTGCCTGGTATTTTCGACGTTCTGATTTGAGGATGATTTTGTGTGTGGTTGCGTTTCCCGTCGCACGATCTACGCGTTGGTGGTGGTGGCGGTGCAATCGGGTGACTTTTTTGCCTTGGATTGCTTTGGAAGCTCTCTCCTTCCCTCTCCTATGGCCGTCACATGTCTTTGGTTGTTTTAACCCTAGAAGGCAAACTTAGACATCTGATATATCCCTTGAAATTTCGTGGGTTTAATTACCCAAAAATGTAAAATGTCCAAAATGCCCTCCCGGGGTACTAATTAAGCCTAAAAACGCCCCGAGACTCAAACTAAACTCCCGGGTACACTTTTCTGACTATCTCGACCCTTCCGGACACGTTGGCTCACTCAAAACGACGATACGGATAACTTAAAAATATTTCACTTTTATTAATCAATGTTTATTCCCGACGCGACACATGCGCGTCCCGAGTTAAATTTCCAAAATTGGCATTCTATTCACTCGTGACATTTAATAGAACCAATATTATATATTACTTTGCTCCTTAGTAATATTCAAAAAGTTTTCCATAATTACTAACTCACATCACGTTAATAATTATAAAATAATTAATTTCCAGATTTATATTAAATAATTCATTCACATTAAATTTAATAAATCCCCAAATTAAGAAAGCATAAAAATACGGGGCATTACAGTCCCTTTTTAATTGTGGAATACAAGAGGACATCTACTAACACATAGAGAATTTAGAAGGAGATAGATTTTTATTTTATTAGTTTGTAAACTCAAGGGGTATGACCTCTTTTTACAGTACAAATGATGGTATCTCAAAAGTCCATTTATTAATTATGGAATTCAAGTGGACATCCACTAAATACATATTTTATAATAAATATATATTTTTTGACCTAGTTTATGCATGATATTAATAGACTTAAATTGTTTCATGATAGGATTTTGTTCACAATAGTGCTATTAAAATTTGTTATTGTTTTATTCTTATCATTTTTAAGTACTACCGAATTAGAGACAGTATCAAAATGAATATACTTGCTTCTGTGTTTTCCTCCCCTTTACTTTTATTTAGAGTCTTGGAGGGATACAGGTTTTGTGGTTATCCCTGTACAGTAATTCATATACCATATAAAAGAAATTATATACTTACTACTTTTCCTATCTCTCTCTTTCATCCTTCCACTTTCATTTTTATAAAACACATAAAGGAAAAGCTATATATTATTTTACTTTCCTTTTTCCCCTTAATTTAACTTTAATTTTAATTAATACCATGATCATTCTTAAATTTAGTATAAATCATGCACAACTCTCAATTTCCCAGTTGCTTATTTATTTTGAATAAAAATTGTGAACCCTTTTTAAAGATAGGGTTATACCAACCTATAGAGATTTTGCTCAAGATTCATAAACTCAACTTTCTGTTGATTTTAATGACTAGTAAGTTGCAATGAAAGGAAGCTTCATTATAGTGAAGTAGGTCACCGATTCGGACAGTACTTTGGGGATTTCTGGGTTTGGAACCCGCAACGAGCGAGGGTTGTGTTTGTAGTAACGAACGATCCCAATTTTACAAACTAATGAGTTTAATTAAGGTTTATCTTGGGCATTTAATCCATTGGGGACCCATGTATTAATAAAATATTTTAGTCCATTAAACTCAAGTTAGAGAGAAGATATTTAATTTCTCACACAAGAAGAAAAAATCAATTTTACAATTGCTAAAAAGCTTCGCAAAAATCCATATACATCACTTTTTTTGTTAAAAAATCGTCCTAACTGTCATGTCATATGAAGTTTTAAAAAAGGTCGTAAAATTACACCAGCTAAATAAAAATTGTGGTAAAAAAAGGTGTATTTTTTTGTAGTCGTCATATTTTGGTTGTAGCCATCCTAAAAGGGTGAGTGTTTAGGATTTTTATGACAACTTTTATTTAGTCGATGTAGATAAAAGTTTTCTTATTTAAATTTCTTCTATAGCATTTCAATATACCACCATTAATAAAATGATTCAAAAAATCACCATTTATTATCAATAAATCACCATTTATCATCAAAATATACACCATAAAATGCCAACCAACATTCAACTGTCCAAAATATATTCAACTTCCCGTTGTCATCTTCATGAATAAAACATGTATAATTAACCATTAACTATGAACAAAATATATGCTAAAACCTTCAAAATTCTATTCAGACTTCTTCTACCATCTTCATTAATTAATAATCATATTAACAATAGTCTGGTTGATGAGGACATGTACAAAAGAAACAATAGTTTCATAAATATATGCCCATAGTAAGACACTTACTAAAAAAAAATTATGAAGCTATTAAATTGTTAAGAATAAACTTAACCCCTAATGTGCGTATATAAGTATAGCAAGTCCTTTAATGCCTCATTTTTAATATGAAACTTGTGTATACCGGTCACTTCCTTAAACCGAGAGACCGATGAGTACATGGTCAATTCCTAGAAGTTACGTTACTCATTTTCGTATATTTTTAGGGTCGTTTTTTTTCCTTTTTTTGCCCTTTAACACCCTATTTTAACTTAAAACTTGTCCATACTTATCAATAACTTAATCGAGGACTTTGATAAGGAAATGGTCACTTTCTACAAGTTGATAAGGCCCATGCTAAGGTAATGGGGTCGATTTTAAGGCCATTTTGTTAATTTATTCATTTTTACCTTTTAATATGGAGTCCAATAAGGATATAGTCAATTCCTATAAGTTACATTGGTCCTTCTCAAGGTGTCCATATCTCTTTCAAGATCATTTTTCTATTTTTTTTCATTTTCTCCCGTCTACTTTTTAACCAAAAACTTGAGTATACTTGTCAGTTCCTTCAACCGTGAGTCCGATGAGGACACGGTTAGTTTTTACATGTTATATTAGTCCCTCTCGAGGTGTTCGAATATATTTAAGGGCCATTTTGTTGCTGTTGTTTTGTATTTTTTCCCTTTAATATCTCATTTTTAACCTAAAACTTTTATATACTTATCAATTCTAGTACGATAAGGATACGATCAATTCCTACAAGTTACATTAGCCCCTATCGAGGTGTTTGTGTCTCTTTCAATGATATTTTATTATTGTCTTGCATTTTCTACCTTTAACACCCTATTTTAGACACCTATTTTTCAACCTAAAACATACACATGATTATCATTTTCTCTAACCTCGAGTCTTATAAGGGCACAGTTAGTCCCTACAAATTACTTTGGTACCGCTATAGGTGTTCATTCTTTTTTTCGGTCTATCTTTTTCTTATTTTTTGTTTAAGACCTTTAATACCCAATTCCAACCTAAATTTTACATATACTTGTCAGTTCCTTAAATCGAGAGTCCATGGTCTGTTGTTACTAATTACAATAGTCCCTTTGGAGGTGTTTATGTTTCTTTCAGGGACATTTTATTGTTGTTTTGTACTTTTTTTCCTTTCACACCTCATTTTTAACCTAAAATTTGTGTATACTTGTTACATCCTTGCACCATGAGTCCAATGAGGACATGGATGGCTCCTAAACTTTATATTGTTCCCTCTTGAGGTGTTTGTGTCTCTTTGAGAACTATTTTGTTTATTTTGAATTTCTACACTTAAACACCCCATTTTAACCTAAAACTTTCATATACTTGTCAATTCCTTAAACTGGGAGTCTGATAAGGATAGTCAGTTCCTATAAGTTACATAAGTCCCTCTTGAGGTGTTTGTGTCTATTTGAGGGCCATTTTGTTTTTGTTTTGCACTTTTATCCTTTAACACCCCATTTTAACCTGAAATGTACATATAGTAGTCAATTCCTTAAACTGGGAGTCTGATAAGAACACGATTAGTTCCTACAAGTTACATTGCCCCCTCTCGAGGTGTTTATGTCTATTTCATGGACACTATGTTGTTGTTTTGCATTTTCAACCATCAACACCTTATTTTTAACATAAAACTTACTTATAGTTGTCAATTTCTTAAATCACGATTTCTATAAGTGCATGATTAATTCCTATAAATTGAATCGGCCCCTATTGAGGTGTTTGTGTTTCTTTCAAGTCCATTTCGTTATTGTTTTGTATATTCACCTTTTTAAAACTCCATTTTCAACCTAAAACTTGTGCATACTTGTCAATTCCATTAACCATGAGCTCAATAAGGACACAATTAGTTCCTAATGATTACTTTGGTCCCACTCGAGGTGTTTGTGCCTTTTTCTGGGCCATTTCATTGTTCTTTCGTGTTTGTGCCTTGAATACCTAATTTTTAACATAAAACTTGCATATATTTGTCATATCCTTAGACGTGAATTCGATAAGGACATGGTCAGTTTATACAAGTTATATTAGTTTGTATCAATTTGTCCATGTCTCTTTTAGAGCTATTTGACTATTGTTTGGAGTTGGTGTGCACGTCGGTTAGCCAACGTGCGCGTCGGCTAGACGATATTTCCTTGATGTTGGGCGTCGATTGACCATTGCTTCCTTGTTGTTAGCTAACGTGCTTCTTCATTTTGGCACCAGTTGGACAATTTTCACTTGGAATTGTGTCTCGACTGGATGACTTTGCCTTGTTATTGGTCGTTGATTGAATGACATGCACCATCGTTCAGGTGTCGGCCAACCTTCCTTTGCCATATCAGCTAATCACACTTGCCAAATTTAAAATAAAAATGACTAATCACACTTGAATAAATAATATAAAGGTCCATTTTTTATTACTCTTTTCACAAAAAAATTAAATCCCAATTTAGAATACTAATAAGAGTTTTGATCACTTGTAAATTTCAAACTTCTAGCATTATTGGAGTCAAATAGTGGAGCTAAAAATTCGAGATATAAATGAAACGTCAAAAGTGATTCCCACATAATAATTTAGTTTTCACTTCAACCACGAACATCAACATGTCCAATAGTTCATGATATTTTTCAACTTAACTAATTTTAATTAACAGCACCATGATTCATCAAAAAGTGAATAAATTAATCTTGCCCTTTAGAGTCAATTCTCCCCATGTTATCTAACACCTCCACTACATACTATAATGAAATATAAAATTCACAATCGATTATTTGAAAACATAGGTTCATCGTCGCACGAGAACCAAAGAAAAATGTGTTATATAGAGAGTCAAAATTGTAGAATGTGTTAAATGGATGTATTTTTTCATTTTGTCTCAGATTTCCTCACCAAAAGTCATAGACATAGCCCAAAATCTCTCTGGAAAAATAAATCTCTATTATATGTATGGAAAAATAGCAAAATAAAAGATTATAAATATGTATAATAAGAAATTGTTAATAATGTGAATACCCTGAAAATGTTGAAGGCCTGTAAAGTTTACATGTGTTGATTGTGATGTTTCACTAAGTAATGACTAGCTTGCAATATTAAGACCAAAACAACTATGAAACATACACATATGAAGAAAAAATAAATGATATGATATGTCACAATTATTAAACGATTCTTAATATGAAATCTCGGTTTGGTAGTGCAAAAATACATTTATAGTATCACTGATTTAGAAATAGAATATGGTAATGAACTAGCTCTAGTAAATATTTAAACCATTACATGTCATGAATGCAGATATAACCTTATCTGCTAAAATCTATAAGTTTAATCCATAATCTCATTCTAAACATCAAAACTAAGAATATGTCTTGTGCTAATTAATATTTATTAAACCCATGTTTGCTATTTATATGATAATTTTTTGGGAAATTTACAATTATGCACCTTGTATACAATTTTTAAACATTTAAGGACAATTTACTATTGGGTCCACTTGTTATGCCATTAGCGTGGACTTCTACAAGAAGAGAATTAGTGGACCTAAGTGTTTAAAATTTTTAGTGTTTAAAATTTGTTTGCGGGGGACCTAAGAGTACTTTGGTATAATTTTTATGACTATTAAAGAGTTAGTTGAACTTGTACCTTCTCTAATGACAAATTTTATGAAGCACTCTATACACTCTTTAAGTGTTTAAAAAAGGATCTCGGACCATTTAAAAAAAATCGATCTACTTGTTTGACTACAAATACTTGTATCAAAATCTTTGCAAGCTACGTCAAAACACATCAACCCTAAGAATACCAAAAATACCTTAATATGGAAAATTGAATCCTTAGATCTCGGGATGATTGATCTCAAAATAAGATGAATAAGAAAAACAAATTTGCAATAATAACACATGCATGCACCCCGGTATACAAAATATAAAACCTAACTTAGTACATAAAATCCTCCAACTTAATTGACAAAATACATGAAATTAAAAACAATCTCAATGAGTCAATGTATAGATTACCTTAATCACATAAATTCATTTACGTACATACTATTGTTTACGATCCCGGATCAAATAAACCAAATTCCATGTTTTCAAATAAATAATAAGGAAGTGTCCAAAAGTACAAAACACACACAAAACCCCCCCCTAATTTTTTGGTCCCATGATTCAACTACAAGCCTGGAATTGGAACCAAACATTTAGAATCCCTAAACATATAAATGCACTAAGTAAACATAAAGCTTTAAATATATGGAGAACAATATCTTCTACAATCACTAAAATTTTCATAAATTGCTCAGATAATAAGATATTGTGCCACATACAAAAATACTAACAATACCAATAAATGAATCACGTGTACATTGTGTAAATACATCGATATAATTAAAATGACCAAACAAACAAAAACTTTAATCGAATTTCCAAAATCAAAACATAAATAC
This sequence comes from Sambucus nigra, assembly GCA_949130495.1. Classification (NCBI taxonomy): domain Eukaryota; kingdom Viridiplantae; phylum Streptophyta; class Magnoliopsida; order Dipsacales; family Adoxaceae; genus Sambucus; species Sambucus nigra. The sequence continues at coordinate 560,059,862 of OX422210.1, read as the reverse complement.
ATTGTGTAATTATACAAACATCAAATAAAGATTAAAAATTAATGTCATATAATAAAACCCTATCAATAAACATACATGTAAAAAATGTATATGTATATAAATTGGTATGAGATCATACATTTATAATGCCAGTGAAGGAGATTGAAGAAAGTGGGGAATAATGAGGGTTTTTGGAGTTAATATGAGACTCAAGTGCTCCGAATTAATTTTCTCCCTCACGCTAGAAAGCTAATCTGCCACTAGAATTATAACAACATTAACAGATTTTTTATTAAAAGGGAGGGTTGAAACCTTAGAGAAAGTGCATGATTTTGTGAAGTGGTGGATGAGCAGAGTGAAAAGAGAGAGGGTAACTAGTTTGATGAGGGTTTTTGCATTGGAGGAGTTTAAAGATATGTGAGGCTTTTGTTGAAATTTTACTCAACTAAAAATACAAAGGAGATCTAGAGATTCACAATGAAGGTATCCACCATCAAACCCTGCTATCTTTAGAACTATAAATAAGTGCTTCCCTTCAAAGGCACAAGGTAGGTATTTTATTATACCTAAAAATTATTCTTTAGGAGATCTAATACATCTACTTGACCTCAAATCATCATTCCCTACAATTTTCTTCATGTTGAATGTCCATAAAATATTTTATCTCCTTATGTTTTGATACAAAAAATTATGATCACTTTTGTGTCACATTGTACAGTGTTGCATAATTTCTTTGCACAAGTGAAAAAAATATTCTTAAATCATTTTTACCCCAAAATAATCAGATATTTGATCCTTCAATCATCAAATGGGAGTTTATATGTGGATAAACATGTTCTTGAAACTTGGAGTTTGTGTGTGGTTGTTATTAAAAAGATAATAATTTTTTCAAAAACATTAATAACCTCGAAAAGGAATTTAGTTTGGTGTCATAGCTTTAGGCCTCTTGAATGTCTACGAATGTTTTTGGAGATACACATTCAACATGACAAAGTTGTGAAAAAGGCCTCATGATGTTCCATAATATTCCTTTCCAGAGTAAGCATGTCATTGATGAGTGGGCACCAAATTACATAACTCTCCCAATCCTTTTTTTTTATGTATTTTCTCATATATGATGATGCCATACAAAACTAGGAAATAAGTGATGCTTATATAGGTTACCACGGGGACTCCGAGAGAAATATAATACTAGCATCCACTTAAATTAAGAATCCTAATTTAAATCTATAATTAATTATCTAATTCTATAAATTACCATTAATTCCAATAAAGAATAATAATTGCACTATAGTCCACTATCTCAAAATTATAATTTCTATCTTTTTATTTTAAATTATTAATAATATCCCCACATTAAGATTACAAATTACCATCGATCAAATTCTTATTATATCCTTAATATCGTTTGTTTAACTTATTTTATTTGTTGGATAATTAAATTCACTAGTTGTGTTTGATATAATCAAAATGTATAAGTTATATGAAAGGGATATCACAATTCTTTATACCTAGACATGGATTATATCCATAATGAAACTTTCACTGTATAATGTCACCATCACTCAATATATCAAGCTTACTAATCCAAAAGTAAATCTCGCTGAGCAGGATAAAGTAACAAAAAAATAATGAACATGGACAATAATTATATCCGAATTAAGATGCTAAGAACTTAAAATGACCACGAGATGTAAAGTATCTTATATAGTTGTAATATAGACAACTAGGTATAAACCCACTCAATGCGCGGGTCGTACTATTCTCATAGTCATTTTGCAAAAATCATATTTATACCTTACACCTGGAAAAACACCTTTACACCTCTAATGTATAATTAGTCTCAAATAACTCAATACCAATAAAAACATAAATTAATCAGTTGAAAGTTTAAAAAAAAAAATTAAATAAAATTACAACACTAACATCTTCCATGTGATATATCCATGCGACAATACAAAACAGAAAAATTATAGTTTCTATATGACATTTTACCAAATGCTTGATGTGCACAATGGAGTACTCTTTGTGAAACTCGAACTGATAGTTAATTATTTTCAAAGAGTTTGGAACCATATTTAAATTAAGGAAATGCATTCATTTAAAAATAAAGATTTATACCCTTAAAAACATCTAACAGTATGTGAGCAAAACAAATGACATATATATCCTCCTTACACTCTTAAGATACAAATCAAAGAAAATATGAAACAATGTTAAATTTATAAATTTATAAATTTTCTTTTATTAACATTTTCTCAAACAATTGGTATTCATTATCTATGAGATAATTTTTTATTTCTACGGGGGTATGTAAGACAATATATAGAATGTTACAAAAAGTAGATATCTATTTGGGAAGAAAAGGCAAACTATGATAGTTGTTTGTATACGAAATTAAAAGTTTAACCAAGCAGTAAAATGGAAAACCTAAAAAGAAAACAAAAAAAGGAGATCATAAAATTGTATATATTGTTTCGAATTTACTTAACATGAATAGCCAAAAAATCATCTCCACAATCTCCACTGCAATCAAAATCATCACAACCCACACAAAGGAATGATAGATAAACCGATTAGATAGTTTAATGATTAAATAAATTTGGGAGATTCAGCTGAATAACCTCAAATTTTGCAGGAGGATGAGAGTCTAGGGGTTTTAATTAGGATAAAATAACGGGATGATAGATTTGAAGGTGATCGAATGTAAAACAAATGGGGAGAACTAATATAATTAATTTCCCATTCGCTCCTACTCTATCCATGAATACACACAGTGATTTTCCGCCGAACTTCCATACCCATCTCCAGGGGTTTTCCTCCACACAGGAGGTTACACTTTCTGGTTTTCACATTCTGGGGAGACCTAAGTCAGAGCACTAAAAATCCCCCCATGCTGATGGAGACAAACTTCCTCCAAAAACGAAACACTCTTCTCCCACCAAATTGGATTTGGTTATGCTGACTAATAGTGACCCAAATCATTTGCAACACAATGAAAGAAACCAACTACTTCGTCATGCCTTAAATTGAAAAATTTAGAGTTATCCAAAAAAATAATCCATGCACTTTTTTCATCTCGTAAACCCCATAAAGAAAATTGTCCAGGCCTTAAAAATAAATCACAACAACCAAACACCAATAAAACATAGAAGAGGAAGGCGGGACATGAGAAGATCTCTTGAGTTAATTCAACTATTTCCACGTGGGAGGCGAAAAAATAAAGGGCGGTGTCCGTGCATCTTTTTAGAGAGAGAGGGAAAAAGAGAGAGATAGGGAGAGAGAAAAGTGAACCGTGAATAGAAAATGGTAGGTTTTATGGAGAGGGAAACGAAAGGATGTGTGAATGTGTAGGCATATAGTGAATTAGTTTAAAGAGAATAGTAAAAGTTAAAATGTAAAGGTGGATGCCGCCTTCACTTTTAACCTTCATTCGAGGAAGGAGATGAAAGGACCGGAGAGAGAAATAATATCAACACTCAAAATGATCATGTTCATTATGCACAAAGTGTACTGGCATAATAAATCAAACATATATTATTTCTAGTAGTCAAGATATACCTACAAATATATAGTTCTACAATCCTAGTTGTCAAACTCCATCTTAGGTGGTGAAACAAACTTATATTTCACAAAAATCGATGATCTGATAAATCAAAAACATTTTCATACATAGGCATACACAATACACTTTAACGAAGGCTAATATTGATGCTCCTCCAAATGTACAATGATCTTATCACGAATTGACCACCTAAGTCACCTTCATAAATATACTTCACAATATAATTTTAAGATAACCATGAGAAATAAATGGCAAGTGCCTTTGAAAAGACAATCTAACTAAATAAGGAAATTATAAATTCAGAAATAATTAGTGGAACGCTTAGTCACATCTAAGAATAATATTGGTCATATGGATAATATTTTGTTCAATATTTGAACATAATTATCTCACTACATATAGTGAAGAACTAAAAGTCTCACCTACTAAGAGAATCAATAATCTTGTTATGTTAGATGAACTTGTGTGTTCACAACAAAATGAAAGCCTAAAGTAATTTAACCCATTTTTGATGAATTTTCTTATAACTTGTACACACTAAAACATACAACATAATGATTTATATATAGGTAACATAATGATATTTATAGAGGATGATCTCCCATTGTATAAACAAAACCAAAAAATATATAAGCCTGAAGTCTAACGTATAACTCAAACTTGTTTGTGTTCCAACAACGTCGATAATCAACGACTTTCCCAATTAAGAAATAATTAGGTCATCTTTCTCGACTACGAATGACACAATTTCTAACATTTTGAATCATCAAAATCTACCTTGAAGATCTTGTCAAAACTAGGCAAAGCAAGTTTAAATAGTGAAGTCAATTACTCTATGAGTATAGAAAAATTCTTTTTTATCTTGCTAGTCTTATTAAATTTTATTGGAACAAGGATTTAATAAGAGGATTTGCAATAGCCAAATACTAATGTTTTAATGAACTAGAGAAACATAATAAGGTCGTGAAAGATACTTACATTATATAAAGAGAGAAGAATAAGACAATAATAATAACCTAAACTTTAGCAGTATCAACGTGTATCCCATCGATAAAATAACACAAACTAGGAAGATGACCTCTGAAACGAAAAAAGTTACAGCGATTATGGTTAATAAACATGGAGTGGTACTGATGAAAACCTTGGATAAATGACAACCCTCACTACAGTTGTTGTAGGCCTCTTTTTCTTTCGAATGAGTTTTAAGGATAACAAAAACCAATTTTCTTTTTATGATTTTTTTTCCAATTTTTAAACTGCACCAAGTTGTGAACCAATTTTAACTTAACCAAATTTTATCTTTATTAATCCTAAACATACATCTAGTTATTAAAGCAAGTAAAGTAAGGAAAATAATGCTCACAACGTTAGCTGTACGAAGAAACCACTAAGAAAAAAAATATCGGACGACCAAATCCAGAAAATCACTATGATGTGGAATTACAAGGAACAGACACACGTCTTACTCAACGACTCGATCCTCATGAGACTTGACGCTATTCTAATATCCGACCACTCCTCCACAATGCCCATGCAAATCCTTCCGTGATACATGTCCACAACAGTCGCCTCCACGAATGCCTCGGTGTCCACCAATGTAGCTTAGAAAGTCTACAGAATTGGAACACGAACTCATTCGCTTATTCTTCGCAAAACCCAACGATGTTCTTCAAAGTGTAGAACAAACTCCAATAAGGTGCAAACATAGATCACTATTGTAAATAATAATGAAAACTTGGATCTTTGAAACTCTAAGGATGTTTTTGTACTTAGAAAACCTTAGAAAACATGTGTAGAATACATTCTAGATGTATGATATTTTTCCAGATTGAACACTTACGAAATTCTGAGGAAAACACGCCTTAAATAATTTTCTTGAGGCGACGCATCGTTCGAACAACTTATCATGTCGCTCGAACGAGATATCCATGTCGTTCGAACGATAGTGTAATCTCTCTTGAACGACAGTTAATATCGTTTGAACCAAAAACAATAGAGTTTATGTTTTATACAACTCTAATCCATCCTTATCTCATAATAAAACGAAGTGTAATCCTTTTAAAACTCTTTAAAAATATTTTAAAACATTTCTTCAATAAAATCCCTTAACAATTTTAAAATAAATTTCTAATCCCTTTAAAATTACGCATTCATACTTGAGAGATCTCGAAATGAAATTTGATTTGAAGACAAAATATACACCATAAACTCGACATGATAAATCTGTGAAGATTTGCCACAACGTCTTCAATAAACTTCAATACGTCGTAGTCTGTGTGGGATCGTGACAATAAAAATACTACCTATGACTCAAACGTGTTTTGTTCCGGGAATAAGTCAAATAAACATACATCGGACTCAATTGAAAATTTGGTGCTTATAAATCTCCCCCTTTGAATATTCCAGGACAAAACCAACAGTGAAATGCCTAAGATGGGTCGTCAAGCAGTATGATGTCTAAATCCTACCGGATAAACTTAAAATCAAAAAAGTACAGGACAAGACTAGTAAATGATGGTCCGACAAGCATGAGCTGTTTGAATGTGATGTAGCTTTGAAATCTTGAATCTCTTTAAGCATACCTATACACATGAAATAGACAAATACCCGGTGAAGTATGGAGAAACAAATGATATAAAACATGTGAAAAAAATATGGATACCAATTTGTGCAAACTAATTAATACCGATATATAAGCATGAAATCATATGATATCAATTTGTAATGCAACAAAATCTATGTTCTCAACAAACAAAATCTCCCCCACATCACATACATCTCTCCCCCTTTTTGTCTTAAATGGACAATCCGGTGAAAAGATAAACATATCTAGCATGAGATAATAAATGAGGCGTATCTAGATAAACATGAAAGAACCAGCTAATAATGATCAAAAGATGTCAAATCCGTAGCTAGCAAATACTAAGCACATGTGAGAAATCAACACAATCAGTAATGATGTGATTAAACCAACACAATACAGCATAATAACATAATCAATGAGAACTGCATACTGACCAAACATACCCAACAGTACTAAAAGAAATGACCATATGAACCAGGGTACTGAAACAGCAGAAACTAAAGAAAAAAATCTCCAGACTGTCGCTTGAACGATACATCCTTATCGTTCAAACGACATAGGCGTGTTGCTTGAAGGCTTTGTGCGACATCTATATCTCGTTCAAACGAGAAAAATAAAAAACTCAGGTCCAATTCTAAATATCATGAAGTTTCGTCTAGTAAAGAAATTTCCTGAAAAAGTTAACTGGAAAGAGAAGAAACTGCAAAATAGTAGAAAAACAGAAAACAAAATAAATAAAACAAAGTGATTTACATGCTAACATAACACTGATGCGCTCAAACATGAACGTGGAATGTATAGGTGTGAACTACAACAAATGAATCATAATTCTAACACATCGAAACGATTAAGAAGCTCTAATTGATAGCAATAAATCATCAAACTTTATTTTAGCCTTATGTGACATTTAAAGTGTGAGTTAAATGAACTAAACAATCAAACATGCACACAAATCTGGAATTTTGACGATCCTACAAATAATAACGTAATGATACGATTTTTCAATGTTAGGATTCGTGGTGCAAACTCATTTAAATTTTCCCCAACCAAACCCCCTCATAAATATATTTACTTTTTAAGATCTTTGGAGGTCTCTAATTTTCTCAACTTAGAGAAATCCTATTGGCTCTATTTTTGGCATTTGTTTCTTTGTATTACCTTGATTTTCTTTTGGGCTTTTTTAAATGGTAACTTTCACGACGAGTCAATTTTACACTCTCGTATCCCTTTTTTATGAACACTCATTATTTTTTTAATTTAATCCTAATGGTAAACAGTTCTTAAATGAACACCTCCTCCTAAATCTATTTATGCATAGATGACAAGATTGATATAAGAACGCCTCACCAAACTAAAATATGCATGAGATGTCAAACATTCATATTAACTTATGCATGTGTAAAAATATGGCATATATACAAAGTCAAATCAAAATGCATATCAACTTCGAAACAATCCCATTATACAATGGTTAAGATCATTTTAAGCATCAATAATTATGACTAAATGTCCTAGCCACATGGATAATGAAAGGATGGGAGTCCAAGCACACCAATATGCCACATTAAATATGTAACCTAAAAAATAATAACAAATCGAAAATCTTTTTGGTTTTTCAATATATATTAACTCAAATAAAAGCAAAATATTTTTGTATTTTCTCAAAAAAAATCTCAAAAATAAAATCTTTTTGTATTTTTTTAAATAAATGAAAAATATAATAAAGAATATACACAAGTCATTACACTAGCAAGATATAAATCAAGATGCAAAGACTAGCATATGATAAACATGGCAACACCGTCATCCTTTTTATCTAGCATGGGAAGAATTAAGTGCAACCAAATGAGAACCATGAAGTTTAAGTCCTAAAGCTTCTAAGTCTAATTTCCTAACCCAAGTAGGTATGAAATTATCCATGGGGGTTTGGGAACTTAAACGACTTTATTCCTTAACTTCCTAGGATAATTTCTAAGGTCATAGCAAAAACGTCTAAGGTGACCTTTCCTACCACAATGTGCGCAAATGTAAAGATGGCAGGAATGATTACCAAAATGTCGACCTCTCCTCACGTTCCTAGTTGGCTCCCTCACACGGTTGGTATTGGCTTTGGGAATGGGAATAACTCTATCATCGTAGCATGTACCACACCTATCACTTTTGACTTGGACTGTGCCTAATATCCTATCCAACTTTTTTACCTAGCTTCCAAGTCAAACTTAACCTTATTCGAGTCTTTAAACTTAACTCACAAATCCTAGACTCTAGCATACGTCTAGACTCCTCAAACTCTAACACCTACTTTTTCAACTCCTCCATCAAACCACAAAGGCTAGATCTATTTTTCTCAACGTACTCTAGCTTCTCCCTAAGTATCTTCTCTCATTCCTTAAGATCCTCAATTAACACATCATTATATTCTATGACACGCTCATTTAACCTAGCTTGTAATTTAGAATTTGACTTTTTCACCTTTACCGTCTCGGCATACAACTCATTAAAGGCAACTTGCAACTCTTTCCCATCAACCTCCTCTTCCTCACTCGCTTTACCCTCACTCACTTGGGGGGATTCCATGGCCTCGGAAGTGTCATGCACATGAGAATCTTCATGGGAAGATTTATCGCCGTCGCTCATATGACATGCTAAGAAAGAAACAAACTTTCTCTCGTCGAGGTACCTCTCTCCCTCTTCTGGATCACTATCACTTAAGGAGGAACTATAAGCTATCAGTTTTTTGCTCTCTTTCTTAAGTCTAGTGGTACACTCGGCAACTTTGTGACCATACCCCTCACACCCAAAATACCTATCCGACTCAAGCCTATTAAATTTCTCACTCATATCCTTTGGGGTGGAATCTATCTTGTTGTTCTTGAATTTCTCAATCCTTTTGGCATATTTAGATTGCTTTTGAAATTTAAGAAACTTTTTGAACTTTTTTTCCAACAAAGTGACATCCTCAAAATCGAAATCGGAATCGTCATCCGAAATTTTAGTCTCCTCTTTTCAGGATTTCAAAGCAATGCCCTTTTCTTTCTTTGGCACTTGCTTGGAGGTAAACATATCGAGTTCATAGGTTTGCAGATCACCTACAATATTTTCAAGTTTCGTCGATTCAAGCATACCTAAGGAGTTTAAAATGGTCACTTTCGCATCAAACCTATTCGATAATGATCTCAAAAAAAAATTATCACATGGTTGTCGGGTATCTTCTCTCCTCAGTTAAACGACGAGTTGCCAATGTTGGACAACCTAGCATAAAAATCATTAAACGACTCACTTTCTAACAACTTAATCGTCTCAAACTATGTAGTGAGGTTTTGTAACTTAGACGCCCTAACCGGGCTAGTTCCCTCGTGAGTAAGTGTATCCCAAGCCTCTTTTGAAGTTTCAAGAGTCATGATTCTATTATACTCTTCAGGTGTGACATGTGAGGAAATAACATGCAAACCCTTAGAGTTGTAAAGTGAAAGTCTATGTTTGGCTTCGATCCATGACTCAACGGATTTTAGTGTAGTGGCCTCACCCTCTCGTGTAACAAGCGGAGTCCAACCCTTTTCTACCGCTAACCACACACGCTCATCAATTGATTTTAAAGAACTTCTCATTCGCATTTTCCAATATGCATAATTTGTTCCATAAAAAATAGGAGTACGAAAACTTTCAAAACCTCCAAAATTCATCCTTAAAAACTCAAGGGATCAACACACGCAAAAATATGTTTCTAGCTCTAATACCAATTTGTAGGCCCTTTTTTTTTTCTTTCGAATGAGTTTTAAGCATGACAAAAACTAACTTTCTTTTTTTTTAAAGTGTTTTCCAATTTTTAAACCACACCAAGTTGTGAACCAATTTTAACTTTACCAAATTTTATCTTGATTAATCCTAAACATACATCTAGTGATTAAAGCAAGTAAAGTAAGGAAAATAATGCCCACAACGCCGAATGTATGAGGAAATCACTAAGGAAAAAAATCTCAAACGGCCCAATCCATACAATCACTATGATATGGAATTCTAAGGAACAGACACGAGTCTTACTCAACGACTCGATCCCCACGAGACTTGACGCTCTTTTGATCTTCAACCACTTGTTCACAATGCTCATGCGAATCCTTCCGTGATAACTGTCGACAACAGTTGCCTCTACGAATGCCTCGGTGTCCATCAAAATAGCTTGAAAATTATACGGAATCGAAACACGAACTCCTTCACTTTTTCTCCGCAAAACCCAACGATGTTCTTCAAAGTGTAGAACAAACTCCAACAAGGTGCAAACATAGATCACTATTGCATATGAGAATGAAAACTCGGATCTTTGAAACTCTAAAGATGCTTTTATACTTAGAAAACCTTAGAAAACATGTGCAGAATACATTCTGGATGTATACTGTTTTTCCAGATTGCACACTTACGAAATTTTGAGGAAAACACACCTTAAGTAATTTCGTGAGGCGGCGCATCGTTCGAAAGACTTAGCATGTCGCTCGAACGAGCTATCCATGTCGTTCAAACGATAGTGGAATATCGCTTGAACGACAGTAAATGTCGTTTGAACCAGAAACAGTAAAGTTTGTGTTTTATACAACTTTAATCCATCCTTATCTTAGAATAAAATGAAGTGTAATGCTTTTAAAACTCTTTAAAAACATTTTAAAATTTTTCTTTAATAAAATAACATCCTTAAATAATTTTAAAATAAATTCTGAGTCCCATTAAAGTTACGCATTCATACGTGAGTGATCTCAGAATGCAATTTGATTTGAAGACGAAATATGCACCATAAAACCAGCATGATAAATCTTTGAAGTTTTGTTGTAACGTCTTCAATAAACTTTAATACGCCATAGTCTATGTGGGATCATGATAATAAAAATACTACCTATGACTCAAACTTTTTTGTTTCGAAAATAAGTCAAATAAACATACATCGAACTCAATTAGAAATTTTGTCCTTACAGTTGTATTTTAAAATATAATCACATTAGACTGGAACAGATTGATGATAAACAGTTGGAGCACCCTATTGATCAAATGCGCAAAGATGCTAGGGAAATAATAGATCTAAAATGTCATCATAATTCATTCAAGTAAGTCATATTTAGTCTTAAAGGCGATCTATTACACATCGCCTTAGTTAATACAAATATGATAATAGGCACTCATAAGATCAATATAGGAGAATGCAATGAGGCTAATACTTTTATAATCCATGCACATGTAGAACCACGGGAGAGGGAACCACTCATTAAGTCATTTAGGTTGAATATTTTCTTAATTTAATAAGTATTCCACTTGTTCCTAAAGAATATCATGCTCTTTTGGACACCTCAAATAGCATTGATAATTGAGTAAAGAAACTTTGATGAACAAATAAATGTTATGTTCAATGTCTCGCATCAGTGGAACCTATACAAGATTATATGGTAGCAAAACGCTAGAAAAATGGGAAAATTACTAGCAAGTCTCATTCACTTGATCAATGAAATAAGATAATCTTTGACTGAGTAAATGGTATTAAATGTCCTATTTTACTAACTCGAAACATTAAAATGACAACTACACTCTCAAAATATCTTTGACAGCGGTTCGTTAGTTTTTTATAAAAAAAAACATCAAATCTTTAGAAGGCCATAACTTCAAATATACAAATCTAAAATTCACAAAATTTATATATTTGGAATCTACTCATAAATATCTATCAAACAACACCCATATTCGATATTTTTTGACAAAAAATCGAAATAAATTAATTTACTGTTTCTATAAAACTTGCATTTTTTCGGCAAAAACTCCATTTTTTTCGAGCGAGAAGTCTTATTCTTCAGCTCGACGATAGTGCAGCTGGCGCGGACAAAAAAAACAAAGAAAGAAACGAGGAGAAAGGAACACTCTATCGAGAATTTTGGCGGCCTCCGATGAGATTTTTCGGTGGGTTGTTTCTGACGAGTTTCCGTTGGGGTGGGGGAGGGGGTGGATGTGAAAGTGGGGCTGCTAGAGAGAGAAACAGTATGTGATTATGTGTTTATTTTTACGGAGAGAAAGTAAGTGGGTTTATAAAGGGTACATATGATAGGGATGACCATAGGCCCGAGGCCCACCAAGGTGACCCGAGAAAAAATTGGGCTTGGGTAAGGTAAATATGCCCGCGAACTGGGCTTGGCAAAATTTTATAGCCCGATTTTTTCCTGGGGGCTTGGGCATATATTCTTAGGCCCGCTTGAGCCTAGCCCAACCCGAAGCCCAAGATTTATGTGTGTATATATATATATATATATATATATGTGTGTGTATGTATGTACATTATTAGTTTAGTTTTTATTCCTTTTTGGTTAAAAGTTACAAAAAAGAATATAAATGGAGAATATATAGAAACATCAATTTTAGGTTTTATTTACTCTTAGTCTTAAGAGTACATTCTAAAATAAATTTGCTAAACAATAAAATAGGTCATAAATTTGCTAAATAATAAAATTTAAGCAAAAACAATTTGTGTCCGGGCTTGGGTAAGAAGCTTCCAAACATGGCCGAACTTGGGATTATATAAAGAGGACCGAATCGGGCTTGGGATAGCTCAAATATTTACAAGCCGAACCGAGCCCAACTAGGCCCATCCAAGCCCTAATATGTGAGGATACATTTGTCTAAATATATGTAGTCTATAATGAAAAATGACATGGTGCATTGAAAAAAAGTCAATGGGATGTGATGCATCTTTGACCCAATAAATGAGAGCAGTCTTAAATTATCCCTAGAAAAATTCATCTCATAAAAAAAACGTGCAGGGTGTATCAAAGGTGTTCAAGGAAATTTTGGTAACCACAAGAACAAAAAATTTGGCACCAAGGGAATATAATGGAAGCATAAGGAAGAAAATAATGGGAGGAATTTAAATAAATTTCAGGAGGAAAATGAAATGTCACGCCTGATAATTTGTGTAACATGTGAATACAAGTGAAAAGTAATTATATACAATGGAACAAGCAGAATCTTTTTTCGAACAGTCGTGCCCACTCGCATTTTATTACAACATTTCATAACTTGTCTCAAATTATATAATAGAGGGGAAGCATAAATATAATTTATAAAATTTGATATATAATAGTAAAGGATTCCATAAGGGGGCGCTTCTTTTTCTTAACTCCTCCCGTAACTAAGTAATCGATAGTAATGGTCCCTGCTCAAATAGACCTAGGTCCACATATTTAGGGGGTATTTCATCTTCTAGCACAATTTCCATTATAAGGGGAAAGAATCCGCAAAACATTACCATGTAAATAATTATATAACTATAATGACAGGGTTTTAGGTGCAAGAAGTAGCGGTGTTAAAGGATAGTAGATGTGGTAGTAAAATTGTTATAATAACTGAGATGTCAAGTAAATGTTCACGTAAGGTATGGTAAGTAAAAGTATAGCAGGTTGATATAAGAGGGATATGAACAAGGTGTAATGTATAAATTTCTATAGTCGGATATCATAGGATATTGGGTTATTTAAAGATAAGTTGTTGCATTAATTATAAATGATCAATCCCAACTATAGGGAGATAAGGTAACATAACCGTTAAGCAGTTCTCATAAGAGACACACCAATGTGATAAAAAACTAAACACTCAATACCCTGAGTCCTAAGGACAAATAGATTTCACGTGGTCTTCCCTATGTGAATATAGTACGTCCATTACCTAGATATAATTTATGTAAAAGAATCATATGAATTAATTTGGGTGGGAAGCATCAGTATAGAGTTCGGTAGAGAAACTAATATGTTTATAAGCTCCAAAAGAGTTAGTATTTGAAAATGAGGTTTCGGGCTATCCCACGATGATATAAAGCATTAAGATTGTAAATGTGATATTGCGAAGATAATATTGAAATAAAATCACCTACTTTTACTAGTTGTTATGATTACGTGATGTTCGTGCGTTTGACTTGAAACTGGGGTGTCCAAACTTCACAAAATTTAAACTCTCGAGTTTGAAGTGTTTGAGGTACTGAATTGTGCTACTGTTCAAGGCATTTTATAGGGTTCACTAAGGGACAACAATTGGCGAAGATGGGAGGTGGATTTGAGCTGCAAATAGGCGAAATTCATATAGGGAGAGTATGTAACGATGTGAATACATGTGATCAATATTCTTACACGGAAATCAGACGGTCCAAAATAGTTGGGCTATAAACTGAAATAAGGTAAATTTGAGTTTTGTCCTTGGATGGGTTTAGAGTTTAAAAAAATGTCATATACTTCATAAATTTGTAAAATTAAGAGGGTTACGTGCAATTTTACCCAACTTTAAGGCTTCTGAGTTGATGAATTCTTGAAATATGAGAAATTTGAATAGGTGTTATGAACAATTTCATTTTACAATGTGTCATTAAGGTTTAATTAGGGCTTCTTCTGAAGTTTAGGAGCAATTTTGAAATTTTAATAACTTTAAGAGATTGTATAAGATTCCTGACTTTTACAAGGTTCAATCATGGTTATGAGTTTTAGGGTTATTACTGCATGTTTCAAAGTTCCAATATATTGATACAAGAATAGGTTTTTCTGGATAGTTGGTAGTTATGCGTGAGAGTTTTTATATAGTTTATGGTTTATGGTAGATGAAATATTACATTCTACCTACCTAGAAAGAATTTTGCCATTAAAATTAGCTTCGAATAGATCTGGGCGGGTTCTCCTCATGATCTCTTTTGATTCCCATGTTTCTTCTTCCTCTCCATGGTATTGGAAAATAATTTTCACAAGAGGAATGATTTTATGGAAAAGAACTCAGTTTTAACGGTCGTGGTTCCTCGTAGGTATCTTCTGATAAAAGTGATCAGGGGCTTTACAAGTGATAATTTTTTGGGGTCAGGCTACTATATATGTAAATGGGACACGTAATATATGTCATCTATGTTGAATAGCTCAGGAGGTAGGCATCCGCTTGGGGATGACATGTGGTTCTTAGGTGTAGCTTAATCCCCATTAAGGCTTGTAAAGCTTTCTAGAATCTTCCTACAAATTAGGGCTCACAGTATGATACAATGAAGAAACGTACCCAATGGAGTTTGATAATCTCATGAAAATAGAGTTTGTTAAGTGTTAATAGAGACTCGGTAGTCCTGACTGATAAAAAATGACATGAGTTAGTGATTATATCTAAAATTACCCAAATTAAGTTACAACCTTAGTGTTTCATTAGCAATTCACTAATAAAATGCATCGTGATATAATCCCACTTCCACTTAGGAACGGGAAGAGGTTGTAGTATCATCTGGGGGGTTGGTGTTCACTTTGTCAAGCATCATGCCCTAAGTTTTGTGACATATCATCTCATTCATTTCGATCAATATTGCCTCTTGAGACCGTGGTATATTTTGTTACTCCTCGGATGGAATATAAATTTAGAGTGACTTCTTCCAGAAGTTCTCTTATTAGAGAAGGGTTTGAAGGCACACAAAGCCATCCTTTGATTCGTAGTCCATTGATCCTATCATAGGACTAATCTTCCATGTCTCGTGCCTCTAGATGATGTTGTCGTGTCACCAATGAGACATCGTCTTGTTGTTGTTCTATAACCATCCTTTGAACTATTGGGTATTTTATGATATTTCAAAGCGTGAGAATAGTTGCTGAAAATTATCCTTGTATATTATATTCCCCCAACGTGATTCCATAATGGTGTACAGAAATTGTGAGATGAATTTTTAATATTTTAAAAATTCTATCTAGCATTATTAATGAAGATTATGGTTCTTTTAGGTAAAAATATATATGAGACTCTAATGGTCAAGTAATGCTTGAAACCCCTCCCCATACAAATAACATATCCAAATGACTGCGGCGATTTCTTTATAATGTACTGGATAATTACATTCATTTGTTTTGAGTTTAAAAAATCCATATTCTATCACCTTTCCTAATTTCATAAGTAAAAATCCCAATCCCGGTAATTAAGCATCATTATATACATTGTATTTTAGCATATACATCGTATCCTATATTGTTGGAGGGAATGGTAAGTACTAGCGTCGTAGTTAGCTTCTCTTTCAAGTTGTTAAATGACTGTTCACACTTTTCATTCAATTTAAATTGTGATTCCTTTTGAGTTAATTGCATGTATATAGATCGTTGAGAATCCTTCTACAAACCTTAGCTAATAATCCTATAATACCAAGAAACTTTGAATCTTAGTAACATTCGTAGGTTGTTAGGTATACTCTTATCTCTACTTGGGAAATAACATGACATAGAAATTTTACTTATTAAATAAGAAAATCGCATTTACTCCTCTTTGTGAAAAGATGATGATCACGTAAGGTTTTTAGTACAAAGTGTAAAGCACTCTTGTGTTTGGGAGTATGTTAAAATGTCTTGATGAATATGATAATGAATTGGTCCAAAAAGACTAAAAGCACTCGGTGCATTAATATATATAAATGCGACAACAGTGTTGGTTAGTCCAAAAGACATGATCAAAAATTCAAAATGATCGTATGAGGTTCAGAATAGGGTTTTTGGTATGTCTTCCTTCTTGACTCATATATGGTGATAACCAGGTTGTGGGTCAATTTTTTTATAATATCTTTGATCCACATAACTGGTCGAGAAGATATCCAATTCTACGACCAATTCTAGGTAACAGATATTTTTTCTTAATACTCATTTGGTTTTGTCTTTGGTAGTCAATATATAGGCAAAATATTCCATCCTTCTTATTAGGAATAATACAAAGTGCTCGTGAAGTACTTAGTTGGATAAATTCTTTTTCTAGCAATTTATTGAGTTGGATTCATATTTCTTGTAATTTTAGTAGAGTCATACTATAAGGTTGTATATACGAAGGTTTCGAGTTAAAGATCTATAAAAAAAATTATATCTCTATTGGTGGGGGGTAGACCATGTAATTTTATAGGGAAAATGTCTATATAGTCATCTAAAATAGGGGTGATGGAAATAATCTTTCCTATAATTTGGTAAACATCGTGGGTTGATAAGATTCTCCTATGAAGTATAATACTTCTCTTCCTAGAATTCGAAAAGTAACGCTTCTCCAATGGAAATCGATATGGGAAAATCCTGACGAAAGAATATCCATCTCAATGACGACGTCGAATCCTTGAATTTTTAAAACCACTAAATCCATGGTGAGGGTTCATGTCCCTATTTACAATAGCGGATCCAAAATTTTCATTTTTTTTGGGGGGGGGGGGGGGGGGCAAAGCATTAAGTAAACAAAATATAAATATGAATATGTAAAGAAAATGAATAAATAATCCCAAACATTCATTATGTAAATCTTTGTTAACATAAACATGGTTCACATGGATAACTAAAAAAATATCCCAAATTACATAGGAATTTTTGGCATCGCAAATTATGGCCGACGTTCCTTCATTCCATAAAAGTCATCAATAATATCAACGTCAAAATCTCGAGCAGTTTGTTTCTCGATATAT
The DNA here is from genome assembly GCA_949130495.1 of Sambucus nigra. Taxonomy (NCBI): domain Eukaryota; kingdom Viridiplantae; phylum Streptophyta; class Magnoliopsida; order Dipsacales; family Adoxaceae; genus Sambucus; species Sambucus nigra. Next base: position 560,042,288 of record OX422210.1, on the reverse strand, counting down.
GTAATCAAATAATTTGCAAGAAAGTCATCCTCCATCTTGTTCCGTAGCTTAGTCTTAATAAGACTTATGGCCGGAAATACACATTTTATTGTTGCCATTGAAATAGGGAGAGTTAACACTAAGCGAATTAATCTATCAATAAGGGAATAGATTGTTGATTTTCTTGTCTTGGCCAAAACATGGCGCAACTCAAAAATTATAGACACATTTTTGCAGCTCAATATTTCCACGAATGTCAAGCTTATAATGCTCCAACTTAGACCTCAAACACAAATTATCCTGTTCATCGACATCATTATGATAAAATTTCCTTGCAGGTTTGCAAACATCATTAATGTTGAACGAATTATAAGAATCATAAGAGTCAAAGTGTTGTGCTAAAAATAAGCAACTCCATCACATCCTCTTTAAATTTGTGATTCAATTCTTGCATTTTAAAGTCTATTGCAACACTAAACACTTCAAATCAAATATGATGATCAATTATAATATCCCTTTCTCGAGATCTACCCTGACCACCACTATAATTTCTTTAATGGAAAGATTTTTCACAATTTCTTCTGCTTAAGAAATGTTCAATTGATTATTTTGTTTGCAAGAGGAACCAACTGCATTGACAATGACAGATGTATAGCATTTTGAGAAATATAGATATATCATTTTGAGGAGCTCTATCCAAGACCATTGCAGCAATCTCCTCACTATAAGATGCAAAAGTTTTAATAATTCAATATGATGAGAATTAGAAGTTTTTGGGCTGTTTTTTTGTACTTTTAGGATTTTATAGTACTTTTGTTATTTTTTTTAGTTTCTTTATTTGGTTGTGTTTTCTTTTAGTAATTGTTTGCTTGGAATTTAGGGAAGGAAGTAATAATGGCTATTAAGGGCATATTTGTAATTAGAGTCATATATTGGAGCCTAAGATACTTCCTAGACCTGGCAAAATGAGGCACGACGCGATAACACGACACGACACGACACGACACGACACGAAATTATAAGTTAATGGGTTTAGTCTTATCGGGTTTGGGTCATTAACGGGTCAACACGGTAGAACCGTTATCATAACGGGTCGTGTTTGGGTTTGTACTCTTACACGATTAAACCCGTTTATACCCATTATCACCCGTTAGTGGTACCGAGTTTTATTGGATCGTGTGACCCGAACCAATATTACACGGGTACTAACGGGTATTAACGGGTGCTAACGGGTATTAACGGGTATTAATGGGTACTAACGGGTAATAACGTGTCACCCAACCCGTTACCCGTTTAGACCCGTTAATATTAACGGGTGTTAACGGTTCGGGTCGTGTACCCGTTAATATTAACGGGTCGTGTTTGGGTATTGTAATTTGACCCGTTAGTCTTAACGGGTCGTGTACGGGTTAAGGGTGTTTTCACACGTTAACCCGTTAACACGACCCGTTAACCCGTTAACACGACCCGTTGACAGCTCTAATACTTCCCCGGTTAAATACCCCATTCAATATCATTTGTACTCATTCTTCAATTCTTAAAATATAAGAAATCTCTTGTTTATCTCTCTAGAAATTATATTGTCGTGATTTTTAGGTCATTGACGTGTAGTTCACATTAATTGGTATCAGATCTGATGTTTCTCCAAACATCGGTGTATTCGTGTGTTAGTTTGTATCGGTGAGTGGAGATTATCAAATTTTGCATTACATTCTCAATGGCTCCGAAGAAGACGATCCGAATTCAAGATGAGATTAATCAAGAGTTAAAAAAAACCTATCAAGAATTGAAGGAGTTCAATCAAGAATTGAAATAACAAATGGAAACCCTCATCCAAATTCTTTCCAAATTCCAAATCCCTAACCCCCATTCTCCCCATTGCCCCTCCCCCGCCTCACACCCTAGTCGGCCACCCCCACCCAACCCATCCCGGTCACTATCAGAGGCAGGTCGACCCGGGACAGCCCCCAAAACCACCCCTAGGGCTGGCCGACCTGCTCGCCACCCAACCCCAACCACCCCGCCCTGCCTCTGACACCAACCCTTGGCCCACGATCATCGAAACCCTCCCCAAATCCACTCAGCCTCACCCCAAATACTGGTCGGCCTACTCTAAGCCCTCACCCGCACCACTACGATCCCCCAAACCCCCGTCGACCAAACCAAATCCACCCTAGCCCCCCCCCCCCCCCCTGTTGAACCCCAAAACAACCCAGAAAACCTAGGGTTCTCACCTATTTTTGCTTGCCACCCACTTGGGTTGTCCTATCTCAACCCAAACCCACTTTGGTGCTCCGAAACGATGATTTTTTATCCGTGAGGAGACTACTAAGGCTGTTTTGGTGAAGAAAAGAAGGAATAAAAAGAAAATTATGGGATGCATCCTTCCTCATTTTTCATAACTAAATTTTTGGCCCCCAGAAGTTTTGACACAATTTTGGAATTTCACACGAGCCCCTAAGTTTTTCAAGCTTGAGGACGAGCTTTTTCGAAGGCGGGGAGAATGATGATAATTAGAAGTTTTTGGGCCATTTTTAGTATTTTTAGGATTTTATAGTACTTTTGTTATTTTTTTAGTTTCTTTATTTGGTTGTGTTTTCTTTTAGTAATTGTTTGCTTGGTATTTAGGGAAGGGAGTAATAATGGCTATTAAGGGCATATTTGTAATTAGAGTCATAGCTTGGAGCCTAAGTTACTTCCCCCTTTAAATATCCCATGTAATCTCATTTGTACTCATTCTTCAATTCTTAAAATATAAGAAATCTCCTGTTTATCCCTCTAGAAATCATATTATCTTGATATTTAGGTCATTGGTGTGTAGTTCACATCACAATAAAATTTCTGCAATTTATCGACTCTAACGGTTCATCGTGATGTCTAAAAGAACAAGCTTGAAAAGTGAGATATTTAATCGAATATATTGAAGTCTTCAATCTCAATCTATTATTTTTCACAACTTCAGAAGATTGTCTTTGAACAATCTTCTCAATAAGTTACGATTGGTTAATGAGATCATGACTACACTTCACAACAATCTCATGGAAAGAATTTGGATCTTTACCAACATGATTTAAAAGACCGCAAATGACACCACAATTAACTTTATTCCATGAACGAAATCCCTCCACCATGAATGCACTAGACCTAGGGCGACCCGATGGTGTGGTAAAAAGAAAGAAAGGAAGATAATAAATCCATCAGTAGATGGAGAATATTCCAACCAATTTGGAAACATCTTGAACCAAGAAGTTTGAAACCGGTGAGGATATTTATCTTCATTAAATGGGTATTGTGAAAGAAGATGTTGCTATGGACCATCTTTAATGTAAGCTAATCGGAGTTCATCGCGTTGATTATAAGGATACTGCCATATCTGTTGGTGTAATCCCGGATCACGATCAAAAGAATTTGGATCTTTTTTCAGTCGAGCTGATTTTAAAAACCTTTGAAGGTCGATGTTAAATTTCAACATTGTAGAAATCGGTGGAAAAGCATCTAAACTTTCAACAACACTTCTCTAGAAAAATGCATCAATAGTCATTCTATTGACCATGGCTGTAAAAAAATTTAAGACATAAAGAACAACATTTTAATTACTTTAAGCAAATTAACAAGCCTATTATCTTAAATCTAAATGAAGGGAAGAACATAAATTACAGAAATGATACATTATAGTGACAAAAATGAAATTACAGTAAGATAAATTAACAAGCCTCTTATCTTAATCTTAAATAATAGTTACATAAATGATAAATTACAATTAAAGGAATTATCAGGCCTATTATTTTAATCTTAAATTAGAGTTACATAAATTAAAGAAATGATAAATTACAGATATCTTAATCCTAAATTAATTATTCATAATGAACATAAATTACAGTTTTACAAAATGATACTTAATAATACTATATTCAAAATATTTAATGATATCCTCCTCATCTTGCAAATCTTAAAAAATAAACAACATTTATTAAAAAAAATTGAATAATGTGAAACAAACAAAGAAAGAATCAATGACTTTGGTTGGATCTAAGGGGGTAAAAAATTCTGATTCCGATGATGACCGAGTGGGTATGTCTACGGTTTATTTCTTCAGATTATATGGAGCAGTCATTTGGATTTGGGAGTTTTGGGTTTGTCCGTTATTTTCTATTTGGTTCCTTGGATAGTAAAACTTAGGAAAAAGTACAGTCTCTTTTTGTCTTTTGTTCTATTATAACCTAACTCTTGAAAATGTCATTTTTATCTTGTTGTGTTGTGTTATGGGTTTAAACTCATACGTGTATTTTGTTTTAAAATAAAGTCAACTTGAGGGGAACCATTTCATATAAAATAAGATATAATACATATAAAAGTATTGTTGTTATATAGAATTTCAAAAAATTTGTAGGGGCCCGCTACTGCCTATTTACATTATTCATTTCCTACCGACCTTGTGGTAACTAATGGTGTTGCCCATTGGTAATTTTATTGATAAGGTGTAATTAAGGGGAGGTGGAGACTTTCAGATAAGTTACAAAATCTTTACGATGAAGGAATGCGTAGATCCTGAGTAAAAAAATACATGAGTCGAATAGTTGAGAAAAAGTATATGACATTATGCCACATCAATAATATTGGTCCGCCCGGGGTATATGAGCAAAGGTTAGGCCCTTTCTTTTACTTCCTGCCCCAAGTCCATTTCCACATGAGTATTATGGGAATAATCGGATGTTAGGTTTCTCATTAGGTGTTGGTAAGGGGTTTAAGGAAGTTGGTTGGTTTAGCCGGGTAATGAGGTGGAGGTGGTAGGTTATTGGTGGGTAGACAATGAAGTTTTTATGCATAGGGGTCTGATGTGGCCAGGTTCGTTATACTCGTAACTTTCTATGATGGGTTTGAAGTTGTTATCACTATGTACAATCTAATTGGAAATTTTTATGAAAGGTGAGCGATGGTTCTAAATTTTCTAATTTTAATTTTTTTCAAATTAAATTTTCTTTTAAACAAAATTAATTCAAGTTCAAATTTATACAAACCAAATCTAAACATGAATTTTCCAAATTTACATTTTTTTAAACTAAAACTACCCAAATAAATTAAGCACCAATTAAACCATTTTATGGTTAAACCAATTTAAATTTTTAACCTAACCATGCATCTAGGTGAATTTTAACATAAAATAAATAACCACAACGCCATGGTATACGAGAAAAACTCACAACAGAAAAAACCTCGGACAACCCAGCCATAAGTCCACAAAATACGGAATTACAAAAGGACATGACAGAATACTTACACAACAACTCGACGCCCTCGCAAGCCTTGACGTTCTTCATTCCTTAACCTCTTCCTAGTGATAATGCAGGAGTCCACCTACATCTCGGAGTACATCGATGGGGTATAGCAACCGTCATGGATACTGAGTCCACCGTATGTACACCAACGAACAAGGAATCCTCCACAAGAAACAATCTCAATGATGTATAGAATGGTAAACTCGGTGCCAAAAATTGATCTCAAACACATATCATGTAGAAACTTGGATCAACATAATTGGGTGTAAATTTTGATTGGAGTTTTAAAAAAGTTAATAAAAAAATAATTAATAAACATGGATGAACTTCTTAGAGAGAATTTTTTCTCTAAAGTCTTGAAAAGTTAACATGGAAAAACTAATCTCCCTCACTATAAAAGTAATAGAAAAAGTAGTGGAAAGTTGAAGAAAAACTTCCAAGATAAAACTATAATTTTTTTAAAAACTGCTCCGATCGTTCAAACGAAAAGAAATCTTGTTCAAATGACATAACCATCTCGTTCGAACAAGATTAGAACGAAACTTCTAATGAGAAGTCAACACAAACCAAAAAAGACTTCGTTAGAAGTTCGTTCGAACGAACACCAAATCTCGCTCAAACGACCTGGAAAAGTCACTCTAATGACCAGGGAAAAATAAAAATATTTTTCTTGAAAAAATATAATTTTATTTTAAAATAGCTTAACAAAAATTTTAACACCCAATAATAAATTTTCGAGGCTCAACATAAAATATACATTCATACCCTATAGATCCTTGGAATGTTGATGATGAAGACGAGTCACGAAACACGACATAAGATGTGATGTCTTCGACTTGGTCTCTACGTCTTTAACAAAAATGTCATAGGCTTGAAGGTCACAAATACAACTTCTATTCTATGACTCAAAGAGTTTTGTCTGAAATTAAGCCAACACATACAAGTTGACTCAATTGAAAATTTATCCTTACATTTTCCCTCCTTATATTTTAGATATAAATTAGATCTTAGGTTGGTTTTAGAATTTCGGACTACATAACTATTTTTCGAGGCTTAATTAAAGGTACGAGCACTTCCACCGAATGCTAGATTTCATTTGGTATTGGAGAAAACTTCAATTATATAGATATAGTCATGGAGTTGGAAAGGTATAATGGAAGTTTTAATAAAGGGATTTAATGCCCGCTAAAATGTTCTTGAATTTCTTGGCTTTGTTGTTAACGTATTCTTGTGCATATTAGGAAAGTTTCGTACAACGAGATTCGTACCGGGATACATTCAGCTGGATTTGTTGAATATTTGAGAAGTCAGCTATCATTTAGTCTCTCACAAATTCTGTGAAGTATTTCTTGAATAATATCTCCTCGAATTGCATCGAGGTAAATCTTTTTATGGCTTGACTACGGCATATTGACTGCCACCAAAGGTTTACTTCTCCATCGAAAAGATAAGTTGATAAGGTTACCTCAAGATCCGGTATTATGCATACTCTATCTAACACCTTTAATGTTTGGAGTAGTCATTTTTCTGCTTCATTAGAATTGGGTTTTTACATGAAAATCCGAGGGTGGTTGTCGTAGAAACTACTTCAGTGCATTCATCCATCGTATTTCATCGGCAATCTCAGTGGTCACTGGTGTAAGGGCTGTAAATTTTATTATAGTCGGGTTGGTTTGGTCAACTCTTGTAAACAACATAGAATTCTTTCGATATGGTTTGCAGATTTGGCATTGGAACTTGGGGTTAGGGTGTTTGTTCAATAGGAAGGTCATCATTTTGATGTGATCCATTGTCGGATGCTCGTGTGGTTACCCTTCTACGGAAGCAATAATTATTTATATATATAAGAATTTGTGTTAAACAACATAAGCAATTTTATATTTGACATAACTCTATATTACAACAGTCCTTAATATATTACAATCAAATGGAAAGGAACTTCCAAACTGATCATAATGTTATAAAGTAAGTATAATACATTAGTTCACACACACTAGCTTAACCTCCATACCCTATCCTAGGTATCACTCCCTATATATAATGACACTATGCCTTAGTTACTATTATTGTTGTGAAGTTTATCTTCTTGTAGGAGGTGGTTCTAGCTTTGGTTCCATTTTCACCAAAAAGGGAAGGTTTTACGAGGTGCTGCTCTAGAAACTCTTGAAGACCTTGGAGGCAGAGTTCATTGAAGTGGGTCATGCCTCACCCGTTTTAGTATCTTACTAGACCCCAATAACACCTCCTACATTTGGCGACTCTGCTGGGAAACTATCTCTATACGATCATGCCATTTGGGTCGAAGAACGTAGGGGCCACCTACTAACGGACCATGATGGCCATCTTCCATGATTTATTTCATGATATATTGGAATTATATATGAATGACCTGGTGGTGAAGTCCAATAAATAAATCAAGCATATCCAGGACCTCAGGGGGGTGTTTAAAAGATGTTGTAGGTATAAGATGAGAATAAACCCCTCGAAGTGTGCCTTAGGGGTCACTACAGGAAAGTTTTTGGGATTTATAGTAAATAGGAAAGGGGTGAAGGTTGATGAGAAAAAGAAGAAAGCCATCCTGATGATGCCAGCTCCAAAGAGTCAAAGGCAACTTAAAAGCTTCTTAGGAAAGGTGTCCTACCTAAGAAGGTTCATGCTAACACTGGCGGAGATGACCAACCCATTTACCCCCTGCTGAAGGAAAAAGATAAGTGGATTCGGGGAAAAGAATAGAAGAAACCCTTTGAGAAGATCAAAGAAATTTTAGCCTCTCCGTCTACGATGATCCCGACGGAGGCTGGGCACCGCTGCTGCTCTACCTCACTTCAATAGAAAAGTCTATAGGAGACTACTAGCTCCAAAGAAGGAGGGGGTAGAGAAGCCAGTGTATTACTTGTCAAGGGTGATCTCGAGTATGGAATCAATAAGTCTTTATGGCTCAAAAGTTGAGACACTACATGCTATCCTTTACAGTCCATATAGTCACTAAGTGTGACCCTATCAAGTACCTATTTGCACGGACGGTTCTAGTAAGGCGAGAAACAAGGTGGTTCTTAATTTTATGAAAATATGATTTGAAGTGAATAACGCCCAAAGCTATCAAACGTCAAGCAGTAGTTGGTCTGTTGGCCTACTTCACAAGTGGAAATTTTGAGCCTTCCAGTGATGATCTACCTGAGAAAATTTTCAATCATGATTGACAGAAGAGATAAAGGAGTGGGAGATGGAGTTTGATGGTTCTAGTGCGCAAGGAACAAGAGGTACGAGCATTATCCTCTTAAAGTTGTACTTTAAATGCTCGAACAATGAGGCTGAGTATGAGTCCCTCATATTGGGATTATTGGAGGCACTTTGAAGAGTCATCAGAGTATTGTGTATACGAGGGGACTCTAACCTGGTGGTGAACCAGGTTAACAGGGAGTTATCCGTCAAGCATGACAACCTGACACCGTACAGATCCATCATACAGAAGTTACTAGACCAGTTCCAAAAAATGACACTCGAGAGGCATGCAAGAATCATGAACAGGCATCCTGATGCCCTAGCTACAATAGCCCAGAAATTGGACATGGATTATTCTGATGCGACCATCACGGTACGGTGAAGAACAGTTCTTACCACAGTGAGGTCCCTATTTTTAATTGACGAGCTGTAAGACTGGAGGTACCTGGTTATGAAGCAGCTAGAAGCAAGGTAAGGAATAATGGAGATATTAGAGTTGTCCAACTACCACCTGCTGCAGGAACACTTTATTATAAGAGCCCCATTTTTTTTATTAAGGTGTGTAGGAGAAGAGGAAGGTAGAGAGAGGTTGGTAGCAATGCATGAGAAATATTACGAGGATACTGATATCCCTCTTTATCACTGGCTGCAGTGGGGGGGCTATTACTAGCCCACCATGAGCACAAAGGTTGCTCGTCTGTAGTAGGGTTGTTTAAAGTGTCAAACCCAATTTGACCATTAAGCATAAGCTAATTTCATAGAGGCCTTTGAAGATTGGAGGCAACCCTACATAGCTTATTTAAAAAATAATGAACTGCCCGCCGAAAGAGCAAATGAGTTATGTCTACGAAAGAGAGTAGCCCGCTTCTATCTATTAAAAGGGGAGACCTATAAAAAGGGATACAATAAGAAATCACTCAAATGTGTAGCCAAAGAGGATGTGGGAAGAGTATTGAAGGAGGCCCATGAACCCTCCCATATGGAAGGTACCAAACTGTATTACTAACTGACGACGTTATGGTATTATTGGCTAACCATGGAGGCTGATTCCATTGGTTATGTGAAAAGGTGCAGAGCTTGCCAAGTGCATGAAAACATGGTGCATGCCCCTTACGTGATTTTGCAAAGCCTAGAAGCTCCTTACCCCTTCCACACATGGGCATTCGATCTGGTGGGAAAAATCATCCTAGTATCTCCTGTAAAATCTTTTATTATTGTCGCCCTAGAGTTGTATACTAAATGGGTAGAAGCCATCCCCCTTAGGAGAGTGACTGCCTAAGTGGTGACCCAGTTCATAAGGGAATATATCATATGCAAGTTTGGTATACCCAAGGTGATACCTACGGATAATGGAAAATAATTCGTGTGCAAGGAGATGGCACTTCTCATAGATAAGTATAAGATTGTCCACAACAGCTCAATTATTTCCTACCCTAAGGGGAATGGCCAAGCGGAGGCCACAAATAAGACCTTGATCAATATCCTAAAAAAGATATTGGAAGACATACTAGAGGCATGGGATGAGAAGCTATCCATAGTACTATGGGCTTACTGCACTTCAAAGAGAAAATCAATCGGGTTTATCCCATTCTCACTTGTGTATGGGGTCGAAGTTGTCCAACCGGTGGAATTGACAGTATATTTAGCTAGGGTCTCTCTAAGTAATGGACTCACCCCTGACCCACGACATGTGCAGTTGGAGGAATTGGACGAGCATAGAGATAAGGAAAAAGAGAACTTTAAAGTCTACACTCAGTAGCTGTCCAAAGTTTATGAGAATCTAGTCAAGTCCAGAGAGTTTCAAGTGGGAGATTTGGTCCTTCGCGCATCCACTCATCACATTTGTAGTATGTCGGCATCAAAGTTCAAACCTAATTAGGAAGTCCCCTTTATGGTAAGGCGGTAGGCAAGTCAGAGTACTGCCAGATCTCGAAACCGGAGAGTGATTATCTGTAATCCATCAATTGCAAGCGGCTGAAGATGTATTATGCTTAGTTTTGTTAAAATTCATTTCCTTTCAAATAATTTGAGTTACTTGCTCTAAAACCAGAAAAGTCTTTTTGTAAAAATGATAAAGTAACATAATCTTGTAAATAGTACACGATATAAAAAGAAATGAATATCAACTATTTTTATCATTGCATGATGATTCTTATTTTGTTTACTTCCCTGTTGTATGAGGTAGATGAACCCGAATATTTTTTTAGACATACTCTCTACTAATCTAGAAGAGGGTCCATGGAAAAATGAACTTTCCCCATTACACTTGGGGATACATCCATCTTAAAGGATAAGTATATTGATTAAAGTTCCTACAGATATAACAGATAATTTTTTTTATCACTTGACTAGTAGGAGGATATCCTCCTAGTAATAATAGAAAAATGATTTTTTTTATTATCTTCCAAAAAGAATTATAGCCTAGAGAAGAAATTATAACCTTTGTTCTCAAGAAAAACTTTACTTGACCGGTTCTCAAAAATTGTGGAAAAGGCGGCCTACACCCCCCACTCTAAAATGTTTTTTTAGAAAAATGATCCTAACAAACTGTTTGGAAGGAAAAAAGCTAACCCTTTTCTCCCAGTTATTCCCTAAGAAATGAATGTGCATAGTAAAATACCACCTAGTTAGAAGGGGAAACTATAAAATATTAGCTTGCTCAGATAATATGCATACCGTACAGTTAGAAGAAGTAGATCTAAAATAATAACTGTCTTATATAATATGCAAGTACCCCACTATTAGAAGGGGCAACTCTAAAATATTAACTTGCTCAGATAATATGTAGGTACCCCACAGTTAGAAGGGGTAGCTCTAAAATGCCAACTTGCTCAAATAATATGCAAGTACCCTAAAATACACGGGGAGATTCAAATAGACCAAGTGGTCACAGAAAATTAGAGTAGGTCATAGTAAGCAAATATTAAAATCCAGACAGAAGCAAAGGATAAACAGCATAGTGGAAGCCAATATAGTTTTTTTCATTAATAAACTGCAAATGCTACAAAGACAATTTAAGTAAAAACTAGGCAACCTTAAGTAGATAACAAGTAATACAAAAGAAGTCAAGAGAAAAGACTTACAGTAGTCGTGCGAGCAGTCTGCCCATACGGAAGATGTCCAGTAGTGGAACAACGGGAGGATGGAGAATCTATCATGATGTCCTCAACAAGACTCTCTCAAAACTAGTAATAAAGAAGTAGTGGAACAACGGGAGGATGGAGAATCATCATAAGGGTCAATGTCCCTAATCTCATTTAAAGAAGAACCGTCATTATCATAGGAAGGAGTGATTCTATAATCGACTAGTTCCTCTTAAAATGATAGAGAAGGGGAACCAGCAAGTGAAACCCCATGAAAGATAGTTTCACTAAGTAACGAGGAGCGAGTATAGTACCTTCACCAACAGGAATGGAAGTAACAATAGGATCCTCAGAAGATAATCCTAAGGCTTCATAGCCTTTCTCGCGCACCGTCTATTATGTCTCCTCCGGTCCAAGATCATCAGCATCAGACCCAAGGTCTGGTGCAGAAGAGGGAGAAGTAACCTCAACACTAGTTCTTTTATTTTTCCTACTCACCCTAGTCCTTACTGATGAGGGGGGAAGTAAGGGCAACAGCAGTGGTAGTAATAGAAGGTGGAGAAGTAGTAGCTTGTATGAAGTTAGAATTGTCCACATCATAATGCTTCATCTTAGAAGTAGCAGGCGTTTTTACTTTTCCTTTTCCCTTGGGCTTGGCAAAATGGGGCTCAAGTTGTTTGGATTAAATGGACTCATCAATCAAGGGCCTCACCAAGAGTGGGGTGACCTAGTCGAGAGGGGTCTTGGAAATAGTGCTTCGGTATCATAATATCTTTTGGGTCCTTTTGCCTAGATACCTGTCATTATTGGGGATCTTGATTGAGATAGTCTCATGGGGAACATCCTTCACGTAGTTTTGAATGAGGACGACCTGCCTTTGCTAGAAAGTAAACCAAGAACGAGTGAAGGAAGACAAGTAATCTCGAAAAGGCACAAATAAACCTCTCAGGTGGCTAACTCTTTGAGCCACCCCTTCAAATATAAAATTTACAAAGGCCTCAAGATATAGCTTAGATGGGCAGGTGCTTGAAGGATAAATAGGAGTATGAGCACCTTGATCATAGCCAAACTGCCTCCTCACCCTCTCAGAATGATAAAAATCCACACCTTGGCCCAGATCAGTCAAGGAAGGCAAAGTTCATGGTAGAAGCATAATAGCTACATGGATGTGGGGGCTAGTGGAAACAGACTCAGCATCAGCAAGGCAATATAAAGTTACCCCAGAAGTAGAGAAGGAGCTTCAAGTGAAAATGCCACCTATTGTCTTACAATAAGACCTGAAAGATAACTCATCAATATTATTTATCAAAGTCCTTAGGGAGGCCTTGGGAGTCATTTTATGCCACCTCGCAGCACGAACAACATTACTATAGCAAGCCCTGGCTTCTAGAGCAAAGTTTGGAAGCCTCTCAAACAGAATAAACATAGGAATTAAAGTATTGGTAAAATTAATGGCATCATGATATCCACAATAACGCTCGACATGTACTTGAGCTATATCTAGCCAGCTGTATAGGGATCCCAGTGTTAGAGCTGTTAGGGGGACTCCCTCCCTCGAGCAAGTCTCACAGCTAACTTGAAAAGAAGCTCACGGGGGGAGTCATCTGGCCTCTGTGAAAATAGGAATCAGCTAAGGAAGGTACCAAAAAATGCATCCAAGTGTGAGGGGGAGTTAATTTTTTAACCCTCTTGACTCCTCAAAGCCCTGCTTGAGCTCTCACCCTTGGGCAGCTGCTCAAAATCTTTGAACCAGTACCTCTACCACTTGGTGAAGGAGTGCATGGTGGCCCCAGTTTGATTGATAGCAACATATTTGGAGCATTCACCTAGATCTTAGTGGATATCTCCTACCATTCTCTCCTCGATTTCATCCTTGAAACCAACAGTAAATGCATGCACTCCCAAGTAAGGAAGGGCAAACAGCTCTCAGATATCTTCCATGGTAATTGTAAACTCGCTCCAACCAGTAATAAAAGTGTGTGAGACTCTACTCCAATGATAAGCTAACAAACTAAATTTTGTGGTTTGTTTGAAAATATAGAAAGATTTAATACTTCTGATAGTAGTTAGAAGACCCATCCCCTCGATAACAGACTTGTGCGAGGGGGTGGACAAGATATGATCTACCCAAAGACTCCATTCATCTTGGGCACCCCCACAAGCTTTGACCTCAATATTAAAATGGAGAAAATCACCCATATCCACTCGTACCCTAAGAATGGAATTAGGCAAGACAATAGGAAGGTCAGAAGACTCACTTAGACCCATATGGGGTTGCTTGTTTATCTTTGCCACAAACTCTTTCTTGAAATTTGCAAGGGATGACATGAAAGTGTCCTCATTGCCAAAGTAAGGCGCCAGACTATAGAGACCAAAGTCCCTCTTCGCGCAAGCAGTCAGATACTTGTGACACCCCGCCTAATTAAATATCGGGCGATCACTCCTTTATTAAATTAAATCAAGGTATACAGTTGGTTCATTCTCAGCATCACTGTCGATAAAAAATAATTTTTCCAATTTAACACCCTAAATAATTAAGCTAAGTGTCAAAACCATTTTCATACATGACTTTCCAAATTTTATTTAAAGAAAAACATTTAATTTATTTATTAACAACATTCAGTAAGTAAGAATCACACCACATTAAATATCTACAACATAATCCAATTAATTTAAAACATTCGTCAATCGAATGTCAACATGCGAAATATAAAGTACACAATCAAACTGAATAAAACCCATAGTAACAATACTGGAAGTAACTGAAATACAAATGTCCCAATAATAATGAAATAATGGAAAGGGCGACACATGCCCAATAAATGAGAATGCTAGAAGTAGAGTCAATAAAGGAAGCCATCTACGCAAGTGACCTGCAACTCCCACCTAAGCTGCAGCTCGTTCCTTTCGAGGGATCCTAAGCAAGACGCCCCTGTGGCTGGGCACCTGAAATACATACATATATATACAAGAGAGAGAGAGAAAAAAAACGGGTCAGAGCCCGAAAGTGTGTTTGATTTAAAATACGTTTAGCAAGTATTTAAATTGATACAAGCCAATGCAACAACATATTAGAGCGGCACTCTCTTGAGAAATTCTCACCTCTCTTCTAATGTGTACGCCTATCGTACTAACCTTCCCAACGGTTATCTTATTATATCATACTACCTTCCCAATAATTTAGCTTATCTTAGCTTACTCATAAGATTTCAAACCGAACAATTTCATTGTTTAAAAGGATACTTCCAATTAACAGCACAACTCTCGTTTTAGTTTTATTAATTCATAAAGTTTCCCAGTGACACATTATACTTTTCAAAAAAGTATTTTCTATTTAAAATCCAGAATTATTTCTCACTTACTATATCACAGCAACATTTTAAATTTCCCAAATTCATATATATATATATATATTAAGCACCCGTATAATATATATATTCTAACAGCACCAACATGCAAACTATGGTGTAGGCATACTCTGCTATCCAATCCCCGTATCGCTCACACTAAGGGATATACAAGTTCGGAATCACTCTCGAACTGTATCAACATATATACACAAAATAATATTGAGGCGAAGTATAGATTCCAAGTCTCTAAGAGGTCAGTACATACCCCACGCCTCTTAGGACCGTCTGAACTATCGATTCGATAGCCTGTACCAAGGATATCTATCTTCTAGGGTACAAGTCAATATCCCCCATAAAGGTCCCATCGAGATAAGACTGTCCCAGCGCGGTAACCTCAGGGATAGCAAGTAGCGTGGGTAAGTTTTTCCACATGTATATAATATATGTACACACAATCATATAATTATACCACTTTTATCGTATTAATATAGGTTCCTCTCATCACCCATAATTACAACATTTATCCTTAATTTCACATTATTAGTATTACGTATAAGGTTTCATCTCTAACCTTAACTCGAAGGGTTTTCTCACTTATTTCGTGATACTCGTGGACTTTATCCTTCCAAGTATAAAATTCAGTAGGTATACCTCTATTAACTATCGTAACTATTCGCCATAATCTCTCACTTGGAATACGTAGTTTCGTCGTTTATTATATAATTATCCCGAAAGCCAAATTCTCAACTCATAATAAAGTTCCCAACACTTATTCATATGTTCTACTGGTCTTTCCTATCTCCCAAAACATTTTATGAAGAACACCCAAGAATTATATCACGATAATTCAATTTTTAAATCATTTACAAAGGGAAATAGTAGTCTGCCAGGAGGGGTCGATCGATTGAGGTTTGGGGTTCGATCGATCGAAGCTCTAAGCTCGATCGATCGATCAAGCAGGTCTGCGAAAATCTGCAGAATTGCAGTTACGGGTTCTACCAATTTTCTTCATCCAAAACCATGTTTTTCCATTCTAAACGTCCCAAAAATCCTACTACAAACATTATATCAATATACCAGATGTTTTCAACGTAAAGCATGTGTATATCTAACATTAAACATGGATAATTAACCCAAAATCTCTTCTAATCATCAAGAACCCTAGAGTTTTTCTTAATCATGGTTCTAATCTGTTTTTACCAGAATTTCCTTCTAATATATCATCAAAATTTCGTGGGTTATATTCCTCTACATGGAAAGGATTCCAGAATTTTCATATAAATCAATACTACATGCATTTTCCTAACACAAATTGGGTTTTCTTCTACATAATTCATCCCTAATCATTCCTAAACTAATATGAAGATTGCACCAACGAAAATAGCAAGTTAAACACTTGCCTGGGATTTCTGGTATTCTGATTTTCGGCTGATTTTGGTATGGTTGCGTTCCTCTTCTCGTGATCTACGCGTTGGTGGTGGCGGCGGTGCAAACCGGTGACTTTTTGGCCTTGAATTGCCTTGAGAGCTTTCCCTCTCTTCTCCAATGGCCGTACTAGGGTTTTCTGAATATTCTAACCCTAAATAACTAACCTAGATGGCTGATATAGGTTGCTGAAATTCGTGGGTTTAATTACCCAAGAATGTAAAATGACTAAAATGCCCTCCCGGGGTACCAATTAGGCCTAAAAATGCCCCGAGACCCAAACTACACCCACGGGTACACTTTTTCTGCTTATCTCGACCCTTCCGAACGCGTTGGCGCACTCAAAATGACCATACGAACAACTTATAAAATATTCACTTTTTATTTAACAAAATTTAGTCCCGACGCGACACGGGCGCGTCCCGATTCAAATTTCCAAAATTGTCATTTTATTCACTCGTGACATTCAATATAATCAATAACATATATTACTTTGCTCATTAGTAATATTCAACAAATTTCCCATAATTACTAACTCTCGTCACGTTAATAATTATAACATAATTAATTTTCGGATTTTTATTAAATAAATCACTCACATCAAATTTAATAAGTCCCCAAATTAATATAGCATAAAAATACGGGGTATTACACACTTCCCCCCTAATAACGGAATTTCATCCCGAAATTCAGAAAATAAGGCATACCTGGTAAAAACAACTCTGGATATCTCTCGCGCATATCTGTCTTGCGCTCCCAAGTGGATTCCTCCACATTATGATGCTCCCACTGGACCCGCACAAGTGGAACTATCTTCGACCTCAATCTCCTCTCACTATAGTCTAGGATAGCCACCGGTCTCTCCTCGTAAGAGCTATCAGGCTGTAAGTCGATCTCATCTATCGCAATATGAGTATGGGCCATATCATCCAGAAGGTATCGTCTCAACGACGAGATGTGGAATATATCGTGGATACGATGTAAATGTTCTGGCAGTCCCAACATGTATGCAACCGGCCCAATCCTCTCGATGATGGGAAATGGTCCCACGTACCTCGGAGCCAACTTCCCC
Organism: Sambucus nigra; assembly: GCA_949130495.1. Taxonomy (NCBI): domain Eukaryota; kingdom Viridiplantae; phylum Streptophyta; class Magnoliopsida; order Dipsacales; family Adoxaceae; genus Sambucus; species Sambucus nigra. The sequence continues at coordinate 560,024,881 of OX422210.1, read as the reverse complement.
TTCTTCTCGAACCTCATCACTCCCTTTATAGGAGATACACGCAATAACACTTGGTCCCCCACACTAAACTCCCGGAAGAACCATTTCGCATCGGCGTAGCTCTTCTGCATGTCCCGGGCTCTCCGAATGCGACTCCTGATCATCTCAATCCTCGCGGAGGTCTCCTGAATCACCTCTGGTCCTAGCAACTTGTTATCCCCCACTTCGAGCCAACAAGCTAGGGAACGACAAGGCCTGCCATACAAAGCCTCAAATGGAGCCATGCCAATCGTGAACTGATACGAGTTATTATAAGCAAACTCTACCAGTGGAAGATGTGGCTCCCAACCTCCTCCAAAATTGAGAATACACATGCGCAATATATCCTCTAACATCTGATTAGTACGCTCTGTCTGTCCATCTGTCTGTGGGTGGTAAGCTGAACTCAGCCTCAACTCAGTACGCATAGCCTCCTGAAAGCTTTCCCAAAAATGTGACACGAAAATCTTGTCTCTATCTGACACAATATTCAGGGGCACCCCGTGTAGTCTGATAATCTCAGCGATGAACAACTGAGCATACTGACCCGTGGTGTAATCTTTCCGCACTGGCAGAAAATGAGCCACATTGGTCAAACGGTCCACAATCACCCAGATAGAATCGTGGCCCCGCTGTGATGTAGGCAACCCTGTAATAAAATCCATGGAAATACTCTCCCACTTCCACGTGGGTACTTCCAATGGCTGAAGCAATCCTGACGGTTTCTGATGGTCCACCTTCACCAGCTGGCAGGTAGAACACTTGGACACGAACTCAGCAATGTCCTTCTTCATCCCACTCCACCAGTATTGCCTCCTCATATCCTGGTACATCTTATCTCCTCCAGGATGTACTGTAAATCGGGACCCATGAGAATGAGTCATCACTGCATGACGTAATTCTGCTCCTTCTGGAACCACGAATCTCCCATTAAACCATAAACCTCCATCAGAACTAACAGAATAGGACTCAGCACCCTCGACTAGAAGTTGCACAATCTGCTCCTGGCAAAACGGGTCGTTGGTCTGTGTCTGTATCACCCTCGTAACAATCTCGGGTGTGACTGACATCACGGATATGAAAGAACGTGCTACTGCATCCTGGTGACCCAACTCCTTCCACTTTGCTTTCTAGACATTCGCTACCTCATCTACTGGTCTACGACTCAACGCATCAGCAACTACGTTGGCCTTTCCCGGATGATACTGTATATCGAACTGGTAGTCCTTCACAAACTCTAGCCATCTGCGTTGGCGCATATTCAGCTCTTGCTGAGTGAACAGGTACTGTAATGACTTGTGGTATGTGAACAAACGGAATTTCTCACCTAATAAGTAGTGCCTCCATATCCTCAATGCAAAGACGACCGCCGCTAACTCCAGGTCGTGGGTGGGGTAATTCTTCTCATGCGGCTTAAGCTTGCGGGAGGCAAAAGCTATAGCCTTCTCTTCTTGCTGAAGTACTCTCCCAAGTCCCCGTAAGGACGCATCGGTGTAAACCAGGTACTCCATACCCGGCTGCGGTAACGCAAGGACTGGCGCTGAAGTAAGCTTGTCTTTCAGCTCGTCGAAAGCCAACTGACAAGCATCATCCCAAACATATGGTACCCCCTTGCGAGTCAGATTGGTCAATGGACCCGCTATTCTGGAGAATCCCCGAATGAATCTCCTGTAGTAACCAGCTAACCCCAAGAAACTACGCACTTCCGTCGGTGTCGTGGGTTGTCCCCACTCCCTCACCGCTGATACTTTACTCGGGTCGACTGATATCCCCTGCTTAGAAGCAACATGCCCCAAGAACTGTACATCTCCCAACCAAAATCCACACTTCTCATACTTAGCATACAACTGATGCTCTCGCAGAGTCTGAAGAACCTGCCTCAAGTGCTCGGCATGCTCCTCCTCGGAGTGTGAATATATTAAGATGTCATCTATGAAGACGATGACAAACTGATCCAAGAACTCTCTGAATACTCGGTTCATCAAGTCCATGAAAACGGCTGGAGCATTTGTGAGTCCGAACGGCATCACCCTAAACTCATAGGACCCATATCTCGACAAGAAGGCAGTCTTTGAAACATCCTTCTCTCTAATACGTAATTGATGGTACCCCGACCTCAGATCTATCTTCGAAAAGAAGGTTGCTCCCCTCAACTGGTCGAACAGATCATCGATTCGAGGCAACGAATACTTATTCCGTATCGTGACCTTGTTCAGCTCCCGGTAGTCCACACACAATCTCAGTGAACCATCTCTCTTCTTCACAAACAAAACTGGAGCGCCCCAAGGTGAGGTACTCCTGCGAATGAAGCCCTGACCTAACAGCTGCTCTATCTGATCTCGTAGCTTTCGCATCTCTGCCGAAGCCATACGGTACGGTGCGCGTGCTATAGGTCTCGTATCTGGCAATAAATCTATAACGAAGTCTATCTCTCGACTGGGGGGTAGGCCTGGTATTTCCTGAAATACATCAAAATACTCCCTGACAACTGGGATCGAATCTAAGGGAATCACAACCTCCTTAGAGGTATCCTCCTCTATGTAATACAAATGAGCGGTCGAACCTCCCTCTGGGCGAGGCATCGCCACTACAAACATCTCTTGCCCCGGAATGGAAAAAACAATGCTCCCACTGAAGCAATCAATCATGGCTCTATAAGCTGCGAGCCAATCCATATCAATAATCACATCATGCTCGTGCATGTCTAAAACTAACATGTCTGCAGGTAATACCAAGCTACCAATCTCTACCCCCACTCCCCGGCATATAAAGAAAATAAGTGACCCACTCCCCAGTGGTGAGTCCATACACGTCACTGTGCTCTATGTTGTGGCTAACAACCCTAAGGCCTTAGCAAAATGCGTAGCTATAAAGCAATGTGTTGCCCCCGTATCAAACAAAACCCGACCCATAGTACCATGGATAGGAAACATACCCTCAATCGCGGGTGGTGCCTGTGGAGCTGTTGCCTAGTGGACGTTATAGACACGTCCATACTGCAATTGCCCCTGATGCACTAGAGCTGCTGGAATGGCTGGTAAGGCTGGCACCTGGGCTGGAGCTGGGAGGGCAGGTGGAAATAGTGGCCTCTGTGGCTCATTACGGGCTCCCTGCTGCTGTGGGGCCCTATCGCCCTCTGGGCAATCCTGACGCCTATGGCCGTGCTTACCACACCTAAAACATCGGCCTCTGAAATTACCTCCCCTCTGTCCTTGCTGACCACGACCCTGTTGGCCGTTACCTCCCCGCCACTGGCCCTGTTGACCCTGATTAGCATGCTGCTGGCCCTGTTGATGTCCCTGCTGTCGGTGTTGGCCCTGCTGGCCCTGATGATTAGGCTGGCCCTGCCTATAGCCCCCATATCCCTGCCTAGAATCACCTGAACGGAATCGCTTAGCAGGGTCCCCCTGATGGGAACTCTGCTCGTGCTGACGAGTCTGTCCATGAGATGGTGCCCCACTGGCACTATTACCCCCGGTCCTGCTCTGCTGGTTGGACTCTCCTGCTCTCTTGCTTCCCTGTAGATGGAAGCGGTGATCCTGGCAATGTAGCAACGCGTCATTGAGTACATCAGTGAACGTACTCAGGGATAGATTCCCAATAAGGTGCTGACGGATCCTCCAAGCTAACCCGTCGACAAACAGCATAATCTTCTTGCTCTCAGTAGGTGCCTCATCTGGCACAATAGTGAGGAGTCTCGTGAACTCCTCTTCATACTCCGCTACGGTAAGACTCTCCTGCTTCATATTTAGTAATCTCCGCCTCATCTCAGTCTGCACTGCGGGTGGAAAATACTTGCGGTCAAACCGCTCCCAGAATAACTGAATAGGGATCGTGTCCCTCTCCTCCAGAGTGGTAGTGGATTCCCACCACTGTAATGCGGCTCCCACCAGCTTAAAGGAAGCCAATAACTGCTTTTGCGCATCAGTGCACATACGGAGGTGCCGCTGGATGTCTTTCTTCCATTGGCTAACTGTGACAATATCGGAGCTACCAGAGAACTCAGGGGGATGCGCTTTCTGAAAAGCATCCCGAACCCTCTCCCATGTAGATGGGAGCTGTACTGGTACTGGCACCACTGCCTGAACCTGGGGTGGAGCCTGCTGAATCACTGCTATCGCGGCATTCACCGCCTGAGCAACAATGGCGGCTACTTCATTTGTATTCATTGTGCCTGGTGCCGGAGTTGCTGGCTGCTCGGCCTGGGCACGCCTATCTTTCGGAGCACGTCTCGGAGGCATCTAAAACGTGAACAAGTTTATTAGTCTACAGTTATTATCAAATCTCAGATAGCTGAAGACTTAAACGTAAAAGCAAGAATACAACAATCCTAAAAATAGGGCTCTATAGCAATAACGTTAAGCTGAAAGCGAAATAAGCCGTACAGATCCTATGGACACTAGAACCTGGCTCTGATACCACCTGTGACACCCCGCCTAATTAAATACCGGGCGATCACTCCTTTATTAAATTAAATCAAGGTATACAGTTAGTTCATTCTCAGCATCACTGTCGATAAAAAATAATTTTTTCAATTTAACACCCTAAATAATTAAGCTAAGTGTCAAAACCATTTTCATACATGACTTTCCAAATTTTATTTAAAGAAAAACATTTAATTTATTTATTAACAACATTCAGTAAGTAAGAATCACACCACATTAAATATCTCCAACATAGTCCAATTAATTTAAAACATTCGTCAATCGAATGTCAACATGCGAAATATAAAGTACACAATCAAACTGAATAAAACCCATAGTAACAATACTGGAAGTAACTGAAATACAAATGTCCCAATAACAATGAAATAATGGAAAGGGCGACACATGCCCAATAAATGAGAATGCTAGAAGTAGAGTAAATAAAGGAAGCCGTCTACGCAAGTGACCTGCAACTCCCACCTAAGCTGCAGCTCGTTCCTTTCGAGGGATCCTAAGCAAGACGCCCCTGTGGCTGGGCACCTGAAATACATACATATATATATAAGAGAGAGAGAGAGAAAAAAAATGGGTCAGAGCCCGAAAGTGTGTTTGATTTAAAAACGTTTAGCAAGTATTTAAATTGATACAAGCCAATGCAACAACATATTAAAGTGGCACTCTCTTGAGAAATTCTCACCTCTCTTCTAATGTGCACGCCTATCGTACTAACCTTCCCAACGGTTATCTTATTATATCATACTACCTTCCCAATAATTTAGCTTATCTTAGCTTACTCATAAGATTTCAAAACGAACAATTTCATTGTTTAAAGGGATACTTCCAATTAACAGCACAACTCTCGTTTTAGTTTTATTAATTCATAAAGTTTCCCAGTGACACATTATACTTTTCAAACAAGTATTTCCGATTTATAATCCAGAATTATTTCTCACTTACTATATCACAGCAACATTTTAAATTTCCCAAATTCATATATATATATTAAGCACCCGTATAATATATATATTCTAACAGCACCAACATGCAAACTATGGTGTAGGCATACTCTGCTATCCAATCCCCGTATCGCTCACACTAAGGGATATACAAGTTCGGAATCACTCTCGAACTGTATCAACATATATACACAAAACAATATTGAGGCGAAGTATCGATTCCAAGTCTCTAAGAGGTCAGTACATACCCCACGCCTCTTAGGACCGTCTGAATTATCGATTCGATAGCCTGTACCAAGGATATCTATCTTCTAGGGTACAAGTCAATATCCCCCATAAAGGTCCCATCGAGATAAGACTGTCCCAGCGCGGTAACCTCAGGGATAGCAAGTAGCGCGGGTAAGTTTTTCCACATGTATATAATATATGTACACACAATCATATAATTATACCACTTTTATCGTATTAATATAGGTTCCTCTCGTCACCCATAATTACAAGATTTATCCTTAATTTCACATTATTAGTATTACGTATAAGGTTTCATCTCTAACCTTAACTCGAAGGGTTTTCTCACTTATTTCGTGATACTCGTGGACTTTATCCTTCCAAGTAGAAAATTCAGTAGGTATACCTCTATTCACTATCGTAACTATTCGCCGTAATCTCTCACTTGGAATACGTAGTTTCATCGTTTATTATATAATTATCCCGAAAGCCAAATTCTCAACTCATAATAAAGTTCCCAACACTTATTCATATGTTCTACTGGTCTTTCCTATCTCCCAAAACATTTTATGAAGAACACCCAAGAATTATATCACGACAATTCAATTTTTAAATCATTTACAAAGGGAAATAGTAGTCTGCCAGGAGGGGTCGATCGATTGAGGTTTGGGGTTCGATCGATCGAAGCTCTAAGCTCGATCGATCGATCAAGCAGGTCTGCGAAAATCTGCAGAATTGCAGTTACGGGTTCTACCAATTTTCTTCATCCAAAACCATGTTTTTCCATTCTAAACGTCCCAAAAATCCTACTACAAACATTATATCAATATACCAGATGTTTTCAACGTAAAGCATGTGTATATCTAACATTAAACATGGATAATTAACCCAAAATCTCTTCTAATCATCAAGAACCCTAGAGTTTTTCTTAATCATGGTTCTAATCTGTTTTTACCAGAATTTCCTTCTAATATATCATCAAAATTTCGTGGGTTATATTCCTCTACATGGAAAGGATTCCAGAATTTTCATATAAATCAATACTACATGCATTTTCCTAACACAAATTGGGTTTTCTTCTACATAATTCATCCCTAATCATTCCTAAACTAATATGAAGATTGTACCAACGAAAATAGCAAGTTAAACACTTGCCTGGGATTTCTGGTATTCTGATTTTCGGCTGATTTTGGTATGGTTGCGTTCCTCTTCTCGTGATCTACGCGTTGGTGGTGGCGGCGGTGCAAACCGGTGACTTTTTGGCCTTGAATTGCCTTGAGAGCTTTCCCTCTCTTCTCCAATGGCCGTACTAGGGTTTTCTGAATATTCTAACCCTAAATGACTAACCTAGATGGCTGATATAGGTTGCTAAAATTCGTGGGTTTAATTACCCAAGAATGTAGAATGACTAAAATGCCCTCCCGGGGTACCAATTAGGCCTAAAAATGCCCCGAGACCCAAACTACACCCCCGGGTACACTTTTCTGACTATCTCGACCCTTCCGGACGCGTTGGCGCACTCAAAACGACCATACGAACAACTTATAAAATATTCACTTTTTATTTAACAAAATTTAGTCCCGACGCGACACGGGCGCGTCCCGATTCAAATTTCCAAAATTGTCATTTTATTCACTCGTGACATTCAATATAATCAATAACATATATTACTTTGCTCATTAGTAATATTCAACAAATTTCCCATAATTACTAACTCTCGTCACGTTAATAATTATAACATAATTAATTTCCGGATTTTTATTAAATAAATCACTCACATCAAATTTAATAAGTCCCCAAATTAATATAGCATAAAAATACGGGGTATTACAATACTCCCTCTGAGACTTGGAGTAAGCAATGGATGAGGGACCCTCCCTCATTGGAATATTAACAAACGAATCGCCCAAAGCGATGAAGTAAGAATCCACAATGACAAAGGTGATGACAGTGACTCTGGTAGCCAAAGCTATCGAAATAGTACGAAAATAGGAATCGCACCCACTAGCACCTCGCTAGTGGTAGTGGGAACAACAAAAATAGGGTTTACAGAGGAAGAAGAAGCCATTTGTGGTGTGAATAGAGGAAGAAAAAGGAAGTTAGAGGTGGTGGTAATGGCGGTTTTCATTTTCTCTCTCTCTCTCTCTCTCTCTCTCTCTCTCTCTCTCTCTCTCTCTCTCTCTTTCTCTCTCTCTAAAAGACTCAGTTTAATGAAATGCAGAAGTGAAAGAGAGAAGGGTTTATAAAAACCTTTTATAACCTATTAAACGACGCGCACCCCTGTCAATTAAAAGGGCAACAAATTATTTCCCTAATGATGGGATGATTATTCCCAATTTGACTTGTGTCAGCTCGAGACCCTCAATGTGGGATGATGTGACAGGCCTATTAAATGCCAACAGTGCCATGATGAGATTGAATCAGACTGTTCATATTCTAAGACACAGTGAATCATTGCGTACAAAAACCTTTGGTCTACCCAACACAAAGTGTTTTGTATGAGGGGACTAATGTAGAGGGGTGCTCACCCATTGCCCCAAATATAATAGGCGAGCAGACCCATATGGTGAGGAGGGGGCTCAGCACGAGCAGCTCCCTCCAAAAAGCATTCTGACAAAGTTAATACCTAGACTGGAAAAGGAAAGTCACCATGAGGAACCCTTTATTCCAAAGCTTCAACTCACATAAATGAAGTTACGATGAGGAGGACAACCATGATGAGCCCCTCATTCCCAAAGCTCAAAATCACATAAATGAAGTTAAGACGAGGAGGCCCACCACGAGGAGACCTTTGTCCTCAAAGCTCAACACACAAGAGAAAATAATGAACGCGAGGAGGGCCCTGGAGAGCAGTCCCCCACCCTAAGAACAAGGCCACAAATAAATAGGTAAGGACGAGGAGAGCTATCACGAGCATCCCCTCATCCAACACTCAAGCCACAGAAAAAGGCAAGAATGAGAAGGCAACCACGAGCAACCCCTTCAAAGGTATTGTGACCACAGTAAAATGCCAAGGCAAGGGGACTCATTGTGAGTATCCCCTTCTACCCCAATTAACGTATCACATAATTGGAAGAAGGGTGAAGAGGTTTACCCAGAGTTGTCCCTTGACTCCCAAATGACTTACCACAGAAATGATACAGGGTGAGGAGGTCCACCAAGAGTGACCTCCTCCCCAAGGTTTTTTACCTGGAAAATATTAAAGTACTAATATTTTACTTACTTGTACAGGTAGCCTAGTTGAGCATGCACGGCTCAAAAGGGCCAGATGGGATCTCTTGGGGTTTTCGGCTTAGCGGCTGAAGAACAAGGTTTGTTGAACAAGCTCAACCACTTAGCATTTTAAGATTGATAGAATACTAGTAAAGGGACCTTAGGGGTCACCCAATCCTTACACAGTTCACACCCAGTCATAATAGAAGTGAGCAACCAAGAGGTTTCTCACAAGAAATGAACTTTTTATAAATATGATTTTAGAGGAGGGGGTCCTCAAGGTCCCTCTCAAGTAAAAAGATTTTAGATAAGGGGGTCCTCAATGCCCCCCATCAAGTTTAATGGTTTTAGAGGAGGTGGTCCTTGAGGCTCCTCTTAAGTTTACAAAGTTTGTATAACAAGTTACCGTTTCAAAAGATATTTACCAAATCAGATATTTTGTCTTTATTAGGAGACATATTTGCTTTTTGAATTTGGTTCACATCAGGTGTTGTCTGTCAGAGGGGACATGTGGCTGCAGACCTAGTAGGAACAAAAGGTATATTCCAGACCTTGTCCCTTTAAGCTTTCCCTCTTGTTTTTAGCACCCAAAAGGCCCAAGTCAAGACCATGTTCACCTATAAATAGGACCATTAGTGAGTTCAAATCAGACATCAAAAACTCAAGTCCTACTGTTACTATATCAAAATCACACTAGACGAACTTGAGTTCTCTCCTCGTTCTCTCTCTTTCTGAGTTCTAAGTGCTTGTTTCTTCTCTCCCATACTGACAACCATTATTCTCAGGTGATCCTTTTGAGAAAAGTTACTATTATTGTTGTGAAGTTCATCTTCTTACAGTAGGTGGTTCTAGCTTTAGTTACATTTTCACTAAAAAGGGAAGGTTTTACCAGGAGCTACTCTAGAAACTCTTGAAGACCTTAGAGGCAGAGTTCATTAAAGTGGGTCACGCCCCACCCATTTCAGTATCTTACTAGACCCCAGTCACACTACCCTCCTACACCTTTTGATCCCCATGCAATGAAAGATGACTTCGATCCTTTGTTTCTTTATCCATTTACAAATTTCCATCTTAAACCTCATTAGTTACTAATGGGCACAAATTGTTTACTTTCATTCATGTAGCTAGAATCATAAATAAGAATTAGTCTAGTAGAAACCTCTAGCAATATTGTTTTTTGAATTATATATAATAACCTCCCATTATGAAGATTATTTTTGAACACCCATTATAATACTCATGTCTTGGCTCTTAGCTAGAATATGGTATTTTGTCTTAGAGTAAAAGAATCCATGATATGGTGTTTTGCAGTGTGGTGAAAATTACCATTAGACAACTTAGGGCGCATTGGGGGTTTTGATGGATTACTTAGAACTTTTCACTTGCACATCATCTCTCGGAGTGTGAGAGATTTTATTTTTTTCATATTAAACCGTATCGATGGTTGTGGTGAAAAGCTGATCAAAGGTTGTTATAATCCAAGTAAGTTGATCTGAACCATTGGATTGACTCATAACGATTCGTATCCACTCACTTATGATGAGATGCCAAATCTAGATCGTGCATCAAAAGAAATCTAAATAGACACAATCCAACGACTACTGAGTCGCAAGCCTGGAAATAGGTGGCTTCTGCTATAAAAAGAATTCTAAGCCTCGGTTTTGGACACCAATAAATATTATGTTATCCTTTCTCTATGTTTCATACTTGTCACACCCCACGTATTTTAATTATGGGTGATCAATTCTTTATAAAAAAAAATAGGAATCTCATTTGGCTCAATCTTAGCATCACTGTCGAAAACCTTTTAAATTACTAACCACCAATGTTAAATTAAGTCAGTGCCAAATATTATCTTTCATTAACATACCGTAAAATGCGGAAATGAAAATAATATAAACCATCTACATAATAATAGAAGTCTGAAACATCACAGGATAAAATAGATAAATGATAAATGTTAAAAAAACCACCGGCTCCAAAACTAACATCCAAATCATAAGTCTAACTCAAATGAAAATGAATCTAAATACAGACTCTGGTAAATAAATCTGAATAAATGTCTAAATTGAACGGGAAACATGCACAACTGAAATAACTGGACATGAATCCTAAACTAGGAATGGAATAACTGAAGTGTCTACTCAAATTTTGCATGCCTACACAAGTGCTGTAGCTACGCATCCCTGGAATGAATCATCATGCTCAGCGTCCCTGTGGTTGGACACCTAAAAGTTTTTGCAAAATAGATTTGATACGGGTCAAAGCCCAAAACCTTTGAAAAATATTTAGCAAGCATTTAAATTGCAGTTAAAAACAGTTATTAAATACACAAGTTAGTTTCACGCACACTCCCTTGAGTTTCTGACCTCTATTCTATAGTGCACGCCTAATGTATCATATTAAACCCACCTAGTTATTCTACCCTGCCTAACTAGACATCATAAGTATTTAACTAACCACAACAAGTTAGCTCACCCGTACCGCCCATACAATACGCTACCGTAAATTCAATAATTAATATTAATCGAATATTATTATTGAATTGTTAATTAAGTTCTCTTACTTAAGTTACTTTTAGATATACACAATCTATCTTTTCTACCATCACACAAAAGTAGAATAATCACACGTAAATATATATATATATATATATATATATATATATATATATATATATATATATACAACTACAACATCCCTAGAATGGCCATGGCGATGCATGCATACTCTGCTATCAAGTCCATGTACCTCCCGTACCAAATTAAGGACTATCGGTTCGGAATGGCACCTCGAACCATAAATCAAATAAACACATTGGAGGCGAACATAGTCCTAAGGCTTTGGGTTATGCACATACCTAACGCATCCAAATGACCGGTACACACTATCATACACACAAATAGTGCTCCACCCTAAGTCCTATTTTTTAGGGCACACATCCACCCCTTGCTGGCATCGCCAAGGTGGGACTGCCCACTGTACGGAACCTCCTGTGATAGAAGGCAATGTAGGTATTCTCACACACATAAGAAAGCACATAATACATATACACACAACGTATAAATATCTCTAGTATAGGTATACACACAACCTATAGTATATCTAGTACATAGTATATATATCTCAAATACACAACGTGCTAACGATTCACAATTATTATTATTTTCATATTTTCCAAGTATCACTCACTACCCGAAGGGTCCTAGTTATCTCTTAAGTAATTTCAATAGTCAATACATCATTATCCTAGTGGTATCAATCTTGGGTTATCATTTACACTTCTCGTAACTCGATTTGTAACTTCCTGATACATAACATAATCGTTTAACTCTTGTCGGTCCTAATATCAATTTTACCCTCATTAAGACTAGGTCGGGCTTTAACTATTGGTCTACTGATATTATCCAAGTCCTCATATAGTTAATACAGCATTGCTAAAGTCCGGCACAATTATCGGTACAGAAAACTATGCAAATAGAGAAAGAACCCGATTTTAGCTTTGGTCGATCGATCGACAAAACTGATCGATCCATCGACATCCCTCGATCGATCGAGCGACACGTGTTTGACAACTTCATCCAGTCACATTTTTCACCATTGTTAACCCATCAAACCTCCAGGAAACTTTTCAGACTCCCAACCAAATCAACCAAACCTCTCATGGGACTAATCTAACAGTTTCTAATGAAATGTTTTCAAAATTTGTCATTTAATTTACATTAAACAATATCAAAACTCTACTTTAACCATAAAACCAAGTTTCTCTTTTCTTGCATGTTCATCTTCAAGATCCATAAATTTTATGATCATATTCACTCCCAATCCCCAGATTTCATGTCATTATAATAGTAGGATGATTATAACCAATGATGTCTCATCAAATCATTAATTCAATCCCAAGATCACATCCCAAAACTAGGTTTTCATGTATTATTAACCCTACACTATCATAGGTATTATAACATGCTCAAACGATTGCAAGATAAACACTTGCCTTATATTTGTAGGTCTGATTTTCGTTTCTAAGTGTTGGAGTTGTTATTCACTTGCTCCGATCTTGATTCCGGCAACGTCAGTGATGAAAAATGGTGTGGGATGGTCTAAGAATCCTCTCTTCTTCCTCTCATATGGCTCTCTTCTCTCCAAGTATTGTAACACTAGCCTTTATCATAAAGTGGCTAATATAACACTTAGAATTTCGGAGATTTTCCAACCCCAGAGTCCCAAATGACCAAAACGCCTTTACGTGGTGCCGAATTGGTCTAAAAATGCTATGGGACCCAACTAATACACCCAGGCACTCTATCCCGTCTATTTCAGCCCATTTGGAATCAATCGTGACTTGTAGATTGCCATCCGAGTAACTCTACATAAATTTTCTATCTCTACCTTAACGTAGCCTACACGCGACTCCCGGTTGAGATATAATATAGTCACGTCGATATTACTTGCTACGACGTATAATAATTACCACATGTTATTTACTACACACTTCGTAAATTTATCCCATAAATATTAATCATAATCTCTCTCCCGATCAATATTTAAGCAACATAAAAAATTTATTTTAATTACACTACTATAACCATGTAATTTAAAAATAGCGGAATAAATTAAATTTTAAATGCTAAAAAATACGGTGTGTTACATACTCCCCCCTTACAAAGGAATTTTTTCCCAGAAACTTGAACGTACCTGTGATAAATAACTCTAAATACTTCTCGCGCATATTATCCTCCCACTCTCACGTTAACTCGTTTACATTATGGTTCCCCCTTTAAACTCGAACCAAGGGCACCACTTTAGACCTCAGCTTACGCTCACTACGATCAAGTATATCAACTGGTCATTCCTCATAGGAGATATCTAGCTGTAAGTCTATCTCCTCTAATGGAACATACCAATAAGCCCTCTCTCTCCTTTGGTACCTCTTCAGTGATGATACATGGAACACATCGTGAATCCGCTGTAAGTGATATGGTAAGCACAACCTATATGCAACAAGTTCCACCCCTCGATAATTGAAAAAGGTCCAACGTATCTCGGTGATATCTTCCCTTTCTTTTTAAACCTCATGACTCCTTTCATAGGAGACACCCGTACCAATACCTGATCACCAATCTCCAACTCTATGTGCCTCCTATCTGCATCGATGTAACTCTTCTACATGTCTTGAGGTATACGGATGCGTCCTTGAATGAGCTCAATCTAGGCAGTTGTATCCTGAATCATCTCTGGCCCTAACAGTTTGTTGTCCCCCACCTCTAACCAGCAAGCAAAAGAACGACAAGGCCATCCATACAGTATCTCAAGCGGTACCATGCCGATGGTAAACTGGTTAGAGTTATTATAAGCACACTCCACCAATGGCATCTAACATCTGATTAACTCATTCCATCTTCCTATCCATCTGTGGATGATACGCGGTACTCAATTGCAAATCTAAGCCCATAGCCTCCTGAAAACTCTGCAAAAAAATAGACACGAAAATATTGTCCTGATTCGACACGATGTTAATCGACACCCTGTCTAGCCTCACTATCTCAGTAATAAACAATTGTGCATATTGCCTAGTCTCAAAATATATACGAATCGGTAGGAAATGGGCCACCTTAGTCAAATGATCCACAATCAACCAGATGGAGTCATGACCTATCTACGATGTCGGTTACCCGGTAATAAAATCCATAGAGATACTCTCCTACTTCTACACTGGGACCTCTAGTGGATGCAACATTCATGTCGATCTCTGATGGTCTAACTTCACTAGCTGGAATGTAGCACACTTCGAGACAAACTCCGCTATGTCATGCTTCATCCCCGACCATCGGTACTACCTACATATATTCGGGTACATTTTATCCCCACCAGGATCTATCATAAACCTATACTTGTCATACTCCGTCATCACCGCGTGTCTTAAACCCTCATCCTCTGGAACAACGAGTCTTCTATTAAAGGGTAAACCTCCCTCAGAACTAATTGAATAGGAATGCGTCCCCTCTTCTCGTAATTGGAGTACTTTGTCTTAGCAAAACTGATCCCCAGCCTGTGCTTTCACTATCGGCATAACAATCTCAAGAGTGACAGCCAATACGAACATACAAGATCTAGAGATCTCATCATCATATCGAAGCTCACTCCACTTTGCCTTCAAAACCTCTGTTATCTCTCTAGCAGGCCTTTGTCTTAACGCGTCTGCCACCACGTTAGCCTTCCAAGGATGATACTAAATATCAAATTAGTAGTCCTTCACAAAATCTAACCATATCCTCTGGCTCATATTCAGATCCTTCTACATGAATAGATATTGAAGTGATTTATGGTCTGTGAAGCTGAACTGCTCCCCCAGAAGGTAATGCCTCCAAATCCTCAAGGCAAACACAACTGCTGTTAACTCAAGGTCATGCGTGGGGCAATTTTTCTTGTGGTTCTTAATCTTGCGAAATGTATAAGCTATAGCCTTCTCCTCCTGCTGTAGTACACCCCCAAGTCCCTGTAAGGATGCATATATATATATAAAAATGGTACTCCACTACTTCCCTAGGCAATGCGAGCACAGGGGATGAAGTCAATTTGTCCTTTAGCTCATTGAAATCTAACTGACAGTGGTCATCCAAAACAAATGGCACCCCCTTGCGAGTCAAATTCGTCAACAGACCCTAAATCTTTGAGAAATACTTAATGAAGCGATGATAGTATTCGGTCAACCCTAGGAAACTGTGAACCTCGATCGGTGTCATGGGCTATCCCCACTTCCTCACTGCTGATACGTTACTCGAATCAATAGCAATGCCCTTACCGGATATAATGTGGCCCAAAAATTGCACCTCCCATAGCCAAAATCCACACTTCTCGAATTTGGCATACAGCTGATGGTCCCGTAACGTCTATAGAACCATATGAATATTCTCTGCATGCTCATCAACTACACCACAACTAGTGAATAGTCACGGCTAAAATCCCTGACTAAGATTGTGGGTCGCAGACTTGGGTCGTGACCATTTCAGGCGCGACCAATTTCGAGGGTCGCGACCCAAGTCCGTGACCAATCTGGGGTCACGGCCCCGAGGGGTCACGACAGATGGTCGCGAACTTGGGTCGTGATCCACACCGTGATGTGAAAAAAAATGGTCGCGGCCAAAGTCTGTAACCCCTAATCGTGATAAATAATGGTCGCGGCCAAAGTCTGTGACCCACACCGCGACGGAAAAAGGGGGAAAAACAGTCGCGGCTCAAGTCTGTGGCCCATACTGTGACCATTTTTTGATTTTTTTTGTCACGATTGGGGGTCATGAACTTTGGCCGCGACCATTTTTAAGTGCAATGGAAAAAAGAAAAATTATCATGGACAAAGTCCATGACCATATTTAACAATAATAAAAAAATGACATTTATTTGGGTCCTATCCTAAAATTTAGGGTCCCATGACTGCGCGGTCGGTTGCTACGTGTAACTGTGGACGCGCACGAGGTGTTACAAATATTTATTCTTGGCAAAACAATAAAAAAAATCACAAATTTCTAATCGGGAACATTGTTAATAAACTAATATACATACAAACTTAAAAATAATATAAGTCTTAATTATTCACAGACCAAAAAAAATTGGGCAGAGTTTTCCCTATTTTATGGACATTCCAAACCCTATTAATATAAAACCTTCTTATTATAAAGCCCACACAACCATAAAATTTAACAATCAAATTATAAAAGTCCGCATGGCCATAAAACTATAAAAGCCCACACGTTCGTAACACATAAAAAATATAATCCTGAATGTTAACAACATTATATAAACAATCTTCATGTTGTAAACCATTGTCTTCTTCATGTGTTCCACGTGTAAAAAAGCAAACGATACAATGTTATCCTATAAAAAATAGGATAAAAAAATGATATCAGTAACCAAGTAGTTTTAAAAAAATCGTATTCAAGCTTAAAAATTACATATACAAGTTATAATTATCATCATATCAGTTTCGACGAGCTACTTTTGTCCCATGCGAGGTGTTGGTGCCTCTCACGGGGCCGTTTGGGGGTTTCCCCCTCTAGCGCCATGTTTTTAAGCCTAAGTTTAGACATTTTCAAATTATCATCGTATTCTCAAACCAGGAGTCCGGTGAAAACGCGATCAGTTCCTACGAGTTACATTAGTCCCGTGTGAGGTGTCGGTGCCCTTTAGAGGGTCGTTCGGGGGCTGTTTCTGGGTTTCCCCCTCTAACGCCATGTTTTAAAGTCAAAGTCTAGATATTTTCAAATTATCTTCGTATTCTCAAACCGGGACTACAGTGAGTACGCAGACAGTTCCTACTAATTACATTGGTCCCATGCGAGGTGTTAGTGCCTCTCACGGGGCTGTTTCGGGTTTTCACCCTTTAACGTCATGTTTTTAAGCCCAAGTCCTGATATTTTCAAATTATCCTCATATTCTCAAATCGGGAGTCCCATGATCACGCGGTCAGTTCCTATGAGTTACATTGGTCCCATACGAGGTGTTGGTGCCTCTCACGGGCCATTCAGGGACTATTTCGAGTTTCCATCGTCTAACGCCATGTTTTTAAGTCTAAGTCCTGATATTTTCAAATTATCTTTGTATTTTTTAAACTGAGAGTTTCGTGATCATGTGGTCAGTTCCTACGAGTTATATTGGTCCCGTGAGAGGTGTTGATGTCCCTTATGGGGCCGTTTGGGCGTTGTTTTTGGGTTCCCCCTCTAGCGCCATGATTTTAAGCCAAAGTCAAGATATTTTCAAATTATCATTATATTTTCAAATCAAGAGTCTATTGACCACGCGGTCTGCTCCTACGAGTTATATTGGTCCCGTGCGAGGTGTCGTCTCCCCTCACGGGGTCATTTGGGGGATGTTTCAGGGTTTCCCCCTCTAACGTCATGTTTTTAAGCCAAAGTCTAAATATTTTAAAATTATCATTGTATTCTCAAATTGAGAGTTCGATGAGCACGAAATCAGTTCCTATGAGTTACATTGATCCCATGCGAGGTGTCGGTGCCTCTCACGGGGAAAATCGAGGGCTATTTCGGGTTTTTAACTTTTAACGCCATATTTTTAAGCCTAAGTCCTAATATTTTTAAATTTTCCTCGTATTCTCAAATCGGGAGTTCCGTGATCATGCAGTTAGTTCCTATAAGTTACATTGGTCCCGTGCGAGGTGTTAGTGCATGTCACGGGGCTATTTCGAGTTTTGACCGTCTAACACAATGTTTTTAAGCCTAAGTCCTGATATTTTTAAATTATCCTCGTATTCTCAAACTAGGAGTCCCGTTATCACACGATCAGTTCCTACGAGTTACCTTGGTCCCGTGCGAGGTGTTGGTGCCTCTCATGGGGCCTTTCGGGGGCAGTTTCGGGTTTTCACCCTCTAATACTATTTTTAAGCCTAAGTCCTGATATTTAAAAATTATCCTCGTATTATCAAAACGATAGTCCCATGATCACGTGGTTTGTTCGTACGAGTTACATTGGTCCCGTGTGAGGTGTAAGTGCCTCTCACGGGGCCGTTCGGGTGTGTTTTGAGTTTTCTCCCTCTAACGCCATGCTTTTAAGCCTAAGTCCTGATATTTTTGAATTATCATCATATTTCTAAACAGGGAGTCACATGACCACATGGTCAGTTCCTACGAGTTACATTTATCCCGTGCGAGGTGTTGGTGCCTCTGATGGGACCGTTAAGGTGCTGTTTCGAGTTTTCTCCCTCCAACGCTATGTTTTTAAGCCTAAGTTCTCATATTTATAAATTATCCTCGTATTCTCAAACCAGGAGTCTCATGATTTCACGATCTATTCGTACACGTTACATTGGTCACGTGCGAGGTTTTGGTGCCTCTCACGAGACCGTTTGGGTGATGTTTCGAGTTTTCGCCCTCTAACGCCATATTTTTAAGCCTAATTATATATATTTTCAAATTATTGTCATATTCTTAAATAGGGAGTCCCATGATTACACGATCAGTTCCAACGACTTACACTGATCCCGTGCGAGGTGTTGGTGCCTCTGACAAGACCGTTCAGGGGTTACCTCAGGTTTTGCCCTCTAACGCCATGTTTTTAAGCCTAAGTCTTGTAAACTTGGATTTTTTATTTTCATTGGAAGTAGATTTATAGTTTTGTTTCTAAGTGTACCTATTTGTTGTTTCTGTGGATTCGTATGTTAGATTTGGTGCCTAAACAGCCAATAAAAGATTCTTGGAAGCCTCAAACAACTCGCATCATTCTTTTTAAATTATTCTTTGATCAAAGTGATCAAGGTATAACTCAGTTCCTCTTGAACCAGTTAAAATTATTTAATACACATAAACAACCCAAAAGGTTTCTCTAGTCACTTTAAAAATCTTAATAACCCAAAAGGTTTCCCTATCCATCTACTGTACTATAAAGTTGAAATATAAAAAATATATATAGTTGTTGCTTGCTATATATGACAGTTATATATAGTTGTTTCTATATATAGTTGTTGCTATATATAGCAGCTATATATAGCTGCTACTATATATAATTGTTATATATAGTTGTTGATGCTATATATAGTCGTTATATATAGTTGTTGCTATATATAACTGCTATATAAAGTTGTTGCTCCTATATATAGCTGCTATATAGCTTCTACAGCCGATGTAGATTTTGTTTTGTGTGAATTTTTTATTTTCACAAAATTCAAGTGACTTCAAAGTTACAAAAAAGATGAAAATTTGCGCACTTTGATATAAATTATGAGTATATTATTATCAAAACGGGAATCTAGTGATCGCGCGGTTGGTTCCTACGACTTACACTTGTCCCGTTCGAGGTGTTGATGCATTTCACGAGGCCGTTTGGGGGATGTTTCGGCATTTCCCCTCTAGCGTCATGTTTTAAAGCCCAAGTCCAGATATTTTCAAATTATCATCGTATTCTCAAATCGGGAGTTTGGTGACCACGCGGTCAGTTCCTATGAGTTAAATTTGTCTCGTGCGACTTATCGATGTCTCGCATGTGGCCGTTTGAGGGTTGTTTCGGGGTTTCCCCCTCGAGCGCCATGTTTTTAAGCCCAAGTATAGATATTTTCAAATTATGTTCGTATTCTCAAATCGGGATTCCGTTAACTACGCGGTCGGTTCCTACGAGTTGCATTGGTCCCGTGCGAGGTGTCAGTGCCTCTCACAAGGACGTTTGGGGGCTATTTTTGGATTCCCCCCTTTAGCGCCATGTTTTGAAGCCCAAGTCTAGATTTTTTCAAATTATTATCATATTCTCAAATTGGGAGTTCGATGACCACGCGATCAGTTCCTACGAGTTACATTAGTCCCGTGCGAATTGTCGGTGCCTCTCACGGGGCCGTTTGGGGGCTGTTTCTGGGTTTTCCCCTCTAGCTCCATGTTTTTAAGCCTAAGTCTAGATATTTTCAAATTATTATTGTATTCTCAAACTAAGAGTCCGATGATCACGCGGTCAGTTCCTACGAGTTATATTGGTCCGTGCGAGGTGTCGGTGCCTCTCACGGGGCCGTTTGGGGGCTGTTTCGAGATTTCCCCCTCTAGCGCCATGTTTTTAAGTTTAAGTCTAGATATTTTCAAATTATAATCATATTCTCAAAGAGGGATTTCGATGACCAGACGGTCGGTTCCAACCATTTACATTAGTGCCATACGAGGTATCGGTGCCTCTCACAGGGTCGTTTGGAGGCTGTTTCAAGGTTTTCCCCTCTAGCACCTTTTTTTAAGCCTAAGTCTAGATATTTTTAAATTATCATCATATTCTCAAATAGGGAGTCCGATGACCACACGGTCGGTTCCTACGAGGTACATTGGTCCTGTGGGAGGTGTCGGTGCCTTTCACGGGGCCGTTCGGGGCCTATTTCGGGGTTTCCCCCTTTAGCGTCATGTTTTTAAGCCTACGTCTAGATATTTTCAAATTATCATCGTATTATCAAACTGGGAGTCTGGTGAACACATTGTCAGTTCCTACGAGTTACATTTGTCCCGTGCGAGATGTGGGTGCCTCTCAAAGGGCCGTTTAGGGGTTATTTCTTGGTTCCCCCTCCAGCACCCTATTTTTAAGCCTAAGTCTAGATATTTTCAAATTATCATTTTATTTTCAAATCGAGAGTCCGATGACCATGCGATCGATTCCTACGAGTTACATTGGTCCCGTGTGAGGTGTCGGTTCCCCTTATAGGACCGTTTTGGGGGTTATTTTGGGGTTTATCCGTTTAGTGCCATGTTTTTAAGCCTAAGTCTAGATATTTTCAAATTATCATCATATTCTCAAATTGGGAGACCCCTAACCTCTCGGTCGGTTCCTATGAGTTACATTTTTCCCGTGCGAGGTGTCGGTGCCTCTCACGGGGCTGTTTCGAGGTTTCCCCCTCTAGCGCCATGTTTTTAAGCCTAAGTCTTGATATTTTCAAATTATCACCGTATTCTCAAATTGGGAGTTCGGTGACCACGCGGTCGGTTCCTACTATTTACATTGGTTCCGTGCGAGGTGTCGGTGTCTCTCACTGAGCTGCTTGGGGGATGTTTCTAGTTTCTGTCCTCTGATGCCATGTTTTTAAGCTTAAGTCTAGACATTTTTAAGTTATCGTCGTATTCTCAAACCGAGAGTCTAAAATATTTTCAACATATTATCCAACAATCAAACTAATAATTATCCCATACTCCTTCCAATTATGCCATACTCCTTCTAATATACTATCCAACAACAAGCTAACAACCAATAATTATCCAACTGCTAAACAAAACAAAACCAATAATAATCCCTTACTTCCTCTATCATCTAAAAGATTTAATAGATAATGCATATCAATTATATAACTACTTTAGTTAAAGTAAAGAGTACCTAGTGTGTAATGAAGAACTGGTATGCAATTGGTTATATTTGCAATACATAAACAACGTGTAATGAAGAACTCGTATGTAAAATTAAAGTACCTCACAAAACCACTGAAGAATTAGATCTGTTGCCTATAATATGTCGCAGATTTGCATATGTCCCAGATTTATTCCCCCAATTTAACATCGAAATTCGAACGAACATGAGCAACCTGCTGCCTATGATATGAAAAGAAAGGCACATAAAGGCAAAGGAGAACAAAAATGTATAATATCAACCTGCTACCTATAATATCAATGAAGTTGTGATTATTTCAGTCCATTTTAAGGCTTTAAAATACATATCCAAACAAGTTGATCACAACAAATCTCAATCTAAAATAGAACTGTATGAAATCAACAACATTATGACATACTTGTCAAGTTAAAATATTAATGAACAAAATCAAGTTGCATTTGTTCCATGTCAAGTTTCAGCCTTCTAATATCTTGACGCAGACGTAAAAAAAATGCACATTAATCGCAAGATATGTGATATACTTTTTCATCCATTAGGAAAATCAAGAACATACCCGACAAATTTAATAACATGTACACTTATCCACATGATCGTAACAAATTTTTTAACATTTCCAGAAACACCTACAAATAAGATTTGACAATTATATAACTACTTTAGTTAAAGTAAAGAGTACCTAGTAGGATACAAATAAGATTGACAAGGATAAACATTCGTAAAAGTAACTAAACATTCATACATCAAAGTAAAATGTTAATAAAATGTCAATATCATAATAGGATACAAATAAGATTGACAAGGATAAAATAATATTTTGATACTCAATCTTCCTCTAAATCTACTAAAAGATCCCTCAAACTAGGGTTGTCATCAAGAGCTGACTGGAACTCTTTTGGAGCCTTTAATGCGTCTACTTGAGTAGTCAAACCCTTTGGTGCATGCACAATAATAGACCAATTGCCATCGTTTATGCACTTCGAGTAGAATATCTTCTTTACTTTCTGAAAGGCACAAATAAAAAGCTCATCGACCATGCGATCTTTGCTCTTCAGCTTTGATAAATCTACCATAATAAGTTTGCGGTCAAGATCAACTTTACAAGCATTCATTGTATCCTCCACCTTTACCCAATCACAATAGAATACGATTTCTGTGAAATCTAATTAATCAAATTATAGGATTTGTTGGATAATCCTATAATAGGTTAACACCATATTCTTTGGATTTTATCACTTTTGCTAATGATACAGGTGGTAAAGGCAGAAATTGATATTCCACTATTTTGCATCAAAATCTTTTCCTCATATGGATATGAAATGAAATCAAAACCGTTGGTGCGGAATTTCTTAAACTCTTTTGCATGAAAAGTAGGAGCTTTTGCTAGTCATACAAGTCTGGAAGAGACATCACCTCTTTTTAGAAGATGCATTTATTAATGAATTTGTATTAGGGCATATTTTTACCACACATGAATAAATAACCGCATACATAAGATGTGAAAATTATCAACTTTTTCTCCTTCGCCTCATTCTCCGAAAAATTATTCCACTGCTCCACCGGCATTTCAACATTGGGAGGCATTTTCTCTTTCAAAGCCAAAATATCTAAGTTGGTTGCCTTCTTAGAGAAATGTTTCTTCCGAAGGTTTCTCCTGTATGTCCTCAATCCTTAAGCAATCCGAGATAGAACCCTATTCTTAGAAGGTCAGAAAATGAGAAATGCTTACAGAGGCGATCATGTATGTTATCTTTGACAACTTGATGAATAAGGTTCCAGTTGTCTGGTCCACCGACTCCCATGTTCATTTTCCCAGCGACAAATAACGGGCTTTAAAGTTCAGCACGTCATTTCCATCATCCGTTGGGTTATTCTCGAGAAGGGAGAACCTAATGGGCTTCTTTTCATTTGATCAGGAGGTGTCGAGTGTGTTGGATGGGGGCATTGGAGCACTTGGAGTTGGACTAGGTGAGGAGTGAACCATTGGTGGAGTTGTGAATTGCTTAGCCATTGTTGTTGAGAATTCGGGTTGTACATGAGATGGTGAACCTCGTTGCAATGTCACCTCAGCACTTGGTACCATTGGGTTGTTTCCTCTCGACATTATCAACAAAAATGAAAATCCATAAGTGACTAAATAATTATAAGAATATGAAATTATAACTAATTAATCAAGCTTATGACTATATATATATACATATATATATATATATATATATATACCTTTTCATAGTAAGACTTTAGAATATGTTCAATGTGTCTAATCTCCATCCATTCGGTATTAGTTTTTAAGAACCTATGAATTTTTGCATGTGACCAACTAGAAGAAAGGGTATCTATAATTGATGTGTAGATATCCGTGACATGAACTCGGAATCCCATCCTTCTCAACTTGTTGGCAAGATTCAATTTTAAGTGCATGTGGCACAAGACATCACAGTATATGTCAGTGCTCTCTGTACGCAGTTGTATCCATAATAGGTAGATTTATTTTTCCACCTTCTCTAACAACGTAACCATGGCCAGGACTACGTCAGAATTATGCATGTGAAATATATTTTGTATAACGTCATCTCAGTTTTCTAATAGAGAAAATAAAATACGATCGAACGGGTAATTTTGCTGGAGATCAACTCTACGATTTACATGGTAGTTAAATTGTTCAATCTTTTTATTTCCATATCTATAAATAGGAGTACCCTCTATATGGCGCGCACTAATAAAAGAGTTATGTATGCGGTCTAATTACAACCTCTCCCACTCTTGTTGACAGTGATTATCATCGTGCCTCATTTTTCTTGAGAACAGTATACGAGGGAGTGAATACGAGTCCTACAATTAAGGGATCCAATTAATTAATAACTATTTATTCAAACATATGATGTATAAGGGTATATTAGTTTGATTAAGGTTTTGATTCATCACTACCCTTCTCTTAACCCCTTGCATTTTAGATCTCATCAATGTGAAGTTCCAATAACAACCGGCCGTAATTGTTTGTAACACATTTTGTCACCGTTTATATGAAAAAGTTTAAACGTATATATGTATTATCAATTCAATAAATCCAACATAGTATCCAACAACTAAACCAACAATATCTCACTATAGTAATGTGCACACGTGTTTGCGACTCGTATGTCAAAAAAAATCCATTTCATTATATTTTGTCCAAAAAAATTACGACAAGTATATAACCTCAAATATAATATGATGACATGCATTTAACCCACAACAAGGTGGATGTAATTTTTTTTATTTATTAAAAATCCATTTAATTATATTTTGTCAAAAAAATATAATGTTTAGGGTTTTGAATAATATTTTGTCAAAAAAAATACACACACATACAATCTAGGATTTATTGACGTAATCTATACATACACACACATACAATCTAGGGTTTACTAAACCCTGAATTTTTTTTGACATAAATCTATACATACACACACATACAATCTATACATACATACACATACAATCTAGGGTTCATTGACATAAAAAATAATTTATTTGTTCATAGTTGCACACAAATACACATAAGTCTATGCATACACACACATATAAACCTAAATCTATACATACACACTCAAATACATGCACATACACACACATACACACACACACACACACACACACACACACACACATACAAACATAAATCTATACATACACGCACATAAATTAGGGTTTTAGATAGAAATGAGGAATTAAAATGAAATCGAAATGTAAACTGTGAAATCGAAATGAAATCGTACCTTGCTGGGAAATCGTATAAATCGAAATGAAATCACACAAATCGCCAGAAATCTCACAAGCCTTTAGACACTGAAATCGTTCGACAGAAATGAGGATCAGCGGGTCTTTTTTTCAAGTTCTAAACCTGGTCACATCCTAGAGTCGTGGCCCACTATGCGCGACCAATAAATGAAGGTAAGGGTGTTATTGGATGGCACCTGGTTACGACCTAGAGCGGTGACCCACCATGCGCGACCATTTTTACATCACACGCACTACTAGAATGAAGGATGGTCATGACCCATAGCCGTGACCCACACCAAGAAATGGTCACGGCCCCCAGCCGTGACCCAATATGTGTATGTTTTTCTCATAATCATGCCTATGGTCACGGTCAATGTTAGTGACCCATCCATGACAAAGCTTCGAGGGAATTTTGGCATGAATTTAGCGCCAAGTTTGTCACACCCTAGTCACGGCCAAGTTTGTGACCCACAATGGTCAGGGATTTGGTCTGTGACCACTTCCAGATCATCCATAACTCAGTGTGGTAATGAATATGGTCACGCCAAAAATTAAGTTGGTGTCCCCGACCAGCTGGTCGCAGACTTGGGCCGCGACCAGCTGGGTATGACCATTCATAGGATTTAGTTTAGTGATCCTCATAACGAGAGTATACTAGAATATCATATATGAATATAATCACTAACTAGTAAAGGAAATCTCTAAAAACTTAATTCATAAGATCCATGAATACTGCTGGCGCATTGGTTAGCCCAAAGGGCATCACCCTAAACTCGTACGACCCATACCGTGTCAGGAAAGCGGTCTTAGCAACATCCTCCTCTCTAATGCGCAACTGATGATATCCCGATCTCAGATCTATCTTAAAGAAGTACATTGCTCCTCTCAGCTGGTCGAACATGTCATCGATCCGAGGCAAGAAATATATATATCGAATCGTGGTCTTGTTCAACTCCCTATAATCAATACACAGACGAAGCAACCCATCCTTCTTTTTAATGAACAACACTGGCGCACCCCACGGTGATGTACTTTGTCTAATGAAGCCCTGTCCCAAAAGTTGCTGAATCGGCTCCCTTAACTCCCGTATATCTAAAGGAGCCATGCGATAAGGCACTCGAGCAATTGGCCTCGTACCAGCATTAAGTTAATGACGAACTCAATATCTCAACTGGGTGGCAACCTGAGTATCTCCTGGAACACATCCTCAAACTCCCTCACCACTGGAATCGAATCCAAAAGGACAACCACCTCTTTTTAGGTCTTCTCCTCCATATAGTATAGGTGTGTGATTGACCCTCCCTCGGAAAGAGGCATTGCCACAAGGAACATCTCCTTCCCCATAATAAAAAACACAATGGTCCTCCCGAAGCAGTCCACCATCGCCTTGTAACCTGCTAACCAGTCCACGATCAATATTACATCATAACCCTCCATACTAACACTAGAAGGTCTGAGGCTAAACATAGTCTCCCAACGTCAATATCTACACCCCTACAGACCGAGTGTATAAACGACCCACTGCCTAAAGGTGACTCTACACACAAGGATACAGTTGTTTGTCTTTAATAGACCGGTAGCGCCTATAAATCTGGTAGCTATAAATGAGTATGATGCCCCCGTATCAAATAAAATCCCACCCTCAAGCCTATGAATAAGAAACGTACCCTCTACTACCGGTGGTGCCTACGGTGCATGTGGTAAGATTTCATCCTGGACGTTAAAGACACGTCCATACTGTAACCGCCCCTGCTGTTGTGGGGCTGGTGTTGTGGTGATAACTGCACCTACTGTCCCTACTGAGTGTCCTGCTATGGTACTCTACCTCGTAGTGGGCAGTCTCTCCGCTTATGACACGTCTATCTACAAGTAAAATAATGGCCTAAAAAGTCTCCCTACCTCTGACCCTGATGGCCTTGTTGAGGCTGTCCCTAATGCGGGCCCTACTGGCCTACCTCATTGTTCTCTTGGCCCTGGAGGCCTTGAGAAATATGCTGATGATGTTGCTGCTGAGGACCCTGTTGGACCTTACTAAATCCACTACCCTTAGGTTGGTAACCTCCCGATCTGAATCTCTTAGACGAATCCCTATGCTGGAAATTCTGCCCTTGATGCCCACTCACCTACTACTATGGTTCCCTACTAGCACCGTTCCCTCCTGATTTGCCTAACTGGCTAGCCTCACCCCCTCTCTTGATCCCCTTCATATGGAAGCGATGGTCCTGACAGTGAAGAAGTGTTTCATTGGCGACCTCAGTATAAGTCCTCAATGTTGGGTTGCCAATCAAGTGTTTCCTGATCCTCTAGGTGAGTCCATCCATGAATTTTAGTTTCTTCTTCTCCTCGTTATTCATCTTGTCGGGCATAAAGTTATCCAAACGGGTTAAATCCTCCTCATACTCTACTACAGAATGGTCACCCTGAACCACCTCATTAAACTTCTTTCGCATTTTCATCTCAATAGCTGGTGGGAAGTACTTGCGATCAAACCGCACCCAAAACTCAGCAATCGACATAACATCCTTCTCCTCAGAAGTAGTAATAAACTCCCACCACTATAAATATGATCCTACTAGCTTAAACGTGGCCAACATATGCTTTTGAGTGTCTATGCACTAAACCATACGAAGGTGACGCTGAATGTCTTCCATCCACTAGCAAGCAATGATCACATCGGAACTACCCTGAAACTCTAATGGTGGCCTTTCTGAAAAGCCTCCTTCACTCTCTGCCAATCAGATGACCCCAGATGGGCTTGGACAACCGGCGCCACTGGCTGCTATGATGGATGGACCTAAGGAAAATAAAGTGTCATGGCAGTCATAGCAGCATTTACTGCCTGTGCCATAATAGTGACCACCTATGCGGTAAACACTGTCCCCTGCGGTGGTTGTGGTTGTGGTGCTTGTGGCTCCTGCTGAGCCTCTCCCTCATCTGCTCTCACCGTTGCCCTAGACGGTCGTCCTCTCTTGGGTGGCATCTGAAACCAGATGGAATTATACGAGTTTACAGTCAATACAAAAATCATAGCAGAAGAACAAAATCTCAATTACGTAAAAGTGAATACAATAGTCCTAATAATAGAGCTTTTTATCAAAGGACGCTACGCTAAAATCGCAGTAAGTCGCACAGATACTATGGACTCTAGATACTAATGCTCTGATACCATTTGTGACACCCTGCCTATTTTAATCACGGGTCATCAGTCATTTATCAAAATAAATAAGAATATCATTTGGCTCATTCTTAGCATCATCGTCAAAAACTTTTTAAATTACTAACCACTTATGTCAAATTAAGTCGGGTGATCAGTGTTGTAGCTAAGCATTCCTGGAATGAATCATCATACTTGGTGTCCCTGTGGATGTATACCTAAAAGTTTTTGAAAAAATAGATTTGATACGAGTCAGAGACCAAATCCTTTAAAAAAGATTTAGCAAGCATTTAAATTGCAGTCAAAAGCAATTATTAGATACACACGTTAGTTTCACACTCCCTTGAGTTCCTCACCTCTCAACTATAGTGCACACCTCACGTCTCCTATAAAACCCACCTAGTTACCCAACTCAGCCTAACTAGACATCATAAGTATCTAACTAACCACAATAAGTTTAGCTCACCCGTACCCCCATACGATACGCCACCATAAAATCAATAATTAATATTAATCAAATATTATTATTGAACTGTTAATCAAGTTTCTCTTACTTAAGTTACACTATCTATCTTTTCTACCATCACACAATAGTATAATGATTGCAAGTATATATATACAACTACAGCACCCCCAAAATGGCCACCGCTATGCATGCATACTCTGCTATCAAGCCCATCTACCTCTCGTACTAAATCAAGGACTATCGGTTCAGAATGGCACCTCGAACCATAAATCAAATAAACACATATTGGAGGCGAACATGATCCTAAGCCTTTGGGTTATGCACATACCTAACGCACCCAAATGACCAGTACACACTATCATACACACAAATCGTGCTCCACCCTAAGCCCTATGCTCTGGAGCACACATCCAGACCTCGATGGCATCGCCAAGGTGGGACTTCTCACTGTACGGAACCTCCCGTGATAGCAGGCGGCGTAAGTATTCTCACACACATAAGAAAGCACATAATAGGTATACACACAACCTATAAATATCTATTGTATAGGTATACACAACCTATAGTATATCCAGTACATAGTATATATATTTTGAATACTTAACATACTAACGATTCACACTTATTATTCTTTTTGTATTTTTCTAGTGTCACTCACTACCTGAAGGGTCCTAGTTATCACCTAAGTAATTTTAGTCAATACATCATTATCCTACTGGTATCAATCTTGGGTTATCATTTACACTTCCCGTAACTCTATTTGTAACTTCCGAATACATAACATAGTCGTTTAACTCTCATTGGTCCTAATATCAATTTTACCCTCATTAAGACTAAGTCGGCCTTTAATTATTGATCTACTGATATTCTCCAAGTCCTTATATAGTTAATACAACATTACCAAAGTCCCCCACAATTAACGGTAAGGAAAACTATGCAAATAGAGAAAGAACCAGATTTTAGCTTTGTTCGATCGATTGACAAAACTGATCGATCCATCGATCCGTCGATCGATCGATATCCCTCGATCGATCGAGCGACACCTGTTTGACAACTTAATCTAGTTACGTTTTTCACCATTGTTAACCCATCAAACCTCCAGGAAAACTTGCTAAACTCCCAACCAAATCAACCAGACCTCTCATGCGACTAGTTTAACAGTTTCTAACGAAATGTTTTCACAATTCATCATTTAATTCACATTAAACAATATCAAAATTCTACTTTATTCATAAAGCCCTAGTTTCTTTTTTCTTGCATGTTCATCTTCAAGAACCCAGAATTTTATCATCTTATTCACACCCAATCCCCAGATTTCATGTTAGTATAATAGTAGGATGATTATAACCATGATGTCTCATCAAATCATTAATTCAGTCCCAATATCACATCCTAAACACTAGGTTTTCATGCATTATTAATCCTACATGTCATGGATACTATAACATGCTCAAAAGATTGCAAGACAAACACTTGCCTTATATTTGTAGGTCTGATTTTCGTTACTGGGTGCCAGAGTTATTCTTCCCTTACTCCGATCTTAATTCTGACAACGTCGGTGATGAAAAACGATGTGGGATGACCTAAGAATTCTTTCTTCTTCGTTTCTCTCTCATGTAATGTAACCCTAGACTCTATCACAAAGTATAACACTTAGAATTTTGAAGCTTTTCCAATCCTAGACTCCCAAATGACCAAAACGCCCTTACGTGGTGCCGGGTTGATCAAAATATGCCCTAGGATCCAACTAATACATCCAGGTACTCTTTTTCGCCTATTTCGACCCATTCAGAATTAACCGTGACCTCGAAATCGTCATCTGATATACTCTACATAAATTTCCTATCTCTACCTTAACATAGCCTACACCCAACTCTGGATTGAGATATAATATAGTCTCATCGATATTACTCACTATAACGTATAATAATTACCACATATTATTTAATACACACTTAGTAAATTTATCCAATAAATATTAATCATAATCTCTCTCCCGGTCAATATTTAATAAATATACAATATTTTATTTTAATTAAATTATTTCACACATGTAATATTAGGATAACCGAATAAATTAAATTTTAAATGCTAAAAAATACGAGATGTTACAATACTTTGGCATTACAAGGTTCGCATTTCAGAGTGTTCTTGGTTTGATCAAACCGTACACAGTTTGCATCAAATAAGTGGCATCATTACATTACATCTTGAAAACAGTTTTTGTAAAAAACTTCATTGTGTACTCGCGATCTTCACCTGGAAGGAGATAAATATTGCGTAAAAGACAATATTCCTAGTTAGTGCCTTGTAGTACCTTGAATTAATTATCTGACTTCTAGCTTACCTTTTTAAACCACGTAAATCATATGTCCACTTAGCTTATTTTCTATGCATTTAATGTTGGATTCGATAATCCTCATTGTAGTGGATTTATTCCCTGTATATATAATAATATTAGGTGACATAGTTTATTAACACGTTTTTACTCACACAGTGATACGTCTTTCATACATTAGTTAGTGTGTGAAATTATCGCAATTAATAAAGTTTGATTGACTAATGCATTAAAACATATTAGTCAAACTACCGCCTAACCTTTTAGAAACACTTATCCCGATAAAAAGTTATCAAACAAGATAGGCTCTCTCTCTTTATATATGGGTATTTATATTTGAACCACAATTTTTATTTTCTAGCCCCCATAATTATTAACCCCACGTTAATGGGTCGAAATACATTTAGAACACCCAAATGAATGGTGCGTACAAAAGGAAAAAAACAGGGAAGAGTTACGTTTTCACAAGATCCCATTTCATCTCTAGAAAAAAGGCGATCTTCCTATTAAGTCATGTTTGAAGGGAATATGTCCTAATAGGTTTTATCACAATATTTTTTCCTCAATAGGTCCTATTTGTACATACAGTGAATATTTACTGTATGTTTACAAATAGGACCTATTAGAACAAAAATCTTATTTCATGGGACCTGATGGAGCAAAAAAAAAATATTATAACCTATTGAACTACAAACTTAATAAACGTGACTAATCGGTAAAAAACCCAAAAAAAACGTTCTCAACTTTTATCCAGCGAAAGAAAACAAAAATCCAGTCAAGATATATATTACGATGAAGGGCCATAATCTTCATTCACTTGGAACATCCTTCTCTTAATTCACCGAACCAGTAACTTTCTATGCAGGATGCCTCGTTCCCCGGCTCAGAAGATTTTATCCAGAGTACTTGAACTATGCAACCCCCCAGGGGCGTAGCTAGATATTTTGGTCAAGGTGGTCAAAGTGTAACAGTAATACTTTTTCCAAAAATTAAGTTGGGCATTGGTGTTGCGATTACTAAATTTTACTCTATTATCTGTGAACTTTTTATATTCTAGGCTACTAATTTTTAAAAATCTCAAAACTCATGGGGCAATTGCCCACCATAAGCTATACATGGATCCACCCTTGGCAACCCCCTCTTCAATAGCCATCTTCAATCCGATGTATTAAATATTTTTTGAGATGGAGTAAGGTGTGAGTGAAAAGATCCTTAT
Organism: Sambucus nigra; assembly: GCA_949130495.1. Taxonomy (NCBI): domain Eukaryota; kingdom Viridiplantae; phylum Streptophyta; class Magnoliopsida; order Dipsacales; family Adoxaceae; genus Sambucus; species Sambucus nigra. The sequence continues at coordinate 559,992,260 of OX422210.1, read as the reverse complement.
TTTTCGGTGACCGATGAGTTCGTTGCAACCGATGTGTATACATTTTGGTCCATTTTGAGTTTAGAGAATGAAAATAACTGAGAAAATGGGAGGAAGGGATTTCTTTTTCTCTCCACTAAAACAGAGATTCAGGGTGTTGTATAAAGGGAACCAAATTTTTGTTATAAATCCATCTTTCAACGAACAGGTAACTATTGAGTGGGGGTGTGAAGAAAGAAAAACACGGTCTATATAAAAACAGCCTTATATATCTATCTATCTTTCTTAAATTATTATTTTTCTTTCAATATTTTTTGAGTGGAGCTTATAAAGCTTTCGTTCAATATTTTTTGTACTTTTAAAGATTAATTGAGAAAGCAGCACAAGTCGGTGACATAAATTTGTGTAGTTTAAATTTTGAATCATTATCATTAAGCATTGAAGTAAGCTATTTAAAAATGTAATTTCTTTTGTGCTTGGATCTATTTTAGTTCGAGCGATAATGAATCGTCATTAGAATTTTTATTAGGCGAGTAAGCATCACATCATCAAGTTCGTTATTTTATTCTTCATTTATATTTTCTAACTTTGAAATCACCTCTGCACCATTTTAAATATTTTATTGCGAATTTGATCAGTTATTATCATCTTCGGTGATATTAAGGGCACCATTTTTATCTCACAAACACCACATTAAAAGAAGTTATATTTTACTATTAGCACCCAAAATCAACTGACCTTTTTCAAAGTGTTTTGTGAGCTTTTATTAAAGTGCCTTTAACGACACCCCTAAAAAACTATGCAAAATTGATATCGTCAGGGGATTAGGCACGGGAGTGATACTTGTGAGAGTTTTCAGAGTCTCACTAATATATAACAACATTTAAACTCGTCAAGCACAAATCTTTAGGAAACTTGTGGCCTTTATGGTATTTGAGGATCAAATGACACAATTTAAATACTACTTGAATTATTTAGAATTATCCAAGCGATTCTAACTTTAAACAGATGAGATCGCAAGACAACTTAAAACTTGTTCAAGCATATCACACAAAAGAGCATCTCAACACCATAGAACAGCCTCAGATATCATTTGTCTTTGCCTCCTAATAAAAGCCTCTTATTTTCTCACACATTTACACACCTAGAACCTAAGGCTTTCAACACTATCACAAAATTTAACCATCGGAAGGAATGAGACAGAACCAGAAACAGAACATACTGCAATTATTGTAGTTTGGTACAATTTTTCCATTCTCTCTATAATTCCTGATATCCAAATAGTGTTAATTAAAAACAAAAAAAGCTAGTAAAATATGAGTCCCAAAAGACTACTTTTAAAACTACCCTAATAGTAACATTCAAGTCCTAGAAGACTTCTTTTAAAACTACCAGGTGAGAATTCTGGTATAAAAACAATATGCTCTCACTAAAATTCTCTGAACTAAACTGTAGTAGGATGTTCTCTTTTCTACAACAAAGATGATATATATGCATCTACAATGATATTTCATGCTATAAATGATCCACAATCTCCCATACCCCACCACACATTTCATAAGTAAGATGAAGAAACAATAAAATCAGATGAAAGTCTTGTAGTCTATGTACAATGATATTTGTCGCTCGTCTATAAAAGATGCTGTGAATTTATCATATAACTCTTGTTAGGTGCTCTAACAAATCATATGCTAGTTAGAGAATTAAAGAAATGATACTATTCTGGCTCTAATTTTTGTCAGCGTGAAATCTGTAATTGAGCGATACAACAAATTGAAGGAAGATCATCATCAACTGCTGCATCGTACTTCAGAAGTCAAGGTACTCTATCCTGCATCACTAGGGGAAAATAACACTGTTCTATGCTTTCATTATTTTTCCTTTTCTTTACTTTTTTTTTTGTGTGCGCGCGTGTGTGGGGTGGGGAGTAAAGCAACGGGTTTTACCTTTGATCATCTGAAAGCTGAACACAAAATGTGAGAGAAATTCTAAGAAAAACACTATTAAGTAAACCAAAATATGTATATATATATATATCATATTGAGTTACTGCAAGTAGGAAATCAATGATGATTTAAAAAAACTACATATACCGAAAACTCAAGCAGCAATGCAGAAGGAACAAATATTAAAATAGAAGATACGAAAAGAACATGATGTGAATGTCCATTTCAAATGCAAAACAGCATGTTAAGCCTACACAATGCATAATAAATCAACTGAAAATGCATATTAAGTAATAAAACTGAAGAATACTTAACTTGTCCTCCATAAAGTTTTTCTCAAGAGACTCACTTTTATCAAAGCAGATATCAGAAGAAATATGAGATATTGTCAGTTGTTTTACACACACAAAATCTGCTTCTGTAGCAGATCTGAGAATGCTCTGGACATTAGGATAGGCAAGGCATTTTCATCATCACCATGGCAGTTATTCATCTTTTTTAGCAGAATAGCAACAAGCAGTCAAAAAGAGTGCAGGAGAAATTATACTCTGCTTGGAGAAACAAGATTCAAAGGAACAGATCTGAGCAACTCTCTGATAAAAATTTGTGATGGAAAGTAAGGCTCTAATATGATCTTGACGATTACCAAGTTGGAAAAAGGTTGAAACATTTCATTTTTTACGAGAAATTGGAAGAAAGGTGAAAAAAGAGAGACCGACTTGGTGAGACGTTCTCTTCTTTTTCCAGATTTCCTTGGAAACTAATTCTTCCAGGGTGAGATACCATAAAAACGAGGAAAAGATGGACACGTGTCAGATTTAAGACTACTAGCGCCATAAAAAAAATTCCCAAGCAACTGCCTCAAAATTGAAAAATGAGTATAAAAATAATTTCAATGGAAAATGTAACGCCAAACACATCCTTGGTAAAACTCGATATCTAGATTGCCCCAGCAGCCGAAGTGTGATTCCTGCGACTTATTTGCCTCAAATTTTGACTATAGATGTTGCTCAGAAAAACCTAAGGGGTTTACCCCGATGGTTATCAACGACCCTTGCCTAGCAAGTGGTCGTGCGTTCAAGTCTCCCTCCCCCCCAAGGGGCTTGAAATTGGGGAAAAAAAAATTAAATAAATAAAATGTTGCTCAGATAGAAAAGTAAAATGGAATTTTGATTATAGATGTTGCTCTGATAGAAAAGTAAGCCAAACACATCATTGGTAAAACACATCCTTTTATGTTGTGTCGTGCCGGCAATATATGTACTATAGCCTGATAAAATGGAACTATATAGCCAAGAGACTATATATAAATTGATGATTCATTAATGACTAAGTAGACTACTATATAGGAGGTTTCTTCTGTGGTAATTGGCTTATGTCCCTGCTTTTTTTCTAGTCCCACGCAACTTCCTGTCGTGCGAAATTTTACACCTAGTCTCCTAATCAATTTATTTATAAAGTAACACAATGAGAATCTTTGGTACTAATCTTATGTTATATCCAGAAATCCCTACTCATCATTTTTCAGAGGATTATATATACAAAGAACGGCCGAAGGGGATTGAACTGCTACTAATCATTTTGCCATGAATTTAAGGAAAATTTGAACAGAAGAGAAGGAAAGGGTAAACGGATGCAGATCTATTGAGAGCATTTTGGATTGGTTATTTAGATACCAAAATCCAAAGGAAACAACATGATTCTGACATAACAAGGAATTCACATTAACAGTCCTCTAAATATTGAAAGGAATTTGATGTAGCTCATGGAAATTCCTCTTCATTTAATTGGGCCGAGTAAAGAAATACTAGAATTGCAAGATTCAAGACTTTCCGTGACAACGGACAATCTTTTGATCAGATATGCGACTAAACATGCACTAATATGAACTTAAAGGGAAAAGCATAACAATGATTCTAAGCCTATCAGTTCATGAGACCAAGGCAGAATTTACAACACTCTCTAGCTTCGGGAACATTTCCCAAAGGGCTCAGCCCATTTTATTTCCTTGTACTTTAGTCATCGTGTGGTAGCATTCTCATTGGCAAGTGTGTCTTGTTTCGATAGTCGTCCACGCAATATTACCTCTTCAGAGGTGATATCTTCATTTTGAGGAATTCCTGGGGTGCGGATAGTATTCAATGGGGATTTGTCTAAACTGTTTGAGAGTGTAAAAGTCAATATTCCGGAAGATAAGCGAAATACAAAAGTCAATCTGTCCAGTTCAGGGGAGCAACTCAGTCATTTCTTTCAGTATTTTTTTGTCCATGAATTTGATATCTATAGTCCTTTTTAAAAAGGGTTTTAGTCCAGACTGCGGAGATTCTCATCTCTTCTTGATTCTTTCCTCAGCGATTCAATCCCAACAATCAAGTCTCATGTCTTATAAATATGGTTTCCATTTTCAACAAACAAGGCCTTGACCTAATGCCTCTTTGTTTGCACTTGCAGAAGAATGAACAGAAGCCCCAAAACCAAATAAATCAGATGTGAGATTGAAGTTCTTAATGTCTCTTCAAGTTACAACATAATTCCATTCAAAGATAGTTTGTTTTTCTTGATCAAACAGTAGTGCTAAAATGTTGCAACTAAATCATGCAAATGAAGAAATCGGAACCAAGAAATGGAGTTAGTTCTATGTGCCAATTGACAAAGTATGGGTTAGAGACTACTTCCCGAAGGTATGAATTTGACAGTATTTAATGAAAGAGGCCATGGCCAAATAGAATATCCTAGAGTCATACTAACGACTATGTACATGCTCGTCATGATATTAATGGAACCTGAATTTAGCACACGCATTCTAAGTTACCCTAGTGATACTTTTACAGGCATAGAATGTATATATATTGTTTTGAGTGAGGAACAATACACACAAGAACCTCACTCCTGCTACATAAATGAATGGCCCCTCTATGTAAAAATTGAATAAAAAAGGCCATCGATGAATGAACGAAAGCTGCTAAAAGCATACAAAAAGGACTCGAAAGACACTGGACATGCATGTAAATTAACAAACTTTGGTTTATTGAGAACTTCAATATGGCATCTCAACCTCTTCGAGGGCTCTACTAATTGCTCAAGCATAAAGTGGATGCCTCTCACAGCCTATTATACCTCTTCCTGCTGCTTTTTCTTCTGGTTGCCAATCCATCAATAAGGTCTTGAAAGACTTGGCATCAACAATGATATCCCCACGAGGGATAATGATGTATATGGGATTTGTAGCGACACGTGGCTCGTGGTTGTGCCTACGGGAGACGACTATCTTTTATTTTCTATTTTTTAGTTTAGGGCTTATTGTAACTTTCCTTTATTTTTAGTGTTTAATTAGTTTCCAAGTATGTTTGGAACTAATGAGTCATTTTTAGGTATTAGTTGTCCTTTTTGGTCTTTTTAGATAATAGCTTGGCTAGCAAACTAACTCTTCCTATAAATAGGCTATTTGGCCCTCATTGTACTTAACCTTGAATATTGAGAATTGAGAATAGAGAGAGAAAGAAACCCATTTCACTAGTCTAATTTATTTGTTATTGTTGTTGTTGTTTAGTGTAATTGTTGTGTAGTGTAGTAATAACGCTTCCGCATTTGAAGATTTACATCAAATTGGTATTAGAGCTCGGTTTGTTCTTGGTGTTCGTCGAGGTGCGTGAAGCAGGTTACAAGTTGAGATTCCGACTCCAGCAACCCTTCAATCGAAAGATTGATAAATGCCAAAAAGATAATCCGGTGAATGGAAACCCTAAATTCCATCACCACTAAAAGAGGAGATACCAACTCTTTTAGCTCCTCCACCCTCCATCTCCACCACCACCATCCTCCACCTCTACCTCCTACCGCCACACAACCACCACCCCGTTCTACATGTATCTCCGTCTTCATTTTTTTACCCAAACTCTAACCCTCAAGAATTCAAGAAAATACAAACCCTAACCCATTTGTTACCCAAACAGCCCCTGGCCTAGCCCATCCACTGCCCCGAGATTTATACCCCGTCGAAACTGCCTCTGACATGGCCGAAAACCCTCCCACACCAGCCACTCCATTTCCTGTGCAAAAACACCCCAAAACCCTCCTATCAACACGTACGATGATGATTCCCGCCCCAAACATGAAAATAAGGGGTCTAACAGCCCTAATGGCTGCTAACCGAGGCCAAATCTTGCCGAAAACCTTCCAGAAGCTGCCGCTAATGAACAACCAGGCCACCCGACCCTCCAAACCCTCCAATCTAACCTCCATAGGATTCGGCCAGCCCTAATGGCTACCGACAACCTGCTATCCCCAATCGACCCCTATTTGACCCGGAAACCACCCTAGTAGCCCCTTCCCCACTCCGGACAGCCTCCAGCCAAATCTCAACCCTTTTCCGGTACCGGAACATCCCCAAAACCTCCAAAATAGTCCCCCCTACCCAATCATCCCCACCACCTCCCAAACCCATTTTTTAAACCCGGACCACCTTCCTCTTACCCCTAGGGCATCCAACTTCTAGGGTCTGTCATCCCACCCTTTTCTTGCCCACAAATAGCAACCCAACCCCCGCCACCTTTAAGAAAACCTAATAAACTAGCCCCACCCTCTCCTAATCCTAATTTATCACTTTCCCACTGATCAATGCCCATCTGCAATCAAATCCGACCCAAAACGGGCCTAACCTACTCGGAGCCGATCTCACCCTCCCTATTGACCTCTATTTGGATCAATTTTTGACACAACATATGACTTCTATGAGAAATGTACCCACCAGGGATACATTTTCCAACTATTTGTCATCGGGACTGTTGCCGTCTTCATTCGTCTTATACCGTCCGGTCGGATCCAACAAGCCACGTTGCAACCATGTGCTTATAGTATTGAGAAGGCGGAGTGGTCGTTAGTTTTTGGTTGCTCGGATTCTGTAGGGAGACATCGTTGTGCTTTGGGTATCTTAGACCCACTTGCTGAAGGTCCATATGGTCTAACAGAATTTCGGTCGGTCCATTTGCATGTTGAATTTGATTTGGGGTTTTTCTTTACTTTGGAAGATAACACTTGTACCGACACGTGTTCATGTGGCATTGATGATTCACCCTCCAAGCTCGAGGACGAGTTTCTTCGAAGACGGGGAGAATGACGTATATGGGATTTGTAGCGACACGTGGTGCGTGGTTGTGCCTAATGGAGACGATTATCTTTTATTTTCTATTATACTCTATTTTTTAGTTTAGGGTTTATTATAATTTTTCTTTATTTTTAGTGTTTAATTAGTTTCCAAGCATGTTTGGGACTAATGAGCCGTTTTAGGTATTAGTTGTCCTTTTTGGTCTTTTTTGGATAATAGCTTGGCTAGCAAGCTAAATCTTCCTATAAATAGGCCATTTGGCCCTCATTTGTACTTAACCTTAAATATTGAGAATTGAGAATAGAGAGAGAAAGAAACCCATTTCACTAGTCTAATTTATTTGTTATTGTCGTCATTGTCTAGTGTAATTGTTGTGTAGTGTAGTAATAACGCTTCCGCATTTGAAGATTTACATCAAATTGGTATTAGATCTCGGTTTGTTCTTGGTGTTCGTCGGGGTGCGTGAAGCAGGTTACGAGTTGAGATTCCGACTCCGGCGACCCTTCAATCGAAAGATTGATAAATGCTTAAAAGAGAATCAGGTGAATGGAAACCCTAAATTCCATCACCACTAAAAGAGGAGATACCAACTCTTTTAGCTCCTCCACCCTCCATCTCCACCACCACCATCCACCACCTCTACCTCCTACCGCCACAAAGCCACCACCCCGTTCTACATGAATCTCCGTCTTCATTTTTTTTACCCAAACTGTAACCCTCAAGAATTCAAGAAAATAAAAACCCTAATCCTTTTGTTACCCAAACAGCCCCTGGCCTAGCCCATCCTTTGCCTCGAGACTTATACGCCGTCGAAACTGCCCCTGATATGGCCGAAAACCCTCCGACACCAGCCACTCCATTTTCGGCGCAAAAATACCCCAAAACCCTCCGATCAACACGTACGATGATGATTCCCGCCCCAGCCATGAAAACAGGGGGTCTAACAGCCCTAATGGCTTCCGACCGAGGCCAAATCTTGCTGATAACCTTCCAGAAGCTACCGCTAGTGAACAACCAGGTCAACCGACCCTCCAAACCCTCCAATCTAACCTCCATAGGGTTCGGTCAGCCCTAATGGCTACCGACAGCCCTGTTGTCCCCAACCGACTCCTGTTTGACCCGAAAACCACCCCAGCAACCCCCTCCCCACTCCGGACAGCCTCCGACCAAATCCCATCCCTTTTCTGGTATCGGAACATCCCCAAAACCTCCAAAATAATCCCTCTTACCCAATCATCCCCACCACCTCCCAAACCCATTTTTTAAACCCGGGCCACCTTCCTCTTACCCCTAGGGCAACCAACTTCTAAGGTTTGTCCTCCCATCCTTTTCTTGCCCACAAATAGCAACCCAACCCCCGCCACCTTTAAGAAAACCTAAGAAACTAGCCCCACCCTCTCCTAACCCTAATTTTTCACTTTCCCACTCATTAATGCCCATCCGTAATCAAATCCTTCCCAAAACGGGCCTAACCTACTCGTAGCCATCTCACCCTCCCTATTGACCTCTATTCCGATCAATTTTTGACACAACATATGACTTCTATGAGAAATGTACCCATCGGGGATACATTTTCTAACTATTTATCACCGGGATTGTCGTCGTCTTCATTCCTCTTATACTGTCAGGTCAGATCCAACAAGTCACGTTCCAACCATGTGCTTATGGTGTTGAGAAGGCGGAGTGGTCGTCAGTTTTTAGTTGCTCGGATTCTGTAGGGAGCTATCGTTGAGCTTTGGGTATCTTAGACCCACTTGCTGAAGGTCCATATGGTCTAACAGAATTTCGGTCTGTCCATTTGCATGTTGAATTTGATTTGGGGTTTTTCTTTTCATTGTAAGATAACACTTGTACCGACACGTGTTCATGTGGCATTGATGATTCACCCTCCAAGCTCGAGGACGAGCTTCTTCGAAGACGGGGAGAATGACGTATATGGGATTTGTGGCGACACGTGGTGCGTGGTTGTGCCTAATGGAAATGATTATCTTTTATTTTCTATTTTTTAGTTTAGGATTTATTGTAAATTTTCTTTATTTTTAGTGTTTAATTAGTTTCCAAGTATGTTTGGGACTAATGAGTCATTTTAGGTATTAGTTGTCCTTTTTGGTCTTTTTGGGTAATAGCTTGGCTAGCAAGCTAACTCTTCCTATAAATAGGCCATTTGGCCCTCATTTGTACTTAACCTTGAATATTGAGAATTGGGAATAGAGAGAGAAAGAAACCCATTTCACTAGTCCAATTTATTTGTTGTTGTTGTTATTATTGTATACTGTAGTAATAACGCTTCCGCATTTGAATATTTACATCATATAAAAGCAAGTTCTACTGGACCATCTACGTAATAAAAGGCAATTCCAGCTTTCCTCGTCTACTTTGCACATAAGGCGCCATTTACCAAATATCATTCCTTTTCTCAAGTTATCCCCACTTAGAATAGATTCTCAAGGCACTCCACACAAGGAAAAAGAAGTTGGGATGGTGGGGAACCATTTTAGTGTCTTAGAATGCCAAATAGCTCCCCAGGATACTGAATACAGACCTCATTCGCAGAAGAAAGTAGATGAATCAGCTGTAAGCTTCCAATTATTCTCTCCTTTTCACTTCATCATATATTTTCCCCTCATCTAGTTTTTGTTGTAAAGATGGCCGAAGGAGGAAAATTAGCTTTACTTAAAATAATTGAAGTGATGTGTGGGAGGGGAAGCATGGGGGATGGCAACGGGATGGGGCAGGAGGGGACCGAGGGAGCAATCCCCGTCCCCGTCCCCATCCCCACTTGAAATCCCACTTCCCCTTTCCTCTTGAAATCCCCCTCCCCGCCTCCATCCCCCTTTTTTTCGGGGTAGGGAATTCCCGTCTTTATCGTGTATCGAGTTCCTCGCGGGGGCTCGATTTGACAAAAAATAAGTATCTTTTAGTTTTTTACCTTTTATTCCTACATTAAAATTTTAATTATATATATAAGAAACTAACATGTAAATTCTTTTATATATTAAAAGTGTATTAGAGAGGCGCTTTACTTCTAAAGTATAATATAAATAATAATATTTAAATATATTTTTATTTAGAAAATAAATAACAAATTGGGGAATTTCCATGCGGAATATATCGGGGTTTCCCGAGTGGAATATTAGAAACAATCCCTGCCCCCAAATTTAAACAACATCACCCCCCCTCAAAAAAAACATTAGGGGCAAATCCCCGTGGGACCCAAAACCAAGGGGAATATTGCCATCCCTAGGAAGAAGACTTTATAATACATTTTCTAACCGGTTTTCTTTCTTAATTAAGGATTTTAAGATTAATTATGTATACTTTTCCATATAGAAGTGTATTTAGATATTTGTTCCTCTTTGTAGCAGTTTTAGGAAGCGGTTTAATATACACTACACAACAATAACATGATTTAGAGGCCAAAGGCCCAATTTATCTCTAATTATCATTTATCTCACAGTAGTAGCAATGAATACAAAAGGAGGCCAATGACCTTATTAATAGGTTAAGTTAATTTGTTAACCAAGAGAAAGGCACCCTATGTTCCAAGGGAATATTACCCTCACAATAGTAGTAGGGAATAGAAAAGGAGGCCAATGACCTTATTTATAGGCTAAGTTAACTTGTTAGCTGAAATGACTACAAAGGGCATGTTATTATACACTACCTAAATTCTTAAAGAATCAATTAAGCTTTACCCCCATTGTGACCCGTGCCACCTAAATAAATGTACCATACTAGTATAAGTACAAGGTACCAAAGCACCTCATTATCTAGGTTACATTGCCTTTTCTACCCCTCAACGAATGTTGACAAAGTTTCTTAGTCTTGAGCCGAACCAACAAAAGACCCCCAAAACCTAACCCATCTCACACTAACCCTTGACCCTACCCCCATCCTTCGTCGATATCTGGAAACCCGTTGCTTGAGGGTACTTACATACCCATATCTTGGCCACTAAACCCCACGTTTTCATAACTAACTAACTCCATTGCACAATTTGGGGCATACTTCCAGGGATTCTAGCCTTAACCAAAATTAACTTAAACTGACCCAAACACCCATGCACCGCTACTATGTGTCGCACCCTAAGGCTTCATATTTGTTCGCAAACTGCTATCATAAACCAGAAAAGGTGGGGACAGCTGGTAAATGTCCCATCGGCAATTCATATAGAATTCAAATTTGTTGACCCTCTAATGTGATTGGTTTAAACATGAAAAACTCATTAAAAATTACGGGGTTCATTGTCGTGTTACCCGAGTGGAATATTAAGAACAATCCCATATTACGAGTTATTGAACACTGTCTGCAATCTTGCAGAAGTAATTAAAAATTTACTACTTTGTAATACAATTCTTCTAGCTATAATCATAGGCCGTCATATGTATCCTTAATCACATTTATAAATCTACTTGTAACTACTTTTTATTTAAAACCCATCATATTATATCTCAACATACTCCATCATACTCCTTCAAATCTATAAAAAATGTAGATGAAGCTCTTCATTGTCTCATTTACCTTTCGATTAATCTCCTCAATAAATAAGGGAGTTGTTCGAATAATTTTACGAGTGAGTTTGATTGGAGTGTGGTTTCCCACCAGAAGAAAAACATGGCAAATGTCCAAAATATGCATTACCTGGAAAAATGTCCAATGCAAATTTGTGCAACACACCTTAATGGCAAATGTTGTCAATCAAACACTTAGATCGACTAGAATGCCAAACAGGCGGCATATTGCCAATGACTTCAAAGGAAATATATTGCTCAAGCAAAGACTGCACCAAAAACTTGAGTTGTTTGAACAACCAAGGACCTCGTTTGAAACCCTGAAATTTTAAGACTTGCAAGACAAACCCAAACTACATATATGAATTCAATCAAGGCCCACAAACTTCAAAGAATCGCACATGGCACCTCAAAAAGAATCTCAAAGGACAGAAAGACTCAATTTGGAATTAAATGTCGATTAGTTCACTAAAACGGAAGCGGGTCGTTACATGTAAATTCCTTCTTTGATATGAAATTCAAACTATCACATTAAAAAAATGAAAAATGACTTTTCATTGCATATTTTAGACAATGATGAGAATGGATTGTAGTGCAAAAAAATCGAACCATCAGCTTTTTATGTGTTAAAGCTACCGAATGAGAAATAATGAAAAATAAATAAATCAACTTCACCACATGAGAACCACAAAAAACATGCAACAGAGGTTGGAAATTCACTCATGTATTTATGTTCATTGGTTTTAGTGTTTGAATGATACTGAACACGCAAAATAGTTCACAAAAAGTTACTCGAGAAACATATTTGTCATTTGATTAGATAGAGTTCAACTACTTATAAGTTGGATCTAATTTACACGCCTGTGGAGTAGTTCTCGACTATTTGTGTCCCCAGCATTACTGTTAGCATTTTCAACTTTTCTAATCAATAATCATTTATATAAAGTATGGATCATATAATAAATAAATTCTATTACAGTTGGACTTATTGAAATAACTATTTAAAGTTTTACATTTGTAATTCTTAGTTTTGGCAAGGGGAAGCTGAAAGCTTGAGGCAGCAACTGCAGTACTTGCAGGATAGCCACAGGTAAGATCATTTGCCTTCTCTTTTATTTTCTTTTTCTGCTTTTGTCCTTTCATCTAGTAATCATTTGTCAATAATAATGATTCATGCAGAAAAATTGCAGTTGGCCGAAGTACCTTAATGTAGATATTCATGATTCAGTCAATTGAGCGCATGCTCTAAAAGGAAAAGCAAACACCCTTAGAGAGCCACGTCTGTCTTAGAGACATCTTCTAGTTGCACATATACAATATGCTTTTACATGCAATGGAGATACCCTACGAGTGTGAATGGCGTAAAGTAAACAGAAGTGAACAATTAAACTAATAATGAAATTAATCTCAAAATAAGTAATATAACTATATTTTTCTAAACCCTTAATAAAATATAAGTTATGATATTAAATAAAAATATTCAAACATTAGCAAGAAAATTTATTATGCCATTTACTTTTTTATTAATTTTTAATACATAATGCACACCAGTGTGCTGCTCAAAGAAAAAAAAAGAAGCATTATAATGTGATGAATGAAAAGATTCCCGGTATATCACTAATTCTTTTTGTCTGTACGAAAATTCATATAATGCCTAAGGGGGGAAAATGTATCAACTTTGTGTGGTTTTATCTCAAACATGTATCAACTTTGTGAGATGTCGCGTACTCTCTAAGAAGTGGGATCCTAGTTATGGATCCGGAGGCTCAATGAGGTTTGAGATAAAACCTTTTGATGAGAAAATAAATTTTGGCTTGTGGTAAAGAAGGATGCAGGGTGTTCTTATTCAACAACGGTTGGTTATAGCATTGTTGGGTATAGAGAAGCGTTCGGTGGATATGACCGATGCCAAATGGAGCGATATTGATCAAAGGGCGATTTCTTCAATTGAAATGTATATCACGGATGATATGTTCAATCACATGATATCGGAAACTACGGCCAAGGGCATGTGGGATCAATTGGAGGAGATTTATTTGGGCAAGTCTTTGTCAAATAAATTGTTTTTAAAGAAGATGCTCTTCAAGTTAGAAATGAAGGAGGGCGTGATATGATGAAGCATATAAATGTCTTCAATGCTTTGGTCAACGATTTGAACCGGATTGATGTTCAATTTAGCGAAGAGGATCGAGCGTTGTTGTTGCTTGCTTCGTTTCTCGATTCATATGAGCACTTTGTCACCACACTTATGTTTGGGAAGACTACTCTCAAGTTCAATGATGTAATGCAGGACATCATTTCTCACGTGGCCATGAAGAAGAAAAATGGTAGCGGTGGAGGTAGTTCATCTTCTCAAGGTGAAGGCTTGGTAGCCAAGGTTGGTGGTGGTGGACGAAGAGGAAAATGTCTAAGTCTCGAGGTGCAAATAATCGAGGCTTCTAAAGGTCTCAATCTCGAGACATTAGCACGGTTCAATGTTTCAAGTGCCATAAAAAGGGTCACTTTAAACTAAATTATCCGGAGCGAAAGAAAGATGATAAGAAAGGAGACGCTACTAAGGATGTGGCCGGTGTTTCTACTTTAGAGTAAGGCGAAGAGGTTCTTACTTGTTTTTCCGCCGATCACGTTGATGGTTGGATTCTAGATTCCGGATGTTCATACCACATGTGTCCCAACTGGGAATGGTTTGAGGATTACAAGTCCAATACCGGTGATGAGATTCTCATGGGAAATAATGCTACATGCAAAGTAGTGGGAATCGGTTCGGTGCACATAGAGATGTGGGATGGGGTTTTCCAAACCTTAAGTGAAGTGAGGCACGTTCCGGCACTTAAAAAGAACTTGATTTCCTTAGGCGCACTCGATTCAAAGGGATGTGTGATTCAAGCCGAGGGTGGGGCTTTGAAGGTGAAAAGGGGATCGATGGTGATTTTACGCGGCACAAAGTTACCGAACAATCTTTATAAATTGAAGGGAAATACGGTAGTGGGTGGAGCGGCAGTCTCTACGGAGCCGGAAATCAACGAGCTACAATTGTGGCACATGAGACTTGGTCACATGAGCCAGGCATAGAAGAACTTCATCGGCGAAAGTTGTTGAAAGGGGTGCACGGATGCAAGCTCGGTTTTTGCAAGTATTGTGTGATGGGGAAGAAAACTCGAGTGCAATTCACTATATCTACGAACAAGAGTAAAGGGACTCTTGACTATATTCATTCCGACGTGTGTGGGCCTTCGGATGTTGTTTCCATACGCGGCTTTAGATACTTTGTGACTTTCATAGATGATTATTCACGAAAAGTGTGGGTCTACTACTTAAAGGAAAAATCAGAGGTTTTTGAGAACTTCAAGGAGTGGAAAGCCATGGTGGAGAATCAAACGGGGAAGAAGATCAAGTATTTGAGGAGCGACAACGGGGGTGAGTATAGATATCGTGGGTTTCTCAAGTATTGTAAATATGCGGGCATCACAAGGCACTTTACCGTTAAGAAGACTCCACAACAAAATAGGGTGGCGGAGAGGATGAACCGCACCATTATGGAAAGGGCAAGGTGCATGAGGTTTCATGACGGGTTGTCAAAATCATTTTGGGCAGCGGCTCTTGATCACGCCGTGTCTTTGGTGAATCGGTCACCAAATTTGACTATTGGTTTGAAGTGTCCGGAGGAAGTATGGTCAGGGCATGAGGTCGACTACTCTACTTTGAGGGTGTTTGGATGTGTAACACTCCGCCCGCCCGGGGAGAGCGAACGGAGCGCTACTATCGATAAAACTAAACTAATCCACAAATAACAAGGTATAGAGCATCTAAATCCCACAATAAAACAAGAAACCACTATTCTCATCTTTAAATTAATACAACAAATCTCTCGAAATAATTACAACAATCCAACTATCTCAAAAATAAAATAAATCTCCAAATGCTCTATACATCAAAATAAATACAAGTCTTCTCATCTCTAGTATTAAAAATTCTTCCCAAATAATCCTCGCTAAAATCATCCCAATTGGTCCATAGCACTCAAATCCGTGCTCACCTGCCAATTAAGAAAAAGATGGGGAAGTACACAATACGACAGGAATGATGCTCAACAAAGATGTTAGCGAAGAACAAAGTGCAACAATACGACTACGAATACTCAAATCAAATAATGCAAATCTCAATAGCATTTTATCAATAAATTTCTCAACAACACATTAACCGGAGTCACCAGGCCTCACCATACCGCACCATACTTTATCAAGTAGCCAAAAAAGGAGTCTTGACGGGTGCCCAACATCAGTGCCATATTAAAATCTCATGACAGCGTGCTCAAAACAACATGAATAATACCTCATGAATGAAAATAATTCCAACAATTATTTTTCCAGATTTCCAAGAATTTAACAATTCAAAATATGAGTTCAATTAACAAGAATTCAACGGAATAAACACTCGCGAAATTTCAGGAGCATATTGTGTAAAACCCCATACCTCAAAATCATCAAATGAATCATCGCATAATTCAGCCTCAAAATCTAATCACACCATCACGTTCCTCTCGCGAAAATAATCAAATCTCGTTCTAGCCCAAACTCGAGAAAACACCAAATAAGCTTTCTAATCTAAGGTTGAAATCTTGAATAGGTTTGGGGCTATGGTTTGTAGATGAAAGGGAGTAATTTTGGAGAGGTCTTTTGGTTGAAAAGTTTGAGAAATAGTGATTTGAAAAGCCAAGCCACGAATTTGTTGATATATAAATGATTAAGTGTTTGATTAAGAAAAGAGTTCTAATCAGATACAAACACTAAATATTTTATTCCGGACGATCGGCCTGTTGGAATTGCTTGATAATTTAGTATGTTGTAGCGAACGGCGAGACGGGACTTCTGAAAAAAATTCAGCTTGATCGGACGGTCGGTTTTCTAAAAATATTATTTTTACTAGAGAGTTTTATGTTCCGAGGACTCTTAGAGGGTTTTAAGTTTTGAGGACTCTTCTAAATAATAAAAATGCAATTAAAACTCCATTTTAATTCCGATTTCGAAATTGTTTGAAATTCTCGCCTTTAAAAATAATAACCAACATATTTGAGCAATAAAAATAAATTTTATCTCAAAATTTTATTTTTCCTCTTAATTTCGAAAATACTCCAAAAATTACGCGGGTTGTTACAGGATGTCCAGGGTATGCTCACATTCCTAGTGACGCGAGGACCAAAAATGACACGAAAACTCACTGGTGTATTTTCCTAGGCTATGGAAAAGGGGTAAAGGGGTTCAAGCTTTGGGATCCGTCTACGAGGAAGCTAGTTGTTAGCCAGGATGTGAGGTTTGAAGAGACGTCCATGTTGAAGGCCAAGGAGTTCCTAGAAGTTGCCGATGACGTTGGTGTTAGAACCGTCGAGATTCCTTTGGTATTTTCGATATCATCAACCACCTATAGCGATAGTGCATCCACTAGTGGATCAAGTGATTCTCAATTAGGTGATGATACGGTTGAGGTGGAGCCGAATGAGGATGATTTGGAAGAGGAATTGGTTGAGGTGGAGTACACTCAACGGGTGGAGCAAGTGCCATCCATAGCACGTGACCGAGAGCGTAGGGAGATCAAGCCACCATCTAGGCTTGGTTAGGAAGAGGTCAATTACGCTCTCATTTCTAGTGAGGGTGATCCAATGACATACAAAAATGCCATTAATTGTGATGTCAAGGCGAGTTGGATGGGTGCTATGTGGGAAGAGATGGAAGCTCTACGAAAGAACTCTGTGTGGGAGTTGGTTCCTAAACCCAAGGGGCGACACATCGTTGGTTCTAAGTGGGTGTATAGGAAGAAAGAGGCAATTAACAAAATAGAAGAACCGAAGTACAAGGCAAGGCTAGTAGCGAAGGGGTTTTCCCAAAAGGAGGGGATTGACTATGATGAGATCTTTTCCCCGGTGGTGAGGCATACTTCGATACGGGTGTTGTTGGCAATGGTAGCTCAATTCGATATGGAATTGGAGCAAATGGATGTGAAAACGGCTTTTCTTTACGGTGATTTGAAGAAGCTTATTTACATGGTGCAACCGGAGGGGTTCAAGGAAGTGGGAAAGGAAGATCATGTGTGTTGGCTTAGGAAGTCATTGTATGGGCTTAAACAGTCGCCACGACAATGGTACCTACGGTACGACACCTTCATCTTGTGGGTAGGTTACACGAGGTGTGGTCACGACCATTGTGCATATTTCCGGGTTCTTGTGGATGGTTCGTTTGTTTTGTTAATGCTCTATGTGGATGACATGCTCATTGCGTGTCGGGACATGTCACGGATAATGGAGCTCAAGGCAGAATTGAGCCTGAAGTTTGACATGAAGGATCTTGGTACGGCGCAAAAGATTCTTGGTATGGAGATTAGACGATATAGAAAAGTTGGCAAGTTGTGGTTATCTCAGAAAAATTATATTTCGCATGTCATCGGGAAATTTGGCATGTTGGATGCCAAGGCCACTTCTACCCCGTAAGCTTCACATTTTTCTTTGTCTGCAAAGCAATGTCCCTCTACGGATGATGAGTTATAGGAGATTGCTTCAGCTCCGTATGCTTGTGCCGTGGGGTGCCTTATGTATGCTATGGTTTGCACGAGGCTGGATATCGGCCAAGTCGCGGGTGTGGTTAGTAAGTACATGTCGAATCCGGGAAAAGAGCATTGGAAAGCAGTGAAATTGATTATTTGGTATCTAAACGGAACCAAGTCTATGGGCATTGTGTTTGAGAAGAAGAAAGGGGCCGAGTTTGTTGCGGGGCACGTGGATTCGGATTATGCGTCGAATCTTGATAAGCGGAGATCTACATCGGGGTATGTATTCACTATTGCTAGTGGGCTGGTATCTTAGAGATCCATGTTACAAGCGACAAGTGCTTTGTCTACTACGAAGGCGGAGAGTGTTCGTCTTCATTGCGATAGTCAAAGTGCTATGCATTTGGCTAAGAATCAAGTGTATCATGCCCGCACAAAGCATATTGATGTGCATTATCATAGAGTTCGGGATTGGGTTAATTCTTGCGAGGTTTTGATTGAGAAGGTGCACACGGATGAAAACGCAGCAGATTTCCTCACCAAACCTGTGACTACGGAGAAGTTTAGGCATTGCCTAAAGATCCTAAATCTTACTTCTTGTTGAAGTTCGAGGAGAGGCTCCTCGGTTAGGTGGAGCCGCATTGAGCGTGGTAGATTTCGGGGTGATTTTCAAGCGGGTTCAATGGTTTTCATTCTAGGGTTTTGGTTGGATCATTCGGATCACCAAGGTGGAGTTTGGGGTGTATTTTGGCTCTCCGGTGGCTTCTCGTTGGTTCACTGATGGTTTGGGAGAAAAACAGTTTTTTTGTCGATATTTACAAAATTGCCACTTTGAGGAAAATCTATAAATAGGAGCCTATTTTCTGTTTTGAATGCAGTGCTGTTTTTTCCAGCAAGAATGAACATTTTGTGAGTTTTTCAAAGTGAAAAGTGTTTGAGAGCTTCTTGTTTAAGATTAGTTCTTGTGCTTGGTTTGTGAGTAACTTTCTTGGAGAGATAAAGAGTGTGAGTGTGTAACCCTGTAGTTCCTCCATTTATCAAAGAAAAAAGAAATCCTACCATTGCGGATGTAACCCTAGTTTGGGTGAACCACGTTATATTGTCGTCGTTTCTTTGCTTTGATTGCTTGTGTGTTCTTGTTATCCTACTTGTTGATGCTTGGTTGGATTCATTTTGAGTTTGCACACTTAGTTTTCATTAGGAACAAGATCTTGGGTGTTTTTCGCACATAAGTGTTTGGTAAAATTCCGAAGTGAGTTTTATGATCTTGGTGCTTAACATAGGACTGTTTTAGCGCAACACTTTGACCTATAAATACTAACCTTGCACGACAGAAAAAAAGAATATATACTAATAAGAACTAGTGTTCTAAAATGCGCCCCTAGAGTTGAGGTTTGGGAGAAACGTCTACCTATGCTGGTAAAAGGCTTAAGGCACACCTTTTTTAGGGAAAAAAATGCTTTAGTGAAGCTATATCGCCTTTTAAAGACTTTATTTTACAAATCGGACCTCTCGTCCAAAACAATCAAAAGACAAACAGTATCACAAGCTTCTCTACCTCTTCTTGCTTCTCATCCAAAACAAAGCCTAGCATTATCGACAGACTTCCAACCAAAAGTCTATCTGTTTTATTTGAAAGGTGAAAAATATATTTCTTATATTGAATCATTTTATATTGATTATTGATTATCGATTATTAAATGATTATTGATATTGATTATTGAATTATGAAAAATACATTTTGTATATTGCTTAATAAATGTTGAGAAATACATTTTGTATATTGATTATGGAGCAGATGGCTACCAAACATACAAATATATTTTCAAAATTCAAGGTATGAATTATTGTATTATATTACTAGCCTTAGAATATTTAAAATTATAAAAAGGGAAAACGCCGTTTTGCACCTAAACTTCGCCTAAGTGCGCCTAGGCTCTTAAGGCTTGAGGCTTGACCTCTACGCCACGACCACGTCTCGAGACTTTTAGAACCTCCATAAGTACCAAATGTAAAATATCCCCTAAAAAATCCATGAATGGGACCAAGAATTGGAAATACACATGCATAGACCATGATAGTGTATGCTTTACCTTCAGGCAGATGATGGGAGAGGAACTTTCTGGTTTGAGCATCAAAGATCTACAAAACCTGGAAACTCAACTGGAAATGAGTGTGAAAAGTGTCCGAAGGAAAAAGGTAAAAGATGCTTCAAAACAAATAGCATTCACAGTTCCCCTGCATAAGGCGCATGTGTGATCCTAAACACAGTTATCATTTTCTGCAGGAGCATATTTTAACAGCTGAAATAAAAGAACTAAACAGGAAGGTATTGATGCAAGAACAGAAGAGTCTTTCAGTTGTTAATTTCGTTCAGTTATGCAAAAAGAAACTGATTCTAATTGATTTCATTCAGGGGATTCTCGTTCATCAAGAAAACATAGAACTGTACCAAACGGTAAACCTCATCCGTCAAGAAAATTTAGAGTTGCAAAAAAAGGTATTGGCACAGACAACTAATGATTCACTAACAAAAGCATACGTATCTACTTTCAATTTTAAATATTTTAACCTCTTTTTCATTTGTTTGAACATCCTAGAGTGAATGTTATTGATTCCTACCTGAGTCTAAGCAAAAGTTTTGGGCCCCAGGTTTATGGATCAGGGAGTGTGAATAAAGAAAACATAAGTTCCCACATTCTACATGGACTCAGCAATGGGTATGACTTCCATGCCCCAATTAGTCTCCAGTTAAACCAGCCACTGCCACAGCCACAGCCACAGCCACAGCCACGGAATAATGAAACACCGGCAAAAACAATGAAGATGGGGTAAATTTTTTCCATTAACCAATTTAAACACCTGCACGAGTATAAAACTATATTTTTTTTATATTAATCCATATCTATATCCTCGAATTTTCACCAGGTTACAATTGCATTGGAAAAGAGATTGACAACTGTGGAAGGATGTCAGTTAATTCAATGTGTCATATAGTTGCAAATCAGGATTCTACAAGTGACTTAACAAGAGAAAATACATTAAGCAAAATGGTCACTAGATTTGGTATGATGGAAGAAGCTTTTGAATTACTGTAAATTGATCAATGATTCAATGATGCACCACCTATCTATGTAAAGTTTGCAACAATGCAAAACTATTGGAAGTTCCTGATGTCACTCTAGATGTACTATACTCTGTATGATAATTAAAATAAGTTGAAGTTTGTAATTGAGCACTGGTGCTTGTTTGATTGATAAATCATCGAAGTGTTGACTGTTCATACAAACAAGACAAAAATTGATTTTTTTTTCCATTGTGAATCAAGCTTCCTGATAGAGCTCCTAGCAGAAGACAATGGGTCACTTGAATATCTCTGGTACTGGCATTGTGATGTTTTTTCAATTTTTCACAAGATAACTAAAGAAGAAAAAGGATAGTAAGAAAACAACAAATAAATAGATCCTGTCTAGTTGTGGAAAAACAGGTCTGTTTTCTGAAAGAATTTTTTTTTTGTCAAAAACAGAAAAATAGAAAATGCGTTCAAATATATATTTTTTTTAAATTTAGAAAACTGTTTTCTGTTTTTTCAGTTTTTCAATTTTGTGGAAATTTGAGAAAACACAATTAGAATGTTTTATAAAAAAAAAATTAGAATGAAAATTTCATTTAAACTTACCACCATATGATGTAAAAACAGCGGAATATTTACACACACTAGAAGAATTAATGGAAGATAACTCTTACTCTATATAATCATCTCTCTAAAACAACATAATGTCCTCCCAAATGAGGGACACACTATATATATATATATATATATATATATATATATATATATATATATATATATATATATATATATAGGTCCAAAGGGAATAATGGAGAAGGTATGTCCTCAACTATGGCATCATTAGAAATTACAGTATTATCAGAGGACATATACCAAATAGTCCCTCGGACATTTTTTAATACCCATTTAGTCCAAACTTTTTTATTTTGCCTCAAAAAGTCCTTTGCCACATATTTTGGAGAGGGAGTGCCGCTGGCGCGGACCTCTAAAAATAAGAGGATATTGAGTGCTTGAGGGACTAAATGGGTTAAACTAAAAATATGTGTCCTTTTTAAAAAATATATATTTATAGTAGGGACTATTTAATAATTGACCCTATTATCAGAGACTAATATCGAACCCTCTAAAAATATCTAAAAGTCCCTCTCCATCATGTTCCCGCACCTCTTCCCCTGAGAAGAGTCTATATATACTTGATTGATACTGGTCCGAGTCGACTTGCTGAAGAGTGGCCTCAAATGAGGAAGTAAGTACAAGGTCCAATGGGTGAGTTTGTTGTTCTCACACGGTCAGTAATGAAGTGGAGGGGACCCAAGGTGATCGGAAGAGACAGAATGGTTGGGGCATGGATTCCACAAAACAGAGTGATGTCCGCCATTTTGAATGTGCGGTGAACCTGTAAGTCATCCGGCAGATCAATTTCATAGGCATTCTCCCTACAATTGCGGACGACGGGGAAGGATCCGCAAGCGGTGGGGATGTTGGTATTAGAGCTTCAGAAAAATTGGACTGGTTTGAAGGCACGAAGGTCCTAGAGGTTCGGTGAAGGCAGGAAAAGGGGGCGAACCTCTTGCTCTTGGGCTGCGGTCGTAGCCTCAGAAAAAAGGAGGTGTGTTGATCCTTCTAAGGCAGTTTGGGTGGTGCACCAAACAGGAGACCTGGGGCTGGCTTCATGGGGCTCGCGTCCCCTTTCCCTAGATGCGACGGTGGAGGGATTAGGCTGAGGCCCAGCCAGTTGGTGACTGAGCTACCGTGTTGAGGATGGGCCTCATGAGGGAACTCGTAGCTCTCCTGATGTGTCGCAAGTTGTTTTATCTCCGTTGGATATCACCACCCGGCTTCCTAATTGACCAAGGATATTTGGGTGGTGTTGTCCTAAGAGAAATATCACCACACGGCTTCCTAATTGACCAAGGATATTTGGGTGGTGTTGTCCTAAGAGAAATATCACCACCCGGCTTCCTAATTGACCAAGGATATTTGGGTGGTGTTGTCCTAAGAGAAATATCACCACACGGCTTCCTAATTGACCAAGGATATTTGGGTGGTGTTGTCCTAAGAGAAATATCACCACCCGGCTTCCTAATTGACCAAGGATATTTGGGTGGTGTTGTCCTAAGAGAAATATCACCACCCGGCTATCAATTTGATGTAAACATAATGAAATATTTACGCACACTAGAAGAAATAATGTAAGATAATGTTTAGGGAGATTGACAAATAAATTCTATCTATATAAGATATTTTTTAATTGATTATATCATAAAAAAAATTTAATAGATTCTATTTTTTATACGTACAGTGAATATTCACTATCATCATAACAAAACAGATAATTAGTGGCAAAAAAATTCGCCACGAAATGAAAAAATTTCATCACCAAAAATATTTGATGATGAAAAAAATTTCGTCAATCATTCGTCACAAAAGTCCCGTCGTTAAAGGTTTTGGTAACGAAATAGAAATGTTGTCACCAAACAGTACACCTTTTAGTGACAAAATATTCTTTGTCACGTAATAGCACGCTTTTAGTGACAAAATTATTTGTAGTCAAATGTCCTTTTTTTGTCACAAAAATGTCAATTTTGTCACCTAATGTATATCATATAATATGCAAAAGGATAACCATTTGGTGACAAAATATTTTTGTCACGAAATGAATTTGATTGTCAAAATATTATAAATTTAGAACTCATAATTTTTTCATTTCACATATAGATATTCTGTCAAATAAATATTAATGATAGAATCAACTAAATTTTATCGACATTAAATAAGTAATCAACTATCATCATATACATACTCAAAATTAAAGTTCAAACATTATATAATTGATATAAAATGATTCGTACAAATATCTCAAAACCATTGATAAATTACAAAGTAGCGTACATCGTTTGTTACAATAAATAGTAAACTTCAAAATGTCCAAAAATAATTCCCAACGAGTTTGTAAAGTTCTCCTTTCATCTTCATCATCATCCCAAAAATAATTTCCAAAAAAGCGTCATCACAACGTCTCGATCTGCAATTCAAAAGGTACCAAGACATTAGTTTCTAACTTTATAAGTTTATTAACAATTGATAAATAGAATAACATCAACTAATAAATAACACACATTGAGCTAAACACCAAAAAAACTACGAAATTCATTTTTCTTTTCAATATTTTAAAAAAAATCGCCAAAGCATCCTTTGTATATATATTAAAACTACCCTGTTAAATTAAGAAAAAAAATCAAGATATCCAACGACAATCCACCAAAATACCCCTTCCACCGATTCAAAAGATAAGGTAATAACATCGCCAATATTTTAAAAAAATCGGTAGAGTTTCCTTTGTTTATAGACTAAAACCACCCTGTTAAATTCAAAAATAAAAAAGTCAAACCCAACGACAATCCACCAAAATACCCCTTCCACCGATTTCGAAAATAAGGTAGTTGCATCACCAATAGAGCTATTAAATAAGTCAAAGGATGTGAATCCAACAATGTAATTTCAATAAATTCAAACATTGAAATTATTAAAACTCACCATATAGTAAATGTGGGAGGAAGGGAACCCGATGCTTTTAAAGCATCACACATCTTGTCGAATCGAGATTGACGAGCCTTTAAACATTCCAGATGCTCATGACGAGCCTACAGAATCTTGCAACAGTTGCTCCATCACCAACTCTATGATCAACACCAACATTTACATCTTCTTTCAAGACTCTTTCGTTCCCTTCCTGGACAAACCATTTGAGAAGTTCAAATTCGGCAATACCTTCACCTATTTGTGCCAGAGATATATCAACTATCCCATCAATTGAAATATAGGCCAAAGCATGAGATGAAAAGAAACTTATATTCGTACCATATGAAGTGTTCAAATAATTGAACTTATTTGTGGGATATAACAACGTGGAAGTTTGTACAGAGTTGTAAGCTCGAGATGAAAAACTCAAAAAAGGAGGCCTCTCTCTTTCTCACATACACAAACAGACTCTCTCTTTCTCGCACACACACACACTCTTCTCCCGCGCACACTCCACACACACTCGTTCTCACACACACTCTCTCACACACGCACATACACACACACTTGCACACATTCACTCAAACACACACCATCATACACACACACACACTCTCTCTCTCTCACACACACATATACTCACATTAGTCGCACGCACACTCAAATCAAATCAAATAGAAAGGTATTTTAGAAGTTAAATGATATGTGTTCCTAATACGGTGAAGTAATTTTAGATGTCTGTAAGATGGTAGTTTAGATAAGATGGAGGCGTAACCCCTATTTGAGTATGGTAATGCTAAGCTAATTTGATCAAAGCTTTGAATTAATGATAGGACACACAAACACAAACTCAATGAAGATAAACTCAGTTTAAACTCACAAAACTCTCTTGTATATACTCAGAAAAATAGTAATGAACTTTTGGAAGTAACTTAGCTAGAGGGAGAGAGAAGTAAGCACCCTAGATACACCTTGGTAGGTAGGTAGAAACACACCTAACACCCTCAAGAATCTCTGTCAAGCATTAAAAGCTTCGTAATAAGTAACAATGGTGAGTGGGTAAACCCTCTGGTTTGTAATAACTCCCTCTTCTCTGTATCCTCTCTAGTAATGACTCCTTAAACTCTCAAAAGATCATTTGAACTCTCTAAAAAGATCTCTGCCCCCCTCAAAGGTGGTTAGGATCCTTAAATAGCCCCCCCACACCACCACCGAGGCAACTCTGTCATTAAAGGCTATAAAAGACATCCCTCATACTTTATGTCACGACATTAAATGCCTAATGCACTAGTTGTCTCCACGTCATAAATATTAAATGCCAAGACATGCCTTTTGCCCAACCACTGTGTGTCAGGGGACTGTCGTCGCAGAGGTGGTTCACCTACTGCCTGACAGCCCCAAATACCACGGTGGTTTACTCAAGTGCAGGTCTGATATTGTTTAGTTGGCTAGTGACATCACCTACAGTAGATGTGACATTAAGTAGAGGGTTGTTTGGTTCATAACTCAACGCCCGATGGAACTCCAAGCAGCCCCGCTTGAGGTTCCATGGTCAGGGTCCTTCGGTGTTTTACTAGGTGTATCTAAGATGGTCAGGACAAGCCCCAACGGTGCCTCACTTCTCAATCCTCCAAACCAAGTCCCTCTAAAGTTATCACGGCGAGGTCATTCGATAGAGCATAAAAGCTCTCCCAGGCCCTGCCAAGCCTGGTCTCTCGCGAGTACTGTTTAACCTCACACAAACTCGTTATTATTCTCGTTACAACACTACAACTGTTATAGCTTACAGTCAATATAAACAAAGATACAACCTGACTAACACAACAAGCTAAAGTATGAGTTGCCACGCTAAGCTGCCTCATTGAGTTGCCACGCTTGAGCTACCTCAGTTGCTTAATCTCAAAAAATATTGCCAATTAAGGCATTGTCCCTAATCTTAGGATTACCTTCAAGCCCCCTCTACATTTGCCCCTTCGTGGAGAGATTTGTTGGAACAAGAAATGTCTGCACGAAACTTCTCAATCCAATGAACCTTCTCTGCGTGAAAAAATTATGGCCTTCTTTTCCTCGTTAGAACCGCAGCGATATAATCTCCTGGTAAAAGTAAAACACTTTTTGATATACCTGAGCCGAAGCGGCATTCTCATTGGGGCTTGGGCGAAGGGACATCGCCATTTTTTCCTCATGCTGAGCCTCAAACGTTCTATCTTTAATATTTGAAATTCTTCCGAAAGGCCTACTAACCTTCTCAAATACTCGTTTGGACTCCTGGTAAGTGAAATTCTCCCCTGTGATGCTTCGCTATGTTCGAAAAAGCAAAAATTCTCCCCGATGTAACTGAGTCACAATTCAAACGTTTGGACATGTGGCGAGGGGACATCGTAGTTTTTTTGAACCGTTGTGGCATCTTTTTCGTTGGGATAATTGGATAAGTCTGACACAAATTTTGCGCCAAAACTTAAACTTGCTTAGGAAGGCAGCCCTTTCCATTCCCTAGGCGTCACTTCGTATTCGACGTAACGCCATCTTTTTCGCTGTCATAACACTTCCCGAAGTGCCACGTGTGCTTTTGAAATGACTATAGGCGGCCTTGCACGTGGAAGGGTGGGAAACTTAAACGACAGGTAACGTCCCTTTTATTTTCAAAACTCATTTTTTTTCATCTTCTTCAAACTCCCAACTTTCTTTAGAGAGAGAAACTCTGTGCGAACCCCATTGTTGCCCTCCTCTTTACTCGGTCTCCTCCTCCTCTCATCTTTTGCACCACCACCTGCGGTTGTGCATCTCCCTATTAATTTCCAACTCTTCTTTTTACCAAACCTTTTTGTACTTTTGTTTCCTGCGATGGCATATTCAAGCAACCCTGCCACTCCTGCCACCGGTGCTCCGTCCACCACCCCCATTGTCAATGCCCCTTCTGCCGCCTCATTGACTGTTGCTCGTCAAGAACAGTTGCGTTTCTACCGTCGGTCCCCCATTTTTGCCGAAGGTGATGACTTTGCTGGGTTTTGCAAGAGCTACATTTTTAACGCCAAGTATGATGCCATAACGCTTGGTGATGAAGATGAGGATTCTGACGACTTGGGCTTTTTACCTCCCGAGGGGACTCTCAGATTTCGTCTTGAGTGAGGGGACTTCCCTTGGTCCCACATCGATTTTGAAAGTCCTGGGGTCTCTCTTGCTCACTTTGCTGCTTGGAACTCCCATATGCAGAGTTCCCACGCTGATACCCTCAATAAGATTGGGCTACATCGAGCCAAGTGGTTTGGTGAGTTCACCCTCTCCAAAAATAATACTACCCTTCCCGTTCTGGTGTCTCACTGGAATGTTACCACTCACATGTTCATTTTTGCATGAGGGGGAATTTACAATAACATTAGAGGACGTGTGGAAGCTCTTAGGCCTTGAGGCAACAAGTCATGAGCCCTATTTTGATGAAGCATTGGATACGCAAAAGACTGCCGACCATTTAGAGTTGGACCATATATGCCGAAGGTGCATTGGTGCTTCAAACAAAGCCACGTTCACTCCTCTTATCAACTACTTCTTCAAGGACCCTTTGGAAGGAAGTTCCTCTGAGGCTGCCCCTGGACAAGGTACATCGTTAGAGCCTCCTACTTATATCCTTGTCATTCTTTCTCACTTCTTTTTAATGGGAAAATCCAACGACCAGACTCGAAGGGATCTCATCAACCTATCCCTTCGTTTGACCCGGGGTATCAAGCTCCCTCTGGCTGCAATCGCCTTGGGGTCCCTCTACACAAGGATTGATAGGGTCCTTTTTGACATGGAGCAATCTCTGGGTCGTTATAACCTAGCCAATTTTTCCAACTGCGTTCTCCTGACGGGTTTCCTTTATGTGCGCTTCCCAGCCGTAGCAGCCAAGACTAACCGTCCTTCCTTAGGGGAAATAATCCTGTCCCCTCGCTCATTTGTTTACCACAAGAGGCAGAGCCGAAAGGAGCTGATCTCCTTTATTAATGACTTTTTAAGTTTTATAATGAGGCCTTATGAAGAGGATATTTTTCTCTATACTTGTGATTTTTTCAAGCATGGGGCAAAAGTGGTCCAGCCAACCACCGTAGACCTCATTACCGAAGACCCCTTATTGGCAGTTGTGCTTCTATTTTCACCAGGATACTTGCCCTCATACACCGAGTGGGGATACACCAGCGAACATTACAATCCCAATCGATGCAGCCTTCAATTTGGCTTTGATCAAGGGGCTCCTCGCCCGGTATTTTTGTTATCTAACCCCAAGGTGTCTTTTGACGAGGTATGTTCTTTATTCTCCTCGACTGCTGCGTAGGGAGTGAGTTCCACATTGGTTGGTCGAGTCACCATCCCCAGCATCACTGGGCAAGGGGACGTGACCCCTCTATTTGCGATAAAGTATTGGTCAAGGAAGATAGCCCAAATTGCTGAATTCATCGAGGGTGATCTCGTATATCCTCCAGCTCTTTCGTTTTCTGCCCTGGAGTTGGGACTAAAGGGAAATTCCTTCCTCAGGGTTGAGTTCTCTCTAAGCCAGACCCCTAAAGCACCTCCCACGGAACTTCCTCCATACTGCCCCATGATCCCTGTTGCCACGCCCAAACCAAAGGCCACTATGACCCCAAACCATCTATCCCCACGGCCAAAGCTGCCACGAAAGAAGGGCCTTCTCAGCCACCTGCTAAGAAGGCCAAGAAATCCAAGTCTAAGAAGTATAAGGCCTCAAGTCAAACGCAAAATCCATTGGGGGCATTCCCCATTGCCTCTATTACCCCTCCCATGTCTCGAGAAATGGCTGAAGAACTGAGGAGGCGGGTGGAGGCTGAAGTTTCCCGAATAAACCCTGAATTCCAACGGCGCGCAATCGTCGTTCCTCCTCTGGGAACATTCCCCACAATCGTGGTTGATCCTAGTGAGCCACCGGCAAAAAGGAGAAGAAGGTCTAAGGTACCTAAAAGTGGTGGTGCAATGGGATCAAGAAGGAAAACACTGGGTACTAAGTCCTAGAAGAGGCAGACACTTGAGAGACCTTCATCACCAGCTCCTTCTGTTGCTGCCTCTTCGTCACCTTCGCCAGTGGTTATACCCTCTCGTTCTCCCTCTAGATCTGAGGTATGTGTGCATTATTTAATTCTCATTCTCCTTCTCTTAACGTAGCGCCTTTACTTATTACCTAATAACCTTGGTGTAGGGAGTTGAAGAAGCGAGGGTCAGTCCTCTCAGCCCCCTCAGTCCCCCAGTGAGTCATTTCGTGGGGGGCGTTGCAGTACTCCTCCAGCCACTGCCACCCTTCCACGTTATCCTTTAATAAGCCTTACTTATTCGAGTTGTTCCTCCTCCCATCAGGCCAGAGATACAGCCCCGGGTGCTGTCGAGATGTCTAACTAGCTCGAGGCAACTATTCCAACTTTTTCTGAGTTACCCCCGAAGCGGGAGGTCTCTCTGCCCTTGGTTGTGGTCGAAGAGAGTTCCCCGCAGGTAGATTTCTTTCCAAGTCTTGCATCTTTTATTTGTCTCATTGGTTTATTTATCAATTCTAACATGCTGGGCTACTTTAGGTGGAAGTGGCGTCGCTGATAGCCAACATTCTCCTTCCTCCTGCATTGTCAAGACCCATTACTACAGTTCCTCTCTTCAGTGCCATAATGGGGGTAAGCTAGGTGCATTTATGTCTCTTATCCTTTTGCGGTTACTCCTTATGTCTAACACTTGTCTTTACATTTGTAGCTTTCTCCAAGTCTTTCTCCGCCCATTACGTTAAGTGACCTTATCGCTTCCCAGGCCCAGGTTGGTGTGGCTGCTCTCGTTGGGGCATCTCTCAAAGGCCCAACATCTCCTTCTGATGTTGCGCTCGTGTTGGCCATAGTAACCTATGTCGGAGAGGGGAGTGTGCCTATCCCTGAGGCTTCTGCGTCCAAGGGCTCCGTTGAGGCTACTGAGGTAGTGAGTGTTGATGTAAAAAATTAGATCACTTTAATTATTCAATCACAGATAAATAAATAAGACAAAGAGTTTTTAAAGTGGTTCAGCCTTATAAGAATGGCCTACGTCCACTGTTTTGGTATTGCTGTTTGTATGGCAATTCTCGATTATAAGTTATCTCAAGAAATTCCGATCTGGGGTCCTTTTACAATGAGGATTGTTCAATGTATTTATAGACCTGAGGCTGTAAAGTGAAAGGGTACTACATTAAATGATATACATATGAAAGGGTAATACATTCAATGCCCTTTTAGCGTATGCGTCTGAATGATAAGCATTTAATGAACAGTCAAACTGTTGGTTATCCCGCTATTAATACTTTGTTCAAGGTGCAGCTCGGACCGCCTGAGTTGCTCGGACCGCCTAGGCTTCTCGGTGCACAAGAGTTCCTCGGAGAGTTCTCGTTCCTCGGAGCGTATGAGTTTCTCGGGGAAGCAGTGTTCCTCGGGGAAATAGTCTTCCTCGTTGTAATCTTGTACCTCGGAGCTTGTGGGTTCCTCAAAAGTGTTGTTGTTGCCATGTAGATCGCCACGTGTCTTCATTTAATTGGGCCATGTCAGCAGACTAAATTTGGTATCAACAGAAGCCCCCAATGTTTCATAGTTCGAATTTTGAGGAGTAGGGAACATTCTTTCTCGGAATATGGTAGCTTTAAATGGTCTTCCTGATTTTTAGGAGTGTTTTCTTCGTATTTATTTCTCCTTCCAAATTCGTAGAATCATGATTTTTTGAAATTTTCTGTTCGTTTCGATTCCCACGCCACTTTTCGTCTTTTTAGCCGCCGTTGCTTGCTTTGGTTCCCGCGTCCCTTTTCGTCTTTTTAACCGCTGTTGCCCTCTTTGATTCCCGCATCCCTTTTCGTCTTTTTAGCCACCGGTAATGTAATCATACTTTTTTGTAATCATTACTTCACCATTTCCCAAGGCAAGGTATTTAAACTTCACAGACGCTCCCATCGTCTTCTACCTTTTCAAATTTGTATTCTCGAGTTTTCCATCGTCTCTTTCTCTCCTGTGTATTCATCTCTTCCATCCTCCGTTGTCATCAGATCCACTCTTTTTCTGTAAGATTTTCTTCCTTCTTCTTCATTTCTTTTATTCATCATGGTTTACCCTGTTGAATCTCTTGATAAATTTCGTTCTGATTTTTCCATCCCCTCCTGGGTTGTTTCGGAAGAGCTTTCTGAGCCTTCTGATTACTTTCGTTTGGCTGAGGGACATTGGTTCCCCAGTCTCTTTATTGCTGAGTGTGGATTTTCTTTTCCACCAAATCCCTTGTGTCTGGAATTCTGTCATTACTTTGACGTTGTTCCTGCAAGAATAGCCCCCAACACATGGAGAATAGTTAATGGGTTGCATAGATTAAATCAAATTCATGGAACTCACATAGGAATTCTTGAGATTATGTTTTGTTATAGATGGGCAGTTAATGATAACATTTTTTATTTAAAAACTAGATTTTTGAATAGATCCTTAGTAGTCAATCTCCCTGATGCTAATAGGGATTATTTTGAGCATGGGGTTATCATAAAAAATTGGCAACACCATCTATTAACTGGAGATGAGGTTTACCAGGGTCCCAGATGCCTTCCTTATGGCAATGGGATAGGTTATTTTTATTTTATTTTGAAATTATGCTTCCTTTATGTTTGATAAAATGTGTCACTGATGGCAATGTTTATTTATTTGCAGTTGATAACAAAAGAAAGTGCCCAAAAGAATCATATGTCAATATAAGGCATTTGAAACTTATCTGGAGCCTGCATCAATCTGTTGCTGAAGAGCATATTAGGTCGGCATCATATTTGCTGCAATACAAGAGCTACACCACCTCTTTTACTGCTCGTCCAGTAATAAGTGAATCAGAGCCAGTACCAGCTTCCACCAGCTCCTCGCCTGAATCTCACGTCCCTTTAAGCGAAAGGATGGAGAGAAGAAGACCTCCCACTCTGTTCGAGAAACCTACCTCTGGTTCTGGTGAGGTAAAAAGAAGTAAATTTGATGTCCCAGGGGAGGGGACAAAGAAGAATGATGCGCCTTCCTCGACTGCTGCCGTGAAGGTTGTAGAGAAGCCCGCAGTGGCTCCGAGCAGGTCTGCTGCTCCTGGAGAGGTGATTGTAATATCACCGACCAAGGGTTCTTCCTTGGTTGAATCTGTTCCTCGGTCAATTTGGCTAACACCATTACTCAGCCCACAACTGCTGGGACAGGGGTTCCCACTTTTGTTCCTCCGAGCTCTGCCATGAGCTCGGTAAAATCCTGGATCATTCCCGAGGTCCAAGGTACTGAAGAAAACCTTACTCGGGACATGGTCACCTCGTTAGTTGCTCGTCACCTTGCTTCTGTAAGTCTTCTTACTTTGAACTTTTCATATTTCCTTTGTTATTTCTGTTTCTGACTTGCTTTCTTTTTACTTTCACAGTTGACGAGCTGCTTTATTATAATCCTGAAGAAGGATGAAGCGATTAAAGCTTCATGCTCCTCGTCCAGTGTGGAGGGAGCTCTGGCAGAAGCTATCAAGTTCGAGCTGTTGACAAGGTTGTTTGGGAGAAAAATCTTGCCTCCACCGAGCAAGAGAAAGTTTGAGCTGTTGATGCCTCCAAGGAGTTGGATAAGAGAATAAATGCCCTGAAGAAGGCAAATAAAGAGCTCGAAGAGAAGCTCAAAACTTCTGGGGAGCTTGAAGATAAGCTCGAGGCTGCTGAGGAGGAGCTGGCTCAACTTAGGGAAATAGGTCGGCAGAAGGAGGATATTGAAAACAAATTGAAAGCTGCTGATAACCTGCTGTCCGAGAAGCTCTCCTCAGAGAAATTAAAGAGGAAGATGGCTGTGAAGAAGTCCTTCAGCGCTGGCTGGGACAAGGGGTGGAACAAGGGGTTGGCTACTATGGTGTCGCAAGTGGACTATAGGACTCTCAAATACTTTAGGAATGGATGGGTTGCTGCTCTCCAGGAAATGAAAGTTGATGAATCTTCTGAGCTTTTCCAACAACACATTCCTGATCCCCCTCCAACCCCAGAAGATCTTGAAGAGGACGAAGCTGCCTCAAAAGAGTCTTCTATGGTGATGGGAGATAATCCCCCAGCTATTTAGCCTGCTGCCGAGGAACTTCAGCAGATTGTTACTTCTTCCGAGCCGCTGCCCGTGCTCCTCGAGCAACTATCCATTCCCTCCGAGCAACCTACTTCCTCGTCCCAGCCTCCCGAGAAGGTTTTGGGAGATAAGGAAAAAGTGTAGAGTTGTTCGGGTTTCTCTTTATTTTTTTCTTTTTCAAATGTAACCCACATATGTAACTCTGAACTTTATGATCTAATAAAACTTGGACTTTTATGCATACTGTTGTTTATCTTCTATTCATACTCTACTTATATTTCTTATTGATGATTGCTCTTTCTTTTTCTGCTAGTTTCTGGCCAGGATGGAATTATTATCTGCCCATGATACTAAGTTGCTGCGACAATGTAATGATTATTTTAAAGCTGGTCACACAGACCTGAGTGCAGCACAAGTTGTAGACATCCTCGGCCAAGATGCTTCAGAACAGGCAGTGGAAGCATATCAATATCTGAAGTGTCTACTTGATCGAGCGGTGACCAATAATGTGGCCTATTATGACATGATCGAGGATCTCCAAGGCACCCTCGAAGACCTTCAGCTTCAATACAAAGAATCCACTGCCCTGTTGCATGAGGTGTATGAGAAGAAGTACAAGCTGATCATTGCCGACAAGGGCTACGAGAAGCTTTTTGCTGGGTACGATGTGAGGGAGAAAACTCTGAAAGGTAAGGTCGAGGAATGCAGACAGATTGCCGAGCTGCTGGAGCGAGAGAACAACAACTTGCAGAAAGAGCTATCAGAGTTGAAGTCTGCAGCCTCTTCTTCCAAAGCCTTAATCCCAGTGACCGATGAGGGATTTTCTTTCCTAGAGGTCGAGAACGCCAACTTGAGGGACGAGTTGGAAACCTTAAAGAGAGCTGGCCCCTCTACATCAACTCGTGGACGAGCAAGAGCTCCTCGGGGACGAGCAAGAGTAGCTCGGATTCCTGTCGAGGAGCAGAGGACTCAGTCTGCCTTAGAGAACCAGGCCTTCCGGCTAATGGCGAAGAACCAGGCTTTGGCTGAAATGTCAAAGAAAATCAGAGACTTGGAAGAGCAGCTCTCCACGCAGAAATCTACCTTGGAGAACAAAGAGCTCTTCGTCAAAAATCTCCACGAGCAGCTGGACAGACTAACATGTCAGTACCACAAACAGCCTAGGGAGTTCTGGATGGCTGGATACAACGAAGCTCTCTTTCACTTGGACGATCGTATCCAGAATGCCAATAATGAGGGCTACAAGCAAGGCTGGTTGAATGCCTTAGGTGTGCTGCAGCTCAAACAGGGTCATTACCCGTGGGACTACCATGATCCCGGGCTTCTCGACTTACCCGTGCCACCATTCAAACTGGATATGAGTTGGATCCCTGCTAGGGCCATTCCTCGGAGCTTGATTTCTAAGTATCTCGGCGACTACAATCTTCATTCAATTGTTGAAGTATCTCCTCCCGAGCATCTTTTAGATCGACCATCCGTGATGAATGTCAGGATATTAAAGGATCTCAACTTCATAAATTCTCCCCTGGCTTTAAATGATCTGCCTGCTGGCGAGGTACCTGTGTCAAAAGCAGAGGGGAAAAAACCAGTAGAATAGGAATTTTTGATGTAATAGTTAGTATATATTTCAATATCAATGTAACTTTCATTCCTGATGTATTTTGTTTTTTATTTTAATCAAAGACTTTCATTTTTGTTCGCAATCTTAATTGCTATTGTCTTGTAAAATACTTTACATCTGTGCATATGTATCTGTTAAAAAGATAACAATATTGTGTTGTTTGTCGATCAATTTATTGTCGACTAGTTTGAATTTGTGGTAACCATTTGATAAAAAATGATGTTTGTTTGTCGACCAACTTAGTAATAAAGTAATAAGTATACAAATGTTTAAAATGTTTCCAACCGACCAAGGTTGTTAAATTCTTCATGTCGACCAACTACAGTTAGTGGGTTTTTATCCCCGACCAGCTATAGTTAGTCTTTTTGAAATAATTTTGCCCATAAAAAGTTTCCGACCAACCAAGGTCGGTAAATTTTCATTGTCGACCAACTACAGTTGGTGGGTTTTTATCCCCAACCATCCATAGTTAGTAGACTTTGGCGCTTTCTGGAATAATTTTACCTCCCGACCAATATAAGTTGGCATTTTCGAGAATATATTTACTTCCTAACCAACATAAGTTGGCATTTTTAGGAATATTTTGTTTCCTAGCCAAACAGGTTGGCATTTTTAGGAATATTTTGTTTCCTAGCCAAACAGGTTGGCATTTTTAGGAATATATTGTTTCCTAGCCAAACAGGTTGGCATTTTTAGGAATATTTTGTTTCCTAGCCAAACAGGTTGGCATTTTTAGGAATATTTTGTTTCCTAGCCAAACAGGTTGGCATTTTTAGGAATATATTGTTTCCTAGCCAAACATGTTGGCATTTTTAGGAATATTTTGTTTCCTAACCAACCGAGGTTGGCATTTTTAGGAATATTTTTGCTGAGTAGTCTGATCTTTGTCGAGTAGTGTGTAACACTAGTATTCCTCGAAAAATTCTCAATAAAAGGAAGAACTTTGGCAGAATATCTTCATTTTATTCATAATGATGGAACTGCATTACATGGGAATATACATCACCGATAATACTTGCGTAGGTGCTCTGCGTTCCATGCATTCTTAAACTCCTCTCCCTCTAGAGTTGCTATTTGGTAAGTTCCTGGTCGAACAACTTCTGTAACTCGGTATGGTCCATACCAATTTGCCTCCAGTTTATTGTGCTTTTGAATTACTTTCTTCAGCACATAGTCTCCTTCTTTCAGGTCGCATTTCTTCACCCTCTTGTTGTAAAACAAAGTTGTTCGCTGCTGGTATGGAGCATTTCTGATGGCTGCTTCTTCTCTAACTTCCTCGAGCATGTCTAAATCCAGTGTTCTCATTAAGTCGCTGACAAGGGAATTGAAATTCAGTACCCTATGTGTTGGGAGGCCTAACTCGACAGGTATAACAGCTTCACTTCCAAACGGCAGCATATATGGTGATTCTCCTGTTGCTACTCGGGGAGTAGTTTGGTAAGCCCAAAGTACTGATTGTAGCTCGTTGATCCAATTTGCTTTCGCATCATCCAGTCTTTTCTTCAAACCATTCAGCAGCGTTCTGTTTGTTAGTTCTGTTTGTCCATTGCTTTGAGGATGGCCTGGTGCTGAGTGGACCTTCAAAATATTTTACTGATGGCAATAGGCAGCGAACTCCTCGTTATCAAATTGTGTTCCATGGTCTGTGATGAAAGCATGAGGAAGACCATATCGACAAATGATGCTCTTCTAAATAAATTGGTACACCTTCTCGTACGTCATATCAATGAGTGGCTCAGCTTCTACCCACTTAGTAAAATAATCTACTGCGACGATGAGGTATTTGAATCTTCCTCGGGTCGTTGGCAGTGGCCTAACCAAATCAATTCCCCATAAGGCAAATGGCCAAGGGGAAGTTATGGGTGCCAACAATGCTTGTGGAGTTCTTCGGATGGAGGAAAAGCGCTGGCACTTGTCACATTTCTTGGCATAGGCTATACAATCAGCCCTCATCGTCGGCCAGTAGTATCCCTGCGTCATCACCCTTTGTAAAAGCATCAGACCTGCTATATGTTCTCCACATGACCCTTCATGGATCTCTTCAATCAATTCGTTCACCTTGGAGGGATGTACACATCTCTGCAAACCTGCCATAATTCCTCGTCTATATAAAACACCATTAGTTAATACATACCGAGCAGCTTTAAACTTTAATTTCTTGGATGCGAGCTTGTCAATTGGTAATTCTCCCTCTTCAATATATGCCCTGATGGGATCCATCCAAGATGGTCCTAAATCAAGGGTGATAAAGTTCATCGTCAGATCTTCATCTATACTCCGACTAGATAGCACTTCAATTGGGATTGTTCGTCATATCTCGGTGCGAGTAGCTGATGCTAGTCGAGCTAGGGCGTCTGCTCTCGCATTCTCCATTCTTGGTATTCTGACCAGCTGAATAGCGGCAAATTCTGACACCAGTTCCTTTGCCTTTGCATGATATCTGATCATTAATTCTCCTCTAACTGCATATACTCCCAACATTTGATTTACGATCAATTGAGAATCACTGAAGACAATAATCTGCTGCGCCTCCATAATTTTTGCCAAACTAAGTCCTGCAATCATGGCCTCATACTCAGCCTCATTGTTGGAAGCTTTGAATTGGAAACGCAGGGCGTATTCCATGTCGACCTCGTTCGGAGTGCTCAAAACTATCCCCGCGCCACATCCTGTAGTGCTAGATGAGCCATCTACATATAGCCTCCATATAGGTAACTCGTCTTCAAATTTCTTATCAGTTAGAGTTCCTCGGTGAAATATTTGTTGCTTCCTTTCATCCTCCCCGAATATTTCTCGCTCTTCATCGATTATTTTTTCTTGCCCTTTTACCAACCGGAGTTGGTCTAAGCTCGAATTTAATGATTCTGTAACATCCACTTGCCCTTTTACCAACCGGAGTTGGTCTGAGCTAGTGTTTGTTAATCCTGTAATATCGACAGGTTGATCAGCGAGCAACTTTTGCTCCTCGTCTGGAGTGCTCACAACTATCCCTGTGCCACATCCTGTAACATCCACACGCCCTTTTACCAATCGGAATTGGTCTGAGCTTGTGTTTGTTGATCCTGTAACATCCACAGATTGATCAACGAGGAACTTTTGCTCCTCAGGGATATCAGGATAGGTGAACTCTGCTATAAAATCTACCACAGCTTGCCCTTTTAGCGATGATATGGGTTCGTAGACCATACATCAATCTCCCTGATTTTTCTGGCTTGTTAAGGGCTTGCCTCAATGGCATATCGATATATACTACTATGGTATGATCCTGGAAGTATGGCCTCATTCTCCTACTTGCCTTAATAAGCGCCAGTGCTAACTTTTCCAGCCTTGTATATCTGATCTCTGCTCCTCGAAAGGCCTTACTTGTGTAGTAAATTGGTTTTTGCACTCCATTCTCCACTCTGATCAACGCTGAGCTAACTGCATTCTCGGACACTACGAGATACAAGTATAATTTTTCTCCCATTACTGGTCTGGACAACAGTGAAGGTGCTCCCAAGTATTTCTTCAAGTCTTGAAAAGCCTTTTCGCATTCATCATTCCACTCAAAAGTCTTTCTGAGTGTCTTGAAGAATGGGAGATATCTATCAGTTGCTCGTGACACAAATCTGTTGAGTGCTGCTACTCGTCATGTGAGACTCTGTACTTCCTTCTTCGTCGTTGGAGATCGCAGCCCTAATAGAGCTTTGATCTTTTCAGGATTTGCCTCAATGCCTCGCTGATTGACAATGTATCCGAGAAACATGCCTTCTCGTACTCCAAATATGCACTTCGTCGGGTTCAGCTTCATTTGATATTTATCCAGTTGATCAAAAGTCTGACTTAAGTCAACTAGATGATCGACAGCTTTCTTACTTTTCGTCAGCATATCGTCAACATAGACTTCCATATTGCAACTGATTTGTTCAGCAAAGACTTTGTTCATCAGCCGCTGATATGTCTCACCTGCATTTTTCAAACCAAAAGGCATAACATTATAATAATAAGTTCCCCGAGGGGTAATGAAAGAAGTACTCTCCCTGTCTTCAGGTTTCATTTTGATCTGATTGTAGCCAGAATAAGCATCCATGAAGCTCAGCAACTCGTGTCCCGAGGTACCATCCACCAGTTGATCAATTCGGGGCAATGGAAAGTGATCCTTTGAGCATGCTTTGTTGAGGTCGGTGAAGTCTACACACATCCTCCACTTGTTGTTTTTCTTCTTTACCATCACTATATTGGCTAACCAGTCTGGATATTTAACAGCTTCAATGAAACAAGCCTTTTGATGCTTCTCGACTTCCTCCTGTATAGCTTGATTCTTCTCGGGACTAAATACTCTTCTTCTCTGCTTCATAGGCTTGATCTCCTTATTCACATTGAGTTCGTGACATAAGAAGTTTGGGTCTATCCCAGGCATATCTTCATGACTCCACGCAAAAGTTTGTTTTCAGCTTCTATGGAAAGTTATTAATTCTTATTTTAATGAGGCTTCCAACGACGAACCTATTTGAGTAGTTCGCTCAGGGTGTTCGTCGTCCAGAATGATGTTTTTAGTAACTTCCACCACTTGACCCTTCACGAGTTGCGACTCATCTCGAGGATCCAATGTTTCAATCTCTGCACCTTCATAGACTTGATAGGTAGTAGTCTTTTTCTTTGATTCCTCCAATTCTTCTTTCTCGGCGGATGAATAATAGCATTCCCGAGATATTTTCTGATCACCTTTCATAACTCGTACTCCAAAGTTTGTTGGAAATTTTAGGCACTGATGCACTGTAGATGGTACAACCTCGAACTTCTTCAATCCTACTCTTTCCATGATGATATTGTACGATGATTGGACATTCTTATCCATCACGAAGAAACGTATTCTTTCTGTCCGACAAGCATGCCACGTACCAATGAATATATCCAACTTGATCGTCCCAAGTGGAAATACTTTCTCACCAGCAAAACCGATGAGGGGTCTGTGGTAAGGCTCCAGTTGAGATAGCTTTAGATTTAAACTATCGAAGCATGAGTAGAACATGATGTCTGCCGAGCTACCATTGTCGACCAATACTCTTGAAATCATAACCTCATTCATCCTCATTTTGATCACCAGTGGATCATCGTGAGGATATAGAACACCTGCGAGGTCATTTTTTGAGAAACTAATGACCAACTTCTCTTTCTTCACCTTTCTCGGGCGATCCTCCTCAGCTAGATTTATTCGCTGAATGTACGAGCAAGCTTGAGCCTCACCGAGGTAAGCTTTTCTCTCTGCAGTAAGGTCTCCTCCTCCTGCATCTCCACCTGTTATAACATTACAGTCAAATGAGCCAAAGCATATTGAAAATCATCGTACCAAGATTCCATAATCTCCTTCACGTGGCTCCACTAATCTTTAATCACCATGCTCTTATTCCCTGGCTAAGGGTGATACATCCTACTCGAAATGAAATCTTATCTCCGCTGGTTCCTGAAATCCCATATCAAAGGTGGGATTTACCAATCTTATCCTAATTCAGAAATTCATACTGCGTCGGATCATGCACTTGCACGATCCTTCCTTTCAAAGGAAGTTTGGGGCATACTAGTTAATATTGTAAACCAGCCCAAAGGAATATCAATCACTTCCTTCTCGGTGGCTTAATTCACATGTTCGGGATGAACCCTTGATCTTGTTTTGAGGATGGCAACCCATCCAAGGACTGTACCGACTTTACCGACCACTTCCAAATTTCAGCAATTGTAGATAAACACAAAATTCCTTGGTGTATGCCGGAGGTTCCACCCGTGCTCTTCTCTTCACGAAGTGTACTTCTGGACCTCTTATACCGTACCAACATCATCACCCTTTGTATGTGCAAGTCGCTCTCATACTTGCCTACTAACAACTCCGCTCCGAGTGTTCTTCATAATCATTTAATTCTGCTCCATTCAAGGAATACTCTTCTTAAATGACTTCCCACAGTCTTCCAATTCAATTATGGGTGTGTTATTCTAATTACACACCTATGTATGGATTATCACCCCTCATGTGACGTTTAATCCACTCTATCACTTCCACTTCGTTCTGTTAACCCCACAAACACATTTTCCACACGTCCATTGCCACGCCCCTTCATCTCAGATGAGTTTTAACATCAGTTAACCAGGATGTCTACACACCCTATAAACCGGGCATACTAGCGTAAGCATCACATACGCTCCATACTAATAAACAAATTCTTTGTTTTCCCTGGTGCTTGCAGTGTGATTACAACACTTTAATCACCCTAAAAATCAAAATTTTAAATCTTCCTTATTATCATTTGGTGACAAAGCAAAACTTTCAATGCTTTCTTACCACACCACCGGCTCCAATGTCTTTAAATCAAAATTCAACTTCCAACTTACATACATAATTACTTGATCCCATTTCGACCAGGGTACCGAACTCATGGAATAGTGACCAAACGTCTCCCTATTTACAACCTTACGCTAAGCTTCATGCGTGGGATGTCTCGCAAAGCGAAATCCAAACAAGGAACCCCCCCGATACACTACTACCTAGCATTGTCGGTTATCGAAATCCGTTAGGTCCTCCATCCATAGAATATACCCCTTTATTCCGTCCCTTGACAGAAAAGTTACAATTTCTCCCGTAATTATGCTTAACAAAGAACGTTTCACTAATTGCACTATTATTCAGTATAGGTTGGTGGTAATAGCATTCCATAAACCTCGAATACATACAATCGGAATTCTCGAAATTCCTTTCCCTAATAATAGGGGTA
This sequence comes from Sambucus nigra, assembly GCA_949130495.1. Classification (NCBI taxonomy): domain Eukaryota; kingdom Viridiplantae; phylum Streptophyta; class Magnoliopsida; order Dipsacales; family Adoxaceae; genus Sambucus; species Sambucus nigra. The sequence goes on along the minus strand of OX422210.1, from coordinate 559,950,156 downwards.
TAAATATTAACTCCCACATCTCTAAAGGATAAATATAACAATGCACTTTTCCTATCACTAAGTCCGGAGTGCTAAACATAATACTGAGTCAAATATTTTCGCCCAATGGTAAATCCCGATACATACGGAATTATACTGACAAAGTCTATACATACTTTGGCATCGAATATCTCGAGCCCACTATCTCATCCGAAGTCTCTAAGATAGGTAATATAAGTGCGAGTCCAACTTCTTACAGGTAAAGCCTCGCCAAAACAAAATGTGCTGCACTAATGCAACCACTCCGATAGCCTTGCAATAAATGCCCACTATCGTACTAACCATTTCTATAACATTTTAACAAAGATAATATCATACTCGTGTATCGCATCACTACAACGAGTAGCCTCAATAAAGTGCAAAACACTGTTAATATACACATTCATCCTCCGCGGATAGCACTAAAGAAAAATCCCGCTACACTAGGGAAAAATATTCACATTTTAATAACATTTATAATGATATGCATTAAGCTCGTCTCACATGCTAATCTAGCAAGGAACAAAATATAGTGACTCGCTCGTGTCACATAAACACACCTCATCCTCTGAGGATACAACTTATGCTTCTACCTTGTCAATCGTGTTGACTGCGCAAATGGTTTCCGGACGTAACACATCTACTCAAACCAAACAAAATTACTTTAATCGTTGCCTTTTACTAGGCACCGTATTCTTGTCCTTTTTCTCACTTTGGAACATATTATCGTGAGAGATCTCACTCCGCACAAAATACCTCAACACATAATCCACTTACCACCTGTCCTACTAACCAGGTTAGGATTGTCCTTCTCTCGGACTTTAGTAAACTCGATTCCTGTTAACCATCCCGATTGTTCCCTTAGCTTTTTAGGCCATAAAGATCCTGTTACTATCTATAATAGTACTTACTGAACTTACCATCACTTGGTAAGAATTTAATTATCCGAATCGTTTAAATGGGTCCCCTGATGTGTATCCACATCCCTTTGTGGTGCTATACCACCACCATTGCATTCAGTCTTATTCTCGATTAAATTCTTCGATTCCTTTAACTTCCCCCACAAAGAAGCGTTATCATCTATTTTGACAAAATATGACAATGTCAACCTCTGATTCGATCGTCCATCAGAATTTCCTCCTCGAGTATTATCAACTATTATTATTAGTTGGTCTCCCACTTGGAGTCATTCCCTCCACTAGTATCTACCTCTTTCGATACAAAATTTGCTAACGATTAGGATTCATATCCACAATTGGACTTCTCTCATGCCCTCCTGTGATGAGTTCAGAACCACGTTTGCTTCTCATCCTGAACAGATGAGGAAGGAACATACGGTCAACACTGTACCTAAGGTTCTCCTATAGGTATAGCATTCCACTTCTAAAATGGGTGGTTGACTCCTAATGATAGTGAGATAATGAAATTTATAATGTATAGGCGTGACCTATGCGAATGTTGTCGGTTGGGAGCACAATGTGAAGTGTCTCCAATGAGAATGTAAAATAATGTTGCTGTGAATAAAGGGCTATAGTGATTGAGCGCCGTAATGTGTAGTTAGTTTGTGTACGGAAAAGGATATCCAGAATTGTGCTACCTGATAGGCCTTATTTTCCGAATTTCGGGACGAAATTCCGTTATTAGGGGGGAAGTATGTAATACCCCGTATTTTCATGGCTTTTAAATTTAGGGATTAATTAAATTTAATTGAGATAATTAAGTTAATTTTAATCCGGAATGTGGTTTTAAATATTTACTAGTGTGACGGGAGTTAGTAATTATTGAAAATTTGTTATTTGTTAAATATTACTGGATGAGTATAGTAATATATGAGATTTATTTTTATAATATTATCACGTGTGAATAAATTGACAATTATGGAAATTTAAGTCGGGATGCGCCTGTGTACCCGGGGGTTTAGTTTGGGTCTCGGGGGGTTTTAGGCCTAATTAGTACCCCGGGAGGGCATTTTAGTCATTTCGTATTTTTGGGTAATTAAACCCGCAAAAATTAAAAGGGTTATATAAGATATCTGAGGTATCATCTAGCGTTCGAAAGCTCAAAACACTAGAACGGCCATGAGAGAGGAGATGAGAGAGCTCTCAGGGCATTCCAAGGCTCAAACCTCAACCGTTAGCACCGCCGCCACCGCCAACGCGTAGATCGCGAGATGGGGAACGCAACCACACCAATTTCGGCACAAAACCAGACTTCTAAAAATCCCAAGCAAGTGTTTATCTTGCTTATTTTCGTTGGTGCATCACTCATATTAGTGTAGGGATGATTAGGGTGAGAATTATGGAAGAAAAACCCAATTTGAGATGGGAAAATTGCATGTAGTATTGACTTAAATGATATTCTGGAAACCCTTTGTCATGTAGAGAAGTGAACCACAAAATTATGATGTTTACAAGAAGAAAATTCTGGAAAATTCTTGTTAGAACCATGTTTAAGAGATTTCTAGGGTTCTTGATAATTATAATAATTTTGGGCTGTTAATCCATGTTTAGTGATAGAAATCTACATGCTTTACGTTGAAAATATCTGGTATGATGATATAATGTTAGCAGTATAAATTTTGGGACGATTGGGATTGAAAAATATGGATTTGGTGAAGGTTAGAAGATGAAACCCGTAACTGCAAATCTGCCGATTTCCGCAGATCTTCTTGATCGATCGATCGAGCCCAGACCTTCGATCTGAAGTTGGATTGATGATTTGAATAATTTTCCTAACATTAAAATACTAAGGAAAACATCCTGACATTAACAATCCCGAAATAAAGATACTGAAATTAAAAGAATTACAATCTCTGACAATACCAACTAATTAATAGAAAGAGGGCGACACATGTCCCTGCTCGATAAAACTGAACTAGGAGTAGAATCAAATGGATGAAGTCGTCTAAACAACAGGCCTGCAACTCCCACCTAAGCTGCAGCTCGTTCCTGCCAAAGGAACCTATGCAAGACGCCCCTGTGGCTGGGCACCTGTAATATATACATATATATATATATACAAGAGAGAAAGAGAAAAGGAAACGGGTCAGAGCCCGATAGTGTGTATAATTTAAAAATTCGTTTAGCAAGTATTTAAATTGATTACAGGCCAATGCAACAACATATTAGTGCGACACTCTCTTGAGAAATTCTCACCTCTCTTCTAATGTGCACACCTATCGCACTAACCTTCCCAATGGTCTATCTCGTCATATACCACACTATCTTTCCCCAATGATTTAACTTATCTTAGGTTATTCGCAGGATTTATAACTGAACAACACAAGTATTTAAAACGTAAGATTTCTATTTGTAACCAAAATTCTCCTTTTAACTTTATTAATCAATAAAGTTTTCCAGTGTCATATTATACTTTCTCAAAACAAGTATTTATAATTTGAGTCATCAACCATGTCCTACATATCAAATCACAGTAGGCAGTTCCAAATTTCAGAATTTCATATATATATTAACTACTCGTATAATATATATATCATAACAGCACCCCACATAAAAACTATGGTGCGGGCATACTCTGCTATCCAATCCCCATATCAATCGCACTAAAGATAATACAAGTTCGGAATCACTCTCGAACTGTATAAATACATACACAAATAATATTGGGGCGAAGCATAGATTCAAAGTCCAAGAGGTCAGTACATACCCTCACGTCTCTTAGGACCGTCTAACTATCGATCCGACAGCCCGTACCTAGGATTTCTATCTTCTAGGGTACGAGTCAATATCCCCCATAAGGCACACGAGATAAGATCGTCCCAGCGCGGTAACCTCCAGGATAGCAAGTAACGCGGGCATGATTTTCACAAGTATATAATATATGCATACACAATCATATAAATATACCACTTTTATTATATCAATTTAGGTTTATCCCATAACCCATATTCACAACATTTATCCTTATTTTCCCATTATTAGTTATCACGTATAATGGTTCGTTTCTCACTTTAATTCGAAGGGTTTCTCCAACTTACTATATAGCCCTCATGGACTCTATCCTTCCAAAGGTACAATTCAGTAGGTATTCATTAATGAATAAGATCCCTTTAATGTAAGGAGAAATCTATATTTTTGGGATATTTTACATAAAGGACAATTTATGTATATATTAAAGGGGAGAGACACGTAAGAGGGTTACGTTGGAACATAAATGAATACCTACTGAATTGTACCTTTGGAAGGATAGAGTCCATGAGGGCTACGTAGTAAGTTGGAGAAACCCTTCGAATTAAAGTGATAAACGAACCATTTTACGTGATAACTAATAATGGGAAAATAAGGATAAATGTTGTGAATATGGGTTATGGGATAAACCTAAATTGATATAATAAAAGCGGTATATTTATATAATTGTGTATGCATATATTATATACTTGGGAAAATCATGCCCGCGCTACTTGCTATCCCGGAGGTTACCGCGCTGGGACGATCTTATCCTGTGTTGCCTTATGGGGGATATTGACTCGTACCCTAGAAGATAGAAATCCTAGGTACGGGCTATCGGATCGATAGTCGGACGGTCCAAAGAGACGTGAGGGTATGTACTGACCTCTTGGACTTGGAATCTATGCTTCGCCTAAATATTGTTTGTGTATGTATTTATACAGTTCGAGAGTGATTCCGAACAAGAGAGAAAGGGAAAAGGAAACGGGTCAGAGCCCGATAGTGTATATGATTTAAAAATTTGTTTAGCAAGTATTTAAATTGATTACAAGCCAATGCAACAACATATTAGTGCGACACTCTCTTGAGAAATTCTCACCTCTCTTCTAATGTGCACACCTATCGTACTAACCTTCCCAATGGTCTATCTCGTCATATACCACACTATCTTTCCCCAATGATTTAACTTATCTTAGGTTATTCGCAGGATTTACAACTGAACAACACAAGTATTTAAAACGTAAGATTTCAATTTGTAACCAAAGTTCTCCTTTTAACTTTATTAATCAATAAAGTTTTCCAGTGTCATATTATACTTTCTCAAAACAAGTATTTATAATTTGAGTCATCAACCATGTCCTACATATCAAATCACAGTAGGCAGTTCCAGATTTCAGAATTTCATATATATATTAACTACTCGTATAATATATATATCATAACAGCACCCCACATAAAAACTATGGTGCGGGCATACTCTGCTATCCAATCCCCATATCAATTGACTAAAGGGAATACAAGTTCGGAATCACTCTCGAACTGTATAAATACATACACAAACAATATTGAGGCGAAGCATAGATTCCAAGTCTAAGAGGTCAGTACATACCCTCACGTCTCTTAGAACCGTACGACTATCGATCCGATAGCCCGTACCTAGGATTTCTATCTTCTAGGGTACGAGTCAATATCCGCCATAAGGCACACGAGATAAGATCGTCCCAGCGCGGTAACCTCCGGAATAGCAAGTAGCGCGGGCATGATTTTCACAAGTATATAATATATGCATACACAATCATATAAATATACCACTTTTATTATATCAATTTAGGGTTATCCCATAACCCATATTCACAACATTTATCCTTATTTTTCCATTATTAGTTATCACGTATAATGGTTCGTTTCTCACTTTAATTCGAAGGGTTTCTCCAACTTACTACGTAGCCCTCATGGACTCCATCCTTCCAAAGGTACAATTCAGTAGGTATTCATTTATGTTCCAACGTAACCCTCTTACGTGTCTCTCCCCTTTAATATATACATACATTGTCTCTTATGTAAAATATCCCAAAAATATAGATTTCGCCTTACATTAAAGGTCTCTTATTCATTAATGAATCCTACTGGCCATAATTAACTCCCAAATCATTTTAGCAAGGATGTCTAAGGAGTTTTCTTCATTTCGAATCAATCCAACATTTCTAAAAGGGGAACTTAAGTCTGCCAGGAGGGGTCGATCGATCGAGGTCTGGGGCTCGATCGATCGAACCTTCGATCGATCGAAGGTCTGGGCTCGATCGATCGATCAAGCAGGTCTGCGGAAATCTGCAGTTACGGGTTTCATCTTCTAACCTTCTCCAAATCCATATTTTTCAATCCCAATCGTCCCAAAATTTATACTACTAACATTATATCATCATACTAGATATTTCCAACGTAAAGCATGTAGATTTCTATCACTAAACATGGATTAACAACCCAATTAATTAATGAATAAGAGCCCTTTAATGTAAGGAAAAATCTATATTTTTGGGATATTTTACATAAGGGACAATGTATGTATATATTAAAGGGGAGAGACACGTAAGAGGGTTACGTTGGAACATAAATGAATACCTACTGAATTGTACCTTTGGAAGGATAGAGTCCATGAGGGCTACGTAGTAAGTTGGAGAAACCCTTCGAATTAAAGTGAGAAACGAACCATTATACGTGATAACTAATAATGGGAAAATAAGGATAAATGTTGTGAATATGGGTTATGGGATAAACCTAAATTGATATAATAAAAGTGGTATATTTATATGATTGTGTATGCATATATTATATACTTGTGAAAATCATGCCTGCGCTACTTGCTATCCCGGAGGTTACCGCGCTGGGACGATCTTATCCTGTGTTGCCTTATGGGGGATATTGACTCGTACCCTAGATGATAGAAATCCTAGGTACGGGCTATCGGATCGATAGTCGGACGGTCCTAAGAGATGTGAGGGTATGTACTGACCTCTTGGACTTGGAATCTATGCTTCGCCTCAATATTGTTTGTGTATGTATTTATACAGTTCGAGAGTGATTCCGAACTTGTATTCCATTTAGTGCGATTGATATGGGGATTGGATAGCAGAGTATGCCCGCACCATAGTTTTTATGTGGGGTGCTGTTATGATATATATATTATACGAGTAGTTAATATATATATGAAATTCTGAAATCTGGAACTGCCTACTGTGATTTGATATGTAGGACATGGTTGATGACTCAAATTATAAATACTTGTTTTGAGAAAGTATAATATGACACTGGAAAACTTTATTGATTAATAAAGTTAAAAGGAGAATTTTGGTTACAAATTGAAATGTTACGTTTTAAATACTTGTGTTGTTCAGTTGTAAATCCTGCAAATAACCAAAGATAAGTTAAATCATTGGGGAAAGATAGTGTGGTATATGACGAGATAGACCATTGGGAAGGTTAGTGCGATAGGTGTGCACATTAGAAGAGAGGTGAGAATTTCTCAAGAGAGTGTCGCACTAATATGTTGTTGCATTGGCCTGTAATCAATTTAAATACTTACTAAACGAATTTTTAAATCATACACTATCGGGCTCTGACCCGTTTCCTTTTCTCTTTGCCTTTTGTATATATATATATATATATATATATATATATATATATATATATATATATATATATATATATGTATATATATATATATGTATATATTACAGGTGCCCAGCCACATGGGCGTCTTGCATAGGGTCCTTTGGCAAGAACGAGCTGCAGTTTAGGTGGGATTTGCAGGCCTGTTGTTTAGATGACTTCATCCACTTGATTCTACTCCTAGTTCTGTTTTATCCAGCAGGGGCATGTGAAACAAAAGTATTCCTAAAAATGCCAACCTCGGTAGGTTAGGAAACAAAATATTCCTAAAAATGCCAAGCTGTTTGGCTAGGAAACAAAATATTCCTAAAAATGCCAAGCTGTTTGGCTAGGAAACAGTATATTCCTAAAAATGCCAAGCTGTTTGGCTAGGAAACACTATATTCCTAAAAATGCCAACCTGTTTGGCTAGGAAACAAAATATTCCTAAAAATGCCAACTTGTTTGGCTAGGAAACAAAATATTCCTAAAAATGTCAACTTATGTTGGTTAGGAAGTAAATATATTCTCGAAAATGCCAACTTATGTTGGTCGGGAGGTACGATTATTCCAGAAAGCGCCAAAGTTGCTCGTAGAGGAAAAATCCACTAACTATGGCTGGTCGGGGATAAAAACCCACTAACTGTAGTTGGTCGAAAAGGAAAATTTACCGAACTTGGTTGGTCGGAAACATTTTATGAAAACGAGAAAGTGATCGAGCAACATTTTTTATACTCGTAACTTTTTTACTAAGTTGGTCGACAAACAAAACATCATTTTTTATCAAATGGTTACCACAAATTCAAACTAGTCGACAATAAGTTGATCGACAAACAACACAATATTGTTATCTTTTTAACAAATACATATGCACAGATGTAAAGTATTTTACAAGACAATAGCAATTAAGATTGCGAACAAAAATGAATGTCTTTCATTAAAATAAAAAACAAAATACATCAGGAATGAAATACAAATTTATTACATCAATATTCCCATTCTATTGGTTTCTTCCCCTTTGCTTTTGAAACAGGTTCCTCGCCAGCAGGTGGATCATTTAAAGCAAGAGGAGAATTTATGAAGTTAAGATATTTGAGCATCCTGATATTCATCATGGATGGTCGATCTAGGAGGTGCTCGATAAAGTATTTATTCATTTGGGGGCTTCTATTACAGATATATTTGTTTATTTGGTGGCACATTCTTATAACATCATGCAGTCGAGCACCAAATTCAACTTCACAAACTCACACGGAGGCGTATTCAGAAGTTCAGGAGGTACATTCAGAAGTTCAGGAGGCATATTCAGGAGTTATTATGCACATACTATTGAAGTTCAGAAGTCAAATTTAGCATCTACAACACTAAGATCTTTACTACTACTATCCCGACCAATATTGAAGAAGAAGTTTTATGAAAATGTTTCGAAGTCCACCACTAGCTTGGTACTAATCAGATTGAAGAGTTGGGTTCAAAAGCTAGTATGTTACTCGACAAAGTATTCAGAGGATCATAAATCAGAAGAATCAAGCATGTGAAGTTAGCACTCAGTGGCTCGGCACAGGAGGCAGTTGGTCGGCTAGCGAACTAATCAACATACTTGAAGATTATGACAAGCTACAAGCTGCATACTATGGCATGGCTGCATCCAAATTCCCAGGGGTAATACATAGCACACGGAGTTCCTCAAAAGAAAGATTAGCAACCGTCGATCAGCCTGCATCATATGTCGTCCAGGAGATAATGCACTTTATGTTGAACAAATCAAGAAGGTAGATTAAGAATTTCACGAGCACCGAGCAACACTGCAGAATAAATAATCCATCCTTTCAAGTAAACCATCAACCATGGAGCATTGGAGGCTTCTGTTAATGCAAAAATTCTCCATCTACGAGGACCAATCAGAAAAGGACACATGTTATCCTACGTGGCAATATTCGACACCCGAGGAGAGTTGGTCGGCACCCGAGGAGTGTTAGTCGGCATCCTAGGAGAGTTGGTCGGCACCCGAGGAGTATTAGTCGACACCTGAGGAGTGATAGTCGGCATCCGAGGAGAGTTGGTCGGCATACCAACCAGGAAGATCAAAGGATAACTATACATTTAATGTGCATTAATAAAGATGGCATCGCATTTAATGAGCCTTAATGTACATTTATACTGTATTAATAGATGACAACACATAGCATACCAAGCAATTCAACAATCAGATTCGTTGAATGTAGACATAAATGTTTACATTACAATGAATCTCTTTATCTCCCATCACTAGAAATACATGTATCCCCTTAGCCAAAAAGGAAGGAGATCCAAGAGAAGCTAGAAACCCCATACACAAGATACACATCCTTTCTCTCTCTACACCCTATGGTGCTATTGTAAACCCCTGGGAATAAAATAACAGTGGACGTAGGCTTTATTCATAGCCGAACCACTTTAAAAATCTTTGTCTCTTATGTGCTTGATTGGATTGCTTTCATCTATTTATCCGTGATCATAAAAATGGGATTCGGTCCAGTTTTTTGCATCAACAGTGAGCCCGCCTCCCACGGTTCCTAGCATTATGGCTCCCGTGGTAACTACCCATCTCGCTTCTGCTGCTGTTGAGGTACTTCTCTAATTTCTCTGTATGTCTCAGCTTCTCAACCTCCACCTGTATAGGTGACTTAATTAATGAAAACAATTGTTTAAGATTTCTCATAAACTCCACCTGTAACAGTGACTTATCAATGAAAACACTTGTTAAGATTTTTCATAAACTCCACCTATATCGGTGACTTAACAACGAAAGAACTTGTTAAGATTTTTCACAAACTCCACCTATATCGGTGACTTAACAACGAAAACGTTTGTTAAGGTTTTATCATAAACTCCACCTATATCGGTGACTTAACAATGAAATCACTTGTTAAGATTTCTCATAAACTCCACCTGTAATGGTGACTTAACAACGAAAACACTTGTTAAGATTTTTCATAAACTCCACCTATATCGGTGACTTAACAACGAAAGCACTTATTAAGATTTTTCATAAACTCCACCTATATCGGTGACTTAACAATGAAAACATTTGTTAAGATTTTCCATAAACTCCACCTATAACGGTGACTTAACAACGAAAACACTTGTTAAGATTTTCTCATAAACTCCTTGTTTCCTCTGAGTGTTTTCAGGTTGCTCGGGAAGATTCCCCACCAGTTCCTTCACCCATTGCCTCGCCCCCTCGTGATCCTGTCACTTTTGAAGAAACTAGTCAAAATGATCAAGGTTCCACGACAGGTGCTGCTGCGGAGAGTGAATTTGGATGCGAGCTTCATGTGCCCGACTTGGCTCCTCACGTCTTCTACCTGATGGTACTCCAGAGTTCTCCCCAAATGCCTATCAACCACTGTTTGGCAATCAAGTAACTTCTGAGCTATCATCCTGAAACCTTCACGGTGGACTGCCTACGTTCAAACATCTCAGTTATGAGCTACAGGCTTCAAGGCATGGCCACCGTCATTGCTGAAATCACCAATACTCCAACTGTGAACGTTACCAGACCCCTCCTCAACCAATTCTTGGGTTATTTGAGGGAGTTGGGTCATGACGGGTTCCATTTTGACTGGCTCATCGCACATTTAAAGACTTTGAAGAGCCGGCGGTTGGACAACCAGAGGGAGCTTTTGCGAAAATATTAGGAGGATCAGCGGGTCGAGGAAGCTAAGTTGGCCGAGCTAGTACCCCTCCTCGGAGCCATTGACAAGGAGGTGGAGGACCTTGAAGAAGCTCTGCGTTTGGCAAAGCTAAAATGAGAGAAACTTCTTATCGAACGTACGCAAGCACAGACTAGGTTGGAAGTTTCCATTAATCCCCAATGGTCTTGCTTAGAAGCTTCTTCAGGCCTTCCTGGAGATTTCTTCTCCTCCCCAGATTTGTGGTTCCTCCTGGGTCAATGAGTTTTTGTATTTGTATTTGTTTCCTTTCTTCTCATGTAATTCTTGGGCGATAGCTCCCAATCTTGTAATGCCCCAAAGTACATGAATGGAAAAAGATACTTATTCCCATGCCATTTATTTATGTTACAATTATTGACATAAATTGTGAAATATGAAGCTCTATAATTCTTTCGTCTCTACTTAAGGTATATAAAAAAACTTGCATACTCCCCAACAGAGTCATCAAATGTAAGAGGGTAGTTTAGATAAGATGAAGGCGTAACCCCTATTTGAGTATGGTAATGATAAGCTAATTTGGCCAAAGATTTAAATTAATGATAGGACATACAAATACAAACCCAATGAAGATAAACTCAGTTTAAACTCATAAAACTCTTATGTATGACTCAGGAAAATAGTAATGAACTTTTGGAAGTAACTTAGCTAGAGGGAGAGAGAAGTAAGCACCCTAGACACACCTTGGTAGGCAGGTAGAAACACACCTAACACCCTCAAGAATCTCTGTCAAGCATTAAAAGCTTCATAATAAGTAACAATGGTGAGTGGGTAAACCCTCTGGTTTGCAATAACTCCCTCTTCTTTGTATCCTCTCTAGTAATAACTCCTTAAACTCTCAAAAGATCATCCAAACACTCTAAAAATATTTATGCCCCTCTCAAAGGTGGTTGGGGTCCTTAAATATCCCTCCCCACACACCACCACCGAGGCAACTCTGTCATTAAAGACTATAAAAGACATCCCTCATACTTTATGTCACGACATTAAATGCCTGATGCACTAGTTGTCTCCACATCATAAACATTAAATGTCAAGACATGCCTTTTGCCCAACCACTGTGTGTCAGGGGGCTGTCATCGCAGAGGTGGCTCACCTACTACTTGGCAGCCCCAAATACCATGGTAATTTACTCAAGTACAGGTCTGATATTGTTTAGCTAGCTAATGACATCACCTACAGTGGATGTGACATTAAGTAAAGGGCTGTTTGGTTCATAACTCAACGCCCGATGAAACTCCAAGCTGCCTCGCCTGAGGTTCCACGTCCTTCGGTGTTTTACTAGGTGTATCTAAGATGGTCAGGACAAGCCCCAACGGTGCCTCACTTCTCAATCCTCCAAACCAAGTCCCTCTAAAGTTCCCACGGCGAGGTCATTCGATAGAGCATGAAAGCTCTCCCAGGCCCTGCCAAGCCTGGTATCTCGCGAGTACCATTTAACCTCACACAAACTCGTTATTATTCTCGTTACAACATTACAACCGTTATAACTTACAGTCAATATAAACAAAGATACAATCTGACTAACACAACAAGCTAGAGTATGAGTTGCCACACCAAGCTGCCTCACCGAGTTGCCACGATTGAGCTACCTCAGTTGCTTAATCTCAAACAATATTGCCAATTAAGGAATTGTCCCTAATCTCAGGATTACCTTCAAGCCCCATCTACAATGTCGAAAAAAGAGAACTCCTACTTGAACCAAACAATAAAAAGGACCTCAAGATTCTTAGAATTAAGGATTCTCATTCCCTTTCCAAATCTCGAACCAAACGTATTGGAGAGTGGTATAATTCACAAAATGCTAATAATATAGCTTCCATGTCGTGAAGAACATTTTGTGTGAATAGTAAAACTACATATTTGAGCGCAACATTTTATGAACGCAAAAATTAAAGACAGATATAATATCGCACATCTATGGTAATTTACTAACATCCGCACTAAAGTAGCTCTGAAAGCGTATAGGCTCTAGCATGGACAAATGAAAAATAAAAAAAAATAAAGATGATTGATAGAACCTGTAGGGCAGTGATTTCTTCTTTCTCGGGTGTCTTGACCTGAGAGACGATATTATCATCAACCCAAAGAACATTAATGGGAACCCTCCTCTGTGTTAACAAACCAAAATCAAATGAATTATGGAGAGTTTTTTCCACTTCCACTTAATTTGATAACAACTGAGTATTTTAAACAGTTAGTCTTGAACTCAAATAGGTTTCTACATGGATTCACTTGTCCAAAACATAATTTCACCATTCATGTCTCAGGTTTTATAGAATTCGAAATTGATGCAACTTCTCTGTTTAATTAAATAGGAGCTGGAGTATTAGAAATTACAAACAAAGATGCTTCAAACAACGCCCCCCACTTCTTAGACTACTAATATTTACTCACAGCACAACCCAAATCACTCCAATTATTCGAAATCTAAAATCAAAACAAATTTTTAAACCTATTTTAAACTAATATAAAACAAATAACCTATAGAGTGAACAAAATGTTTGGAAACCAAACAATATCAATCAGATATAAAACATATACAAAACAAAATCAGACATTAAAATCAAACTTAGAATGAACCAAAATTTCAACCTAATTAGGATGTAAAGTCCCAATTTTTTTCCCAAATAAAGAGAAAATATAGCACAAAAAATTAAAGTCAAAGACAAATGGAAATTAAAGCAGAAGAAATTCAAACATCAAACCTCTCATATACAGAAAAATCCAAACCCAACGATGTAGATCCAAAACTCCAAAAACCCTGTTGATTTTTGCCTAGATATTTAACCTGCAAAATGAAACAAAAACAAATAGTTAAAAGTCTTCATATATGTAGATCTAATGCTTGAAGCTTAAATTGAACACAAACTAAAGAACATGAATTGTAGCAAACATAGTTGAATATGTACAATAAACTAACGAAAGTGGAGAGGGCAGAGGCGTGGAAATAGGGAGGACGACGGTGTGAGAGAACAACGGAGAGAGAAGGGTGTGGGAGAGGTTGAAAGAAGGCGTGGGGAGGGTTTTCTTGGGCGAGAGCCGAAATCAGAATGAGGGAGTCGGGGTAGAGTTTGGAGGTAAGTTTTTTTTTAAAGGAATAAGTGACGAAATTTTTTGTCATCAATTAATTAATTTTTTGTGATAAACGCATTTGTCATTAAATGTATAATAATTTTGTCACGAATATATGAATGGTACATTTTATCATGCGGGAATGATGGCGCCAAAATTTTAATGATTATTTGGTGATAAATATTATCAATTCGTCACCAATTTAACATCATCACACTCAATTCGTGACGAAATTAATTTTCCTCACATAAAAGTTACTTTTTGTGACAAAATTACTTTTGTCCTATTTTTTTGTCACTGATAAAACATTTTGTTGTAGTGTATATGTTTACAAATATGACCTATAGGAGATAATTTTTTTTTTATGAGACATGTTGGAGCAAAAAAGATCGTATGACCTATTTGATTAGATATGTAGTAAACGGGACTAACTGGCAAAAAATCCCTAACTTTTTACTCCGCCCCATATAATCATCTCTGTAAAATAAAATAATGTGATGTCCTCCCAAATGACGGAGGCACTCTATATATAGATTTGAAAGAATAATGGAGAAGATTCTTGATTAGGATGATATCATGGGGATGGGGTAGTGGCTCTCACTTATGACATCAGACTAATCTAGGACCCTCTAAAATATCTATGAACAAAAGTAAAATAATATCCCTTGTCCTTGCATCACCACCCTACCCATGCCCCGCACCACCTGCCGCCGCTCCCACCAGAGCACCGTTGGTGGTGGTGGTGTGTCGGCGGTGGTGTTTCTGGAAAAAGAAGTAAAGGGGGGATTTATTTTCAATAATAATTGAACACATTTTCCAGTTCTTTACAATTCTCAATAGAGAATGAAAACTAGAAATGGAGATGAAATTGGAAACTAATTTCCCACAACTAAAGAAGGTCGTAACTAATTCAATCTATGAGATGCAGTCCACATGATTCATTACATCTTAATAGAAGTCGTAAGAGGGTAGTGCTCTGAGGTGGATGATGTGTAAGTGTAGGGTGCCATGTGGCAATGGTGACGCAAGTGATGGAAATGCAAGAAAATAACCAAGGGAAACTGAGGACAATACTGATTAGGAGGTGACGGCAAAGGCACCACTTGAGAGAGAGAGAGAGAGAGAGAGAGAGAGAGAGAGACCACCACCACTACCTGTGAGCTCAGAAATTAAGTGCTCGAATCTAAAAAAAAAATCAAGTGTTCGGATGAACTCAAGGAATGTTTAGAAATTTTGGAAGAGGTTTAGTGAGTGGAGTACATGGGGAAAACTAGGATGAATTGTTGTGAGATCTACCCTTTATTTACAAGGATTTTAGCAATAATGCAAGATTGGACCTTCATAAATTTTGAAGAGACTACCAGCCCAAGAAGTATGCCAGTAGGGTGGATCTTTCCAAGATAGACCTGTAAGCTCTAAAACGGCCATGCCAGGTTAATCGAAAAATTGGTTGGCTGTGTTTGGTCAAACATCCTAGTTTGTCTGCTGTCAAAAATGGTCTTTCTAGGATTGATATCAACCAAATATTATAGATAAAAGTGTTATGTCTACTATTTAAAAATAACAATTGTACAGAATTATGAATTTAATATAATTACAGAATTAAAACAGAATTACATAAATGAAACACTTACTTGAATTTGCAGAAATAATAAAAGAATTAAAGATAAATCCGAGCCCTGTTATGAACAGTTTCCTTAAGACAATTTATTCCCTCCAATGTGCTCCGAGGTTGATGAATATTGTCTCCCAAGATAGAACGGATTTCCCCAATTAATTATGTAGCACAACAATAATTAATTTCAACGAACTCAAATTCTGTGGCTTTTACTCAACAACACTACAACATATGTTATGCAGGAGAAAGAAATTTTTTGAACAGATATGACAGGAATTCTTGGACAAAAATGACAGCAATTCAGGAGGAGGGAAAATTTCATTCTTTAAAAACGGAGGGAGGCATCTGTATTTATAGCAAAATAGGTGACGGTTGGCAAATAACTGCCAAAATAGTTAAACGAAATTAACTGTTGACTGTTGGCAATAACTGCCAACAGTTTATTAATTAATTAATTAATTTGGTAATTAATTAATAATTAAAGCCCATAAAGTTAAATAAATTCGGCCCAAAAATGTAGGAGATTTTTATAAGCCCAAGCCCAAGCCGAGCTGGCCGGCCGGACGCGCGCGCACGCGCGCGTGTGGACTTTTGACCGAAAGTCAACCCGTGCATAGCTTAGGTCATCTCCCCTTCAAAGAGTTGGGATACCCCCAAGGAATCCAAGCCTTAGTCCATACTTTGGGTGTTATTAACTCATCAAAATTCCACTACTCTTCTAATGTGGGACAAGAGTAAAAACACACCCAATTCATTAACTTTCATTGCTTTGTGAGTCACTTTGGGGACATAATTATCATTCATAACTTATTGACATTGGACATATGAATATACTACGTTAATCTCCTTGCGAAGGTGAACACGTTCGTATATGGTCCCATAATTTTCGTAGTGTGGGTCCCACCTAAATTTGAGCTCAAAGTTGCTCAAAATTCTGGACAGCTTTCTTAAAACCCATTTAAGTCCAATTTTTCTAACAATCCCCCACATGAATGATATATCGCTATAAATAAAACAAAACAGATGCTTATGCAGATGCAGACACAAGTTGAGTAAAACTGAAGACTTATTGCATCAGGAGAAGTAGCCTAGTGGCCTTGAACTTTCCTTAGTGATATACTATCGAATTTACTTGGTTAATCAGTAGACTTCACGTCCTTGAACCGTCAACCGTTTATGTAAACCTAGACAACAGTATTCACACAACAATTCTTCAACACAGTTGGTTTTCACGTTTGTGTTCATTTTGGCCGTGAACACCACTTGGTTCCGCAAGTATTTTAGAGAATATGCCTTTCATTATTATCATAGAAGTGGCCCCATTCTTACTTACGTAGGTGACTTCCATAAAGAGTATTCTGCAATACCCCACTTAGACGTACTAAGATATAGATGTCATTAAAATCATAACTTATCCTAATTTCGCAGCAAATATGCACTGTCTCATCTTTGGAATGGATAGGATGATATATCCTCTAGTGCTTACTGAATACAACGTAGTTCGGTTTGCCCATTGAACCTAAATCTTGGGATCTCCAGTCAGCTAGATTGGGTTGCCACTATATTGATTCTTATTTATTTATAGGCTTTAGACCCATTCCTCTCGATGATCTTTCAACTTGCTCTCGGTTTAAACCTTTCGTTAGTGGATCCGATATATTATCTTTTGACTTTACATAGTCAATTGTGATAATTTCGTTGGAGAGAAGTTGTCTAACGGTATTGTGTCTACGACGAATATGTCGTGACTTTTCGTTATACATGTGATTTTGTGCCCTTCCAATCGCTGATTGGCTATCGCAATGTATACATATTGCGGGCACAGGTTTAGACCAATTTGGAACATCCTCTAAGAAATTTCGGAGCCATTCAGCTTCTTCTCCATCTTTGTCTAGTGCAATGAATTCAGATTCCATTGTCGATCTAGCAATGCACGTTTGTTTTGAGGATTTCCAAGATACGGCTACACCTCCGAGGGTAAACACATACCCACTCGTAGACTTAGAGTCTTTTGTATTAGATATCCAATTTGCATCGCAATGTCCTTCAAGAACAGCTGGATATTTTGAGTAATGCAATCCATAGTTTTGAGTATATTTTAAATAACCCAAAACTCTCAATATTGCTTTCCAGTGATCTCTTCCAGGATTACTCGTAAATCGACTTAGCTTACTTATTGAGTATGCTATGTCCGGTCGCGTACAGTTCATGATATACATTAAACTGCTGATAATACGAGAATATTCTAGTTGAGATATGCTTTCACCATTATTTCTTGCCAGATGTAAATTTACATCTACAGGTGTCTTGGTAGGACTAATATCATACTTCTTGAATTTTTCAAGTACTTTCTCAATGTAATGAGATTGAGATAATATAAGTCCATCCGATGTTCTAGAAATTTTAATTCCTAATATAACATCGGCGATTCCCATATCTTTTATGTCAAATCTACTACTCAACATTTGTTTTGTAGTTTTGACAATTTCCAAGTTACTACCCATGATAAGCATATCATCAACATAGAGGCATATAATGACATATCCATTATGAATGTATTTAAAGTAAACACATTTATCGCATTCATTTTGAAACCATTTGATAACATTGCATTATCAAATTTTTCATGCCATTGTTTAGGTGCTTATTTTAATCCATATAGTGATTTAACAAGCTTACATACTTTTCCTTCTTGTTCGGGAGCTTTGAACCCTTCAGGTTGCTCCATATAAATTTCCTCATCTAGTTCACCGTTTAAGAATGTAGTTTTTACATCCATTTGATGTATTTTAAGTCCGTTAATAGCAGCTATTGCTATTAACATCCGAATGGACGTTATTCTTGTTACCGGTGAGTATGTGTCGAAGTAATCCAACCCTTCCTTTTGCCTATAGCCTTTAGCTACAAGTCTAGCTTTATATTTATCAATTGATCCATCGGCCTTCAATTTCTTTTTGAAGATCCATTTATAACCTAACGATTTTGAACCTGGTGGAAGATCCACTAGTTCCCATGTATGATTTTGTAATATGGATTCAATTTCACTATTAATTGCTTCTTTCCAATTGGAAGCATCGGGTAAGGATATAGCTTCTTTATACGATTGAGGTTCATTTTCTAACAAATATGTTAGAAAATCTGGACCGAAAGAAGTCGAGGTTTTTGCTCTTTTACTACGTCTTGGTTCATCCTCTATTGATTCAATAGGTTGACGAGTACCACTTGTAGTAGCTTGATTTGTCCTTTTAGGAGGACCAGATTCTCGGGTCATGTTATACGGGAATTCATTTTCAAAAAATGAAGCATCCCTCGATTCAATAACCGTATTTACATGAATGTCCGAAATCTCAGATTTACAAACTAGAAATCGATATGCACTGCTATTAGTAGCATAACCGATGAATACACAATCCACGGTTTTTGGCCCTATTCTTACCTTTTTAGGTTTAGGAACCATCACTTTGGCTAAGCACCCCCACACTCGTAAATATTTATAGGAAGGTTTTCGACCTTTCCATAATTCATAAGGTTTCTTGTGAGTCTTTTTGTGAGGTACTTTATTGAGAATGTAATTAGCAGAAAGTAAGTCTTCCCCCCACAAATTTTGTGGAGCTCCTGAACTTAATAACATTGAGTTCATCATTTCTTTCAAAGTACGGTTTTTGCGTTCAGCAACACCATTCGATTGAGGAGAATAAGGAGCGGTTGTTTGATGAATAATCCCATTTTCAGAACAAAATTCCTCAAATGGATATTCATATTCACCTCCTCTATCACTTCTAATAGCCTTTATCGTTTTGCTTAATTGATTCTCAACTTCATTCTTATATTGTTTAAATGCATTAATAGCCTCATCTTTACTATGTAACAAATATACATAGCAATATTTTGTGCAATCGTCAATAAAAGTAATAAAATACTTTTTCCCACCTCTAGTTTGAACAAATTTTAAATCACAAATATCGGTGTGAATTAAATCTAAAGGTTCAGTTATCCTTTCAATACAATGGAAAGGTAATCTAGCTAATTTAGATTCCACACAAATTTCACATTTATGATTTTTATCAATATTAAATTTTGTCAAAAATTCCAAGTTAATTAATCTACGCAATGTATCAAAATTATCATTTCCCAATCTAGCATGCCAAATATTAGATGACTCAATCAAGTAAGAAGAACTGGGAACTTTATTCATTGAAACAATTTTAGGGGTTACAGTAAGAACATTCAGTTTAAAGAGCCCCTCATTTAGGTAGCCCTTTCCTACATACATGTCATTTTTAGACAACACAAAGTGATCAGACACAAACACAAGCTTGAAACCATTATTAGTAAGGAGAGATCCATAAATCAGATTCTTTCGGATATCAGGCACGTGAAGAACATTGTTGAGAGTAAGTTCCTTTCCAGAAGTCATTTTCAAAGCAATCTTTCCTTGTCCCACCACCTTAGAAGTGGAAGAATTTCGCATAAAAAGGTTCTCCTCATTTTCCAAAGGCTTATAGGTGGAGAACATCCATTTGTTTGCACAAATGTGTCGTGTGGCTCAAGTGTCCACCCACCATTCCTTGGTATTTCCAACCAAGTTACATTCAGAGACAACGGCAGAAAGATTCATATCCGCCAAATCATTGGTGATATTCTCACCCTCAGTCACATTTGCTTGAGAGTTATTTTTATTTTGCTTCTTAGGCTTACGACACTCACTTGAGCGGTGTCCCGGTTTACCACAATTGTAGCATTTGCCTTTGAACTTTTTCTTGTTATGTTTGGAAGTTCCTTCCCCATCATACTTTCGTTTATTCTTCTTAGGACCTTCAACGACATGGACCTTTGTTTCCATCGGATTCTTCCCACTTTTCTTTTGAGACTCACGGTTGTCTTCTTCGATTCTTAGCCGGACCACCAACTCCTCCACATTCATCTCCTTACGCTTGTGCTTGAGATAGTTTTTGAACAAAGTCCAAGAAGGTGGCAATTTTTCAACAATTGCAGCAACTTGGAAAGTTTCACTAATTGACATTCCTTCAGCATGAATGTCGTGGAGGATCACTTGGAATTCTTGCACTTGCGAGATCACAGATTTAGAATCAACCATTTTGAAGTTCAGAAAACTCCCAACGATAAATTTCTTCATCCCAGCATCTTCAGTTTTATACTTCTTTTCCGAAGAATTCCATAATTCCTTGGAAGTTTTGATAGTGCAATAGACATGGTACAAAGTCTTGTCCAAGTAGGCCAAAATATAATTTCGGCATAGGTAGTCCGAGTGCTTCCAAGCATCGACAGCAGCAACCTTTTCAGCGTCATCTCCCTCTTGAATAGAGGGGCAATCTTCATATACAAACCTGCCCAGTTGGCAGGTAGTGAGATAGAAGTACATTTGTCTTTGCCAACGTTTGAAGTCAGCCCTAATGAACTTTTCAGGTTTCTCCCCGTGTGGCATAGATACGGGTGCAGTCACATTTGTATTGGTGACAATCAGTTTCGTAGGAGTAGTGTTCGTACTTTGTGATTCCATTTCTATTACAAAAACAGAATTTTAATCAAAACAGAATACAAAATTTCGTGTACCAATTTCCTCCAAATATAATTCACAATAAATGAATTCCAAACGAATTCAAATAATAATTCAGAATTAAAGTATAATATAAACAGAATTCCGTACAAAACAGAATTAAATTATAAAATCTGTGTCACACTTATTTTTAATAATAAAAAGAATTCCGTACAAAACAAAATTATAATTTAAGATTAAAATATATATCATAAACAGATTTTAACAAGAATACACAAATAAAATTTTATTTTCTAAAACAGAATATAAAACCAGTATAGAAATTGATTTCTATATCAAAACTGTTTTACTAATTTCTACAACAAAGCAGTAAATTAATTCATTTTATTCTGTCAAAACAAATTTATTTCCAACAAATAAATTTCTGTAATTAAAGAAAATTCTGTACACTAAAAACAGTAGAACTAATAAATTGTCTTAAGATTGTTATGTCTACTATTTAAAAATAACAATTGTACAGAATTATGAATTTAATATAATTACAGAATTAAAACAGAATTACATAAATGAAACACTTACTTGAATTTGCAGAAATAATAAAAGAATTAAAGATAAATTCGAGCCCTGTTATGAACAGTTTCCTTAAGACAATTTATTCCCTCCAATGTGCTCCGAGGTTGATGAATATTGTCTCCCAAGATAGGACGGATTTCCCCAATTAATTATGTAGCACAACAATAATTAATTTCAACGAACTCAAATTCTGTGACTTTTACTCAACAACACTACAACATATGTTATGCAGGAGAAAGAAATTTTTTGAACAGATATGACAGGAATTCTGGGACAAAAATGACAGCAATTCTGGAGGAGGGAAAATTTCATTCTTTAAAAACGGAGGGAGGCATCTGTATTTATAGCAAAATAGGTGACGGTTGGCAAATAACTGCCAAAACAGTTAAACGAAATTAACTGTTGACTGTTGGCAATAACTGCCAACAGTTTATTAATTAATTAATTAATTTCGTAATTAATTAATAATTAAAGCCCAGAAAGTTAAATAAATTCGGCCCAAAAATGTAGGAGATTTTTATAAGCCCAAGCCCAAGCCCAAGCCCGAGCCGAGCTGGCCGGCCGGACGCGCGCGCGCGCGCGCGCGTGTGGACTTTTGACCGAAAGTCAACCCGTGCATAGCTTAGGTCATCTCCCCTTCAAAGAGTTGGGATACCCCCAAGGCATCCAAGCCTTAGTCCATACTTTGGGTGTTATTAACTCATCAAAATTCCACTACTCTTCTAATGTGGGACAAGAGTAAAAACACACCCAATTCATTAACTTTCATTGCTTTGTGAGTCACTTTGGGGACATAATTATCATTCATAACTTATTGAAATTGGACATATGAATATACTACGTTAATCTCCTTGCGAAGGTGAACACGTTCGTATATGGTCCCATAATTTTCGTAGTGTGGGTCCCACCTAAATTTGAGCTCAAAGTTGCTCAAAATTCTGTCCAGAAAATTCTGGACAGCTTTCTTAAAACCCATTTAAGTCCAATTTTTCCAACAAAAAGAGGAGTCAAATGTGTTCGTGTCAGAAGGATTTTATTGAAGCAATTGATGTGGTGTCTCATTCTTCTTTCAAGGTTGCTGACCTTACCAGTGATGTCTGTGCTCAAACCTCCAAATGAATACCTTCCTAGTTCCCAAATCCAACCGACAAGCACTGGGGCCCTTGCATCCCGTTCACCCCAAGCTAGAACAACCACTATCACTTGATTTGGATGCCCCAATGCTACAGATAACCTCCCCTCACTAAGTAGCACATTTCAATCCTTGCATTGTCTGTTTTGGTAGCTTAATTCCCAGACTTCCAAATTTTGCCTCACGCCTTAGTTTTGAAGACAATAAGATCATTATAGAGAAAAAACAATAAAGAAAACATATATATTACAGAATTCCCTTGATTTTCTCCATCACTAGCAGATTTATAAAAACATAGGTACTCTAATACTAAGTGCCTAATTACAAAATATTAGTTTAATTTTAAAAAATAATGAGCGTCCTTTCAGTTTATATATCTCGCACCTTATATTCTATCCAACATGATAAAATAAGGGCAATTTACAATTAGGTCCCTTGTCGATAATTTTTAAACATTTAAGGACAATTTACTATTAGGTCCACTTGTTATGCCACTAGCGTGGACTTCTACAAGAATAGAATTAGTGGACCTAAGTATTTAAAATTTATAAAAATTCCTTTAGTGTTTAAAATTTGTTTGCGAGGGACCTAAGAGTACTTTTCCCATAAAATAATAGTTACCAAACAGCGAATTGAAACAACTTCCCAACTAAGCTTACTGCCAATATACTGCCTACTGGAGCAGCCATTTGCCCCTTACTAGGAGACCCACATCCCATGATAAAAGTTTGAAAATCTGACATGTTTCAAACTGGGGTACATGACACTACAGAAACAAACTAAGTAGTCAGAGACGTTTACTCTGCTTAGCAATCATATCTTGTTACAATTTATAAGATACTCTGCTAAAAAGTGAGAGGGGGAATATCAGTAAGGAAAGTATAGTACTAGACATGTTTTCACTTTCATATGAAAAAATAAAATAGGTAATTGTAATATTAGAAAAGTTTTTATAATCTTATGCAACTTGACACACAAACATGAAAACACAACACAAACAATAGCAAATAAATGCATTTACATTCTCATTCGTAGATAAAAGATTTAGAAGTAAACATGATTTATATTGGCTTTCAGTCATGGTTCCTCGTCACACAATTCAAGGGAAGAGTTAACAACATGTTTACTATATCACAATCAGATATAATTATTAAACTTCTTCATATACTCGAGCAGTTCTGCAACATTAGTTATATATTAAAAAATTTGAGCCTTAAAGAATCCATACAAATCAAGTACCTCGATACCCAAGCCTCATTAGACTGAATTGACACAGCTTTAACATGCTGCAGCCTTGACGAGAAGTTGATCCATCTGTCAGATAGTGGTAAATCTTCATATTTTGGCCTTACGGTGAAATAATTAAATACACATTTCAACAGAATAGTTTTTACCTTCGTAATAAATCATAACCATGTTAATCAAAAAGTTTGATTGTCAACAAAGATTGATACCCATTGACACAAAGGCGGGTAAAAGTCTTCTTAAATTTAAAATATCATATAATATTCAATATTTTAAAAGGGCAAGGCAACTTTAAGAATTCTCCTCCCTCTTCCCTGTCCATTAATAGCCACTATTTGAAAGTAAATTTTTTAAAGAAAGCACCAATTCTAATGTAATCAATTGTCAAGATTAAAACCTACTTAACTATAGTATGGATAGAGTAGGTATGAAGGCCTACATGGGTCTTTGATTATTGTTTTCGAAAGTGTAAAGATAAAATACACAATATGAAGGCCTACACGGGTCTAGGATTTTTGTTTTAGGAAGTTGTAAGATTACACAATATCTATACAAAATGTAGCAAATATTCATGGGAAAATTCAGTTTAAGAATGATTGGGATAAACCACAAGCTTCTTCCAGCTTCCGAGTTGTATAAAAAGTGAGTTGATGTCCAGATTATGACATAACTAGATAAATAGATGTAGCACCAGTGTCTCAATAATTTGATCATGAAAAGGACAGGCCCCCAATTTTAAAATTCTTATACTTCAAAAAGTAATAATTTCTTTTTTAGATGCGGAAGCGAAGATGATGGTTCAATTAAAAAATAAATTAGCAAATTTTAATTTCTTTTACAAATTAAAATTAAACAACGTGAAATTAAATTAAACGCAACTTATGTTAATTTCACTTAAACCAATTTAATCCAAGTCCTAGAAATTTTCCTAAGTCATATTTTTCATTTAATCAAATTAGGCCAAACCAAATTTTAACCAATTAAATTAATGACTTGAATTAACTACACATTACCCAATATTTATTTAGCGCCAAATTAAACAAGTAGTGATTAAACCAAATTTTATCTTTTAACCTAAGCATGCGTTCTAGGTGATTTTGCAAGATAAAATAAATAATAAATCACTACGCCGCGATGTACGAGGAAAAATCCACAACGGAAAAAAAACTCAGACGGCCCTAGCCTTAAGTCCACTAAGTATGGTTTTACAAATACCAGACAGTAAGACTTACAACACTCGACTGGACTCCGTCCAAGCCCCGACGCTTCTTCTTGTATACACCTCCACCTAGTAGACAACCCCAGAGCTCCATCGGAATCTTGGAATCACCAATGAGACATAGGTACACCGTCAACCACACATGGTGCCCTTCACCATGTGAGAATGCTGTAGTAAAACAATGACTTCTTCTTTGTGGGATTTAGAAGAAAACCCAAACTTCTCTTCAAACGGTAGAGATAAAAAACCTGTGCCAAACTCCAATAAAAGTATATATCTATGGATGAACTTGGAAAAACAAACTTTGGGTGTAAAACAAGTGTTTAAAAGATTTTTCTTGAAAAACAACAACACTAAAACAATGAACTTTTTTTTGGAATTATGCCCTCAAACTCTCTCTTAGAGACGGAATAGTATGAAAAAGTTAAGTGGAAAAATTTGGTTCCTGCACATAATAAGTCTGTTAAAAAATTAGTGGGGAAAGAAAGTGAAAAAGTGGAAAACTGTCAAAAAACTGCCCCAAAAACTGTTCCCGCAAAATCTCGTTCGAACGAGATTTTCGTTCGAATGAAGTCTCATTCGAACGATACTTCTAACGAAGTTCCAGTGGCAGGTCGTTGCAAACCTCGTTCGAACTGCATTCTCATTTGAACGACAAACTCGTTCGAATGACAATATCGAACGAAAAACTAGAAAGTCTAAATATTCTATTTTTAGCCCAGAAACTTTATTTTAAAGTTTTAATGAAACTTTCTGAAATACAACAAGAGTTTAAAATAAAAAATTAAAAATATTTTTGTATTTTATATTTAATGCAAATAAAAAGGAATATAATACAAAAGATAAACAAGTCATGATTTCTAGTATGAGATATGGAATAAAGCAATGACTAGAAAATGACTAAACATGCATACACCTAGCAAGGATATACAACATGAAGAACAAAAAGCTAGAATATGCAAATAAAACTAACACATTCAACCTTTAAATTTAGCAAGGGAGGTTTCATGTGAAAGCAAATGAGAATCAACAAATCTAATATCTAGCGCGTCTAAAAATGATTTCCTAATCCATATAGATGTATATTTAAAATGATGGGATTTGGGAACTAATGCTACACATAAACTTCCTAGGGCTTCTTTTAAGATCAAAACAAAATGACCTAAGGTGACCTTTCTTACCACAATGCAAGCATGTGTAAACACGAGGAATGTTACCTAAGGTGTGACCTTTTCTAAAGTCTTTGGATAAAGTTGACCCTCTAAAACAAACAATGGTTTTAGCTTTAGCAACGGAAGTATTTGAACTAGATGAGCTAGACCATTATCACAACTACTCGAGTCTTGTAAATCATTTTGCATTTTTAAAATTTTGGACTCAAGTAATAAATTAGACTCCTCAATTTTACGGGACTCCTTCTTTAAATTTTTAATTACACCTAGAAGGTTATCACGCTCCCCCTCAATGTGAGCAAACTTGTCCCTAAGAGTGTTTTCTCGACAATCACTATCTTTCTTGGACTTTTCTAAAATATTAAAATTATAATTTATGTCCATGAGCTTTTCACGAAAAATATCTTTTTGAGATAACGAGGTTTGCAAAAAATCAACTTTAGCTTTAAAACAAGAATTTTCATTTTCAAGAAATTTAATTCTTTTTGCAAATCTCAAATTTAATTCTTTTAGTTTTTCATTACACTTATTAAGCTCATTAAATTCCTCTCGAATGGCAAAAACTTCATTATCATTAGAAATGGACAAATTATCATTAAGACTTCCCATCGAGAGATACAAAAAAAATGAGAGTGAGTAACAAAAATGAACCACCTAAAAAATACAAGGAACACAAAAATTATAAAAGTCGAAAAACGGATCTTTGACGCGATAAATTAGCGCTCTGGCTCTGATACCAATTTGAAAACGTGAGGCGCCCAAACTTTTAAAATCTCTTACTATAAAAAGTAAACACAATTTCCTTTTTGGAGATGCGGAAGCGAAATGATGGTTCAATTAAAAAACAAATTAACAAATTTTAATTTCTTTTACAAATTAAAATTAAACCACATGAAATTAAATTAAACACGAACTTATGTTAATTTCACTTAAACCAATTTAATCCAAGTCCTAGAAATTTACCTAAGTCATATTTTTCATTTAATCAAATTAGGCCAAACCAAATTTTAACCAATTAAATTAATGACTTGAATTAACTACACATTACCCAATATTTATTTAGCACCAAATTAAACAAGTAGTGATTAAACCAAATTTTATCTTTTTACCTAAGCATGCGTTCTAGGTGATTTTTCAAGATAAAATAAACAATAAATCACTACGCCGTGATGTATGAGGAAAAACCCACAACGAAAAAAAATCTCGGGCGACCTTAACCTTAAGTCCACTAAGTATGGTTTTCAAATACCAGACAATAAGACTTACAAAACTCGACTTGACTCCGTCCAATCCCCGATGCTTCTTCTTGTATACACCTCCGCCTAGTAGAAAGTCCCGAAACTCCACCAAAATCTTGGAATCACCAATGAGACATAGCTACACCGTCAACCACACATGGTGCCTTTCACCATGTGAGAATGCAGCAGCAAAATAATGACTTCTTCTTTGTGGGATTTAGAAGCAAACCCAAACTTCTCTTCAAACGGTAGAGATAAAAAATCGATGCCAAACTCCAAGCAAAGTATATACATATGAATGAACTTGGATAAACAAACTTTGGGTATTAAACAAGTGTTTAAAAGATTTTTCTTGAAAAACAACAACACTAAAACAATGAACTTTTTTTTTTGGAATTATGCCCTCAAACTCTCTCTTAGAGATTGAATAGTATGAAAAATTTAAGTGAAAAAAGTTGGTTCCCGCACATATTAAGTCTGTCAAAAAGTTAGTGGGGAAAGAAAGTGGGAAAACTGTCAAAAAACTGCCCAAAAAACTGTTCTCGCTAAATCTCGTTCGAACGAGATTTTCGTTCGAATGAAGTCTCGTTCGAACGATACTTCTAACAAAGTTCCAGTGGCAGGTCGTTGCAAACCTCGTTCGAACGACATTCTCGTTTGAATGACAAACTCGTTCGAACGATAATATCGAACGAAAAAACAGAAAGTCTGAATATTCTATTTTTAGCCCAGAAACTTTATTTTATAGTTTTAATGAAACTTTCTGAAATACAACAACAGTTTAAAATAAAAAAATTCACCCAATGAAAAATGTTCCAAGCTCCTATATATATATATATATATATATTCAAAATTCATTCATACCTTAGGAGCAATGGAACCAATGTTGTTGACGTAGAAACGAGGCACACTAAACACGGCATTTGATGAAACTTTAATATCTTGGCCGCTACGTCTTCAACTTCAGCATGTCATAGTCTTGAAAGAGGGTGAATAACTATATCCTATGACTCAAATGTTTTTGTTCGTAATTGAGCCAAAACTACAAAGGACTCAATTGAAAACTTGTGTCCTTACAGATCAACAACTACCCTGCAAACCCTAATCGTCCAATCATAAGAGATCTCAGCAAGAAATATAAAGCATAATTAAAGTGATAAATTTTATTTCAAGGTTTATCCTCTAATCAACACAAAAAATAGAACAAACTTAGCTACATCGTGTGGAAGATAAAAAGTGGCCACATTACCTATAAAGATGGTATAAAAAACAAAACAATTTATCATGTCATGAAATCTAATCTTTAGTATATATATAAAACTGTTACTTTTCTTGTGATCATGACATGTGAAAAAAACAAAGGGTGTTGTTTTTCTTATGGTTATGACACGCGGCAATAATAAAGGGTAGTAGTTATCATTTTCGTGATTTTCTTATTTCGTGTCCTTCAATCAATGTTTATTCACTTGTCCATCCTTTTATTTTTTCAATCTCTCTATTTCTATCTCCCCACTCCACTCCCTTCACCAACTCTCTTCGCCATCGACATCACGTCGCTCATCAGTCGTGTTTCTATTAAAAAAGCATAGTATTTGTTGTTCTCACTACACAAACTAACATTGGATTCAATGAGTGTTTCCACCACCACTTATGGGGTAAACCACGACGATGGCTTCAGGGTTTATATCTTTTTTTTCTTTAAGTCAAGTAGGTTAATCAATTTATCTTCCATGGTGATGCTCTTTTTGCTCTCTAATTTGTAAATATGTTTGTGTATAATTTCTAAAATCAAATTCGGTTTTCTTTCTAAAAATCGATGTTCGTATGTATATTATCTTAAATTAATTTTGACATACCCATTTTGCTTTGATTCGAGTAAATGATTTCTGATTTTTTTTCTCAAATCGATATGGGCTCAATTCGTGGCGTGGATTTCTAAAATTAATATCGTGTTCACTACTGATTCCACAATCTCAAAATGATATGAGTTTGATATCTGATAAGTGTCTCGAAACGAAATTTTTTCCTCTCGAATGGATGGGTGTGATGTTTATTATCTCAAACCAGACTCCTTTTTCTCAAGTGTACATGGTATTTGATTTCTAAAATATTATATAGATTTAAAAAACTATAGTATTTTAAATTTGATTTTTTTATTGCAATTTCAAAAAGTTGATTATCAGTTAATGGCTTTTTCTTTATTTTAGTTAGGTCGGTTTTGGTTTGGGAGCTTTTCATTTCTTCCTTTTTGGGTTTCAACCCAGTTTTGTATGTGATTACACTATTAATCTTCTTCTCCATTTTAATGAAGCTTAATTGTGTTGTTTTCATATTTTTTTAGATGGTTATCTTCATTTATTTCTTATTTGTGTTGGTTAATTTGTTGTCTGCTTTAATTAATTAGTTGTAACAATTGTTTTAACCATGTGTTGTAACTAATTTATAGGTGGGATCATATTTCCACCATTGATGGGTATTGAGCATTAAAATCTAGGTTTGGGTTGAAATAATTTAATTTGAAACCTTGTGTATTAAATTCGAAATATTGGACGTGTAAGTTTCTTTGTAATGCAAGGGTAGTATTTATAGTGATATTACGACTTTAATCCATTCGTGACCATATTCGAGGGAAAGTTTAATCTTTTATTATTGTATTAAATTTCTTCATATTTGATGTTTATAATCAGTTGAGTATTCTTGGTTAAGTGTGTTTTGATCCCTACGTGTTGGTTAGTCCACGGTAGGGACATTATTATAATCTTGTTTTTGTTTAATTTAGTTTACTTATTTCCTAGTGTTAACTGTATTCTCATCATATCATATTTTATCCCCCGCCCCCTTAAGTACTAAATCAATTTATTTTAAATATCATTCAATGTGGATTGTATCCCTACTTGTCGCTACACTTCCATATATAGCATGCCAAGTTGTAGTATCTTTTTCATGGTGTAAACAATCAACAACATATTTTACATGCGCCTCGTAAAAAATGGGGTCATTGTTGAGGAACGGTTCATTCTAGGATTTTAGTGTTATAGCACTTTGTGTATATATTGTATATTATTTTCTTGCTTTGTTATTTGTACTAAATTGTTTCAAGAAACTTGAAATTTGGATGCTCATCATTTATTTAAATTTCCCACTTTAAAATGTCTTAATCTAACTCCTCTAATGGATTTAATTATTGTGATAATGTTTCTCAAAGTGGTTCTCTCAAGACCATGCATGAATGCCTACAAATTCTTAAAGATGTAATAACTGAACATGAAAACCATGAATTTTCATGTTATCGCTTATCATCTTGGAAAACTCTGTAAAATGGGGAATCCTTTAACTATGAGCAGCCCCCCCCCCCCCCCCCCCCAAAGATGTTTTGTACTATTATTGGATTGATCAATAGTTTATAGATAAGAAATTGAATGATCAAGTCGAGAGTTTAAAGCTTGGTCTTTAGAAATAAATGCCCAGCGCTATGAAATAATTTTGTCTTCTGCAAGCTCAATTGAGGTTGAAACTTTCATTTCACCTCCATCCTTTTTTGAAGCATAAATCATAGAGATTGATGAAGCAGTTTCGAATTTCAACCTCTTATCAACATATCAAATTTTATTGAGGTTGAAATCCCTTTGTTTCCTAAGTTCACCACCATTATCGAACCGTTAAATTGATTACGAGACTCGGATGAAAGTCCATAGGACTTTGACTAGATTATTGAACGGGAGTGTTTTTTTGAGATGCTTTCATGAATGGTCTATTCATTTACACTTTCCCCACACCTCATCCCAATTAAAAACCCAGTGGGAGGTGGTTTTGATTTTACTGGGACCGATTTGGCCTTGTCCCCCATTACATTTAAAACCCCCATCATCCTCTATAAACTTTTAATTAGTGTTGGTTAATTTTTCTCGCTTAAACAATAAGTTCCGTTGTTCAAATAGAATTCTTATTTTTCGAAAGGCATGAACTCAAATGAGGGTACACTAATTACCCTCAAAGCAGTACACCAAATCCCACGAATGGTCAAGCCCAAGGGGTCACGACCCAAAGCCGTGACTAGCTGGTCAAGGCCCAAAGCCGTGACCATATCCATGGCCCAGTGTGGTCATGAATGCTCTTGGAAGTGGTCACGAACCAAATTTGTGACCATTGTGGGTCAGGAATTTGGGCCGTGACCAAGGCGTGACCATATTAGAGCCAAAGTCGCGCCAAAACTCCCTTCATGTTTGGTCACAGTAGGGTCACGGACAAAAGGCCGTGACCAAGGCTAGAATACACAACCAATGGGTCACGACTTTGGGTCGTGACCATCTCAATGCATAGGTCACGGCTAAGACCGTGATCATCTTGTTGTTTACACGAATTTTTAAAGGGTCATGGTGGTTGGTCACAACCCTAGGCCGTGACCAGTGTTCTTATAATAAAAACAACAACTCTCTCATTTCCCTTCCCGCCTCAAACCCTTTTCTCTCTCTCTCTCTCTTTCTCAATCTCGGTAGTCTCTATCTCTCTCAATCTCGAAAATTTTGACGATTTCTCACTCAATATCAAAGGTAACCCTAATGTTCATATTTACTCATTTGTATATATAGATATAGATTTAGTATTTGTATAAGTATTTCGGCAGGACATGTTCATTAATTCATTATATTGGTGTATTTGTGTGCTAAACCCTAATATGTGTGTGTATGTGCGTATTTTTGTGTATATGTGTGTGTATGTGTGTATTTTTATGTTATGTGTGTATATGTGTGTGATTTATGTGTATATATGTGTGTGTATATCTATATAGTTATTTTTCAAGAAAAGGGGATGTATAAATCAATAAACTCTAGACGTTATATTAGAGGTTTTTTTTTACAGAATATTATTGAAAACCCTAGACGTTATATTTTTTGGGGAAAAAAAATAATTAAATGGATTTTTAATAAGTAAAAAAAATCATGTCTATCGTGTTGTGGGTTATATGCGTGTCATCACATTATATTAGGGGTTATATACTCGGGGTGTGGGGTTATGGTATGTGTGTGTATATGTATGTGTAGTTATTTTTTAAAAAAATGAGGTGTATAAATCAATAAACCCTAGACATTGTATTGGGGGTTATTTTTTTGACAAAATATTATTCAAAACCCTAGACATTATATTTTTCTTGACAAAAAAATAATTAAATGGTGTTTTAATAAGTAAAAAAAAATATGCCTACCGAGTTGTGGGTTATATGTGTGTCATCATATTATATCGGGGGTTATATACTCGGGGTGTAGGGGTATGGTATTGAAGGGCTAACCATCCATGGGTTTTAGTTTTTGACTTTTTAATTTTAGTAATTCTAGTATACATAAGAGGGAGAATTTAAAATAGATTTGAACTAAATAGAAAAAAAGATTAATTATTAAAAATATTAAAAGAAAAGAACTAGTGGACCCCAATGAGTAAATACGAGAACTAGTGTACCCCAATATGTGAATATGAAGAACTAGTGGACCCCAAAGTTTAAATGTTCCAAATTTTAAGGACTCGTAATGCACATACTTATCGATTTGGCATTTCACCCACTTCTCATGTTGTTGGGATTTCACATCGACGAGATCCAAAATGCAAGGGGTTAAGAGAAGGGTAGTAATTAATCAAAATATTAATCAAACTAATGTACCCTTACACCTCATATGTTTGAACTAAAAGTTATTAATTAATTAGAGTTGTTAATTGTATGACTCATATTCACACCCTCGTATACTTTTCTCGGGAAAAATGAGGCACGGTGATAATCACTGGCACCAAGAGTGGGAGATATTGCAATTGGACTGCACACATAACTCTTTTATTAGTGCGCGTCATATAGAGGGTACTCCTATTTATAGGTATGGAAATAAAGAGATAGAATAATTTAACTACCATGTAAATCGTGGAGTTAATCTCCAACAAGATTACCTGTGGGATCGTATTCTATTTCCACTACCAAAAAATTGGGATGACGTTATAGAAAATATATTTCACACACATAATCCCAATGTATCCCTGACCTTGGTTACGTTGTTGGAGAAGGCGAAAAAAATTCACCCGTTATGGATGCAACTACGTACAGAGAGCATTGACATAGACTGTGATGTCTAGCGCCACATGCACGTAAAATTGAATCTTGTCAACAAGTTGAAAAATATGAGATTTCGATTTCATGTCACGGATATCTGCACCTCAATCTTAGATACCCTTCTTCCTAGTTGGCCACATGCAAAAATTCATATGTTCTTAAAAACTAATACCGAATGGATAGAGATCAAACACATTGAACACATTTTAATGTCTTACCCTGAAAAGGTATATATATATATATATATATATATATATAATCATGATTAATTAATTATAATTTCATATTATTATAATTATTTAGTCACTTATGGTTTTTCATTTTTGTAGATAATGTCGAGAGGAAACAAACCAAGGGTACCAAGTGACGAGGTGACACCGCAACGATGTTCACCATCTCAGGCATAACCTGAATTCTCAATACCAATGGATGAGGAATTCATAACTCCACCAATGGTTAAATCCTCACCAAGTCCAACTCCAAGTGCTTCACCGCCCTCATCCAGCACTCCCGTTGCTCCAATGCTTTCAAAACCTCCCGCTCAATCCAAAAGAAGCCCATTGGGTTTGGCCTTATCGGGAATAACCTGAAGGGTGATAAAAAGGATGTGCTGAACCTTAAAGTCCAGTGTCTATCACTAGGAAAAATAAATCTGGGAGTCTTGTTAATCAAGGCAAGACAACTGGAGCCTTATTGATCAAGCCATCAAAGATGACGTATGTGATCAATTCTGCAAGGATTTCTCATTTCCCGATCGCGCCAAGAGTAAGGTTTTATCTCGGGTTGCTGAAGCATTGAGGACCTACAAGCGACACCTTCGGAAGAAACAATTCCCAAAGGAGACAACGAGCTCCAATAATTTGACTTTAAAAGAAAGAGTGCCTCCCAATGTTGAAATGTTAGTGGAGTTGTGGAATAATTTTTTGGAGAATGAGGTGAAGGAGAAAAAATTGGTGCATACGGAGCAAAATAAAAAAAAAAATTACAGCACAAAAAACTGATATCCACAGGCTGGGATCCAAATATTATAAGGATTTGAAGAATGAATGGGAGAGTAGGACAAAGGATGGTCCAGATGATGGTAAACAGCCAAATTAAGCCAATTTATTCATTCATCGACGAGACAAATATAATAAATTCTCGCTACACTTGACTAAGACGCTGGAATCAATAGAGGCCATTAGCAGTCAGTCCGATTTAAGCCCTACTAAGGACTTTGACCTCGAAAATGATGCCCTGACCCAGACGTCTGGAAATGAAAAAAAGGGGAGGACGAGAGGTGTTGTCTCACATATGCTAAAAATAAAATTTCAACACACTGCACCTCTCATGGACGAGCTTTCTTCGATCAAGGATCGTGTCTCGTCCACTGAGGAAAGACTGCTCAAGATCGCTGAGGATGCACAGGATATTAAAAATCGCCTGGGAATGTTGTCGAATCAAATTGGGCAACTTCTGAGCCTTTTCAAGGTTATATGCCCCTAATGTCGCCTCAAGGTTACCCTTACCCTCCTTCTCAAGGTTTCCTTTATCCTTCCCCTCTAAGTTTCTCTTCCCAAATGCCTCCTCCTTCAACATTCCCCTCCCAAATGTTGTCTCCTCCAACATTCCCCTCCCAAATGACAACTCCTCCAACAATCCCCTTCCCCGTGCCTCCGCCTATCACGGAACCTGGATCATCGTCAACAACTCACGGTGACTATAGCGAAAAATACTATTTTAAGGAACTGAGAAACACGAGGATTATTAGGGTGTGCATACTCATGTCCATGGTTATCGGAACTCCAGTACACAGCCGACCTTTACGTAGGGGTGAGGTTAAAAAATAATGGTCGATAAAATATACACAGGCTGCGGAGATGTATTTGTGCTCGTTGATAGTGGGGAATGGAAGGATTTGAGAACTTCTGCAAACTATTTTATTATTTGGCCAGTTTATTTCTTGACCAAGTTCTAATAACATTTTATTTCGTTTCAGTTATAGTAACATTTTTTTGTTTCAGTTGTAATAATTTTTTTTGTTTCAGTTGTAAGAATACTATTTTTGTTTTAGTTGTATTAATATTTTTTTTGTTTCAGTTGTAAGAATATTGTTTTTGTTTCAGTTGTAATAATACTTTTTTTTAACTTTTTACCAAATTTGAATATTATTACATATGGATTTACCATAATACAAAGAGTGGATGAGAGACACTAACCGAATAACAAATAATCATGTAAAGGGATTTCAAGAATTTATTAAATACGCTTTTAAAAATCTTAAAAGTGATAAGATTATGTGTCCGTTCACTCGTTGTATAAACGAAATATACAAGTCATTGGAAGACGTTGAGTTGCATTTAATATAGTGGGGAATCTGTCAAGACTATAAAAATATGGACATACCATGGTGAAACAAATTTACATTATGTTTCGAAAGAATTGTCGGTACTCGACTGCGTAACGGAACCCCAACGAGTGGAAGTAATACATGATTCACCAACACATCGCCCATTGACCAACTTAATTGATGATGTTTACGGACTCCATAACTATAAAAATTACCAACCTATGGATACGAATAATGACTAATTTGATGCTAAACTACTAGGAGATCAGGAATACATACGGTTGAAAGCCGATGTGACTAGACCGTTATATAAAAATTGCGATGAAGATCACTCGATATTATATGCAATGATTGGTTTGCATAATTTAAAGAGTCAATTTGGTTTGTCTGGGAATAGTGTAATCGAAATTCTTAAGTGGGTTACAAAAATTTTCCCAAAAAAGAACACGTTAGCATATAATTATCCTATCACGAAGAAGAGCTTGAAGGGTTTGGATTTGAAATACAAATCTATTCGTGCATGCAAGTATGATTGCATATTATACCACAATGAGCACGAGGAGAAGGATGAATGAAATGTATGTAATGAGCCTAGATATGTGGTTTGTGAGAATGGAAAGGACAAACCTGCAAAAAATTTCAAGTGCTCGAAAGTCCCACAAAAGGTTTTGAAGTATTTTTCACTTGGGTCGCGGGTAAAGCATTTTTTTACTGTACCATGGATAGCGGAGAGGTGGGTGGGAATGTGATGCGTCATCCAGTTGATTCACACATCTAGTAAATTTTAAATGCACAACACCATGAATTTTCAAAGGAATCG
This sequence comes from Sambucus nigra, assembly GCA_949130495.1. Classification (NCBI taxonomy): domain Eukaryota; kingdom Viridiplantae; phylum Streptophyta; class Magnoliopsida; order Dipsacales; family Adoxaceae; genus Sambucus; species Sambucus nigra. The sequence continues at coordinate 559,913,064 of OX422210.1, read as the reverse complement.
CTCGACGTTCGTCTTGTAATCTCAACCGATGGGTTTAACCCTTTCGATAATTTAAGTATTAGTCAGAGATATTGGCCAGTTCACGTGGCGCATTTTAGTCTCCCTCCGACATTATGCATGAGAAAGGAGTTCACATTGTTATCTTTGTTGATACCTGGGAAGAAGGATCCCAGAGATGATATTGATATATTTCTAGCACCATTAATCGAAGAACTTAAAGAGTTGTGGGATAAAGGTGTGACGGTGTTCGACTCTCATAAGGATGAAGAGTTCACACTTAAAGCAATGGTGATTTGAGAGACCCATGACCTTTGTGCTTATGGGAACTTATCCGGTTGTAATGTTCATGGTTATTATGGATTGATAGTACAAATATTGCATCCTGCCGCATAAGTTATTCAGCTTGTACAGAAGCTAATGAGCCGCGGAAGGTAAATCAGCATAGGGTGTTGCCCTATCAACTACAGGGTGCGACATTTATCTCTTGAACTTATATACAGGTCGCGGCACTACCGAGTATGGGGTGCGGCCCCATTTTTGCTATAGCCTCATACAGGATGCAACACTTAATGTTTGCCTTACAGGCCGCATCCCTGTCTATTACGGTAACTTCAGACTTGGTATACGTCACGTGCTTAGGACACATGACACAACTCACATACCTCTTATAAATAGAGGTCCACACCTCGAAATAGAGGATCGATTCTACACCCCCGGGGGCAAATTCTATAATATAAACTCTCTCTACATAACCTCAACACATGACTTGGAGGCTACACATCTACATCGCAACTACCTCTTCGGCACACCGAAATCCTCAATACTGCCATGTACTCTCCTTTATTCTCATACTTATATGCCTCTTTAGGCACGATTATATTGTACAATGTAACGCATATAATGAGAGCAGAGCAACACAGTGGACGTAGGCCTCTTTTAGAGGCTGAACCACTCTATATCTTATCTTCTCTCTATTTACTCGCTTTATTTATTTATTATGCACGTTATACTTGATTTGCTGATATGAGAACGACTTATGGACGATTTCTCGTATTATCAATTTGGCTCCGTCCGTGGGAACTCGAGATATTTCAACCTTATCTCTCTGTGTTTCGGGTTCTTAAACACCTTCTTCTATTCATGGGGATCCTCTGGATCATCATCCCATGAGTAATTTTTGGTTATTGATCTCTATTTTACACTTACACCCTTAAATGGGTATTTCGTACCTTCAGATATGCTCTCGGGTCTCCATTTTATGACCTCATGTCTATTTTACATACCCCTGTGATATCTCCCCACCTAGGTAAAGCTGGAAATCTTGATGGGTAATGGCCTCGTAAAGGTGGGTGATTAGGGAAGAGTTATATTAACTCCCTTTTTGTTGTTCTTTGCCTATAATCTACGATTTATCATCAAAATTGTGTCACTTTGTGCACCGAGAGGTTATTCTCTCATGGATAGACCTTGGTAGGTATGCTCTCCACGAGTTTCGGGAGAAAAACTCAGTTTTGGAATTGTCCCTTCACTGCCTAGGTAGGGATACGACGTGGTAATTCAACTACCTTACATGTCACGGCCTCTACTGGGGCAGTTGCATTACAAAAGCTTCGAAACATCAAGGAACGGACTCAGGCGGTCTCCAGCTCAACCTTGGTGAATATCATATAAAGACCACGACAGTGCACCTATGTGCCATACTAGCTGCGGCCTCAACAACAACACCATGTAGCAGTGCAAACGTTGCATCCCCATTTCCTACTTGGTTACTCCGATATTTCTGAGATTAATCACTTCTATTAGTTTTGTCTCAGATTATATATACTTTATAAAGACTAACAAAAGCAGAAATGGAAGGAGAATCCATCCAGAGCACAGAAGTCATAGATGAGATCATGCAGCTGTACAATCACCTCAACCACCTCTACAACAGTCATGATTCACTCCAGACCCAGATCAAATATTTGACTCAGAGGGTCCTAATGCTAGAGGTCGCGGCCTCACCCAATGTGGGTGTGGCCCCTAGGAACATTGCTTTAACAACCTTTGCTGCCGCGACAGTACCGGAGGATTCGTCCGCAGAAGCAGTCAGCAGGAGTCAGAAAAGGAAATTAAAAAGGACAGAAGGAAGCTCAAAGGCCTACACCCCATTGGCCTTCCCAATTGAAGACTTTTTTGAGTCCATTAAGGAGGAGAAGCTGCTGAGGTGGCCAGAGAAGCTCAAAGCTCCACCCCACAAGAGGAACAAAGCCAAGTGCTGCAAGTTCCATCTGGACCATAGCCACGACACTGAGCAGTGCTACGCACTAAAGGATGAAATTAAAAGGCTGATTGGGCAAAGAATGCTGCGGAGATTCCTCAAAGATGTTTAGGGGATGAAGTCTAGTCTCACATACCGCATGCCCATTTTTCATGCTTCTGTCTTATATTCCATTTGTCTCTACTTTACAGTGATAACTTTTCTTATGCTGCTTTAAATTAAACTTTGTATTGGCCTTACAAATTCATATACATATATATATATATATATATATGAATAGATGCATGAAATCATGACTCACTCTATAGTGCCATGTTTTGATTCTCATTTCCATGAAATGTCATCTTATAAAAGACCGTTTGTCTTAATCCATACCACGATTGGAGACAATATGTTAGATCTGGAATAACAGATTATCTCGAAAGACTATTATTATTTTGGGATGCACCTACAGAGAGATTCCGCTCTTAATTGTCTCACAAGTTCCCCTCATGATGTGCAACTATATCTTATCATATGATGATCATATTCACGAAAGCATCTGAGGATTCAAGGAGCTTTTATTAGCCACAGGGGCTTACAATGTCCGTTCTCTACTCTCAAGATGAGTCATCTAGCCATGGGGGATTACAATGCCCGTTCTTAGCTACCGAGATGAGTCATTAAGTCAGGAGACCAGTAATATCTATCCAGGAATGGATTTATATATATATCTATAGCTGTGGGTGGCTAAATAACATAACCCATCCTGGGGAGGCTTGATAGTATCCCATTTATTAATTGTACATAACCCAGCCTGGGGAGTCTTGATAGTATCCCATATATTAGCTGTGGGTGGCTTAATAACATAACCCAGTCTGGGGAGGCTTGATAGTATCCCATATATTAGTTGTGGGTGGCTTAATAACATAACCCAGCTTGGGGAGGCTTGATAGCACCCCATATATCAGTTGTGGATGGCTTAATAACATAACCCAGTCTGGGGAGACTTGAAAGTATCCCGTATATGAGCTGTGGGTGGCTTAATAACATAACCCAGCCTGTAGAGGCTTGATAATATTTCATTTATAAACAGAATGACGGTGTTAAAGAAGATAAAAGCAATATTTTATGAAAGGCAATTGAAGCGACTAGAGGAAAGCCATGAAAGGCAATTGCTATTTTGCTGTAATCACGTAGCATGCCAAAGCTACAGAATCTCCCAAGGGCTAAATACATGTGCCGTAGTAATTAAATGAATCCATTAAACGACAAAGGCAAACAGTATAGTTAACCTGCCGCAGCCATGATCAAGAAGCGGTATTATAATGAGGATCCAGTTGTAAGGTGCCGTGGCCTATGTAAAGTGCATTTATGCGGTAATCTACGATACAGTGTTGCAGCCTTGATAGTAAAGGCGGAGTTGGCAGATGTTAAGATTGCAGGCCGCAACCTTGGTCAATCTTTATATTCCATATTGGTTATGGGATGACAAAAAATAACTATATGGTTCAAGCAGCCAAAGGTAAAGGGAAAGCACCTATTCAAGAAAAGCGACATTCGGAGTAGTACCCAATTATAAAGCTACAACCATAAAGCTACAGAATATGGGTTCCAAACACTCAAAGGTGCCGCGACCTATTAGAGAAAAATAACTCAAAGGTGCAGCCTCTATTTAGGAAAGGGCTACGGCCACTTTCAAACATTCAAGATTGTACGTAACGGGGAAAAGGGGCGCAACCCATCCACATTACACTAACGCGGCCTTAAGTTATATTCCATTTTGCTTTCTAAATATGGACGCAACCCATGACCCATACATTTTCAAGAAGAAGATGCATAATTCAGGCAAGCAAAGATGTATAGAGAGAGCATTTATTCAAGTATTAAAGCAAGCAAAACATTCATTCAAATATCAAAGAAAGCAAAGAAAAGCAAAAGAAATTCAAAAGCTACTAGAAAAGGAGGCAGAAATAATAAACATTGATGGAGGCTACAACCTTGATAATATCAGTTCCAAGATTATAGACAAGGGGGGCCACAACCACTATAAAGAGGTACAAAAAGTGATAAAGGGGCGCAACCCGTATATGTAAAAGTTTAAAAAGTAGAAGGGACGCGACCCTATACGAATGAGCAGTTCAAATAATTTTGAAGATTACAGGCTCACGAGGTCGCATCATTGTTGACATCCCCTTCCTCACCATCCACGGCTGTTCCGGTATCTTCCTCCGCGGCCACTGCCTCAGCCTCTGCCCTTAACCTGGCTTTCTCTTCGGCCGCGGCCTTGAGCTCAGCTATACATTGCTGATGCTCAACATCACCAAGTCCCCAGGAAAGAACCGTCTCCTTAGTCTTCGAGAAGTTCTTTATGATTCTGTGCCAGAGCTCTTGGTAATAGCGGAGGTAGGCCCTATTATTTATGAGATAAAAATCTTTGGAGCCCTTGAATGACTCCACCGTGCTATCGATGGCCAGTTGAAGGGATTCACCGTGATCCACCTCCATTTTCTTCATTGCCGCGACATGGGCTTTGTCATCATGAGCAGCCTTGGCCTACAGCTCCTCATACTTCTTTTGAAGGAGTTTGAGATTATTATTGGAGGAACCAGCAACTTGGGCTAATTCCGCGACTTGTGCCTGATAGAACTTAAGAGATTTCGTGGTTTGATTGAAATTTGCCTTCGCTTATTCTCTTGCCTTGATTGCAGATTCTAAGTCCATATGAGCCGCCCGCGGCAGAAGACTTCTTACTAGCTTCGAAGGAGGAATTCCATTCATTCTCCAAGTCAGCGGCGTGTACCCTTTCCGCAACTTCTTTTAGTTTATACAGGGCTTCATATTTCCTCTTTTGGGCTACCATGACGTCCGAAACCTGAAATGAGAAAGTTAAGAGCAAGGTGTGTAATGAAAAATTTAAATTGAGAAAACACTTGCACTTACCCTCAAAAGACTATGGAGGCCACAATCCTCCAGGTTATTATAATCGTCCTCCACCAACCTGTCAAGGTTCGCAGTGTCAAGAACCCTCTTCATACTTCGAGCAACCCTTGAAGTAGTATCCCACGAGGACTTAGGGTTATGTTGTCTTAATTGTGGCCACGGATGACCGTCATGACCGACTTTGGAGTGGCATTGAGAAGGTGCCAAGTTGGCATTAATTGCAATAATAGGTGGCGGAGGCGGAGAAGTTGAGTGGATAGGGGCGTCAGACTTTGACATAATGCATGCCGCTGCCAAATTGGCTCCTATGTCATCATCAAACTCAGTTGGCGGTTGTGGGACAACAATGTTAGTTTTCTCCACGGCCTGATTTTGGGTCGCGGTAGGAGGATTTTGGTCGTTGGAAGCGACCGCGGCTTGAGCTTTGATCCTGGGCCTCTTCCTTTTTCTGTGCCTTGCAGCGTTGTTGAGGACAATTGCATCCCCATCTATTTCTGCGAGTTGGGCAGCCAAGAGTTCCCTGTCGACCTCCTCACCTAAAAGAGGAAAAGAAACAGTAAATATTTGAAGTTTTAAATATAAGTTGCCACGGAGTAAGAATGTTGATTGAGTAATTACCTTCCGCGGCCATCTCTTTGGGTATAGATTTATTTGGGAAGTAGTCCGGTTCAAACACAGAGGCAGAAGTAACAAGTGTGCTGAATTTCTTATGCTCATCAGGAACGGCCGCGACCTCAACAAATCTCTTCTCTTGCCGCTTGATTAACTGCAGGTTGTTGAGAACTGCAGAAAACATTACAAAGGTTAGTACGGAGAATAATGAGCAATTATAAAGAAGAGACGCGACTATAATCTAAATACCTAGTTTGGAGGGACACCCCCATTGCCGCGGCATTCAAAATGACTTGTCCCTCTCGTTCTCCTAAGGGTGAATCTCCCACCCTTCTCCAGAGATGTAGAAATACTTCCCCTTCTAGTTCTTTACACTGGTCGGCCTCCCAGAGTAAAGGGTATCGTCCCTGCCGCGGATTGAGAAGTAGTAATAGCCAGCAAACTTGATAGAGTTTTCCTTCGGGCAGTAGAAGTAGAAAAACTCCACGGGAGTAGTGTCTTTTTTGAATTGATTCTCCCAAATCATGACCGTGGCAAGGATTTCCCTCCAGCCATTGGGATCTAATTGAGCTGGTGATAGTTTCATTGTTTGAAAAATTTATCTGATAGGAACAGGAACTGGCAGTCGCAGCCCGTAAATGAAAGCATGTAGTGGAAAATAGACCCCATCGTCATAAAGTGCAGTGCACGGTTTTTGGTTCGCGACAGGCGCTGAACATGTCAAGTTTTCTGAAAACTCGAAGGACTCAGCTACCTGGTCAACCTAGTCTTAGGTCATGATGCTGCGGATATCAAGCGCAGCTAGGGGTCTCTCAGCCCTCCCAAATAGTCTAGCTGGTTTGTCCCTAACATCATCAACACCCCTTGCCGCGACACCATCTTCTACGTCCAATGGTCGGTTACTATAATTGGCCTCCTCTTCCATTGGCGCGGTCTCAAAATCCTTCCTACAGGAAGAATTCATGGATTCTGAGTCTAATAATACGCAGTTGGGATAATTCTTCAGTTGACAAGGCTCTATTGACCTCAAAGAGGGCACGAAAAGAAGTTCAGGAGGCGAGGCTCCCAAATGATTTTCCCAAAAGCCTCTCAAAAACTCATCTGGGTCAAAGCTCATATGGCTACAACAGTACTTAAAAAGCATAAACCGTAGTTAGGTGCTGCAGCTAGTATGGTATAACGGCCTCTTAGAGGCCACGATAGGTTCAATGAAATATCAAGATGAACAACACGAAATATTGAGGCCAAATGGGAGTGTGAGGTTTCAGATCCCTAAAAGACAATTATCGCCATGGCACATTGATTGGATAGATTTTATAGTACCGTGGCTACTCACTCAACGACGTCAAACTATGGGCTAAAGCGTTGCAGAATCTAATCTAAGAGGCTAAGGAGCCGCAACCATCACTCGCCACTAGCCGCGACAAGGGATCAAATTAAGAAATATTTAAAGGATTAAGTACAACCCTAGATTACTAAGGGATACTCTATCATGTCGCGGCCTCTCACTCAAACAGTTTAGTATCAATTATTTATGATTTCAATAATTAAAGACTCAGAATACGAAGAGTCCACCCTAGGAACGTCAACAACATAATGGAAGTTCAGAAGCCCTAAGGTCTAGCCCTAACCAACATGATGGTTACCTAGTTCAAATCCAAACAACTACATATTATCACATGGGTTCGATCAATGGATAAACTAAGAGAAACAAGCATATTCAAATCGGGACAACAAACATGATCACAGATTCAACAAAAATACATTCGAATAAGTGCAATTCTTGATGAGAAAATCAAGTTTAATTCAAGATTAGGGAAGTTCAGAGATGCAGAAATTCAGGCGTTCAACTATTAAAGAAATTGGAAATTCAGAATCGCAACTGGATTGAGAAGTGAGAACTGAAAATCTATTAAAGAGGTTTGTAATTTAAAAAATTACATGGAAATGGAGAAAACAATAAGCTCAGCCTTTAACCACCACGCGTGGCCTTGGACAAACGCTGAATAAAGTCAGAGGACGTATGAATAGAGTTCATCTCTCCAAATGCTCTCAAAGATTTGGAAAACGTAATGAAGTCCACAACCCCAACAATTTATATAAGAGGGCACGGGAAGACGAAGCGTCGTCTTAAAAGTACCGCGACACCTAAGGAGACTAATCTAAGACGCAGCCCCAATTGAAATCTCTTGGCACTACGACTTGGGGGCTTATTGATAGTACAAATATTGCATCCTGTCGCAGAAGTTATTCATCTTGTACAGAAGCTAACGAGCCACAGAAGGTAAATCAGCATAGGGTGCGGCACTATCAAATACAGGGTGCGGTATTTACCTCCTGAACTTATATACAGGTCACGACACTACCCAGTATGGGGTGCGGCCCCCTTTTTGCTATAGCCTCATACAAGATGTAACACTTAATGTTTGCCTTACAGGCCGCATCCCTGTCTATTACGAAAAATTCAGACTTGGTATACGTCACGTGCTTAGGACACGTGACACAACTCACACACCTCTTATAAATAGAGGTCCATACCTCGAGATAGAGGATCGATTCCACACCCCCAGGGGCAGATTATACAATATAAATTCTCTCTACACAACCTCAACATACGACTTGGAGGCTACGCATCTACATCGCAACTACCTCTCCGGCACACCGAAATCCTCAATACTGCCATGTACTATCCTTTATCTGATACTTGTATGCCTCTTTAGGCACGATTATATTGTATAATGCAACGCATATAATGAGAACTGAGCAACACAGTGTGTGTAGGCCTGTTTTAGAGGCTGGACCACTCTATATCTTGTCTTCTTTCTGTTTACTCGCTTTATTTGTTTATTATGCACGTTATACTTGATTTGCTGATATGAGAACGACTTATGGACGATTTCTCGTATCATCATGGATGCCCCATATATGGGGAGAAAACTGAAGCATGTTGGCTACAACATAGTAGTAAGATGAGTTACAGGGTCATCATAGATTTCTGTCGACCAGTTATTCTTTTAGGAATGACAAGTCTAACTTTTTGCATGTCGATCACGAGTGAAGAACGCAACCTATTCGACTTTCTGGTTAGCAGATTAGGAGAAGGTAGCGGGGGTAGTTGCAACTGCAGGGAATAGATACGTAGGCAAACACCCCTAATTTGTAAACCTAAAGCGTAAATTTAGGGGGGATCCGAACGACCTTAGTCAAGTGAAGCAGTGGTTCAGGATAAATATTTTTTTATTTTTCATATTGGAAAGATCATCGCGTAAGGCATGTAATTTATGTGATGCACATAGAAAAGAATGTTGCAAAACATCTGATAGGAACAAGTATGGGTGGATCTCATCCCAATGATGGAGAGCGGGCCCACGAAGATTGACAGGATATGGAAATAAAAAAAATGGTGGCTAAAAGACGATCCTATAATAGGAAGAATTTCTACCCATGGGTTTCTTTCACTTTGACTACTAGTGAGAAGAAGATCCTCTTAGACACATTGTTCAACTTGAAGACTACAATCGATTATTTTAGTAATTTATGTAGGGTAGTAAGCTACTAAGCAAATGACTTGATACCGTGCAGTCTCACGACTGACACGTAATCATCCAATTAATCCCTCTATTATTTCGACATTGCTGTTCTGAACACAAAGATATCCATAAAAAATTATGTAAATCAGTTTGTGTTTTACCCTACTTTGTGCAAAAGTGGTAAACATATGGCACATTAAAGCTGCAAAATTAACTTTAGCCAACGCAATTTGTGCATTAGAGAAATATTTTTCTCCGTCATTCTTCGATATCAATATCCACCTACTTGTGCATATATGCAATGAAGCTTTATTATGTGGTCTCGTTAGGTATCGTTGGATGTATTCTTTTGAGTTCTTGATGAAAACCTTTAAAAGAATACATGGTATCTTGGAGGGTCAATTGCTGAAGAATATGAAATGGTGGAATCATCTTTATATGTTAAAGAACATATGCCATAACAAGAGGTGAGGAGGTATAATGCTCGTGGAGACCGAGTGATTAAGGAACTTAGCGAGTTTGAGGATGAATTGTCAATTGGGAACCCTAAAGAAGTGAAACTCACAAATCTACAATACGAGCAAGAGCTCTTTATGTCTTCGAATTGCAAAATAAAGTCAATGACTGGAGAGAATAAGTATCTACTGAATTCTTCTTATTTGATTATATGTATTTTATATTTTATAATCTAAACTCTATAATTTATCGGTAGGAAGTACGAGAACGAAATTACCCAAAATCAAAGAAGGAATCGCACGACAACGGATTTTAGAGCATGGGTGTCAAAGAGAGGTAATTTTCACATCTTATGTGTGCAGTTATTTATTCATATGTGGTAAAAACATGACCTAATACAAATTAATTGATAAATGCATCTTCTAAAAAGAGATTCCTCTTCTAGACTTGCATGCCTAACAAAAGGTCCTAGTTTTCGTGCGAAAGAGTTTAATTCCACACCAACGGTTTTGATTTCATTTTATATCCACATGAGGAAAATATTTTGACGTAAAAAAGTAGAATATCAATTTATTCCTTAACCACATGTATCACTAGCACAAGCGATAAAAATCCAAAGAAAATGGTCCTAACCTATTATGGGATAATCCAACAAATCCTAGAACTTGATTTCTTAGATTTCACAGAAACCATATTCTATTGTGACTGGGTAAAGGTGAAGGATACAGTGAATGCTTTAAAAGTTGATCCCGACTCCAAACTTATTATGGTAGATTTATCAAAGCTGAAGAGTAAAGATCGCATGGTCGACAAGACTTTTATTTGTGCCTGGAATTCTACTCAAAGAGCATAAACGATGGTAATTGTTCTATTGTTGTGCATGCACCAAAGGGTATGACTACTCAAGTAGACGCATTAAAGGCTCCAAAAGAGTTCCATTCAAATCTTGACGACAACCCTAATTTGAGTGATCTTTTTGTTGATTTATAGGAAGATTGAGTATCAAAATATTATTTTATCCCCGCCAATATTATTTGTATCCTATTATGATATTGACATTGTATTAGCACTTTAGTTTGATGTATGAATGTTTAGTTACTTTTACAAATGTTTAATATGATTTATGTGAGCTAACTTTCAATAATATATTATGCTCAGTCGAATGTTTGTTACTTTCACAAGATGCTCTATTTGAGAATAGGGTTATTTGAGTTTGTGATTGGATCAAATTGACCCAACTCAATTTCCAAGTGTTTCTGTACATATACATTTGTTGATGAGTTTCATTGATGCAATCCTCATAAAATGAAGTTAAATTATCTTCATTTTACGAAGATTGTATCAAAGAAACTAATGAACAAATGTACATGTAAAAGAATATACTGGGGGCTCTAGGATCAATTTGGTCTAATCACACATTCAGAGGACTCTATTTACTGGTCTTGTTAGATCGCAGGAACCAGGTACTCTTTACTTTAACTGAAATAGCTATATAAATAATATATATCCATATATTTTAAATCTTTTAGATGATATAAGGAGTACATGATAATTATTGGTTTTGTTTGGTTTGGCTGTTGGATAATTATTAGTTGTTGGCTTATTGTTAGATAGTTTTTTAGAAGGAGTACGAGATAATTAGAAGGAGTTTGGGATAATTATTGATTTGATTATTGGATAATTATTGGTTATCGTGGTCATGGGTAGGCCTGTCAACGGGTCGCAGACAGGTCGGGTTTAGGGAGATATAAATTCATGTAATCGGGTCTTCATCGGATTCGTGTCCGGGTCCAGATCTTTATCAGGTCTACAATATTGGACCCATACCCAGATCCATTCGGGTCTTCGGGTCTAGGGTTCGGCTCCGGGTCTAGCCAAATATATACATTTATTTTATATTTATTTTATTTTATCCCCCCATCTTTATTTTTTAATCTTAAATTAAAATATTTTGTAATGTATATAGAATATTATTAGTATAAATAAAACATATATTATTTATGTTTATTATATACATAAATATATATTTGTATATATAATACTTACATGTTATATTTATGAGATGTATTTATAAATATATATAAATTTATAGTATATATATATATATATATATATATATATATATATATATATATATATATAAAAAATAATAATGTACAATTTGGGTCGAGTTTTCGGGCCCGGGTCTTGTATAAGATCCAGACCCTACCCTTTTAATAAACGGGTCTTCGGGTATCGAGTCCAAAAAAATATGCTCAAACCCTATTATACGGATCGGGTTTGGGTCCAGACCCGACCCATTGACAGGTCTAGTCACGGGTCTCCTAGTTTGAGAATATGGCGATAATTTGAAAATATCTAGACTTAGGCTTAAAAACTTATCGTAAGAGGGAGAAAACCCAAAACACCCTCAAAATGGCCCCCGTGAGAAGCCCGAACACCTCAAATGGGACTAATGTAACTCGCAGGAACTGAACGCATGGTCACGAAACACCCAGTTTGAGAATATGATGATAATTTAAAATATCTACACTTAAACTTAAATACATATCGTTAGAGAACGAAAACAGAAAACACCCTCCAAACGGCCTCGTGAGAGGTACGAACACATCGCACGGGACTAATGTTTGATTATTGGATAGTTATTGATTGTCGTAGCACATAGGAAGCCCCGATTTCTCCCTCCACCTCTCTCGAATTAATGTCCTGTTCGCAAAAATCTTGAGCTTTAAAAGGTTGCATAACTCTTGAGCTCTAAACAGTTGTGCACGAGGTGTTCGTGCCACTCGCGGTGCCATTTGGGTGATCCTAAAGGTGTCCCCCACCCCGCGGTACGTTTTCAAGCCTGAGTATGCCTATTTTCTAATTTTGTTGTATTTCACACACACACATACACACACCATGCTACTCTAGACAAACACTAAACTAGTTTTGACAGTTTCCCAAGTTTCCAACATCATACCTATGATGGAGAATCTCGAATATGAGGTGGAGTAAAAGTCCACCGCCAACGATGTGTGGTACACCTTTTGACTAATTGTCCATGATCAATATCTAATCGTGAAACTCTTAAACTTCCCCGACTCTTGCGACAAGAAATTTAGTGCCCACCATTTCTAAACCTCGTCAGCCGTGGATGACTTTTGTCAAAGGTTCAGGCCTGTATCCAAACAAGTATAGGGCAATCACTGCACCAAAATAATTAAAGGGCATCACTAATAGGAAACAATTCATCCGTACGAGTATCGTTGTATGTTGGATTTTTTTTAACTGATACTCGTATAGACGCATTATTTTCTATCACTGATGGTGGGCACTGTATGAATGAATTATTTCTTAGACATACATAGTGGGTTGGTAGTCACTATATGGAAATAATTCATCCATACGTCCATACGAGCATCAGTAAAAACTTCCAACATACATCGATACTCGCATGGACGAATTGTTTCCTATCAGTGATGCCTTTGATTATTTTAGAGCAGTGGTTGTCCTGTACTTGTTTGGATACATGCTTGAACCTCTGACAAAAGTAGTCAATGGCTTGTGAGGTTTTGAAATGATGAGCACTACATTTATCATCGCAAGAGTCGGGGAAGTTTATGAGTTTCACAGTCAGATATTGATCATGGACAATCAATCGAGAGATGTACTAGATGTCGTCGTCGATGGATTTGTACTCCACCTTATATTTGGGATTATCCATCTTAGGTATGGCGTTGAAAACTTGGGAATGTGTCAAAGCTAGTGTAGTGTTTGTCTAGCGTACCATGGTGTGTATGAAATACAACAAAATTCAAAAACGAGCACACTTAGGCTTGAAAATGTGCTGCGGGGGGGTAGGCACCCCCAACGGCACCCAAACGGCACCACGAGTGACACAAACACCTCGTGCACAACCGTTTAGAGCTCAAGAGTTCTACAACTTTTTAGAGCTCAAAAGTCCTACGAACAGGACATTAATTGGAGAGAGATGGAGGGAGAAATTTGGAATCTTGCGTTTTAACTAAGATGGCACGGAACTACCGATTTGAGAATAGGACTATAATTTGAAAATATCTACACTTATGCTTAAAAACATGCTGCTAGAGGGCGAACTCAAAACACCCCCCCCCCCCCAAAAAAAAAAAGCCACATGAAAGGTGCGAACACCTTACACGGGACCAACATAACTCGCAGGAGTTGATCGCGTGGTCACGGGGCCCCCTATTTGAGAATATGATGATGATTTGAAAATATCTCGATTTAAGCTTAAAAACATGCCGCTAGAGGGCGAAGACCAAAAACATCCCCCAAACGAACCCTTGAGAGGTACGAACACCTCGCACGGGACCAATACAACTCGCAGGAATTAACCGCATGGTCACGGTACCCATGATTGAGAATATGACAATAATTTGAAAATATCTACAATTAGGCTTAAAAACATGCCGCAAAAGGGCGAAAACCCTAAACAACCCTGTGAGAGGTGCAAACACCTCGCATGGGACCAATGTAACTCGCAGGAACTGACGGCGGGGTCACGGGACCCGCGTTTTGAGAATATGATGATAATTTGAAAAAAAAATGCCGCTAGAGGGAGAAAGTCCAAAATACCCTCCAAACGGCCCTGTGAGAGGCGTGAACGCCTCGCACGGGACTAATGAAACTTATAAGAACTGACCGCGTGGTCACGGGATCCCCCGTTTAGAATATGCCGATAATTTCAAAATATCTAGACTTAGTCTTAAAAACTTGCCGTTAGAGGGCGAAAACCCCAAACACCACTTTTTCAGCGTGAATACGATTTTTTTTAAAAATTTCTTGGTTACTAATATCATCTCTTTTTTGTATCTTATTTTTTGCAGGATAACGTTGTATTGTTTTCTTTTATCCTAGAGGAACACACGAAAAAGGCAATGGTTTACAAAAGGAAGATTTTTTATATAATGTTCTTGAAATTATGGATTCTTTTTTTTATTATGTGTTACAGCTATGCGGCTTTTGTAAAATTATTATTTAATTTTATGGACATGCGGGCTTTTATAATTTTATTATTTAGTTTTATGGCCGTGAGGGCTTTTTGTAATTTTATTATTAAATTTTATAGGCACATGGACTTTACGTTACGTAGGTTTTATATTAACAAGTTTGAGAATGTCTAGAAAATAGAGAAAATTATGGCCAATTTTTTTATGTATAGCTGAAAATGGTCATGGAGAGTCCATGACCATTTTTTTCACGCATAAAGTGGGTCACAACCTAAAGTCGTGAACATAGTTATTATTTTTTTATCTCGTATAACTAAAGTCACGACCTAAATCCGTGACCATTTTTATTTTTTTTGGTCATGCATTAGGAGGGTCATGCCCTAAAGCTGTGACCATTTTTTTTGTGACATATAACTAGGGTCACGGCCTAAAGTCGTGACCATTTGTATTTTTTTTTATCACATATAACTAGGGTCATGACCTAAATCCATGACCATTTGTACTTTTTTTGTCACGCCCATAATGGGTCACAACTCCAAGCCGTGACCATTTTGTAGATGCCTTGGATTGGGTTACGACCCAAAGTCGTGACAAGAAGTGTGCATGGGCGAGGAACAAAGTTTGTGACCATCAAACGTAATCCTCATATTCGTGACCCCTGACTAGTCAGGGATTTGGGCCATGAACCAAGAAAATGGTCATGCCCCAGATGGTCATGGACCTTGGCTGCGGCCCACAATCCTAGTCAGGGACAATGTCCATGACCAATCGTGAGATTTGGTGTAGTGAAGTCAAATAATATTTTGGGTGGACCCTAAATTTTTTAAAATTCTAATGTGTAGTTAGTTAGAATTTAAAATTTTAGATTGTACATAGTAGTTTAATTTTTCTTTTTTCTTATTATTTAATATAACTAGTTAAATGTTTGTTATGCTTGGTGCTAGCATGTTTTGTGGAGTCTTTGAACTTGTACTTATAGGAGATCGCTCCATTTAGGGTAATATCGCTATCTTCCTCTCCTTAAATTGCGTTCTTTATTCGCATTGTGGACAATTCAACATTTGAGTAGGGGTGTGGGTCCTTCTTTATATTCATTAGTAGTTTCAATTATTTGATTACATATTCTTCCAAAGCATGTTTTTGTTGAAAAAAATTGAAAATTTTCCAAAATATTTTCTTTCTTTTTTCCCCATTATTGAGAAATTTTCCCTTCTTTTTGATGATCTTTAAAATAAATGCTCAAACTAATAGATAATTCAATGATGCATTTTTTCAATTTTAAAAGTTATTATACTTTAGTCCTCGAATCATTGATATTATGAAAAACTTCATTAATTATACTTTGAACCCATGAGAACATGCACTTTTCTTGTTTATATGATTTGGTTAAAGATTTTAATAACCTAGTAATCTTTTATTGCATTGTATATGGTTACACCAATTGAGCATTGTGCTTTTTTCATTTGTGAGTGTTTATACATTACTCTTTCCTCTTTGAAAATGTTGAAGTTGTTGGCAATCTCACTATTTTTTCATTGATTGTCAATTAATTGAGTTCGTATCGAAATGCGTTACTTAAGTAGGATTTTCAAAGTTATTTTGACTCGATAATTGCGTACAACTTAGGAAAGGATCATAGGACCTCTTTTTATACACCTATATTGACCTTGATCTCACCATATATATTTCCCTAGTTAACCCTTTAAGCCAAATTATTAGTCAATTGATTCAAACCCCAAAATCCCTTAACCTACTCCACATTGGAGTATTACGCCATATATACACCTTCCATGCCATTGTTTAGAATTATACATTGAAATTTAATGATGTTTTTGTTTCGTGGTTGCAATTAAGCATATGAGTGGCTTTTATTCTGAAGAAAAAGAAGTAAAAAATCAAAGACACAAAAGAAAAAGGAAACAGAAGAAAAGGAAAGAAAAGAAAAGAGTAAGAGAAAGAAGAAAGATATAGGGATTGAAAAAAAGTAAGAATCCCGTAGATATTATAGAAGTAAGTCATACTCCATTGCTATATACATTGCTTTTTATGGAAATCATATTGCAATTTTGAAAATGCCCATAATTTTCCATCATACAAAGTGTTTCAACCCTAAACACCTTAAATCCATAAATATCCCCTTCATTTCATAACCTTAACCCCAAACCAACATTATAACCTTTTAAAGTCCTATGTGATTTATGATGAAATTTATTCGAGAGTCATAAGAGTTGCAATAATCTATGAAAATGCATTTCACATCATTTGATGATGGGTATTGTTTCGTTGATATTACATATTTTGCATTTTGTATATAGAGTTCTTCAATTGGTGACATATGCGCGGCCTAGCTTCCATTTACATCTACTCTTCATGCTTGCATGTTCCATGCGTTACACCTTTTTTCATTGTAATTTCATTTGTTGAGTATAAGCACCGAAGAGGATTTATACATATAAATGCTTTAATATTTATCTGATTTATAAAAGATTTTCCAAATCAAACTATTTTCATGTACTCGATATTGAAGTTATTCTATTAATATTAATGCTAAGTAACTTGTTGAAATCCTTTTCCTTATTGTTGATCTTATTGCGTTGGTTGTTTGGTCATATCTTTCGTGAAAACCTTGATGTTTATGGGTTTCATCCCTAAAAATCCTCACAAAACAACACTCATCTATTAGGGTAAGGGGTTTAATGACTTATTGCATAGTCTAAATGAAGTCGTTCGCCTGCGAAAGTGGCATTTATCTCCTTTGTAAATATTTACCCTCTTATAGTGTGACTTTTAGTCTTAGTTCTTTGCATTTAATCGCTAGGGACTAGAAATATCTAAGTAAGGGGGTGTAATTCATCTCTATTATTGCATTTATTTACCCTTTATACTTTTGCATTTCCACCTCCCTCGGGTACCTTAATTTTTATATTTATATTTGTTAATCACAAAACCTCTATTATTTATGTTTATATGCTTTGTGAGGTATAATTGAGCTTTTGTAGGTGTTAAGGTGCTAAGCGTGAAGTTTAGTTGCATTTTGGGAGTGTTTCCTCACAAGATTAATTTTTGGGAAATTTGTTATTTTCAAACTCTCTATTTTGGATGATATGGAAGTACCAACATGTATATCATAAAATTATCTTTGTATGGATTCCAACTATGCATTATTTTGATCTTGAACGAGGAAGTTATGGTCATTTTCGAAAAGTTTTGGCATTTTCTTCAACTTGAAGGGTAATTTGGTCTTTTCATATTGCACAATTTTGATAATTTCAAAAGTCAAACATGTAGATCATTGAATTATCTTCGCATATCTTCCTAGTATGATTTCTAGTTCAATTAAGGATTTTATGATCATTCTCCTACTGACGAATGAAAGCGAGCCTAATGTAGACCATGGCAATAGGATCCAAGATTTCCAAAAACGGCCCGAGTCGATCCTTGGAGGCCTAAGCCGGACCTTTTCAGCCATGTTTTTCTCACCTTTTTTTCTTCTTTATTTTTGTTTTCCTTCCTCCCCACTTACTATAAATATTAAGTGCGGTTTTATTTTGAAGATTATCTTGTAATTTTTTTTAACTATTTAGGATTTTGGTTTAAGAGATTTTCCTTTCTCCCTTTTTGGCTTTCAACAATTTTTTTTTATGTAATTACACTATTCATCTTCATCTTCATCTCCATTTTATTTAAGAGTTCTTGTGTTGTTTCCATGATTTGTGAGATAGTTATCTTCAATTATTTCTTGTTTGTGTTGGTTAGTTTGGTGTTTGATTTCATTAATTAGATGTATTAATTATTTTAGCCATGTGTTGTAAGTAGTTTATAGGTTGGGATCATATTTCCACCATTAGTGGGTATTGAGATTTAAAATAAAGGTTTTGCGTAGAAACAATTTTAATTGAAACCTTGTTTATTAAATTCGAAATATTAGGCATTTGACTTACTTTGTCATGCAATGGTAGTATCTATAATGATATTGCTATAGTAATCCATTCGTGACCATATTCGAGTGAAAGTTTAATCTTTCATTATTGAATTAAATTCCTTCATATTTAATGTTTATAATCAATTGCCTATTTTTGGTTAATTGTTCTTCGATCCATACACGTTGATTAACCCATGGTGGGGACACGATCCTAATCTCATTTTTGTAATTTAATTTAGTTTACTTATTGCCTAGTTTCAATTATATTCTCATCATATCATATTTTATTTTCCTTCTTTTTAAGTACTAAATCAATTTAATCTTAAATATCATTCTCTGTGGATTCGATCAGTACTTGCCACTACACTTCTGAAGGGATAATAATAATTATGCCATATGGTCTGAGCCACACAATCGAACATGTGGCAAGTCATATAAGAGAGGTAAAAATCAATCAGTATAAGGAGATCTAGATAAAATAAAATCTCAAAGATCATTTTAATTAAAGATAAGTATGAAGAAACCCACGAAGGTGGGAAACTAAGTCTATATATAGGGGATATCCAGCTCATATTAGTGACTAATTGTAACTAGCACGCAATAGCCTGGAGTCTCAGCTAGCAACACTAGCACTCTAGTTATTTACACCCCTTTTATAATATAATTCGCTCCCACTTTGTCCCCGTGGACGTAGGCCGACGTCGCGACCGAACCTTGTACATAACTCTCTTTATTTCCTTTTTTTGCCTTCATAATACTTTTAGGGAAATTATATAATTTTACTACTGATTATGGGAAGAATCTCCTATAATTTGGCGTCGTCCGTCGGAAACTTGAAGCTTTTGCCATTATTGAAGTCAGCAAAGACCAAACCTCACCATGAGTGTAGATCAGTCTCATCCAGTTCATGCAAATAGTCGCGTGTAGTCTGAAATACGTGTTGTGATGAGGGAACAAAATCCTGTTTGATTGCTACCTCCCCAATAATGTTCAAGGTCTAAAGAACATTCGCCAGGAAGATATGGAAGTTGGTAGTAACGTACGCCAATGATTGACCAAAATCCATGAACAAAAGCTGAATAGTCGTGGTTAGGAGATCGCTCATCTAAGTAGATAGTTATCCCAATAATCAGAGGGTAATACCTCAGTTTCACATACTCAGTATTATCACAGGAGGGCCCCTCATTCCCTAAGGAATCAAGCTGGTAGGGTTTCTCTTTAAAGAAATCCCCATATGGACCCTCACTATTGCCAATTTGATCGCTCGCCTGAGAGGAATTCCATTAATCATAGGTATCACTAACCCCATCCTACGGAGTTAGCCTATAGTAGCATGCCAGCTCGCTCTGGACCGCAACCGAACCAAGGAAAGACAGAGGAACTGAGAGGACTCATCTAGAGGGATTAGAAGGAAGGGTGAACCCAAACCTTGTCAGGACGCCAAAGACCTATCTAGGAAAGCTCTTGGATATGGTGAGACCTCATCATGCATCTAACTGATAGAATCCTTTAAGACTCCAAAGAAGTTATCCATGATAAAAGTCACAACATATGAAGGAAAGAAAGAACCAACTCATCACATTTAGCACTACCGGCAGACCATGTCCCTTTGGAGCCATCACGACACTTTGATGTGCAGGGTATTTCCTAGCTGAGATTGGCTTGAAATGGTTTGGAAAATTATCCCTTAGTCCGATATCCACTTTTAGGGAGCTTGCTGACCAGTTCACAATCCGATTTCTCACAAGCACGAGGGTGGTCAAGGAGGTTGATTCACTGATCTCTCTTAAGAAGAAGAAATGGGAAGCTATTAGGATGTATGCTCAGAGGTACTGGGAGCTATACAATGAAATGGACAATTGTAACTAGAAAAAGGGTGAGCCGAAGAAGGCCCCCAAAGGGAGAAACTAGCCATTGTCGCCTACAAAATTATTCAGGAATGAAGCTAATTCTAGAAGTTTCTCCAAATCTCAAGCCAACGAAGGTTTTTATAAGGCATTGGAAACAATATTCAAGGAGTCTATTTTCAAACTCATTCATCATATTAAGGACAAACCCTTCTTCAAGAGTCCTCCTAAGATAGACGATAACCTAAGGGCTAGGGACGCTAGTCTCAGGTGCAGCTATCACCAGGACTACGGGCACCTCATAGAGGACTACAAGATGTTCAAAAAGTACCTGGAGGAACTTGTCCAATTGGGTCATATCAAATAATAAATCATCACATTGAAACTAAAGGCAATAATAAAGATTAACGCAATCCAGAAAGCGAGAGAAGATCTCCCACCTATAGGATTGGTCACTGCAATCCACGTCTACACTAACTCGGCCCAACATACTAGCAGGAAACTAAGGGAAAAGGTGAGGGTAATAGCCAACATTCAACAAGCATTCCAGTTAGACCCAACCAAAATGATCTTAGTCAAGAGGGAAAGAGAGGACCTGGATGCTGACCATACTATTATGTTCACCGACAATGATCTGGTCAACGAAAATTTTCCCCATAAAGATGCCCTAGTTTGGACCTTATGAATTGAAAACTTTAATGTGAGGAGAGTACTAATTGACCAAGGAAGATCCTCTGAAATCATGTACCTAATAGTGCTTTACGAGCTTGGTTATCATGTCAAGGATCTGGATACTAACGTTAGCCCATTAATGAGCTTCAATAGGGACATAGAGTCACCACTAGGGAAAATCAAGTTCGAAGTCAAGATTGGCCCAACTAACACGGAGGTTGAATTCCATATAATCCAGTCAGTGTTGCCCTACAATGCCATATTGGGCACACGATGTCTATAATATGAAGGACATTCTATCATCTCTTCATCGAAAAATCAAATTTTTGATCGACTAAGGGGCGATAGAAATCAGGGGAGATCAAGTTACGACATGAAGCTATTTTGTTTCAGCTATAAAGAGAAAGAAGACTTAGTCCAAGAATAGTTAATGCAAAGACAACTCAGAGGAAAATCAACCCAATGAGCAATGAAAGTGAGTTTGGACAGGGATCATAGTCTTTCCTTAATATAAAGACAACTCAAACTCAATTTTTCCTTGAATAGGGAATTAGGATACACTATGTGTCAGTAGTTTCTTCTTAATGCAGCAGGAGGTATAGATCACCAACAAAACCCTCTTATTAGTCATCAAGAGTATTTTGGAAAATACCAAGAGACAATGGGTAGATGAACTTACATGCATTATGTGTGTATACAAGACATCCCTCAGAAGCCGACGAAGGACACCCCACACTCATTAGCTTATGACATGGAAGCAGTAATCCGTCAAGCGATCGGACTACCAATGCTCAAATCAAAGATATTGAAAGATGGAAGAAATAATGACTGAGTAGCTTATGATTTGAACCTTGCCGAAGAAAGGAAGGAGAACTCTTGGATACATTTGGTCTCCTATTAGCAGGAACTGACAAAAAAGGATGACAAGAAAGTCAAGTTCAAAGAATTCCATGTCAGCGACCTGGTCCTTTAAAAATTTCTACCCCCAAGCTAGTGTCAAACTGGAAGAGGCCTTACTACATAGATTAAAAAAAGGGTGGGGGTTTATATCATTTAGAAGGGTAGTCCCAAGGTTGTGGAATGTCGCGAACCTTAGAAAGTTTTATCATTAGATAGAAAGTTAATTTTTTTCATTTATGGCCAATAAAACGATCTGCATTTAATTATCTTAAATCGTGTGAAATACAATATTTAAAAACAAAGAAAAATCCAATTGTATAAGTGATATGATTTGGAAAAGGTCAGTTAAAATACACTCTTGGTAATGGTATAATCTTAAGAAGATTGGCCTAAAAGAGGCACACTAACCAACTTGCACAAATCGTACAGTCTGGGAAACATCGGTGAAAACCACTCTTAGGAGTGGTATGATTGAAGCAGATCGACCTAGAAGATGCACATAAAAAACCCACTTGCGCAAGTAGTATGATTAAGGAAAGTTCGGTGAAAACCCACTCTTTAGAGTGGTAGTCTTAGAAGAGGCACACAAAAAACCCAGTTGCTCAAATGGTACTATATGAGAAAGGTCGATGAAAATCGACTCTTAGAAGTGGTATGATTTAAAGAAGATTGGCCTAGAAGAGGCACATAAAATCCACTACACAAGTGGTACAATCTGGGAAAGGTTGATGAAAACCCACTCTTAGGAGTGGTATGATCAAAATTAGATCAAGCCTAGAAGAGGGAAAAATATGAAAACAATATTATTAATACACATAATAAAGGACTCGAATATCTGGATTTACCCAAGACGACTACATAGCTGAAGTGGCCTAAAAGTCCATATAGTTCGCATATAACATCGGGTGGGGTTCAATCCATAAATCCAAACGGAGGATTTCTCTTATGTGTGTGTAGAGAAAATGTGTTTTAAAGTGAGAATGTGAGATGAGATTCCCTCTTTTGGAATTTATAGATAAACCCTTTTTTCTTGTTTTTGGATTTTTTATGAAAATAGAGTAGATGAAAATACTATTAATAAAGGTTTGAGATTAATATATATGATGTAATGAAATAAAGTGTTAAAGTAGAAATAAAGCAACTAGTACTACAATAAGATAATCAGAGAAAATGATGGAGAATTATGAATGTTTGATGTTGATCTTGAGTGTAGATATGTTGATCTTTCAATGTGATGAAAGTGGTATGAAGATATGGAGGATTTAATAAATGAAGTAAGAAAGTGATTGAATGGAATGTGGAAAATGGGCTCTTTAGGAAGGGGAAAACTCTGAATTCGAGAGAATATTCTTTGAATTGCTGAGAGGGATGTTTAGAGATGCCTTTCAAATTGAGATCGGGGCATATATTTATAGGGATAAAGGGACTATCGATAGATAGGGATCTGGTCCTGCCTATCAACATAGCACCTCAGGCACACTGCCGATAGGAAGGTTCCCTGGGGTGCCATTTGGCTGTCCGAAACTGATTTTTCAGAAAGAAGGTCATAAAATGCAAATTGTAAGTCAGAATCATGCATGGGGAAAACCTTTAGAAAGGATATACAAAGCCATTTCAAGAATCCATTGAGTAACTCCTAAATTCGGGAGCTAATTAATGTCAAACAGGGCTCAAAACCTCCTATCGATCACTAGATAAGAAGTTTTCGGAGGAAAACGGATCGTTCATTTGAGTCGCAAGGTTGATTCATGCATGGGATGAACCATTGTAAAGGGTATAGAGTGCCCTTTAAGATTTAATTAAACTTCGTTAGGTTCGGAGAGTTGACCAAAGTCAAATGAAGCCCGAAAGCACTCGATGGCCCTTCAAGATAAAATAGGTCGTTCGTCCATACCGTAAGGCTGATTTGCACATGGGATGGACCAATTTAAATATAGATCCCTTAAAAGATTCATTGAGTTTCACTCAAGCTGGAGAGTTGGTCAGAGTCAAACGAGGCCTGAGAGCACCCGGTGGCCTCCAAATCAGTTTTCGAAGTAAAACGGATTGTTCGTCTGAACCATAAGGCCAATTCATGCATGGGACAAACCAGTGGCAAGGGGATTAAGATCCTTTCAAATATTCATTGAGATTTCACTTAAGAGAGATAGTTTACTAGAGTCAATTGGGGCTAGGGAGTGCCTAGTTGCCTCTAGATCGGTATTCGGAGTATGACCTTGGGTTTATGGTGAACGACTGAGTGTTAGGGACATAAGGAGGGTGTCCTAGGATGGGGTTTCTACAGAAAGACCCTCGATGAGCGACCTTGGAACAAGTGAAGGCCGTCGAATGATAAAGACCGCATCAACGTTAGGAAAGAGTATTTTAGGTCAATTCTGTGGACCTAGAGGATGAGGGTCACCGATTCAGAGGGTTAAGGTTTATTCTAAGGACATAAGGAGATGAGGATGAACGATTCAACGGGTTGAAGGGGTGCTAAGTTTGATTCTAAGGGGATAGGGTGACCGATTCAGTGGGTTGAGGTCAATTCTGAGGACTTAAAGAGATAAAGATGATCTATTCAGCGGGTCTAGACTAATTCTGAGGACTAAAGTTGTGACGACCGATTCTGTGGGCTAAGCTCAATTTTGAGGACCTAAAGTTGTGATGACCAATTCTGTGGGTGCAGGTAAATTCTAAGGACCTAAAGTTGTGACGAGATATTCTGAGGGCCGAGGTCAATTCTGAGGACCTAAAGTTATGACGATCAATTCTGAGGGCAAAGGTTAATTACGAGGACCTAAAGTTATAACGACCAATTATGAGGGATGAGCTTAATTATGATGACCTAAAATTAGGACAACCAATTCTGAGGGACGAGGTCAATTATGAGGACCTAAAGTTGTGATAACCAATTTTGTGGGCTGAAGTCAATTCTGAGGACTTAAAGTTGTGACAAACAATTCTTAAGGCTGAGGTTAATTTTGAGGACCAAAAGTTGGGACTACCGATTTTGAGAACCTAAAGTTATGATGAATAATTTTGAGGGTCGAGGTTTATTCCGAGGACCTAAAGTTAGGACAACCAATTCTGAGGACCTAAAGGTGGGACAACCAATTATGAGGGACGATGCCAATTATGAGGACCTAAAGTTATAGCGACCAATTCTGCGAGCCGAGGTCAATTCTAAGGAACTAAAGTTGTGACGACCGATGTAACACCCCGCGCACTCTGGCGTCGACTGCCACTAAACTAAGTCGGGTATCACTAAATAAAATATCATTCTCAGCATGTGACATAAATATGAGACATTTAAAAAACTTCAATTCCACAAGATATAATTCAAATTTATCCAACAAATGTAAACATTCGTGTAAATTAAATACCATCGCCATCTTATCTCCAAAATAAATCCAACTCCAAATTATTAAAACTCAAATGAAATAATCCAGCTATAAATATCTGACTAAATTATAAATATCTATGGAACCGATTGGCCCACCAAATCCATAAATGAAAGTCTCATAATAAAAACGACAGAATGGGAAGATAAGCTAAACTACTAAAGCATATAAAATAAACTCCAACTGCACTCCAAAAATAACCAATCCAGCTATGCAGCTACTCCACCATTAACCTGAAATGTTTATCAACGCAATGGGTCAGAGAACACTGCATTAATTCTAGATACTCCTCCATATTAGGGTTCCTTACTTTGGATTTTTTGAATCATTCTTCAATTTCAGCCCCTTCTCTGCAATGCAAATGGTTTCCATCAAAGTCTCCCTTGAAAAGTACTTTGTCATGGATGATATACTATCTAACCAGTTTGCAAAGTGTTACATGGTATGCTTATCAACATCTTGGGGATACCTACCATATTTGAGGAGGAGCCAAATTTTATAGTACTATAACTCGTCCATATCGAAATCTTCCTTGGTGATGAACTAAATGTGGTAGCAGTGAGTGGGAATAACTTGTTTCTAAACTAGTATAGGGGCCATTATTATTTCCATAGGCATATTGTCCATGGAGGCTAGGGTAGCAAAGGCATCAGCTAAACTATTCTTTGCACGTGGTAGATAGTGGAAGGTGACATCTCTGAACTGGGAGGCAAGCTCTTCTAGGTGGGCATGAAAAGGTAGGAGCTTCTTATCTTTGACTTTCCATTTTTTGAGGATTTGGTTAAATTTAAGGGAAAAGTCTTGTAGATGTCTAGGTGCTTGATACCATTCTTGAGGGCGATCCTGAGGCCTACAATGCATGCCTCATATTTGGTCATGTTGTTGGTGCAAGGGAAATCTAATTTGATGGCAATGGGGGTGTGGGAGTCATCAGGGGCGATCATGAGTATCCCAATGTCATATCCTTTATTATTGGAAGCACCATTAAAGAACATCTTATATCCAAGGTCATCTTGGGAGGTGTAAATAATGAAAGAGTTGGCGCTTGCGTTCAATTAAGAAATAATATAATAAACACCTTTTTAACCCAAACAATCCCTAAACATGCAACTAGGTGTGATTGAAACAATATGAAATCATGCAAGAGTTATTCAACACACAAAGTTTAAGGAAAATCCCCCACAGGGGCAAAACCATTTGTATATCACTATAATTTGTAAGAGAAACGGCTTACAATCGGATTACACTGAAATACAAGTTTTTAACTAAGAATTACCCGCAGGCATTGGATTCTGTAGTCGCGGCTGGAATATCCATTTCCAGTAGGGTTGGCGGCTAGAACTATCCCTGTCCAGTAGGGCTGCAATGAAGAGGAAGGAATGGTCCACTTCACAAAGGGTTGAACAACAGCAATGGTGTTCTTGGGTTACCAAACTTGATTCACATAGATATGGAAGATGTGTGAATCTAAAAACCTAGAATCATAGGACTCAATAGGTGAAGAATTTAGGGTTGATATGCTCTGAAAAACGTGGGAAAGTCTTAAGAAAACCAACCTCCGAACGTGGTTTAAATAGGAAGCCAAAACCCTAAAAAATCTGCTACACGATCTGGCAGAGTTTATCCAGGGCGGACCGGTCCGGGCCTTAGGCGGATCGGTCTGATAGAGGACCGGTTCTTTTAATTTGAAACTGATTTGGTTCGCATTCGGTTCGGGGCTCACTGGCTTCAAAGTGCACGGAGGATCGGTCCGGGGCGGTCCGATCCGAGTTTCAGCGGATCGGTTCTTTTTATATAAAAGCGGACCGGTCCGGCTGACTGGATTTCTGAATTCTTCCTTTCTTTTGATCTTCGGATTCCGTTGATGATGAATGGACTTTGAATCTTTGCAACGGTGTTACGGCTAATGACATATACAAGTATGTTGGAGAAAAATGACCTTACAAATCTCCCCCTATGTCTATGCCGGAACAAACATAAAAAATCCGAATTATCTATAATCACAATGCCTATACAAATCTACCCTTCCATGAACCCAAAAACTGAAAGTGGTACAAATGACTAAGGCTGCATCGTTTGTTCTTCGAATCTTCAGAAATCTCACCGCTTTTCTCATCAGGGTGTGCAACATGGGATTATCAAAAGATGTACCTACACACATGAGACAAAGCAAATATCAAGTGACGTATCGAGTTTGAAATGAGATAAACATAAGCATATATCAATTTAAGATGATATTCTCAGAATTTCAAAACTCCCCCATAATCAGATAATTCATTCTCCCCCTTTTTATGATGTCCCCAAATAGACAAAAGAGAGAAATAAATCAAGCAATCAAGTACAGGGGTGACACAAGGTATAAATCACACCATTAATGAACATAAAACAACCAAGTCGATGATAGCATAAATGAAGTGGTGTGATCAAATTTGATAGGAAAATCAATGCATACAAACATGACATATGTGCACGATGAATGTTGGATATTCCTAACGAATGAACTTAAATGCTTCCTTTGGTGTAGAATAATGACAATATAAGATATTGACTCAATCAAATCAACAAATCAAAGCTCGGAATGATTTTCACACCAATAACGTCCAAAATGATTTTATGCTTTTTCAGGACTTTCAAGGAAGTGCAAACCCGTTTTAAAATTCTCCAACCAAACTCCCTCAGATATTATTTTGAATAAAGGCATTCTAAATTCTCAAACTGTGGAGAATTGATGGTGAAACCTAAGTGGCCCATATTTGGCATGTATAGCTTTTTATTGCCTTTAAATTTTTTCGTGCTCTTTTAACCTCTTAGGACCTCGGATATTAAAATTCCTCCATTTTTTAGGTCCTTTTTAACGGTGGCTTTTGCGCAAAGGATAAGAATCAACTTTCGCAGCCCCTCCCCGTTATGAAAATATAGACACAGTCTCACCAAAATGGTTTTTACATGCAATCCGATCTTGTCAAGTTTTATCGCATTTTATTCATTGTATAGACAGGATTGAGATGAAAACACGCAAGCCAATATGAGATAGATAAGTGCAATAATCAAATATAGCCGTGCATGTGTGCAATAAAGGATATAGGAGTCAAACATGTAGGAAGATATCACTAATTACATCTCAAGGACTCCAATCAATGTTAAGCACATGGATGAAATGATGTAGCATCTCAAATCTCTACCAAACAGTCACATGGTTAAATGAAATGAAGTTGTGACTTGGCTATCTTAAATGCTCATCCATAAAAGGTGCAAAACAAAAGAAAAAAAATCTTTTTAGTCTTTTTCAAAAAATATTAACAAAATAAAATCTTTTTGTGCTTTTTCTCAAAATTTTTCTTAAAGGAAAATCTTTTTGAATTTTTCAAAAGAAATATAAAAAGCAACAAGAATAAAACAAAACTGTACAACTAAGCAATGGTACATATAAACATACTAGCAATAGGAAGCATATGATATGAACATGAAGAAGCATCCTATTCTAGACATAGACCAACCCCTCAGTCAACTGTGCAAATCCCTAAAGATTTCCTAAGACTCTCAAATCTAAGGGCATCTAAAGGTTTCGTGAAAATATCGGCTAACTGACGGTCGGTAGGAACAAAACTCAGGGATACGACTTTCTCTTCAACTAACTGACGTATAAAGTGCTCACGTATCCTGATGTGTTTTGTGCGCTAATGCTGAACTGGATTGCGGGATATGTGTATCGCGCTCGTGTTATCACAGGAAATGGTCATGGTGTCCTGTGATATCCCATAATCCTCCAGCATTTGCTTCATCCACAAGAGTTGTGTGCAACAACTCCCGGCGGCTATGTACTCAGCCTCCGCAGTGGACAAAGAGATGGAATTTTGTTTCTTGCTCAGCCAGGAGACAAGAGCAGAACCAAAATAGAAACACCCACCAGAAGTGCTCCTACATCCATCTACATCCCCAGCCCAATCTGCATCCGAATAGGCGGACAGACGGTCATCGGTATCAAAGGAATACCAAATCCCATATGAGAGAGTCCCACTTACGTATCTAATAATACGTTTTAGAGCAAGTAAATGTGACTCTTTTGGGGATGCCTGATATCGCGCACAGACTCCAACACTAAAGGCGATGTCGGGACGACTGGAAGTCAAGTAGAGAAGACTACCTATCATACTCCGATATAAGGTTTGCTCTACGTCCTTGCCTGAAGTGCCTTTACTAAGCTTGGTAGTGGTACTCATAGGTGTACGTCCATGTCTAGCGTAGGTTGCATTGTCATTTTCATATCCTCTGTTGCCTATTGCTAGATTGTACTATTAGTTTGTTTTACTTATTTTTGCTTTTCATTATTCTTTGAAGTTTCCACCCTTTTTAAATTTCAGAATTTTCTTGAAGTTTTTAGCAAATAATGCCAAATCATCTAAGTCAAACTCATATTCAGAATCAGAATTTTCTATCTTTCTAGATGACTCGACTTTCTTTTTTGCCGACCCCTCACTTTTTATCTCTTGGGTTTTAAGGGCAATTCCCTTATCTTTTGGCTTGGCAGATTTAGGAAACATGTCTATTTCATAAGTTTGTAAATCTCCTACCAGTTCTTCCAATTTTAGTGTATTTAAATTACCCAAGGAATTTAGCACAGTGACTTTAGGTATAAAACGCTTAGGAAGGGAACGAAGAATATTTTTAACAACTCCAGCATTTGGAATATGTTCACCAAGATTATAGCTAGTATTAACAATGTCAGAAAGCCTAGCATAAAATTCTTCAAAACATTCATTTTCATGCATGGTGATGGTTTCAAATTGAGTTGTTAAATCTTGCAATTTTGACTCTTTAACAGCATTTGTTCCTTCATGGGTAAGTTGCAATACATCCCATGCCTCTTTTGACGTGGTGCACATCATTATGCGTTTGAACTCATCGGGTGTGACAGACCCAGAAATAGCACTTAGACCCTTAGAATTAAAAGATGACCATTTAAATTCTTCATCAGTCCAAGAAATGCTAGGTTTCAAGTTGGTCACATTATCAACAGTCACGGTGGGAGGAGTCCACCCTCGTTCAACCAAAATCCAGACACGTTCATCAATGGCTTTTAAAGCCGACCTCATACGGGCTTTCCAATAAGCATAATTTGTCCCGTCAAAAATAGGCATTTTATAATATGACTTCTCCATTTGAACACGCACTTTTTCAAAAATCAATTTTTTCAGAAAATTGATATCTTAGAAAAATTTTGCGGAAAATAGGAATACGCGATAGATTAGCGTAACCTGCTCTGATAGCAATTTGAAAGAGTTGGCGCTTGCGTTGAATTAAGAAATAATATAATAAACACCTTTTTAACCCAAACAATCCCTAAACATGCAACTAGCTATGATTGAAACAATATGAAATCATGCAAGAGTTATTCAACACACAAAGTTTAAGGAAAAATCCCCCACAGGGGCAAAACCATTTGTATATCACTATAATTTGTAAGAGAAACGGCTTACAATCGGATTACACTGAAATACAAGTTTTTAACTAAGAATTACCCGCAGGCATCAGATTCTGTAGTCGCGGCTGGAATATCCCTTTCCAGTAGGGTTGGCGGCTGGAACTATCCCTGTCCAGTAGGGCTGCAATGAAGAGGAAGGAACGGTCCACTTCACAAAGGGTTGAACAACAGCAATGGTGTTCTTGGGTTACCAAACTTGATTCACATAGATATGGAATATGTGTGAATCTAAAAACCTAGAATCATAGGACTCAATAGGTGAAGACTTTAGGGTTGATATGCTATGAAAAACGTGGGAAAGTCTTAAGAAAACCAACCTCCGAACGTGGTTTAAATAGGAAGCTAAAACCCTAAAAAATCTGCTACACGATCTGGCAGAGTTTATCCAGGGCGGACTGGTCCGGGCCTTAGGCGGATCGGTCCGATAGCGGATCGGTTCTTTTAATTTGAAGCTGATTCGGTTCGTATTCGGTTCGGGGCTCACTGGCTTCAAAGTGCACGACGGATCGGTCCGAGGCGGTCCGGTCCGGGTTTCAGCGGATCGGTTCTTTTTATATAAAGGCGGACCGGTCCGGCTGACTGGATTTCTGAATTCTTCCTTTCTTTTGATCTTCGGATTCCGTTGATGATGAATGGACTTTGAATCTTTGCAACGGTGTTACGGCTAATGACATATACAAGTATGTTGGACAAAAATGACCTTACAAATAAGGTCTTCATATGGGAATTCAGAGACCCAAGCACCAGTTCTTTACATGGGGTAATGCGCAAAGTAGTCGGATATGACTCTCCCTTTCATAGATTTCTACACAATGTACAGGATGTCGAACTCAACTAGTAACATTAACCAATGGGCCATTCGTCTTAACAAATAGGGTTTCTCTAGTAGGTATTTTGTGGGATCCATTAGGGATTGTCTCACGGAAAAAGCAAGCATATAGTGTCATAACTTATGCATGATCTAGATCAGGGTGACACATGCTTTCTCCAAAGCAGTGTAGTTGATTTTGTACCCAATAAATTTTTTACTAGCATAATAGATAGCTTTTTCCTTGGTGGATTATTCATTTTATTAGTCTAGCAAAGCCCCTGCTACGATATCTATGATGGTCAAGTACAAAAGGAATGGTAGACCTAGTTGTGGAGGCATGAGCACTGGAGGTCAGGTAAGGTATCTCTTGATTTGGTCAAAGGATTCTTTTCATGCTTTGTTCTAGACTTTGGTTGAATCCTTTATGAGGAGTTTGAAAATGGTTTCGCAGATACATGTCAACTAAATGGTGAACCGATTGATGTACTATAATTTTTCCCAGGAATCCTTGGACTTCATTCTCCATCTGTGGTGGTGGAATCTCAAGTATGGGCTTTAACTTGGATAAGTCTGCTTCGATTCCCTTTTCACTAACCATAAATCCTAAGATTTTTCCTTTAGTTACGCTAAAAACACACTTCTGTGGGTTTGGTCGAATTTGATATCATTACAGTTGCTCGAAGAATTTTTGGAGTGTGGGAATATGAAGTTATTGAGTCTTAAACTTAATGATCATGTCGTTTACATAGACTTAGGCCTCCTTGTGAATAAGGTGGTGAAGGATGGTGATGAAAACTCTTTGGTAGGTCACCCCAGGGTTCTTCGGTCTAAATGGCATGACAATAATAAAAGTTTCCCCACGGGGTGATGAGAGTGCGCTATTATCTGATGGATCAAACTTATTTAATTAGATGTCGATCCCGTAAACAAATTACAATTTTTATTAAAGCTGAAACATTTAACTATGTGATTCAAATCAAGTATGTAAAGAAAACAGAATTTCAGGAAAAAACCCTAAAGGGGAAAACCTTTTATTTCACTGAAATTTTGCAAATCACAACTTGCAAATACACTTACAGAAATATAGCCCGACGAATCTCCCACGGGTGAATCTCATCTTCGATAACAATAGCTCTCATGACAACTACAAATATCACAATCTTCCTTTAACAATGAATTCCATCGAGAACCCACAATAACTGCAGTCATCAGCAATGATTCCCGCAAGAATAACAAGAGCAGAATTAGAGACTCCTTCTCTATAAGAGTAACTTCAACATAAGAGTTCTTTGAATTTTAAAGATGATTCACAAAAGTATATGGGAAATATATATGTGAATCAAAACATGTTTTTGACCTATAAAAAGTGAAGAATTAATGTAATTATTCTGTAATTTTTGTAAATCAAAAGTCTTAAAGAAAAATCTTCATGAAGTAGGCATTTATAAGAAGACATAAATTTATAAGCGGTGAAGTCTCGTTCAAACGTGAAACAACAGTCGTTCTAACAACATAGAGATGTCATTCGAATGACATGTGAGTCGCTTCCAACAAGATGATGAAAGGAGACACAATAAGCCCTTGTTCAAAGCTCTTTTGAAGCAAGCCATCAAACGACCTTCAAACGACTTAGTCATGTTGTTTTAACGAGATATCAATCTCGTTTAAACGAGCCTGTCTAAAATAAAAAAAAAATGAAGTTTGAAATTAGTTCGAAAAACTGTTCAAAAAACACCTTGTTTTGACAAAAATCGGTTTAGAAAAATATCCCAATACTTTGTAAAAAATCTATGAAACACATAACTAAATCCATACCAATATTATATCAAGTCGTAGAACATGTTGAAGATGCTTGATATTCGGATTTGTCTTCTTGAATGTGTGAACGTGAAATGCCTTGACGGAAGTAACGGGATATGCCATACTTAATGTAAACTAGACTCTATGGACAAGTCTAAGGTGGTAGGGGAAATGATAGAAAATTTTCCCTTACAAATCTCCCATTATGGCTATTTTAGGAGAAAATAAAAAATTCAAATAATCCAACAAATCCTATACAAATCTAATACCCTCCCAAAAACCCAAAAATGGAAAGTACTAAACATGTACAAAATCTTTAACTTTTTCAAATATTCAAATCTTCTTCTCTTGATCTTATTTTGGAAGCTTTGTTTTGTGTGCTTTTCAAATGCTCATCAAAGTGTACCTACACACAATAGACAAAGAAATATACCTTTGTGATGTATCGAGTTTGAAATAAGATAACACTATTAAACCAAATCAAATCAATTCTCACCCATAATTCAAACTATCACTCCAATATAATTCATAATTTGTTCTCCCCCTTTCTATTTGTTCGAAATAGACAAGAAAAATAAACAAAAATAATAAACTGGAGTGGGTTACAAGAAGCATAGCATATCATTACAAACATATATCAAATAAGCTCACGCAATGATAATCTCAAAAGCTCCACAAATAATTTTTTATTTTTCAAATATTTCAAACAAAAATAATTTTACAAAGATAACACACACCATGAACTAACACTAAGATAACCAAATCATGGAAACATAATGAATATTTGTGAACAAATTCGATAGGAAAATCAACTCAAATAATCATAACATATGTGCACAATGAGTTTTGGATACTCCTAACGAATGAACTCGAAATCGTCCTTAGGTGTAAAAATATTGTATTCAAGTGATAACGACTCAATCTAATCAACAAATTAAAATCTAAAATGATTTTCACACCAAAAATTCCCAAAATTATTTAATGCTTTTATGAGACTTTTTCAGGATGTGCAAACCCATTGATCTTTGACCTAACTCCATCAAAACTCACATATAGAATATTTCTCTCAATTTTTTGTTGTGAAGAAATCAATGCCCATATGTAGCTAAGCATCATTGTTCTTTGAATTTTGGCATGTCACTTTATATTTTTTCTTTTGAGTGCCTTTAATCTTTAAGCTCTTTTTCTTTTTGCAAATGGTAGCTACTCATGAAAAAATCTTTTTACTTTCGCAGCCTCAGATATTGCATTTAAATTAACACATTTACTGGAGATATAATTTTTAATTTTTCCATTCCGATCAATGGTTCTTACAAGAACTACTTTCATTATCTTGTTTTATCGCACTTGGTTCGTTTCAAAGCAGGATTGAGATGAGACATTTTGATCAACATGTGATACACAAGTGCAATGATCAAATAAATTCATGCATGTGTGCATTAAAGGAGACAAAGAGTTAAACATGTAGAAAATGATCGCTAATCACATATCAATGACTCCAACACACTTTTTTTCAAGAAGTGAAATTTATTAATAACCATATATGAGAAAAAGTCTCTCCTAGTGGCTCTTACAAGCGCTAAAGGAAAAATAAATAACACTAAAATTTACGAGATCTTGAACGAGAAAAAGAGGATCTTAAATTATATTTAAGCACCGATTTATCCTCACGAGTTAAGGTCGGAAACTACATTTGATAATCCTTATTTTTTCACTTTTGAGAATTTCATCAGCATAATCATCTTCTATGTTGCCTAGGATATCAAATGAATTGCTAATTTGAGTTAAAAAAATGTTTATTTCCACATTTTTTAATAATCGAATCTCCAATAAAAACTCTAGCTTTGGATGAACTAGGACTCAATACTAAATCAAATTTTAGGAGCTCGATATATAAATTCACTTCAGGACTGATTAAATTTGAAATGTCCTTTAAGGGGGCATTTCATCTTTAGAATTTGAATCGACAGTCTCATTATTGGCGTCATCGCAATAGTCCAATGTTTTAGATTTCAAAATAGTTGGAGATACTTCGTCCACTGTACGACTTGTTCTCCCTATGCTACTAGATTTAAAGGTATTCGATAGACATTTTCCAAAAACCTCCTGTTGACGACTGCTGTTGACCAATATAATAGGCACTCCACCAGCTTCTATTGAAAAATTTGAGTTATTCAAAAATTCAAACTCTTTACAGTTTATGCTATGTGCATTAGTTGTGGTCACCAAAGCTGCGTTATCCTTTGAGCCATTTCTATCATGTTGAACAGGGACAGTTTCAACTGAAGTCTTTGGGGTAAGCTCCATATTATAAAGAAAATGGATGAAATCATGTTGTGTCCCAAAACACTATCAAAATTTGACGTGGAAAATGGAAAGATATTGTGACTTGGTAATCCTAAATGTCCATCCATACACGGTGTAAACAAAATAAAAACTTTTTTTGAATTTTTTAAAATTTTTATCAAAATAAAATCTTTTTGTCTTTTACACTTTTTCTAAAAAGAAATCGAAAATCTTTTTGTATTTTTCTAGAATTTTTCAAGAAAAACAAAACTCTTTTGGTTTTTTCAAAAAATATATCAAAAAGGAAAAAGATAAATACATTGGTAGTACATACTAGCAATTGTCATGAATGATATAAGCATGAAAAACATCCTACACTAGCGAACAAGTCTAAAACTCAATCTTTAGGTTCAGAGTTATTCTCCAAAGAAGATGACATCCTATGAAAAGCATCCATCAAATCATGTAAAGTTTTGACCAAATACTCAACTTGCTCACGAAAATGCTCAATATCTCTCATGAGATGCGTGGGAGTATATGGAGTAACATGTGTGGGAGTGCATGTGGGAACACGTGTAGTAGTATATCGTGGAAGATGCCTGTGAGACACACTATCCAACTTAAAGCAAAATTCCCTAAGGTGTCCTCCTTGCTTGCAATAGGAATAAACATAAATGGGCTTAGTAACACCTATCTCAAAACGTCTAGGATGCACTCTCATATGGGGAAATGGACGCCTAGGTGGGTTAGGTTGAGAACCATAAGGATCTAGCGAAAACTCGAGAACCGGATCGGGTGCAACATGGCAAGTGGATGCACCGTCATAACTTATTCCTAGTCTCTAAATATTACCCAAATTGGGGCCGAGGATCATCTTTCCAACCTTTTTAGATGTGTTCTATAAAGTAACTTTGACCTCCCGATGACGTTCGAGATCTCTCTCGAGTTGGGATACATGGGCTTCAAGTTTCCCATGAGTCACCAATGAAGATTGAAGATCTTCCGTTAGACTAGCCAGAGTGTTTATCAAATCACTCTTTTCCCATCCTAAGACAATCAACTGCTCACATAAAGAAATCTTCACCTTCTCGAGTTGACTCGCCGACGCCTCACACACCCTCAAATCTTCTACTATCTGTCCAAATCTATCACCCTAAAAGACAACTCTTTATTCATCTTTTTCGTTTTCAATGTCTCAGTGTATAAATCACTAAACGCTTTTTAGAGACCCCCTTCTCCCTCACTTGTAATATCATCCTCACACTCACTTGAAAGGATTGAAACATCATTAAGGTTATCACGTATACAAGTGTCCTCATAGTCATGGGACAAACTGGATATGCTCATATAACTAAACATGAAAGCAACACACTTTTCAAGTGGTGATTCACCTCCTGAATCAACCAACTCGATGTCACTATCACTAAGAGTGGCTTTATTAGCAATCTCTTTGCCTTTTCTCTTTATCATGGTGGGACACTCAAAAGCTTTGTTCCCTTTTACCATCACACTCAAAACACTTTATATCGTCCTCTTTCTCACCGCTATCCTTGACCTCATTGTTTCTTTATTTTTCTCAAAACTCTTTTTATTGGAAGAATTATTTTTTGAAATTTCGAGAAAATTTTTAAAAATTTTGCAAATAAGGCCAAGTCATCGAAATCAACCTCACCTTCAGATTCAGAATCCCAAACTCTTTCTTATTTCTTTTTCTTAATTTGAGTCTTTAAAGCTACGCCTCTAAACTTAGGAATAATGGTTTTAGGAAACATGTCGATTTCATAAGTTTGAAGGTCTCCTATGAGTTCTTCCTAAGACCTCTAAAGAGTTAAGCACGGTGACCTCAGGAATAAATCGGGAAGGGAGTGACATCAAAATCTTTTTCATGACTCTCGACTACTTAATTTTCTCACCTAAATTAAAACTAGTGTTAATAATGTCTGATAACCTATCATAAAATTCATCGAAACTCTCGAACTCTAACACAGTGATGGTCTAGAATTGGGTGGACAAATTTTGAAGCTTAGATGCCTGGACATCGTTGGTACCCTTGTGAGTAAACTGGAGGGTATCCCATGCGTATTTTGAGGTAGTTCACTTCATGATGCCATGAAACTCGTCGGGGTGATGGCTCAAAAATAACACTATGTCTGTGAGAGTTATAGGTACTCCACTTAAACTCATCATTAGTCCAATCAGATATAGGTTTGGGATTAATGTCATTCCCAATCATGATAGTGGGAGGATTCCACCCTCTTTCCCATACGAGCCATACTCTTGTATTAGTAGCTTTTAAACAAGATTTCATACGAGCCTTTCAATATGCATAATTTGTGACATTAAAGATCGCCATCCGATTATATAAGTAATCCATCAGAAAATTTGCAATTTTTTTAAAATAATTAATATCTTAGAAAAATTTTGCGAAAAAAGGATCACACAGTAATTTTGTACAACAAGCTCTTATTCCAATTTGAGAGTCGGGATTCTTTGATGGCTTAAAATTATTTAATTATATGTCAATCCCGCAAAAACATTCCAATTTTTATTAACCCTGGAACATGCAACTATGTGATTCAAATCAAGCATGTAAAGAAAACAGAATATTAGGAAAAAAATCAAAGGGAAAAACCTTTTATTTGACTAAAGTTTTGCAAATTGCAACTTACAAATACACTTGGAGAAAAACAATCTGATGAATCTCCCGCTGGTGACTCTCATCTTCTTCAACAATAGTTCCCATGAGAACTACAAAGTTTGCAATCTTCCTTCAATAATGAATTCCCTTAAGAGCCCACGGTGACCGCAGTCGTCAGTAATGATTCCCATAATA
This sequence comes from Sambucus nigra, assembly GCA_949130495.1. NCBI lineage: Eukaryota > Viridiplantae > Streptophyta > Magnoliopsida > Dipsacales > Adoxaceae > Sambucus > Sambucus nigra. The sequence goes on along the minus strand of OX422210.1, from coordinate 559,874,378 downwards.
ATCACAAGAGCAACAGTGGAGACTCTTTCTCTACAAGAGTGAATTCGACATAGAAGTGGTTTGGGTTTAAAAGATGATTCACAAAAATATATGGCAAAGATATGTGTGAATAAAAAAGTGTTTTTGCCCTATCAAAAGTGAATACTCAAAGAAACTGTTCTGCAGTTTTCGTAAATCAAAAGTCTTAAAGAAAAATCTTCTTGAAGTAAGTATTTATAGGCAAACATAAATTTTGAGGTGACGCAATATCTCTTGAACTAGAAATAGCAGTCTTCCTAACGACATATATATGGCATTTGAACGACATGTGAGTCGCTTCCAACGAGGTGATGAAAGACGAGATGGTAAGCCCTCATTCAAAGCACGTTTGAAGTAAGCCATCAAATGACCTGTTAACGACATAGTCATGCCGTTCAAATGGGATATTAATATCATTTAAATGAGCCTATCTAAAATAAAAAAAACTATTTTTAAGTTCGAAATTAGTTCAAAAAACTGTTCAGAAAATGCCTCGTTTTGGCAAAATGCAGTTTAGAAAAACATCCCACTACTTTGTAAAAAATCTATGAAACACAAAACTAAATCCATACCAATATTATGTCAGGTCGTAGAACATGTTGAAGATGCTTGTTATTTGGATCCATTTTCTTAAACTTGTGAACGTGAAATGCCTTGATGGAAGTAACGGGATATGCCATACTCAATGTAAACTAGACTCTATGGACAAGTCCTGCGTGCTAGGGGAAATTGAAAAAAAATTCCCTTTATAGGTTATGAAGGAGATTTTATCCCGATGGTTAGGGAGCATATTGATATGATTATACCCTGTGAATCCATCGACAAACGATTTGAGGGCATGGTTTGTCGTGTTATCAACGATCATGTCAATGTTGGGCAACGAGAAGTCGTCCTTTGGGGATGCTTTATTCAAATATCGATAGTCAACGCACATGCGGACTTTTCCTCCTGACTTTGGCATGTGGAAGATGTTGTCAAGCCATGTTGAGTATTCAACCATGTGAATGAAACCCACATTCAACTATTTGACCACTTCCTCTTTGGTTTTGAGTGATTATTCGGTATGGAATTTTCTTAGCTTCTGTTTGACCGACTTATATTCTAGGAATATTAGGATCTCATGATGTGATATTTACCGATCAATGTCGGGTATCTCATTATAAGACCATACGAAGACGTGTAAGATTTTTTTTATAATTCTATAAATTATGCAAACTCATTCTCATTAAGGATGGACCTTATACTAGTCTCGCATTGCTGGATACTAGAATCGAGATTAATAACACTAGTATTATCATCATTAGCTTGAACGCGATTATATTATTTGTTATTCTCCTGATTAAGATCAGATAATAATTTTTCATTTAAAAAGTCATCATCACCAAGAGTTTGATTAGAATCAAGACAATTAATATAAAGCACAACAAGATACTCAAAATCCTTGCGTATTTAATTTTTAGGAAAAATAGGTTTGAGAACCTCGTCAAAAGAGGTCTCGATTACGTTCATATAAGAAAATTGAGAAATGAAAATAGGTGAAGATATTTTAATAGGGTGAACATCAAGGTTAAATTGATCTGAGCAGGTTGGACTGGTATGGCATTCTAGTTTAAGAGAGGCATGCCAATAAATTTTATCTGAACGAATGGGTCCGCTGGCGTAGCATTTGAAAAAATCATGCAAAGACTCAACCCAAGTGTTTATAAGTCTAATGATCCTTCAAAATCACTTTCCTCTAAGTCATCAGTAATTGGATGAAAAAGATGTTACTTAGGCCGTTTAATACAAGATTAAACTATTGAAGTAACTCCGAACTATTTTTTAGGAAACTCTTTTCTTTAAATCAAATCACTTTAATCACAAGATGTGTTTAATAAAACATGTACGAGATCCGTTCAAGATTTGTTAACAGGTTTGATAAAATAGTTTAAAACAATTAAACTCAGCACAAACACAAGAATGAGATGAGGAGATGTAGAAAAATTAAGGACAAGGCATTTTTAACGTGGTAAAACCTCACCCAACTGAGGAAACATCCAAGGTGACTTCTAAGTCACAAATAAAAAAAATCCACTAAAACAAAATATTCAAATTACAAACTATATAACACACATGCACACAAATCATACCTATACAAGTTTAGAAATGTACCCACTGGTTTACTTCTAACTTCTCTGCAGTTCTGTTGATGTGACTTTCCCAGTTTGCTAACTTCTCCACTTTGTTACAGTCTTTACGTCGACTCTTGATGATTCAATATCTTACAACCAACACTTCTGTGTTGTCATGTGTCAAGTGTTTGTGATGGTGCTCTAACACAAGCATGCACACACACACGCTTATTTTATACAAACAGTCCTATCAAATTACAAATCAGATCTATATGCTATGATTTTTAGTTTCTCTCTTCTTAGGAAACAAAATAGCTTTATTTCACCTTTTAATTAATCCCGAAATCCAAGGTTACCTTGCTCGAAAGACGGCTCAAGGTCTTAATCAATTTCAGAGGGTATTGAAAATAATTTTTGAAATTGAAAACCACCGATTGCGATTCCAACTAGGTCAAAAGTCTGGTTTCAAAAGAAATAAAAACTGAAAATAATTATGTTGATTCTACAGTTGAAAACATTTACAGAAAATAAATCAATCAAACTGATTTCTCAAGATGAGAAACTAAATATGCAGATCTAAGTGTAATATAACATAAAATGACCGGATCTATAATTTCTATGAAAAAGAAATACAGTTGTAACCTAAATGTTTAAGTTAGACACAAGATCTTAAACTCAAGCGGATAAACCACGAACAGGCTTTCAAACCAACTCACAAAAAACTCTCAAACACTCAGGGTTAGTGTTTGGTGCAAATGGTTTAAGAAAAAAATGAGTTAGGGATTGAAACTAGGTTAGGACGATTTAAGGTTTCTCTCTCTCTCGATGGTTTCTCTCTCTTCTCTCTCTATTAGGATGAAATGCCAAAAGTATCTTAAGGCTGAGGGTAAGCCTCATTTTATAGGGAGAAAGGAAGGATCGAGAAGGTCGGTTCGAAATGAAGGGCTGAGATTAAGTCAAGGGCGAAAGACTTTGATCCAACGGTTTAAGAAGAGCGATGCATTAAACAGCTTCTGATTGGCCTAGAGAGGTTTCACATGGATTGGTCTCAAACGCATGCAGAGTGTTGATAGCAATGATCCAAGGGTTGATAATTGATAACTTTGATATGTCTTCAAAGAAATAAATATCAGGCCGGTATAGCTGTGACAGGTGTAGGGCTACGATTGAACCTCACACGCGTGTTTTGAAAATAAATACACAAACAAGCTCAATTCTCCAGCGCTTTCGGATCCTACACAAACCAACTTTCAGGTATGAAAACATAAAACCAGGAATTACAGAATGACCCCAAAATCTTTTTAATCCAAATTTTAATTTCCAAAAAATCATTTAAAAATAATTAAAAATTCCCAAAAATTATTAAAATCAATTTTAAATGGGATTAAATACACACAATCATTTTATGAAATATACATGAAATGAATGCAATCCTAATGTGTGTGGATTATTATGAATATACATTTGAACAATCAATCAAGAGGAATGAGGAGTAGAGTCTGAGGCATTTTGGATTCTAGGGAATGAACTCAATTTTTTCACTATTTCCAAACTAGATGAGCACCTATACAATATAGACTCAAGTGAGTCAAGAGTGTAAGGTTCTTTAATCTCCCCCATTGGAAATATGAGACAAAATCTCATTTGAGTCATCTAGGACTCGTAGGGCAACAAAGAAATAAGGAAAAACCTATTCCGAAAAATTCTATCTACCCATTTCCTAGAAAAGAAAATTACATAACTCAACTAATTACAAATCAATACCCTAATCACATCTATTGAATAAAACTGTACAGAATCCTGCAAATAATCACTAAGATCAAGCTTATTAGAAATACGTAAAAAAATGAACTCATAAGACTCAAATTTCTCCCCCATTTTGTCTCAAATGGACAAAGGGAATATTACTCAAGTGATAGGAGTTTATTCAGCACAAACCATTCCTATCGATTTACGCAAAAAAATAAATCTATTGTAATCCAAAGATTTGGTAAACATATGTGGGAGTTGCAAATCAGTAGGAAGATAATTGATTTCTAATTCCTTAGTCTCAACTAATTCGCGTATAAAGTGATGTCTTATTTTTATATGTTTTATTCGCGAGTGTTGAACATGATTTTAGAGATATTCATTGTACTTTGATTATCACAATAGAGGTGTAATTGGTATTCTTGAATACCATAATCATTTAGCATTTGCTTAAGCCAAAGTAATTGAGCACAACAACTTCTAGCGCCTATGTATTTAGATTCAGCTGTTGATAAAGAAGTACAGTTTTGTTTCTTACTATTCCATCCTACCAAATTATTACCGATATGGTAACACGCTCCTGATGGGCTCTTACTATCATCAGTACACCCTGCCCAATCGACATCAGTGTATCCTATTATAGTACTAGGAGTATCATTGGTGTACCAAAGTCCTAGATTTAGAGTGCCTTTTATGTATTTTATGATTCTTTTAACACAAACTAAATGGCTCTCTTTAGGATTGTTTTGATAACGGGCACACACGCAAACAACATACATAATATCAGGACATGAGGCAGTAAGGTATATCAAGGTTCCTATCATACTACGACACAGAGTAGGATCTATGAATTTTCTACTCTCATCCTTAAATAATTTGACCATAGTACTCATGGGAGTTTTAGCTTTTTTTTGCACTCTTAAGGCTGAATTTTTTGATAATCTCTAACGCATATTTAGATTGCGAAACAAATAAACCTTTGGAATTCTGTTTGACTTGAAGACCCAAGAAAAATTGCAACTCCCCCATAAGAGACATTTGAAATTCTTTATGCATAATTTCAGAAAAGGATTTTACTTCTGAGGGAGATGTTGATCCAAAGATTATATCGTTAACATAAACTTGAGCTATAATAATATGTTTGTCAAAATGTTTGACAAAAAGGGTTTGATCATTTTCACCTCTCTTAAAACCTTTATCTAAGAGAAAATTGGAAAGGCACTCGTACCAGGCTCTTGGCGCTTGTTTTAGGCCATACAAAGCCTTTTTAAGATGAAAAACATGATTTGGATATTAAGGGTCAATAAACCCTTTTGGTTGTTCTACATAGGTCTCCTCAGTCAATATTCCATTAAGTAAGGAAGATTTGACATCCATTTGGTAAAGCGTAAAATGTAAGTAACAAGCTATAGCAAAGAGAAAACGAACAGATTCTAAGCAAGTAACAGGGGCAAAAGTCTCATTAAAATCTATTCCTTTAATTTGAGAGTTTCCTTGAGCAACTAATCTAGCTTTGTTTCTAATAATTATCCCACTTTCATCAGATTTATTTTTAAATATCCAACGTGTGCCAATAACCTTTTTGTGATCAGGCCCAGGTACAAGATACCAAACATCATGAATGAAAAATTGAAGAAGTTCTTCCTGCATGGCAGAAATCCAATAAGGATCATTCAATACATCATTTAAATTATTTGGTTCCATAAGGGAAACAAAACATGCATAATGAGCATAGTTTCTTAATTGAGATCTTGTACGTACAGTCTCACTTGGGTTACCAGCAACGTTATTTATGGGATGATCTTTAGAAACCCAGCTAGGTACTTCAAGTGTCTCAATTGGTAAATAATCATCTATTTCTGGAGAGTCATTTTCTAAAACATTTTCAGACTCTTCCACAATAGTTGGTTCTCCAGTCTTACTCTCAATAGTAGTGTCACATACAATAACGTTTATGGATTCCATTAAGGTTTTAGTGAGAAGATTATAGACACGGTACGCTCTACTATCAGGAGAATATCCTAGAAAGATAGCTTTATCTCCACGAGTCTCGAATTTAGATAAGTGTTATCTGTCTTTGCAGACATAACACGTACTACCAAAGGTTCTATGGTATTTAAGATTGGGTTTTTTCCCATACCATAGTTCTTAAGGAGTTTCTTTAGAATTCTTCCTAAAATAGACCCTATTGATAATATGACAAGCAGTTCGAATAGATTCTACCCAAAAATATTTAGGTAAGCTCTTCACATGAACCATAACACGTGCCATCTCTTGAAGAGTACGATTCTTTCTCTCAACAATTCCATTTTTTTTAGGAGTCTTAGGATAACTAAATTCATGTTTGTAACCATTATAGTCAGAATACTCTATAATATCGGTGTCTATGAATTCTTCACCTCTATCACTACGAATTCTATTTACTTGAGTATCCTTCTCATTTTCAATCCGAAGTATAATTTTCAAAAGAGTTTGAAAAGTATCAGATTTTTGTTTTAAGAAGGTCACCCAAGTAAATCTGGTGAAGTCATCAACCATAATTAGAATACAACTGTGCCCACAAAGACTAACAGTTCGAGAAGGACCCATTAGGTCCATATGGATGAGCTCCAAGGGTTTAGAGGTAAGGATATCTTTAACTTTCTTATGAGGTTCCTTAATAATTTTTCCTTCCTGACATGAACCAATGACAATATTAGAGATAGGTTTGATTTTAGGAATTCCTCTAACTATTTCTTATGAAGACAATCTACATAGATTTTCGTAATTTATGTGACCTATTCGATTATGCCATATCCCATTGTCATCCATTCTGGCAATGTTACAGACCTCAGTACAGTTCTGGACAGTATAATAATTGTCAGGAGTCATGAGTCCTGTAATTATGCACTCACCTTTTTCATTTAAAATTTTGCAATTATTCTTTGAAAAGGTGAGAGTATGATTTGAGTCACAAAATTACGAGATACTAAATAGATTAGCCTTAAGACCTTTTACTAGAAGAACATTTTCAAGTAAAGGTAATCCTTCTTCTTGGAGTGTTCCTTTACCAATGATTTGAGATGATACACCATCACCAAAAATAAATTTTCCTCCAGCAAAGCTGGTTTTGTTCAAAAGTTTAGTATCATCCCCAGTCATGTGCTTTGAACACCCAGAGTCTAAATACCAATCAGAGGGAGTGTGTTCATCTTTTAAAGCAGTAATCACAATATAACACTTCATCTGGGGCAATAGCTCATCTTTTCTAACCCAAATAGCTATTGTTTTTATTTTGCGTAAATTTTCTCTCATTTGAGAAAATTTCTAAGCATTAGATTTTTGTTGAAAAATATTTTGCACATGAGTTTGAATTTTATGGAAAGTAGGAGCATTTGGTTTAGGAAAGTGTCTAGGAATCCTTCTTGGAAATGATATTTTAGTTTTGGTCTTTCTCTTTCTATAGTTAGATTTTTTGTCTCATTGTCTAGGCAGAGCATAATTGTTACGACTTCTCCTAGAATAGTTAAAGTTCTGGTATAGAGGAGTATTACAGATAGGTTTTACTAAATTCCCAGAATAGCAACCTTCAAATGAATGACCGCATAAGTCACAGTATGAGCAATATAAATTGCTCGAAGAGGGTATCTCCTTAGGAAAATCTTTAAACATAGGCTTCATGGAACTTTGGGGCTGAACCTTATTCCTAGGGAGTACAGTTTGAAACGAAGAAACACTCTTCCTAATTGGAGGGCAGAAGTATTTAACCTTAGTTAAAATTTCACACTTAGAGTAACTTGATTCCCCAATCTCAAGCATTTTATTTTTTATTTTTTATCAAACTCATCTTTTAGGGAATGAAAATTTGGACAAGTTTCTATAGGTCTTTTGCCTCCTGACACAAACTTGATTGGTTCATGGTTTTTGGTTTGTGTTTGTAAATTGGGGCAAAACCTTATTTCAGTTCGATCATCGGAATTGATTTTTGAATCAGCAACAAAACCATCAAAATAGTTGGAATTATTTTCAAATTTTGCAATTTTTTTGAAAATAGTTGCTGTCTTTTCTTTAGATTGTTCCAATTCTAATAGTGTCCCTTTATATTTTTTCTCCAGAGTTTCATTTACTTCAATCGAATTCTTTAATTTTTGATAAAAAAATTTGACTTCATTTTCATGAGTTAAATATTGGGTAGTATACTCTTCAGCATTAAGTTTAACCATCAGGCTTAGGACTTCTAGTTTCTTAGTGAGATCTTTCACAGTCTTCTCTAGTTTAGAGCTTTTCTTGAGAGTTTTTGCATAAAGTGTGTGAATATCAAGGAGGTCTCCAATATTTGAATCACTAAGTGTAGTGTGTGAAGTGACCCCTACGTATTCATTTCTTGAACTCACACACACATTGCCATCGTCATTATCGCTTTCCCTTTGACTCACACACCCCGTAGTAGAACTAGCATTGTTCTAAAAAATTAAAGTATCTAAACCAGTAGCAGCCTGATTCATAACAACAGAAGTAGAGATATTATCATCATTCTCATACATAGGCACAGGCATATCATCATTATAAATAATCTTAGCAACGAAAGACATGCAAGGATTAAAAGCATCAGATGATTCTGGTTCCTCATTTTCAGAATCACTTGAATGATCCCATGTTTTGCAAATGTTGGCCCTAGTATGTTTATTGGTCGTGTTCAATTTCACTCTACAGTCTTGTGATATATGTCCCAATTTTCCACATCTAAATCATTCAATGTTCTTGAAGTCTTTGTTAGGTCTCATATGAATGTCCTTGTGATGTTTGTCTTGACCTTTCTCATGAGTTTTATAATTAGACTGAATTGGATAATTTGGCTTGCCTTGTCTGTTTGCCATTTTATTTCTAAATTTGACAATTTTCTTAAAGTGTTTTGACATCAAGGCAATTTGATTATCCAAACTATCTATATCACATTCCTCATCAGATTCATTATTGGGAATAGTAAGCTCAGGTTTCATCAGCTTAAAGGAAAAACTCAAATTGGAACTAGTCTATTTCCTATGGGACTGGGTCAATTGTTTCTTTAATTCTAATTCCATTTTCACAGTTCTCAGTTTACTACTGAGTAATTCATGAGTGAGATTTTGGTCACTCATTTCCTCAATAGCATATCTTTTGTTATCAGATTTTTGTGGTAATGATCTTAGAATTTTAGAGAAAATTTCATGTCTATCATAAGTTATCCCATTAGCATGCAATGTGGTCACAATGTCAGTCAATTTCATGTAAAAGTCATCAAAGGATTCAGAGGCTGACATAATTAGAGAGCTATACTGCTGGACAAGCATCTGTGTTTTAGCAGCCTTAACTCTAGTGTCACCTTCATATGTAGTAATCAGTGTATCCAAAGCTTCCTTAGAAGTGGCACAAGATGAGATCCTTTTGAACTCATGTTCATTTATAAATATAAAATTGAAATTCTTTCCTTTGTTATTGTTTCGAGAAACTTGTTTTTCTTCTTGAGTGAATTCTCTTAATACTTTCTAAATCCTCTCATTACTTCCTTCAGTGGCTGGTTTTGTAGGATAAGTATATCCATTTTCAACAATATCCCAGACATCATCTCCCAAGGTTCCTTGTATGAAAGCAACCATCCTTACTTTCCAGTAAGCAAAGTTATTTCCATCAAAGAGAGGACGTCTGGTCAAGTTACCAAATCTTTCATTTTTCTCGTCCATTGTTTGATTTTAAGAAAATATTTTCAGAAACACAAGATCTTTTAAAAAGAAATTTCCAAAGCTCTTATACCAATTGAAAAAGCTGTTACTTAGGCCGTTTAATACAAGATTAAACTATTGAAGTAACTCCGAACTGTTTTTTGAGGAAACTCCTTTCTTTAAATCAAATCAGTTTAATCATAAGATGTGTTTAATAAAATATGTACGAGATTAGTTCAAGATTTTCTAACAGGTTTGGTAAAATAGTTTAAAACAATTAAACTCAGCACAAACACAAGAATGAGATGAGGAGATGTAGAAAAATTAAGGACAAGGCATTTTTAATGTGGTAAAACCTCACCCAACTGAGGAAACATCCACGCTGACTTCTAAGTCACAAACAAAAAAAATCCACTAAAACAAAATATTCAAGTTACAAACTATATAACACTCATGCACACAAATCAGACCTATACAAGTTTAGAAATGTACCCACTGGTTTACTTCTAACTTCTTTGCAGTTCTGATGTTGATGTGGCTTTCCCAGTTTGCTAACTTCTCCACTTTGTTCCAGTCGTTACGTCGACTCTTGATGATTCAAGATCTTATAATCGACACTTCTGTGTTGTAGTGTGTCAAGTGTTTGTGACGGTCCTCCAACACATGCACGCACACACACACACACACTTATTTTATACAAACAGTCCTATCAAATTACAAATCAGATCTATATGCTGTGATTTTCAGTTTCTCTCTTCTTAGGAAATAAAAGAGCTTTGTTTGACCTTTTAATTAATCCCAGAATCCAAGGTTACCTTGCTCGGAAGACGGTTTAAGGTCTTAATCAATTTTAGAGGGTTTTAAAAATAATTTTTGAAATTGAAAACCACCGATTGCGATTCCAACTAGGTCAAAAGTCTTATTTCAAAAGAACTAGAAACAGAACATAATTTTATTGATTCTAGAGTTGAAAAAAATTACGGAAAATAAATCAACAAAATTGATTTCTCAACATGAGAAACTAAATATGCAGATCTAAGTGTAATATAACATAAAATGACGAGATCTTTAATTTCTATGAAAAAGAAATACAGATCTAACCTAAATGTTTAAGTTGGACACAAGATCTCAAACTCAAGAGGATAAACCACGAACAGGCTTTCAAACCAACTCATAAATAACTCTCAAACACTCAAGGTTGGTGTTTGGTGTAAATGGTTTAAGAAAAAAATGAGTTAGGGTTTGAAACTGGGTTAGGACGATTTAGGGTTTCTCTCTCTCTCTCTCTCTCTCTCTCTGGTTTCTCTCTCTTATCTCTCTATTAGGACGAAATGCCAAAAGTCTCTTAAGGCTGAGGGTAAGCCTCCTTTTATAGGGAGCAAGGAAGGATCGAGAAGTTCGGTTCAAAATCAAGGGATGAGATTAAGTCAAGGGTGAAAGACTTTGATCCAACGGTTTAAGAAGATCGGTGTATTAAATAACTTATGATTGGCCTAGAGAGGTCTTGCATGGATTGGTCTCAAACGCATGTACATCGTTGATAACAACGATCCAAGGGATGATAATTGACAACTGTTATGTGTCTTCAAAGAAACACAAATCAGGTCGGTATAACTGTGACAGGTGTAGGGCTATGATTGAACCTCACACGCGTGCTTTGAATATAAATACACATACACCCTCAATTCTCAAGCGCTTTCGGATCCTACCCAAACCAACTTTCAGGTATGAAAACGTAAAACCAAGAATTACAGAATGACCCCAAAAGCTTTTTAATCCAAATTTTAATTTCCAAAAACTCATTTGAAAATAATTAAAAATTCCCAAAAATTATTAAAATCAATTTTAAATGGGATTAAACACACACAACTCTCACACAATCATTTTATGCAATATACATGGATGCAATCCTAATGTGTGTGGATTATTGTGAATATACCCTTGAATAATCAATCAAGAGGAATGAGGAGTAGAGTCTGAGGCTTTTTGGATTCTAGGGAATGAACTCAATTTTGTCACTATTTCCAAACTAGATGAGAACTTATACAATGTGGACTCAAGTGAGTCAAAAGTATAAGGTGATTCATTGGCATTCTTACTGGGAGAAAGGTTTCACTTCATGTTTATAGTCTTCGGCCTAAGAGTTACTATTTTGAAAGAAGATTTCCAGCTTGAATTTCATCTTCTTGTTAGTAGGGTGGTACCAATCCTCAACGGAGATCGTTTCACATAAATCGATAACTTGGCTGTCTTTTTCCTAACTTGGTTAATCATTTGAGTTATTAAAATCATCCCCCCACCCGGTGGTGACTTTGCCTTCTTGATAAGAGTAATTAATACACTCGACAACCTTAACGACTTCATCATATAAGTTTTCTCACTCAACAGGGAAATGCGACAGTAAAGTGACCAACCATCCCTGAAGTTTCAAAGAAGTGAGGAACTTAAAGATGCTGCATTTTTTGCTTATTTTTCAGAACATATCGGTCATGGTCTATAACATATCATCTAGACTGACTTCTTCAACATGTACTACCAATTCATCTAATTTTCGAGCCCACTTTCAGGCTTTTATGAATAAGTCGCTAAACGTTTGACAATCAACAGACATTTTGATTGGTAATTTCAGCCCAAAATCCAAGAGTTGGTCTAACATAGTAGGTAAGTCCATGCCTCCCCTCCCCCCCCCCCCCCCCCCAGATTAGGTGTGATTGGAAATTCAAGCCCTTTTAAGGAGTGATAAAGCTTGATCAGTGAAGCATACGAGGTAAAGAAGGAAGGATGGGGAAACCCTTAGAGGTTTAGGTGGGATTGTAGAGATGATGGATGTTTTGTTTGGCATAATTTGTGTAAATGGGTCAACTTCTTGGTTGTTTTCTAAGAAGATGGAATTTGTATATGTTGGAAGTGTCTTATGAGTGGTATTGAGTTTAAGATTAGCTGGTGGGGCGATGATACCCCGATCAATTAGGACTTGGATTACATTTTTATGGTGGAAGCATTAGTAAGTGATATGACCTGCGAATTGGTGGAAATCACAATGGGCATCAGGTTTTAGGTTTTTAGGGAGTTTGGTAATGGATGGGAGTCCAATGGTTTGATGGGATTTCGGATTAACAGGGCCTAATAGACTTTGAACATGGGAGAATAGATTTTGGTGTATTCTTGCTTAGCAGGATTATGGTGACTTTTCGATGCCTAAGAGGTAGCAGGGGGTGCAATATTGTTGATGGTTGAGACTACATCCCTGAAAGGCTTCTTATACTTTCGACGTGTGAACTTTATGGTCACCTTCTTCGTTTCAGACTCCATTTTGGTGACACCTTCCTCAATTTCTACACCATTCTCTCAAAAGGCTTGAAAGTGTGGGTAATACTGTCCTCCCATGGATGCTGGGATATGTGGCAAGAAGTTATTCTTCACAATACTGAAATGGTGGAAGCTTTTTATCTCCACCTTACTATGAAGCTATTGACGATTTTCCAAGGGTTTTACTTAAGAAGCTCTGGATATCAACACGTGACCTCTAACTCTTCATTGTACTTGTAATAAGACATTAATTCTCAGGTGACATATTCCCGAATGCTGATCCTGGATTCTTCAAGGGACATAAACCATCAAAGGTTACTTTCTTTCGAGGTCTGATAGAATACCTGGGCCATTATCTCTTTGGAGGCATGAAGGAGGGTCATGGCTCAGTGATGGCTCTGAAGGTGAACAATCGGGAGTTTTCTTTCCCCGAACATCTCGATATATGCTATTTTGAACTTCTCTGGCAGTATAGCTTTGGGATAAGGAGACATATTAGTATAATCTATGTAGTTCTTGAATATCTTAACTTGGTTTAACTTTTAGACAACAATTTGATATTTTCCTTAACCTTCTTCAATTCCACCTCTTTGGGATCCACGGGTATTGGAAGATTAGCCCCTAGTTGGTCAAGGTTCGGAATCGAAAGCTGAGATGGTGGCGAACCATTAGTAGGTGGGACACGCAAACTATGTTGATACTCTTTTGGGACCTAAATAGGATCGAGAGTGGCTGAATCCACATCACAAAGAAAGAGGACCTCGGGTTCTTTGAGAATCTGGTCCCAGTGTTGCTGTATTTCTTATACCTCGGTTTGAAGGTTGTAAATCTTATAACTGAGTTGGTTTAAGGCATCCATCATATCGGTTTGTACATCGATGCTTGGTTAGTGTTCTCCATAAAGATCTCGTGAAGGTAGATTCTAAACTTGTATGAAGTAGCAAAAAAAGTGGCGGAGCTTCGGGTCAGTATAACGGAAGATTGAAGCTAATAGGGATCTAGGCCAACATTGAGTATGCGATCGACTTGAGTGTAAAAATGGTTCGATTTTTTTAAAGGAAAGAGGGAGAAAGTTTTTTGTATTCTTGAGAAAATGAGGGGAAAACTTTTTTGTATTTTTTGTTTTTTGAAAAAATGAGGGAAGAATGAGAGGAATCTCTGTGTGATTATTATTATTAGTGTTGTTATTAGGTTTTAACTTGTATTAAGTTTTCCTAAATGCAAAAAAAATGTCAAAGATGACCCAAGATTGGGAAAATAGGGCTTAAAATATGTAAGACACGGTTTAACTTATTTCCAGGCTCACAAACAGGCTCACAAACAGGGTCCGATCGATTCACACACAAGATGGACCGTTAGAAAGGTTTTTTAGTGCACTTCGAGATTTCATTCAACTCTTTCATTTATGAGAGTTGATCAAAGTTAAACGGGTCTCAAAAGCACCCAGTGATCTTTCGGGATAAAATGGGTCGTTCATCTGTACCGTAAGGCTGATTCGTGCATGAGATAGACCATTAAAAAGGGATTCAATGCCCTTCGAATATTCATTGAGTTCACTCAAGATTGAGAGTTGATTGGAGTCAAATGGGGCCTGGGAGTTCTCGATGGCCTATAAATTAGTTTTCGGAGTAAAACGATCATTTGTTCGAACCGTAAGGCCAATTCGCGCATAAGGTGAACTATCAGAAAGGGAATTCTGAGCCCTTCAAAGATTCATTGATCTTTCGCTCAAACAAAAGATTTGATCAGAGTCAAACGGGGATCGAGAGTGCCCGATGGCTTCTAAATCGCTACTCAGAGTATGACCTAAGGTATATGGTGAATGAGTGAATTCTAAGGACCTAAGGAGGTGCTTAGGGGAGTGATAGAATGGGGTGTCTACAGATGATTTTATCAAAATTACATTATTCACCAAATATTTTCTGTATAATTACTTTAGCCCACTTTGATAATAACTGGTTACTTCATTTTTAAGTAATGCAAGAAAGATGCAAGAAAATAAAACATAACAGTAATGCAATAATGTACGAAGGCAATACAGGAAGTAAAAAGATACTACCTCATTAAAAATAACATATGGCCCAAGGCCTACAAAGGACCACGAAGGGTGATTAGGCACATATTCTTCATATTTATCCCCTTAATTTCGGTATTTATATGATCCCGTGCAGTGTAAATAGCTTGGATTTGTCTCCTATTTATTCTACTAACCTATTTTGGCAAGTATTTCGTGTTTTGTGTATCTCTCATGTGTTTTACAGGTATTTCATGCAAGTTAGTGCGAAGGAGAACTCAAAACAGTGAAAGAAACCAAGAAATGGAGAGTTGAAGGGCATTTTCGTACTTTTTCAGCCTTAGTCCGGAGGTGGGGCCAACTAGAAAGTTGAAGATCTCTAAATTACAAGAACAATGGAAAAAACGGCACCTCAATCCGAGCTACGGTGAAGAAGTTACGATATTTTGAAGTTGCACGATAATGGACCGGTCCGGTCATGTGAAATCCAGGCAATTAATTATGCATTTAATGCAGTGCAACTCTTGGAAAACTTGTGCCACAAGCGAAATTTGATGCCAAATTCATGAAACTTGGTGCTATAAAAGACCAAGCCCTACCTCATTTTCAAGAGGAGTTTAATTCTAGAGAGAGGGAGTCGAATTCTAGAGAATATAATAGAATTTTAGAGAGAGAAAGTCAGATTTTAGAGAGTCTTTTTAGTTTTCTTTGGTAGAAATTTTCATAAACCCTAGTTTTTGAAGTTTGTCTACTATTCAAGATTCAAAGTTCTATTCAAGATTCATCATTCATCCATTGCAAGTAATTTTAATTTATTATTTTTACTGCTTTCCTAGTTAGTTTAATTAATTGTTGATTTCTAGTTTTCCATTCCCAATTCAAGTCATGTTCTTAATTTTCTAGAGTTAGTTATGAATTCCTACACTTTAATTTTTAAGTTTTATTTTGATTTCATCATGTTAAGCTAAGTTTTTAAGGGTTGGGATGCATGAACCCATCCCAATGTAAATTACTTATGTAGAAAATAGAATTTAAATTAAAAATTTGAAAGAGTCGTGCGAAACAATTTTACAACCATTGTAGATCTTTTAATCTCTCTTGCCTTAGGTACTTGGGATGTTTAAGAATACGATGTGCGTAAAATTATTTATCACCGCTTTATATTTACCTTTGATTTCATATGATGAGGGCTAGATCCTTCATATATGTAATGCTTAGGATCTATAAAGACTGGATTCATTCAAATTTATAATTTACAATTCTAGGTTTCTATACGGTAAATTACTAGGGTTAGGGGGATTGTATTCCAACCTACTTTCTCATTCATCTTAATGAATTTAACTTCATTATTTACTTATTTTTTTCCCTTTTCAACCATCATCATCTTTTTCATTTTTTCTTTAGAGGTAATAAATCAATTAAATTCTATCAACCATTCCCTGTGGATTCGATACCCAGACTCGCCACTATACTCCTTAAGAAGTGTAGTTACAAGTTTAGGTTTTTTTGTATTGAGGTTGGAAGCCGATAACAACGACTAGCGTATTACACGGACGCTCGGTTTTTCCACTCGATCAAAATGGCGCCGTTTCCGGGGAGTGTTTGTTATAGATTATAATTGACTTACTACTTCGTAAAAAAAATAAAATGAAAAAATAAAAAACAAATTTTGAAAAATATGGGTGTCACGTTCTTGAATTTCCCAATTTGAAATGTCTTATTTTAACTCTTTTGGTGACTTTAATTGTTATGCTAATAGTGAGGAGGAGGAGGCACTCAAGACTTATGACCATTGGATCAATATCACTAAAGATGATTATCAAAAATACAAGCCTAGTGCTAAGAAACTCCAAATTTATCAAAATCAATTGCTTGAAGAAGAAAGACTTGAAAAAGAATATCGAGAAAAAAATCGTTATTAGGTGCAAGAGTTAGATGCATTATTTGAACCCAATGAGGATTTTCCGATAGTTTTGAAGATGAAGTAAGTTTTCAACCAAATGAGGAATTCGAGGTGATAGAACCAAGGAAGCCTACTTTGGAAGAACTCTTGCTTGATATAAAAAAGCAATCTGATGACCTTTCTGTTACCGAGTTGAAAATTTTAGCAACTTGCAAGGAGTTGAATGATTATTTGGACAACTTAGAGAAGGTCGAGACTTGCGCTTCACCTAATACTTTTGAGAATGAAATCATTGAGAGTGATTTAAGTTCTTTTGAATCTCAACCTCTTATAAATATTGCAAAATCTACTGAGGTTGAAGATCATTTGTTTCCTTGTGTCCCCACTATTATCGAACCATTAAATCCATCACAAGAACTGGATGAATGTCTTGAGGATGTTGATCCGCTTCTTGTATGAGAATGTTATTTTGAGATGATTCATCTTATGGGCCATACACTTAGACGTGTCGCTCCACCAGATCCAATTGAAAATTTTAAGGGAGAAGATTTTGAGGACAAGGACTCTATGCTTGAATTGTTTTCCAAGATGGACTCTTTTAGTTTGTGTTCTCCTCTTCCCATACTACTTGAAAAATCTTTGGGAAGTGATTCTATTTTTCTTGGATCCCAATGGGACTTGTCCTCTTATGCACCCAAATCCCTCATTATCCCCCTAAATTTTTTAATTGGTGATGGTTCATTTTTTAACCTTTGCACATGCCTTCCGTTTTTCAAACGGAATTCTTATTTTTCGGGAGGCATGCATCCTAATGAGGGTACACTATTAATCCCTCAAAGTCAGATTGTATTTTGGGTGGACCCTCAATTTTTTTGACTTTTAGTGTATGATTTATTAGCCGTTCCAATTTTAGGTTGTAAATAATTAGTTTTTTTTTTCTTTTTCTTTTTTCTTTTTTTCTTTTTCTCTTTTATTATAGTCTAGTTTTGATTGTTAGAGTTTTTGTTATTATTTTTGTTATGCTTGGTTCTAATATGTTTTGTAGATTCAATGGACTAGCACTCATCGGGGATCGCTCCATTTGGGTAATATCTTTCTTTTCCTTTCTTTATGTTGTGTTCTTAATTCGCATTGAGGACAATGCAACATTTAAGTTAGGGGGTGTGGGATATTTTTCCCATTTATTGTTTAGATTCATTGATTCGATCACATGTTCTTTCCAAGTGTGTTTTTTTTTAGAAAAAAAAATTGAAAAATTTAGAAAAAAACCAAAAATATTTTTCTTCAAAATAAATAAAAATTGGAATTTAAAATTTTCAAAAATATCACCTTTATTCTGTTTGAAGTCTCAAATTGTTAACAATCAATTGCACTAAGTCAAAATTGACCAAAGATGGAAATTGAAAGAAAATTGACGACTTAACGAATAAGTGTGGAGATTAGTCCAACCCGGTGAGATTTCGAGCCTTTCAAAATTTTTATGAGTTTTTAAATCAATCCGAGTTACGATTAACTCAAAGTTATTTTCAGTGTTTTAATAAGTCGTTGATGATCTCAATCCTTTGTTTTGATCGGTTATGGGAAATGTGTGAAATGTTGTATCGAAATTCGTGCTAAATATATCTCTAAACTTAATTAATCTCGAGGTGCATATGGAAATGTGATTAGCAATTTGGACAATGAAGTAGGCCCTCATTTGTTACCCAAAAATATTAGCCACAAAAAGTTGTGAAAAATAAAATTATCCCTTTGCAACCCAATTTGAGCCTAATAAAATATTTTCCTTTCGTTTGATAACCCGAAAAACCCAAATAGCCCGGAATTGTGAAAATTGAGAAAATTCATCAAGTAAGTCCAAATTGTGCAATAAAAAGGGGCAAGAGAAAAACAAAAAAAATGTTCAAAAAAAAAAATAGTGAGAAAAAAAATGAAAATTGAAAAAGAAAGAGAAAAATGAGCAAATGCCCGAAAAAGCACTAATGGACGTCATAAGGATATTTTCCAATTCCAAACAATCCATCTATTCCCAATTTTACCCTTTACACCTTTTAACCCAAAAAGTCCTAACCGAGTCCTAATGGTGAAATTAGTTACCGCATGAAGAGCCAAGACACAAAAAGATAAAATGAGAGATTAAATGGTGTGAATTAGAGGTGATGTTCCCATTTCCTAATAATTGTATTCCGATGATGAGATCTTTCACCATATATTTCCTTCTTTTCAATTTTGTATGCATGAATTTGTGTCCATTACATTTACTCTTTATATCATGCATACCGAGAGAAAATAACCACAATCTGAGTAATTCGTTTGTGAGTGCATCCGTAAGAATTTGAATCAAAACGAATTTTCAAAAAGTAACGTAATGCTCAATCGGTGGAAATTTGAGGTTTAATTTCTGGCTTTGCACACACACACACACTATGGTTTGAGACATTTGAATATGAATTTATGGTGATTATCTTTCGAAAAGTTTAAATTGTACAATTTTTAAGTATTTTGATATTTATTTGAGTCAATAAATAATTTTGCGGGTGTATTCACTGCAAACCCTCACGAGACAAAACTCGTCCTACTAGGGTAACCTAGGGGTTTAAAGGCTTGTTGCAAATGCTCAATGCAATCGCTTGCCTGCGAAAGTGGAATTTTATTTCAATAAAGGAATTTTCAAGAGTTGAACTTTAAACTAATTTCTTTTACATTGCTCGGGACGCGCAAAGTTCTAAGTTAGGGGGTGTGATTAGGCACATATTCTTCATATTTATCCCCTTAATTTCGGTATTTTTATGATCCCGTGCAGTGTAAATAGCTTGGATTTGTCTCCTATTTATTCTACTAACCTATTTTGGCAAGTATTTCATTTTTTGTGTATTTCTCATGTGTTTTACAGGTATTTCATGCAAGTTAGTGCGAAGGAGAACTCAAAACAGTGAAAGAAACCAAGAAATGGAGAGTTGAAGGGCATTTTCGTAATTTTTTAGCCTTAGTCCATAGGTGGGGCCAACTAGAAAGTTGAATATCTCTAAATTACAAGAACACTGGAAAAAACGGCACCTCAATCCGAGCTACGGTGAAAAAGTTACGATATTTTGAAGTTGCACGATAATGGACCGGTCCGGTCATGCGAAATCCAGGCAATTAATTATGCATTTAATGCAGTGCAACTCTTGGAAAAACTTGTGCCACAAGCGAAATTTGATGCCAAATTCGTGAAACTTGGTGCTATAAAAGACCAAGCCCTACCTCATTTTCAAGAGGAGTTGAATTCTAGAGAGAGGGAGTCGAATTCTAGAGAATAGAATAGAATTTTAGAGAGAGAAAGTCAGATTTTAGAGAGTCTTTTTAGTTTTCTTTGGTAGAAATTTTCATAAACCCTAGTTTTTGAAGTTTTTCTACTATTCAAGATTCAAAGTTCTATTCAAGATTCATCATTCATCCATTGCAAGTAATTTTAATTTATTGTTTTTACTGCTTTCCTAGTTAGTTTAATTAATTGTTGATTTCTAGTTTTCCATTCCCAATTCAAGTCATGTTCTTAATTTTCTAGAGTTAGTTATGAATTCCTACACTTTAATTTGTAAGTTTTATTTTGATTTCATCATGTTAAGCTAAGTTTTTAAGGGTTGGGATGCATGAACCCATCCCAATGTAAATTACTTATGTAGAAAATAGAATTTAAATTAAAAATTTGAAAGAGTCGTGCGAAACAATTTTACAACCATTGTAGATCTTTTAATCTCTCTTGCCCTAGGTACTTGGGATGTTTAAGAATACGATGTGCGTAAAATTATTTATCACCGCTTTATATTTACCTTTGATTTCATATGATGAGGGCTAGATCCTTCATATATGTAATGCTTAGGATCTATAAAGACTGGATTCATTCAAATTTATAATTTACAATTCTAGGTTTCTATACGGTAAATTACTAGGGTTAGGGGGATTGTATTCCAACCTACTTTCTCATTCATCTTAATGAATTTAACTTCATTATTTACTTATTTTTTTCCCTTTTCAACCATCATCATCTTTTTCATTTTTTCTTTAGAAGTAATAAATCAATTAAATTCTATCAACCATTCCCTGTGGATTCGATACCCAGACTCGCCACTATACTCCTTAAGAAGTGTAGTTACAAGTTTAGGTTTTTTTGTATTGAGGTTGGAAGCCGATAACAATGACTAGCGTATTACACGGACGCTCGGTTTTTCCACTCGATCAAAGGGTCAACAAAAATATAAAAGAAAAAGAGAAAAAAATCCTTAAGTTTGGACAACCAAATTAGGAACACCCCTTCAGTAGGGGGATTGGGGAGGAGGGTGCCAACTTTGTAACACCCCATAATTTTATTGATTTTATATTGGGAATTAATTGGGATTAATTAAATTATATTTGGAAAATTAATTCGGTAAATAAATATTAATTAAGGAGATAAGGGGTAATATTTATTTATATTGAATATTACTTAGTGAATAAGTAATAATAATGGTAAGAAAATATTATGATTGTCGTGAGTGAGAAATACGACAATCATGGTAAATTTAGTTGGGATGCGTGTATCAGTCGTGTCGAGACTTAATTTGAGAAATAAAATGTAATTTCACTTTTGATATTTAAAATGGTCATTTTGAGTGCGTCAACGTGTCCGTAATTGTCGAGATAGTAAAAAAAGTCTACCCGAAGGTTTAGTTTGGGTCCCGGGCACTTTTAAGCCAAACTGGCACCCCGGAGGGGTATTTCAGTCTTTTAAAATTTTGGGGTATAGAGACCTACAAAAATTGGAGAGATATATTATCAGATACATAAGGGAGTTTATTATTATTAGTTATCAAACAACGAGAGGCAACGAGAGGAATAATGAGAGGTGTTCTAAGGCCAAGAACCACCATTCTTGCACCACTACCACCACCATCGTTGCGGAGATCAAGAGGAGAGGAACCCAGCCCTACCGTTTTTCTGCTGAGATTTATACCTACATATAGATCCAAGTATTTATCTTTATGAATATTGATTAGATTTATTATCCATGTCAGAGTAGGATTAATTTCTAGTCACAAAGATATGAATTTAGCTTTGAATTTGAGAATTTGATGATGAATTTGGTTAGGAATCGCATGTAGACAACACCTTTATATAATTAGGACATGAAATCAGATCATATGTGTGACTAATAATTGCATAAACCTTTCTATTGATGATGTTATTGCATAAGGATAATAATCTATGGTTTTCTGAAAGTTTAGTGTTGAATTAATTCTATTTCATGGATTTCCTTGATGATTTAGAGACTTATTTATGTTAGAAATCATGTATATGGGTTAGTATAATGTTAGGTATCAATTTTTGAGAGTTTGAGATTAAATCATAGATGTTATGACGGTTAAAAATGGTGGAAATTCGTAACAATGAGAAAAAGAAATGCCATGTACAGTGAACCGATTCACCTGTCCCCCCAAATTAGTTCGGTTGTACACTCGAACCGTTTCGCATGTTCCCCCAAATTGGTTCGAGGGACCGAATACTTTTGGGTGTTAATTTTATTCAATTTTTCTAGGTTTGAGTTGATATTTATTTCCAATTTAAGAGAATTATGGTTAGTAAAGTATGTGGTATATTTCATAGTTGATTTCGAAAAAATTATGATGAATACGAGTGAACCACGGGGCTTAATTTGACATTAAATAATCGTTCGTAATTTAGAATGGATCACGGAGAGGGTGAGTGAATATACGACAGGACTAGTGGTATAAGAATATTTTAACTACTGAAATAATCTAATGGAGTGGTTAGTACTTTTTGAGTAGTAGGGAAAATGCTCGGGAAAAATATGATGAGTAGTTAAATGGTGAGTTGACAATATGAAGTATATTCGAGAGTTATATATACTACATATGGGACATGTATTATAGGTTGAGTGTATACCTATATCGATGTTATGTGTATATACGTAGGATTGTTTTAATGCCTCTTGCATGAATGCTTATGTGTAAACATACCTAGGCTACTTGCTATCATAGGAGGTTCTGCGTTGTGGACAGTCTTATCCCGATGACCCCATTTGTGTGTGTGTGTGGGGGGGGGGGGGGGGGGACTTGACTTGTACCTCAGAACATAGAACTTAGAGATAGAGAACCACTTTTGTGAATAAGGGTGTGATCGATCATTTGGGTGCATTAGGTGTGTGTATAGCCCAAAGGCTTAGGAATATGTCCGCCTCCAGTATATGTGATTTAATTTATGGTTCGAGGGTGATATCCAGACCGATGTCCTTATTTAATAGGTGAAGTACCAGGACTTGATAGCAGAGTATGCCCGCATCCCAGGTCTCCATCTGGGGATGCCGTATATGTATATATTACAATAGTGATGTAAACACACACACACACACACACATACATACATATATATATATATATATATATATATATATATATATATATATATATATATTCATGTGATTGATTGTACTACAGGTGTATAAGTAGATAAGATAAATTGTGATATTAAAATTACTTAAAGCTTGTAGGAATTAATTCATAAAATGGTGATTTTTAATAATAAAAAGAATTGGAAATGTGGTTTAGTATTGTATGGGCAATAGTGTGGGCACTATAAATTATTAGATGCCAAGAGATGTAAGTCAGTCTAGTTAGGCGCGTACCATAACTAGGTGGGTTAGAGTAGTACGTTAAGCGTGCACATTAGTTGAGGGGTGAGAATCTTAAGTGAGTGGACGCAGTACTACCATGTATAAAATATCTTATCTTAATGCATTTCAAATACTTGCTAAAATTTTCCAACTATTTTACTTGGGCTTTGACCCGTTTCAAATCCTTTTTGTAAAAATAATTTTAGGTGCTCAGCCACAGGGATGCCAAGCATAGGAGTTCCTACATTAGACGTGCTGCAGCTGCTGTGAAAGTGGAAGGACCTTACTATTATACGCGTCCACATTTATTTAGTTCTTATTTATCTCTATATATCGCAGTCGGGCATGTCACTCGTTCCTAGTTAGTTATTATTCTCAAAGACATTACATTTCAATTTATTTCCAATATTTGATTTAGACTTTACTTATAAATGATTGTATTGGGAGTTTATCTTGAGTGTTCTTCCAGTCTCATTTATTTATTTACTCCGTTATCTCATTATTCATTATTATGTGTGTGGAAATAGTGCATGAAATTTTATTCTTTTTATATTTACTGTATGTTAATAATAAGAGTTTATAAAAGTTGACACCGAGATATTAGGGTGTTAGTAATTAATTGAATTTTGACTGCGATGCTAAGAATGAAACCATTAATGATTCCAGTTATATTTAATAATAGAGTGATCTCCCAAGATTAGAATAGAGGAGGTGTCACAGATGGTATCAGAGCATGATGTTCTAGTGTTTATAGGATCTGTGCGGCTTACTATGATTTTCAGCGTAGTGTTCTTTGATGTAGAGCCCTATTATTAGGATTGTTGTATTCCTTTACCTATACACACTTGCGTACTTCTATTGGTTACTTAGTATTTGATTATGAGCTTATACAAACTTATATCCTATTTCAGATGCCGCAAAAGGGGACTCATTGGACGAAAGCGAACTCTAGAGAAGGAGCCCCATAGGGGAGCATTTAAACAACAGAGTTGGATAAAATCATGGCATAAGAAGTTACTGCTGAGTTATCACACTATTAAAACCATTGTTTTCAGTGGATAGAGAAGAAAAGAGCAAGGGAACCTAGTCCGTCAAGCGAGTCAGGAAGAAACAGTAATAGTGTAATGCCAAAGAAATAACAATAGGCTATTCGAGGCCCTCAGGGCCAAGGGAATAATGGAGATGGACAACAGAGTCAAAGCTTCCAGGGCCAGCAAGTCCAGGAGCAGGGAGACTTCAAAGGAGATGTTTTAAATGTGGAAAGTCTGTCCACAAGCGCCGAATTTGTTTGCAACGAGATAAGGAGAAGCCTCAATCGGACCAGTAGTGTCAAAAGAAGAAGAATTTCACTGGTTATTATTTTATTTGTGGGGAGTCGAGACATTGAAAGAAGGATTGATCACAATGGTTTAGAGTATTACAACAGGGCCAACGGGCACACTTAACCCTTGAAACACCTACTCCACCAGCCACACAACAATAGGGGCAACTACGGTACAAATGTGCCTATAATGTTCATGCCACAGGCACTGAAGAATTCCTATGAAGGTATGTTTCCTAATCATGAGCGTAAGGATACAAATTTAATTGATATGAGGATTCATACTCATGTATATCCACTAGATTTGCACGAGCCACATGGTTGTTAGATACGAGCGATAATACAGTCACGTGTGCAGACTCACCACTGGGTAGCAGGACACTTATATTCTTAATTTTTCGAGGTGTGAGTATAGATATTGGGATAACTGTTTTGCCCATCGATATTCTTGTGTTAGATATGTTAGAGTATGATTCTATTATTGGTATGGATTTGCTAGCAGCGTATAGGGCCATGATTGACTGTTATAGTAAGGAGCATAATGTTTGCGTTGCTCGTCCAGGAGATGATCTTAGTAGCGATGCTTCTTCCCAGAGGAGTATCGTCAAATCATTTGTATTATATATAGGAAGAGACCTCTCAGGGAGTAGCTATTTCCCTATAATAGATCCTAGTTGTGTGTGAGTTTGCCAATGTCTTCCAGGAGATACTGGGATTCCCACCTAGTGGAGAGATAGAGTTTGTCATTGAATTGGCATCAGGTACTCGGCCAATATCTCGTGCACTTTATCGTATGGATCCTATGGAGATGAGGGATCTACGGGATCAGATTGAGCAACTGTTGGGGCAGGGCTTCATACGTCAGAGTACATCACCTTGGGGCGTCCCAGTATTGTTTGTAAAGAAGAGAGATGGGTCTTTACGCCTGTCTGTGGATTATTGGGAGTTGAATAAAGTCATGATATGGAATAAGTACCCGTTGCCCTGAATAAATGACTTATTCAACCACTTGAGAGGATTCGCCTACTTCTCTAAGATAGATTTGAGGTCAGGTTATCACCAGGTGCATATTTGGGAGTAAGACGTGCCTAAGACTACCTTTTTGACGAGATATGGGTCCTATGAGTTTTGGTTATGCCATTTGGTATAACCAACATGCAAGCTGTATTTATGGACTTGATGAATAGGGTGTTCAGAGAGTTCTTGGATCAGTTTGTTATCGTCTTTAATGAATGCATCTTGGTTACAATAAAGGAGTGGGGACATCCCACGACATCGACAGAGGTGCACAATTTATTGGGATTAGTCGGGTACTACAAATGGTTTATTTGGGGATTTTTAAAGATTGCGGGTCCATTGACTAACTTTACTCGCAAAAGTGTATCATTTTTTTTGGGATGACGCTTGTCAGTTGGCATTTGATGAGCTGAAGAATAACTTGACTTCAACACCCATACTCGCACTTCACAGGGTAGGGATGGAATATCTTATTTTCATTGACGCGTCCCTACAAGGACTTAGGGGTGTTCTATAGCAGGTGGATCAGGCTATAACTTATGCATCCCGTAGGCTTAAGCATCACGCGAGGAATTACCCCACCCATGACTTGGAGTTAACAGCAGTCATATTTGTGTTGCGAATTTGGAGACATTATTTGCTGATGGAGAGATTTTGCCTATTCACAAACCATAAGTCTCTACAGTACTTGTCAGTCTCGGTGCGAGAGCTACGTTTAGGGACCCGACGATCAGACAAGGCTGATGGTAAATAGTGGTAATATTTTTTTTATCCTTGTGAGTACGGGATTATTTCGGATGACATGCGTGCGTCACAATGTATGACTGTAAACACTAAAATTCAAGAGCTGAAAGAGGGTTGAGCCTGCATGTATATATTTCATTATATCATAGACTTCGGTGAGTATGTTGTCTTGTTATATTGAGTAGGAAAGTTTACTGATGTGATTCAGGGTATAATAATTTATTGTTGAGAGGGGAGATTTAGCTCGTTATTAATTTATCACTAAGCGCCTAGTGATAGTGAGAGCGCTATATTGTATATCATCTTTAGCGACATGAGAGTGGACAAGTAGACTTTTATGTCAAGGTGACGGGGACTTGGGGTACAAGTTATGTTCTGAGGGCCTACGAATCTCGATGACCGTCATGTTAGGTAGTATTGTATCAGGGGGTTCCTTGTTTGGATTTCTCTTTGTGAGACACCCCACGCATGAAACTTAACAAATGTCGAGAGTTGGGAAATGTTTGTCCTTTAGGACCCGAGTTTAGTGACTTAGTTATTATACGGATATGTGGTTATAACTGAGAAATGGTAATTATATTTTACGATTTAAGTCCGGTAGAGCCATTTAGTGTTGATGTGAGAAACATCGTAGAACGTTTACACCAGGAGAAAATCGATGGGATAACCTAGATAATGATTATGTTGTGATTAGTAGGGTAGTTGAGTATAACCTTATCATATAATCAAGCCAAGTATGCAAGGCTTAATCCAAAATGAGTATATTACGTTCAGTTGATTTGTGCAGAAATGCACGGGATATTGGGTATATGGGAACCCTAGTTAGTTGAGATTTTCAGTATCATTCACGATGAGTAGACATGGAAACTTATGAAATATATGCAGATGCATGGGTAAATTAGAGGCAGAAATAGAATGAGACGAAGGAAGACAAAGTTTCATTGTGAGCAAGATGTGTCACCAGGGACCTAGGAGTAAACAGAAAGGGGTGATTATAATGGTTGAAGGTACAAGAAATATACATTGTAGATTTTTGAGGAAAATTAAGAGTTACTCTGTGCATAGGTGTAATATGACGAGAGTTACGCCATAATAAATTAAAGATTCATAAGTCCAACATGAGTAATGGGGGTGTGATTGCAGATGTCTTCCACGAAGGAAGTGATATGATTTGGAAATGGAGAATTTTGCATTTGGAGAGGTGGGGATTCTTCCCAGTATAGTGAGTTATAGGAGTTAGAATATAGACACATCATATTGGAATATTCTTGGAAGAAGTGTGACCTGTTGCGCAATCACTAAAATGAAATGTGAAGTAAGGTGTTGGAGTATTTTAGAGTAAGGTGATTAGGAGATGAATTTACGGCCCGATATGTCATACGAGGAGAGAACAATTGCTATTTTAGGCCATAGTAAGAGGAGGTGGAGATCGAAGGTAGTTCCACTTGTACGTGCCCAGTGGGGGCACCATAACGCCAATGAGTCCACTTGGGAGGGCGAGGATGAGCTGCGCGAAAAATGTCCGATATTATTCATACTGGGTATTTCCTTTTTTCGAATTTCGGGACGAAATTATGTTATTAGGGGGGAAGTATGTAACACCCCATAATTTTATGGATTTTTATATTGGGAATTAATTGGGATTAATTAAATTATATTTGGAAAATTAATCCGGTAAAATATATATTAATTAGGGAGATAAGGGTTAATATTTATTTATATTGAATATTAATTAGTGAAGGAGTAATAATAATGATAAGAGAATATTATAATTGTCATGAGTGAGAAATACGACAGTTATGGTAAATTTAGTTGGGACGCACGTATCAGTCGTGTCGGGACTTAATTTGGGAAAGAAAATGTAATTTCACTTTCTGTACTTTTCAAATGGTAATTTCGAGTGCGCCAATGTGTTCGGAAGGGTCGAAATATTTCGAAAAGTCTACCTGGGAGTTTAGTTTGGGTCCCAGGGCACTTTTAGGCCAAACCGCCACCCCAGAGGGGTATTTTTCTCTTTTGAAAGTTTGAAATATTGAGACCAACAAAAATTGGAGACATATATTATCAGATACATAAAGGAGTTTAAGGTTATCAGTTATGAAAACAAAGGGAGGCCACAGGAAGAAGAAGGAGAGGTGTTCCAAGGCTAAGAACCACCATTCTTACACCACCACCGCCACGGTTGTGTAGATCGGGAGGAGAGGAACCCAACCCCACAGTTTTCAGCAGATATTCAGACCTGCATATGGAGGCAAGTATTTATCTTGCTGAATTTTGATTAACGTATCATCCTTGTTAGAGGAGGATTAATTTCTAATCACAGAGATACGAATTTAGCTGTGAATTTGAGAATTTGATAATGAATTTGGGTAGGAATCGCATATAGACATAATGCTTATATAATTAGAACATGAAATCATATTATATGTTCGATTAATAATTGAAGAAATCTGGGTTTTGATCATGTTCTTGCATAAGGATAATAATTTACGATTTTCTGAAAGTTTAGTGTTGAATTAATTCTATTTCATGGATTTCCTTGATGATTTAGAGAATTATTTACATTACAAATCATGTACATGTGTTAATATAATGTTATGTATCAATTGCTGGGAGTTTGAGATTGAATCGTAGAGGGCTTGAGGGTTAAAAATGGTGGAAATCCATTACAATGAGGAAGAAAAAATGCCAGGTACAGTGAGTAGGTTCGCCTATCCTCCCAAACCGGTTTGGTTTTACACCCGAACCAGTTCGTATGTTCCCCCAAACTAGTTCGGGGACCTGATACTTCTGGGTCTCAGTTTTATTCAATTTTGATAGGTTTGAGTTGACATTTGTTTCCAATTGAAGAGAATTATGGTTAATAAAGTATGTGGTATATTTCATAGTTGATTTCACAAAAATTATTATGAATACGAGTGAACCACATGCCTTAATTTAATTAAATGATTGTTCCTAAATTAGAATGGGTCACGAAAAGGGTGAGTGAATATACGACCAAACCAGTGGTAGAAGAATATTTTAACTGCTGAAATAATCTAATGGAGTGGTTAGCACTTTTCAAATAGTGGGGAAAATGCTTGGGAAAAATACGATGAGTAGTTAAATGGTGAATTGATATTATATAGGATATTCGGTAGTTATATACTCTACGTATGTGACATGTATTATAGGATGAGTTCATACCTATACCGATGTTATGTATATATACATAGGATTATGTGAATCCCTATTGCGTAAATGCTTAGGTGTAAACATACCCTAGCTACTTGCTTTCACATTAGGTTCTACATTATGGACAGTCTTATCCCGATAAGTCCATTAGGGGAGGGGGGGTCTTGACTTGTACCTCAGAGCATATAACTTAGGGATTGAGCACCACTTGTGTGAATAAGGGTGTGACTGGTCATTTGGGTGCATTAGGTGTATGCGTAGCCCAAACTCTTAGGTCTATGTTCTCCTCCAATATGTGTTATTTGATTTATGGTTCGAGGGTGATATTCGGAATGATGTCCTTATTTAGTACGTGATGTACCATTACTTGATAGTAGAGTATGCCCGCATCACAGGTCTCGACCTAGGGATGCCGTATACGTATATATTACAATAATGATGTAAATATGTATATTCACGTGATTGATTCTACTATGGGTGTATTAGTAGATAAGATATATAGTGATATTTAAATTACTCTAAGTGTGTGAGAACTTATTCATAAACTGGTGATTTTTAAGAAATAAAAGAATTGTAACTGTGGTTTAGTATTGTATGGGCAATACGAGTGGGGATTATAAATTATTAGACGTAGAGATATGTAAGTAAGACTAGTTAGGCGGGTAGCATAACTAGGTGGGTTAGAGTAGTATGTTAGGTGTGCACATTAATTGAGGAGTGATAATCTCAAGTTAGGGGAAGCGCTACTCACATTTATATATTATCTTATCTTGATGCATTTTAAATAATTGCTAAACTTTATAAACTGTTTTAATTGGGCTCTAACCCATTTCAATTTTCCATAGGGATGCCGGGAATAGGAGTTCCAACTTTTGACGTACTGCAGCTGCTGTGGAAGTAGCAGGACCTTGCTATCAGATGCCTCCACATTTATATAGTTCTTATTTATCTCTATCAGGCATGTCGCCAATTCCTAGTTAGTTATTATTCTCAGAGACATTACATTTCCCGTTATTTTCAGTATTTGATTTAGACTTACTTATAGATGATTGTATTGGGATTTTATCTGGAGTGTTATTCTAGTCTCATTTATTTATTTACTCTGTTATCTCATTATTCATTATCATCCGTGTAAAAATAGTGAATGAAATTTTTATTCCATTTATATTTACTGCATGTTAATAATAAGAATTTATAATAATTAACACCGGGTTATTAGGGCATTAGTAATTAATTGGATTTCGATAGTGATGCTAAGAATGAAACCATTAAGGATTCATATTTAATTTCAAAATGGACTGATCACCTAGGATTATAATCAGTTGGGTGTCACAAATGTCTCCCTAAGAACATCTGCCAAACGATTGGCTAGGGGGTGTTCCACGTAAGCTGGGTCACCCACGCTGACATTGCCCCTTTAAAGATCTTCCACCTATCCTTTACTAAAGGCAGTAGACTCACAATAATATACCTGGGAAATAACCTCCTAGACAGCCTCCTCATAACCATCTTCATAGGATTTATCTAGGTCGTCCTCTTCAGGTATCTCCCTTTTATCCCTCATCTTTTGGATGATGAGTTTCTCCAAAAGGGTGCACTAATAAAAAGCCAGCAGCTTGGAGAGTTCAGAGTCAACTTGGCTGAATTCATTTTGAGTTCGTTCAGTCTCTTTCACCACCTTCTGATTGGCATCGACCTGTTCCTTGACCTTCTTATTCAAGTCTGAAATCTGTTGGCATTTAGTAGAAATTTGGGACATGAATGAGGTGTTCTCTTTAGAAGCAAACTCTCGCGACTTCTAGTTGGAGGAAGTCTGACTGGTGAGCTCCTATTAAACTTATATGCTCTGCACCAAAAATAAAGCAACCTTAAAAACCCGTTAGAAAAAAGAAAAATTACCAAGAAAAGGGTCACGTGAACTTACTAATACGCTTTGGCATAGGCACTCTTTGTGTAGCCTCTCCAAAGTGAAGCTCCTAAACTTTGCCATATCAAACGGAAGCCTAGAAGCCTAGGAGATGAAAAAGGGCACCTCAAGGTCCTTAGGGGCTGAATATATAGCCCTCACTAACTCTTTCCCTTTAAAAAGGTGATCTCCTATGGATGACCTCTATTCACTATAATGGATGGGGTCCTTGAATGGTTCCCTTCTCAGTGTTCGAGCTCATTATTTATGATGATCGGTTGACTGGATTTAGGGGGTCGTAAAACCCCCATCGATCGATGTTTAATTGATCTTCTTCTTCTTGGCCCATTTGGCCTTTGCCTATTGGTGTTCTAGCTTCTAGGACTCTTTCTTTCATAGGGAGACTAATTTCCTCATTTTCTACTCATCGGTAGAGGGAGCTCGACCACCACACACATTAGAAGTTGATTGTTTTTCAATTTATCTCTAAAAATTTCCAGGTTGATCGATCTCCTCGATCATGTCCTTATATCTTCAAGAAAGGATGGAACTGGGGGAAAAGTAAAGTTATGAATAGAGAAACTATTTTCATCTTATACCTGCTCTCAAGGCTGACCTGATATACTAGCTTCATAAGAGAAGAGGGGATAAAGGCCATCCAATAAAGAATCAAATTCACCCTCTTCCTCTTCCTCTTCCTCTTCCCCTTCCTATTCCTCCTCATCTTTCTCTATATCTCCCTAATCTTCCTCTTCTTTTTTGCTGTGACTGGAATTAAACTCAGTGGAGATCATGTATGGAGTAATGGGAGTTAGGTTTTTAAAAGTGGTCGGTTCATCGATCTAGAGGATCGGAATGCCAATTAGGATGGAAATAAAGTTGGAGAGGGAATGATAAGTAAGTTCATAGTTAAGAAGGAAGTGGGTCTCTCTCCAATGGGGGTGGATTACTTCTAAGATCGGCCTTCTCCAAACTTTATCTAAATATCTAAGATTCACTTGGTAGTCGGATGGCTTAGAGTTTAGAAACTGATCTATAAGTAAAAACTCAGATTAGTCAGCAATAAGTAAAAATAGAAATAGTAAAATCAAACCATTTATAGGTGACCTACCAGGAGGCCCCTTATAGGAGGAACCCCAAGCTCATCATAACCTTTTTCCATAAGTTTCCCCAGAAAACACAATGACATTTTTGTCAGTGTCTTTTTTGGGATTTGGGCAAATAAGTTAGCAAATTACGGGCCTTATCCCTTGATTGGAAATGGTATAGTCTGATGCCCTGAGAAGACCTTAGGTCATAACGATACCTAATTTCCTCAAGCCCAAGGTTGGTCCCACAAATATGATTTATGGCAATTCTTCCCATCATAATTCGATAGAAACTACCATTTGCTTGGGCAAGGAGTATTCAATAGCAATGGAGCACCCTTACCGGTAATGGGTGAAGAGGAAATCTAACTTCCCCCAAGTATAACCGCTGTTAAGAAAGCCACCTCCACGTGAGGAAGATCGAAAATTTCTTCCTCCTCAAAGGAGACAGTTATGGGCTGATGAAACGTCGTATTTCCTAAAATGCTTAGAAATGGTAGAGAACATGAAGAAGATGAAGGAAACAAGAGATGAGAATAGTGGTAAATAGATAGAGATAAAGAAATAGAGAGAGAGAGAGAGAAAGAAAAAAAGATTCAAAATACCTTGAAAACTATAAAAAGTGCCAAGGTATAAGGGTGTGAGAACCCTTGTACTTTTTCATTCTCCGTCATCTCACAGTCGTCGCAACACTTTGGGAAACATGTCATGCACACACGTGCCATCATTAACCCCAATGATGATGCTGGATACATAACCAAATGCTTGAAGTACGTACACAAACTGCGCTAGAAATAATTCTTTTGTGCACCTCCAAAAATAAGCACATGTAAAAATAACGCCAGATTAATAAACTCGCGGTGGAAAAATAAGTCAAGGTGTTTGGCCGAACACCCTGGGAGGTAGACCACATATACAATCAATACAAGGTAAGGTTGATCAGTGTATTTGATTGATCACCCCAACCTTGGAGACAAATGAAGGGATAAAATCAACTAGGCCACGTGGCCTAATTCACAAAGCCAAACACGTGGCGAGTGTTGCAAGAGAGTTGTAAAAAGTAATTATCAGAAGGAGATCTAGACAAAATAAAATATCCAAGATCGTTTCAATTAAAGATAAGTATAAAAATCCCACAAAGGCGTGAAACTAGGTCTATAAATAGGGGCAACCTAGCCCACAATAGGGACTAATTGTAACTAGCACGCGATAGCGAGGACTCTCAGCTAGCGACAGTGTAACAACCCGGAATTTTGAGCGGCTACTTTATATTATTTTTCCTGATGGGAAAATTTTATAAAATAAAGGAAGTTGGAGTAAATATTATTTCCCGTGATATTAAGGGATAATATTTACCGTGTTTTGCCTATTTACTGATATGAGAAGGTAAATAGCTTTATATTGTGTTTTATTGCGTCGTTGTGCTTTCCGCGACGGTTATGATTTATATTAAAATTAGGGCATAATAAATGAATTAAAATGAATTTGGAACATAAAAATATTATAGGTTACTCCGGATTCCAAATAGGAGGCGCGGGTAGTTTTGGAATGGTCGAGATAGTCAAAATAGGTGCCAAGTTATATTTTTGAGTTTCGGTCACTTTTGACCGATTATGACTCAATTATGTAGTTACGAGTCATTTTAATGGTGTATCAATATTTAATAGAGGGGAATTTATGTTTAGGACCCGTATAAGTCTTCCAACCCTTTTATTTTCTCATTTAATGTTATAAGCCAAGATAGAGAGAAAGAGAAGAGAGAGTTGGGAGAAAATGGAGAAAAGAGAGAGAAATGAAGATTTGAGCTGGAAATCATTGCTATCGGAGGATAATTCGAGACTACAAACCCGAGGAAAGTTTCTTACATGCTAGATCATAATTTAAAGTGATAAATTGCATGTATAGTTAGTTTTTGGATATTTAAACCATAAATGGGTTTTTGATGAATTTGGTGTTTAAACCCTTAATCATGTAGTTTAATTTAATTTAAGGAAAATAAATTAGTTAGATGATGTGTAGGGATGATTGGGTAGAATTAGTTGTTGTTGATGTTGATAAAAAAATTGAATATTGGAGGTTTTTGGATTTTAGGGTTCATACAACCCGTAGCCCAAATTGGGCAATTCTGCAGGGTCGAATCGATTCGGCCTTAGGGCGAATCGATTGGGATAAGGGGAAGGTTACAGGTCTGGTAAATCGAATCGATTCGGGTTGGGGCCGAATCGATTCGTCTAAGGCAGGATGTTGGTTTTTCTCACTGAATCGATTCATTTTTGGGCGAATCGATTCGCAAGAAGGGGCGAATTGATTCGGCCCTAGGGCGAATCGATTCGGCTGCCCTATTTTTTGTGAGATTTTTCTAGTTTTGTTTTGCTTCCTTTTCTTTTAGGTTCGAGGTTTAGGAACCTTCCTTTGGGAAGTAATAAAGAGTTTTAGAAGTTTGTGTTGGGTAGTCAAATGTTCTAGGCTAGCATGGGGATATTTGGGCTTGTACCAAGGGGTAGTTTATTGGGGTTAATCTCTTATTTGATATATGATGTTAACCGAAACTCTATCGAACATAAAATGATAAAGTTTGGGACTTTTGGGAGACTATTATTGAGGGAGACTCACTTTGATGATTTGGGGTATTATTTTAGACTCTTGGAGACTAGTGTGAGGATATTGGCACTTCGGGCGTTAGGTCGTTAATAAAATATGACTTTAAGAATAAGAGATGAATAATCTAAAACTTGGTACCTAATGGCTAAGTATAAATGGTTTTTTGAGAATATAAAAGTGAATGTTTTCAAAGGGAAAAAGAAAGGATTTTCTTAAATGATAATTTATGTAAACACACCTCTCTAAATCTCTATCATAAGGGAAGTTGCGCGCGTGAGGTGAAGTCCCCTGGCTAATGAATGTAGGGTGCATATTGTCCTCGGACATATGATCGGTTATTATATGTTTATTCTGCGCTAGTGTGGTAATTTCGGGTGTGGTTATGACTCACTCGCAGGCATATGGATGCTTCCCGACGTCTTGCGTTGTAGGATCCCAGGTTGTCTTGTTTTATAGGCCCTGGAAGATGATAGCCATTTAGGGGCGTACACAGTGGGGAAACCCGTACGGACGCTCTTAGAAACGTTATATGATATGTAATATAACTATTCTTAATAATGTGGGACATTATTGATGTTTATGATAATAAAATGGCTTTAAATACATTTCCTGGATGGAAGAAATGAGATGAGAAGTTATGATATGGAAAAGCATTTTTATGATAATAAAATCTTCTTTATATATATATATTTCCTGGATAGAAGAAAGGAAATAGAAATTTATGAGATAATAATGAAATTGAACTGGTAAACATTTTGTAAAATGAATTGCCATATATGTATTTCCTAAAGGGAAAAAGGAATTGTACATGTAGATTGTGATTAATGGAATTGATGTTTCCTTGAGTAATGTAGATGAGTTCTCCCATGCTTATATGATCATTGAGCATTAGCATTGATATTGCGCTATGTTTTGCTTCTAGTTTGAGAGGTGAGAACCTTTATGTTTAATCGCGAGAGAACGTTAAGTTCATGATGGTAATTAGATTTTTATAACTGTCATGCATTTTAGTCACATGGTAATCATATCAAACAGGGCCCTGACCCATCTATATTTCTTTGTTTTGCATGAACTCATTGTCCGTTCAGGTGCTCCTCCTCAAGGACTCCCGTACTGACCTTTCCATTCTAGTTGTACTAGAGCTATAGCATTTTATGGATGATGTAGGATATTTGTTCTAGACGCTTCTTTCCATTGTACTCTAGTTATATTCAGTTTATTTATTCGGGCGTTTGCCCATGTCTTGTACTCATTTATTATCATGTAATATTAATTGTAATACTCGGTGTAATCTATTTGTATTAGTCTGTTAACCGATAACTTATTCGGTTATTACTTTATGCATATTGTTATTATATCACCCGTTGATTTTTGGTATCCACCATTTTTGCAAATTGGATTTGTCTAAGTGCTTTTCTTTTAACTTATAAAATTTTAGATTTGACACTCCGTTTTCTAAAATAATTGGTGGTTATCTTGTGCTATTATTTTAACGACAGTGATGCTAAGGATGGACCATCTATGATTCCTGTGATTATTGGGGTATCGGGATGGCCACCTCTTATTTTAATAGGCACGTTGTCACAGATGGTATCAGAGCATCAGTTCTAGTGTCCTTAGGAATCTGTGCAGACGTACTATGTTTTCAGTGTTACTTTTAATTTGATATAGAGCCTTAGGATTACGAACGTTGATTTCTCTGGTGAGATTTCGTTCTTCGACGGTAGAGTAAGAACTGAGAGAATCATTTGCACGCTCATTGGAGATTCGTAGGTCGACTGATGAAGGGCGTCAGGGAAGGACGTTATGAAGGCGTCACGAGATGGGATTACTAAGAACTTTAAGCTATAGTCGCGGATGAGGGCCGCTTTGGGGGTCTCTCCCTTCGTGGCATTATCTTATATTTCTACCGCGACTACTAAGTACAATAGATATTGTTTGCCAAGTACCACTTCCAGTAGAGAGTGGTACTACGCTTGGGATTCCAAGCGACGCTATAATTGAAGTTGAAAAGGCCCTTAACAAGGACCATATATTGAAGTTAAGTCAGATGGAGGAAATGTAACCTCATTCGGTGGGAGTACAAGGCCCAGGAGCTTTGGCCTAGAGAGGGGCATAGAAGAGCCCATATGCGAAGAATGGAGGAAAATCTTTCACCCGTAGGAGTAATGTTGGAATGACGGAAATGGTAGTGCCCATATTTTGGGTGGAGCAGGAAGTTTACCCATAGAGAAACCAGGTAGATATTTTCAACTGCGAGTTTCTCTGGGATATAAAGAATGATGAGAATGTATATTCTCAAATATTCACACGAGGGTCGGTCAGAGGCCAACTGTGAATAAAGAGTGGTACGGTTAAGGAAACCGTGCATAGAAATAAGGTAGGTACAAGGAAGAGAGAGCCTCTCAGGGGAATGATAGGCTCACGAATAAGTGTTGTTGATACCTGTGGATAATTGGTGTTCATGAAACCCCATTGGTGGACATCCCCCCGAGGAAGACTCATTGAACTAAGGCAAGGGAGGCCGGTAACATGTTCTCTTTTGTTGAGAAGTTAAGGGAACTACGCGGGAAATCGCCAGGTAGCTAGAGATGGAGAAACAGTTTTGACGTGGAATGTGGAACCATGCGCTTTGACCTTATTGATTGGAGAACAAGGGCAAGAATAGGGTGCCTAGTTGGGGCATAAATGGAACTACTTTGGTTCAGATAAGACTAGAGTACGGTGTCTGGGAACCAATAGTATTAGCCTGGGGTGATTGACAAGAATGTTGGCGGGAGTTCCACCTTAGTTGAGGGTGGTGCCTTCTGTAGGATAATATGGGGTAGT
This sequence comes from Sambucus nigra, assembly GCA_949130495.1. NCBI lineage: Eukaryota > Viridiplantae > Streptophyta > Magnoliopsida > Dipsacales > Adoxaceae > Sambucus > Sambucus nigra. The sequence continues at coordinate 559,836,267 of OX422210.1, read as the reverse complement.
ATTGCATGTACCCTAGATTCGAGTGTGTAATTCGAGCTTGTGGTGGTATTGATGTTATTATAGTGAGTGTATCTATATGACTTCCGTGGTAGGGAGGTTCTTTATTTTTCCTTCACTCGTTTTAAGGCGAGTGATGATATTTTAAAACTATATGTGTGGTATGTGCTACTCGTATTATATGTGTTATACGAGTGAGAATATTCTTAGTTTAGTTGGAGCGATAGAAGCGAATAAATTGCGAGGCTATCGTAATTGTAGTTCCAGAATGGAACTAATTGTTCTATGATATCTCTCCTGGATACAAGTTGAGACTTTATAGAGGTGGATTAAGGTATGCGAGAAATTTTCATTATTTGTTTTATTTGTCTTGTTTGATTGTTTACTTTTGTTTGTTATGACTTATCTCCACGACCAAAAAAGTTAAGTAGTAATGTATCGAAGGGGTTCCTTGTTTGGATTTCGCTTTGCGAGACGCTCCACGTATGAACCTTAATGACGTTGGAAGTGGAGAGATGCTATTATTTCTTCTTTTATTATTTTATTGCTAAGATGTTGGTTTTGAGGGGTTGTAGCCAAAAATCACGTGAATGAGTGATTAAGGGGCTAAGTTAGAGTGCGATATAGAAGAAATGTGAATAGTTCTCTCCTCTGATCGATGTGAGGGAGACCTAGATAAGAAAGTCGGATTGAGACTCATGGTTATGATTTGATGAGAAGGCCATTTAAAAATATGTATGTATGTATATGGGGATGAAGCATTTGTAAAACCTTACAGAAAGTAAGAGCTTGATTAGTTAAATTTTCAATTATCTGAGATAGTAGGACATAGAAGTAGAAGTGCATTGGTAGGGTTACGAGTTAGAATTTCAGTGGTCCCAATCATGTGTCTTAGATCGTTATATCTTGATGACTGACGATGAGAGGTAGTAGTGTAATGGGAGGGTTCTTTGTTTGGATTTCGCTTTGCGAGACGTCCAACGCATGAAACCGAGCGAATGTCGGGAGTCGAGAAGGGTCTCGGGAACTAGGGATATTATTAGTATAATACTTATACGAATTTATTAGGATATATCTTTACCTTAGGATTTTTAGGACGTAAGGACCTTAGTGCATATGACGTTATTTTAGGAAGGCGATAGGGAGTTGACCACGAGTAGGTTTGTGGGTTAACTCTAAGAAGGATTACGTATCTAGAAAAAAAAGTATAGGATTTCGAGTGATTCGTAATGTTAGGCCAAGGGAGATGAGGCCTCTCTTAGATAGAGTGTTACGTTGGTAACATAGCTTCCGGGGAGTTAAAGGATGAGTTTACTTTTACTCCTGCACTTGTGTTGTTAAGATCGAGAGTGGATTTAACGAACGAGTCTATGACAAGAACGGGAAGTATTAATACTGGAGCATGGACCCATTGTTTATGCGTCTCACAAACTTGAACCTCATGAGAAGTATTATCCCACACTTGATTTAGAGTTCGTAGCGGTAGTATTCGCCTTAAAGAAATAGAGGCACTTCTTCCTGGGCAGGAAATTTGGTCTTTTTACGAACAATAAGTTGTTGCAATATGTTATTGGGGCGACAGAGTTGGTGTTTGGAGTTCGTAAAGGACTATCAATTAGATATTCCCTTTCGCTAAGGAAATGCGAATGGGGTAGCTGAGGCACCGAGTAGAAAAACCATTGAGGATATTAGTGAAGGCACGTAAAGCCAAGTAGAACGAGCTTAACCAAGAGGACGCTATAGCAAGAGCATTCATGTCCGTGATCGACCATTTAACCTACTAGTGTGAAGAGAGTAGTGTGGAACGAGGAAGGGTATTATCCATGGACATTTTCATCGAATTTCCAGTATTGCAACGATCATGATCCTATTTGAGAAAATTGTTGATCGTTTGACCGAATTCCTTCTTTTCAAATCGATATGGGCGGACTATTTACAGAGGAGTACGCCCAGCTCTTTATGGTGTAGTATGGAACTGTAGGAGGTTCCTATTCTTATAGTGGTGGACCGAGACTATAAGTTCATGTCAAGGTTTTGGTAAAGTTTCCAGGAAGTGATGGGAACCGAATTGTAGTTGGGTACAACCTTCCAGTCATAAGTGGTTTAACTAATGGAGAGCGTTAACCAAAAGGCGAAAGGCATACCTCAAATGTGTGTGTTTGGCTTAAAGGTAAGATGGTGGAAGTAGCTTTTGGGAATCGAAGTTTCCTACGATACTTTGTATCATTTTACTCAGGGTATGTCACCATATGTGACCCTGTGTTGTTGGCTAAGTAGTTCACTTACTCGTTGGATAGAACCAGTGGACAATAAGTTCCTTGGGCTTAAAGTGGTCCAGGAACATTTCTAAAATGACTGGGGCTCATTGAGCCGCATACTTTGAAGGGCTACGCTGACTCGAATATGGGCCATGCAGTATTGGAGGTAGAGAATTAGCTTTAATGCAGTATTACCTAAGAAGGGTATAATGTGATTCAGAAGGAAAGGCAAATTTTGCCGAGCTATGTAGGCATCTTATCTCGTCGTAGAAAGGTAGGATCGATAGTTCATAAGGAGCAACTAGGTGCTATTTTAAGAGCACGAAGAATGTAGACTAAGATCGATAGTGATGACCTTAGTCCAAGTCCAATGGGGACGCCACAATACCGAGGATTTTGCTAAGGATTATAGAATTATATTTTAGAATAGTACACCCCTGATCGTAGTATATGGTACGCCTGAATTTCGAAGGCAAAATTCCCTTCTAAGGGGGGGAGTATGTAACAACCCGGACTTTTGAGCGACTATTTTATATTATTTTGCTTGATGAGAAAATTTTATAAAATAGAGGAAGTGGACTAAATATTATTTCCCGTGATATTAAGGGATAATATTTACCATGTTTTGCCTATTTACTGATATGAGAAGGAAAATAGCTTTATATTATGTTTTATTGCGTCGTTGTGCTTTACGCGACGGTTATGATTTATATTAATATTGGGGCATAATAAATGAATTAAAATAAAGTTGGAACACAAAAATATTATAGGTTACTCCGTATGCCAAAATAGGGGGTGCGGTTAGTTTTGGAATGGTCGAGATAGTCAAAATAGGTGCCAAGTTGTATTTTTGAGTTTCGGGCACTTTTGATCGATTATGACTCAATTATGTAGTTACGAGTCATTTTAATGGTGTATCAATATTTAATAGAGGGGAGTTTATGTTTAGGACCCGTATAAGTCTTCCAACCCTTTTATTTTCTCATTTCATGTTATAAGCCAAGATAGAGAGAAAGAGAAGAGAGAGTTGGGAGAAAATGGAGAAACGAGAGAGAAATGAAGATTTGAGCTGGAAATCGTTGCTACCGGAGGAGAATCCGAGACTAAAAACTCTAGTCAAGTTTCTTACTTGCTAGATCATGATTTAATGTGATAAATTTCATGTATAGTTAGTTTTTGGAGATTTAAACCATAAATGGGTTTTTGATGAATTTGGTGTTTAAATCCTTAATCATGTAGTTTAATTTGATTTGAGGAAAATAAATTAGTTAGATGATGTGTAGGGATGATTGGATAGAATTAGTTATTGTTGATGTTGATAAGAAAATTGAAGATTAGAGGTTTTGGGATTTTAGGGTTCATACAACCCATAGCCCAAATTGGGCAATTCTGCAGGGCCGAATCGATTCGGCCTTAGGGCGAATCGATTAGGATAAGGGGAAGGTTACAGGTCTGGTAAATCGAATCGATTCAGGTTTGGGCCAAATCAATTCGTTTAAGGAAGGATGTTGGTTTTTCTCAACGAATCGGTTCTTTTTGGGGCTAATCGATTCGCAAGCAGGGGCGAATCGATTCGGCCCTAGGGCGAATCGATTCAGCTGCCCTATTTTTTGTGAGATTTTTCTAGTTTTGTTTTGGATCCTTTTCTTTTAGGTTTGAGGTTTAGGAACCTTCCTTTGGGAACTAATAAAGAGTTTTAGAAGTTTGTGTTGGGTAGTCAAATGTCCTAGGCTAGCATGGGGATATTTGGGCTTGTCCCAAGGGGTAGTTTGTTGGGGTTAATCTCTCGTTTGATATAGGATGTTAACCGAAACTCTATCGAATATAGAATGATAAAGTTTGGGACTTTTGGGAAACTATTATTGGGGGAGACTCACTTTGATGATTTGGGGTATTGTTTTAGACTCTTGGAGACTAGTGTGAGGATATTGGCACTTTAGGCCTTAGGTCATTTATAAAATATGACTTTAAGAATAAGAGATGCATAATCTAAAACTTGGTACCTAATGGCTAAGTATAAATGGTTTTTGAGAATATAAAAGTGAATGTTTTCAAATGGAAAAAGAAAAGATTTTCGTATTTGATAATTTACGTAAACACACCTCTCTAAATCAATATCATAAGGGAAGTTGTGCGCGTGAGTTGAAGTCTCCTGGCTAATGAATGCAGGGTGAATATAGTCCTCGGCCATATGATCGGTTATTATATGTTTATTCTGAGCTAGTGAGCTAATTTCGGGTGTGGTTATGACTCACTCGTAGGCATATGGACGCTTCCCGACATCTTACGTTGTAGGATCCGAGGTTGTCTTGTTTATAGGCCCTGGAAGATGATAGCCATTTAGGGGCGCGCACAGTGGGGAAACTCGGACGGGGGTTCTTAGAAACGTTATATGATATGTAATATATCTATTCTTAATAATGTGGGACATTATTGATGTTAAAGCATTTTATGATAATAAAATGGCTTTAAATACATTTCCTGGATGGAAGAAAGGAGATGAGAAGTTATGATATGGAAAAGTATTTTTATGATAATAAAATCTGCTTTATATATATATTTCCTGGATAGAAGAAAGGAAATAGAAAGTTATGAGATAATAATGAAATTGAACTGGTAAACATTTTGTAAAATGAATTGCCATATATGTATTTCCTAAAGAGAAAAAGGAATTGTACATGTAGATTGTGATTAATGGAATTGATGTCTCCTTGAGTAATATATATTAGTTCTCCGATGCTTATATGATCATTGAGCATTAGCATTGATATTGCGCTAAGTTTTGCTTCTAGTTTGAGAGGTGAGAACCTTTATGTTTAATCGCGAGAGAACATTATGCTCATGATGGTAATTAGATTTTTTTAACTGTCATGCATTTTAGTCACATGGTAATCATATCAAACCGGGCCCTGACCCGTCTATATTTCTTTGTTTTGCATGAACTCATTGTCCGCAAGGACTCCCGTATTGACCTTTCCATTCCAGTTGTCCTGGAGCTATAGCATTTTGCGGATGTTGTAGGATATTTGTTATAGACGCTTCTTTCCATTGTACTCTAGTTATGTTCAGTTTATTTATTCGGGCATGTTGCCCATGTATTTTACTCATATATTATCATGTAATATTAATTTTAATACTCGGTGTAATCTATTTGTATTAGTCTGTTAACCGATAACTTATTCGGTTATTACTTTATGCATATTGTTATTCTATCACCCGTTGATTTTTGGTATCCACCGTTTTTGCAAATTGGATTTGTCTAAGTACTTTTCTTTTAACTTATAAAATTTTGAATTTGAAAGTCCGTTTTCTAAAATAATTGGTGGTTATCTCATGCTATTATTTTAACGACAGTGATGCTAAGGATGGACCATCTATGATTCCTATGATTATTGGAGTATTGGGCTAGCCACCTCTTATTTTAATAGGCGGGTTGTCATAGACAGTAACTCTCCAGGTATGGATACCATTTTTCTAATATTAAATGCTCCCCTTTTACCCCCATGGACGTAGGCCACCTCACGGCCGAACCACATATATACCTCTCTTTATTTCCTTTTTCAGCATTCATTATACTTTCGGGGAAATTCTACAATTTTACTACTTATTTTGGGAAGAATCTCCTATAACTTCCATACATGGCATTCCAAGTTGTGGTATCTTTTTTTATAGAGCATAAACACCCAATGGTATATTTTATTTAAGATTATTTCTATAGTGCATGTCCAATAGTGTCACCATAATGATGCAAAGCCTACCTGAAACGAGAGAGTGATATGGGGAGAAGTTACCAGAGTTCTGACGCGCCACAAATGTGTCTAGTGTGCGTGCTATTTAGGCTCAAGTGCAAGACTGTCGCACAAGTAATAAACCGATAACTTGGGTATCGATCCTCAGGGAAAAAGGACAAACGGAGTCGTGACGACGTTGGAAAGATTAAGAAATCCTATCTTTGACTCTAAAAATAAGGAAAAGGTGATTTGGATTACGAAATAACTATAACTAAATGAAAAAGTGAAAATGATTACTAATGAAATTACGACAAAATGAAATGAATTTATTCTAATTAAACGAAAAGATGATGACAATTTTGACTAAAACTGTGACTATGAAATAATAATGAGAGGTCGGGTTACAATCCCCACACCCTAGTAATTCACTTCGTAGGATTGTAGAATCGGAATTAAAACTTTGAATGAACCCGATCTTTAATACTCCTAAGTATTACAAATATGAGGGATCGTAGCCTGCACAGTATGTAAGCAAAGGATGAATTAAAACCCGGTCTTTAATACTCCTAAGTATTACATATATGAGGGAGCGTATCTCGCATAGAATGTAAGAAAATGATGAATTAAAGAAGTGTCGAATTAACCAATACTCGAGTCTCATTCTTAAGCATCCCGATTGCCTAGGTCAAACGAGATCAAAATTCTTACAACGGTTATACCAGTTATACGACACGATTCACCTAAGATTTTAATTCAAACTTCTATTTCCACTATCATGAATTACATTGGGTGGGGTTCATGCACCCCAACCCTTGAAAACTTAGCCGTACATATTAAAACTAGAAGAAAACATGCTTTGAATGAAAGAAAACATTTTAACTAACAACTTAAGATAAAGAAGAACGAAATCACTAACTAATGAATTAACTACCGCAATAATGAAAGCAAGAATTAAAACGAATTTACTTGAATTGCAGACTTGGAATCAAAGCTATATATAAACTAGGGTTTCTTGTTGTGTTCCTCTCTAAACTAATTACAATGCTTCTCTACACGGATTAGAAGCTCTCTTAATGTCTGGGAGGTGTTTTAAATTTATACCCTACGAAAATAACAAGAGTTGGATGCATACAAAACTCTATCAGGAAAAAGATAGTCCTAAACCTCGAACCCCGGATCGATCCATTCCAGATATTTCAGATTGGTCCGGGTGACAACCAAATCGATTCATTTTTCAAATCACCTGGATTGGTTCGGTAAAAATAACTTATGCAGTGAAATTTGAGGCCGGATCAATGCATTTTTTGGGAGAACCGACTTGCTCCGGTAAACGCATTCTTATTCAGAGATCTTTGGTACCCGGATTGGTCCTTTTTCATATAAGTCGGATTGGTCCGAATTGGCTTCTCAATTTCTCTTGAATTTCTCTTCAAAATCTCTTGATTATCTCACACATTCGGGTCTTCATAACTTCTATTCTAGAATTCGGATTGAGACGCTGTTTCTTCCTACACGTTCATAAACTCGAGATCTTCGACTTTTATTTTAGGTCCTTAACCCGATTCCTAATGGTAATTACGCTTTTTCCCTTTTGATTCGTCCTCTTTCTCTTCTCTTACTTCTTCCAATTTCTTTCTTTCTTTCATGCATCAAATAGCTGTAAAATCAATAAGAAATACAAGAAACTCGGGATACTTGTTAGACAAAGCCATTAGCAATGATATGAGATAAACCAACTCATTTTACGTTGTTCGGAGTAATAAAAGCCTTTAAATTAAGGGGTAAATTTGGAAGAATTTATACCTAATCAAACCCCCCTAACTTAGAACTTTGATCGTCCCGAGCAATGTAAAAGAATCAGAACATGACCCAACTCTAAAATGGGATAGAATACCTTTTTTGCGGGCAAGCGATTGTATTTAGCATATGCAAAAAGCCCCTGGGTTACCCTAGTAGGACAAGTTGTGTCTCGTGAGGGTTTGTAGTGAATATACCCACAAAATTCGACTCAAAGAAAATTCAAACTACTCAAAAATTGTATTATTCAAACTTTTCCAGAAAATAGTCATCATCAACTCATGTTCAAGAGTCTCAAATCATAGTGCGTGTGTGCAAAGCCAGAAATTTAACCGCGGATTTCCACCGATTGACCATTACGTTACTTTTCTAAAAATTCGTTTTGATTTCAAAATCTCACGGGATGCTCTCACAAACTAATCACTCAAAATGTGGCTATTTTCTCTCGGTATGTGTGAATCATAAGAGTAAATGCATCGGAACCAAGTTCATGCACACAAATCGAAAGACGAAATTTTATGGTAAATGGATCTCATCATCGGATTACAGTTATAAGAAAACGGAAACATTGCCTCTAATTCATACCTTTGATCTATTTTATTATCTTTTTGTGTTTTAGCTTTCCACGCGTAACCAATTTCGCAATTTTAGACTCAGTTAGGAATTTTTCAGGTTAAAGGTTTATTGGGTAAAATGGGAATGGTAGGGAATGTCGGAATTGGAGAATTCATTTAATGATGTCCATTTGTGCTTTTCCGGGCTTTTGATAATTTTTTTTCTCTTTTTCTATTTTTTTTTCTATTTTTCATGCTTTTCTTTTCTTTCTATTTTTGTTGAGCATTTTTATTATTTTCTTTCCCCTTTTTATACACTTTTTGGACTTAATTTCTAGGATTATCAACTCTCACAATTTCGAGCCAATTACCGTTTTTCAGATTGTAAAAAAAAATGGAAAAAAAGTATATTCGGCTCAATTTTGGTTTACAAAAGGGATAATTTTTTGCTACTTTTTCTGTCCAATATTTTTGGGTAACAAACGAGGGCCTACTTCATTGTCCGAAATACTAATTGCGTTACCATATGCATTTCTAAATATATTTAATTTAGAGATTTTTAACGCATTTTTCAAGGCAACATCACACACATTTCCCATAACCGGTCAAAGTGAAAGGATTGAGATCCTTGACGACTTATTAAAACGCTGAAATGAGCTTTTGAGTTAAAAATTTAACTGAGATTGATTTAAAAACTCACAAAAATGAAAGGCTTGAATCTCACCAGGTTTGTTAATCTCCTCATTTATACGTTAAGTCATCTATGTTCGCGCAATTTCCATCTTTGGTCAAGTTCGGCTTTGTGTACTATGTTTTTACAATTTGAGACTTCAAACCAAATTTTCATGATATTTTTGAAAAATTTGAATTCCAATTTTTATTTATTTTGAAGAAAAATATTTTTTTTTCCAGAATTTTTCCATTTTTTTTAAATTTCTGGGCATTTTTGAAAATTTGTGAAGTTTTAGAAAGATGCACTTGTGACCCCCATAACTTAGACTTTTGCACTGTCCTCAAGCAAAAAGGACTAAAATCTAATTCAATAAAAGTGCGAATAAATAAAACGAACAAATATGGAAAATGCAGAATTTTATATAACGGATCAACATGTGTTACAAATGGAAAGAAAAACAAACAAACATGTGATAAGAACCAACAAGTATACAACCACATTTCATAAATAGCATCACTGGGGCGGGGGATTGGAGCCTCCGGGCGCGCTAGGGTCATACGGGTCATAGAAGAAGCTTAGAGGTGGGCCACCGAAGTTGAGTTCGTACATATGAGTTTGGAGACGGTGCATCGTGCGCGTATCCCTATGGTAGGCCTTTTGATCCCTATTGTATTGGGTAAGGAATCTGTTAAACCGGGTTTCCACCGCCGAAAGACGCGGATTAACTTTTGCATTAGCGGGTGAAAAATCAGAATCTTCATCGCTGTCATAATCTGCGTCGCCCTGGCCCATCACAATGTCCTCCTCCTCTTCGTCGCTGCTCTCTTCATCACCTCCCTCTTTCGGTTCTTCGGCACTATCCTCCTTTTCGGTATCGCTAGCCTCTTGTGCCATCTGGGACTGGATGCGGGCTTGTTCTCTTTCACGTTTAGTCTGAGTAGTGTCCCCGAAAAGAGTTAGGAGGCACGGGAAATCTTGGGGGGGGGGTGCAATTTCGGCGTCGGCTAACATGGATGTGATGAGCCGGGAAAAGGGGAGAGGCGTGATGCCCTTTTTATCCGTGGCGGCGAAGAATATGTCCTTAAAAATGCAAGCAACCAAGCTGATGGGGGCGGTGTGGTCCAAGAGGTGGTAGACAAGGGTGGCTTAACGCGGGTGCATCGCTGAGTTATTGCCCGTTGGGAGAATATTTTCCCACATAATTTTGAAAGTGAGGCTCGCTCTGTCACTTAGCTGACCCATCGGGTGTGTTTCGATATTCCAGTTAGCGTTGGGGTCGATACGAGACATGCACATGTCCTTTTCAAGTGGGGAGAGAGGGTTTGGTTAAATGTATTGATGTGGGGTCGGGGCATCCTTGGCAGCCAACTTCTGGGTCAGAAGTTCCAAAGAAAATGGGACGTGGATGCTGCCAATGTAAGCTTCAGCCGTGTGGTTCCTCATGCGAACAAGTGAGCCATAGAAGGTACGCATCGCGTTGGGCCATATCGTGTCACGAGGTTCGTCGGGCCATGAAAAGAGTGGTGACGGAATTAGGCATGTCATTCCAAATGACTTGGCGCTTTATTTGGAGTTTATGAGGTTGGACGAAGAAACGTTCACACCACCATTTCTCCTAAAGGGAGCAGTAGCCGACGGACATAGTGTTGGGAGATAGTAATAGTGCTGGATAGAAATAGTCCGAGAGAGGAGGAAAGTGAGTTGTGGTGGGGGGAATGGGGTGGGGAAGGTGTAGATTTTGTAGGTGGGGAGGTAAGAGGGGATGGTAAAAGGGGTAGGGATTTGGGAGGGGAAATGTGTGTCGGGAAGGTAGGGAACTAAAATGGAGGGAATTTGAGGGATTGGGGGAAATGGGGGTGAACCTGGGGAAAGCCAAGAGTTGCAGATACCGGACCAATCTGGGTCCCCAGGACCGGATCGATCCGAGCCCTATATTTTTTTATTTCAATTTTTTTCAGACCGGACCAATCCGGGTGCCCAGGACCGGATCGATCCGGTCCCTAGAATGGCTCTAGTCCACCTATGGGATGGTATACTCTCCTCCTATGACTTTTGACTACTCCTAAATATGACCCAATACCTGTATGACTTGATTACCTCTCACCACAATATTGTGGCTCTAAAATGCTCGCCTCGTAAAGTGTGCTGGTGCTCGAATTCCTCTCCTTTTGTGATGTGATCTTACGGAATCCACTTATCCTAATCTACGTGCATCTACTATAGACAAGAATTTACCCCATACACGTCGGGGGTGCGACGAACTTGTAGTTCAGGCTCACTCTACCCCGTAAATGGGGTCCTACAACTAAATGGTGTCGATCTCTTCTACGAATGCCTCAACATATAGCTTTAGGCGCTGTCCATTTACTTTTAACGCGTTCCCCTCCTTTGGATCTTCCAATTCTACTGCTCCGTGGGGGAATACACTTTTCACAACGAATGGACCTGTCCATCGAGACCGCAATTTACCCTAAAATAGATGAAGCCGAGAGTTATAGAGGAGTACCTTTTGTACCAGTTGAAACTCTTTCTGTCGATAATCTTATCATGTGCTAGTTTTATCTAGACATTTGAAATTTTGGCATTATCATAAGCATCATTGCGTATTTCCTATAACTCATATAGTTGAAGCTTGCGAGCCTCACCAACTTTGTCCATATCGTAATTTATCCTCTCTAATTACCCAAAATGCTTTGTCCTCCAACTCAACGGGAAGATGGGAAGGTTTGCCATACACAAAGTGGAATGGGGACATTCTGAGTGGGTTCTTGTATGCGGTATGGTAGGCCCATAGTGAATCGTTTAATAGAAGGGACCAATCGTTCTGGTCGGGATTGACGGTCTTCTCAAGTATGTGTTTGATTTCACGATTTGCCAATTTGGCCTGTTCATTCGTTTGTGGGTGATATGTCGTTCCAACCTTGTGAATGACACCATACTTTTTCATAAGTTTTTCAAACGACTTGTTGCAAAAGTACGTGCCGTTATCACTGATTATCACTTTAGGTGCACCGAAGCAAGAAAGCATGTGTTCGTGCATGAAATTTATCACCACTTTATTGTCATTAGTCTTGGTAGCTATAGCTTCCACCCACTTAGACACATAGTCTATCGCAACTAGGATGTATAGGTATCCAAAGGACGAGGGAAAAGGGCCCACGAAGTCAATACCCAAGCAATCGAAAACCTCAATGATGAGAATTGGGATTAATGGCATCATGTCTCATTGGGTAATCGCTCCCATGCGTTGACACTTGTCGCAAGATTTGCAACAATTATTGACATCCCGAAACATTGTGGGCCAGTACAAACCGCTTTAGAGAATTTTAGCGGCTATCGTTTTTATGGAAAAGTGGCCTCCATATGCTTTCGAATGACAGAATTGGATGACTTTTGAAACTTCGTCATCTGGTACGCATCGTCGGATGATTTGATCGGCGCAATATTTAAAAAGGAGTGGATCATCATAGAAAAACATGCGCGACCAAGTGATGAACCTCTTTTTATCTTGCGGTGTCCAATCGGGAGGGACGGATCCCGTGACAAAATAGTTCACTATATCCGCAAACCAAGGTAAAGAAGAGGTGGCAAAGAGTTGCTCCTCCGGAAAATACTCGTCGATGGGTGTAGGATCACTAGGTACTTCAGACGAAAGTTGTGATAAGTGATCGGCAACGACGTTTTCTACTCCCTTTTTGTCTTTAATGGAGAGATTAAACTCTTGTAGTAGTAGGATCCACCTTATGAGGTGGGCATTTGCATCTTTCTTCGCAAGTATATATTTTAAATCCGCATGATCAGTGAAATAAGTGATGGGGTAACCGATAAGATAGGCCTAAAATTTGTCGAGAGCGAAGACTACCGCTAGAAATTCCTTCTCTGTGGTGGAGTAATTGAGTTGTGGCCCGGTAAGAGTCCGACTAGCATAGTAGATGACATGATCCTTGTTGTCTTTTCTTTGGAAAAAAACATCCCCTATTGCATAATCGCTAGCATCACACATAAGCTCGAATGGTAATGACCAATCCGGAGCTTGCATGGACACAAGCATGTTTTTCAATTTTTCAAAAGCACTTTGGCATGCTTCGGTCCACTCTAATGAGGTGTCCTCCATAAGAAGATTTCTTAAGGGTCTAGCGATGGCTCTAAAGTCCTAAATAAACCTTCTATAAAACCACGCATGGCCCAAGAAGGAGCGCACGTCTTTTAGCAATTTAGGTGGGGGTAGGTCAGCTATGACATCTATTTTTCTCTATCGAATTCGATCCCTTTGGATGACACGATGTGGCTAAGAACTATACCCTCGGTGACCATGAAATGGCATTTTCCCCAATTCAGCACTAAGTTCTTTTCCACACATAGGGCTAGTACTTTATCAAGATTAGCTAAACATAGGTCGAAAGAGGTGCCAAAAACACTAAAGTCGTCCATAAATACCTCGAGCCCTCTCTCAACCATGTCACTGAAAAAGATCAACATACACCTTTGAAAGGTCGCTGGTGCATTACACAAGCCAAATGGCATACGTTTGTAGGCAAACGTTCCAAAACGGCATGTGAAGGTTGTTTCCTCTTGATCAAGTACATCTACCTCAATTTGGTTATATCCAGAATAACCATCTAGGAAGCAATAATAAGGGTGTCCCGCTACTCTTTTAAGCATTTGATCGTTAAATGGAAAGAGGAAATGGTCTTTCTTAGTTCCCCCATTGAGTGTTCGTTAATCAATAGAAATGCGCCATCCAGTGGTGGTACGTTGGGGAACTAGCTCTCCCTTGGCATTTTCAATCATAGTCATGCCTGACTTCTTTGGAATAACTTGAATGGGTCTCACCCTCTTTCTATCCGAGATTGGGTAGATAATCCCGACATCCAATAATTTTATGATTTCAGTCCTTACCACATCTTTCATTATGGAGTTTAACCGTCTTTTCATTTCTCTCAAGGGCTTAACATCCTCCTCAAGGTGAATCTTATGGGTGAAAATTAGAGGTCTTATCCCCTTTATATCAGTTATACACCAACCAAAATCACTTTGGTGCTTCCTCAAAATCTTCAATAGCTTACCTTCCTGCTCTTCATCTAAGCTATAGGAGATAATAACAAGAAATGTCTCACTTTCACCTAGGAAAGCATATTTAATATTGGAGGGTAGTTTCTTCAACTCGAGAGTCAGGAATGTGTCGCTAGAGGTCACCATGCATTCTTCCCTTGGCGGAAATCATGTTCTTGTATCGAATTAAATAACAAAACCCAAGAAATTTACTCCCCAAAACTATTAAAAAGTTTATGGAGTTGAGTGCAAGCCTAGTGTTTTTTCTGAATTAGTAGAATATATATATTTATAAATTTATGTCATTGAAGTAGTTAAAATGTGTATTCATGTGTTCCAATTTGACAAATATGTTGGCATTCAGTCATATGATATGTTATGGAATGTAACAAACCAATTTCTAGATCTAGTAGCTTTAAAACTTAAAAATTACACGTATAGTATTTATTGTATTATGTTATCTTCCTCTTTAAGTTTGCTACATATATACTCAGGGATCATTATCCAAGCAACACACACATGTACATATGTATGTATGCGTGTGTGGGGGGGGTATATATATATATATACACACACACAAAACACACATTCTGCCATTGTGGATTATCTAAAATCTTCATTAATTTTTTTTACTGCGACTATCTTTTCAAGTACAAAAAATATTATATCGTGAAACAAATGGATCATAAAATCATTTTCTATAGATAAAAAAAATGAAATTATGAACATAGTGAATAATGAAATGATTGAAAAATTATATCCCGCAAGACCTAACTCATGTACATTACTAACAACAGACAAAATAACCATACGATTAATAACTTACCAATAATGATTTGTCGTTATAAAGACGTTATGATAATTGATGATACCAAAAATGGTACCACAAGTTCACAATGAGAATGAGCTCAAGCATGTATAGTAATGGTAGGAAATAAGTAATATAACAGCCAGAAGAGATGAGGCAAAGATGAAAATGACACCAGATTTAAGTGGTTCAACCAATTTATGGCCTACGTCCACTGTGTAGTGTGTGTAATGCAACAAATGAGGATCTAATGGCGTGGATATATAAGCACTCAAGCTTTCTCTCTTTTACAGCTAGTTTTACAAAGTTTCAATAGGGTTTTTAATATATATATCCTTTACAAGAGGTAGAAGACCAGAATTTATAGTGCCTAGGGGGTGTAATGCACCCCCTAAGCATGCAATAGGCGTGTAATGATGAAAGCTTCCAATAAGATGATGACAGTTGTCCATAGCACAGGTAACTAATGATGATGCAATATCCCCTCATGTGAGGGGATAATCTGATTGTAACAGAATTCCCCACGTGGAACACGCCACATTGGAACCTTCCACTCCTCGTACTATTTGGTGTTGTCTGCAAAGGTCTCAGCCTGGATGAGTGCAAGGTTACTGACGCAGTGAATGACTTTATTTTGGTATTGAAAAATGTGGTCTCGGCCAGAGGGCTCAGGCCGAGGTGGACTAAGAAGGTCACTTCCTGGTGTTGGCTGCGGCAGAGGATAAGTGGTGTCGTGCTGATGAAATTCTCCCTTTAGGTCTCGACTAAATGTATGTCCGAGAGATGTTATGGATGAGTCTTGTAAACTACCTAAGTGATATCCTTCTAGAAGCTCTACTGTTGGTGGTAGAGACCTCACACTAAGACGAGGTCATAATTGGTCATGTCAACAATAAATATATAAGGATAGAGAATAACTATTTTAGTTCCTAAATAATATCATCATTTGTACTCTTTTTTATATAAGCAAATGCTTCAGGTGCTAGGCAATCAGTGATAATGAACATGTCCATATTGGAAATCAATAACGAGGCAAAGACAATATGAATGCACATAATTTTTAAATAAGAAATTATAAAGAATAAAAAAGTTTATTATTGAAATTGAACCCATATATAACAACCAAATGTATGGAGGTTTTAGAGAAAATTGAGCAAGAAAGAAGGAGACTATATATGGTACCTATTCCAATTAACTGTTATATGATGTGCAAACAAAAATAAAGATAAAAACCTACTCATATACTATATTAAATGTAAGCTCTTAATTCTCTTCACATAGTATGAATCTTCAATGGCTATCCGTCTTTCACCGAAGGGCTTTATTGTGGAGCAAAAAATCAAGTGAGCGTCCCTCAATTAAGAATCCTTACAAGGGACATCCTTATAATTTCAATTAGCAAATAGGAAAAGTACCAATTTATTTTCCTGACCAATATTCTCACAAGGTTGCAATAAATTCAAAATAATAGTGATCCAATTCATGTTCCATAAGATTTTAAAAAACGGTTTCTGCAACTGCTAGAGAGAACAAAACACCTTAATAGTCTATACTCATATAAACTCATACCAAACTTCAAATCAAACCAACACCCACCAAACCTAAAAAGCTTACTTCATCTCAACATAAACTAAAACAAAACCATCATTTATGAAAGAAAACATAAACTGTAGAATTTACCCAAAATCAATCAAACAAGATAAACCAAACCCTAAATCCAAGCCATACATTTACATAATCAAATCCAAGAAATATGTACAAGTTCCAATTAGGAGTCTCGCATAAATCATTTCCATTATGGTTTAATTGATTTTGACTTTTTTAAATTCGTTATATGATTTTGACTGAAGGTTGAGTAGAAGAAGACACTAGTGAAGATAGAATATGGAAGAAACCTCGAACGTGAGTAGAACTAGGCAGTTACCTCAGGCGTAATTAGAGATTAAAATTTGGCATGATGAGAGATAAGAGCATATAGTATGCCATGTCATTTCATATAAGGAACATGTATAGTTTGCCAGATTTCATCATGCTAGTGTGTTGAGAGAGAGGGAGAGAGGGAGAGAGAAAGAGAGAGAGGGAGAGAGGGAGAGAGAAAGAGAGAGAGAGAGAGAGAGAGAGAGAGAGAGAGAGAGAGGACAATCAAGTTATCGTGGGGAAATGAAATTTGGGCATGGGAGGGAACGTGTAAAGTTTAAGGCAAATGAAAATAACCCAGTCCTTTAAAAGTTTTATGGACCACACCAAATAATCGTCCTATATAATACCCTTATTTACGTGTTATATAGGATGCGTGGGCTTATCCATTCCCATTAATGTAAGTATATAGGATTGATTTAATAGTTGTTCCAATTAATATTTATTAGGGATGATGGTAAATGGACATCCCTAATATATCAGTCTCAATTACCTTCTTTTTTTTGTAATGCTAGTTAAGACTTCCTAACAATTCATGTGTGATTTTAAAAGGCCATTTCCTCCCCAACAGGTAGAGTTAAATAAAGGAATGGGTAAAGGATAAGGAGGAGGAATGATGAGGTAACTCACCCCGATGCCGATGTCACTTGAGTCTTTTGTTTTCCTAGGTTAGAATTTTAGTGCATTTCATTGATTGCATCATAATTATATCGAACCTATATATTTATGATATTTTGTTTTATCTCTTTTTATTTTGTTTTTGCTTTTTTTGGTCATAAAAATTGGATAAACCAAAATTATTTTTTTTGGTTTATAAAAGCTTACGAAAATTCAAGAATTTCATTTTTTGTCTTTTGTTGACAACTAGCGTATTGGGATGATTGAAAATTTTGGGAACACGTCATGCTATTTTTTCATATTGGGAATAGAACCTTGAAGACTTTATTAATGATAAAGAGGAAGAATATGCCATCCATAGCATGAATGAAAAAGTTAAATAATATATGTCTGGTCTTCCATAGCATGAATGAAGAATAGGCCATCCTCAAAGACGTACAAGAATGAATGAAAAAGTTAAATAATATATGTATGGTCTCGAGGTCTTATGATATGACCAATCCCGTCTCAAATTTTCAAAAAGGATAAACAAATAATTTCAATAAATAATACATAACCCTAAACTAATTTTCCTTCTAGTTTCTCCCATCCAAAACTCTATTTCCATGTTCAAATGTTCGGGAGTCCTTGACTATCTATATTGAATATATTTATAATGAATTTGGGAATACTCTCTATATCAGAAAAAATGATGATTTTTCTTCCATTTCATACCGTTATTTGAAAGAGAATCAACCAAACTATTGACCTCATGAAAGAAATACAAAAATGAGACATTTACATTTGAAACTAATATTTTAATTTTCCTCACTTCATAAAATATATCCCACTTAATACTAATTTCAACTTTGATTATATTGATAACGATTTCTGAATCAGATTCTACTTGAAAAGTAGATATGTTCAAGTCTAAACATAATGTAACTCCCATAAGGATTATTTTTGTCCCTCCCACTATATTTGACCCAAGCCGAAAGTAAGAAATTTTAGTTTCCATAAATCTCTAAAAATGGTCTGTAATAGTAGTACTTCCTCATGAATCACCAGGATTATTCTTAACAAATCCATCACAATTAATTTTGTAAACATTTATAGGAGGTTTTATCCATCTAATGATAAGAAAGGACCTTTGAGGAACATCTATAGGCCCACTGTTGAACTAAACCATCCAGTCCATATGTCTCAAAGCATTGGTATTTAGAAAATTTCTTTCCATTAAAATTACCTTCAATTTTACACTTCCACAACTCGTTATTACTTAGTTAAGAAATTAAAGATTAATTCCATGAAGGCATCTTGTTATCTAGATGCATCCACCAGGCAATGAACATAACTTTAATTGATAAAAATTTTATTCTCAACCCATATTTGAGATAACAAAACTCCCAAAATCATTAGAAAAATATCCATTGACAATGGTATGATTACTTTGTAAGACCATATCTTGAGGTATAATATTTCTTAGGAGCTTCCAATTAAATATGGATATTTTCAAAGGGATATACTTTTACCATAATATTTTGTTCGACGATGGCTAAATTACTTTGTTTCAAATCAATTCAACTGTAGAATCTATAGAGGACCCCCCATGTTAATTAATAATCCACAAAGGCTTGTCCTCATTTTAAGCTAGATGTAACACCCCGCCCACCCGGGAGAGCGAACGGAGCGCTAATACGATAAATTAAATCTAAATCCACAATACACAATACACAAGGTATAGAGCATCTAAATAAACCCACAATAATATAAATTCACTAATCTCAATCTCTTCAATTACAACAAGTCTCTCGAATTAAAATTACAACTATCTAACTCGAATAAAAATACAAATCTCCAAAGCACTATACATCAAAATAATACAAATCATCCAACTTGTATTAAAATTCTTCCTAAATAATCCACGCTAAAATAATCCCAATAATCCATAGCGCTCAAATCCACGCTACCCTGTTAACTAAAAGAAAATATGGGAAAGTACACAATACGACAAGAAAGATGCTCAAGAAACATATATTAGCGATGAATAAAACGTAACAACACGAATACAAATATTCAAATCAAAATGAAAATCTCAAAGCATTTATCAATATAATTTATCAACAACACATCAATGAGTCACCAGGCCTCACCCCATTCTCATATGCTTTATCAAGCCATAGCCCGAAAATAGGTATTTTGGCGGGTACTCAACATCCGTGCCATATTAAAATCTCATGACAACGTGCTCATCAACAATATAATGATACCACATGAATCAAAATAATTTCAACAATTATTTTCCAGATTTCAATGAATTTATCAATTCAAATATGAGTTCAATTAAACAAAAATTCAAAGAGAATGACACTCGCGAGATTTAAGGAGCATATTGTGTAAAACCCCATACCTCAAACCATCATGAGAAACCAATGATCACATCCTCAAAATCAACACAAAAGATCTACAAAAGCTCCTCCAAGAACCTCCAACAAAATAGCCCCAAGAACACCTCTAATCTAAGGTTGGAACTCACAAATCTCAAGGGACAATGTGTATATAAAAAGAAGAGGAATATAAAATATATTTGCTTCCCAAATTTGTGCCAAAAGTAGGTTAAAAAGGTTGCCCACAACTTCCTTTTATAATCCAAAGAAATGAAGAGTTGGAATCCAAAAGACTCCTTTAAATAAGTCAAAGAAATGAAGAGTTGGAAGTCAAAACAACTCCAAGAGTTAAAAAACATTTAAAAATCATTTTAAAATCCGTTTTAACACCGATTTCGAAACCGTTTGAAATTTTAGCCTTTAAAAATAATAACCAACATATTTGAGCAATAAAAATAATTTTATCAAAAACTTTATTTTCTTCCATTTTCCAAAAATTAATTAAAATAGCCCAAAATTACGCGGGTTGTTACACTTCTCCACTAACAATGGAATTTCGCCCTCGAAATTCGCCGAATGCCTAACTCTCAAAAATCAGGCTAACAATCTCCAAAAATAATCTCGTCTCCAAAAATAAACTCCTCACCTCTAATCTCGAAACTTATCACGAATATCACCTAAAATTTTCTATCTCCAAAAATTGCTAACCACGCAATGAACCCAAAACCCAAGCCCCGAGGGTTGCCGTACACCTAAGCTCTGATACCATTTGTAACACCCAGCCCACCCGGGAAAACGAACGAAGCGCTAATACGATAAATTAAATCTAAATCCACAATACACAAGGTATAGAGCATCTAAATAAACCCACAATAATATAAATTCACTAATCTCAATCTCTTCAATTACAACAAGTCTCTCGAATTAAAATTACAACTATCTAACTCGAATAAAAATACAAATCTCCAAAGCTTTATACATCAAAATAATACAAATCATCCAACTTGTATTAAAATTCTTCCCAAATAATCCACGCTAAAATAATCCCAATAATCCATAGCGCTCAAATCCACGCTAACCTGCCAACAAAAAGAAAATATGGGGAAGTACACAATCCGACAAGAAAGATGCTCAACAAACATATATTAGCGATGAATAAAACGTAACAACACGAGTACAAATATTCAAATCAAAATGCAAATCTCAAAGCATTTATCAATATAATTTATCAACAACACATCAATAAGTCACCAGGCCTCACCCCATTCGCATATGCTTTATCAAGCCATAGCCCGAAAATAGGTATTTTGGCGGGTACTCAACATCCGTGCCATATTAAAATCTCATGACAACGTGCTCATCAATAATATAATGATACCACATGAATCAAAATAATTTCAATAATTATTTTCTAGATTTCAATGAATTTATCAATTCAAATATGAGTTCAATTAAACAAGAATTCAAAGAGAATGACACTCGCGAGATTTAAGGAGCATATTGTGTAAAACCCCATACCTCAAACCATCATGAGAAACCAATGATCACATCCTCAAAATCAACACAAAAGATATACAAAAGCTCCTCCAAGAACCTCCAACAAAATAGCCCCAAGAACACCTCTAATCTAAGGTTGGAACTCACAAATCTCAAGGGACAATGTGTATATAAAAAGAAAAGGAATATAAAATATATTTGCTGCCCAAATTTGTGCCAAAAGTAGGTTAAAAAGGTTGCCCACAACTTCCTTTTATAATCCAAAGAAATGAAGAGTTGGAATCCAAAAGACTCCTTTAAATAAGGCAAAGAAATGAAGAGTTGGAAGTCAAAACAACTCCAAGAGTTAAAAAACATTTAAAAATCATTTTAAAATCCATTTTAACACCGATTTCGAAACCGTTTGAAATTTTCTCCTTTAAAAATAATAACCAACATATTTGATCAATAAAAATAATTTTATCAAAAACTTTATTTTCCTCCATTTTCCAAAAATTAATTAAAATATCCCAAAATTACGCGGGTTGTTACACTAGAGAGATGTTACTTTAACTTAACTAGGCAAAAACATGAAATTGGATGTCAAAAGCATCTACTAGAGACCATTATCTCCAAAATTATCTCTAACCAGTTATCAAAGGGATGTATTTCTTAATAGGATTACTGGAAATGTCATTAATTACCCCCCATCCCCATCCAGTAATCCCATATGAGATCACATCCTCCTCTACCTACTATCCACAGGGTAGAGAAACATAACTTTTGTTTTACCTAACCTTTTTAGGAGTTCATAGAGAATAACTCATGTTGCATATGTTGTAGTCCATACCATATTACACAGTTTCATAAGTTAACGTAAGGTGTATCCTCAGTTTTGATCCAAAAAGTTTTTATTGTATGTGTTTGCACTCAATCGTATCACATATTTTTTTCTAGATTCTTTAAATTTTGTATGTAAGAATCATTGCATGTGAGTAATAATAAAGAAGAATAAAGAAATTAATACTCTAAAAGAAGAATAAAGAAAAATATAAAAAGCACATTTTTAGGAAGTAGTAAGTTTAAGACCAATGGGTTGCACATATTTCGTCTAGCATAATTTTTTCTGACCTTATTGACTTGTCTAATTTTTTCATGTTAACCTTAGGTCTTAATTAGCATGGAGAAGTTTTTGGTTAAGGGGGAGAAGATTTTAAATTTTGGGGAGTAAATTTTATACGTGCATGCTTTGAATCTTTACTAACTTACTTGATTATTTATTATTATCTCTCTTGTATCTTTTCCACTTCACACAGGGTGTTACATATTTATATACACCAAATATGACCTCGTCCCAAGCTAGGACCCCCTCGTCCAAGGCCGACCTTGGCAAACCATCAGATTGAACATATAATGATTCGATCGGGGTCCCATCACAAGGGGCCTCCTCCTCGGACGTAACTTAGTCACATGATAGCATCATTGACCTCAACTCCCTTCCTTATTACCCCATCCTTGTCCTTGACATGGAGACTGTGGACCCTATGTAGACCCAGATCAGCACAACGATGACCATTCCATTAGAGGATTGACCTGACGAGTCGGCCTCAGCTTGGAGTAGTACGGTCGATAGTTGACACCTGGCAGAGCGCGTGGGATGAAGCACGCGTGGGTTATGGCTCAATGTCCCACATGGGAAAAACTAGTTATAACAAGATCTCATAAGCATGTGAGGGAATATTGCATCATCATTACATACTTGTTCAAGGGACAGGTGTCCACACCATATTGGAAGTTTCACCATGCACATTCTTTTTACATGCTTGGGGGTACAATGCACACCCTGACACTATGTATACTCATTTTTTCCTTGGTGGAAAGGGATCTAAAAATTGTAAACCCTAGCCTAACTTTATCTAACTTATTGTAGAGAGAGAGCTTGAGTGATGTACAACTAAGGCCATTAGAGCCCCTTTTACATAGTGAAAACCTCACATCCCTGCACAATGGAGTAGGCTGAAAAGCTGAATCACTTACATATTGGTGTTCTTCCTCTTTTCCTCACCTCCTTATTTTATTTTCATAGTTGTTTTGTTATATGACTCCATTGTTGTGCTGTGTTTGAACTTGAGATGAATGTATAAATCTAAATGGTGATTTCTCGGCATCATCATTTTGGCATCGCCTGTGGGAACAAAGGTTAATCTTATTCCTCTGCATTTTCAGCTTGTTTCTCACTTGATTCTATGGTGGTTATCCAGTTCCACCATTGATTCAATCTGTATCATCATTGAAAGAGATATTGTTAGGTTGTTTAAGCGTTTTCCAAGCTCACTTAGTTCATCTAACTCACACGATTATTTGGTTTGCTTGTCAGAGAGAATGGCCTTTGATTTGCCTCATGGAACTGGCCCCAGCTCTAACTAGGTGCCTCCTTACTCAGAAATGACTGAGGTTGAATCGACACTGCACTCGCTGAGGGCCAACCAATAGAAAATGCAAGAGTAACTTGTTGCCTTTAACCAGAATATGATGGCCAGATCTATTAGTGCTATAGCAGAGATGATAACTCCAGACACTAGAGATGGTGTGGATGGGGTGATTGGGGGATCACCCTCGGCCCCCCACAAGGACACATAACATCAACAGAGACATAGAGATGTGGCTGATCCTAGTGAACTCAACCTGGGAAAATAAGTGCATGAAGGTCCAGATAACCTTGAATGTGATGAGGACGACTATTGGTAATCATAAGAAATTTTTATCAACATTGTTCATCTAGCACCAATTAATAAGGTAAAAAGTGGTAGGTCGACCTCAAAAGGCTGAACCAGGGCTTCAACATTTGACAGATTGAGCATAGGGTCAACTTTTGACCGACTCGTCCCAGTTATAGACCTACGGGACAAACTCTCTAAATCACGCAGCATTGCAACCTTCATAGGGAATGGAGAATATGTTGATCATTTTCTACAACAAGGTCGAGAGGGAGAGAAGATGGAAGTAAATAACCAACAGAGGAGGGTTGGCAGAGATCCTGTGGCTAACCCAACTGATGGGGAAGGAGGATAAGATAATGCCGTGGTGGCTGAGAAACTATGGAACAGTTCCATTCAAAGGATAGAGGACAAAATCGGAGACCTTCTAAAAATTCGAGACCCCATCCAAAGGGGATATGTGGAACGGTCTCATTTTGTAACAAGGATTGTGAGCTACCCAACTCCAGCCAAGTTTAAGCCACTGACTATCACACCTAAGTACGACATGAGTACAAAACCTATTCATCAAATAGAGATGTATCAATCTGCACCCAATATTTACTCTGTTTCAGATGAGATGAGGTGTTGAGAATTCTCCAGTACTCTAACCGGTGCGACTCGTATATGGTTCACCTCTCTTCTTAAAAACTCTATAGAAAACTTTATGAAACTGGCCGAGAGGTTCATTTAAAACTTCTACTTCGGCATGAAACCCTAGAATAAGGTTACTTATATTTTGTATGTAAAGCAGGGGAATAATGAATCTCTGAGAGAATATATCGCCCGACTTAATAAAGAGAAGCTTGATGTTGAAGAGTACGAAGAAAATATTCCCATGGCTGCCCTCATGACTGGATTACAAAAGGGAAAACTACTTTGGAAGTTGGCCGAAGATCCTCCAAAGTCTATGGAAGAACTTTTGTATATGGTATGGAGAGTCACGAATGAAGAGGATGCCATGGAGGCTAAATGAGTGGATGAGAAGGAAGTCGGTGGGAGTATATCTTAAAAATCAAAGGGCAAAGAGGGGAAAAAGAGGTCGATCGACGATAAATTTTCTGACTACACTCCATTAACAGTAAGTCCTTACTTTATTTTGAATGCGATTATAGATGACAGAGCTCTGAGATGGTTTGAAAAGCTAGAAGTATGAAATATGATCCCTGAGCGAAATGGACGTTGAAATATGATTTTATTT
Source organism: Sambucus nigra (assembly GCA_949130495.1). NCBI lineage: Eukaryota > Viridiplantae > Streptophyta > Magnoliopsida > Dipsacales > Adoxaceae > Sambucus > Sambucus nigra. The sequence continues at coordinate 559,811,063 of OX422210.1, read as the reverse complement.
AATGTGAAAATGATCAGTCGGGCGATGGACAATGGAGGGACAAAATCGACCGACCACAAGGCATACATCGTAGAGGCTAAGTCAGTTCCCAAGCGAATGGAAGTAAGCTCGACTACTTCAGAGATGAAGTTGGGGAAGATAAAAAAGGTAGATATAGACACTTTGATTATGGGATTCTCACGATTGGATTTTAAGGACATCTTGGCCCTTTATGATGACCCTATGGACTTTTGTACCAGGTTTCACGAGTATGATGTGTCCAAAATTCTGGTGGATGGTGGTATGTCAGTCGACGTCATGTTCTGAGAATATTTTAAAAGGCTGAAGCTCAGCAAGAAGAGGCTGATTCCTTATCATCAACCCTTGATTGAGTTCAACGAAGAAAATGTTCACCCTCTTTCAGTGTTTGAAATGTATGTTTACATAGGCACATGGATGAGGTGCCTAACAAAGAAATTCAATTTTTTTATGATGGATGAAATGTGTTTTCAACCTACAACATCACCCTCGACCGTGTGTCCCTCAACGAGTTTGAAGCAATGCCCTCCACCGTTCACCAAATAGTAAAATTATTAACTCCTTAGGGAGTAGGGGAAGTCCAAGGTGATCAGGTAGAGGCCAGGGAGTGCTGCTTCAGCTCAACTGAGAATAAAGAGTCCCATAAAAAACTAAAAAACCTCATACAACATTGATACTCTTGGCCACAGGGACGAGAGGAAACTAAAGAAGGGCGAGGGCACATAGGAGATAAAATCCATCATTTTCAATGAGAACGTATAAAAAAGTCAAAATCAGCTCATCATTGAAAAATGAGGTGAAGGAAAAGTTAATAGAGTTGCTAAGGAAGAAGAAAAGAATATTTGCGTGGAGCTATAAAGACATGCCACAGATAGACCCAAAGGTCATCTGCCACAAGTTGAATATTAATGAGAAGGCAAATCTTGTGAAATAAAAAAGAAGGACATGGTCAAAAATGGGTCTCGGGATATTTTTGGGGATAGTCGGGCCACACGGGATGAGTTGGGCCTTTTTAATTAGGCCCGCATGGCCAAAAATGGGATTGATTGTTTCTAACCTAATTGAGGGACTAGGAACGACAGATAGTAAATTCTAAACATAGGGTTTGGGAGAGGATTAGAGGAAGCTAATCAAGAAGTCAATTGGGGGATCTTTTGGAGCCAAATTAAGGAGCTAATTTGGGGTGTTCTTCATCAACCATTCTATACACCAACGGATCAGATTCTACGAAAAATTCCAGGCAAGTGGTTAACTTGATGTAATGTGTAAATGGGGATATCCAATTCATATTTTAGTGATGTGTAAACTAAAATTCATTTTGGGGATAATTGGGTACAAAATGGGGTTTTGTTAATGGAATACTTGGCTGAGATTCAAAGTAAGAAATAGGTGTATTATATATCCCTAAGTAAAGATAAAATGAAATTTGAATATATTTGATGATGAACATGGAATCTTTATGAGTTCTTGCATGAAGAACATGAATCTTTAATGACTTAGGGTTTAATTGATGAACACAAGATGTCAATCTGCCAAAATTTTTGACACAACTTTAAACGTATGCCATTTGAGTTGTACTTCGAATTAGAGTGTGAACCATACATGCCTGGAAATTTATTTCTCTTAGCTATCCAATGAACTTGGAATCTGGTCAATCAGAGTTCTGTAGAGGGAGTAATCAACATTTTTTACAGGGTGTTTTATCTGTCAACATAGTAATCTGGCAGAATTTTGACGTGATTTTAAACGTGTCCGATTTGAATTATACTTTGAATTAGAGAATCAGGTCAATCGGAGTTCTGTAGAGTGAGAAATCGAAATTTTACTAGAGGGTGTTTAATCTACCATAAAATTTGAGATTTTTCTTTTTAAGCCTCAAATGTCTAAAATTTTATCGGGCAAGTGTTTGGGACCTTGATGAAATATATTGATGGAATAATGATATGGAAGTAGGTCTATGATTAAGTGTTTAACTTTAATTTTGTGAGAGAATGAAGATTCATAGGCTTGATTGTGACGTACTCTAATTCGAGATGATAAGAATATAATTACGGAAAAGTGTGAGCGAGCTTAAATTCATTAGATCAGTGGGTTAACAAGGGTAACTACTGAATTGATATAACAAGGGGTAAATAGGACCCTTAGAGTTGTGTGAATACTTGAATTAATACGAAAGTGAAATAAATTCGTAAAGTAAATAAGTACGGTGAATATTAGAGAGAAATATATTACGTACAAGTATGAATAATTGGGTTGTATAAATACCTACTGTTTTATAGGATTACTTGGGTTGTGAATGCCTATTGTGTGTTTCCTTGTGATAGGAACATAGACTCGGGAAATATTAAGTTATGGGCCAACTGAGCGAGTCCGGGGATAATGGTTGAGTGACACCAAGTTATTAAATTAATGGATGTGTTAATAAATGAAGGTAGAGTGGGAAGGTAGACTCAAAAAAGTATTAAATTAATTGATGTTGTGATTAATTAATTTAGAGTCGGATTGTAGACTCAGGATGGGTATTAATTAATTAATGTGTAAATTAATTAAATGAGAGTCGTACCACAGACTCGGATCGGTATTAAATTAATAGGTGTGTTAATTAATTTAATTAGAGTCGGATCGTAGACTCGGGGAAAAATATTATATTAATTGAGTGTGAATTATATATATTAGAGTCGGACCACAGACTCGGGGTAATGATAATTTAATAAGTGAGAAAATTAATTAAGTTGAGTCAGGCCAGAGACTCGGGAAATTTCAGGCTAGTGTTACGGATCTTTGAGTACACGGTAAAGCCGGGGTTTATAGTATATATATATACGGTGTAGTGATAGTATATATATATATATTGTGTGTGCTATTAAAAATCAGTGATTAAATAGTTATTTAATTTATATACTCTAGTGCTATCAAGGGAGGTTGCGCGATGTGGGTGAATCCCCTAGCTTGAGAAGTAGGGTGAGTATATCCCCAGGTCATAGCATCCGGTATATGGGTGAGGGGATTATCTCACTTTCAGGGAAGGAATATGACCGCCTCCATTTCGTTTATGTTTTGGTCCAGGTTGGTGAGCGATTCCAACTTGAGTAACTAGGTTATGTGAGCACACCTAGAGAGATAGCACTTTAGAGGGAATCATCCGGCGAGGAGATACTTGGAGGGTTGGATATACGTATGTTATATGTGTGGATGTTTTAGTAAAGGTACGTATATAATGGTATTCAATATTATATGCGGGTAATAATATAGTGTGATGTATTTACTTTATATAACTTGTGACACGGTTATATGCTACTATTTAAGAAGGAATTAATTAAGTTAATTGTGAGATAACTTATAATATTCAAGAATCATTATACTCGGGTTAGAGTAGTATGGCAAGGGGAGGTTATACCAAGACTAGTTGGAAGGGGTAGTACAACTAGGTGGGGTTAAGGTAACCGTTAGGTGTGCACATTAGTGGAGGGGTGATAATGTCTACAAGGGAGTACGACACTAACTTATATATGAAGCGCATTCATGCATTTTAATTACTGCAGTTAATTCACTTGCTAAATATTTTCAAAATGTTTTGGGTTCTAACCCTTGCTATAAAACTATTTTTAAAACCTTTTAGGTGTCCAGCCACAGGGACGCTAGGACTGATATTCTATTCCAGGGATATGGAGCTGCGACGTATGTGGATGCTAGCAGGAATTTGGATTATATGAATCACTTATTCATTCCTAGAGTAGGAATCATTCATCAGTTCCAGTTTTATTTAGGGCATGTCGCCCAGACTTTCAGTTCAGTTTTCATATTTGTTTTATTCCGGTGTTGAATATTTGTATTGGATTATTTCACTTTGGTGGCCGATGGTTTATTCGGCAAGTTGTGTAATTAATTATTCAGTTGAGTTTTACTTAGTTGTGTGAATGGTTTATATTTATTTCCGCATGTACTATTTTGTTTAATTAAAAAGTTAAAATTTAGCACCAGCTTTTGGAATACTAGGTGGTTAGTATGTCTTAAAAAGTTTTCGACAGTGATGATAAGGATGAACCAACTGGGATTCCTGTTTTAATTTGGTATAGGACTGATCACCCGGTATTTTTTAGGCGGGGTGTCACAACAACCCAGTCTAGAGTTTATTTGTGGATGGATACTCATGTGAAAGCGACAGTGGGGAAGGGCTCATATTGTCGGTCCCAGACGAGACTGACGTTGAATAAAATTGAGATTCAGCTTTAAGGCCTCATATAAGGAATTCGAGTATGAAGGTTTATTGGTAGGCTTATCCTTGGACTGGGTACTGAATGTCGGCCATATGATAGTTCACAATGACTCCCAAATCGTGGTGAACCAGATCTTGTGGATCTACAAGGCTATGGATGAGAAAATGGCCAAATACTTGGCCAAGGTGGAAAATGTATTGACAAACTTTAGGGAGTTAAAGATAAAGAGAGTACCTCAGCTTGAGAACATTCGAGCTGACGCAATGGCGAGGTTAGCATTTTCAACGAGGACGAAGATTAGGAGAACTATCCCAGTTGAGATTTTACACAAACCAAGCATATATGAAGACGATAGTAACCTTGAGTTTTGAATTAATTTAAACATTGGAGCCTTATGGATGGACCCTCTTATCAAGTAAAACAGAGATGGGGAGCTCCCGAAGATAAACGATAAAAGGAAGAAATTGCGGTATAGGGCAGCAAAATTCACTATTATAGGAGATGTCCTATAGAAGAAGGGCTTTCTTCTCCCCTACTATGATATGTCCACACCTTTGAGGTAGAATATTTCTTAAAAGACATATATGAAGGGATATGCTCTAGTCATATTAGGAGATGATCTTTGGTAAAGAAAATAGTGACAGAGGGCTATTGGTGGTTGACCCTCGCTAAGGATGCAACTGACCATGTAAAAAATTGTGACTAGTGACAAAGATATTCCTACATCCCCCATCATCCTCATCAAGACCTATCATCCATTACTGCCCATTGGTCCTTCGCACTATGGGGGATTGACTTAGTGGGACCTTAAACCATAGTTGCGTGTAACTACAAATACTTGATAGTGGCGATCGACTACTTTTCGAAGTGGGTAGAGGCAGAAGCCATGATCCCTGTAACGGAGATGAAGACCTTCAAATTTATTTAAAATAACATCATTAGTAGATATGGTCTACCTCAAACTTTGATCTCAAATAATGGAAAACAGTTCAAGAACAAGTCACTGGAGGCTTATAGTGAAAGGGTCGACATCAATCAATTCCACTCAGCACCAGTCTAACCCTAAGAAAATTGCAGACAGAAATCACCAAAAGAACAATTATAGATGGGATCAAGAAAAATTTAGATGACGCCTAAGTCTTATGGACAGAAAAGGTGCTTACCATCCTGTAGGCTTATCAAATGATGGAAAGGATGCCGATAGGGGGGACCCCATCATACTAACTTATGGATCAAAAGTCGTGATCCCAAGTAAACTTGGCCTACCCAACCACAGAGTCCAGACTTACAATCCAGAGACCAACAATGAAGAGAGAAGGATTGACTTAGGAAAGAAGGGTAGATGTTAAGGTTAGACAAGTAGTGCATTAGCAGAAAATGACCAAGTTCTATAATAAGAGAGCCAAAGCTAGGCCGATAGCTATTGGGTACATGGTCTTAAAGAAGGTTTGACAGAAGCCAAAAAAACTACACCCAAATTGGCATGGCCCATATAGAGTCAATGACGAGGTCATCCTAGGGACCTATCGGCTATAGAACTTAGAAGGAGAACCTTCTTCCAATCTATGGAATGTAGACCACTTGAAAAAGTATTATCAGTAGACTTATGTACAATTTATGTAAAATCATCTTTGTATTTGAAAGATCTCAAACTAATGAATGAAAAAAGAACAAGTCTTTCCTCATATCTTTCTTATACGTTTGTCCAAGTTCATGGTTTGAATTGTTCCAAGCTAAATAACATCATTTAGATGGAGAATTAGTCTTACTTCACCCTCAATGATACGAGAGATCACGGGAGACTAATCTTGTCCATGAACTCTCAATAACACCTAGAGGGGGGAATGGTGTGTTAACATCACTAAGTTGGTGAAACATATAAAAACGCTATTAACAATCATTTTATTATGGTTGTTTTAAACATAATTAACATGGTGGCCTTAAATTTAGCCTCCCTCTGCGAAGATGAGAGTGTATGAAGAGATGAACTCGTCCATACACTCCTAAAAATGACGAGTGGGGACTTGGAGATTTATATCATTAATTTGGTGGTATCTAATAAAAAATTATTCATTTAGACATCTCTCTCAACTAAGGCTTGGAGTAGACTTGAGATTTACATCATTAATTTGGTGGTCTCGAATTAAAAATAATTTATGAATTATCTCTCTCGGCTGAAGACGAGAGAGTACTTGAGAATTAAAATCATTTATTTAGTGGTCTCCTATTAAAAATAATTAATTTGGTTATCTCTCTCGGCTGAAGATGAGAGACGACCTGTCTCGATCGATCCATCGCCATCAACAATAGTATCAACAAAATTGATCTTTTAAACTGTATCCTCGGCTATGGCCGATACTTCAACATCAGCCAAAGCATCTAGGAATAGAGGAGCTTCCCTATTAGGGGCCTCAAAATTTGGCCGAATGGATGAGACGGCCTCAGTAAACTTCAAAATGGCCCTTCGGCAGGTCGTCTTAATTTCTCTTTCAAGGTATTGGCAACCAGCCTCAGAAACGGCCTTGTCCTTTGCCTTTTGGACGGTCACAGCTAGATCGGTCATATTCTTGGCCGATAGGGAATTTAATAAGTCATCCTACCCTTTCCTTAGATCATCGGTATGCTCAGCCTTTTGGTAGTCAACCTTCTCAAACTTTAGTTTCCCTTTCAACTCTGCCTTGACTTTGAGAGCTCTCTCGACCTCTTGTATTTAATGGTATTACTCAGTCATCCACTTGGTGGCTGAGGCGAACGCACACATGGATTGAAAAAGTACAAGAAAACAGATATTAGTATGAGATGATGCCAACATCAAAAAGTAAAGTCAGACTAAATATTGAAATTACTTGGGGCAATTAGTGAAGTTCAAAGTCATAGACTTTTGGTGGATACATTTCCCCAGGAATCGATAGTTGGACTCAGAGGGAAAAGAAAGTGAAGCCTCCTCAGCCCTTGACAATAAAGGAATGAGTGAGGTATGGATCACCTTGAGTTGGGCAACATTTTCCACCTAAACAGCCTCAAATGATTCAGAAGTAGAGGAAGAAGGCATCGACTCAATGGTATTGGCCCTCGATTGTGGTTCCCTCTGGCGGGGAAGGTCTCTTCCGTGAACCAACTCCTTCATCTTTAAGAGGCCTCAGCTCGAGTGGGCCCACCAACTGTCGTCTTTTTGGGGGGATATTTATTGGCCTTCTTCCGAAAGTAGCCTGAAGACTTGGAGTTGTCGTATTCCAATCTTAATCTTAGGTATTGGGAGGACTATCTACAAAGAAGAAAAGGTAATGGTTAGTAAAAATAATTAAAGACGAGGAAAGAGTTGTAAATATAAAAATATAGAAATATGAAAAACTCACACAGCTCGTCCACCCCCAAACTAGATTTTTCAAGCTTATCAGGGGTCATCAAATCTTTAAACTCGAGAAAATTTTCCTCTTCCCCTCAGACTCTTAGCGTCTCAACCCTCTCCTTATCGGCTATGTTGAAGACAGAGTCCAATTTTGTGGACATAAAAGGATTTTGCCCGATGGCAAGTAACTCTTGGCTCATTTTTAGCATGCTCAACACTGACTACAAACTCCTAGGCATCGAAAATGAAGAAGTACCTCTAAAAAGGTTGGAAGTTTTGTTGACGTGTAGAATCTTCTTTTATGGTCTTCTAGTTCCCAAGTAATAATAATTCGGTAGAGCCTTAGTTCTAGACACGTAATAGTAGGCTTTGAAAATGTCTAGTGAAGGGTCGTTCGTGTAAGTCAACTGCTAAAGGGAATTAAAGCTGAGGATGTTCCTCTAAGAATTTGGTACCGGCTGGGCAGGAGAAAGTCCCATCCTGATAAGAATGGTTCGTACAGAGGGGTGGATGGGAAGGAAAAATTTGACCCTAAGCATTTTATCATAAACGACGATTTCACCCTTTCGGCCATTATATGCTCTTTCATCCTCGTCCGGGACTCTCATTACCACATCGGGTTTTATCCCATAAGCATGCCTTAAAACTAGAAGGTCAACCTCTATGACGGTGGGGAAAAATGTCTGTGCGCAAGAACAATAAAATGATTCCCTGACCTACGAATCCTTATCCTAGGCCCCATTTGGTAACCTCTCATGAAACTCTCCTTTGGTCATAGCCGATAAGAGAATGGATACATGAGGAGTGGATACATTCACACTAGGTTCTTCAGAGAACTGAGAAGAGGAAGACTGGTGGCTATGTGACCAGGAAGATTGATGGCTATATCATGACTCAACTGCATCAGACTCAATAGTTCGAGATGAGGGATATATAAGAGCCTCTTGAAAGGAATCAATTGGAAAGGTTTCCCGAGCATACGAGGTACTATATCCATCTGAGGATAAGGATGAGCTAGCAAACATATCATCTTCAGATACTTCAACTATTGGTGTGGGAATGACGGCTAAAGGGATTGGAAAAATTGGACGTGTATGATCGGCCCCAACTTTTCTTTTTGCATCAGCCTCGGTTTCAATCCAGCGTATCTCTCTAAGGAATATCTCTCACAAGGTTGGGCACTGGACAACTAGTTAAGACAAGGTTTTTAGCATCCAAATAGTAAAAGGATTAACTAATTTTGACCTAAAGATCAAAAGGTGGAAACGAATAGTTTTATGTGAAGAACACTCAAGAACACTGGTTTGAAGCTCATCAGATAAGATCACTAGAGTAAGTATGATGATCCATACAGGGGGCAAGAGGAGGCAACAAAAGTCCTAGAGAACCAAATTCGCTCACAACCCCTCACAACCACTCCTAAATCTCCAAAGAAAACCTAAAACAACCACCTGCAATGGCCGAAAAACTAAAGGTTCATCGGAAAAACTAACAGAAATAAAAAACCACTAAAAATCTTGAAATCTTAAGGAAAAAGAAGCATTAAAGGTTACCTGAGCAAAGGGGGAAGCTTGGGATGAAGAAAAATAGGGGAAACATGCCTGGAATGGACTGAAACATTGATAGAGAGTGAGAATGAGAAGATGCACAGTTGTAGAGCTTGGGCGGGAATTTCTTTGTGAAGAAGAAAAAGAAATATTTGGATTTTTGGGTATTTAAACCAAGTAATAATTATGCGCAAGAAATGAGGAGACAAATCATTACTTGTTACAACTTACTAGGACACAATTTACTAGGCTTGCTGTCGCCCTATCTTGGCAAACACGCCAGTCCACATACCAATTGACAAGTAGTAAGTTTAGATCACTCCATCCAGAGAGATTGAAATGACAATTATATACTCGATAAAACAGGTTCATGCCTTGAATAGCCTCAGACAACCAAAAAGACAGATAGGTGGTTAGTCGACTATACCCCTAATCCTTACATTCGCATTAAAGACTAAGGACTAGGGGTGATTGATATACCTAAGTATGACCTTATCCCCAAGATGGGACCCCCTCGGCCAAGGACGATCTTGGTAAACCATCAGATTGGACATATAATGACTTCATTGGGGTACCATCACAAGGGGCCTCGTCGTCGACTATAACTCAGTCACATGACAACATCAGTGACCTCAAATCCCTTCCTTATGCCCTTGTCCTCATCCTTGACGTGGAGGTCGAGGACCCTAAGCAGACCCATTTTAGCATACCGACGACCATTCCATTAAAGGATTGACTTGACGACTCGACCTCGACCTGGATAAGTAGAGCTGAAAGTTGACACCTGGCAGAGCGTGTGGGATGAAGCACATGTGGTAGAGTGCACTTAGGTTATGGATTATTGTCCCACATGTTTAAAATCGGTATAATAAGATCTCAGAAGCACGTGAGGGAATATTACATCATCATTTCATACTTTTGCCAGGGATAGGTGTCCACACCCTAATGGAAACTTCACCATGAACATGATTGTTATGCTTGGGGGTACGTGCACACCCCCAACACTATATATCCTCATATTCTTCCCCAATGGAAGGGGCCAAACTCTATCTAACTTACAGTAGAGAGAGAGAGAGAGAGAGAGAGAGAGAGAGAGAGAGAGAGAGAGAGAGAGAGAGAGTGTGTTGTATAACCAAGGTCATTAGAGCCTCTTTTACATAGTGAAAACTTCACATCCCTGGACAATGAAGTAGACTAAAAAGCTAAACCACTTACATATTAGTGTTCTTACTCTTCTCCTCACCTCTTTATCTTATTTTCATAGCTATTCTGTTATATATCTCCATTGTTGTTATGTGTTTTAGGTTGAGCTGCATGTATAAATCTAAATGGTGATTTCTTAGCATCATCACATATGAAGGTAAAAAGTATCACAAGTACATAATGTAACGGATCTTAGTTTTGAAGAATATCAGACATATAGAGTCATAAGGGGTTGGATACTGGGTAGCAATTGATGTATATGATTATGTTTTTATTCGTACTTTTATTTTGGATCACATTGATTTCTATATGCCAAGTCGGTTTTATATTTTTTTAAGCAATTGACAAATAGGAAGATTTGAAAGAAAATGGTTATTTTATTGTCATAATTCCTGTTGACAAAACGTAGGTTAGGCGCATTATCTTTATTGAATATATTTCACACGGTTGGATGTTACGTCAATGGAAAAGAAATATTAAAATGAAATCAAAACATCCATCAGACCAAAGTACAAGCCACACAATAAGTAGTGGAAGTGGGGAATATTTTTTTAAATATAAATTTATTTATCTTTGGTAGGAATTTTTAAAACTATTTTCGAATTTTGTAAGGAGTTTTAAAAGGCGTTGTCTAAATGTTTATGTATAGTAGTTTTTGTGATATACTTTTATTGAAAATTTGGAATGCCATTAAAATATTTTCGACACACAAGTGAAAAAAGATTTATCAAACTAATGTTCCCCACAAGTCTCCATGTCCAGTCAACGAGCTCCAATGGCCGCTGTCACACCATGAACATGCACGGTCACGAATGGCACCTGAACATGCATGGTCACGAATGGCACCGGCGCGGTCGTTACATGAACATGTGCATTCGTGGGTCAATTTCTGGGAATTTATTTTAACCCAATGTAGATTTATTTTGAGAACTTTAATCACGTAAAACTCTTTATTGAGTATCTTAAAAATCTTATTTAACATATATTCCATCATCAGTTTTTGAATGACCTCATTTTTTATTTTTTCTCATTACTTTTAGGATCCCTTAAACACCCAAAGGATCCCAAGCCCATTACTTGGTGTTTATGTTCTCTTTTGATGTCTTTAGAAAAATGTTTCTTACTTTAAATGAACATTTTAATGGTGTTTTGCAAAGAAAAATTTTCCAAAAATATAAATCATACATTAGTGGAGGTCTTGGCTAGTATTATGGTTAAGAAGATCGGTGAGCCAATTTCCAAGGGTCACCGAGACACATTTGTGAAAATAGTGAGCCAAGAGTTTAAGATGACTGTATATTCAATTAGGCGCATCCATTTCATAGGTCGGTGAATATCCAAGCCCAAGCTATTTTTCTGTCAAATCAATGATATGGTGGAGATTAATAGAGCTAGTATTGCAGAAGTTGAAGTTTCTAAACGACAACAATTTATGGGTACGTTGAAATCAGGGTTATAAGTCATGTTTGTTACTTGTGTAAATACTATAAACATTTTGTGCTAGTGGACTTGTGTTTGGTTTGTGTCCATGTAGTTTTTCCCGAGAGGGTTTCCATGTTAAATGATCGTGTCGTTATTGTGATTTATTTTATTTTCTGCCATAGTTAATTGTTATTTGTAACAACATGTATGTTCTAACACTAAGATTGATTATGTCTTTATATTAAAGTATAGAAATTCATAAAATCATTTCAATAACATCATGAGCATGTATACAATAAAAAGAAATAGATATGATAAGATAAAGAAAACCTAAATTGTGAATTTAGTCTTCATCACAAAATACTAAAGAGGAAGTAAGGTGTCACATCAACCATAATATCAAACATCAACCCCCAAAACTTAAACTAATAGTATACTAATCTACTAATAAAAACTATAAATAAAAGTACAAGCCTCAATTGTCTCCATCATTCATGTTAAATGAAAGACAAATGTACTACTCAACACACGAAGATAAAAAATAAAGATAGATAGCTACTCATAAACCTACTTTTATGATCTAGGGTGATGCATTGAAATAGTATAAAGGAATTTGCATTAGCGGTAAGGGAAAAGTATCACATGATCCATTCTTAGCACCTGAAATAGTTCAACGATAATAAATGGGCTAGACCCCATTAACTTACCAAATCTATGCAACTCAAAAGCAGTTATATATAAATGATATGTACACAAATTAAATAAACTATTTGTAAGGACATAATTTTATAAATGTCCGGGGTAGAATCTAGGAAATTTCTGTTTTCTCCTAGATCACAGTTCATATGTCTGATACCGCTACATTCGGCACGTCAACACGATCATTCTCGACGGCCTGTATCCGAATTCAATGCATCCATTATCTTCACGTGCATCATGCTACATGCAACGTGCTGCTCAGCTCATTCCCACTACTCCACTACGCTCTTTCAGTAAAATGTTTTATTGGAGCTTTAAATATTTGCATAAATATTTGGGAAATGTTTTTGAAAATTATTTTTGAAGTCTGGATTTATTTTTTATCAAAAGAAGAATTTTTCTAAGTGTAGAAGCGAATGGCCTCGAACGACGAGCTCGCTTAAATGACTTTGAAAGTCATTCGCGCAATATCGTTCAAACGACTTATGTCCTTCGTTTGAGCGACATGGCTATCTCGTTCGAACGAGCCGCCGTATCGATTTTCGTATAAATATCTGATCACCTTCTACACGTTTTTCAAGTCTTTTTGCAATCTCAAAATTCTGCGAAAATAGCCCAGAATAAGACTTCACTTTTTAAGGTTTTCTAAACCTTTTTTATTTACAAAACCATTCCCATATATGTGTGTGAATCTTTAAACCTTCAAGAGGATCATTTACTCATCTAGAGTACTTTGTGAGGAGGCCGCTCTCTTCTTCACTGCTGCCCTACTAGAAAGGGATAGTTCAAGCCGCCGACAAGAGAACCGACACCCAAGGGTATTTTTATATCACTGTATTTTTACTATAATTCGTGTAAGCCATTTTTCTTACAAAATTATAGTGAAAGTTTTTCCCCTTTGGGGATTTTTCCTCATATATGTGTTCTTGAATGTTTCATCATCGTATTTAATCACATATAGATGCATGTTTAGGATTTAATTGGGTTAAACTGTGTTTAATTAAATAACTTCCTTATTTGAACGCAAGCGCACTCTTCTCAAATTGGTATCAGAGCCAATTACACAAATTTACCGGGTAATTTTCCATAAAATTTTTCTAAGATATCAATTTTCTGACAAATTGATTTTTGAAAACGAGTGTGTTCATAATGGAGAAGTTATATAATAAAATGCCAGTTTTTAAAGTGACAAACTATGCATATTTGAAAGCCCGTATGAGATCTGCATTAAAAGACATTGATGAATGTGTCTGGATTTTGGTTGAAAGAGGGTGTACACCTCCCTCAGTCACTGTTGATAATGTGATCAATTTAAAACCTGTCACTTCTTGGACTGAAGAAGAATTTAAATGGTCATCATTCAATTCTAAGGGTCTAAGTGCTATTTCTGGGTCTGTCACACCTGATGAGTTCAAACGCATAATGACGTGCACCACGTCAAAAGAGGCATGGGTGTTTTACAACTCACCCATGAAGGAACTAATGCTGTGAAAGAGTCTAAATTGCAAAATTTGACAACTCAATTTGAAACCATCACCATGCATGAGACTGAATGTTTTGATGTTTTTTATCCTAGACTTTCTGACATTGTTAATACTAGCTTTAATCTTGGTGAACATATTCCTAATGCAAGAGTTGTTAAAAAGATTCTCGTTCTCTTCCTAAGTGTTTTATCCCTAAAGTCACTGTGCTAAATTCTATGGGTAATTTAAATACGCTAAAATTGGAAGAACTTATAGGAGACTTGCAAACATATGAAATTGATATGTTCCCTAAAACTACTAGGTCTAAATATAACGGAATTGCACTTAATGCCCAAGAGAGAAAGAGTGAGGGGTCGGCAAGAAAAAACGTAGAGTCATCTAGAAAGAGAGAGACTGACACGTCAGATTTTGATTTTGATTCTGACTTAGATGATTTGGCTCTTTTTGCAAAAAATTTCGAGAGGATTCTCAAATTTAAGAAAAATGGCAATTTTAAAGATAAAAAGAAATTTGAGAAAAATAAGTTTGAAAAGAAAAATGAAAAAGATTTTAAAGATCCTCCTAAGAAAGAAAGTGAGAGATGCTTTGAGTGCGACGATAGGGGTCATAGAGCCTTTGAGTGTGCCACACGTCTGAAAAGAGAGAAAGGGAAAGCTATCCTTAATGCTACCCTTAGCGACGACAGTGAGGTCGAGTCGATGGATTTTGGAGACGAGTCACCGCATGATTGTAACTTCACCACATTCATGGATAGTCATATGAGCACTTCTTGTTCTCCTCACGACGATGAGGATGATGCTTCACAGGGACACCTCGACAGTGAGAGCAATGTGAGCGAGGGGGAGGATGACACAAGTGAGGGCGAGAGTGATATTCAACGCGCCTACACTGAGTTATATTTTGAGTCATTTAAAACTAAAAAGCGTAAAAAATCATTAGTTGTTAAGATCACCGGCTTAGAGAAAGATTTAAGAAAAGTGAAAGAGAGTCCTCCACCTGCACCACCTTGAGAGAGAGATAGTCTGCCTGTGTTGAGAAAGAAAGTCTGTTTAGAGAGAGAGAGAGTTGTTTTGAGAAAGAGAGAGGGGACTTGACTAAACAAGTGGCTAGTCTTACGAGTGAGCTTCATTCCTCCATGGAGACTCGAAAGAAACTTGAAGCCCTTGTTACCCATCTTACTCATGATCTGGAGAGAGCACGGGAAGTCAAGGTTCAAATCGAGGACAGATCTGGGAAAATGGGAAAGATGCTCCTCGACCCTGCTTTAGGTTTTGGTGATAGGCAGGGAATTGGTTATGATGGTGCCTCCATGTACCAAATTGCACCCGGACCAGTTCTTGAGTTTACTATGACTCCTTATGGCCATCATCAAAAACCTCGAAGGAGAGCTCGTCCAAGAAAAGAAAACCAAGGTCCGCCTTTGACTGTGTTCTTTTGTACTTATTGCAAAAGAAAAGGCCACTTCAGGGAGTTTTTCTATAGCATGGGTCGGACACGACGTACTACTGCTCCACGCCAGCATACTAATGATTTTACCAGTCTGAGAGAGTGAGTTGAGTTTTTAGCTGCCACGTCTCAGAGTTTGATGGAGGAATTCCGACGGATGTCTTTGCCGTCAGTGAATGCTTCTCACATTCCAGCTAAAACCAACAACAACAAAGGCAAACAAAAGGTCACCACTTCTTGGGTACCTAAGAAAGATAAAAAGGCCTTTGTTGTTCATGTTGCTCTCAAAGCACAAAATACCTCACAGTGGTATTTTGACAGTGGGTGCTCCAGACACATGACAAGTGATGCCTCATTTTTTACGACTCTTGAGGATTATCAGGATGGCAGAGTCACCTTTGGAGATGGGAGCAAGCCTAGCATTATAGAACGTGTTACTATCGAGTTACCTGGATTTCCTAAGCTAGAAAATGTTTTGTACGTTAAAGGTTTGAAAGCAAACCTTCTCAGCATTAGCCAGCTGTGCAGTAAAGTTTGATCGGGACGCTTGTAAGGTCTATAATCAAGCCGGTAAACTTTTAGTGCAAGGGGTGAGGACAAGGGATAATTGCTATGGGACTGAGCCCACATCCTCACTTGTCTGCAACAGCGCCATGATCACTCCTATGGATCTGTGGCACCAACGTCTAGGTCACTTAAATATTAGAGATTTATCTCGCTTAGCTAAAAAGGACCTAGTACGTGGCTTACCATCTCTTGGAAGTCCAACTTCGACGGTTTGTGGACCCTGTCAGTTGCGAAAACAAATTCGTAGTCCCCATAGGAAGTTACATTCCATTACCACTTCTCGTGTTCTTGAGCTTATACACATGGATCTTATAGGCCCCACTCGTACCGAGAGTCTGGGTGGTAAGAGGTATATCCTCGTGATGGTGGATGATTTCTCCAGATACTCCATTGTAGGTATTGTGAGGGAGAAATCCGATGCTGTTGAGTTTATTACGACCAAGTGCCGTGTCCTTCAAAATCAACACGATGTCACTATTAATAAGATCCGTAGTGACAATGGCACATAATTTAAGGAAGCAAAAGTAGATCTCTACTGTGATAGCCTTGGGATCAAACATGAGTTTTCTCCTGTGAAGACTCCTCAACAAAATGGGATTATTGAGAGAAAGAATAGAACGATCCAGGAAATGGCTAGATCAATGCTCCTAGGTCGTAAAGTTTCTAGGAGATTTTGGGCAGAGGCAGTGTCTACTGCATGCCACACGGTGAATAGGGTTTATCTGCGTCCACACACACTTAATATGCCTTATGAATTGTGGACTGGTAAGAATCCCAACCTGGCATATTTCCATGTTTTTGGGAGTAAATGCTACATCCTACGGGATAGAGAGCAATTAGGAAAGTTTGACTCCCGAAGCAACGAGGGCATATTGTTAGGTTATTCATCAAATAGTAGAGCATACCGGGTTTTTAAACTGAAGAGCTCTAAGGTTATGGAATCAATAAACGTTACCGTGCAAGATGGCGAACCTTCGACGGTTATTGATCCCAATCTTCAGTGTGAGGATGAGGACTTTTCTGGTAATGATTTACTAGTCCCTCTCCCACACTTTGTGGACCCTACTCCTGTGTTAGGGGACACTCCTGCTTGGGTTCGCAAGAGTCATGACTCTTCTGCCATTGTTGGTGATCCCACTCTAGGGGTCAAGACTCGTGCTCAGCTAGAGAACGTTGTTAGTCACTTTTGCTACACGTCCAAAGTCAAGCCCAAGAATTACAAAGAAGCACTCAAAGATGAACACAGGATATCTGCTATGCAGGATGAGTTGCTTCAGTTTAAAAAGAACAATGTCTGGGAACTTGTCCCCCGACCTAGTGAGACAAATGTGATAGGTACCAGATGGATTTTCAAGAATAAAATGGATGAAAATGGTACCATAATCAGAAATAAGGATAGGTTGGTCACTCAAGGCTACACACAGATAGAGGGTGTAGACTTTGGGGAGTCATTGGCTCCTATTGCGAGGCTTGAGTCCGTACTCTTACTACTCGCCATCGCATGTCATCTGCACTTTAAGTTATATCAGATGGATGTTAAGAGTGCATTTTTAAATGGCATTCTACAGGAGGAGGTTTACGTGGAACAACCAAAAGGGTTTGAAGACCCTAAGCACCCGGAGCACGTCTACTATCTGAGAAAAGCCTTGTATGGTTTGAAGCAAGCACCCCGTGCTTGGTACTAGAGGCATACTTCTTATCTCTTAGCCCGTGGCTTCAAGAGAGGGGGAGTTGATATGACATTGTTCGTTAGGAGAGATGATGGTGCTATTTTGGTTTCCCAAGTCTATATGGACGACATATTCTTTGGATCCATGTGCTCCCAACATGCTCACCACTTTGAGGAGGAGATGAAAAGTGAGTTTGAGATCAGCATGGTTAGTGAGCTTACTTTCTTCCTTGGTCTCCAGGTTCGTCAGCTAGAGGATGGGATGTTCATCTCCCAATCCAAGTATGCTAGAGACCTCATGAAGAAATTTGGTTTAGACTCCGCTAAGCATGCTCGTACACCTATGAGTACCACTACCAAGCTTAGTAAGGACACTTCACGCAAGGACGTAGAGCAAACCTTATATCGGAGTATGATAGGTAGTCTTCTCTACTTGACTGCCAGTTGTCCCGACATAGCCTTTAGTGTTGGAGTCTATGCGCGATATCAGGCGTCCCCGAAAGAGTCACATTTACTTGCTCTAATTAAATACATGAGTGGGACTCTCTCATACGGTATTTGGTATTCCTTTGATACTGATGACCGTTTGTTCGCCTATTCAGATGTCGATTGGGCCGAGGATGTAGATGGTTGTAGGAGCACTTCTGGTGGGTGTTTCTATTTTGGTTCTGCTCTTGTCTCCTGGTTGAGTAAGAAGCAAAATTCTATCTCTTTGTCCACTGCGGAGGCTGAGTACATAGCAGCCGGGAGTTGTTGCATGCAACTCTTGTGGATGAAGCAAATGCTGTAGGATTATGGGATTTCACAGGACACCATGACCATTTCCTGTGATAACACGAGTGCGATACACATATCCCGCAATCGAGTCCAGCATTTGGGCACAAAGCACATCAGGATACGTGAGCACTTTATACGACAGTTAGTTGAGGATAAAGTCGTATCCCTAAGTTTTGTTCCCACCGACCGTCTGTTAGCCGATATTTTCATGAAACCTTTAGATGCCCTTAGATTTGAGAGTCTTAGTAAGTCTTTGGGGATTTGCACAGTTGACTGAGGGGTTGGTCTATGTCTAAAATAGGATTCTTTTTCATGTTCATATCATATTCTTCCTATAGCTAGTTTGTTTTATTTGTATCATTGCTTTGTTGTACAACTATTTATTTATTCTTTTGAAAAATACAAAAAAAGTTTATTTTGATAAATTTTTAAAAAAAAATCCAAAAAGATTTTTGTATTTTGTTTGCACCATTTATGGATGAACATTTAAGATAGCCGAGTCACAATTTCATTTCATCTATCCATGTGACTATTTGATAGTGATTTGAGACGCTACATCATATCATCCCTGTGCTTTACATTTTTTGGAGTCTTTGAGATGTGATTAGTGATATCTTTCTACATGTTTGAATCCTATCTCCTTTATTGCACACATGCACGACTTTATTTGATTATTGTACTTCTCTATCACATGTTGGCTTGAGTGTTTCCATCTCAATTATATTTATACAACTACCAATATGCGATAAAACTTGACAAGATTGGAATGCATGTAAAAACCATTTTTATGAGATTGAGTGTCTGTTTCAGAACGGGGAGGGGCTGCGAAAGGTGATTATCTATTCTTTGCGCAAAAGCCACTGTTCAAAAGGACCTAAAAAATTGAGGAATTTTATTATCTGAGGTCCAAAGAGGTTAAAAGAGCCCCACAAAAATGTAAAGGCAATAAAAAGCAATTCAAGCCACATATGGGCCATTAGGTTTCACCATCAATTCTCCAAAGTTTGAGAATTTAGAAAGCCTCTATTCAAAATTAAAATCTGAGGGATTTTGGTTGGAGAATATAAACGGGTTTGCACTTCCTTGAAAGTTCCGAAAAAGCATGAAATATTTTTGGACGTTATTGGTGTGGAAATCACTTTGAGCTTTGATTTGTTGATTTGATGGAGTCAATGTCTCATATTTCCACCTTTTTACACAAAAGGAAGACTTTGATTTCATACGTTAGGAGTATCCGATATTCATCGTGCACATATGTCATGTTTGTATGCATTGATTTTCCTATCGAATTTAATCACACCCCTTCATTTTACCATCATTGACTTGGTTATTTTTGTGATATTTCATGGTGTGATTCTTTTTTGTATACTTTGTGTGAAAAATTTTGAAAAATACAAAAATAACAGTTTATTCCCATGTGCATTCATTTCTGCTTCTCATATCTGTCTATTTGGGGACATCATAAAAAGGGGGAGAAGAATTATGGGGGAGAATTATTTTGGTGTTTGGTTGCTGCATGAATGATTTGCTTAAGCTTCATTGATTATCAATTTTTGCATATCATTATATTTCAAAACTGTTGCTTATCATGGGTATTTGCTTTATCTCATGTGTGTAGGTACATCATTTCTCATTATTTGATTACACACCTTGATGAGAAAAGCTTTGGAAGGTACAGGAGAGCTGAAGATTTGGAAGACATGTCATTTAGTTTTCTTAGTTTGAGGGTTTAATGGAGATATTATCTTTTATGTCATCTGATTGCATAATTCGGATTTTTTATGAATGTACCGGCATAGACATAGGGAGAGATTTGTAAGGACATAATTTTATAAATGTCCGGGGTAGAATCTAGGAATTTTCTATTTTCTCCTAGATCACAGTTCATATGTCCGATATCGCTACATTCGGCACGTCAACATGATCATTCTCGATGGCCTGTATCCGAATTCAATGCATCCATTATCTTCACGTGCATCATGCTATATGCAACATGCTGCTCAACTCATTCCCACTACTCCACTACGCTCTTTCAGTAAAAAATTTTATTAGAGCTTTAAATATTTGCATAAATATTTGGGAAATGTTTTTGAAAATTATTTTTGAAGTCTGGATTTATTTTTTATCAAAAGCAGAATTTTTCTAAGTGTAGAAGTGAATGGCCTCGATCGACGAGCTCGCTCAAACGACTTTGAAAGTCGTTCACGCGAGATAGGCATGTCGCGCGATATCGTTCGAACGACTTTTGTCCTTTGTTCGAGCGATATGGCTATCTCGTTCGAACGAGCCGCCGCCTCGATTTTTGTATAAATATCTTATATCCTTCTACATGTTTTTCAAGTCTTTTTGCAATCTCAAAATTCTGCGAAAATAGCCCAGAATAAGACTTCACTTTTTAAGGTTTTCTAAACCTTTTTGATTCACAAAACCATTCCCATATATGTGTGTGAATATTTAAACCTTCAAGAGGATCATTTACTCATCTGGAGTACTTTGTGAGGAAGCCGCTCTCTTCTTCACTGCTGCTCTACTTGAAAGGGATAGTTCCAGCAGCCGACAACAGAACCGATACCCGAGGGTATTTCTGTATCACTATATTTTTACTATAATCCGTGTAAGCCGTTTCTCTTACAAAATTAAAGTTTTTCCCCTTTGGGGATTTTTCCTCATATATGTGTTCTTGAATGTTTGATCATCGTATTTAATCACATATAGATTCATGTTTAGGATTTAATTGGGTTAAACTGTGTTTAATTAAATAACTTCCTTACTTGAACGCAAGCGCACTCTTCTCACTATTTAAAAAAATCATGCATATAAAACGAAGCGTCACAATCCATTTTCAATAAATAAATAGTTTTATAATTAACTAATTAATCTATATCCTCCATGTTCCCTTTTCTCCTAACCATCCAAAAACCATGCGGTGCGCAACACATAATCCCATAACATCATCCAAGTACCACTATTATCTAGCATGAGTCCACTAAGAACAAGTGATGCAAGAAAAAACACCTTTGAATCCAAACCACCATCCCTAGCATGGGTCCACCACTCACTCAGGGTGCAACACATAAACCGTGCACCATCCTATCTACTCAAACTAACATCGTGGGCATGCAACAAATAAATTATTCTCTCTCAACACACTCCCATATAACCATATCAAATAATGAATTTCAATTAGACATTTTTATTATTATCGATATACTGTTACACATTTCCAATCAAACTTATTAATGAAGTTAAGTTCTCAATATATTCATTTTATCCCCCCATCTTATAGTACTAAACTAACTTACTTTCATCATTTATTTTAACCAATTTTCTTTAACAATAGTATTGTCTTAAACTATGCATGTGAACCAATATATCATGGTGGTTTCCAATAACAAGAACTTTGTATTACAAGAGAAATCATAATTTTATAATTCCAAAGATTCCAACTCCTAATCCTCTCTAGACTTTGTGCATGGGAAATATCATAAATGAAATTCAAACGAGGAACCCCAAATACACTTATATGTATATTAGGTAGTCATCACGACACTAAGTTAATTAAATAAATTTATAAGGATAGGATTTAGAATTTTGCAAGTTAAATTCCAATTCCCAAAACTAACATGTTTGTTCAACTACTTAGAAATTAAATCCCAATAATATATCAGAGATACTAAGGATTTATTAAATGATATCTAATTAAAATTGTAAATCAGATTTCGATTTAATTAGTCATGTAGAGAAACTCCAATTTGAACGTTAGTCTAAAAGTATGGAGTAATTATCAATTATATATCTACATATGAAATCAAAATTGAATTACTAATCATAACGTGACAACTTCCATTATTTAGGCATTTCCACGTGAAGGTGCAACTTACTATGCTAGATGTATGAGTTTATAAAGCCTTAGATTAATTTTATAAATAATATAATTATAATCATGAATTAATTATCAATTCATAATTAAACTAATTTTAACCAATTTCCATTAACATAAACCCTAATATGCCAATTAGTCAAAATTAATCCATAATAATATCAATAAAACTCAAATAATACATACGAATCCTATTTCAATTTCATCATAAAAGGATAATAGTTGAGGGGATGTGAAACCCTAACTTGCTTCCACTCAATTATAAGACTACCATTTAGGTTTAGGTTAATTTAGAAATAATATACCTCTAATTGTCCCAGAAATAAAGTTAAATTGTTGGATTGATGAACTCTTAAAAAATAACTTTATTATCCTTGAAAATATTCCTTGAAAATGCTTAAATATTGATTAATTCTTCCAGTTGAATTTTACCTTTGAATATTTTTAATTTAATATAAGGGTTTGATTATGTAATTTGATAGTATTTGAGTGAGAGTTTATAGAGGGAATGAGGTTCTGTGTAGATGGGTAAAGATTTTAAGAGAGTCTATGAGGGAATAAAGGTTTCGTGATTCAAAAGAAGAATAAAAGGTAAAAAAATCATCGTTGAATTTAACATTGCCCCTGTAGCAGTAGCTCGTGAGTTCGCTACAATGGGCAACTCCCTTTTGCAGCCTAATTTCCTTAATAATTTTGGTTTTCTATTTTTCCCACATTTTCTACTACATAAGCCCCATAGCTACTTATTATGAAATTTTCAAAAGACCATATGGTCCTTGGGATTTTACTCAAATCCCCCACATACCCTAATGGGGAGTTCCAATTTATATAAAATAAAAGACCAAACCCAAATATTTTAATACTAAGCCAAATCCTCTAATACTTTAAAAATTCATCACTTTTATTTATCAACTCTAATTTGGCCATTTTAAATTTACATTCACATGTATTGACTTTTCAAATCAAATTTAAGTAACTATTTAGATCATTAAATTTGAAATTTTGAATAATTAAACCAAATACTTATTTTCCCAATTAATTCAACTGATTATTTAATTCCTTTAAAAATATGGGGTATTACATTCTACTCGATAATCAAAATAATGTTGTCCTCAAAATTCTCAGAAAACATATTTGCCTCGAAACAAATGTGAATATTACTACCTCATTGTATCCTCAAACTCCTAAGTGGACTTGTCCTCACTATGGTGAATCCACTGAAAAAACTTGGGGTGCCTTCTTAGACCTCAAATTTTGAACTATGTGACCTAAAATGCGTATTGTCTCCTCATTGAAGCGTTGATCTCTAAATCAAAATTTCCAAAATTAATTTGCTAATATGCGATCTCACCCCATAAGAATCGACGAAGCATGGATACAAAAAAAATGTTATGTACCCATCTAAAATGCTAAACTCTATGCAGAGGTCTATGTTTAATCTTTAATCATAAATGACCTAATGAACCTCAAGGCCAACTTTCCCATTCAAAATGCATCACCCTTTTTATGGGTGACATCTTGAGAATCATTTGGTCACTAACCTAAATCTGCAATTAGGGGTGGCAATTTTATAAACAACACGAAAAAATGACACGGAACGACACGAAATTGACCCAAAATTGACACGATATGTCGTGTTCGTGTCGTGTTCGTGTCGTGTTTTTTGGACACGAAGTCGTGTCGTTTCGTGTTCGTGTCTGAATTATGAGTCGTGTCATGTCGTGTTATCTTATTTTTTAGACATGAAATTTAAGAAATTCTGGTATTCGTGTTGTGTCGTGCCGTGTTGTTTTTTATTCGGGATGTGTTCGTATCAACTAAAAAAACACGAATTCGTGTCGTGTCGTGTTCATGTATGAAAAAACCTTGTCGTGTCGTGTCATGTCGGCCCAAACCACGACCCGTTGACCCGAATTCCCACCCCTTTCTTCACTACCTTACTCTTCAAATCGACATAAATTTTCTCTGAACTTTGTACAGTCTTTATTATCTCTCGAATTATCATAATCTTTTATGTTATCTTTTGAACATACTTGGGTCTCAACAAGCTACTCTCGCCTAGATCTAACCTTGTACGGTTCCATAATGATCGACTCCTGGTTCATGTTATTAACGAACTCCACTAGCGGAAAATGCACGTCCTAACTACCTTTGAAATATAACTAACAGGATCCTAGCATATCCTTCAAAATCTATTTCACACGCTCTGTCTAAGGATTATAAAATCTAAATGTAACTATGTCCCCGTCACCTTCTAAAAACTACCCCATAACATGACACAAAAGTTATATATAAGTCTGAAATGATTATCAAAGGCACCTCATGCAATAAAACGATCTCTGCCATGTACAATCGTGTATACTACTCTGCCAAGAAATTCGTACGACCAGTTAAGAAATGGAACACCTTCATCAAATGCTCAGTAATAACCCAAATATAATCTTAATGTCAAGACATCAATCAAAATCCTTTTATGAAATTCATAGAAATGTTATCCCATGTACACTCAGGAACTGGTAAGGGTTGTAGTGTACACGACGGTCATTAATGATCCACCATCACCATTTGACAAGTACTACACTAGGACACAAATGTAGTAACTTCCCTCTTCATACATGCTAACAAATACTTCCTTAGCATATCCTGGTACATTTTATCCCCATCAGGATGCACCAAAAACTAGGAAATATATTCCCTTGCATAATTGTCGTATAAAAATTCTCATCTGAAGGTACCACCAACCTCCTCTTGTATCACAAACCGCCATTCGAACCAATGTTATAATGGGGAACACTGGTATTGCCACCTTCTCCTTACACAACACATAATTCAGATATGCTTTGACTATCCTCCTACAGATCTCGAGAGTCACAAAGAGCATCCTCACAAAGGCCTCTTCTAAATCACCAATCACCTTTATTGCACCACAATTTGTTACTTGAAGTGTAGGTAAACTATAATTTAGTCATGTACCTAATGTATTTTCCTAATAATTCATCTTCCTTGGGTATAACTAAATCATGAAATGATAGTTTTTGATTTACTCAAACCACATCTGTTTCCTTATATTCAAGTCCTTCTATGTAAATAGATACTATAGGCTCGTGTGGTTACTAAAGAGCCTACACTTGTCACACTACAATTAATGTCACCATATAGGTAGTGAAGATACTATTGTCTCTAAGTCCAATTCGTTATTCAGATAGTTAATATCATGAGGCTTTAACATCCGAGATGCATAAGAAAATGTTCATTTATATTGCCTTATTTCCCTACCTAGTACTTTCGTATAAAAATTAATATAAACTAAATACTCAATACTACTCCTAGGCAGAGCTAAAATTAGTAGAAGGAAACTTCTCACTGACAGTGTCGAAGGCTTTATGATACCTCTTAGACCACACAAAACTGTCACTACACCAAAACAGGGAGATGGTCACGATTTTATCCCATGATCAAAGATTATGGATCATAGCTTTGGATCCTGACCATATTTAGGGTGAAAAAATATAGGCCACGGTCCAAAATCGTGGCCTAAAATGGGGGTCACGGCATGGGTGGCATCAATGTTGTATGGATGGTCACGGACCTAAACCATGACCCACAATGTGACCATTCAAAGTTGTGTTAGTGGTGGGGCCATGATTAAATATTTTACAGTTTTAAATTGTCACATTAACAGTCACGATTTTGGACCATTACCAAAATTAATGCCAAATTATAAAAAATATATCTTGACCCGATTTTTAGTCATTACCAAATATTATTATTTGTAATATTGTCATAGTTTTGACACGGTCCAAAACTTTGACCAAATTTTAAAAAAAAATCTGAATCCCAAAAAATCTGTATATTTTTCAAACTTGTTTTCAATTTCAGAAATAAATATTTAGCCTCTACGCCATCCATAAGTGAAAAAATTATAATACTACACAAATTAACTAACTAAAGCCATAAAATTATTCAAAACAAATAATAATACAACACATGATCGCGTGAATATGTTAATAACATCGCAATATCCTAATTAAAATCTAATGCAATGATTGTTTCCTTCCGCAAAATTAGACTTTAAAATGTTCCTTCTCCAATTAGGCCTGCAACCAACACTTCAAAATGTTCCAATGGTTAGTAGTAAATAACTTGAATCCCAAAATAACTTTGGGATGCCTATGTAGCCAAAATGGCATAAAAGTTCATGTAGTTCGTAAAATGAACAAGGTTAAGGTCTAACCCACAATCAGAATCTAGGGTGACTCTTTTGATTTATTACAACATATGCAACATGTGTTGAAAGTGTAGAAAATTGTGAGAACACTCTAAATTAAAAATTGGGGTATAGGCCCCTTTTTTGGGTTTTTATTTATGAAAATATATGTTCATGTATATATGATAATAAAAAGAGGGGCAAAATTTATGATTGCTCATTTATTTTGGTTAGGCGTATCCCATTACACAAACACGACACCTAAACACATCACCCTCACTACTTCTCAGTTGTTGAAGACTATGTTGAAGACCATTAAAGATTTAACTATTTGGTCATCTTAACAACTCAGAAGAAGTAAGCGTTTTGTGTGGTAAAAAGGTTATGAGTATTTTTTAGGATTTTCTTATTTTTTAGTCCAGCAATATTTTTTCTTAAGGAACTCAAAATTTTTATAAGAAAAAAATTTCAATTTTTGAAACTTCAATTGAGCGAAAGTTCACCCTCTTTCGAACAATATTTCCTGTTATGTGATTATGAGATCTCGTTAGAGGGGTTGTTCGAACGAGTTTGATGTTGTTTCAAACAAAATCCTTTTTATCTCACGTTGACATCTCATTTGAAGCTTTTGCTCGAATGAGGTGCAGTGTCGTTCGAATGACCTGCCCTTAGTTCGAATGACCTGAGCACTTTTTATTTTTTAAAAATTATCTTCCCATTATCTTTTTTGTTTATCCTTTTTGTCTTCCTTTCTTATAAAAAGGCTAAACGGGATCAGATATCTAAGCAACTCTTTTTCATAAAGAAAAACATCTTTTGAGTTCTATTTTGTGATCAAAACACCTTGTATCAAAATCCTCACCCTAGGGATATATGCAAGATCACTTTTACCTGCATCAATAAGGTTCTTATGAAATACTCTTTTAGAGACTTTTCTTTACAGTTGATTTTGTGAAACAAGATTTCACTGCCAAATAAGGAAAAGGACAATTGGTGGATACCGAGGCTATATCGCTACATGTGGACGAATATAGATATGGGTCGTGTTCTGTTGGAAGTTTTGAAGACTCAGATCGTCCCACTTAATTTAGCCAAGTTTTGTATCTAGTGTTTCTTTTAAATCTTACAATAGTGCTAAATAAAGGTTTTGCCCTGCGAAAGGATTTTTCCTCATCTTGATTGTTCTTGCATGTTTGTCTTGATAATTGCAAATTGGAATTTGGACATAACTCACATGAACATAATTAATTGAAGATTAAAATTTGAATTTATGTGTTGGGGCATTTAATTAAATAAATTAATCCCGCAGTTCATGCTCACTCTCAGGATTAGTGATGAAAGATAATAATGGAATATTAACACGTAATAAAGTAGTATTAGTGATTGAAGATTATAAGAAAATGGAATTAGCATTACCAATAAGAGACTTTGATGCCCTGTGCCTCAATGAAAGTCACATCACACAAACCACCAATTGAGGTAACCACACATATATTGAACATTGATGATGATGTAAACACCGCCACCAGATAAAGAGGTAGTAGAGCTCAAACAGGCATAACAATGGCATAAAATAACAACATAGATATGTAGAAGGAGATGAGGAGAAGAGGAGAAACACACCAATATAAGTGGTTCGGCAATTTCCTACATCCACTGTGCAAGTGAGTGTAAGTATCACTGTCAGAAGAGGGCTCTATTGGCCTTAGCAATACAATCACTCCATTCTCTCTCTCTCTCTACTATAAATGCACCAGAGTTTGGATAGGGTTACAATTATCGATCCTTTTACAAGGTAGAGGAAGACCTCTATATATAGTGCTTGGGAGGTGTAATGTACCCCCCAAGCATGCAATGAATATGTGTATGAGGATCGAACCAGTATGATAATGACACCTAGCTGATCTTATGTAGATAATGATGACTGCAATATTCCCTCACGCAAGGGGAATGATTTGGTTATAACTGATTTTCCCATGTGTTCCAAACCTTACATGTGCTTGCATATGCTCGGACTTGTGCCCCTGACTGATGTAACCTCGACCTGGATGAGTACGAGGTTGGTGAAGTCCGACAGTGTTGGTTTCTCTTATCAATATCTATGATGACCTCGGTCGGGAAGACTGGACGAGGTTAGGCATAGAGATGAGATGTAACGCCGACTTAAGAAGAGTAGAATGTTGACAATAACATGTTCCCATAAGGCACTGCTAACCTCGACTGTAGCTCAGCCGATGTTGGTAATAGAGAGCCGACCTTGCAGAATATGACCTTTCTGATGGCAGTTGTGAGCTTCTTGTCAACTCGATTGTGAGACAGGTCGAGGTTAGTGACTCTGAGTATGAGGGTGCACTTTGGGCATATCAATCACCCCTAGCCCTTAGTATCCTATGTGAGTATGTGATTGAAGGGTATGCTAGGCCGAGGTTGAATTTATTTTACTGCCTTGGAGTGTGAAGTGGTTCCTTGACACATGTCACTCACTGAAGTGACTAACTTATTCCCCAAGGTGTTGATAATTTTGACTGCGCCTTTTGGGTTTTCTAGGGTAATGATGGCATGTTGGAATGTGTGCCCCATCATTAAGAAGGTTTAAAATCTTCTTTTCTTTTCTTATTTTCTATTTCTTTCTCATCTTCGCGCCTATACTTTCTTTGCGGTAGAACCTCCATAGCCAAAGCTTGGTCATTTCTCTAGTTTTCTGCACGTCTCAAGTGTGTAAGTCTTTACCCTTAATTAATTAGGTAACCTTCTTTAACCCTTTTTCTTCCATTTCTGGGTATATTTGCTTTTTTAATTTTAGTTTTTCGATGGTCTTTTCTCTTTTTCGGCGAACAAAGACCTCCATTATTTGGTGGTTATTAGGTCAGGTTTGGTTATTAGGTCAGGCTTGGTGGGGTTAAGAAGTTTTTCGGTGGTCTTTCCTTATGCTCAGACCCTTATACCAACTTATGGAAGAGTTCCCCTCTCTTCATGAAAAGACTATTGAGAAGATTAGGTAGATAGAGCTAGACCAAGAGGAAGCTCATAGGGATGAGCCCTTCCCCTCAAACCATTTTTTCCTCCTCCACTATAGGTCATATACCCTGAACCTGCAGAGCCTACTGAGCTTGCATAGGTTCCTGAGGATCCTATCCCAATGTATAAGTCCTCGTCCTCAGACCCTATGTCAACGTCTGAAGCAGGTGAATATGTAGACTCTTTTCAAGAGGCTATGGATTATTCTCCTAGGCGAGGTGAGGTTCCTGAGGAAGTCGAGGTTTTAAGTCGTGCCTCATCCCACCAAGGTAATATCTCTTTGTGTAGGTCTTAATCTTAGTGCCCCACGTAGTAATTTCACCTCCCATTGATGCCATTTCGCTATCGACTACCACCAGGGTTGAATTTTCTCAGAGGTTTCCTAGTGGTTCCTCTACAACTGCCCAGGCCGATGTTGCTAGGGATGGTGATGATGATACCTCTGAGGTGGCCGAGTATAAGAGTACCATCAATGAGTACGACCTTATTACTTTTAGTCACCTCTATTCCATATATTCCTCAATCATCCTTAGGAAACCTCTAAAGGATGAGAGGGCCTTCGATGGAGAAATTTGTGTTTATGAGCAAATGTTTAAGTTGGGATTTATTCTTTCTATTCACCCAACCATCAGAGCTATACTCTCTCATGTAAATCTTGCCCCTTCCCAACTGTCTCCAGATGCATGGAGGGTTATGACGGGGGCCATCGTCCTATGGATGGTTGTTCATCATTCAGACCTTACAGTTCGAGTTTTTATAGGTTGTTATGTTCCTTCATATGCTAAAAATCATCCCAACTATTATCACTTCCTATCCAAGAAATCAGAGAAGAAAATTCTCTTTGTTACCTAAACTTCAAATCATAATTAGAAACCTTGGTACTTCTTTATTTTTGGGGCATGTGAATTTGGTTCAGACGAGGCTTCTAGAACGTCGGTTCTAATTACCCCTCTGAGATGGGGGAAGGTCTCCCTTGCTGCCAAAGCCGACCCTGGTCTTATCCAGGATAACTACTAAATCATTGAGGACCTTTGCAATCAGGGCGAAAGAGGTCGTCTCGTTAAATATGAGCATCTGATGACCCCCTACTACCAATCTCAGACAGGTTTAGGGGGTGGTCCCTTGAAAGAGCTTCGTAAGCCTTAATTTTTCTTACCCAAGTTATACCTCTTATATTTTATATCTCTGACTGACTAACTTAGAGACCTGTCTTTTGCAGAGCTCCCTGCAGGCATATCAGACGAGTTCTGGGAAATGTATGCTCCTGGCCTTGCCAAGTTCATAAAGAAAAGGGGTGGCAAAAATGTACCCCCACCTAACACGAAGAAGAGCATCGGAACCTCTAAGGCCGATGCCAATAAAAAGAGGAAGTCTACGGTTGACCCGGAGCATACGAGGTAGAGCAAGGCTCAGGCCAAGGATCATGCCATACCCATTTTGACAGATGATGCCCTGGCTGCTCGTCTATCTCAGCTCAAAATTGGAGATATCTTGATTAACCACAATTTAAAGGCCACCGATTCTATTGACAAAATAATGACTGAGGAAGATAAGCATTTTCTACGCCCATTGGATATCCCTTTATTGGCCGAGTTTGCTCTTCACAAGTCAATCCAGGTACCAATGTTTTGCTCATTTGCTCGTGTAACATTGGATTTTTAGAAATTATAACTCATATGTTCATACGTATGATCTTCTTCTACAGGGTGCCTTGTCTTTTCACGTCTTGTTGATTGGACTCTGCAGAAGCTTTCCCTTATAGAGAAGGGTAGGGAAGCTGAGAAGGTTGAGGCCTCTTTGAATGCAGAGGTTGAAAGGTTGAAGGGAGCCATTAAGGAAAAGGATAACAACATGTCTCAGCTCAAGAAGGATCAGGACAAAGATCTGAAGAACAGGTATAAGGTTCTTCAATCTAAGGCTGATGCTCTAGTTAAGGAAGCTTTGGAAGATGTTGTTGAGAAGGCCATGGAAGACTACAAGGTCTTAGATGAATTTGTCAACTTCAGATTTGAATACCTAGAGAGGTGTATCAAAGCGACTGGAAAATGGTAAACCATGAAGGAGGGTGATTCTGGGGCCTTAACTACCTCAGACTTTGGAGACCCTCGGTTTGCTCAGGCCTTGAGGGAAGTTAAAGAGATGATGCTGCTCCAGCTGAGACTGCTCCTCTCGAGGTCACAGAGACTGAAGACGCTACTCATCATGATGATGGAGTTGACATGACAAACGTCGGCCATGACCAGACAACTACATCTGCACAGATATAGGCTCTTTTCTTATGAAGCTTTTCAATAGTTGTAATTTTGATTCTCCCTTTTGTTTGTAACTCTTATTTTTATGAACTCTGATAAAGGCTCTTGATACTCTGTTTTGTAAGTCTGAACCCTTTTTATGATAATCATTAGTTCAACTTCTTCAGACTCTATTGCTTCATACGATGTTTTGCTTGAAATTTATATGTTGGTGTTGCACTATAGTGCGATGTTTTACCTCTTATTTCCACCAATCTAATGTTATTTGAGGTCTGAGGTCACCAAATAATGATGTTAAAGGTCTGATGTCACCACATTATGATGTTTTACCAAATATATCACCAAATAATGATGTTAAAGGTCTGTGGTCACCACATCATGGTGTTTTACCGTCATATTTCACCAAATGATGATGTTTAAGGTCCGAGGTCACCACATCATGGTGTTTTACCCTCATATTTCACCAAATAATGATGTTTAAGCTCTGAGGTCACCACATCATGGTGTTTTACCCTCATACTTCACCAAATAATGATGTTTAAGGTCTGAGGTCACCACATTATAATGTTTTACCTCTCAAATTTTCACCAAACTAATGATGCTTAAGGTCTGAGGTCACCACATCATGGTGTTTTACCCTTATATTTCACCAAATAATAATGTTTAAGGTCTGAGGTGACCACATCATGGTGTTTTACCCTCATATTTCACCAAATAATGATGTTTAAGGTTCGAGGTCACCACATCATGGTGTTTTACCCTCATATTTCATAAAATAATTATGTTTAAGGTCTGAGGTCACCATACTATGATGTTTTACCTCATACTTTCACCAACTTAATGATGTTTTAAGGGTTGAGGTCACCAAAATATGATGTTTCGCCTCATACTTTCACCAACTTAATAATGTTTTGAAGTCCGAGGCCACCAAATTATGATGTTCCACCTCATACTTTCACCAAATTAATGATGTTAAAAACATATAATAAAAGCATCATCATAACATTGTATCACTACAAGAAAAACACATTTTTATGACGCTTGAAAAATTAATTTAAAGACATTTATTATAAAAATGTCATTTAAAGTTTAATGTTATTATTAATGTGACATTTGTAATATAAAATGTCATTTTATATATATTAATATTATTATTCGTGACACTTTAAATATAAAAATCATATTTAATTGTAGATGTTATGACATTTTTTAAGAGTTCCCTAACCAAAGTGCACATATTATGACATTTTTTTCTCTCCCAAAATTTAGAAGCAGGGGTTTTTCCCCCTAAATTCTTTTTGGTCTTTTCGTTCTCTCCCGCTCCCTCTCCTTTTGGCTCATCCTTCTATCACTCAAGCGTATTCTTCTCTCTCTCTCTCACGCCGTTTCATCCTCATCTCTCACGCTGTTTCACTCTCTCTCTCACGTCGTCTCCTTCTCTCTCTCACGCAACTTCTTCTCTCAGTCCCCTAGCGTTCCACGCCGGCGAGATATTAGAGGTAATATCCACCTATATATATATATATATATATATATATATACTCAAATCATCTTTGTGTACTGTGTTTCCTTTCTCTTGTTGTTACTTACATTTTCTCACTACCTATTTTTTTCTATTTACGTTTAATTAAGTCTCGATCTTGAAACTACTCATTCTTGATTTTTATTATCCTTCACCTTTATATTTCAGCAATGTGAATTTTCTAGGTTTAAATTGATCAACAATGTTAATTTTATCAGATCCAATCTCTCAGTTGCATTTCTTTTTTTCTTGTAGCCAGAGGAGGATGAGATGCTCGTGTCGCATTCCGATTTAGTCATAAAAGGCCCTCAACCTATGGAAGGTACTGCATATTTATATTGATCATTAAAATGTTACAGTTATGTATATTATGCCAATTGTATTTTATGTATTCGTAACTAATTTGATTAGATTGATTTTGTTTTCTTTTTAGTAAGATCCATACTAATCGATACGTATTATATACACAAGAAATACAAAAGAAATTTCCAGATACATATTATATTCACAAATACATTATCTTTATTTTTCAACTTTTGATCTTTGATCTCTGTGTTCAATTGCAGACTGTTAGGTGATAAGTCACAATGTTAGTTTTTCTTGTACACTCTCAAATTAAACCTTATGTATATATAAAATGTGCATTTTAGTTGTCAATTTATTTATAATTGAATTAAGTTAATCAATTTGGTATGTGAGCTCATTATTAGCAAGTTAAATTTTTAGTATTTTAGGAGAATTTATGCTTTTTTAATATTGATTGGAACCCAACTTCCTTATGTCTTTTGGTGGCATTTAAGAAAAATAGTGATTTTGATTCATTTTGTGTGACAATGACTTGTTGTCGGCTATAATTATGCATCATAGTTTGATGAAATTCTCGTTTCCCATTGACTAAGATGTGCATTTATTCTTTAATAATTATCTTTATTGTGTTTATCATTCATATCTAGATTTAGTTTTATTTATAGGTGTATCTTTGTTGTGTTTGATGTGTGTGTGTGTGGGGGGGGGGGGGGGGTGTTGTGTGATTATTTGCGAGATTAGAGTGGTGAGAGTCAACACATAACATACAATATCATACCATGTGTAATGTAATTGTATATGTGAGGATTGTACAAAACCCATATCATACCACGAGTTCATGAGCAATTCCTAAAATTCGGGAGAGTTGTGTCTCCTTCCATTAGCTAGTGTAGTCTATTTAGTTCGCATGGATTAGGATCGTCGAAAGTCATGATGTCGTAACGTTCGAAAGCATCTACTATGTGAGCTGCCTAAAATGACTAGCTTGTGTTCATATAAATTAGAGTGTAAGCCTCGTTGGATTGGAAGACCAACTACATAGTAGTTGTGTTAATATAAATGAAACCGTGACAACCAATTTCCTGTTTGGAAACCCCAAGTAATTTTGGTCTTAGATTACTGTAAATATGTTGAAATCATATGATTGAAATTTATAAATGGTGTTTTGGTATGCTTAGCCAAATAACACGACCTTTGAAAATATTTGTGTCCAATTCTGCAATTACGTTTCAGTTGCTTTTCTTAGCCAAATGGCAGGCCATTTTGCCTCCTCAGTCTCTGTATCCAATTATGCAATTGCCCCATCAAAATATTGCTTATTCAAATTGAAGCCCTTTTCAGGGGAATTCATAAAACTCTTAGTAGAAGGCAGAGAAGTTAAAATCAAGTCCAAGACGAATTGAGTGGGTTGGAGGAAGTTTTACAATTGCAAAAGAAGCCTCATAGGGCTTTAATGACTGATCATCATAATATTTTCTTTACTGGTTTGTCTTAAATTTAGCAAGATACTGATAGTATCCTATGGATTGAGATCCGAGATGGGAATGAAAGTCAATATAGAGTTGGCTGAAAGCAAGCGGGAACAACTCTTTTTTCTGAGTTCTGGCCCTCGTCTTCAACCTGCCCTGCAGTAATAGAATCCTAATTGGAAGAATTAATCTGTTCTTGCTTATATAGAGTGAAAGACTGACTTTCCTACATAAGACTTGGCAGTCATACCATCTCATCTTGCATTCCTACCCACTTCATTAGATTACGAGGTTTGGACCACAGCGATGAGCTATGGTAGGAACTAGAACTAGGTCTCGATCACGATATGTATCTGAATATAGGGCATAAGAAACTAGAACAAAGAAATCCACTGCAAAATCGGGAGACACAACTACACTGCTTGCCTTTAACGTGTGTATTTGTGTGTATATAAGAAAACTGTTGATCAATGTCGACTTGTGCGTGTCCGCAACTATGGCATTTGGTGTTGGTTTGGGGTTAAAGGATGGAGATGTCAAGGCATTTTAGTTTTTTATGAGTATCTAATGGAGTAGTGTTTGTCGGTTGATAATCTGTTTGTGTTATTTTAGATATTCAAATACTTCAAAGCTATGCTTAATGTTATGGTGACACATGGATTAAGAAAATGCCTTGGTTTGAAACTACAAAAGGTTAACATGTTCTCATTAATAATAAAGCTAAATCTAAGGACATATCAAAGAATGACAATACTTATTAAAAAAATTATGTTTAGAGTGGTACCATAAATACATAAATCTGACTTTTGTATGAGAGCTTATCCTTGCCGCTATACTTCTCTCTGAAGCAGTCCTCTGCCCTTACGTTGGAACACCGATAGTTGCGACGGAGAATTCATTGAATAAGGGCATGATTCATTGTATGCCTATACCGTCTATAATGACTACATAATTGATGCAAAAATTAATACTCAAATCAGGATTTCGTGTCATCTAACGTATATCAAGATATGGGGAGATTTAAAAAGGTAAAGCGTGTCTATTAAAAAAATTGCAGTCCAACATCTGATTACAATGTTTCCATATCAGACATTAACATGGCATGACCCGTTAAAATCAAATCATCACCATTACCAAATTCCTTTTGTTCATACATACTTAGGTAACTTCATCCATCCGATGAATGAAGCTTGTATGCATTCATCTTCACTACGCTCCCAAAAAAATCAGACTCCCATTATCTATATAGAAAAGAAATCTAGCCAATAAATAAGAAAGCCAAATTTAAAATGAAATTTTATGGAAAAAAATAGAAGAAAAAGAAAATGATTCTAAAATATATTAAATTCGAATCCATATAATGGAGCACACACTCTAAATGAAGGATGTGTATAAACTAACGAAACTTTATGGGTGACTCTCTGCTTTTCCCCTCAAATGACGTACTGTTTTGACTCGCGATTGATCTGCCAAAGTGACCTCGCTAAATCCATATTTGATCCAGTGATTTTTATACTGAATCGACAATAATTTTTGGTGTGTATAGGGGCCGTTTGAGTCTTCTCCAAACAATATTGTAGGACATATTTTGGGTCAGTTAAAAACACTATAAAAATAAATGGTGAAATTGTTTTAAAGAGAACAATAGAATTTAAATTGAAGTTTCAGTTGAG
This sequence comes from Sambucus nigra, assembly GCA_949130495.1. Lineage (NCBI taxonomy): Eukaryota > Viridiplantae > Streptophyta > Magnoliopsida > Dipsacales > Adoxaceae > Sambucus > Sambucus nigra. The sequence continues at coordinate 559,774,338 of OX422210.1, read as the reverse complement.
GGTAAAAACAGAGAGTGACTTGCGGTAAAAAAGAGAGGTTTAAATCCAAAACTAATATCTTTTGTATGTCTCCGTATAGTCTTTGTTAATGAGGTCCTCTTCTCCTTGCTGTGTCGAAACTAAGGCATTTAACTCATGCTTTGAGCATAAATAAAACGAGATTTCAAGAAGCGCTAATGGATGGCATTCTTTAATTTATGGGTGTAGGTTGATTTAAACACTGCAAAACCACGTGGCGATGGTGGTTCAATTGAATTTTGGATTTCCTTTACCACCATGTTGAATAATTATGGCCTTGTGACTTGGTTGTCTGAGACGAAAACAACAGCAGCAGAAACGTTGTCCTATATTACTGTCATTCATTAAAAAAAAGTCATTTATATATTTAAATCGTCTTCTTTAAACAGGAGTGGACATAAAAAAATGGGCCCTTAAATAAGTGGACATAGTAGCGGGGGACCTGTGCGATCACTTTCACATCGAGCATGCTTTGTGTGGACATTGAGTATTTTTTGTAGTATCCTTGGAAAGCTTTAAACTATATGCGCTGATTTATACTCCGTCCAAACAGTTATAATTTGATTTCTCTTAGTTGCCACATTCTGTCATACTATAATTGTTGTTATAATTTTATCAATATTCATATATGACCATGAAACTCACAGTTATATTAAATGATTTTACATGATCTAATTCTACTCATCTTTCGTATGATTTCATCTCATTAAGGACATGATGAAGAGATATGTGGGGTGTTGAACAAAGACGATCAAGTATATACTAGGAGAGTTACCATCGCAGTCGTAATTTTCATTTATGACCTCAAAATCAATTGAGTTTGAGGATTACTGACTTTATTATACTTTCATGCGTTGTAATGAGGTTAAGAACCCCTGTGGAAAAATTAGAAGATGCACGGATTCCTATACTGTGTATCTAATAAGAATATTATCGCAGTGGTCCATTAAAATTGGGATGGCTTAATTTTGATAGAAAGGTTGCAGGTTCCTAGAACAGACCCAGATTGAATTCCCAAATGTTTATCAAATGATCAATAGGTTGCTTTTTGATACAGTAGTCAGCCAATAGAACAGAAAAGATGATAAATATATAAGCAGAAGTAAATACATTCTCTTTTTACTACATAACAAACAAAAGCAAATAATAAATCAAATAATTATGTCAGCAGGAACAAGAATGCTCTGTTCACACATCAAATATATGAGACTCAAGTGAGTACGCGATATCAACAACCATCCGTGTATTATTTAAATCCACTCAAAGGTTGGGTATAGATCATATCACTGTATTATTTAAATCAACAGTATGCGCTTATGCCAGGTATTTTTTTAAACAATCAGTAGTCTTCATAACCACCTTTAATTTTGCTTTTGAGCTACACCTATTCTCCTTTCTGGTGTTCAATTTGTTAGCCTAATGAAATATTTCTAAGGTGCATAAATATTCACAATGGTTGAGGATTAGAGGATAATGTGTACTTGGTCTAATAATGGGTTATGTTTCTGAAAAAATGAAAAATGTGTAAGCTTGTAATAACTGATTACCCTTGGCAGCTCCATCTGTATTAAGTTTGAAAAAATCTACATTTGGTTTCAATCAATTAATTAGTTGAAAGAATTTTGACTTTTATTTATCAAGATTGATTTTGAAAAGCTGAATGATATCTTCATGGTTCAGATCCTCAGATTTGAAGCATTTGTTTGAGGAACAGACTGTGACTAGAGTAATCATTTGATTGATAATTTTCTTGGTGTCTATTTTTGAGTCTTCATAGAGGCATTTGTTTCTAATCTTCCATATTTTCCAAAGCATAGCTCCAGGACTAGTGATAAGTAAGAATTGAATGAAGTCTTGATTAGGCTTCCTAATCCGCAATGACATCCACATCAAATTGAGGGAGGAGTAGGATATCGACAAGCCAAATAAGTCAGCAAAGAATTTACAAATTGATGAAGCAATTGGACCATTTACAAAGAGATGATAGAAAATTTCAGGATGCTGGTGGTAGCAGTAACATTTTGAGGCCAAGGATACCCCTATTGATTGTATAAACTCATCAATAGTAATAATTCATGGTAACACTTCCAAAGAAAAATTGAAAACTTATGAGGATGAGCTGAGTTCCAAATGTTTTCTACATAGGAATGAGAGGGATTTGGCTTTTGTGATCACATTCCAGGCAGATTTTGAAGTGAATGGACCATCATAGGCAAGAGTCTAGTTCTTTGAGCCTTCAATCTCAGTAATAAACTAGTCTTTTGTGGCCATAATCTTTTGAATTATCTTAAAGAGTATTAGATCCAATGTTATTTGAAATATTTTTGTATTTGTTCCAAAAAAATTCAGACCATAGGCTGCCTTCTACCTGCAAAAGACAAGAACTTTGATTGCCAACCTTCAACTTTAGACTTGATCTTCTAAATGAGGTCCTCAAAGTAGATATGTTTTCTTTTTTATTGGAAGGAAAAAATCTAAATGTATATGTTTAGCTTTCCCACTGGAGATGGCCTAATAGTTCATCTACTTACTTCTCATTATTCCTTACCTCCCACAAACTCCCCAAAAAGTTAAATATATATTGTGTTTTTTTGTCTGTGTGGGTCCATTTCTAATGTTTTAATTCTAGCTAATATGTGATTATTTAGTAGTTATGTTGTGATTGTGTTCCTATGTACACCTTTCTGTGCATTTATTATTTATTACAATTTTTAGTTAGTGAAAGTATGTTGTAGTCCTAGACTTTTAAGAAATTTCATGTTTAATCAACCTAAGTGTTAAGTTTCTAATGAAAAAATTTAGGATGTTCAGTTGATACCTGTTTCATTTCAGATCTGTACAAAGTATTCTGTTTGATTTAGTTTGTTTGTAAATAGTTTTAACCACAAATTATATTTATTACACTACACCATAATGATTATTTTGCAACTGATAGATTATTTAATTTGTAAGTGTTTACAAAACTTAAAACACTTGCAAATTTGTGATGGTTAAATAGTTTATAAGTGAAAAAACCTAAAAGGGTTACATACTGAAAACATATTTTTCAAAATTTCCACAAAAAAACCTTCCCTCCAAGCGTACTCCTTCCCTCTTCCCTCTCTTATTCAGGTTTTGATTTTACGTCTTTCATTCAGATTTCGATTTTCCATCAGGTAAACTTTATATCTCTCTCTAGTTTTTTATTTCATTTGTTATGTCTGTGCGATTTTCTATACAGGTGTCATCGTGTGATTCCACATCTCTGCTGTGTATGCGATTCCCATCTTTTTGTTTCATTTATCGTTATTGAAAAACAAAAATATTGGTGTTGATAAGTGAGTTTTCTCCATCAATGACTTATATAAAAAGTTTTTCTTCATTTTAAACCTTGAACTATGGATTCTTTTATGCTTAAACATAAAGTGTACCCTGAAGTTATGGTTAAATGTCAATATCACATTTGAACATAAAGTGGATCCTAAGTTAGAGTTTAATGTCAACCTTAATGTAGGTTTTGTGCATTTGAACATGTTCCAGATTTAAACCTTAATGTAGGATTTGTGAAATTATATAAGGGCTTTTAGTGTTAAACCATTCACTCAACATTTTTTTTGTGTGACCGCATCATAGTTGGTTATGTAATCGAATCACACTTTTAGATTTATTGAGTTTATGTCACAAAATGGATTTATCTCAGTTTTCTTCCACAAGTGTATTACTTTTGGTATGCAGTTTTTAAAAGTGATATTGGTTAAAAATCATTTTATAATTAAAAAGTAATATATATATATATATATATATATATTGTTTCCTCAATTATGCGATGTCTTTGATGTACTATAAAATCTCTTGGCCTGACCCAATAGTAAAACATATATGAAATTTGGATGAGACCTCAAGAAATCCCTGTATTTTCTACTTGTCTATTTAGACAATGTAGCTACTTTGCACCAACATCTACTTGTGGTGGCACACTGCAACATATCTCACTTTATATCGTACCCTTAGATATATTTTGCATTTTAAACCATTAATCCTACTATTGTCAATGGTTCTACAATAGTGACAGTTAGAGGAATCTGTGCAAATACTTTCTAAAATGACACTATTTTGTTATGTCCAATGTATTATTTTCGTGGTCTACTAAACCATTACAAAGACGACCGAGTGCAACAGTTTATTGAACCACTCCATCTTTTCCTTCGACTTTCTCTTTACAAAAATTAAGAATATTTGTGTAACGCTCACTCGTGCATCTCAGATCCGACGCAACAAAACAAAACCTTAATGTAGGATTTAATATTATTAACAGTGTTAAATTTTGTTTTACTTAGCATGGATTATTTCCTGTTTTAGGCCAGTGTTTATAAAACAGGATCAGGATTGTGTGTTGTTTTTCTTGCCAACGTGGGTACCAAATCCGACGCAACCGTGAACTTTAACGAAAATTCCTATCATTTGCTTGCATGGTCTGTGAGCATTTTACCTGACTGCAAGAATGTAGTGCTTAATACTGCAAAGGTTTGCCCCATTCACCTTATGTTGTGTACTAGTTACATTTCATAGCAAAAAACACACACATTCCTAGTTTAGGCCCTAGTGTTTTATATATTATTAAAACATTAGGCTTTGGACCCCACTTATTGATAGATAATTAGACATATGAGGGACATTTGATAATTTATAGTGTTGTTCGAGGAAATGGGTGGCGATCCCACACATATATCTTTTGCTACCAGACAGATTGAGAGTATGTGCTCACAAGTTTCTGAGTCTCTCCCGAATCCCGTAGACATGTGGACTTCAGATGAAAAGACAAGAAGGAAATATGCGACGTCTGTGATGTACATTACGGCTGGATCATTTATGTGATGCCCTAAAAGGTGAAGAACCTTTAGGATTGTCTTGACTATAGCTAAAGAAAATGGTAACTTATTATATTTAAGCTTCTGCATTCATTTATATCCTCAATTGTATGGCTACTTGGACTAATCTATTTACGAGATCTAAAACATCAACACTACACTGCTTCTCATTACCATATTTGTCAACATTGAGTCATTTTACATTAATATTTATATAATATTGGACGTCATTTTTAACCTTCGTAATGTACCTCCTGCTGTAGCTGCTAAATGATTGTCTGAGGGGAACCAGAATACATTGACTGGACACTATTACTTCATTGGAATTAGCTATACTAAACTTGATTATGCAATATACATATCACCATCTATTCCATTCGGAATAGATTTAAATTAGTTAAAATTACAAATTGCAGGAAATATGTAATGTCTACAACACTCGTACATCACTGCTAGATCTTTCATAGAATGCATTCGAAGTAAAAGGAAATTGAGGATTGAGTTGTTCTTAGTTTAAAAAAATGTAACTCATTACATTTATGTTTCTGGATTCATTTATCCCATCCATTAGATGAATGATTGGTCTGAACAACTTGCGATAATTACAACGTAAGTGCTAAACTGCTTCTGATTCTCACAGTTCTGAAGATTAACTCATTTCAAATTATGAATTACATATTATTGCAAATATTTTAGTTATTATATCCAAATTATGATATCAGCTACCCTATATTCTATCAGAAGCCTACCATGTTCATTTATAAAATAATAGCAATTTCGATAATCGAATAAAAGTTTGTTGGCTTCATTATGGAAGTTGACACCTAGTGTCACCAGACCTGTATGGGCCAAACGACTGACTTCATTTGTCACTGTTTTTTACTTCATTTGACACTTTCTTTTTTATTTTACTTTTGATAAAATAAACTGTTATAAATTCATTGTCACGGCCACACAAACCATGACAAATGAGGTTCGTCGTTTGGGTCTGTAGCGAATGCTCTTTGAATATTGGTAGCTTAAGGGATAACTAGACCAAACTCTCTCTGATGTAGAATAAGGTTTATAGAAGCCCCCTGATTCCCACAACCATGAACCCTTGTTGTGTTGAGAGTTAAATCAACCCCTGATTCATTGATTGACATTACTTGGATGATTTATGAATTTGTTTTAGATGTTTATCTTTTAGTCATTGATATTCAAAATTAAGAGCTTAGTCATTTTAGTTTCTATCGACTTCAAATGACTTCAAATTGCTTTAGTTTATATTAACTTTAAATTTTGAATGGCACCTGCAGAGTTAGCTTCAAGGGTATTGGTCAAACCTACATTATCAATAGTTGCGTCACGCTAAACTCCTAGACTCCTTCCGATTTTGATCTCTCAATTTCAAGGCACTAACATTTCATGATATTGTATTATTAAGATATCCAAATTTAATTATTTATCATGACTTGATTAGGTCGATTAATAAATTAGTCTATATATTGATTACAGATTGGTGGGACATCTGATAATTTGAGTGAAAACAGACATTAACGGCGACATCTGATTTAGAAGAGTCATATAGCAGCAGTAGCAACCGGAGGCAAAAGAGCAACAAAGTACAAAGTTTCACTCCATCAACGCCTCCCACAACTGTTGCACCGTTTATTAGCTTTTTTCGTTAAATGAAATGTGAATTCTTTAATGATCAATATTCCATTAGATTTTTTTCATTTAGTGGTGAACTCTTTGGTAAATTATAAATTTTGAAGGATTTTGGATATGTTCATTGTACAGTGCAGTAATCATAATGTGGAGACTATCCTAGATCTTTCAAATGATATACTGAAATTAGTTTAAGGAAACTCTGCTGAGTAGTTCAAATTTTTTCAAACCTTATCAGCAATGACATGGAGTTCACAACATCGGGATACATTATTGTGCGAGGATAGTGTGAGAATCAAAATACTTTTGGTAACTCCAGGAAGTTCTCCGTCAACTAGAAGGAACCATGGTTTGGGGCTTAAACAAATTTGAATCAACATGGTTATGACATAACGTTTTGGTATGTTCATTTATTTCAATATGATTTATTTTTAGTTTTAATAATAGAAATATATTTATCCTGGGCTAGTATATTTGCATGATGGTTTCTTTGATAAAGGTACGCAGCTTAAGTTTGTAAATTGGTTAAAAGTTTTTATGTATTTAGTCTTGGATTCTGTGTTGAATGGCAGTTTTTTTAGCCAGGTACCTTGCTAAAGGTCAATATAGGTTTTAGCACTATCATAATTATTTTTTATACATGGATATCTTTTTGGTACATTTATCGCCTTTAATTGTAATATTTTCACCACTGGAGGTGACTTTTAGAGATGAAAAAGGTACCACAGTCTGAAAAGACTGTTAGGGCAGTCCCAAGTCTACTTTCGATCGTAAGTGAGGTTACCAAAGTCTAAATCAACCTTAAATTTATTGTGTGTTTGTTTATTTTCTACATGTTATAAATTATCATATAAACTAACAACTGATTTGTAGTGATTATGTGCAATATAGAGGGTATAATCCATTGCATGAGGCATTTGGCACTATGGCCTTTTTTTCTTTTCAAATTCAAATTGTATTATTCTCCAAACTTGTGACACAAGTTTTTCATTTGAAAATTGTTGCAGCATAGGAGTATGTGTAAACATGAGTCCGAAAAAAGACAGTGAAAAGCCTGTTGGCGGGGTTAGTACCTCCACTGACCCATCACCCAAGGAAAAAGGCATGGTTTTTGTTGATGAGTTAAATCACGACGTGGAAAACATGAGCCTAGAGGCCTAGGATAATGTGTGGGAGGTTGCAAGAAGAGCAGATGGTTCGTTGCATTTTTCGAGAAGTTGGATAGTTTGAGCATGGAGCAAATAAATGAATCGGAGAACTTTTAGCATTTTCAATAGTAGAGATGCTCTTCCTAGATCTATTAAGGTTTCTTTTTTTCTAGATTCATCAAAAATTCCTAATTCAAGGAATATTTGATGCTTTTCTGGTTCAATTTCTTCATCTATGTTGCCACTTAGAGAGGACTTTTCTCTCTTATATTATATAAATGTCTTATATTTCTTAAAAAAAATCATAATTGCTTATGCTTCTTATTGATATTTATTCCCAAACTTAGATTATTATATGTCCAGGCTTCTAATTGGCTCTTCATTTCTTATTTTATGCATTGTTTACTCTAGCCTTTCAAGACTAATGAGATAATTTGTGATTCTAGTCTAGCAGTGCATCCTAAGGTTCATCAAGCAACAATAATTCTAAAGAAACAAATGAGAACCTGGAACTCAGTAAAACATGAACAAGCTACTCCCACAGATAGAGATTCCAATAAGGGAATAGATAGAACAATTTCTCCCGCTGAACTGGCAATAGATGCTTTATTATATTGTATTTGGCACAATCTTGGGTCTTGAAATCAAGCTACATCATGACATGTACATTTTTTGAAAGTTGAAATCACACTACGTGTCACTTGAAATCATTTATTCTTATTTTTATTTCTATTTTTGGACTCCTGAATTTGTTCTCGTGGATTATTTGAGATGGAACTTAATGCAGGGAAGAGAACTGAGAGTTATTGTTGAATCAGATGAGGACATTGATGAAGGTTTTTCTTGCTTTCTTGAGAAGGAAACAGTTAAATTCAAAACGAATTGCAGAATTTGATTATTTTTTCCAATTCTATCTCACTATTCTACTTGTTATATTTGATGTGACAAAAATTGTTGTGCATCATATGGTATTTTTACATCTTATGTCAGAATGTCGCTCCACCCTAAAGAGAACACTTCCAATTTATAAGAATGTCGGTCACAATATTAGGAATACACAAGAACTATGTACATTATCACATGAGCCCCAACTCCATCAAATCTTTCCTTTGATATAAAGTTTAAAATCCCTAAACTCTTCACTCTCAATACCTCTTTAGATATGAAGTTGATTAGTCAATGACAACACATCGTATACTGAAAATGACCTAAAATCTTATTCTTAAACATAGAATTTAACCAACATCCAAAAAATCCCTTTCTTCAAAAAAATGTTCCAACAACTCGATTGAACTTGAATTCAATCCACTTGATCATTACTCACAAATCTTCACCTTGTCGAGAAATCCCATAACTTCAATACCGAGCCCCCCCCCCCCCCTAAAAAAATATCTTCACACATGGTTTCCTTGTACTATCAAAACACACCTCAAATCAAGCATGACCTTCACACCAATTAATTCAATACATTATATGTCCAATGTGTGTCCGCAACAAACTAGGGTCAAAATCATTAGTTGGTTCTGGAGGGATTGCAAGATACCTCTTCATAAGCAGGAATTTTCTCTAACCATCATATGTTGTAAAACTTACAATCAATGACTAATGGAGATCAAATTCTTCTCCAACTTTGGGACACCAGTCGGTTTTGAACTTCACCGTTCCCACACTCTCAACAACACATTTATCCGCGTTAGACAAATACAAGGAACCTTGCACGTTAGAGTTGAAAATTATGAGTCATCTACATATATCACGATTGACTATCAGAGTCATGTCCATCCTTGAAGGACAATCTATCTATATGTTGCCCGATTAACTGCACTTTGCAGTTGTAACATTATCGGCTGAAGGCCCGAATATCGAATTTTCAAGGATGCAAATGCCAGTGTTTATTTTAACATATTTTTTTTCTATAAACCTTAAATACCTGTTTGGAGTTTTTGCTAATTTGGGCAAAAATCTTAAATCGCTTGAACTGCAACACAAACAAAATCACGATCACATAGCCCAATACCGACCTATCTACCACAAGTTTAAATCACATGATTAACATACAAAAGAGATCAATCGCATATTCAGCGAGTCTATAGACACATGTATATGTACATACAAGCATATCACAACATTAAAATTTTGGATTTACAGAGAACAACGTTTATATCTTGACTTTGCATCGACTCACAATCTCATAATAAGACAAAGTAGATATTTTAAACTCATCAGTCATAACAAAATACAAAATCAATGACAAATAATATATATTTGAATACAAAAAATGCCTCTACCACTAGTTTACATCAAATGGTTTAACAAACAACATAAAACGGCTGCGCATTCCAAAAACCCTACAGGTACAATGTATATGGACATATTAGCATTAAGAAATATCACAACATTAATATTTCTTATTTACATAGTAACATGTCGAACGACTAGCATCGGTTCTCAAACTCATCTTAAGCTAGTGAAGATACCTTAAACTCATCAATCACAGCATTTAATCAATGACAAACAAATCAAAAAATAAATTGACAAAAACTAACTCTAACCTCTATCATTAGTTTATATCATATGATTTAACAAACAACAAAAATATGATCTCTTATTCCAACATTATGTAGCAAGAAGATAAACTAATCTATAAAATGAAGTGAAAAAAATTCGTGGGTGATACCTATAAACTAATCTATAAAATGGAGGCGGTGACACTAATGTTTGCGCTTTGGTTTTAAGAAATATCAATCACGACCCAATAAGCAAACCGTCGAGTGCATTAATAGTCATTTATGCGTCTTATAGTGTGGTAATCACACTTAGATTCGTACTCGTGGTTAAAGTAAAAATAATATTGGAGCATGAAAACGTAAGATCAGAGAAAAACGACATGGAAAGAGGCATAAACACCTCACGCAGGATCAAAGAAAGTTGTGGAAATAACCCAAGTAGTCACGTGACTCACGAGTTTGAGATTTGATCAAAATTTGAAAATTTTAAGTGTTAAAACTTGAAAATTGGGCTTTGTGAACGAAAATGAAAAACAACAATCAAACATTACGGAAATGGGCAAACACACCTCATACATGATTAGAGTAACTTGTACAAACAACCCGTATAGTTATGAGACTCTTGGATTCAGATGTATTTCTAATTTTCAGATTTCTAAGTATAAAACTTTAGAGTTAGGATGGAGCGTGGAAACACAAGATAAGAACATAATGATCCGAAAAGAGAGACGCATACCTCACAAGGGACTAATGTAAGATTATTGTTAGGCTCAGCGAGCCGTGTGAGATTATTATTATATTTTTTTTAAACTCGAACACGAGTCCGTTGAACCTTTATGTTGATGGACTTAATTTTTTTATCTTATATATGTTGAATCGGTGGAAAGGTATTTATTGTTGGTTTAGTTATTTCTTTTGTTGTTGAGTTTATTTTAATGTCAAAACAGGTTGGATTTCACGAATAAACAAAGGAAACTCTGCCGAAATTTTCTGAAATTAATAAGCGTTCTAAATTGATGAATTCGAATAGACACGCATTTGAAAATTGGGTATTGGTGGACGAAAAAGTAAAACAACTAATAAACATACTAGAAAGCGAATATACATGCATTTTTTGCCAATTTTTTTGAAAATTGTTTATAATTATTTGTGTTATATAAAAAATCTTTTCGACATAAATTATACATGACTTAATACTTTGGAAAAATGGTAATTCATATGTTGTGTTTTACATTCCACTAGAGATTTATATATGATGTTTTAAACTTATGCAGTGGAATCTACTTAGAGGCATGTGAAAGGTGAATCGCTGTCAGACAACATGATAGTGAACATAAGCGGGAAGAAGACTTCGACGCATTGTTGCCTAAAATTATGAAGCGATTAATACCACGGAGGAACACTTAATTTTGATAGACAAATTTAATTTGGTTGATGTGTTAACTCGATTTGATTTCATGTAGTTTTGTTTTATGTGAGAAAAAAATATTGGTGGGAGTGTTGTATTTCTTGGCTAAATGTTATAATCTATAATGAATCAATTGTAACATTGAATTTTGAATAAATGATTCTATGCATTTTGGTTTGTGTTTAGATTTATTTGTCAACTATGACATTAATATTGGTTATTAATTTTTTTATTATATGTTTAATTTATGATCATTTATATTAAATCTTTTCATGTGATGAAATTTTTTATGACCTTTTTAAAATTTTGAAAATTGTTTATCATGACGCCTTTTAAATCAAATATGGCATATTATAGAGTATATTATGACCATTTTTTTCTAGAAGATATGACATTTTTGAAAAAAAAAAGTCATATATAATCGTTACCTAATATGACACTTTTTATGGGTATCAATTATGACACCCAAACTTATGATACTTTTTATTGAAAAATAAAGCGTCATAAAATGTGTTTTATGACACTTAAAAAACGTCATAAAAAGGCCTTTTTCTTGTAGTGTATAGACTGGTACATGTATTACAAAAAGATAAGAACAACTGCAACATATTTCTTTATGTGATCGACATTCGAAGGGTTGGAGAAGGGTTCTCCTTCAAGATTTTCTAGCCGGGAGGTACCAGGTACAACTTCATCAATTACTCTATAAGGACCGTGCCAATTAGGATGAAGCTTATTCATTTTTTCCACGTCTTCTTAAGGACTAGGTCTCCCACAACTACCGGCCTTGACTTTACCCTCTGGTTGTAGAATCTCGCAGTTCTCTGCTGATAAGCTGCTTATCTTATCTCTGCATCCTCTTTTATTTCCTTGATCAAATCAAGATCAATTCTTCTCTCTTCCCCATTACTCTGAGGGTCATAGGTCTGAATTCTATGAGTAGGAAGTTCTACCTCTGTTAGGATTATAGCGTCTGAGCCATGGGCTAACATAATTGGAGTTTCCCCTATTGGTGTCCTCGTTGTCGTCCTGTAGGCCCAACGCACTGCATATACCTCCTCTATCCATCTTCCTTTTGCCTCTTCTAACCTCTTTTTTATCCCATCAAGGATTGTTCAATTTGTGACCTCATTCTGGCCGTTTTCCTAGGGTCAGCAAGGAGAAGAGAAGAACTGCTTGATCCCTACTCTTTTGCAGTATTTTTCCAAGGATATATTCTTGAATTGGATTCCATTATCTGAGATGAGGGTGTTTGGAAGACCATACCTGCATATGATGTTCTTTCAGATGAACTGGAAGGTCTTCTGTTTAGTGATTGTGATCATTGGCTCAGATCCTACCCATTTGGAGAAATAATCAATTGCCACTATTAAGAACCGATAGTTGTTTACAGATCTTGGCAAGGGTCCTACCAAATCAATGCCCCATATTGCGAATGTCCAAGGGGAGCTGATTGAAGTTATAGACTGATGAGGTTGATGAGGGATGGTGGAAAACCTCTGACACTTAACACACTTCTTCACATATGCAGTCGTACCCCTGAGTGATTATCCTCTTAGCCAACGGCCTCCCTCCTATATGACTTGAACAAGATCCCTAATGCACATCGTGCAAGATGTGTGGAACCTCTGAAGGGTGGACACATCTGAGGAGAGGGAGAAGGAACCCCTTTTTATACAGGACATCTCCTATAATTAAGAATTTAGTATCTCTCAACCTCAACTTTCTCCTTTCTAACTTCGACTCTGGCAACTCTCCCTCTCTAATATATCTGATAGCAGGGTCCATCGATGAGGCTCCCATATTCATATTTAGGTAAGTTCTTGCAACCTCTTCCTCTTCGATGGTCATCTTGAGAAGAATCTTAACTGGTACTATTCTCCTTATGTTTGTTCTTGTTACTGAGGCCAACCTCGCGAGTGCTTCAACTTGGCTATTGTCCAGCCGAGTTATCCTCTTCATCTTAACTTCCTTGAATCTCTTTAGCATCGTTCTCACCCTCTTTAGGTATTTGGCCATCCTTTCATCTTTGGCCTCATACACCCCCAGGATTTGGATCACGACTAACCTGGAGTCACTGTGGACTAGGAGCTAGCCGACATTGAGGGATTTTGCCAAAGAGAGACCTGCTATTAATGCCTTATACTCTGACTCATTGTTGGAAGCTCTGAAGTTAAACCTCAGTGCATATTCAATATCAGTACCATTCGGGGCTGACACTATCAGCCCTTCTCCACTTTCGCTTTCAAAAGATGACCCATCAACGAAGAGGTTCCAGATGGGTTCACATGAAGAGAAGTTACCCTCGTCTAGGGTCCCCATTCTGAAGAGGTATCTCTCTTCTTTAATCTTAACTTCTCTTTATTTGTCTTTTCTTGACTCAACCTCATCCGAATCTCGAAAGACGTTTATATCTGGTTCATCTATGGCCCCGTGACTGTCCTCAATATCAGCATCTTCCTAGGTAAACTCGACTACAAAGTCTGCGAGTGCATGTCCCTTGATGGCAACCCTGGGTTGATAAACAATATCATATTCCCCAACTCGATTGCCCAGGTCATTAACCTTACTGACTTCTCAGGCTTATGGAGGACCTATTTGAGTGGGGAATCAGTGAGGACAACCATAGAGTGGGCTTGAAAGTATGGCTTCATTTTCCTAGAAGCATGTATCAGAGCATAGTCTAACTCTTCTATCTGAGGGTACTTCTTCTCAGACCCTTGGAGTACCTTGCTATTGAAGTAGACTGGTCTCTGAACTCCATCCTCTTCTCTTACTATCTCACCACTCATGGCTGACTCTGAGATAGCTAAGTATACATATAGCCTATCCCCCTAAATTGGACGGGATAGTAGTAGGATAGACCCGAGGTAGGACTTCAGCTCTTTAAAAGCAATGTCACATTCCTCATTCCATTCGAAGGCCTTTCTAAGAACTTTAAAAAATGTAAGACACTTATATATGGATCTTAAGATGAACATGTTAAGTGCCTCAACTCTCCCAGTTAGCCTCTGAACGTTTTTGATAGCTCTGGGCATCTTCATTTCCAACAAAGCCTTAATCTTCTCATGGTTAGCCTCTATTCCCCTTTGGCTGATGATGAATGCCAGAAAACTTTCCTGCTCCTACCCCAAAGAACATTTGGCTGGATTGAGCTTCATTATGTATTTTTCCATGGTGTCATAAGTTCTTTTAAGGTCATCCACATGAGCATCGACCTTCAAACTTTTCGTCAACATGTCGTCCATATAAACTTCCATAGATTTGCCTATATGATCTTCGAACATCTTATTTACAAGACGTTGGTATGCAGCCCCTGCATTCTTCACGACAAAGGGCATGACCTTGTAGCAATAGGTCCCCTTGTCTGTAATGAAGGTTGTTTTCTCCGTGTCTACCGAGTCCATGAAGATCTGATTATACCCGGAATATGCATCCATAAAGCTCATGAGCTCATGTCCTGCTGTGGCATACACCATCTGATCAATACGAGGCAGGGGGAAACTGTGTTTTGGGCGAGATTTGTTTAAATCAATGAAATCTACACACATCCTCCATTTCCCATTAGCTTTGGGCACAATGACAGTGTTAGACAACCACTCAGGATTGAAAAACTGTTACTAAAGCCGTTTAATACAAGATTAAACTATTTAAGTAACTCCAAACTATTTTTTTAGGAAACTCTTTTCTTTAAATCAAATCAGGTTAATCACAAGATGTGTTTAATAAAATGTGCATGAGATCAGTTCAAGATCTGTTAACAAGTTTTAAAAACAAAACTAAAACAGTTTAAATCAGCACACTATTAAGAATGAGAAGAGGAGATGTAGAAAGATTAATGACAAAAGATTTTAACATGGTAAAACCTCACCCAACTGAAGAAACATCCACGGTGACTTGTAAGTCACAAACCAAAAATCCACTAAAACAAAATATATCAGTTACAAACTATATAACACACATGCACATAAATTAGTCCTATAGAAGTTTAGGAATGTACCCATTGGTTTCCTTCTAACTTCTCTGCAGTTTTGATTGTTGATGTGGCTCTCCCAGTTTGCTAACTTCCACTTTGTTCCACTCTTTACGTGGACTCTTATTTCAAGATCTTATAACCAACACTTTCAGTGTTGTAGTATGTATGTGTTTGTGATGGTGCTCTAACACATGCATGCACACACACGCGCTTATATATACAAACAGTCCTATCAAATTACAGTTAAGTTCTATATGCTGTGATTTTCAGTTTCTCTCTCCTTAGAAAAAAAACTTTATTTGACCTTTTAATCAATCTCGAAATCCAAGGTTACCTTGCTCGTAAGACTGCCAAGGTCATATCCAATTTCAGAGGGTTTTTGAAAATGATTTTGAAATTGGAAACCACCAATTGCGATTCCAACTAGGTCAAAAGTCTTGTTTCAAAAGAACTAGAAATAGAAAATGATTTTGTTGATTTCGAAGTTAAAAACATTTATAGAAAATAATCAATAAAAGATTTCTCAAAACGAGAAACTAAAAATGCAGATCTAAGTGTAATATAACATAAAAATGCCATATCTAACCTAATGTTTAAGTTGGACACAAGATCTTAACACCAAGAGGTTAAACCACGAAGCAACTTTCAAACCAACATAGAAATAACTCTCAAACACTCACGGTTGATGTTTGGTGTAAATGGTTTTTGGAAAATGAGTTAGGGTTTGACACTGTATATGGACAATTTAGGGTTTCTAACTCTCTCTCTCTGGTTTCTTTCTCTTCTATCTCTTCTCTCTTCTATCTCTACTTTGACGAAGTGGCAAAAAGTCTCTCAAAGGCTGAGGGTAAGTCTCTTTATATAGAGGCCTAAGAGGGATTGAGGAGACTGTTCAAAATCAAGGGCTGGGATTTGGTCTTCCCAAATTGACTTTGATCCAACGGTGAGATAACAACGAATTTTGTGTCTTTAAAGAAACACAAATCCAATCGGTATAAGGGTGACAAGTGTAGGGTTGATATCGAACCTCACACGGGCGTTAAAAAATAATCACACACACACCCTATAGTCTCTAGCTCTTTCAGATCCTACCCAAATCAACTTATAGGCATAAAACCATAAAACCAATATTTACAGATTGACCCCAAAAGCTTTTTAATCCAATTTTAATTATGAAAAAATCATTTTAAAATTCCCAAAAAATTATTAAAAAAAGTTTTAAGGGAAATTAACACACCACACACACACAAACAATTTAATGCAATATATGAAAAAAGTATGCAATCCTAATGTGTGTGAGTGTTTGTGAATATACCTTCAATCAATTAAACAAGAGGAATGAAGAGTAGAGTCTGAGGCTTTTTGGATTCTAGGGAATGGACTCAATTTTGTCACTATTTCCAAACTAGATGAGAACTTATACAATGTAGACTCAAGTGAGTCAAGAGTATAAGGTGCTTCAAGGATATATGACCTCTCTAATGAACTCGACCTATTCAAGTTTTCTAACCTCATCTCTAATGACATCATACTTTTGCCTTGACTATACTCTTCTTATTTTCTTGATGGGCTTGGCATCTTTTACAACATTGAGTTTATGACACATAATCTCGGGATCAATACCCGACATGTCTGCATGGCTCCAGGCAAAAATACTTTGTCTCTTCCTTAATAGCTTTACTCGTTCCTCCTTGACCTCAGGTCTTAGGTATTTTCCAACTTGGATGGTTTTTTTTGACTCGTCCTCATTGAGGATGATGGATTCTACCTCCTCTGTGGCTTCTCCCTTTTTGAGCTTTGTTTCATCCCTAGGATCAAGTGTGTCGATGTTGTACGTGGTTGTTACCTTCTTATGAGCCCCTCTCTCTTCTGCAGAGTTGAAGTAGCATTCACGTGTTGATGTTTTGTAACCTTGCACTTCCCCTACTCCATAAGGAGTCACGAATTTTAGCATTTAGTGGGCCGTTGAAGGCACGACCTTAAATTCCTTGAGGGATACTCGTCCTATAATGAGGTTGTAAGCTGAGAAGACGTTTTCATCCATCACAAAGAAATTGATTTTTCCAGTAAACCTCTTAGGCCATTCATCTCCCATTCTAACATCCATTTCATACATACCCAATGGATGAACCTTTTCACCGCTAAATCCAATCAAGAGATGATGATAAGGGACAAACCTAACATTGTTAAGGCCCAGGCTCTTAAAATAGGGCCAAAACATAACGTCTGCAGAACTACCCCCATCAACAAGGATCCTCTGAACTTCACACCCATGAACCCTTGTGGTGATGACTAAAGGGTCATCGTGGGGAGCTAAGATACCCTTGAAGTCAAGTCGTGAGAAGCTGACCATGAGGTTGTCCATATCTACTTTCTTTATCTTCTGGCGCTTAACCTCCGTAGCTGCCAAGTTCACAACCTCGACTTTAGTCACTGTTTAACCTCTGCCATATGAGCCTTATGATCAGCTACCTCTGAGCCACCCCCTGCTAGTCCCCCACAGATAGTGTTCACACCAAAAGAGATCGTACCGATCCTCTTCACTGGGGCATTGTCATATTTTGGTGGACGGTTAGGGTCATCGTCATCATCGTCTGAGTCATCAGCTCTTCTGGCAGGGACATCTTCCTGGCATTTATTATTTCTTTTCTTTTTAGGGTCATCTCTTCCCCCTTTAGAAGCTCTACCATCCACATATTTTTTGAGCTTTCCAGACTTCAACATCTTCTCAATCTCTTCCATCACAGCCAAACATTTGTTAGTCAGATGGTCGTGATCTTGATGGAACTCACACCATAGATTCTTCTTTATCTTATATGGAGGATACTTTAGCTTCTCCGGCCATCCCAGGGATCTATCATTCTTTATTTCATTTAGGATATGTTCGCATCTCACAGTTAAAGGAGTGTAGTGTGCAAAATTGTCGTTTGCAGTCCTCTTATTTTCATCCTTTTTCTTTTGAAACTTCACACTACTAATTCCATTCTCATCCTCATACTTCACAGCCATTTATTCTTCTACGTTCATGACCTTTCCAGCTATTTCTAACAGCTCGGCCATAGACTTGGGAGGGTCTTCAGCAAGCTTCCAAAGTAGCTTTCCCTTTTGAAGTCCTCCAATAAGTGCTGTCATGGCTATGCTCTCTTTATAATCTTCTACCTCAAATTTTTCCTTATTGAACCTCGTGATGTAGTCTCTGAGGCTTCCGTTCTTCCCTTGCTTTACATAAAGTAAGTGAGTCGTCTTCTTTTGAGGTCTTACCCCAAAACAGAAGTTATGAATAAACCGTTCGGCCAAACCTTTAAAATTTTTAACTGAATTTTTAGGAAGAGACGTAAATCAGATATGTGCAGCCCTAGTCAAAGTGGTTGAGATAGCTCGGCAACTCATCTCATTAGAGATTGAATAAATTTTTGCTGCAGATTGATACATTTTAATATGATGGACTGGGTTAGTACTACCATCGTACTTGGGAGACACCACCGGAGGTTTAAATTTGGCAAGGGTTAGGAAGTTAATAATCCTTGCTACAAATGGTGAGCCCTTTGAGTACCCCCTCTGTAATGGGTCTCGGCTTTTTATGAGGTTTCCTATCTTCTTTTCCAACCTCCGAATGAAATTACCTCATATTGTCGATTTGTTACTAGTGTCTCATTCAAAACTTAATAAGACCTACGTAATGATATTTTACAAAATGTGAGAAATGGGGAAGCAAGTGTGAGAGAACTAAATATATGATTAGAATATACATAAACGTAATTAATTACGAGGGTTGTTCCAATACTTACAATACAATTGGGTTGTCATATAAGAGTTAATGAAATGATAAGAATATAATGTTTTGAAATTCAATCTTCATCTAAATCAACCAAAATAACGGTCAAATTAGGATTTCATGGAAAAAAGATTGAAATTGACACTTCCCAACCTAGTTACTTATAATTAAGTTTGAAAGTCAAAGTGAGTCAAAGCATAATTAAACTAACCAAAGCATAAACACGAGTCTTAATTCCAGAGTCATTAACATAAATCCATAAAAACTAAAAAAAATTCATAATATTTGTATGGGGCTTGAAGATAATATCTCAATTAGAGAAAGCCTCCCCAATTTAATATAGGAGACTCGATTGAAGGAAGTAGCATTAAGGTAGTGAGATAGCTCAGTGAGGAAGCGCAGCGATACAGCCCAGTGAGGAGATTGGCCAAGAGAGATCATCCTTTATCTTTTTTTCCTTACTTAGTTTGTATCCTTAAGTAACATTTATTGTAATGATGTAGCGATTGTAGTATTCAGTGTGAGTTGAATTGATACTCGTGAGAGACAAGGCCTGGCAGGGCCTGGGAGAGCTTACATGCTCTATCAAATAACCTCTCTGTGGGAAATTCAAAGGGACTTGGTTTGGATGATTGAGAAGTAAAGAAGTGTTAGGGCTTGTCCTGACCATTTTAGATACACTTGGTTAAACACCGAGTGACCTTTTTACCGTAGAAGCTCGTGTAGACAAACCTTGAGTTCCATCATATATTGAGCCTTGATCCAAACAGTCCCCTACCTTATGTCACATATACTTTAGGTGATGTCACCAGCCAGCTAAACACCGGCCAATATGAACTCCAGGAAACCACAATGGTATTGGGACTGTCAGACGATTTGGTGAGTCACATTTGTGGCGACAGTCCTCTAACACACAATGGTTAGGCAAAAGGTATGTCTTGGTATTTAATGTTTATAACGTAGGATAGGCTGGACCATCATGTAGTTTATGTTTGTGATGCAAAGTCTGAGAGGATGTCTTTCACAATTGTGAAGGACTGAGGTGTCTTGGGAATGGGGTGGGGCTATTTATGGCCTCAACCACTTATGAGAGAAGAGAGTTCTTTCTAGAGATTATTTCTAGAGAGAGAATATATCAGAGAGAAGTTATTGCAATCTAGAGTTCTTACTCACCCACCATTGTCATTTATTATGACGTTTTGAATAGCTTACCAGAGATCTTTTAGAGGTTATTGGTGTGCTGTCTGCATGCCAAGGTGTATCTAGGGTGCTTACTTCTCTCTCCCTTTGAATGAGTTGCTTCAGAGTTTCCTTAATTATTATTTGAGTTATATACGAGACACATGTGAGTTCATCTCAGTGTTGATTATATATAATATTGTGTGTTCATATGTATCTATTCAAGAGCTTTTGAGTTATCATTTATCACCATACCTACAGGGGTTACACCTCAACTAGTATTAGTATACTCCCAGGCTTCAAGGGGACTACCCTCTTACATTTAGTAACTCTATGAGGAAGGTATTCTTCTATAAGTATGGCGCAAGATAACGTTAATCATACCATGGATTTTGACACTATTCAGTTTAACGAAGAACAAGCTGGGAGGGAACTTGAGGCTGCCAGGGATAGGGTTCCTCGGGTAGAAGTTCCCCTTGCTCAAATGACGACAGGAGCCCTAAAGATGACATAAGCTTCCACCAGTGCTGTGTTGGGCCAAGCACAGATGGCCCTTCTCATGGGAAAGTTCTTTGAGTTTTTACAAACTCCCATAGTTGCAACGACTTTGGGAGGAGGGTTTGACCCATCTTCTTCATAATACTAATGGTGACTACGATAGCCCCATTAAGCCCAAGTCCAATAGGAGCTGACCCCACGAATGCAGTACCCACCCCAATCCCAACGGTGGGTTTCCCAGGTGTGGCAGGTATTCCACCTGTGGTAAGTTAGCTATGTGTGTCAGGTATTCCACTTGTGGTACCTCAGCCCATTGCTCTACTAGATAAGAAATCACTTGCATATGCCTTGGAAGAAATAAGTAAGGAGATACGAAAGGAGATTTTAAATATGATAGCAGCTTCTTCAGAGTGAGCCAGTGAAGTAGCATTGATGTACGATGATTTTTGTACTCCTTACCCTCAGGATTACAATAATGAACCTAACCCAGAGGACTAAATTCCTCCCATCTTTGATAAGTACGCAGGAAATGGAGGAAACCCGAAAGAACATATCAAGCGCTTTATTGAGCATCTAGGGGCTCATTGCAACAGTAAGAAACTAAGGTTGAGGGAGTTTTCTAAATCCCTAACCGATAAAGCTTACACCTAGTAATCTTATTTGGCACCAAAACATGTCTCAACATAGGAGTAAATGCAAGTTCTGCTCATCCATAATTTCTTTCTGGAACAAAATGAGTTCACACTGATCTAATTAAGCTGGGAGAATCAATGGCTAGGGGAGGAAGTGGTAGCGTACGTCCTAAGGTTTAGGGAAAGGCCTCTCTACATAAGAGAAGAGGCCAAGGAATACAAAATACTTCAAATTTGTGCTGAAGGTTTGCTCCTAGAGTACATCTGCCACCTCATCAACGAAACGCGTGAATGAACTTTTACGACGTTTTTAAAGGTAGCAAGAAATATATTGTTGGTCATTCAGCCAAGTCCCGTCGTGGTGCTTATGATGTTTAGGAAGCCGATATAAATCGTGGTGACACGGGGACAAAAACTATGGGTAGGGTATGCTGATAGAGGAGAAGAGGCCAAGCAATCGAAGAAGGACAATAAGAGAAAGTTTGGTAGATATAAAGATGATCCACCATCACTGCCTTATACTGTTGAGGAGGCTGTCAGGTTTTACAACACCATAGTCCAAGGGGGACAGTATATGAACCCAGGGGTATTCCATCCATGGAGCCAGATGCAGAGAAAAGAGTTGATCCCAAGTATTATCAGATCCATCGAAAGGTGGGTCATCCAATGACAACCTGCTTCACACTAAGTAAGATCATAACAAGCATATGAAGATAAGAACTGGAGAGTAAAAGCCTAGAAACTCAATTGGAGCTCTTTCAATGGTGAAATATCTCCACGAGAGGGGAGGAATGGTTCACTACCAAAGACTCCAGTGAGTATAAGCTAGGGAAGGGAGGAGATGACAATTCTCATTCCCACAGACAATGCCAGACTGATGATACCAAAAATGGTACCACGAAGTCACAGTGATAATAAGCTCAAACAGGTATGATAATGGCATTAAGCAAATAATACAGTAGTAAGAGATAGAGAGTAAGATGAGGTCAAGAGGAATTGAATACCAGAATTAAGTGGTTCAGCCAAATGATAGCCTATATCCACTGTACAATGTGTGTAATCCACTAAAAAAAGTGTCTAATGGCCTGAATATACAAACACTCAAGCTATCTCTCTCTTGTAGTGAATTTGGAAGAGTTTCTGTAGGGTTACTATTATGTGTCCCCTTTACAAGAGGTAGAAGACAAGTATTTATAGTGCCTAAGGAGTGTAATGTACCCCCTAGGCATGCAGTAGGCATGTGATGATAAAGACATCCACTAAGATGATGATAGCTATCCACAGTATATGTAAATGATGATGATGATGTAATATCCCCTCACATTAGGGAATAATCGAGTTATAACAGAATTGCTCACGTGGGATAAGCCACCTTGGAATCTTCTACTGCTTTTACGGTATGGTGCTCGTACGGTATGGTGTTGTTCACAGAGATCTCAGCATGGCTGAGTACGAGGTTGTTAATGCAATTCTTGACTTTGTACTGGGAACTGGCAAGAGTGGTCTCGACTGAGGGGCACAGGCTGAGATGACTTAAATAGGCCATTTCCTAACGTCAGCCGAATAGAGGACGATACACATCCTTGTTGCTGAAATGCTTCCCTGGGGTATCGGCCTATTGATTGTTGAGATTATTAAGATGAGGTTGGCCCTTGTTCTGGACTAGTCTTGGGAACGACTTGTAAGTTCCTTGTTAAATCTCGACTGCTGGAGTTTGGGGACCTCATCCTGTGATGAGGTCATACTTTTTCATATCACATCATACCTCAACGGTGGCATATCCTAAGGGTAATGGTCAAGCTAAAGTAACTAACAAGACCCTGGTCAACATCTTGTCCAAGACTATGGAAGACTTCCTAGGATTTTTGGATAACAAGATTCCAGCAGTCTTATGGTCCTATCAAACGATAAAGAAAAAGCCTGCAGGGTATACATCATTCTCTCATGTGTTTGGAGAAAAAGAAATTCGACTGGTAGAGTTGGAAGTTCCTTCAAACCAATATGCCTTACCAAGTAGGAAGTTACCTCAAAGTAGACATGTATATTTAGAAGCACTGGATGAGCACACTTACAATGCAATGAAAAACTTTTAGATGTACACGAAGCAGCTATATAGGTCATATGACAACTTGGTGAGCCTAAGAAAAGTTTTAGAAGGGGATTTGGTTTAAAAGGCAGCAATGAAGCACATTGGGGGGCTCCCATTGCCTAATTTTTTTACGAATTGGGAGGGACCTTTCATTATAAAGGAGGCTCAAAATTCAGGATATGAGTCATTTATTTTGTATTGAGATAAAAAGAAAGATTTTTCTTGTAAATTGTAAGGGTTAGAACTTTGCAATAAATTCAAGGGTTGCAACAAAGTAGTGCATGATAAATAAACACTATCTCTTTCATTGATATACTCGACATCATTACTAAATTGAGAACTATTGACTAAGAGTTACATTTGATGGAATAAAGAAAAAATTATAACACAAGATAAGGGACTTTAGCCCAGAAGAAACCACAAGTCAGGTTGGGAGAAGAAGTCTCCAGGGAGGCCCGAAGAAGCCTCCAAGCCTGTTCTCTGAGCAGTAAGGCAACCTTCAATACTGGTCTGTACTTGAGCCCATTCAATTAATAGGGTTTCACGTTCTTACTTGGCCTTCGATAGAGCTTCTCTGACAGCCCTCACTGTATCATCAGTTGGTACCAATAGAGGGGCCAATTCTGATATCCTTTTATCCCCAGCCCGTTAGCCCTTCTCATGTTTCAGATAAAGTTATCTCTGGCTCTCTAACTCTTGGCTCTTCAAAATATTCAAGTGGCTAATCAACTAATTTATTTAGAAACCATCCTTGCCCATTACCTTTAAACTTCCCAGGTGACAATTGAGAAGGGGCCCGATAATATTAGATGTTTGAATATTGACAACCTCAGTAATAATGATAATTAGACATTGGTGCCAATGGCTCATCACCAACACATTTGAACACACACAGTCAGCGGTAAAGGTTTGACGGAAGCTGGTAGCAACCTGTTCAATGATATAATGGTCCCATGTAGAAATTTCTGGAGACTGGAAAAGAACCATGAAGCAGAACTCACGAGGAGCCATGTTTGGTGAAGAAACCTCATAACCTGACTCACTCTCTGCTGGCAGGTCTGTAGTTGAACCACTGTCATTATGGATTGAATCCTCATAATGGACTGGTTCTTGATGTGTGGATTCAACAAGTGAGGGATCACGATGAGTTGGCGTTTCGATAATATCAGGCTCCATCACAACCTACAACGTGATAAACAAGAACGAGTTTATGGAAAATCTTAACAAGTGATTTTCATTGTTAAGTCACCGTTATAGATGGAGTTTATGCAAAATCTTAAAAAGTGGTCTTCATTGTTAAGTCACCGTTATAGGTGGAGTTTATGAAAAATCTAAACAAGTGATTTTTATTGTTAAGTCACCGTTATAAGTGGAGCTTATGAAAAATCTTAATAAGTGGTTTTTATTGTTAACTCACCGTTATAGGTGGAGTTTATGAAAAATGTTAACAAGTGATTTTCATTTTTAACTCACTGTTATAGGTGGGGTTTATGAAAAATCTTAACAAGTAGTTTTCATTGTTAAGTCACCGTTATAGGTGGAGTTTATGAAAAATCTAAACAAGTGGTTTTCATTTTTAAGTCACCGTTTTAGGTGGAGTTTGTGGAAACAGTCTTAGCAAGTGGTTTTCTTTGTTAAGTCGCCATTATAGGTGGAGTTTCAGAAATTTTTTTAACAAGAGTGTTTTCATTGTTAAAGTTACTTCGAAGGCATACCGAAAAGACTTATACAAAAAGAAGGAGAAAGAATCAAAATAGCTCAGGGATGTCTGAAGCAATAATGGTGGTTGAATAAACAAATCTAATGGTAGAAACTGAAAAATTAAATTCAGCATCCCCTTGAGCCCCCGAGGAACCTTTAGGTAGAGGAACCTCAACCCTTGGTAACACACCTCCCTCAGAAAATGCACAATAGCCAAGATGGGTGAGGGGTCTGCAAAAACCATTTGAGCTTTCAAGGGGCATCAACCCTCACAGTGGCCAAAGGAACCCCTGGGCGAGAAGATGATCTAATGGTAGTTTGAGGAATTTGAGAGGTCCGAGATGAAAATAGAGGAGTTAAACCTGGAGAAATCTGGACACAATAGCAAAGTTTTGGGCACAGGAAACATAACATAGATATATAAAAAAGCACAAGGAGGGATCTTACTCAGTAATATTAACGAAGGAAGAAAATACAATCGCAAGCCTCACTAGAGGGAACTTAAGAATTAACCTAGTGAGAGATGTGGCCAAGTCAGGAGTGGTTACAACTTGAAAGCCAAAGAAAATACTAAGTACACAACTAAATAGGGGGAAAAGATAGCTAAATGATAATTAAGTTATTACCTCTAGAGGTCTATAAGAGACTAGAACAACATCTATAGGAACCACTGGAACAGTAGATGACTCAGAAGAAGCCAGAGGAGTTTCCTCTAGACGAGGAGAGGCTCCAATGGATTCCCCAGAGGCAATAGCCCTCCTAGAAGCCTCCTCGGCACATCGGGAGGCAGATCGTCTAGAATAGGCCAGTCCATACATAGGAGAATGGGGATGCGATGTATCGGCTGAAGTGTTCTCTAAGCATCCTCCCACGAAGGGGATCATAGGAGGAAAAGCCCTTTCTCTTACATACTCCTACACAAACAAAATATATCTTGGCCAAGTGTTAGAAAATACACCTTACTAAGCTTGAAATGACTAAGTGTGGGAAAACATACCTCTAGCTGTGGAGAAGAGGGGGATGATATGACCATGGGCGAAGCATGAGGGGAAGGAATCGAAGAATCTCTCTCAGTTGGATCATGATCAGCATCAGGGTTATCCTCAAGGGTAATAGCATCGATGGGAGATGGAGAAAGATAATCCCTATGAATAGAAGTAATAAGTTGTGACACCCCGACTAATTAAATACCGGGTAGCTACTCCTTTATTAAATCAATACAAAATGCAAAGTTGGTCCAGTTAATAGCATCACCGTCGAAAACATTTTTAATGATTACTAACCACCTAGTATTTAAAAAGTGAGTTGTCGAATTTTAAATTAAATCTGATTAACATGCAATAAATGAAATATAGAAATGTAACACAACCATTCACGATAAAGTCCAACTATAATGAATCAACAATTAAAGATGAGTCTAGAGGAAATACTCCTCACAACAATCCCAATATGAAACGAAATAAAACAAGTATGCATCCTGAATTAATTACAAACCAAAGTATGAATAACTGAAATATAAAATGAAATGTCTCTAAAAGAAATGGGCGACATGCCCTACAACTGATGAAATATGAATATAGAGTCAAGGCAAATGAAGCGTCTACTAGCAAGGCCCTGTAACTTCCACAATAGCTACAGCTCGTCACCTGATTGGAAATACTATGCATGGTGTCCTTGTGGCTGGGCACCTAAAAATGGTTTTTATAAAAAGATAGATTTGAAAGCAAACGGGTCAGAGCCCGAATGTGGAGAGTATTTTAAAAACAGCAAGTGCTTTAATAACAATTAAAACAATGAATGCAAGATACATGTTAGGACGTGATCTCACATGAAATACTCACCTCTCGTCTAACAGTGTACTCCTAACGTTCATGTACCCATTCATGTTTTATTTATCTAACTAAACCATCATAAGTTCTAACCCAACTACTCGATTCACAATATGAATTCCCAATGTTATTACTTAAATATATAGCTTTACTTGAACTCGGATTCTCAATGGTTAGCATTACCGTTTACTGGAGGTTATCCCCTTATTTATCTTCTCATGGAGTTACTATAAATGATTCTCATATATAAACATCACAATTCCTTTTCATTCAACCGTATATTATTCGCATCATAAATATACAATATAAGAACCCCGAGGCTAAGCTACGGTGCACACATACTCTGTTATCCATCCCGGTACATCACGTACATAAGGATTATAAATTCCGAATCTCTCAGGAATTGTTAGAATAAACACCACACACAAAAAATGGAGGCGAAAATAATTCAACATATCCATGGTCACGTACATACCTACGCTCCATAGTCAGCTGGCTTAATAACTCACAATTAAGTCATTCCCTTGAACTATGTCCTCTAGGTACCAAACTAAATTCGGGCACACAAGGATTAGAAGGCCCTAAGCGAACGTAAACCTCCCGTGATAGCAAGTATGGTAGGTATGTCATACACATAAGATCATATACTAAGCATGCACACATCTTAGATATCTCAATATTAATAAAGGTATTTTCTACATCCTTATACCATTATTCCAATTGTATACATTTTAAGTCTTCCGATAATATATAATATAGACTGTCGACACATCTCACGTCATAGATTCTTATACTTAAAACCTATCTCAAAAGGGGTTATTAAGTTTCCTATTATTCCCACATATTACATCATTACTCTTAAGGTCCTTACTTCTGCCCCAAACCTCAATTTCATCAATTTATTCAAAATTACTCTTTTAACCCTAATATTCTCTCACTCATCGAGCTTCATTATCTGTTAGAATAATTCCTTAAATTAAATTCTAATTAAGGTCCAAACTTTATAACCATAACTACTAGTCTTCCTTAAGTCTAAGGATATTCATAAGGTCTCCAATAATATTTTCCAAGGGTTAACATCATTAAAATTTAACTAGGGGAAATTTTATTCTTTCTGGGAAGGTTGATCGATCAACCTTGACCTCCGATCGATCGATGGTGGTCGATCGATCGACTGATGAATGTCGATCAGCCGAACGCACCAGGTAGGCTACGGACTGCTTCGTTTTGCAGTTTTCAAATCATCTCAAAACACCATTAACAAGCATGAAACTCTAAGATAATGTTATAATATCATCATACAACCATCCTACAATAGTGTTAACATTCTAAAACCAATAATTCATCATTCAAGGGCTTTGTTTGGATCCAAACTTCATCAAGAATTCCAGTTTTCTATTTCTTTCAAGAACATTAATAAACTTCTTCTAAAATCCGTTTTTAGATCATCAATGGTTATGTTTTGAATGCATAATTCGTCCAGAATGTTTCTACATGCAATTCCTAACATAGTTCATAGTTTTAATCCTCAATTTCATGGGTCTAATCAATCTTCCAAGATAAATTTGATGATTATCCTAAACATGGAAAAGCATAGAATTGAATCAATTAAAATTAAACCACTTGCCTTAATCGTTCTTCAGATTTGTTGTTGATTGAAGCTAGTTGAATTCCTCTCTCTCTCTCTCTGAAGAATTCTCCTCTCTCTCTCTCTCTACAAGTTCTTCCCAAGATGACAATGGAGGTGGGGGTTGGTTTTTGGCAAGTTAGAACTATTTCTTAACTTCTCCCGTAGCCCATTAAGTCCCTTTGTGTAGTTAGTGGGTTTAGTGTATAAAGAATAAGTCAGATTTTTATTTCTAATTTTCGTGGGTTTTAATTCCCAAATTTCCGAAATTACCAAAATGCCCTTTTAAGTAACCGGTATGGCCCAATAATGCCCCGGGACCCAAACTTAACCCCCGGCTAGTGTTTTCTGAATATTTCGACCCTTCTGGACACGTTGGCGCACTTAAAATGACCATACGATTAATAGAAATATAATTCACTTTTTAATTAAATAAGTACTTTCCTGACACGACTGTCACACGCGTCTCAACAAAATTTTCCAAATTGCCGTATTTCAATCTCGCGACAATTTCAATAGTTACAATATTCGTATATTGCCATATATACACATTATAATCAAATACTAACTCACATCTCGTTAATATTTTATCCGAATTAATTCTCAATTAATTCACATTTAATTCAATTAATCCCATAAATAAATATCGATAAAAATGCGGGGTATTACATACTTCCCCCCTAATAACATAATTTCGTCCCGAAATTCAGAACTAAAAAGTACCTGGTAAAAACAACTCTGGATAACGTTTGCGCATCTCATCCTCGCGCTCCCATGTGGACTCCTCGACATTATGATGTCGCCACTGAACACGCACTAACGGGACTATCTTTGACCGCAGTTTCCGCTCACTTCGGTCCAAAATAGTAATCGGCCCCTCCTCGTAGGAGCTATCGGTCTGGAGATCGATGTCCTCCAAGGCAATTTGAGAATGAGACAAATCATCTCTAAGATATTTCCTTAGCGAGGAAATATGAAACACATCATGAATTCGATGCAAATGCTCCGGTAACCCAAGTCTATACGCAACAGACCCAATCCGCTCGATGATAGGAAATGGTCCCACATATCTCGGTGCCAGCTTTCCCTTCTTCCCAAATCGCATAAAACCCTTCATAGGAGATACTCTGAGTAAAACCTGGTCGCCCACTTGGAACTCCCTGAAGAACCTCTTCGCATCAGTATAGCTCTTCTTCCGATCCTGAGCTACCCGAATGTGACTCCGTATCAATTCTATACTCGCCGAAGTATCCTGAATCACTTCCGGCCCAAGTAGTTTGTTGTCCCCCACCTCCAACCAACATGCTGGGGAACGACAAGGTCTACCGTACAACGCCTCAAATGGTGAACTGGTAAGAGTTGTTGTAAGCAAACTCCACCAGTGGAAGATACTTCTCCCATCCACCCCCGAAGTCAATGATGCACATCTGCAACATGTCTTCCAACATCTGATTTGTACGCTCGGTTTGACCATCGATCTGCGGATGATAAGCCGTACTCAACTGCAATTACGTGCCCATGGCCTCCTGAAAACTTTCCCAAAATCGTGAAACAAATATCTTGTCTCGGTCAAACATGATATTTAGGGGCACATCGTGAAGTCTCACTATCTCTGCAATAAAGAGCTGGGCATACTGTCCCGTAGTGTAGTCTGTCCTTACGGGTAGAAATTGAGCGACTTTGGTCAACCTGTCCACAATTACCCAAATGGAGTCGTGACCTCTCTGTCACGTAGGCAACCCCATGATAAAGTCCATGAAGATGCTCTCCCACATCCACATCGGGACCTCTAATGGCTGTAGAAGTCCTGCCAGTCTCTGATGGTCCACTTTTACCAGCTGACAAGTGGCGCATTTAGAAACAAACACGGCAATATCTCTCTTCATCCCACTCCACCAATACTGACGTCTCATGTCCTGGTACATTTTGTCCCCACCGGGATGCACCGTGAATCGTGCGCCGTGCGACTCTGCCATCACCTTGTGTCTCAATTCCTCCCCTTCCGGAACTATCAGTATCCCATTGAAGCGTAATCCCCCGTCTGAGCTAACGGTATAGGACTCGGCTCCCTCTGTTAATAATCGAACTATCTTCTCCTGACAGAACGAGTCATCTGCTTGTGCCTTTACTACTTTCGTGACAATCTGCGGTGTAACAGTCATCACTGACATGAATGATCGCGCCACTACATCCTGGTGTCCCAACTCCTTCCACTTTACCTTCCACACCCCTGCCACCTCATCTACTAGCCTACGGCTCAAAGCGTCTGCTACCACGTTAGCCTTCCCCAGGTGATATTGGATATCAAACTGATAGTCCTTCACAAACTCAAGCCACCTTCGCTGCCTCATATTCAGCTCCTTCTGCGTGAATAGGTACTGTAGGGACTTGTGGTTTGTGAATAATCAAAACTTCTCCTCCAAAAGATAATGTCTCCAAATCCGAAGGGAAAATACCACTGCCGCTAACTCCAAGTCATGGGTAGGGTAATTCTTCTCGTGAGACTTAAGCTTACGGGAAGCATAAGCTATGGCCTAACTCTCCTGCTGCAGTACACCTCCAAGTCCTTGTAAGGACGCATCGGTGTAAACAAGATACTCAACTCCCGGTCTCAGAAATGCTAACACATGTGCTGAGGTTAACCTGTCCTTCAACTCATCGAATGCCAACTAACAAGCATCACTCCAAATTAACGGCACACCTTTACGAGTCAGATGTGTCATGGGACCCGCTATCTTGGAGAAACCCCGAATAAACCTCATGTAGTATCCTGCTAAGCCCAAGAAACTACGGATCTCAGTCGGTGTCATGGGCTATCCCCACTCCCTTACCGCGAATACCTTCCCCGGATCAACAGATATCCCCCGGTCGGAAATAATATTCCCCAAAAACTGAACCTCTTTCAGCCAAAACCCGCACTTCTCATCTTTGCATACAGCTCGTTCTGACGTAGCGTCTGCAAAACCTGCCTCAAATGCTCGGCGTGCTCCTCCTTTGTCTGGGAGTAAACCAGAATATCATCAATGAATACAATGACGAACTGATCTAGGAACTCTCTGAACACCCTATTCATCAAGTCCATAAACATGGCTGGAGTGTTGGTCAAACCAAAAGGCATAACTCGAAACTCGTAGGAACCATATCTCGTTAAGAAAGCAGTCTTCGAGACGTCCTCCTCCCTGATACACAACTGATGGTAACCAGATCGCAAATCAATCTTCGAGAAGAAAGAAGCTCCTCTCAACTGGTCGAATAAGTCATCGATTCGGGGTAACGGATACTTATTCCGTATCGTGACCTTATTCAACTCCCTGTAATCCACACACAACCTCAACGATCCATCCCTCTTCTTAACGAACAACACAGGGGCACCCCACGGTGAAGTACTCCTTCGGATGAACCCCTGACCCAACAACTGCTCAATCTGATCCCGTAACTCTCTCATCTCAACTGGAGCCATACGGTAAGGTGCGCGGGCAATAGGCCGAGTGCCCGGCGTCAAATCAATCACGAAATCTATCTCTTTACTCGGAGGTAATCCAGGTATATCCTGAAATACATCGACAAACTCTCGAACAATCGGAATCGAATCAAGTGGTATCACCACTTCTTTAGAGGTCTCCTCCTCTATGTAGTACAAATGAGTGGACGATTCTCCCTCAGGACGAGGCATCGCCACTAAAAACATCTCCTGCCCGGGAATGGCAAAGATAATACTCCTACTAAAACAGTTAATCATGGCTCGGTACACTACTAGCCAATCCATACCAATAATGGCATCATACTCGGTCATCTCTAACACTAACATATCGGCAGGTAAAGTAAACCTCCCGATCTCTATACCCACACCTCTACACATAAGCGAAATCATGGAACCCCTACTCAACGGTGAGTCTACATAAGTAGCGGTGCTCTCTGCGGTGTCTAACAACCCAATAGTGCGTGCAAAACTCATAGCAATAAAACAGTGTGTAGCCCCAGTGTCAAATAAAATGTGCCCCAGAGTCCCCTGAATAGAGAACATACCCTCAATAGCTGGCGGATTCTATGGGACTGCGGCCTGCTGAAGCTGATACACTCTCCCATACTGAAGTTGTCCCTACTAAACTGGGACCGCTGGAATGGGTGGTAATGCTGCCATTTGCGGTGGTGCTGGGAGGGCGGCTGGAAACATAGGCCTCTGTGGCTCGTGTCGAGCACCCTGCTGCTGCTGCTGTGGGGCCCTGCCCTTATCAGGACAATCCTGACGTTTGTGGCCAATCTTACCACAAATGAAACACTTCCCCTGGAAGTTTCCCCCTCGCTGTCCCTGCTGCCGTCGGCCCTGGTGGCCGTTACCATTTCTTCCCTGGCCTTGCTGGCCCTGGTGAAATTGCTGTTGTTGACCATTTTGACCCTGCTGGCCGTTTAACCCTACTGGCCATTCCGGAATCCTCCCTGACCGTTCCTGAAACCCCCTGATCGGAATCTCTTATGATCCCCCTGCTGGGAACTCTAATCACTCTGCCTATACTGACCCTGAGCTGATTGTACCCCGCTGGCACCATTTCCCCCTGTCCTTCCCTAATGGCTGGACTCTCCTGATCGCTTCCCCTCTGTCAAGTGAAAGTGGTGGTCCTAGCAATGGAGCAATGCAGCGTTAACCACGTCAGAATAAGTGGCCAACGAGAGGTTCCCCAATAAATGCTGACGGATCCTCCAAGTCAATCCATGTATGAATTTCTGAATCTTCTTCTCTTTCGTCGGTATCTCATCCGGTATAATGTTCAGTAAATTTGTGAATTCGGCCTCATACTCGGCCACAGTCTTACCCTCCTATCTAAGGCTCATCAACTTCTTCCTCATTTACGTGTGAACAGCTGACAGGAAATATTTGCGGTCGAACCGCACTCAGAACTCCTGTATAGTGAGAGTATCTCTCTCCTCTGCGGTGGTAATAGACTCCCACCACTTCAATGCAGCTCCCACTATCTTGAAAGTAGCTAGTATCTGCCTATGAACATCGGTGCACTCATACATCCTCAAGTGCCTCTGAATATTCTTCCTCCACTGACTAGATACCACAACATCGGAGCTACCTGCGAACTCCGGAGGGTGTGCTTTCTGAAAAGCATCTCGAACTCGTTCCCAAGAAGACAGGAATGCATATGCCTGAACTGGCGCAACTACCGGCACCTGGGGTGGTGCCTGCTGTACAACGGCGAGAGCGGCATTTACCGCTTGAGCTACAATGGCTGCAACCTCGGCGGCATTCATGGTGCCCTGTACTGGAGATGGCTGTGGCTCGGGCTGTGCATCCCTAGGAACTCGCTGCGCACGTCGTGGAGGCTTCTGAAATGAGAATAAAGTTTATAAGTTCTCAGTTATAAACTTAAAATATCTGAAGAGAGAAGCATACATAAAAGAATACAACAGTCCTAAAATATAGGGCTCTATATCAAAGAAAGCTCAGCGAAAACATAATAAGCCGTACAGATCCTAAAGCACACTAGAACCTGGCTCTGATACCACCTGTGACACCCCGACTAATTAAATACCGGGTATCTACTCCTTTATTAAATCAATACAAAATGCCAAGTTGGTCCAGTTAATAGCATCACTGTCGAAAACATTTTTAATTATTACTAACCACCTAGTATTTAAAAAGTGAGTTGTCAAATTTTAAATTAAATCTGATTAACATGCAATAAATGAAATATATAAATGTAACACAACCATTCACGATAAAGTCCAACTATAATGAATCAACAATTAAAGATGAGTCTAGAGGAAATACTCCTCACAACAATCCCAATATGAAAAGAAATAAAACAAGTCTGCATCCTGAATTAATTACAAACCAAAGTCTGAATAACTGAAATATAAAATGAAATGTCTCTAAAAGAAATGGGCGACATGCCCTACAACTGATGAAATATGAATATAGAGTCAAGGCAAATGAAGCGTCTACTAGCAAGGCCCTGTAACTTCCACAACAGCTACAGCTCGTCACCTGACTGGAAATACTATGTATGGTGTCCTTGTGGCTGGGCACCTAAAAATGGTTTTTACAAAAAGATAGATTTAAAAAAAAACGGGTCAAAGCCCGAATGTGGAGAGTATTTTAAAAACAGCAAGTGCTTTAATAACAATTAAAACAATGAATGCAAGATACATGTTAGGACGTGCTCTCACATGAAATACTCACCTCTCGTCTAACTGTGCACTCCTAACATTCCTGTACCCATTCATGTTTTATTTATCTAACTAAACCATCATAAGTTCTAACCCAACTACTTAATTCACAATATGAATTC
This sequence comes from Sambucus nigra, assembly GCA_949130495.1. Lineage (NCBI taxonomy): Eukaryota > Viridiplantae > Streptophyta > Magnoliopsida > Dipsacales > Adoxaceae > Sambucus > Sambucus nigra. Next base: position 559,739,158 of record OX422210.1, on the reverse strand, counting down.
CCAATGTTATTACTTAAATATATAGCTTTAATTGAACTCGGATTCTCAATTGTTAGCATTACCATTTATTGGAGGTTATCCCCTTATTTATCTTCTCATGGAGTTACTATAAATGATTCTCATAAATAAACATCACAATTCCTTTTCATTCAACCGTATATTATTCGCATCATAAATATACAATATAAGCACCCCGAGGCTAAGCTGCGGTGCACACATACTCTGCTATCCATCCCGGTACATCACATACATAAGGATTACAAATTCCGAATCTCTCAGGAATTGTTAGAATAAACACCACACACCAAAAATGGAGGCGAACATAATTCAACATATCCATGGTCACGTACATACCTACGCTCCATAGTCAGCTGGCTTAATAACTCACAATTAAGTCATTCCCTTGAACTATGTCCTCTAGGTACCAAACTAAATCCGGGCACACAAGGATTAGAAGGCCCTAAGCGAACGTAAACCTCCCGTGATAGCAAGTATGGTAGGTATGTCATACACATAAGATCATATACTAAGCATGCACACATCTTAGATATCTCAATATTAATAAAGGTATTTTTTACATCCTTATACCATTATTCCAATTGTATACATTTTAAGTCTTCCGATAATATATAATATAGACTGTCGACACATCTCACGTCATAGATTCTTATACTTAAAACCTATCTCAAAAGGGGTTATTAAGTTTCCTATTATTCCCACATATTACATCATTACTCTTAAGGTCCTTACTTCTGCCCCAAACCTCAAATTCATCAATTTATTCAAAATTACTCTTTTAACCCTAATATTATCTCACTCATCGAGCTTCATTAGCTTTTAGAATAATTCCTTAAATTAAATTCTAATTAAGGTCCAAACTTTATAACCATACCTACTGGTCTTCCTTAAGTCTAAGGATATTCATAAGGTCTCCAATAATATTTTCCAAGGGTTAACATCATTAAAATTTAACTAGGGGAAATTTTACTCTTTCTGGGAAGCTCGATCGATCGACCTTGACATTCGATCAATCGATGGTGGTCGATCGATCGACTGATGAATGTCGATCGATCGAACGCACCAGGTAGGCTACGGACTGCTTCGTTTTGCAGTTTTCAAATCATCTCAAAACACCATTAACAAGCATGAAACTCTAAGATAATGTTATAATATCATCATACAACCATCCTACAACAGTGTTAACATTCTAAAACCAATAATTCATCATTCAAGGGCTTTGTTTGGATCAAAACTTCATCAAGAATTCCAGTTTTCTATTTCTTTCAAGAACATTAATAAACTTCTTCTAAAATCCATTTTTAGATCATCAATGGTTATGTTTTGAATGCATAATTCATCCAGAATGTTTCTACATGCAATTCCTAACATAGTTCATAGTTTTAATCCTCAATTTCATGGGTCTAATCAATCTTCCAAGATAAATTTGATGATTATCCTAAACATGGAAAAGCATAGCATTGAATCAATTATAATTAAACCACTTGCCTTAATCGTTCTTCAGATTTGTTGTTGATTGAAGCTGGTTGAATTCCTCTCTCTCTCTCTCTGCAGAATTCTCCTCTCTCTCTCTCTCTCTACAAGTTCTTCCCAAGATGACAATGGAGGTGGGGGTTGCTTTTTGGCAAGTTATAACTATTTCTTAACTTCTCCTGTATCCCATTAATTCCCTTAGTGTAGTTAGTGGGTTTAGTGGATAAAGAATAAGTCAGATTTTTATTTCTAATTTTCGTTGGTTTTAATTCCCAAATTTCCAAAATTACCAAAATGCCCTTTTAAGTAACCGGTATGGCCCAATAATGCCCCGGGACCCAAACTTAACCCCCGGCTAGTGTTTTCTGACTATTTCAACCCTTCCGGACACGTTGGCGCACTCAAAATGACCATACGGTTAATAGAAATAAAATTCACTTTATAATTAAATAATTACTTTCCTGACGCGACTGTCACACGCGTCTCAACAAAATTTCCCAAATTGCCGTATTTCAATCTCGCGACAATTTCAATAGTTACAATATTCGTATATTGCCATATATACACATTATAATCAAATACTAACTCACATCTCGTTAATATTTTATCCGGATTAATTCTCAATTAATTCACATTTAATTCAATTAATCCCATAAATAAATATCTATAAAAATGCGGCGTATTACATAACTGTTGGTTGCACCTCATAAGCTTGTTTCCTCTAGGTTTTTCTACCAAGAGTTTTCTTCTTAGAACTAGAGCCAACAACAGTAGAGGGGACTCTGGAACTTTTTATACTTTTTGATACTCCCTCAGTGGGATATACAATGATGGTGGGGAATACAGTAGTAGGAGGAACAAGGGGAGTGTGTTGTTTAAATGCGCATTGGACCCATTCTAACTTATCTTGGCACTTGGCTCTTATCTCCCCACTCAAATCTGCAGACATTTCGACGGGAATGGAGGCAATAAGATATGCATCCACAAGGGTTTGAGACTTAGGTTGGGCCTTAGATTTTCAAGAAGTCCCACTCTTAAAGGTTTTGTTCTTTTTGGAAGGAGGTTTTGAAGGCTCCTCGCCAGAAGCACATTCGACAATGGTAGATTGTTTGGGCATGGGAGATTTCTTTGCCTTGGAAGTGGTAGTTGGGATCATGGGGCAATAGGGATTTATACCACTCATAGTATCCTTGGGGGTGATCCTCAGAGGGAACTCAACCCTAAGAACAGAATTTCCCTTGAGGCCTAGTTTCAAAGCAGGAAAACAAAGAACTTGGGGATACACTGGTGGTACTTGAACGAACTCAGCAATTTTGGCCAGCTATATAGGCTAGTCCTTGGTTGCAAATAGAGAAGTCATATCCCCCTTCCTTATAATACTTGGGATGGTGATTTGCACATCGATTATTGAGTTGATATACCAAACGGTAGAATATGTATAGAAGGAATAAGTCTCAGTGAAGGTGACCTTGGGATGACATTTAGAAAACTCGATGAGGATCCCCTTGGTCGAAACCAAATTGGTGGTTGCACCGATTGGGGTTGTAATGCTTCGAAGTATATACCCACTCCATGTAAGAAGGTAAGTACCGTAGAGATAATAGAAGCACCACATCTAGTAAAGGATCTTCAACGATAAAGTCCGTAGTAGTTGGTTGGACCATTCTTGCTTTATTTTGGAAAAAAAATAAGTGTGGAGAAGATTTTCTTCACAATAAGGCCTCATGACAAAATTGCTAGGCATTTCAAAAATGGGAAGTATATCCTTATGGCTTTACTTCTTGTGGTGACGGTATAAGTGATGGGGCTTGATGGATTCCCCAGAGGGAATATGGATGGAGTTGGATGCTATCGTTGAAAAATGAGTATAAAGGAAACATGTTAGGAGTATGGTGTTGGAGAAGCGTGCCACGTTAGAATGACCAAGGGATCATTGTATATATAGATGGGTCCTGTCTAACTAGGTAAATAGGGAACCCAAAGCTATAGCTACTAGATGAATCTTGACACCTCTGGCCAAAGGGATGGATATATTGATAAGGTCCCTTCGGGGCTAGTCATTTAGTTTTGTAGGCAACACAAAACGGGAAAGAATGACAAGTATGTAAGCAGACAGTTCTAGAGATGTACCTTAGACGTTACTAGCAGTAGAAGAACCATCCTTCTCAGAGGATCTTAGAAGAAATAGCTAATTAGAGGGGTAATGGTATCTTTGTTCGAAGTACCTATGCATCTTTGACATATATTATCTAACTCATCACGAAAAGCAGCTTCTTCTGCATGTAGGGCCTCATCATATTAAAGCATAACACCTATCGAATTAATCCCCAGTAGTTCATAAACATCCTCCATTGTTATGGTAAACTCATCCCATGCATCCATAAAAGTGTGGGTGGTAACGTTCCAACGAGAGACCAAAACTTGGAGAACATAGTTGTGTTTGGAAAGAGTGAACTCAACAAACCACTTGGCCCGATAGAGCCCAACCTTTGTGAGGGCATCAACATAAGTTTCTTGCATATGCGCATTCAAAGCAACAAACTTATCTGAGGAGCCTCTTGGCGCTTCAAAATGTATCTGGGAACAAGGGAAGTCACCACGGTTAAGATGAAAATGCATATTCCCCTCTTGGGGGAAGAAACCCCAATTGTCAGCATTGTAATATTCATCACCAAGTTCCAAGGAGTCACACTTAGTGTTAAGCACAACATTTTGGCACATGGATGAGTAATCATCACCCTTTCCAAAAATAGGAGAACGATGATAGAAGTGCAGTTGCTCTTGGCGAGCTGCCATCAGGGCGATGGCATATTGAATAGGGATAGGAGTGGTGGTGATGAAAGGAGGATCAGTGGTGGTAGTGACAATTGGAATGTCTAGAACACTGGAAGAATACACCATAAGAGAAGTGGAAAAAAGCTCGAAGCAAGATAGAGTGGACTGGAAATAATAGAGTAATAGAGGTTAAAGATGACAAAGGAAGAAAGAACCAGAAGAAAAGCTTAAGCAATAATGGAGGGTATCACTTTCTCTCTCTAAAATCTCTGTAAGTATGGAGGCAAACAAAGAGATGAGGAAGAAAAAAATGACTAAGTATTGAGAATAAGGCACTTGAAAATCAAATGGACGTTTGAGTTTCCCCCAGAGGCACATCCAAGCCGTAAAAATGATTACAAATGGATATGTGGGGCTTTGGGGAACGCTTTGATAGTTGAAAAGACAGGCTCACGTCATTAATGAGGTGATGTTTGGGAAAAAGGTCTATTTCTTTCAATGGAAGTTCAGTTTTGGTGCCAAGTTTTTTAAAGTATACAGATTCCTCATGCTGAAAACCCAAACTAAGAATAAAATGGGTTGAAGAGGCATCGAGGAAAATATAAACTTTGTAGAAAAGGATCAACGTAGCACAATTCAAAAAGTTCATGATGCCCCCTCGCCCCAAACCTGATCGGAGTTACTTCTCGCTCAAGTACATCGGGGATAATTTTACTTTTTCAACAACTTCAAACAAAGAAGAATAACATATAACAAAAAATGATGAGAAATATCTCCACCAGGGGTAGTCCTAATGACAAGGTCCCCCATTAAAAGTTCACTCCGTGGGGGAACAAAATGAAAAGACCGGGAGAATTTAAATATCAACAGTTACTTTGGGAGAATTTTACAAGTCCAAACACTAGATATTTTTAGTGGGGAGAATCCATACTACTAATGGAAATCCTAATGAAAATGTCCACATACTACAAGTTTACTTCATGGCCGAATGGAATAATGAAAATAGGGAAGAATTTAGCCTTTTTAACGGTCAGAATGAATGATTGGAAGTTTCCTCAGATATATTGGGAGAATTCCATCCACCAGTAAGAAGACAGAACGGTTGGAATATAACAATAGTCACCTTATGCAGCTGCCGATAACTAATACATAATCACATTGTTCCATCTTTATTTTTCACAAATAACATTGGGGCTCCCCATGGTGAAACACTAAGCCAAATAAAACCTCTACTCATCAGATCTTGTTGGCACTTTCAATTATTTTAACTCTATTGGTGCCTTTTTATATGGATCAAGAGAAATTAGATTGCTACCTAGAACTAATTCAATTGAAAACTCTATTTCCTTATCGGGTGACAATCCTAGCAACTCCTTTGGAAAGATATCAATAAATTCTTTAAGCACTAGTATATTTTCAATTTTAAGTCTCTCTTTACTATTATCAACTACATGAGTTAAATACCCTGTATAACCTTTACTTAACAACTTCCTGCTCTTATTTGTTGATATAAGACAATAAGGAACAACATGCCTTTCTCCTGTAAACCCGAAATCAGTTTCACCTGATGGATGACATGTAACTTCTTTTCAAAAAAGTCAATAGAAGCATGATATGATAATAACCAATACATCCCCAATATAATATTAAATTCCCAAATGGCAAACTGTATCAAATCAATATATAAATCTCGCTCATCGATTCGTAAGACATGATCCTTATAAACATGCTCAACCAGAATTACACTTTCCATTAGGTAGAAATATATAAAGCACAATTGAAAAAATGAACATAGTTTACCCAAATAGGAAATAATAGGTAATGCTACGAATGAATGCATTGATCCAAGGTCAATGAGCAAATATAAATCTTTATTTGCAATAGAAAGTTTACCTGTAATAACTTTCGGTGTAGTAAGAGAATCTCGTAATGTCATCACAAACACTCGTCCTCTATCTTTCTATCACTTTTCTTGTCTTATACCTATTCTGTTAGTTTACTATGTGGAGATGAACCTTTACTAGGCCCCAAACTATTAACTAAAATTGTTCTTACTAATATAGGACAATTCTTTTTTAGATGGCCCTTTTGATGAGAGTTAAAACATACTATATTCAGTAACTTTGGACACTTTCTCTTTATATGACCTGATGCCCCACAAAAGAATTAAGCATTTGGATTTCCTTTTGTTGAAACTACTGAACTTGATTCACTACTTACTTCACCCTTTTGCGAACTACTTACCATACGCCTGCCATACTGAAATTTCCACACCCCAAGCCTTGAGTATTCGGTATCACTACCCTTTTGATAATTCAGACCGAATATAATTCACATCCTCTTCTATAGCATGGATTTATTCACCAAGGTTGAATAATTAATAGTCTCTAAAGTTGACAATCATGATTTAATGACCAACTCTAGTCCATCATGGAATCAACTATACTTGTCTTCCTCATTCTATATAAACCTCGAAGCATACCTTGATAAGGCTGTAAGTTTAGCTTCATGTTCCCTGACTCTCATAATTCCCTAATTAAACATAAATATTCTTTCTCCTTCTATTTTTGATACATTGGAGGAAAATACTTATCATACAAAACTTTAACAAATGCATCCCATGAGATCACACTCCCACCTCGTGGAGTAATTAACAAATATTTGGTGGCCTCCCACCAATACTTAGTTTCTCCTTTCAGCATATACGTTGCTAAGGTGACTTATTGATTTTCAGGCATTCTCATTACCCTAAAGATAAGTTCAATCTCTTTAGCCTATACTTCCGCCTCGGTAGGATCAATTTCTCCTTCAAATGGCCATTGATTCATCTTAATAAATTTCTCATGTAAAGAATTCCTCTCTTCTCGGTGTATCAACTCCTCAACCCTAGCCAATGCTTGTGCCTCCACTTGCCTATCTTGTTGTTCCTCCATCTGACCTATAAACCTAGCTTGCTGCTCTGTCATTAAAGTCATAGCACATACCATTTTTTGTATATTCGTTAATTATTCTCGCTCGAGTTCTACATTTATATGAACAGGTTATTCAACCTTCGTTTTTGTTGGCTTATTAGAAGCCTCATATTCTAATCTCACATTAACATTTCATTCTTTTATATATGAAATGAATAAAAGATATAACATATATACATATATTCTCTAACATAATCGTTAGTATTAAACAAACATATTTCTTAGATTCACTACCAAATCTAAACTCTTCTAACTCCTTACATCTAAAATCTAGGCTCTAGTGCCCGAAGCGACACACCCCATACCAGTTACTTATAATTAAGTTTAAAATTCAAAGTGGGTCAGACCAAAATTAAACTAACCAAATCATAAAGACGATCCTTAATTCTAGAGTCATCAATATAAATCCATAAAAACTAAAAAAAAAATTATAACGTTTAAGTACTTATGCTTACACAAAAAATCTTGAAGGATAAGTTGACTTAATTACATCATATATATGTAAAAAATATTATTTTATCCATTCCTTTCTAACCCAGCCCTACCTCCAAGATTTGGCTGTGGCATTACGATACTTGAAAAACATAATGATAGGAACCGTGAGCAAAATAGCTCAGCGAATGCATCACTACTACACTATTACATAAAATTATATGCGATAAATCATAACCATATAAGAATGTATAAACTTATCCAGTCCGTTCATAAATAATGTCCCAACTTTTCGAATCGTGATTCACATATCATGTCTGCAATAAATAATTTTCCCCCATTCTTAGTCGAGGAGTAACCCCTTATCTGTAATAGACAATCCGTCCCCATTCTGGGTCGGGGAGTAACCTACCAATTCGATAAAACTAAATGACTAATTTTATATTCATTATGTTTTGATCATATCCATAACAATGTGTAAATACATCTATCAAGTGAGTAAACTCACCATGGGTTCTCAATTATATGTTTACATTTTTCTCGGGTGGAGCTGAACCTTGTGGATTAGAACTTAAACCTGGCAATCCAACTAAATCAATATTGAATTCAAATAATAAGTATCATATTAATATTTTTATGTAACTTTTAATGATTATACAACTACAATAAAATCCCACTTAAGTATAATTCCATGAAGCTTGAGTAAAGATGGTGCAATGGTATCTATGTTGATAAAGTTATAAACATTAAACCCTAAAAAATACTTCCTATGGAATTTATAAATAAAAACAAATAAAAAAGTATACTTCTCAATATATATAATCATGGAACATGTACTTAAAATACCCTTTGGAAGGAGGACATAAGAATATTCTTTCATGGGGTATTTAGTATGGCACTAAATTGTTGTCCCCTATTCTTAACCATTCTAAATCCATAAATCGTACAAATAAAGGTGTCCAACCTTATCCATATGAAAACATATCTGAATATACTATCCATTACAAGTGATGGTATAATTTTTCAATCTTTCGAGAGCACGATATGACCATTTCTTTACAACATATTAAATCTATCCTATATGCTATTCTATTGTTCAGTCAACTTCCAAGAATTTTCATAATTTTTTTACATCATAACATTCTATTATTTTTCACTCATTTTCAATACACATATTGAATAATATAATATTAAAATTTCATAATTTTTAGAGTTGATTTGCTATGTCAAAGGCTATATCAAACTTAGGATATATCCAAATGAATTATGCAAATAACAACTACGTACCAACTTTCAACCATCACCAAGGTGTAACCACAAGGAGTTTAATTATTATTTTTGGGTATTCTTCCATATGTGAGTCTATTTTAATCTCCAACTAGAATTACTCAATTCTAGTAAGTCTTCAAAAATATATACAAGTTTGAATACAAGCGAGTTCTATACAAAGTAATACGGCTTACACATACCACTTATCTTACACATGAACATATACATACATATACAAAGGAGGATGAAATAATAATCAATATTTCATGATTTATAGACTTTCAGTGAGTATTATTAAATAATAAAATAAGATTAAGACATAATTATACCTTGGGAACACTTTAACAATTTTCTTATGATTTTTCCAAGATTTTATTACAACCGTTTCTTACTTAAGCTCATCCTTTCTCTCTTATTAAGCCAAATATTTTTCAAACTGAACCAAGGGATCAATTTTATGAAGAAGGGAAACAATCCTCCCTCTCCAATCAATCAAAAAAAACATTTGTTGTACTAAAAGACGAAATATCACTTAAAAGGATGGATAACTTTGCCCTCGGTTCGAAAATTCAGTATAACTTCTTACTCGGATATCCGTTTAACACACTGTTTGTTGCGTTAAAATCCAACTGAGATAGCTAAAACTATATAGTTTTTACCTTGAACCAATTTTCATCTTATAAGTTTCAAAACTAGTATCTAATATGAGCATTCCTACCGAAATCTTTAAATTTTGTGTTTGTAACCAACTTGATATTTCATGATTTTTGCAGGTAGAATTAAACTAAAATATAGTAACCTAATATATATATACATAACACATAAGGTAAGCACGATTCAAATATAATTTATCATAGTTATATTCGATTGATCACAGAAACTCTTTAGGTGCCTTAAATGCATTTATTTGCGTAGTCAAACCCTTCGGTTCATGCATAACAGTAGACCAATTATCGTAGTTTATGAACTTAGAGTAAAATACCTTCTTGACATTTTTAAAGGAATAAATAAAAGGCCCATCGATCAATTAATCTTTACTCTTCATCTTAGATAGATCTACCATTACAAGTTTTGAGGGAGTATTTGTACCCCATAATTTTGGAAGAAATCGAAAAAAAATTTAACACTTTAAATTGGAAATTTCTAATAAGTAACGTTGTTATGAAAATGTTTATATTGGATTATATTTAAAAATATTTGAATTGAAGTTAATTTAATTGTTGAAATAAGGATTTTTAGGATGAGGATCTACCATTACAAGTTAACACCTGATGCAGCTGACCTTCAAAATGTCCGATATAGTTGATTTTTCTTACACAACTTCGTCTCGTCTATAGTAAGAAAATATCCAAAATACGAGGAAATCTAACGGTTTGATCTCCAAAATGTGATACATATGACCTTAATAATGTCCGATCAAACTGATTTTTAGAAAGTATCTTTGGCTCGCCTTCATCCAGAATATATCAAAATTTTAGCAAATGATGATGGTCTAATATTTTGCTATCAACTTGTGTGTGTTTGTGTTTGATTATTACTCTTATTTCAAACCCTTATATAATTAACGGAATTTAGAATTTTTTTAACACTTTTAACTCTTCTTAAGAGAAGTAGCGTCCTAAGTTTTTTCTCTCTCTTCTACAAAACCTAACTATCTACTAAAAATACGTTTCAACTCAATTTTTAAAAATTCAAAAAAGTTTTCTCTTGATCAATCAGGAATGAGTCTTTGTTATTTTTGCGAGAGGATCACAATCTTTTGAGATGACATCCTATCAGATACTTCTATAGTTCCCATTAAGTGTTGTATATTTTAAATATTAACTAAACCTACATTTGATCATTTTTTATAAATTGATTTGGAAAATTAATTTGGAAAAGTGAAAGTAAATTTGGGGATGTTTTGATTCAATCTAAAAATATGATTTAAGACTTGAAATAATCACATGCTTAGATTAGTGTTTTATTTTAAGGTAGATTTGTAAGACGAATGACATATCAAAAAGAAAATATGAACTTCAAATTATGTTTTGACTTGTAAATCATGCTTTTATAAGTGTATGTTGAAGAATGATTGTTGTGTAAGGTTTTTAGTATGCATATTTGAATTGAATTATGCGTTAAATTGGTGTAATATCACTCGTCTTAGAATTATGAAGTTTGACCACTTGTGTAACTATTTTGTAGAACTTGATTATGACATTATTAGATTGATGTAAGTAGAATAGAGTTAAATCGTAGGATTAACTGGAGGATTGTAGTGTTAAATTAAAAATATAATCTACGTAGAGATTGTTTGCGTTAATATTTTCACACCGTAGGAACATTAGGTTTTTTGGGGAGTAGTTTTACTTTCATCGAGGGTTGCTTGCTAGGGATGGGACTACTAGGTAGTTTTTTTGTTGTTGAAACTTTCTGGGTATGGGACTAGTGAGTATATGCTTATATGATTGGATATTTTTCTAAGTGGGGCTAGGTAGTATGTTGTTACGTTATTCCATTATCCTAGGTACGAGACTAGGTGAGATTTTTATTAGGTATTCTTCTGAGATGATAGACTAGGTAATACTTATGGTTTAGTGATCTCTAGGTTTGGGACTAGAGTGGTTTTAGGTTGTGATGACCAAATTAAGGGTTGGGCTAATTACGAAAAAGATAATTAATAGAGCTTAAAAATTAATTCCTAAGATAATAAATGGATATTAAAATGAACTTGCGTCGCTAGTATGAGTAAGGTTAACGATAATTCGGCTAACTTACTATAAATATGTGGGTGTATGTTGACATCACGAGTATGTGAAGGGCTAACAAAATTGGGCAAATTGTATATAGTAACATGTTGTGCCTGGAACCTCATGAGGATGTGCAGTGCTAACAAAATTGGAAAAATTAGCTATAGTGAGGGGGAATTGGTATAACGTTTTGCTATTATTGGCACACCATGAGTATGTGCAGGACTAATAGAAAGGTAAACTGACTATACTATCATATTAATAAGATTTCTCATATTAATTCAATTAATAAATTAAGATTTTAATTTACTACTGAAATAACATAATTGGACTTGAATAATGGGATGGCTTATTTATGTGGGTAGTTAGTATGGTTTTAATTTACTTGTACGTTCTTATATTATTTCAATATAAACTACTCTATTATAATATTTATCTCATATAATACTTATGTATGAATTCGCGGATTCTAATTAGGAGGCTTAGCTAGTGTTCATGCGTTGGTCTCTGACCCATTGCGTTGACTAACATTTTAGGTATAGTTGTTGGAGTAGCTGCATAGGATGGATTAGAGATTTTTGGAATGAAGACGGAGTCATTTTATTACTTTATTGGTTTTTATTTTTCCATTCCGTCATTTTATTTATGAGACAGCTGTTTATAGATTTGGTGGGTCATTTGGTTCCACAGTTATTTATGGCTTTTGAGTTAGATTTACAATTAGACTATTTTTTAAAATGACCAAATTTAGAGGGGATGGTTCTGAAATTTAAACAAACCAAATTAAAAATATAGTTCGGAAGTTAATTTTTACTTAAACAAAATTAATTCAAAATTATATTAGAATAAGCAAAATTATCCAAAATTAATCAAACACCAAAGAAATTGATTTTGTGATTAAAAAATTTCATCTTTTTAGCCTAAGCATGCATCCAGGTGTGGATTGCAAGGTAAAATAAACAAACACTATGCTCGATGTAGGAGAAAAACTAAAATGGAAAAATCTTGGATGGCCCAACTACAAAGTCCACTAAGTATGAAGTTAACAAAAGGACATGACAAAAGACATACACAATGACTCGATGTCCTCGCAAGCCTTAACTCTCATCGTTCCTTTAACCTATGCTTAGTGACATGTAGGAGTCCACCCACACCTCAGATCCCACTGATAAGACTCGACAATTGTCACGCATACGGAGTATGCCGTATGTAAACCAATGAGCACGGAATCCTCTGCAAGAAATAATTCTCAATAATGTAAAGAATAAATACGGTGCCAAAAACTTAATCTAAACACACACACACACACAGATATACATATATATATATATATATATAATCTTGGATCTAAACTAATTGGGAGTAAATATGGATTTTTGTTTTGAAAGTTTAATCATGAATCATTAAGTAAAACTCTTTTGGACTTATTAGAAAGGAGTATCTCTCAAAGGATGGAAAAATTCCTATTCAAAATTGCTATCCCGCACTAGTTAAATGATGGAAAATGAAGTAGTGGGGGTAAAGGAAAACTGCCAAAAAAATTATTTTTTTTTAAATTCGCGCCCAATTGTTCGAATGAGGTACCATTCTCGTTCAAATGACATATCCTTTTTCCTTAGAACATGGATCTAACGAGAATTCAAATGAGATTTCAGAGAGGTCAAGTTTTTTGAAAAAAATTCTCATTAGAAGATTGGTTGAATGATTATAATGGCCTTCGAACGAGTTATTTAATGAGATTCAAGAAATTCAAAACAAATGGTTCGCTAGAAGTTTGATAGATCTCGTTCAAATGAGGTACCCATTCTTGTTAAAATGAGGTGCCCATTATGGTTAGAACAACCTATCGAATGATAAAACAACAAAGGTAAATTTTGACTCGTTTGAAGTTCCATTTGACCCGATCTAACGACACCCAAAATGACTTATAAAAAATGTACAATTTTTTTTATAATTAGAATTAAAACATCTTAACACCCAATAATAAAACATCCAAGGGTCAATATAAAATAAGCATTCATACCAGAGAGATCCTTGGAATGTTGATGATGAAACATGGCACTAAACTTGGCATGGTGATGTATTCTCTCTGGATTGGCCGCTACATTTTCAACAAACATGTCATAGTCTTGAAAGGTCACAAACATAGCTTCTACCCTATGACTCAAATGGAAATTTGTACTTACAAATCTCCCCATTTGACTATTTTGGGACAAAACTAAAAATAAAAAATCTAAAAGACTTAATCCAAACTCAAAAGGAAAAAGTACAAACGCTTGACCGACACATACTCTAAGTAGCTTTGCTTGTATTAAAACTTTTCGTATGGTTGCAAAACTGCACACTTAAACACACCACAAAATTCACAGGGAATATAACAATATAAATTGCATATGAAAATCCCCTCCCCCCATTGTTTAATAATATCTACCTAAGAGAGGATGTCTCCCCCTAAGTAATAGATCTTCCCAAAATGAAAAGAGTTAGATTTCATTTCCACCTCGTTTTGTTCAGCAATAGACAAAGATTAATGTGCATAAAGTAGATAATTTCTCCCCAGTTAAACTAATTCTCCCCGTAAATAAATCAAGGGATAAGCATAAAGGAAAAACAATTATATTATGCAATGGTATATAGTGACACCAGAAACAACAAAACAACTTGGCAACACCAGTACAACTAATCCAAACAGAGAGTAATCAATACCAACTATGATGCTATAACATAATGATACCAACTAGAATGCACTAAGGTAAGCATAGGATACTACTGCATAGCCTGTATCAAGATAGATACCGATATGAACAAATAGCATGCCAAAATGAAATAGTTTTAAACATATGGCATACAAGGACTAGATGTAAAAGCAAAGACTCAAAATAAACATTCCCTTTTAGATACAAAAGATATCAATGAAACATAAGAACATATATATATAAACACGACAAACGACATAAGCATGATAAGCTTTTCATACTCATATGGCATAAATGTGTCTAAATAAACATGTGGTAAACGGAGTGAAGGGTTGTGAACTAGATATAAAAGAATTATGCCCAATCATTTAAACATGTTAAAGGAGTTCTATTTGTTTGAAAAACTTTATCAAATTTACATTTATCCTCACATGACAAGATAAAGTGAACTCAAAGAACAAATAAGCACAATGTATACAAGCCTAGAATTTTGATGATTCTGCAAGTCAATAGCATTATGACATTTAAGTATAACCAGGATTCCTTGTGAAAATCCATTGAACTTCAACTAAAAAACCCTCAAAACCTAACATATATCATTTTATCTTAAATCTTTTGAAGATGTCAATTTTTTATGATCAATGTTCAAGCATGGCCTTAGCAATTTATTCTTTTCTTTTGCCTCTTAATTTTTTAGGCTCTTACTAACGCTTGCTTTCCTGCAAAGGATATTTGCACCCATTGTAGACCTTTCCCGTGCACACTTAAGTTTTTCAATAAATAATAAGCTCACGGGGAATGGTTCTTATATGCACAAATCCCCCAGAGTCTAAAGACATGTATATGACAAGATTGATGGGAAAACATCTCAATTAGCTTAAATATAACATGTGAAGTTAAAGTTTAAAAGAGCTCGTACATGTTTGTGATGAGGATTTTACAAAGAGAATCCTTTAAGAAAATCAAAGTCAAATTACTTCATGCAAGAACGATAAAGAACAATTTAAGCATTGATATTCATAACCAAACGTTCTAGCCACATGGATACATGGAATGATATAGGATTCAAAAGAAAGGATATGCCACACAAAATGTGTAAAACTAAAGTACACAAAAATAGAAGAAATATTTTTGAATTTAATTTTTTTTTAAAATAGCTTTAAGACAAGGACAACTCAAAAGACAAATAAAATATCTTTGTATTTTTAATAAGACCTAATAAATGAAAAATTAAAATACAAAAGACTCAAAATACATGAAACTAGCAAACACATATATCACGATGTACAAAAGCTAGTGTATGAAGACATGCAAACACACTCAATCACTAGATTTAGCATGGAATGTATCATGTGAATGCATTCAACAACCAAGAAGTCTATCATGTAAAGCCTCTAAATCGAATTTCCTAACCCATATAGGTGAAACGTGATCTTCTCGAGCTTTGAAAACCTTGGTGACACTATGTTTATATTTCTTAAGACCATTTTTAAGATCAAAACAGAAAAATGCCTAAGGTGACCATTTCTATAACAATGTGTGAAAATAAAGACACGTGGAATATTACCAAAGGGTTGACCTATTTTAACAATATTATCAGCGGCTAACTCTATAAAAATCATAGTTTTGGCTTTATTAGCAAAAGAATTTTGAGTATCAAAGTCAATACCACACTTGTCATTTTTTATTTGGACGGTACCTAACATCTTATCTTATTTTTTGGATGTAGACTCTAAATCAAGCTTGACATGAATTGAGTCTCTCAAGCGCTCTTCAAAGTCTACTATCCTAGACTCAGGTAAATGCGTACACTCCTCAAACTGAAGAAGATCTTTCTTCATATCTTCCATTAAACCTCAAAGATTATCCCTCTCACCCTTAGCATACTTTAGCTTCTCTCTAAGAGTCTTATCATGTTCCCTAAGATCTCAAATTAAGGCACTCTCATCATTTCCTATTGCACATTCTTTCATCCTAGCTTCCAAATTCAAGTTTTCCTTTTCTCAATTTTAATGATTTCGCATATAACTCACGGAAGGCAACATAGCGCTCACTCACTTCCTCCTCCTCTTCTTCATTCTCCCTCTCTACCATCAGATGCTTGGGATTCACAAACAATGTCCTTAGAAGTGTCATGCAAATAACTATCTGTATGGAAAGGTTTCTCATCAAAATAAGCATGACTAGCCATGAATGCATTGAAGTTGCGCTCAATTGGGGAATCGGGTCCCTATTCCGGTTCACTATCACTAAAGGTGGAATTGTAAGCAATAGGTTTCTTTCCCTCATTCCTTAGTTTAGTAGGACACTCAGTTGCCCTATGGACATACCCCTCACACCCATAACACCTATTCGACTCATCCCTCTTAAGATTATCATTACGATTCTTTAGGAATTTATCGGCCTTATTATACTTAGACTTAAGAAATTTATCATTTGTAAATTTTTCTTTATTAAACTTAAGAATTTTTCTAAACTTATTAGCAAACATAGCCATTGTAGAGGGGGATTGAAGGTAATCCTGATATTATAGATAATCCCCCCATTTACAAGAGTGTTTGGGATTAAGGCAACTCAGCGTGGCATCCTAGAGGGACCTTCCAGCGAAGAAAATGACCGAGAGATCTCGTCCTTTAGTCATGTTGATTAATTTAGTCTGGTTGTATCTTTTGTTTATATTGAATATGAACTATAACAATGGTAAAGATGTAATGATTATAATGATTGTGTGTGAGGTGGAACGGTACTTGAGAGAGACTAGGCCTGGCAGGGCCTGGGAGAGCTTTCATGCTCTATCGAACGACCTCGCTATGGGAACTTCAGAGGGAATTAGTTTGGAGGATTGAGAACTGAAGCACCGTTGGGGCTTGTCCTTACCATCTTAGATACACATGGTAAAACACCGAAGGACCCTGACCGTGGAACCTCGGGGGGAGTAGCCTTGAGTTCCACCGGGCATTGAGTTATGAGCCAAACAACCCTATACTTAATGTCACATCCACTTTATATGATGTCACTAACCAGCTAGGCAATCTTAGACCTGCACTTGAGTAAACCACCGTGGTATTTGGGACTGTCAGACAGTTGGTGAGCCACCTCTGTGAAGGCAACCCCCTGACTCACATTGGTTAGGCAAAAGGCATGTCTTGGAATTTAATGATTATGACATGGAGATAACTAGTACATCAGGTATTTAATGCTTGTGACATAAAGTATAAGGGATATCTTTCACAAGCATTAATGACTGAGTTGCCTCAGGGGTAGTGTGCGGGGCTATTTAAGGACCCCAAGCACCTTTGAGGAGGCATGTTGTTCTTATTGAGAGTTCAGAAGTTATTACTAGGGAGATTTATTATGAACGAGGGAGTCTACTCACCCACCATTGTAATTTATTATGAAGTTTTAATATTTGACAGAGATCATTGAGGGTGGTGGGGGTGTTTTTGCTGCCTACCAAGGTGTATCTAGAGTGCTCATTTTCTCTCTCCTTCTAAGCAAAGTTGCTTCTAAGTTCATTACTACCTTATGAGTTATACACAAGAGATTTATGAGTTCAAACTGAGTCCATCTTCATTGAGTTGTGTTTGTATGTCCTGTGGTTAATCAATAGTGTTATTGTTTAACTTGTTATTACTGTAATCAAAAGGGGTTACGCCTCCATCTAATCTAAAGTACCCTCTTACATTTGGAGACTGTGCTTGGGAGGCATTCTTCTAATAAAGGAGTATGGCACATGGTAACGTTAATCGAAGGCTTAACTTGGATGACATTCAACATAATGAAGAACAGGTGGCGAGAGAGCTGGAGGATTCAAGGGATGGGGTTCCTTGGATAGAGGTACCCCCAGTTCAGGCGGCAACAGGTGTCCCAGTGGGGGCACATGCTTCAACGAGCACCGGGTTGGGCCCAGCTCAAGTGGTACTCATTATGAATAAATTCTATGAGTTTCTGCAAACTCCCGTAGCTTTAACGGTGTTATGAGGATTTGAAGCCAACTCCTTCGTGACACCAGGGGCAACCCCAACGGCCCCACCAAGTGCGGTCCTAATGGGAACAATTCCAGCAAGTACACCCTCTGTTGTAAATCCAGTGGTGGGAACCCCAAGAACATCAACGGCTCCAACTGTGATGATTTCTCCAGCTACAACGGGCACGCAGCCTATAGTCCCGTTTGTTGTTGCTTCAATGGTATCACACATGGAAGAGATGAGGAAGCAGATGCAGAAAGAGATGCAGAAGTTCATGCAAGCCTCCTCGCAATCTGCGGGCGAGGTAGCTTCGGCCTATGATGATTTTCGGACACCTTACCCCCAGGAATATAATGATGAGCCCTACCCAAAAGATTATATCCCTCCCATTTTTGAAAAATACACAGGAAATGGTGGAAACCCGAAAGAGCATATTAAACGCTTCATTGAACACTTGGGGGCGCATTGCAATAACAAGAAACTCAGGTTGAGAGAATTTTCTAAATACTTAACCGATAAGGCATACACTTGGTATTCTCAATTATCTCCCAAGAGTATTTCCACATGGGAGGAGATGGACGTCTTGTTCGTCTAGAAGTTCTTTCTGGCGGAAGATGAGTTTACTTTGACCCAACTGGGGATGGAGAAGAAACGACCTGGGGAAGAAGTGGTGACTTACGTTCGAAGGTCCAGGGAAAGGTCCCTCGATGTGAGGGAGGAGGCTAAAGAGTACAAATTATTGTAGATCTGTGCGAAGGGGCTGCTTCCTGAGTACAACTGCCATCTCATTAATGAGACGCGCGAGGGGACTTTTTCGGCGTTCCTAAAAGTAGCAAGGAATATCTCATTGGTGGTGCGACCAAACCTAGTGGTGGTACCCATGATGTTTAGACAGCCGATACAACCTGTGGGGGGGAGGTCTCAGCCCCCACGGGTAGGGTACACCAAAGGAACAGATGGGGGCAAGGTAGTGAAGAAGGACAACAAGAGGAAGTTTGGAAGAGATATGGAGGACCCACCAC
This sequence comes from Sambucus nigra, assembly GCA_949130495.1. Lineage (NCBI taxonomy): Eukaryota > Viridiplantae > Streptophyta > Magnoliopsida > Dipsacales > Adoxaceae > Sambucus > Sambucus nigra. The sequence goes on along the minus strand of OX422210.1, from coordinate 559,719,801 downwards.
CATTACCTTGTACATAAGAGGAGGCTGTCAACTGTTACAATGCAATGGTCCAAGGAGGAACGGTGTATGAACCAAAGGGCATTCTCTTTGGGGAACCCGATGCTGCAACAAGTGAAGATCCAAAATATTGCCAGATTCATCGAAAGATACAACATCTAATGGAGAGTTATTTCACACTAAGAAGAATCATTGATAAGTATGTGGAGGTAGGGATGTTACAAATCATTTCGAAGAACATTAACAATAACCCACTCCCAGCGAATGGGGCCAATCTGGTGGTGGCCTATGATGAGGAGGCAAAGAGATAAGAAATAGAGCTAACGACGAAGAAGGGGGATTGTACAAATGGATACGTATTGTTAGCTTTGGAAGATTGTACAAAGGGAATGGATACGTATTGTTAGCTTATGATGAAGCTAAAGCTAAATACGTGGAGGACGTATACAACATTGAAGGTGAGGAAACAAACCAAGTCGTAGAATACTGTGAAGTTTCAAAATCCCCAAAGTTCACCTGGTTCTTCGACCAAGTAGGGATACCAAAGGAGAGTATATTGGAAATAACCCAGGAAATCCTTGACATTGCGAGGAAGAACACAGTCCCTTCGCTGAGATGGAAGGGACCCATGGCCAAGTTGGTAAAGAGGTTTCTGTCAGAGGTAACTTTCAACGATGCAGATAGGTCCGTAAGGTTCCCTCATAACAGACCATTGTATGTGACCGCCAACATTAGTGGGGTTAGTTTTGCTAGGACTCTTATGGATGGGGGAACTTCCATCAATATCATGCCAATCAAATCTTTCCATGTAGATAATATTTCGGAAGAAAGGTTAGTCCCCATGCCTTTGGTGATTTCGGGATATGACAACCAGTCTTCCAAGTCCATTGGGTACGTGAATGTTGGGATTATGATGGGAAATCTGAGTTCCCATATCAAGTTCCATGTAATTGAGAGTGTAACTTCCTACCATCTGATGATAGGAAGAGTGTGGATGCACAACCAAGAGCTAGTTCCTTCGATGTATCACCAATGCACCAAGGCGAATATCAAGGGAACGGAGGTGACCATTAGGGCTACGAAGAGGACCTACGGTGTTGAGGAAGCTCACTTGGTAGATGTGGTATTTTAAATAGAATTGGAGGAGGATGTTCGGGTCCTAACGAGAAGAATGGAGGGAGCATGAGTTCCCTCGATCAGAGAAAGGATGGGTCCCTTAAACGATCAAAATAAAGAGGTTACAAATAGCAAAGGAGTGGTGGCCGAAGAAATCCATCAGGTGGTCCCTCGGCCCAAAAACATTTCAAAATAGCTCAAAGACAGGATGGGACCTAGAGTGGACCCAATGGAGAATGTGGTTAAACGACAAAGCGTGTTGAGTATATTTTCAGGAGGAAGAGTTGCTAAGGCTTCTAAAGAGAGGAAAAGGAAGTCAATGGAGACTACTAGTAAATAGTGCAAAAAGGTTGTTACCAAATAAGGAAAGGTGGTTTATCGGTTATAATGGTTTGAACGGGCGACCGGAGAAACTAATAATGAGGTTGACTCGATATATGAGTGTTTTGTGGTGGATCAACGGGGACAATGTATGGTGATAGACAACTCCAACATACAGGAATTTGTGGAAGAAGTCGTTGAGGAACCAGATTACATGGCAGATCAACCAAAGCCACAGGCATAAGAGTTAGAGAAATTGAACCTGGCAAAAGAAGGGGAGGATCCAAGGCCTATTTTCATCTCGAAAGATCTCAAAAAAGGGAAACGAGAGGCCTTGGTTGAGTTGATTCGGGAGTTCATAAACATTTTTGCGTGGAAGTACATAAAGATGGAAGGGCTTGATGAGGAAGTGAGCTGCAACAAGTTGAACGTAATGCCTTCAGCCATTCCAGTGAAGTAAGCAACGAGAACATACGAGCCTGAGATAGACTTGAAGATCAAAGAAGTTGTCCAATGCTTACTGACGGTAGGTTTCATTAAACTAATACAACACCCACTTTTGCTGTCTAGCATTATTTCGGTGGGTAAGAAAGATAAAAATTAAATAAGGATCTGTGTGGATTTCAGAGACTTGAATAGGTCTTGCCCCAAGGATGAGTTCCCTCTACCCTCCATCGATAGCCTGATAGATGCAACTGTTGGCTATCAGATGTATAGCTTCATGGATGGGTATGTAAGATATAACCAGATCAAGATGGACCCTGCGGATGCAGAGAAAGCGGCATTTAGAACCCCATTGGGCAAATTCATGTACAAAGTAATGTCGTTTGGACTCAAGAATGCTGGGGCTAATTATCAGAGAACGATGATGGCCATCTTCCATGACTTCTTTCACAAGTTTGTGGAATTTTATGTGGATGATTTGGTCATCAAGTTAAAGAAGGAAGAGTCACCTCTAAGCGATTTAAGGAAGGTGTTTGCTCAGTGCAGAAAGTATAAACTCAAGTTGAACCCACTAAAATGCGTCTTTAGAGTAACTAGTGGAAAGTTTTTGGGTTTCGTGGTTGATCGGCACGGAGTACAGATGGACCAAGACAAACAGCGAGCGATCTTGGAGATGCCCAATCCAAGAATGGCGAAGGAACTGAAGAGTTTCCTGGGTAAGGTTTCTTACCTTAGGAAATTTGTACCAGGATTGGCCGAAATGATGCACCCGTTGATGCAGATTTTGTGAAAGAACATGAAATTCAAGTGGGAGGAGGTTCACCAGGAGTCTCTCACCGGACTAAAAAAATTTCTTATTTTACCACAGACTATGGTTCCCCCAAAGGTGAAAATACCGTTGCAGCTATACCTCAGGTCCACCACGAGGTCCGTTGGAGCTTTGCTGGAATAAGAAATTGAAGGGAAAGAACGGCCAGTCTACTACCTCAGCAGAATCATACATGGGCCAGAGGTCAGATATAGTAGCTTGGAAATGCATTGTTTAGACTTAGTCTTTGTAGCGCCAAAATATAGACATTGTATGCTATCTTTTATAATTCATATTGAAACCAGATGTGATCCTATTAAGTATTTATTGGCAAGAACTATATTGATTGGTAGGGTAGATAGGTGGTTACTCACACGATCAAGAGCCAGGCATACGCTGACCTATTGGCAATCTTCCCCTCTGGAATGTTTGAGCCACCTAAAGAAAGTATTACAGGAAACGACTTGCAGGCCAATTACTTGGATGTGAGTGATCAAGAATAGACGATGCAGTTTGATGGATCTTAGGCAAAAAATAAAGGAGGGGTAGGGATTATTCTTTCAAAAGGAATGGAGGAGATTTATCTTTCCTACAAATTAGATTTCCCTTGTTCCAACATTGAAGCAGAGTATGAAGCGTTAGTGCTAGGGTTACTAGAGACCCTTCAAATGGGGGATTCATTCACTTTTTATCAAAGGTGATTTGAACTTGGTAATTCAACAAGTGAATGGAGAATATGCATTGAAACACCTGAGCTTGAAACCATACCGAACAATCATTTAGAGGCTTCTCAACTAGTTCCATCGGACCAAGATCAAGAGACATCCCCGAATGATGAACCGACATCCAGATGCCTATGCTACCATCGCCCAGAAAATTTTCATGAGGAACGATACAACTACAGGTGTGATTCAATGAAGAATGTCTCCTTCGGTGGTACAGTCAATTCTGTCGATGGAGGAGGACGATGACTGGAGGGGAGAGATTAGAAAGTAAGTAGAATCTGGAGAAGGAGCGATAGAGCCGAGGGAACTAGCTCAATACTTCACAAACCAGGGAAATATTTACTTCAAAAATGAAGGGGGATGGTTATCAAGATGCATCGGTCCAGAAGAAGTAGAGCGGAGGTTGAAGAAGACACATGTAGAGCACTGTGAAACAACTGAGATACCTCTTTACAGGAGAATTCAAAGGGAGGGTTATTTATGGCCTAGAATGAAGCAAGACGCAACGGAGGTATAACGGAAGTGCGCTAAATGCCAGTTATTCTTTGAGGTAGTTGAATGTCATTTCATTGAAGATCAACTTGACTGGTGGCAACCTTATATTGACTTCATTAAAGATGGAGGTTTACCAATGGAGAAGATTTATGCGATGGGACTTAAGCGAAGGGCCCCGAGATTCTATGCTAAAATTATCTATGCTAAAATAGATGAGGGTGAATCCTTCGATGCATTAAAATAGATGAGGGTGAATCCTCCATCTAATCTAAAGTACCCTCTTACAGCCATATCATCAGAGTTAATGTACGACTCATCAATCGAGACTTGTGTTTTCTCCTTCTGGGCTTTCAAAGCAATGACCTTATCTTTCGTAGGCTTTTGGAGATAAACATGTGGAGTTCATAGGTTTGAAGATCACCTACAAGTTCCTTCTAGTTTCGCAGACTCTAAGGTGACTAAAGAGTTTAACACCATTACCATAGGATAAAACAATTAAGGAACTTAAGATTTACTTGATGACATAATTTTTGGATATTTTCTCTCCCAAGTTAAAAGACGAGTTCACAATATTAGATAATTTAGCATAGAATGCATCGAAGGTTTCACGCTCATCTATTTTAATGGTTTCAAACTGAGTGGCGAGGTTTTGGAGTTTGGAAGCCTCAACATCACTTGTACCTTTATGGGTGAGTTGGAGTGTGTCCCATGCCTCTTTAGATGTTTCACATGTCAAAACACGACAGAACTCCTCCGATGTGATCACACCAGAAAGAGAATTTAAACCACGTAAATTGTAATTTTATAATCTATTCTCATCCTCACTCCATCGTTCTACGGGTTTAGGAACACGAACTTCTCCTACGAAACACGTTGGTGGGGACCGCCCTTTAACAACTACTTGTCAAAATCTCTCATCTAACAATTTAAGTGTTGACTTCATACATGCTTTCCAGTACGCATAGTTAGAACCATCTCAAAATGAAAACCTCTAAATTTTACACATTCAAGCCTAAAAGGATCTAACATGAAAATTAGCTCACCCGCTCTGATACCAATCTGAGGAACCTATTTGGATGGGATGGTTTCAAAATTTACACAAACCATATTAAAATTTGATTTATCAAATTAAATTTTACTTATACAAATTAATTCAAAATTAGATTAGAATAAAAAAAATACCCAAATTAATTAAGCACCAAATAAAACAATTTTGTGATTAAACTAATTTATCCTTTTCACCTAAGCATTTATCTATGTGTGAATTTTGATATAAATTAAAAACCACTACACATGAGGTACCAAATGGGACAAACCTCGGACAACCCAACCACAAAGTCCACTAAGTTTGGAATTACAAAAGGGACATGAAAAAATACTTACATAATGACTCGATGCCCTCGCAAGTCTTGATGTTCATCGTTCCTTCAATTTCTTCTTAGTAACACACAGGAGTCCACCGATAGGGGTCAATCATCATTATGCATATAGAATCCACCGTATGTAAATCAACAGAATCCTCCACAAGAAACAATTATCAATAATATAGAGAATGAACACGGTGCCAATATATATATATATATATATATATATATATATATATATATATATATATATATATGTGTGTGTGTGTGTGTGTGTGTGTGTGTGTGTGCAGAATCTTGGAACTAAACTAATTGGGTGCAAATATAGGTTTTTGTCTTGAAAGTTTAATCATAAATCAGTAAGGAAAACTATCTTGGATTTTTTGGAAAGGTATATCTCTCAAAGGATTGAAAAATTCATGTTTAAAACTGTTATCCCGCACTACTTAAATGGATGGAAAAGGAAGTAGTAGGGGGTTAAAGAAAAACTGCCAGAAAAAATGAATTTTTTGAAATTCGAGCCCAGTCGTTCAAATGAGGTGCCATTCTCGTTTAAACGATATACCCTTTTCGGTTAGAACTGGTATCTAACAAGAATTCAAACGAGATTCCAGGGAGGTCAAGTTTTTTGAAAAATATCTTGTTATAAGTTCGTTCGATCATTCGGACGCCTTTCGAACGAGTTATCTAACGAGATTCCAGAGAGACAGAAAAAATGGCTCGTTAGAAGTTTGACAGATCTCATTCGAACGAGGTAACCATTCTAGTTAGAACAAGGTACCCATTCTGGCTAGAACAACCTATCTAATGAAGAAATAGAAAAGGCTAATTTTGACTCGTTTAAAGTTCCATTTGATCCGGGGTATAATGACACCCAAAATGACTTATAAAAAATGTCTAAAAATATTTTATAATTACATTTAAAGCATCTTAACACCCAATAATTAAATATCCAATGCTCAACATAAAGTATGAATTAATAGATGAAAGATCCTTGGAATGTTGATGATGAAACATTGCACGAAGCTTAACATGGTGATGTATTCTATATGACTTAGCCTCTATGTCTTCAACAAAAATGTCATAGGCTTGAAAGGTCACAAACACAACTTCTACCCTATCACTCAAAGAGTTTTATCCGGAATTAAGCCAATGCATAAAAATTGACTCAATTGGAAATTTGTCCTTACAATTTCATTTACGTATTAAACTATATTTTTGGACTTAAGTTTTATTTTGGAATGAGAATGGTGATGAAATTGCTTGTGTGGATGTTTATATTCGTTGGATTAAATTTTGAACTATATCTTGTTGAAAAAAAATTTAACATTTCATATTTCTCTCACATGCTAAGAATAAATTTTAATTTTGACGTCCGGTGCAGGTTGGCAGCGGGGACTGGCCATCTCCACTGTCAAAATATGCGGCGTGTCATAGGTTGTATGAGAGTATGGTCTTAGGACTCATAATTTTTTATTCCGTTATATCTTTTACGTTACTTTTCTTCGATTCCATTTGATGACTTTTGCTCTTTAATCTTGTCTAAGTCTGATGATGTTTGTTCTTATCTTTTTAGATGCCAAACACTAGGAGATCTGGAAATAGGAGAGAGGGTTTAGTTTTTGGTCTAATAGTTTAGGAGAGATAGGGCCAATTTCTTTTCGGTGCAAAAGAGTTAGCATCTATAATTTATCAGGCCATAGTGGATGGTATTGACATAGGGAGACAGAGGTGGGAAAACCAAGGAGGGCAATAGTAGGGTACACCCATTTCAATTTGGGATAAGGTGAGGGCCAATTTCCATAAGGACAATCTCCCCACTTTTGTTGGGGGATATGACCCAATGTTTTCTCACTAATTGAAGCATAATATGAAGAGGCATTTACGGGTGGTGTATTATATGCATGCGTAAAAGAAGATGTTAGCTACTTTTACGTTTAATGGGGAGGCATTGAAGTGGTGGCAGAGTGTCACCACATTTGAGGATAGAGGTCACCTAAATTATGGAGTCTTTTTGGTGAAATTTAATAATAAGTATTTTCCTTATTCAATTAAGAGTACGAAAAGGAAAGAATTTCTAGATTTAGAGCAAGGTTCCAAGTCGGTTGTTGAGTATGAACATGAGTTCACGAATCTATCATTTTTTTGGCACCGGACAAGGTGAATATTGATGAGAAAAAGATGGAATATTTAATTAAGGGTCTAATGTGGTCGATTAAGAAGATGGTTTTGGGTAATACGTCGTACACTACTTACACCTGGGTGGTGGCGTCGTGCTATTATTATGGGAAGAGAAGCTAAATTAAAAAAAAAATAGGTAAGGGTTCTGAGCCATGTGGTCAAGATGGAACCAAGGCAGGTGGGGAGAATAAGGGTCTCAATGATTAATCGTGAAAGAAGCAGCGAGCAATGCAATAACAACAAGTCTTTCAGTAAGGAAATTGCATCCCACAAGGCCCTCAGGGACATGGGAAGGAATAATAGGGTGAACGAGTGTTATCTAGGCAATTTGGACCTTTTAGAGGCGCTTGTTACCGTTACTCCAAAACGTGATTCAATTGACATTAATGATGTCCGCTCAGGTTGATTTTATTAAACAATTTTGTCTAGTCTTTAACAAGACATATCCAAAATTCAAGGAAATCCAACGGTCTGATCTCCAAAATGTGATACAGATGACCTTGACGATGTCTAACCGAGCTAATTTTTTTATAACAACTTCATCTCGCCTTCAGCTAGAATTTATCAAATTTTCAGTGAATTTCGACGGTCCAATCGTCCACCATTATCTTTTGTGTATTTGTGTTTGATTAGAAATATTTCTTTAAACCCTTTATATAATGGACGAAATTTAGAGTTTTTCCAACACTTTTTATTCATCTAAAAAGTAATGGCCTCCCAAGTTTTATTTTCTCTCTTCTAAAAAATCTAAAACCCATTAAAAATAAGTTTCAACTTACGTTTTAAATATTCAAATCAATTTTTCTCAAGATCAAATAAGAACGAGTTTTGTTATTTTCGTGAGAGGATCCCAAGTGTGTAATCAGATTTTCGAGATGACTTTCTATCAGGAATGAATACTTATATTGTTCCCCTTAGGTGTTTTATGTTTTAAATATCAATTAATATTTAATCAATCACATTTTTTTAAAATTAATTAGGAATATTAATTAGGAAAGTGAAAGTAAATCCGGGGATGTTTTTATTCAATTTAAAAATATGATTTAACACTTGAAACAAAAACATGCTTAGATTAGTATTTTAGGATAAGGTAGATTCGTAGGACGAATCGCATCATAGAATGAAAATATGAGATTGGAATAATGTTTTGACTTGTAAATCATTCCGTTATATATGTATATTGTAGAATGAAATTTGATGTCATGTAAGGTTATTAATACACAAATTCGAATTGGATTATGTGTTGAATTGGTGTAATATCACTCATATTAGAATTATGAAATTTGACAACTTGTGTAACTATTTTATTGAACTTGGTTATTACATGAGTAGATTGATGTAAGTAGAGTAGAATTGAAAGCATAGGATTAATTGAAGGATTGTAGTGTTAAATTAAATATATAATTTATGTAGAGATTGTTTGTGTTAATTCAAGGAAATCCAATGATTCGATCTCCAAAATGTTATGAAAATTACCTTTACGATGTCCAATCTAGAGAATTTTTGGATAGAGACTTCGGCTCTCCTTCAGCTAGAATATATCAAAATTTTAACGAATTTCGACGGTCTGATGATCTGCCGTTATCTTTTGTGTATTTGTGTTTGATTATGAGTCTTTCATTAAACCCTTTATATAATGGACGAAATTTAGAGTTTTTTCAATACTTTTAATTCATCTTAAAAGTAGTAGCCTCCTAAGTTTTCTTTATCTCTTCTACAAAATCTAAACCCCCATTAAAAATAAGTTTCAACTCAAGTTTAAAATATTCAAATCAAGTTTTCTCAAGATTAACTAAGAACGAGTCTTGTTATTTTCGCGAGAGGATCCCAACCATGTAATCAGATTTTCGAGACAACATTCTATCAGACATGAATACTTCTATTGTTCCACTTAAGTGTTTTATGTTTTAAATATTTCTTAATCTTTAATCAATCATATTTTCTTAAAATTAATTAGGAATATTAATTAGGGAAAGTGAAAGTAATTTTTAAGAAGTTTTTATTCAATTTAAAATTTTGATTTAAGACTTGAAACAATTACATGCTTAGATTAGTATTTTGGGATAAGTTAGATTAGTCGGATGAATCGCATGTTAGAATGAAAATATGAGATTGAAATAATGTTTTAACTCGTAAATCATGTCTTTATATATGTATGCAGTAGAATGAAATTTAATGTCGTGTAAGGTTATTAATACACGTAGTCGAATTGGATTATGTGTTTAATTGGTGTAATATCACTCATTAGAATTATGAAATTTGACAACTTGTGGAACTATTTTATTGAACTTGGTTATTACATGATTAGATTGATGTAAGTAGAATAGAATTGAAAGCGTATGATTAATTGAAGGATTGTAGTGTTAAATTAAAAATATAATTTATGTAGAGATTGTTTGTGTTAATATTTCCACACCACGAGAACATTGAGTTTTTCGGGAGTAGTTTTTCTTTCACCCATATTTATAGGTTGCTTGTTAGGTATAGGACTAGTAGGTAGATATTTTTATTGTTGACACTTTCTAGGTATGGGACTAGTGAGTGTATACTTGTACGGTTGGGTATTTTTTTAGGTGGGACTAGGTTGTACGCCATTACGTTATTTCGTTAGCCTAGGATGGATTAGATATTCGTGGTTAGAGATTTCGTTATCCTAGGTCGTATCATGGTTATGTCAAGATTCACGGATCATAATTGGGAGGAGTAACTGGTGTTTATGCAGTGGGATCTAACCCATTGCATTGACACTTCAGGAATAGTTGCTAGAGTAGATACATAGGATGGATTAGAGATTCGTGGAGTACAAATTGAGTCATTTTATTGATTTATTAGTTTAGATTTTTCCATCCTGTCGTTTTATTTTTGAGATAGTTTTTTATGGATTTAGTAGGATGTTTAGCTCCATAGTTGTTTATGGCTTTTAAGTTAGAGCTACAGTTAAACTACATCATTTAAGTATTAATCTATTTTTTTGTACTTAAGTTTTATTTTGAAATTAGCATGGTGATGGAATTTCTTATGCGGATGTTTATAATCGTTGGATTAAATTTTGGATTATATCTTGTGGAAAAAAGTTAATGTCTCATATTTCTCTCACATGCTAAGAATGGTATTTTAACATTTACGCACAATGTAAGTTGGCAGTGGGGAATGGCCGCCTCAAATGTCAAAATATGCGAGGTGTCATAGTATCAACTTTATAACCATTCATAGTGTCTTTCACCTTTACCCGGTTAGAATAAAATATGATTTCTTTGGAGTATTGGTAATCTAGTTCCAGGATTTGTTGAACAATCCCATAATATGCGAACACCGTGTTCTTGGATTGTTATTGTTCTAAAGAGTAAGTCAAGGAATAAATTTATATTTTGCATCTATAGATTTTTCTCACGAGTATGATACGAAATCAAAGCTATTGACGCGAAATGTTTCAAATTACTTCACATAGAAACTAGGGCCTTTATCTAGGCATGAAATCCTTAAAGACAAGTCACTTATCTTTAAAAGATGCATTTTTAATGTATTTATATTAGTCCATGTTTTAGAACACATATATAAATAGCTGTAACAAAAAATGTTAGAATTGCCTCTTTTGACACCCACACCCCAAAATCACATATCTTCTGATTTCTGGCCATTTCATGCTTATACTTACGTGCTCATGAAATTATAGAGTGTAAATGGTAATATAGATAATACAAGTAATTATACAAAAATATTATATATATATATATATATATATATATATATATATATATATATATATATAGTTACTTACTCTCTTCAATCTTCAACTTCATCCTGGGATTCGAAGATATAACAAGTTACTTTCTCGTATTGTAGATTGGTGAGTCTCACATCTTTAGGGTTACCGAATGGCAATTCATCCTCAAACTCGTCAGATTCCTCGATCACTCATTCTCCATGAGGACTTAACCTCCTTAGCCTTTATTCCAGGGCATATAATGATGATTCGTTGTTATGTGTTCTTTCGCCATTGAAACTACAGTATACCTTGTATTTTTAATGTGATACTTAAAGGTTTTCATCAATCGCTCGAAATGATACATCCAACGATACTTTTTCAGTCCATACAATAAATCCTTATCGCTTAAATACACAAGCAGGTGGACACTGATGTCAAAAAATGATTAGGGAAAATACTTCTCTAAGACACAATTCGCCTCGGCTAAAGTGGCTTTCGCATCCTTAGTGTGAATCTTTTTCACTATATTTTCACATAGTCAGGTGAAGCACAAAGTAATCTACATAGTTTCCCCAACGAAGATCTTTTTTCTTAAAAACATAATGCATAAACAATAGAGGGATTAACTCGATGATGACGTGCCAGTCGTGAGAATTCAGTGTCCACTATTTTAGGTCATTTGTTTGGTAGCCTATAACCCTGAGAAAAATTAGTGAAATAACCATTCTGAGTCTTCAAATTATACAACATGTATATGAGGATCATTTTCTCACGTTTAGTCAAAGTGAAAGCACCCACGGAATTGAATTTCTTCTAGTTGTAGGATCGATTTTTAACCATATTTTTTCATCTACTTTAGATTGCGATGCACCCTCTCTCTATCCACCAGATGTTTCATAAAATCTTCTCCGTGTGCATAACATCAATTACATGACTTACACGATGCTCTTTCTAACACAACAAGTCCAATAAGATTGACCATATGGACCATGCTTCATTTTACTAGGATCTTGTGGATCCTCCATATATTTATGCTTCTGGCCTACAAACTGAGAGTGTTTGCCTACAAACCTATTCCTTGAAGTTGCATCCTTCTCCTCGATTTGATAATCAATAAGTTGAGCAGGTTCTATCCTATGCTTTAAACCGACAGGTTCCTAAAAGGGTAACTGCTTGAAAGAAATCTATGATAATTGGCATAACTCATCTTACCACAATGATATAGCCAAGTGTATTAAATTTCCTCTTCGCAGATGGTACATCCATAATAATTATGAACATTGCAACCGGATAAGGTCCCATAGATAAGAAGAAAGTCATGGATTTCCCACATAGAAATTGCTTTAAGTGAGAACTTTGCACCTTTATAAGCGTTAAATGCCCTCATGCCTTCGTCCCATAATTCTTTAAATTCTTCGATTGGCGGGGCTATAAAAATATCAATATCTTCAGTGGGAGCCTTTGGATCGAGTATCAACAACAACAATAATGTACTTTTCTCATGCACAATGTTGGATGGAGACTTAAAGGTGCTATGAGATCTGTCTAAAAACTCTGATTAATTCTTAAATTACCGAAAGGTTTAAACCCGTCAGTTGATAATGCAAGATAGACATTACATGGTTCTTTTACAAATACAGGGTATTATGCGTTTGAAAGATGACAAATGAATGAATCAACCAGATGACGCATGAGATACCCACCCACCTCGTTTGGCGCATCACTACACCAATATTGCCTAGTTGTCAAGGTCAAAAATAGTGACAGGGCAAACTTGTCACGGTTACAGACCGTGACAAGAATGGGGTGAAAATTCCTTTGTCACTTACTTGTCACAATCAAAGTCTACGACAAGAATTTAACTTGTCATAGACTTTTACCATGGCAAGTCTATGGAAAAACAAATTTATAACAGTCGAAGTCCGTGACAAAGAGAAATATTGTCATGGACTTTGATCGTGACAAGTTCGTGATAATTTTCTTTCGTCACGGACTTGTCACGGTCAAAGTCCGTGACAAATTTGGCAGAATTTAAAAAAAATTATTGGGCACTATTGCCACTGTCACTGCCTAGCAGTATATTTTAACTTGTTAAAACATATTTAAACCTATTCAGATAGTATATATATCAAGAAACATTGAATAATTCATAAAAACTACATAAGAATTAACCAACAAATATCTATAACCAACCAACATTCAATAATTAAATGAAATAATTACAAATAATATCCAACAAAAATATTCATCATCATGAAAATAATACAAATAATGTCAAGGGGTTGAGTTTTGAACATGTTTGAGGACGAAGGTAGGACACACTACATATGAATTGATACAATCATCAATTCGTTGAATGCCGCATTTCTCTTCTAATCGCAAAGGACCATTCTCTTTTTCGATCAGAACATGCGTCATGCAAACCTTTGCCTAAATATCTTGGAATACACGTCCATGAACCACACTACCCAAATGTGTGTTCGGGTCCCTCAACTCCTTAGCTATGGGATTGTTCCACCAGAGGTTTATTAAATACACACTCGGCCAACCCATTATTGACATAGGTCGTTCGACGGGGGTGAATGTGGCAAATGGATCATATGCAGACGGTAAGTTGGTGCGCATCGGCGATGAGGGTGAGAAAGATGGATTAGTGGCTTCCTCGTCTACCGAATTCCCCTTACCCTTACATGAGGTGGACCCCAACTCACTCTTCATATACCCGAACATATTAAGGACCTTTGCCTCCAACATTTCTAACTTATCGCCATGGGTGTCCACCTTACGAGCCAACACAGTGTTGATTATCTCAATCCCGGTGATCCTCGACTTCCCCACCCGCAAGATTACCCCCCTTTTCCTCCCCTTGTGATCCACCCCTAACAATTGGCTTAGTGGGTCCATAGCCAAAGATGACTTGTTGGCATCAGGTTGGGAGTTGTGCACTTTCTTAAGCTTTGCCTGAAACGACATGAAGTACACGATTAGTTAAGTTAATAAAAAAATTATAACGTAATTAAAAAAATTAAACCATTGGAAGATATTTTTATAACTTATAATTGTGTCATCAATGCTTGGGGCACCTTTTTATGCTCGCCCTTCTTTGTTCCAATTGCCACGTAAGTGTCGAGCATATATGGCCTACCCCTAGGGCCACTCCCCATCTCCTGAAATAAAATAATGCAGAATGCAAAGTAATGCTAAATTAGAATAACATAAAACTAAAACTAAAATAATAAATTTACCATCTTAGGCTCCACCTTGGCATAAGACGTACGTCAACCTTTTTGGACCGGGCTTTCCTCCCCAATTAATGAGATGTCAACTGTAGACCATGGTTCTCATTGTCGACAAATTGCTACCATCTTGCCAATGAGATTCTCTTAGTCGATGGTACTGTGTCACGGACCCTTAATATGGACTCACAGTCCTACCCAAATCGCCATGCCTGTATGTTTTTCTTCCACTTTTTGTATTGATCCCTCAATTGTTCGAATATGGAGTCGTAGACATGTGAGGGTAGGCTGAATTGTTCCTGTAAAACAAATACAAACCAAAACGACAGTAAGTGTTAGTTGTATTTAAATTATAAAATATAAATATAAATATAAATATAAATATAAATATAAATATAAATATAAATATAAATATAAATATAAATATAAATATAAATATAAATATAAATATAAATATAAATACAAAATAAAAATAAAGTGAGTAACTACTTTTTGTGCCCCCAGATGGCCATCTTGAGCTCTTTGAACATTTCCTCCAATCATTGTACCCCGCGTCGACGATCGTCTTGAGAAACTCAAGGTCCCTCTCCTGTGAGTATGTCTTGTTCTCGATAAGGGAAGAAATTTTCCCCGTTTGAGGGGCCTAGTGGAAAACGAGCCTTCCTCGCCTTCGCTACCATGTCGCCCTGATGAGGACATTTTCAGCAAAAAATGTTGTTATTATTACACATATCTATATGAGAAAGTGCTCAAATCCAAATAAATAAAAGCATTAAATTGACTAAAATTCAAATGAATTAAGGCACTAGAAGAATACAAGTTAAGGACATTATAAGAATCCAAATCCATATCATAAACCAACCTAAGCATTGTTTCAAATAAAAGGAATACTTATTACAAATCTAAAAATTATTTCAAATTTGAGTCATGTCGCGGACTAAGAATTAATTATTAATCTGAGTAACATCTAAATTAACATATTTAATAACCAACCTATCAATTTTTATTCAAATCCATCGGAACTGATCAAATCCAAATGAATAAAAGCATTAAACTGTCATTCGATATTAATAAAGTATTATAAGAATACAAGCTAACGACATTATAAGAATACAAATCCATATCATCAACCAAACTAAGAAATGTTTCAAATAATTGGAATACTTATTAAAAATCTAAAAATTATTTCAAAATCAGAAATTCGATAGGAGCAGCCAAGTCCTCCACGCTACTGGTTAGACGCTTTGGTGTGCGTAAGATGATTGACCATGGATCGTTGTTGATATACACCGAGTAAAACACTTTTTTGACCTTTTGAAAAACATAAACAAATGTCTCATCCCTTACGTGAACGTTCCTCTTCAACTTGAACATGTCAACCAAGATCAAATTGGTGTGAGGATCAACTTCACAAGTATTTTTATCCTCAACTCTTACCCAATCACAGTAAAACACAAGCTCTTTAAAGATTATATAGTCTAATTCAAATATATTTTGAATGGCACCATAGTAAGTCATTTCAGCTTCCAGGAGCTTTTCATCTTTCGCACTAGCTCAAAAATTTGTAAGAGCCTTGTATGAAATGCCCGAGTTCTGTACATTTGTATTTTTCTCGTACATCCTTGCACTGAATATGTAACCGTTCAATAGATACTTTTTGTACTCGTGCATGAACAAGGGTCTAGTCACTCGATGAGCAAGTCTTGATGTTGCATCACCCGTCTTTAAGAGATAAGACTATATATAATTAATTAGGTTAGTTTTAATGCTTTCTTGTAATTTGACATTTGATAAGAGACATTTTCATTACAATTACCTCACGTGACACCCACAACCAAAATTCGTTGTCTGGTTGTGCCATCGTTTTTCGCCTTTTATTGTTCCCACATGCATTTTCATTGATCGTGATGAACGTATTACGAAATTTATAATGTATAAAAATTAAAATAATGTAAAAGTTAAAATAATATAAACTTACTTTTTTCATTCTTCGACATCTTTATGTGTGTCAAATAGATAACGAGCTACTTGTCCATGTGGTAAACTCGTTAATTTCACGTGCTTGCCCATCACTTGACCACCCTCATCGACGAACTCATCACCGTTATCCACATTGCTTGGGTTAAGAATATATTCCCGAGTGTAGATTGATGACTCCACGGTGATGTATTCCTCTACAATTGATCCTTCAATGTGTCATGTATTCTTGACGTAATCTTTGAAAATTTTCATCAATCTTTTAAACGGATACATCCATTGATATCTAACTGAATCGTAAAGAAGTGCCTCGTCGCATAGGTGTACTAACAAGTGAACACTTATGTCAAAAAAGATGGGGAAAAGTATTTCTCCAACACACAAATCCCTTCGGTTACCGTTACTTTTGTCGCCACTATGTGATATCAATTCACTACCTTCTCATATCAAAGTGAGAATAAAATGTTAATTTGCATAATAGCCCTCCGAAAATCTTTGTGCTTGTAGAAACAATGCTTAAACACTAGAGGAACCAATTGCATAATCACATGCCAATTGTGGGATTTACACTTATATAAATCATAGGTAGAATAATTCACAATCCTTTGCAAGTTAGATGAAAAATTAGGTGGAACCTTCAAATTATATATTATCTGTAAAAGCACCTTCATTTCCTCACTCGTCAAAGTAAACGCACCAAGGGGAATTATTGTACTTACCCTAATATCTTCTTTAAACCATAGTTGTGTCTTAAGTTTCAATGATTTAAGGTCTTTTCGTGCATTTTCTCCATCCTTCGAATGACTCCCCCCAAGGCATGTACCCATAATATGTGCAGCGATGTTCTTCTCTGCGTGAATCACATCCAATACATGGAACACCTTAGTGGATTCTCATTTAAAGCTCGTTCCAATGAAAAGGGAATTTCGTTCTAACGAGATCTACATCTCGTTTGGACGATATTAAAAATAATTTTTTTTTCTTTTCAAAAATCATTTCACTACACCAAAACTACTGGATTGCTGGATTGTTACCCCGAGATTTGTCACGGTCATTGACCTTGACAAGTTGCACATGTCACGGTCAATGATCGCGACAACTTTTGTCAAGGTTAAATATTGTGATAAACACATGACCAACCTTAAAAAATTGTCACGGTCATTGACCGTGACAAGTTTTATTTGTCACGAACTTTTCACAATCAATGATCGTGACAAATCTGGGTAGAATTTTTAAAAAAATGCTGGCCAGTTTGGCCACTACCACTGCCTAGCAGTTTATTTGTACTTGTTATAGCAAAATTGTACCAGTTCAAACAGCATATATCCAAATAAAATAGAAATAATGCACCAAATCATTGCATATATAATTCCATATCCAAATAAAATAAAAGTACAATCCACATCCAAACCAAAATGTAATAAATAAAAAAAATTCAAATATAATCCAAGTGTCCAAATAAAAAAAGATACAAATAATATTATGCCAAAGAGTCTGGGGTAGGTTCCATGAGGAAGGAAGGACACACGATATACGCATTGAGAGACCCCTCAATATGTGTCACGCCGCAATGTTCATGCAACCACAATGCGGAGTTCTCCTTCGTGGTTATCACGTGCATGACGAGCACCTTGGCCTCAATGTTTTGAAGGATACGTCCATGAACTGGCACACCCCGGATGGTATTCGTGTCCCTCAACTCCCTCGCTATCCGCTGGCCATCACATATGTCGCGTAAAAATACAGTCGACCAACCGATTGTTGACATAGGTCACTGGATGGGAGCCAAGTAGGGGACTAGATCATTAAGCGGTGAGTTTGCGCGTATCAGTGGTGATGCAGCAACGTCCACATCCATGTCCATGTCCTCATCCTCAACCCCCTCCACTATCTTCTCCTTCCCCTTTCCCTTTTCTCCCAACTAACGCTTCATGAATGCGTACATATCTAGGACCGTTACCTCCAACTTTAATAGCTTCGCGTCATGATTGTCCACCTGATGAGCCAACCAGGTGTTTCTCATCTCCATTCCGATGTCCTAGATTTTTCGACCCACGAGATCACCCCTTAGTCCTCCCCTTGCGATCAGCACTGAGCACTTGGTTGAGTGCGTCCGTGGAAAAAGATGCCTTGTCGGCATCAGACTGCGATTCATGAACTTCCTTAAGCTTTGCCTGAAATGACAAAAAGCAAACAATTAGTTAATTAAGTAAATAAAAAAAATTATAACGTAATTAACAAAAATAAATTATCGGATTACTTGCAATCGTGGCCGCGATGCTAGGGAACACCTCCTTATTGCCCTTCTTCGTTCGAATTGCTTGAAATAAAATAATGCAAAATTAGTAAGTAATGCAAAGTAAAATAATGATGAATAAAATATTTCTATAATTATAGAAAAATCAAAACTGACCATCATCTGCTCTACCTCGGCGTAAGACGTTTGGCTGGAGTAGTACACGTCCGTCTTTTTTGTCCGATTTTCTCTCCCCGATTGGCGAGATGCCAATTGTCGCTCATCGATCTCATTGTCGATGAACTTTTGCCACTATGCAAATGCGATCGACTCCTTCAGCGGGATGATCTCATGCAGTCTGAGAATGGATTTCCGGGTCTTCTCAAAGTACCGGGCTCGCAATTTTTTCTTCCACGTCTTATGTCGTTCCCTCAACTGCTCCAACACGAAATCACGGAGGTGTGGGGCCAGGCCGAATTGTTCCTTTCAAACAAACACAAAACAAAAGGAAAGTAAGTGTTAGTTTCTATAAATATAAATATAAATATAAAATAAATATAAATTGAAATTGAAATTGAAATTGAAATTGAAATTGAAATTGAAATATAAATATAATACATATAGTGCCACCCAAATAGCCAACTTGAGCTCATTTGGCACCTCCCCCCAACTAGTGTACCCCGGGTCGATAATCGTCTTCACAAATTCGAGGTATCTTGTCAATATCCCCGTCTTGTTCTCAAGGTTAATCCCAATTTACCCCATTTTGGGAGCCGAGGAGCCCTCGTTACCTCCTCTGCCGCCAAGCCCTGAAGAAGACATTTTCTGTAAAAATTATAGTTATTAGTACAAATCCAAATGAATTACAAGAATACAAAGCACTAACCATATTACAACAAAACACTGGAAACGTTGAATTAATGCACTAAACTGATTAAGTACAAATGAATTAAAAGCATTAAACTGATGACCGATAATAATAAAACACTAGAATAATACACCCACTAGACATGGACTTTGAATTAATGCTTAAGAATTAAATCTAAATATTACATTCAGTAAGCTGATCAAGTACAAATGAATTAAAAGCATTAAACTAATGTCCCATAATTGGAATACTTATTACAAATCTAAAAATTATTTCAAATTTGAGTTATCATAAAAAATGGATTGATATTCGGTAGGAGCAGTCAAGTCATCCACACTACTGTTTAGACCTTTTGGCGCATGTAGGATGATTAACCACGACTTGTTGTTGATATACTCCGAGTAAAACACTTGCTTGACCTTTTGAAATGCATAAACAAATGGCTCATCGCTCATGTGTTTGTTGCTCTTCAACTTAGAAAAGTCAACCATGATCAAATTGGTGCTAAGATCAACTTTACAAGAATTTGTATCCTCAATTCCTCCCCAATGACAGTAAAATATAACCTCTTTGAAACTTACATAGTCCAATTCAAATATATTTCGAATTACATCATAGTAAGTCATTTCATCTTCAACGTGGTAATTATCTTTCGTGCTCGCTCAAAAGAAAGTAAGAGCCTTGTATGAAATGCCTGAGTTTTGTACATTTCTACTTTTCTCGTACACCCATGCACCGAATACGTGACTGTTCAATCGATACTTTTTGTACTCTTATGCCATGAACATGGGGTCAGTGGCTAGATGAGCAAGCCTTGATGTCGCATCATTCGTCTTTAAGATCTGAGAATATAGATAAATTAATTAGGTTAGTTGTAAATTTTATTGTAATGTAACATTATATAACAACCATTTTCATTATAATTACCTCGTGTGACAACCACTGCCTAAATTCGTTGTCTGATTGTGTCATTATTTTTTATCTTTTATTGCTCTCACATGCTTCATATTTTTTGCATAAAATTAATGTGCCGAACGTATTAAAAAATTAAACGTGTATAAAATAATCTAAAATGATATAAAACTTAAAACAATTTAAACTTACTTTTTTCATTCTTCGACATCTTCATGTGTGTCAAATAGATAACGAACTACTTGTTCATGTTACAAACTCGTTAATTTCGCTCGTTTACCCATCATAGGACCACCCTAATCGTCGAACTCGTCAGTGTCATCAATGTTGGTCGAGTTAGGCATATATTCCGGAGTATAGATTGATGACTCCATAGTTATATATTCCTTTGCAATTGATCCTACAATGTATCGCATATTCTTGACGTAATATTTGAAAACTTTCATCAATCTTTCAAACGGATTGATCCACCGATATCTAACTAGACTGCAAAGAAGTGCCTCGTTGGATAGGTGTACCAACAAGTGAACCGTTATGTTGAAGAATGATGGGGGAAAGTACTTCTTCAACACATAAATCGCTTCGGTAACCACCAAATTTGTGGCCACTATATGTTCTCGATTGACTACCTTCTCACATAAAAGTGAGAAGCAGATACTAATTTGCATAATAGCCCTTCGTAAATCCTTGTGCTTGGAGAAATAGTTCTTAAACAATAGTGGAACCAATTGCATGATCACATGCTAATCGTGGGACTTACACTTACGTAAATCATGGGTAGCATAATTCACAATCCTTTGCAAGTTGGACGAAAAATTAGATGGAACCTTCAAATTATATATTATGTCTAAAAGCACCTTCCTTTCCTCATTAGTCAAAGTAAACGAACCAGGGGGAATTATTGTCCTTCCCCTACTATCTTCTTTCAACTATAGTTGTGGATTAAGTTTCAATGATTTAAGGTCTTTTCGTGCATTTTCTCCATCCTTCGAATGACCCCCCCAAGCCATGTACCCACAATATGTTTAGTGATGTTCTTCTCCGTATGCATCTCATTTTATACATGGCGCATCGGGTTATTCTTTAGGTAAGGCAAGTAAAATAAATTAACCTCCTAAAACATGCTTTCTTGTCTTAGTTTCATTCCCAGTTGGGGTCTTCTTATGCTTGACATTCTTGAATTCAGGACTCTGACCTGGCATATTAGGGCCATAATTAGAATATTTACTTTCAAGTTATAAACCTGAAAGTTTTCTCGGAGGTAGCTTATTTTCAACGCCGCTTGGTAAAAAATTGGGACCTTTCTCAAATCTAACTATGATCGGGGGATAAAAACCTCCTATGGAAATGGTATATATTTTTTCACTATCGATGAGACGTGGGGATTCAATATCTTCTCCACAAATAGGACACCCCAAATAACCATGTACTACACAATCGGATAATGTCCCATAAACTAGAAAATCATGAATTTACCACAGCAACATATCTTTTAGCGTAAACTCTTCTTTTTTAAAAGAGTCAAATGCTTGCACACCCTCTTCCCACAACTCATTTAATTCTTCTACCAAAGGAGCCAAGTAGACATTGATGTCCTCACTTGGTGCCTTTGGCCCGGGTATCAACAAGGAAAGCATAAAAAATTCATGTCTCATACACTGTGAAGGAGGGAGGTTGAGCGGTGCTAGCATCAGTGGCCATACACTCTGATTAGTTCTTAGATTCATTATTATGAAAATATAATTAATAATGTTTCCCATTATTAATTGTTTAAAAACAAGCTTTTAAAATTTATAGTTAGTTTTATTTCTGTCTTATTTATATTCGGTACAATCACAAACCTAAATGTTAGAAATGCCTAAGGCCAACACACTCAATGCCCATCTAAATGTTCAAATCCACCAATCAACAACAATTCAAGAATCCCAAATAATAATTCAAATAATAATAAAAAATATTATAAATATTTAGGGACAACTAACTCAATTGCCAACTCAAATCCACCAGTCAACAACAATTCAAGAATCCCAAACAACAATTCAAATAATAATGCGAAATATTAGAAATAACTAGGTTCAACCAACTCAATGGCCATCTAAATGTTCAAATTCACCAGTCAACAACAATTCAAGAATCCCAAATAATAATTCAAATAATAATGCGAAATATTAGAAGTGCCTAGGTCCAACCAACACAGGTAACGGGGGTGAAAAGGTAATAAGTAATCTTATACAAGTTGATTTGGGATAAATTTAAACCTTCCTTGATAATAGTAACGAGAACCGCAATAGATATCCACTAGATCCTATTTCACTCACCTATTTGCCATCATCTTGATTATGATGGCAAAATAGGTGCATGAAATAAGAGACAATGGTGATCTATTGCGATTCTCGTTACTATAATCTAGGAATGTATAAATTTACAATAAATCAACTTCTATACGATTACTTATTACCTTTTCACCCTCGTTACTTATTATATAAAACTTGCTTTGGGGGTTCATGCATTCATGTATTCTATAAAAAATTATGAGCAAAAACATATATATATATAGGGTATGCCCATGTAAAAAGGCACGACACTAATTTTCGAAATTGTATATCATTGATAGGACCATACATCGTATTTAGTTCACAACAAATAATCAATTTTTGAATTTACCTATGGTATGAACCTATTCGTTTTACAAAAATTGAAAATTTTTGAAAGTTTTTTTACATACATACACCTTGTTTAATCCATCATGGATCTCGTAATAATTGTTAAGTATTGTATAACACAAATATTTATAAATAACTTAAAAATGTTGGACAAAGTTTATTTATATGATGATCCACCCATTTAAGAAATAAAAAATATCCACGAAAAAACTAATAGTCCATCTTGGACCTCCAACATATCTATAAACAACATCATATTACATAAACAACATCGCATAAACAATAGTATATTATATTATCTTCAAACATATTAAATTAAATTCTAAATACTATCTAATTTCAAGTATAAACATCTTGAAAGGCAGTACCAGAATAGTAACAACAACACTAAAGATCTTTAGGTCCATCTTGAAAGGCAGCAGCAGCACTAAAGAGAAACACACATTCTTGAGATCATCCAAATAGTTGGAGCATCTGTCTGATTCTTCATTGAAAATAGTTGTAGACGTATGTTTTACTCATTTGAGTTGCATTTATCTGTAGCACACAAAATCATGAAGTTGATTGTCATTGCAGTTGCGAGTTACCCAAGTCGAAGATCGTAAAGGTCGTGTTTCCATGACAACGACACAAACGTTTATGGAAAAACAGGGGTTCCTAAGACAAAAAACTTTGTAAAGGATTAAAAAAATTAAGACACAAAATTATTTACCAAATTTGCAAAAAGAAAAAAGAGATATTCAAAAAGCAGGGGTTTCTAACACGCATTTTATAAAAAAATTAATAAATAAGAAATTTATTATAATATTATAGAGAATAGCCCTCTCTAGGTGGCAAACAAAGAGTGGAATTAAGGAGGCATCCAATCCAGTAAACTTCTAGACATTGGAAAAATTGACGATTATAATCTAATAGATTTTTGAATATCTCTACGAACATCAAATAAACTTGAAAAAGGGGAGGATCTTCTATGAATAGAACAATACTTAGATAACTTGAGAGAAACATTATTCACTTCTTTGGAGAAATGAATGCTTGAGTACTAAAAATGTTGAAGAAGATCATCAATCTCTTTGATGATGTCTTTGATTCTCCATGGGATAATTTTTGGGAAAGACGAAAGGAATGAGGAGATAGTATTTTAGTCAATATCAATATCAAAATGGATGTAGTTTTCCCAAGCACAATAAATAATTCCCTTATTGATTCCTTGGACTTTAACTTATAGAATTGAACCATGAGGCAACCAGTAAGTAGATGCCCAAACAAAGTCTCCCATATGATCTTTGATTATGATACCTACTTTAAAACTTGAGTGCGGACCTTCAATACCTGCGCAATTAATCTTTAATCTCCCTCTTTTTGGAGGCTCCCTATGAAAAGAAAATATTATTTCCAGGTCAGAGACTTAAGTGAGGATATTCTACTATAAGAAGAATATTTTTCTTTAAGTAGAATACCTTCTTGAAGTATAATTCCTTCAATACCTTCTTGAAGTAGATATTCTGAATACTTTTAAAATCAAGAACAATATTTTAAAGAAGAGATATTATGAATACTTATATAATCAAGAGGAATATTTCAAGAAGAATATCATGTGCAGGTATTGAAGGCATTCTACTGGACAAAATATCCTGACTTAAGTCTCTGCAGCCACCTTTAAAATTGAGATTCATGCCTAGCTCACAAATGTTGGAAGTCACTTTATTAATAATGAAAGAAGGATTCATAGGTTTAGCTTCATATAAAACTTTGTTCCAACTAAGCCATATCACCCAAATAATGCTCATAGGAATAATTTTGAATAACCAACTCGAGGAATCTGAAGAACCTGCTTGTATGCACCACTGAATAATTGTATCATAGATTGTAGAAGGAAGAGAAAAGACTCCCATAAGATTTTTGAACGTAGACCATACTTTAATTTCCACTGGACCTGTTCTGAACAGGTGGTTCAAGAATTCTGCAGACTTAGAGTAGCAAACATATCTAGAGGCCATTCGAATACTTACCTATTGAACTGCCTCTTCAACTGGCACACATTTGGACAGGAATTTCCAAGAAAACATAAAGATCTTTGGTTGACCCGTTGGCATTTGCACGTGAGAAGTAACCATTGAGGGGTCACCAACATTATTGGGTATGATCACTATTCAAACAACAACATTAAACTCAGTTGTTTAAGTTTTGGACTAAGAAATGTTAAAAGGTATTATATCAAAACATTCTAGTTATACCTTTGGAACGAATCAGTGAAGAGGAGCGTAGACTATAACCTACAACGAACCAGTAAATGAATTAGTGATGAATTTGGAACAAATCAGTGAAAAGGTATTATATTGAAAAAATAGAAATAAAAGAAACGAAACAAATAAACAAAGATTCGGAGAAGAAAATATTGACCATTCAAATCTGATACTGATAAAACTTCTGGAAACTCAAACTTGACCATTTAAATCCATTACACCGTGTAGTCACGAAATCAAAATGACAATGAATGAATAGTTTATCACTCAAATAAGATCACATATGAACATATTCCTCTATCAAAACAGAATGTAAAATTAGATTTAACACAATATAAACGAAAAACATGAACACCGATGTAAAGATTAAAAATCCCGTTAGAAAAATGAACTAAACCCACATATCAGAAGGTAGACATTAGTAGTAGGAACTGCAAAATTAAAATTTTGCAAAATAAATATTTTCTTAATGACAAAGGTAGCAGGTGGTTCTTTAAGATATCCCATAAAGAACCAATCTGGTCGTTCTTTTCCATTGTTTTGACAGTTCTTGTTTAGAACGGAGATGCACATTTCCCCTACTTAAAGAGGATGGATTGGAGGTTTGGGGTTACTGATGTTCTTGGATGGTATTTCTCTGATTTAGAAAATCTTCCACCATGTAACACAACATTAAAACGGTATCATCTTTGGAAGTCTCACATTGAAAGGCCCGTGATATTAGTTGGACCAAGCCTCAAAGTTGTTGCTGCAATCGATTTAGCAAGTAATTTTCCTAATGCTGTTGAGAATCTGGTTTTAATATATGGAAGTGTAGATGTAGAAGGTGTAATGTAAAAAAATAGAACACTTCATAACTCAATAAAAATGGTGAAAAAAATGAAACAAATATGTGTAACTCATTAAGTTGTACAATAAATTAGTGCAACACATGAAGTTATATCCCATTTGCAAATGAGAAAAAAAAAACTAAGCACTGCACTTATTCATCATGTCAATATTGAAGCAGCTTGCATCACTCTCCAAGAAGAGAAAGCGAAGGAACATGATAAAAGCATGTATGAAGAACTATCACAATTACGTTTATATCATCATAAACTAACAAAACTAACAAAACAACACTATGCATGCCTAATGAAATTGAGCCACTTTTAAGCTCACACCTAATAACCACTGGAACCATATTTCCATGTCTACTAAGTAAGTGAAATTAAGTTAAAAATAACAGTAGGTTTGTGTATGTTATAAATATGAAGATAGTTCAACATAATGCACGTTACTAATCCAAGAGAATCCAAGAATAGTAGGTTAGTGCATGCTTAGATTGTGAAATGATCTTTTTAATTCTTATACAGGCAATGATTCTAGGTGGCAGCGATACCATAATATGTAATCTAACCTGGGCCGTTTCACTACTTTTGAATAATCCTGATGTGCTGAAAAGGGTAAAAGAAGAATTGCACATCAAACATTAGATGTACTAAAATATATGTTCATGTACTGATTAGAAACATCATGAAATTATATCACATACAAAAATCATATTTAAAACAAACGGTATCCACCTCGTCGTACAACATCATATAACTAACTGATCACATTGGAAACCTAACAAAGTAAAGAACTAAATGAAAAAATAATTTGGTTTAGCTTGACAAAATAAATTTAGGTCTCGGGTGATGAATATTTAGTGCGGAATCATTTCTTTACATAGTTCCATTTCTACTCAAACTAACAATGCCAATGTAGTCGGTATACAACAAGCGCCCATACCCAATGCACGTGCATAAAATGACTCAAATATAATTAGGGCATCTGATTATACACACGAAATATATCATATTCATTATATTATACACACAGAATATGAAGAGCAGATAGCAGGCCTAAATTTCATTTTTGTAAACATTGAAAGTTCAATTTTAAGATAGCAGGGTAGTCGTCATAATGATCTTAATAATAATGAAATTAAAAACTTAATATTACTATTAAGCTAAATTCCACAGTCTTTTAGCTTAAAACTACATTTCGATATACAGGCTTAAATGAACATTTAAGGCTAAAGATGAAACCAAAAATGATAATGTTCATGGGTAACTACAAATAGTAAATGAACATTTAAGCCTATCTCATATAATGTATTTCATTAGTAAAAAATAGTACAAATTTAAGATGTTTATCTATATAAATAGAATCAATGATCTCCCATATCAGTGAGAGAGTTATATTATCAATAAGCGTATACAAATTGATCATGCTTTTACTAAAATGAACTAAACCAAACTTAGATATGAACATGTTGATAATTCTTTTACCAAAATGAACAATAAAATGAGCCCGTGATATTATATTTCGTTAAACCAAACTAAAAGATTCATGGAATCAAATTTTAAAAGAAAGCATACCTGATTAGGTTCCTTAAATATCAGATCTGCAAAATATAAGAATTAGATCTGCAAAACAGAAGAATGAATTTCAGTCTTCAATAAATTATTTATTGCAATATCACATACTCACAAAATATTAGCCTTCAATAAAATACTCAAACACTCTAAAAATATCAACTTTATCAAAACATATCAAATTAGGGGAAATCAATAAAGAACCCTTAAGTTATTATTGCATTCAAATGTTATATCAAACATAGTTCAAAGGTAGATCGAAGGTCAAATCAGACCAAAATGAACCTCCAAATGTAAGACCTAAATGAACCTCCATATGTAATACCTAAATGAACCTCTATATATAAGACCTAAATAAAACTCCATATGGAAGCCCTAAAATCGAAGGTTAAATCAGAAACTCAAAGCGAAGGTAGAACCATTTGTAAGCCCTAAATCGAAGTTTAAATCGAAGGAAGCTTAGCTAAGGTTGAACCATTTGTAAGCCCTAAATCGAAGTTTAAATCGAAGGAAGCTTACCTAAGAGGAGTGGCTGCATGTACAGCGATTACCTTGGTTTAGGAGGAAAAATTATACAGCGATTTCATCGTTGTTGTTGTTGTTCGTTGTTGTTGTATGATTACAGGTCCAGGTTTAAAAAAAAAGAAGCCAACAAAATGATTATAGCCAAAAAATAAACGATTAAAGAAAAAAACGATTAATAAGATGAATAACCAACAAAAAAAACTATTAAAGAACATAACGATTACCTTGGTCTAAGGGGGAAAATTATACAGCGATTTTGTTGTTGTTATTCAACAATTTCGTTGTTGTTGTTGTACAGCGATTTGCACCGGGATTACCTTGTAACAAGGAAATGATTATATGCCAGAGTTATGCGTTTCCAACAAATAAAATTGAAGACGGGTAAGGGAAACGGGGGAGTAAAAACTAAGAATGGGTGAAAATTATCTTTTGCCCTTGTTTTTGAATCTTAAAAAGAAGGGGGAACAAATGATATTGTGTCAAAAGAGGGGAATCCAAAATTTAAGGGGAAAAGAGGAAATGTAGGAACAAATTCATCCGATGACATCATAGTTTCAACTTGTGACATATACTTTAGTGTGTGTGTAAATATATATATATATATATATATATATATATATATATATATATATATATATATATATATAGAGAGAGAGAGAGAGAGAGAGAGGTGTACCAGAATGTGTTTAGAGGGAGATAGATGATGGCCAAAATGTGTGAGGAAGCGGAAAAGGGGCCGCCACTGATGTAATTTAGAGAGAGAGATAATTTTAAGGGCAAACCCACTAAAAATTAATTTATACAAATTACCAGTTTATACCAATTACCACAATATATCAATTTATACCAATTACCAATTTTAATATACAAATTTTAATTTCAGAATGCCAATTTCAATATACAAATATTAATTTCAGAATACACACACTGAAGACCGCATATTTTCTACATCTCCTCTAAAGGGTGAGTGGTTCTATCCCATTCAAGCCCGCATATTCTTGTACTATACTTAGCAGCTCATGCATATTTTTTAAATTTGAGAAACATTCGGTAGCATATGCCCACAGTTCTTCAAGTACACAATATAGAATCACAAGTGTAAGTTTTATTTCAATTTATCAATTTAAATAACACTTAACACCGCATCATCTAGTATGTACCTAGAGAACATTAAGAGACGGAAGCAGAACTTCCCTCAAAAGTAACAAGTTTAAGCCACTAAGTATAATATTATATAGGAACTATATCGTCCCAAACTATCCAAATGGAATAATTCGAGAGATCTCCTTACAGGGGTAATGACTCTCGAACGGGTCTAAGGGTTATTAAATGTGTACGCATAGTAACTAAAAGGCTAGTATCTATACACACTATATGTAATTCAAAGTAGTTGTAAATTAATACTAAATATTAGAAATGCCTAGGGCCAACTAACTCAATGGCCATTTAAATGTTCAAATCCACCAATCAATAACAATTCAAGAATCCCAATAAATAACAAGGTGACATCATATTTAAATTAGCATAATAAATTACAAAAATTAAATAAGTGCATGTCTTTGAAATTATTTTTAAGGTTTCAAATTAACTAGGGTTTTCATTTGAAATCATTTTAGGGTTTTCATTCTAGGGTGTATGTATGTGAGTGATGTGTGGGTTGTGTTTTTTTAGGGTTTTCTAGGGTTGTGGTTTTTTTAGGGTTTTAATTCAAAATCAATTTAAGGTTTTCATTTTAGTGTGTGTGTGTGGTGTTTTTTTATGTGTGTGTGTTTCTGTGGGTTGTGTGTGAGTGTGAAGGAAAGAGAGAGATACATACCTGAAATGAGGTTGGAGAGAGAGAGATTGCTAGAGAGAGAGATAGATTATTTTTGGTTGGAGAGGGAGGAGAGAGAGAATCATGAGGGAAATAAAATTGAAGCAACAAGGGCTATATATTTAATAAGTTATCTAGGACGTGTCACGGTAAAAGAACATGCAAAAATTTTTGTGGTTGTCACGGTCTTTGACCGTGACAAGTCCGTGACAACATTACTTGTCACGATTAAATACCATGACATGACCGTGAGAACATTTAAAAATGCGTTTTTTTTTACAGGATTTTTTACCGTGACAACCTTGGTGAAAAGTGACATTTTCTTTCAATTTGGTGTAGTGCATGTCGTGTCATAGATTCTACTATCTTTGGTATAGTGAAAATATTTTTAATGATGGTCTGAGGGGAAAAAAGTTTGATACCTTCCGTGGAACTTGCGAGCACTTGCAAAATTTTATTGCACCGTATTTCTGACTCTCACAAACCATATATCTTGGGTTCTTACATCCATGACATTCATTCTTTAGTTCTTATTTATTATTGTACAATATGAAATCATACTTGAATGAATGAATAAATTTGTACTTCAAACCCAAACCATTCAAGTTCTTTTTCATGCTACTATAACTATTTGGTAATGTGTTCTCTTTCGGGAAAAAATATTTAACCCTCTTAAGAATTGAAGCTATGTTATTTCCAACAACCCAAATTAACTCTTCAAATTATGTAAACTTTATAATGTGTACAATACCAAGTGATCTTGTTCGTAATTTTTAAAGAAAGGTCTATCCGGGTTGGCTTTCCATCATATATATTCCCAATCTTCACGTAATTCAGCATCAACTTATTTATTGACTTGGTCAAAATTCATATTATCCGTATCTATAGACTAGATATTTTGATGATGGTGGACTCCATAAGAATCATCAATTAAGTAGGGCAAATTATGATGTGCTAGTGAATCGTTCACTACTTTCATTCGTTGAGGTTCCATCATGCAATTATGTACCTGTAACTCTTCTGGAACATATGGTGTATTTTTTTCCCATGGAATGTCCATACATTATAGTCTTTCATCATATCCCACATTAGTAAAATCAATTCAACGTCTTCAAAAGAATTAAAATTTTCATATATATGAGGGTTGCACGAACATGATATCTTATCACTATTAAGATTTCTATATGCAAATTTAATAAATTCTCCAATGCCCTTTACATGATTATCGGATATGATACGCATTTCTCCTATTCACTCTTTATATTGTGAGAAATCCATTAAGTAGTCATGTTGAAATGAAGGTCATCTTGCATACACAAACTCCCAGTTTATAATTTAAGCAAATCCATTCCACTTAAACATATCCAAAGCAAATTCATAGCAAATTCATTTGATTCCATCATTCAGTAAATATGGAATAAAACCAAATAGACGTCTCAGATAATTAATATATTACAATTTTGATAGTTTCTTAACAGAGGCCATCCCCCGTGTTCAATGTATACAGTCTCCACAACCATCATATATTGTATTAATTAATATATGAGCCTCACCCATTGCCATTGAGCGATTGTGGGCATATCTTTTGACATTCATGGAAATGAGAGTGCACACGACAATAACCCTTCTTTTGGACAAGTCCCTCATGTAATACAACTAAAAAAAGTCATCGTGTGCGAATGACGATTATCTATGGAATGTTGGAGGAGTCATTTGGGAGGGAAATGTTCTAGGAAGAGGAATTTGGAAGGGGAATGCTCCAGAAGGAGGCATTTAGGAGGGATGTTGTCAATTTATGAAATATCGCAATTGCACGGACTATTATAGAATAGCTAGTTTAAGTACGGGTCGAACCCACAGCGATTTGTCAATTTTTTTGTTCAGAATAATTATGACTGTCCAACTAGATGAAATGGGTTTAGAAATGAGATGAAATATTAAACTAAAATAAAAGTAATTAATTGGAGAAAAATGAGATGTAATATTAAACTAAAATAAAAGCAATTTATGGGAGCACTCAATAATATGTAACTAATTATGGGAGAAACTAAGATTTTGGATCCATTTATCAATTTTGACTAGTATTACGTATTAATTTAAGTTCGTCATTCTTGATTTTATAACTCAAATTAAAACCACTCTTGTCGTGTTAAAATCGAAAAAGAAAAACACAAAATGTAACATCTCTAAATTAGATGGCTGAAATCCCTATTACCTTAAAAATATTAATTTTAAGTTTTAAATGTAGTTTATAAACTTGGACTATAAAACAATCGGGTGCAAACATAACCCATCAAAAATTAAAATATAAATTATCAATTTTAAGTCTTGACGTTGTATTTAAGCATGAGAAATCAAATAATATAATTTAAGTATAACCCAGAAAATATTATACACTTAAATTCTTAAAATATGAATTAGCAATCACTTCCCAAGGTTTAAAACACACGCTCGTGTCGTTCTAAGTGAATACCGAATTTTTAAATCATTTAAAAAAAGTCAGAAATGAACATAGAATTAAACTAACTAGAAAATATTAATCAAGCATGATCAAATTCACCTAGTCCTAGTAGAGAAGTAGTCTAACATAATGATAGACACAATAAGATATCAAGAATGAATAAAAATTTAATTAATGATTCAAACTTATAATAATTGTGCCTCATAACTAAGCTTAAATAAATCCTCCACACAAAATTACAGTTCTTGGCTATCAAATAATAATAATAAACTCCCAAACTACTAATAATTGTCTTTAAAATTTCCCTAAATTTTTTTCAAAATAATGAGCCCAAATGTCCTATTTATAGGCCAAATGGTGAGGTATTTGTTCTGGGTCAAAATACCAGTTTATTTGTGGTATTTAGGTTGGTAATTATCCCAAAAATAACCATTAAAAATATACTCACATTTTTGGGTGTTTGACAAAAAAGTGGGACTCTTTTGTATAACAATCTGATAAGAATTTCTGTCCAAATCTGGGTTTGCTAGCTGTTGAATTTTTACTAAAAAGAACAAGGTCCAGGGGGAATCAAACCCCTAATCTCTTAGAGCCATACCCACGTGCAACCATGGTGTAAAGAAATATTTCAACTATATTGTTTCTATAGACAACCCATCCTAGGACCCACCTAAGCACCTCCTTAGGTCTCTAGTGCTCACTCGTTCACCACAAACCCTAGGTCATACTCTAAATGTCAATCTTGCATAAGTCAACTTCCTCGCTTGAGTAAAAGCTCAATGAATCTTTTAAGGGCTCTGAATCTCCTTTCCAATGGTCCACCCCATGCGTGAATCGACCTTATGGTTAGGATGAACAATTTGTTTTACCATCAAAAATTGATCTGGAGGCCACCGAACGCTCTCGGGCCCATTTGACTCAAGTCAACTTCCCCGTCTGAGCAAAATCTCAATTAATATTTTAAGGGCTCTAAATATACTTTCCAACAGTATACCCCGTGCAAGAATAACCCTTACGGTACGGACAAATAATCCGTTTTACCCTAAAAATTGACCTAGAGGCTACCGAGTACTCACAGGCACCGTTTGACCCCGATCAAATCTCCATCTTGAATGAAGCTCAATGAATATGTTAAGGGATCTGAATAGCCTTTCCAATGGTCCACCTCGTGCACGAATCAACCTTAGGGTACGGACGAACGACCCGTTTTACCCCAAAGGGTCACCTGGTGCTTCTAGGCCCCATTTAACCTTGGTCAACTCTGCGAACTGAACGAAGATGAATGAAATATGGGAGGGCACTGAATACACTTTCAACTATGCCATCTTGTGCATGAATCGAACTTACGGTTCGGACGAATGATCCATTTTCCTTCGAAAACCTCCATCCTAGTGACCAACGAGCGCTTCCAGGCCCCGTTAGACCTCAGTCAACTCTCAAAACCGAGGGTGGCTCAATGCATTATTAAATAGCTCTGAATATCTTTTCCAACGGTCCACTCCCTACAAAATTTTGACTTACGATTGGCATTTTATGATCATTTTTCTAAAAAATCTGTCTCACACTACTAAATAGCACCCCTAGGACCTTTCCTATCGGTTGTGTGTTTGGGATTCTATTCGGATAGGAAGGTTAAGGACTCTGTTGATCGGCACCCCTTGGCCTTATAAATAGAGGCCATGACCTCACTTTGAAAGGCACCCCTAAACATCCCTCTCAGAGAACATTTCCTCGAATTCAGAGTTGATCCCCTCTGAAAAATCCAACCTCTCACATTCCTTCCATCCTTCACACACTACTTAGTAAATTCTCAGCCATATAATAATACCACCATCACCTCATTGCAAGATTAGTGCATCAATGATTAAGATCCACTTCAAAACTTTATAAGGAAGTCCAATTCACCACCCTTGTCTCTAAATTCTCTTATTTTAGTATTTGTTGCTTGATCTTTACTTTTGCGCATTATTTCATTACATCACATACCTTAATCTCAAACCTTTATTATTAGTATTTGCACATTATTTAATTCATTTAAAAAAACAAAAATAAGAGGGTTCACCTATAAATTTTAAAAGAGGGTTTCTGATTACACATCCTCACACTTGAAGCATGTTTATCTCTACAGACACATAAAATAAGTCCACCATTTAGATTTATGGGTTAAAACCCACCCTAAATTATTTTAGAACTATGTGGACTTTGATTCTCCTTGGGATCCGTAGGCATCTTGGGTAAATTCCTAGACTCGATTCCTTCCTTATACACATTTGTTACCCTATTTTTATGATGTATATTCTTAATGAATTTTATACGCTTACATGCTTGCGTCTTGTCCGATATATATATTCATTCTCATATAATGATTTTTAAATAAACAAACACATACATTCTATTTTGAATTATTATTTTGGGAACACTTCTGAGGATGACCTCACTCCATCCTTTTCAATGAAGTGAATTGAGAAATTCCATTCTCCATTTATATTATCCACATGAGCACACTTCACAGAGTTTAATATGAGAAGATTAACATAAGCCCATGAGAGGCCGAAAGGGCGGGATGGGTTCCTCACACCTTCCCATTCCGTAACTTTGTCCCCAGACCTTCGACTACTTGGTTTTGTAAGCATCATTATTGTCCTTGATGACGTTCTCTAGAGGCGGTAACATTTCTTTTTCATGTATTATGAAAAATAGGTTGGCGATCCTATCTCTTATTACCTCACATCGATACGGACGAGCACCATGAGAAAGGGCACAATCTTGCGCTCATGTCGAAAAAAGGGGGAAGCCCTTGTCGGACCACTCTAGGAATGTCCAGAGTTGTGACTCTGATAGGGAGTTCATTTTAAGAGGGCTATAAACTATTTTCAACATGGGTGTTATTATCTTCTGCATGTGTGCGTATGCACCTACCTGTATGTTCCTTTTTCTCCCCTACCTACTTTTTTTGTATATATCTCTCTCATATATATATATATATATATATATATATATATATATATATATATCACTTTTCACTCACTTATATACTTCACGCACTTGTATATACATTCCATTTACACTTCACACACTTACACTTAGTTTCACTTTCTACTCACATGTTTCACACACCACTTAGAATGTCTATGCTTATGCTTCACTAACACACACCCACACTTACCACACTTGTTATATATCCACGATCACTTACACGTATCACACACCACTTATAATTGATCCATTTATATGCTCACTACCACACACACTCTTTTGTATATATTCCCATGTCACTTAATCACTCATATATATTTATGCATAATATAGTCTCCATGCTAGATTTATTCATAATACTTGTTGATGACGCCTGAAATAGCACCACTAGGTCAAAGTGATGAATAACCTTACACCAGTATAACAATGGCAGAAATGCAACAGAAATATAGCAGTATCAAAATAGAGAGAGATGAGTACAAGAGGAAGAACACCAGGATTTAGGTGGTTTGACCGGAGTCTACGTCCATTGTGTGTGTGTGCATGAATTCCACTAGTAAATGAAGCACTAAGGGCCTAGTTACAACACAATCTCTCTCTCTCTCTCTCTCCCCCTCTCTCTCTTCTGTCTATAATTGAGCAGAGTTTTAGCTAGGGTTTTTATAATGCAATCCTTTACAATGAAGAAAATGAAGGGTATATATAGTTCTTAGGGGGTATAGCGTACCCCCTAAGGATTTTGTATACATGAATGTATTGCTCTTAACTAATACAGTGTGGACATCTGGATATACCACATGTAGATCATGATGGCCAAATATTCCCTCATGTGAGGGGATGATCTGGAAGTAATGGTTTTGCCCACGTGTAGTTGGTGTCCAACATGCACTGATCCATGCGTATCCCAAACCACGTGCTTATGATGATGTCACCCTCGGCCAATATCCTGGGCTGAGGCCGAGGTTAGTGATCCAGGAGTTTCCTATATCACGGGTCCTGTAAAGTTAGGTGAGGGCCAGCCCTAGTCTTGCACTTACTTGAGGATGAGGATGAGGCTTTAGATAAGGCCGATGGCTCATGCTTATCAATTGTTGGGTAGTTGGAGATCGACTTATCATTCAGGACGAGGACGATATGATCTCAGGGATGACTCATGGATGAGGCAAGACCACCTTAATTGCCTTGTTATCGTAAGCCAAGTAAACTATGGGTTGGGACGAGGGTATATTCATGCATATCAATCACCCCATATACCTTATCCATTGATCTTATGAGGTGGCTGATGGGTATTATTGCATCCTTGGCAGACAAGTTGATGAGGCTTCAAATTGACACTTATCAACCACCGCGTTGCATCTTCTAATAATGACAGCTGTCAGATATGCTTAGGGCATAGTGCCCTAATCATGATATGCATAGGGAATTATACGCCGCCTGGGTCATTATGGAAAATCATTATGTGACATTGAAATTTTGAGAAAATTTTCATTTTCTCTTTCTTCTCCAAACACTTCGCGCGATTCCCCCTCTCTAACTTCTGATATTTTCTTCCTTTTATTTCTGCTTTCAGGCGAGATATTGCGCTTATTCCAAGATCTTAGCTTCTCTTCCACTTTCCAAGTAACTTTCCTTTGCCATACTCTGTCATTTTCCACCATTGTTACATAGTGTTTGATATTTTTCCCATTGTTGGAAACTTTGAATTTTTTTTGTGACCTTTAGTTTGTTTAGTAGTCGCCTGTGGTGGACATAGGTCTTATTTTAGGGTGTCTATTAGTGGTTGTCTAGTTTTGGGAAGCCTCAGTTCCCTACCCAAGCCAGCCTAAAGACCAATTTTTTTGTCTTTGTGATCTCAGGCGAGTTATTTGGTCACTTTCTCCGGTGAATTTTCTCCAGTGTTCTTGGTTGTGTTCATCAAAAATTATTTACTTCCTCCAATATGATCTTGTGGTCAAATTGGTAAAACCCCTAAGTTGTTTGTTTTTTCCAAAGCTTTATTCTCAAAACTCTAAGTCTAAACTCATCCTTTGGATGCTATAATGTCTTTTAACGTCGGTCGAGGAGTTTCCCACACTGAGGCAGAGGTGTTTCCAAGAGATTCGTATGATAGAAGAAGAGATCGAGGCAAAATGTAGGGCCAACCCTATCTGGGTATGACCCATATTTCCTATTCCTTTAGTAATAATACTATCCACGTCTTCAGAGGTCTTTGGTTCATCTCAGCCTTAAGCCGAGGGTTCAAATTTTGAACAGACGATGGAGGAACCACATCCTCGGGATGGAAGAAACACAATCGAGACATCTGGGTAGGATGACCCATTAATTCCCATTTATTCTGATCAAGTCGAGCCAACACTTAATCCAAATGATGTTCATGTATCAGCTATGTCCCCTGCTAAGTTTCTGAAAAGGTGCCTAGAAGGCCCCCTACTACTAGGGAGGTTGAGGTCGTTAGTGGGGAGGCTAAGAATGAATCATTTGAGAAGACAATGAAGAGACCGAGGATAATGAGCATCTTAACACTTCGTACGTGTTATCTTTCGTCTCTTTCGTCAAAGATCGCAACCTCCTTATATGAAGGCATTCGTTCAGCATCAAGTATGATATCATAATATGGGTCCCAGACGAGGATGAGAGAGTTTTCCAGGGCCGAGAGGGAGAGGTCACTGTTTATGATCAGATGTTCAAGGTCAGCATCAAACTTCCCTTTTATCCTGCTAATAGGGCCATCATGTCTGCTTTAGGGGTTGATCCTAATCAATTACCCCCAACTCCCAGATAATCATCCTCGGGTACATTTCCCTATGAAAGAACACTTTCACGCATGAGCCATCGACTGAACTCTTTTTGGCTTGTTACAATATCTCGTTCTCATCCAAGTAACAGGGCTATTTTAATCTAGGTGCTAGGAAATCCGACAAGAAGCTCGTCCAACTGACCCAAACCTCAAACCACTATTAGAAGGATAGGTTTTTCTTTATTTTTGGAGTTTGGGAGTTCCCGATCGAGGCTGACCCTATTGAGGATGAGTCGAGGATTCCACACATTTGGTCAAATCTCTCCATGACGACAAGGTCAGACCCTTGCCTTAGCCTTGAGGAAATGGATGTGGCTAACTATCGGAGAGAGTAGTGAGTATAGGGTGCTCTTCCCAAATTTAAGTCTTCATGACCCCTTAATACCTTAAAGAGTCTGGTCTGGGGGTTGACCCCCTTGAAGAACTATTTGAGTTGTTTTTCCTTTAAGTCTTCCCTCAACTCATATATTAATTGTACTAACATTTTATCTTCTCTTACAGATCGTCCTCTTAATATACCAGACGATATTTGGGAAATGACAGCACCAAGTCTATTGGCTGTCTTGGGAAAGAAGAAGAACAAACAACCGCCCCCAAAGAATACCATTATTGGAGGGCTTACTGCTGAGGCCTCTCGTAAGAGGAAAGGGACTGAGTTCCCTGTTGACACTCGTCCCGACCCCAAGAAAATACTGAGCATGGGCATCACCGAGACTACATTAGGCTACGATTTTGACTCATCGTCATCGCTCGAAGCTTTCTGGTCATCTAACTTGGCCCAGATGAAGGCTAACCCTACTTCGTTGATCACTAATATCAGGGCTACAAAGGTTGCCATGTTAACAGCTCCTTCGACAACTGACTATGAATTTTTGGCCAAGACGCCCCTTGCCAAAATTATGATTTTGTCCTCCATCATATGGTTCAGTATCATCCTCGTACCTTTAGTTTTGGTCATATATTTGATGATATTCCATTTTTATCTGACTCTATCTTCATTTTCATAATTTGTTTGTGCCCTGACCTCAGCCACCAAATGGATGGCTGAGAACCACCAAAAAATTTTAGACACTGAAAGGGCGGTCCAAGCTGAGGCTGACCTCAGAACTCAACTGGCAGACCTTCGAGATGGTCATAAAAAGGCTCTTGACGAGATGAAACTTTAGTTGGAAACCAAGGACGACGTCATAAAGGAGAAGGATAAAGCCTTGAAGAGTCAGGCCAAAAAATTCATGGTTAACCTTACGGCAACCCTCAAGAAGGCTAAGGTTGATGATATTGAAGCATATAAGACCTCGGATGAGTTCCAGGGCTTCGGTCTAGAATAATTGTAAAGAGGAATAAAGACAGCCTGAAGAGGGGTCATCCTTAAATTTATTGATGAAGTATCCTCCATTCGGCCATCGGTTGAAGCCGCTGATCTTGATGATCCTCTTATGGCAGAGGCTTTATCACATGTTGAGTCTCTGGCCATGGCTGAAGGAGATAGGAGATCGGACTACCCTAATCTGGCCAAGGGAGGCAATACTGATAGGATGACATTTGCAGTTAATGGTGAGGTCGAGGTTGTCATTTGTACTGAGCCAACACAATAGGGTGGTTGTATGTGGCCGATACCCTTCTTTTTGTAATAATTTTGCTTGTTATGTACATGAACTTTTTATCATCTCTGTACTTTACATTTTATGGAATGAAATATTTTATTTCCCTCTTATTTGTATTCTCTCTTGATTTTTCTTACATGCCTTAATTATGATGTTGTGTCGTTCCCAAATGTTTGAATGTTATAAATTAACCATGAATCCCTCATCTCGTCTATGATCTGTCGTCCTATCCGGGGGAGTAGATTCACCAAATTAATGATTCAATAACAACCACAACTAAGTGAATTTAAAATTTGCATCCATCGATTTATGGTGTTTAGGCATAAGTCTTCCCTTGGTGTTTTGAGAGTGTATGGAGGGTCGTCCCATCCATGCACTGTCATCTCGGCCGAGGGAGTAAATTCACCAAATTATTGATGTTCAATAACAACCACAATTAAGTGATTTTAAAATTTGCATCCACCAAATTATGTTGTTTAGGTATAAGTCCTCCCTCGTCCTTTTGAGAGTGTATGGAGGGTCGTCCCATCCATGCACTGTCGTCTCGATCGAGGGAGTAAATTTACCAAATTAATGATGTTCAATAACAACCACAACTAAGTGATTTTAAAATTTGCATACACCAAATTATGGTTTTTAGACCTAAGTCCTCCCTCATAATTTTGAGAGTGTATGGAGGGTCGTCCCATCCATGCACTGTCGTCTCGGACGAGGGAGTAAATTCATCAAATTAGTGATGTTCAATAACAAATTAATTATGTTATAAGTCCTCCCTCGTTGTTTTGACAGTGTGTGGAGGGTCGTCCAATCCATGAACTGTCGTCTCGACGGAGGGAGTAAATTCACC
Source organism: Sambucus nigra (assembly GCA_949130495.1). Lineage (NCBI taxonomy): Eukaryota > Viridiplantae > Streptophyta > Magnoliopsida > Dipsacales > Adoxaceae > Sambucus > Sambucus nigra. Next base: position 559,679,081 of record OX422210.1, on the reverse strand, counting down.
AAATTAATAATGTTTAATAATATGTGTCTTTCGATGTTATTGGAATTCCATGAACATGGTTGACCCTGTCTGTCTTGTCGTATCACCGAGGGCAACTTAAGCTCACTTCACCATGAATGATGTTTTGTAGCTTAAGTTGAGTTCTTACATACAAACAAATATCTGAGTGAATACACAACATATGAGGGAACACTTGAACATCTTGGTTTTCATTGAATTTATTTCATCCCAGTCTCATACACATGTGTTGCAATAGAATACAAATAAGAGAGTAAAACTTTAATCTCATTGGTAATATTTCTTGAGGTGATCGGCATTCTATGGGTTGGAGAATGACTCTCCTTCTCTGTTTTCCAATCTATATGTTCCCTGCACCACCTCTTCGACTACCCTATATGGTTCATGCTAATTTGGATGAAGCTTATTTGGTTTCTGCCATGTCTTCTTTAGCACCAGGTCCCCTACCTTCAGTAGGCGTGCCTTTACTCGCTTATTGTATAATTTTACTGTTCTTTGTTGGTAGGTATCTTGCCTAACCTTAGCATCTGCTCTTGTTTCTTCTATAAGATCTAAATAAAGTCTCCGCTCATCAATGTTATTTTTAGGGTCGTATGTCTAAACCCTATGAGTAGGCAGTCCTAATTCCGTTAGCACGACTGCCTTTAAGCCATAAGCAAGCATAAATGGGGTCTCCCTGGTAGGAGTCCTCTGCGTTGTTTTGTAGCCCCATAGGACAATGTACACTTCTCCAATCCACCTCCCCCTTGCATCCTCTATCTTTTTCTTAATTCCATCAAGAATCGTTTGGTTTATCACTTCTGTCTGCCCATTAGCTTGGGGTCGGCCAGGGGTGGTGAAGAATTGCTTGATGCCAACCCTTCGTAGTACTTTTCTAGGGAGACATTCTTAAATTGTGTTCCATTATCAGAAATTAGGGTGTTGGTTAGGTCGTACGTGTTGATGATGTTTTTACCGATGAACTGAAAGGTTTTATGCTCTGTAATAGTAATCATCGGCTCAGCCTTCACCCACTTCGAAAATTAATCTATCGCCATGATCAAATAAAGATAATTATTAACGGATCTGGGTAAGAGTCCAACCAGATCAATTCCCCATGCCACAAATGACCACTGAGATGTGATGGAGGTCAGAGGTTAATGAGGCTAGAAGGGAATGGTATAAAACCTCTGGCACTTGTCGCACTTATTGACATATGATGTAGCATCCTTGTCCAAGGTCGGCCACTAATACCCCTAGGTAATAATCCTCTTAACCTAATATCTTCCCTCAACATGATTGGAGCAGGAGCCTCCATGCAGATCCTTTAGGATGTATGTAACCTCAGATGGATGGACACATCTGAGAAGAGGAAGCAGAAACCCTTTCTTGTATAAAGAGTTTCCTATGATGGAGAACTTGGCAGCTTTATATCTCAACTTCCTTTTCTCGTTCTTTGATTTTGATGATTCCCCATTCTTTATATACTTGATGATAGAATCCATATAGGAGACTCCCATGTTTAAATTTAGACAAGACTTCGGAGTACTATCCTTATCCTCAATGGTTAGTTGATATAAGATTTCCACGGGCAGCGCCCTCCTTATCTCCGTTCTAGTAGCTAAGGCCAGCCTTGCAAGGGCGGCGGCTCATCAATTGGCCAGCCGAGGTATCCTCTTCAACTTCACCTCTTTGAAATTCTTCAACATTGACCTCACTCTCTCTAAATATTTGGCCATCATGTCATCCTTCGCCTCAAATGCTCCTAAGACTTGATTTACTACCAATCTGGAATCACTGTGGACTAGGAGCTGGTCGACGTTCAGGGCTCGAGCTAAGGAGAGTCCTGCTATGAGAGCTTCATATTTAGACTCATTATTCGAGGCTTTAAAGTTGAACCTTAATGCATATTCTACATATGTTTCGTCTGGTGCCGATACTATCAGACCTGCACCACTTCCACTCTCGCAAGAGGACCCATCAATGAAGAGGCTCCACATTATACCATTCTCAGAGAAATTACCTTCTACCAAGGCTCCACTTATGAAGATATGTCATTCCTCTTCATTCTCATATACTTTTCCCCTCACTGCACTTGCTTCGACCTTGCCCGGGGGAAGGTTATACCTTTCCCTTGCTCACATCCATCAGTATCAAAATTTTCACTGTCGGCCTCGTCCCAGGTGAACTCGGCCATAAAGTTTTCTAATTTTTTCCCTTTGATGTCCACTCTAGGATGATATATGATATCAAATTCTCCAAGCTCTATTGCCCATGCCATTAGTCTCCCTGATTTCTCAGGCTTCTAAATGACCTATCGAAGTGGAGAGTTCGTTAGGACGACCATTGTGTGGGCTTGAAAGCACATCTTCATCTTTCTTGAAGCATAAATTAGAGCGTAGGCTAATTTTTCCATATTGGGGTACCTCTGTTCAGCCCCCTGGAGCGCCTTTCTCTTAAAATATACTGGCTTATGTACACCATTCTCCTCTCTTACTATAGCATCGCTAATAGCCGACTCTGAGACTACTAAATAAATATAAAGCTTTTCCCCTTGGACTAGTCGTGACAATAATAAGGGAGAGCCGAGGTAGGACTTCAACTCTTGGAAGTCTTTATCACATTTCTCGTTCCATTCGAAATATTTTCTAAGAACTTTAAAAAATGGAAGACAATTGTTGGTGGTCCTGGACACAAACCTGTTAAATGAAGCTAATCTCCCAGTCAGCCTCTGCACATCCTTGATCAAAGTTGGAGTCTTTATCTCCATCAAGGCCTTGATCCTTTTCGGATTGGCCTCTATATCCCCTTGATTTATGATGAAGCCTAAGAATATTCTTACTCCCACACCGAACATGCACTTTGCAGGGTAAATCTTCATCCTGTATCTATCCATCATGTCAAAAGTTTTCCTGAGGTCAGCCGCATAGGTGTCGGCCTTGAGGCTTTTAGTAAGCATATCATCAACATAGACTTCCATCGTCTTCCCAATTTGATCTCCAAACATCTTGTTGATAAGCCCTTGATAGGAAGCTCTAGCATTCTTCAAATCGAATGGCATGACCTTGTAGCAGTAGGTCCCCTTATCGGTTATGAAGATAGTCTTCTCCCCATCGATCGAGTACATAGATATCTGGTTATATCCTGAGTAGGCATCCACTAAGCTCACTAGCTCTTGGCATGCTGTGGCATCAACCATTTGGTCAATTCTCGGTAAAAGGAAGCTATCCTTGGGGCAAGCCTTGTTCAGATCGGTAAAGTCCACACACATTCTCCACTTCCCATTAGCTTTGGGGATGATAACTGCATTGGATAGCCAATCCGGATATATCACCTCTCTTATGAAGTCAACTTTTTCCAATTTCTTTACTTCTTTCGGGATGACATTATATTTCTCCCGGGAATAGATTCTTCTCTTCTGTCGTATAGGCCTGGCATCGTCGGCCACATTCAGTTTATGATAAAAGAGTTCAGGATCTATGCCCGGCCTATCCTCATGACTCCACGTGAAGATACTTTACCTCTATCTCAAGATTTTGACCAACTCTTCCTTGATATCTCCTCTCAGGGCTTTGCCAACCTGGATGAGTTTTTTTAGCTCGTCCTTATTGAGGACGATGGATTCCATCTCTTCTGCGGCCTTCCTTTTCTTTAGTTTGGTCTCATCCTTGGGATCAAGGGTATCAATATTATAGGTCATGCTTTCTTACTTGTGATCTTCCCTCTCCTTGAAGGAGTTGAAGTAGCATTTACGTGCCAACATTGATCACCTTGAATAACCCCCACCCCATAAGTGGTCGAGAATTATACTATTTGGTGTACGATGGATGGCACGGCTTCAAACTCCTTAAGGGTTACTCTTCCCATGATGATGTTATAATCTATCACAGAGAAATTGACCTTCTTTGTTAGCCTCTTAGGCCAAACATCTCCCATTCTGACGTCCATTTCATACATTCCCAATGGATGCACCTTCTCGTCGTTGAACCCTATGAAAGGATGATGATAAGGAGCGAGCCTCTTCTTGCTGAGTCCCAAACCTTTGAAACATGGCCAGAACATAACATCAATTGAACTTCCCCCATTGACTAATATCCTCGGCACGTCATACCCATGCACTCTAGTTTTAACTACTAAAGGTTCATCCTGAGGATCTTGGATTCCTTTGAGGTCAAGTCTTGAAAAACCCAGAACTAAGGTATCCATATCTACCTTCTTTCTCTTCTCTGACTTTGTACTTACTTCGATCAAGTTTACAGCTTCAACCTTGGGAAGGGCTTTATCCTCGGCCACATGCGCCTTACGGTCAGCCACTTCTGCACCACCCCATGGTAGGCCTCCACATATCATCTTCACATCAAATGAGATTGTGTAAAGTCGACCTTTTGGAGCATTATACTTTGGTGGCATGTCTGGGTCATCATTATCATCGTCTGAGGCATCATCTTTCTTCCCTGCACCTATCAGCCCTTCTTTTTTAGGGTCACCACATCCCCTCTTTGGGCTATCACTGCTCACATACTTTCTTAGCTTCCCATCCTTAAGCATCTTCTCAATCTCATCTTTCAGGGTGAAACACTTGTCGATTAAGTCCCCGTGATCTTGGTGAAATTCTCACCATAAGCTCTTATTCATTTTGGGAGGGGGAGCTTTCAACTTCTCGGGCCATCTTAGGGACCGATCATTCTTGATCTCCATCAAAATGTGCTCGCAATGACCATGAGGGGAGTATACCCAGCAAATTTATCATCAGTTGATATCTTCTTTTCGTCTTTATTCTTGTTTTCAAAGTTACTCCCACTGCTAGTCCCATTCTCATACTCATACTTAGCTGCCATAGATTCCTCGGAATTCATGACCTTATCTTCCGTCGCCAATAGCTCAGCCATAGACTTTGGTGGGTCCTCAGCAAGCTTCCAAAGAAATTTCCCTTTTTGCAGACCTCCTATTATCGCTATCATTGCAATACTTTCCTCATAATCCTCCACTTCCAACTTCTCCTTATTAAACCTCGCGATGTACTCCCTGAGACTCTCATTCTTCCCCTGCTTAACGTACAGCGGGTGAGTATTCTTCTTCTGGGGTCTTACCCTAAAGAAGAAGTTGTGGATGAATCATTTCGTGAGTTACTTGAAATTTTCAATGGAGTTCTTCGGGAGTGAAGTGAACCATATATGGGCTGCTCCAGTTAAAGTTCTTGAGAATGGATGGTGTTTCATCCCATCTAAGATGGAGTAGATGTCTGCAACCAACTGGTACATCTCTATATGGTGCACAGGGTTGGTGCTCTCATCATACTTTGGAGTAACTTCTGGCGGCTTGAATTTGATAGGGGTTTGGAAGTTGACTATTTTTTCCACAAAAGGAGAACCTTCTAAGTATCACCTCTGCAATGAGTCACGACTCTTAAGGATGTCTCAAATCTTGTTTTCTAGCCTTTGAATTGAGTCATTCTAAGGCCGCTCAATCTTATCCCCTGCTACCTCAACAGATCAAACTGAGGGTTCCCCTACTATTTACCTGCGTTGGCTATTCACTTCTCTCTGGCCCTCATCTCGGCCATACGGGGGTCAGCCATCTACCCCCACCCTCCTGGAGTCATCATTGCCCATTAACTTGGAAAGCCTTTCTCTTAAATTACCAACTGGGTTGAGCCTTTCAAAGGCCGACCCTCTACTTAATTTATCAAAAACAGATCCCCTTGGCTGTGCATCACAGCTTGTCCTCCTATCATGACTTCAACTTCCTTTGATGGGGCGTACCGTGTTCCTAGATACTTCGTATGGCTCCTAGCACTCAGCCTGAGCATCTTGAGCCTCATAATCATCATAACAGTCCTCCGGGAAGGGTTGGCCTTTCCTCCCCATGAATAAACACCCCGGGACAGCAACGTCCCTCCATCGCTGAAGAGATGGCAAGTCTTTGCACGGTGCTTGAGGTGGTCCCCTAGCATCCTGGGGGTGCTCCACAGCTGCCAGAGTAATCATCTCCAGTTGAACCCCAGCCGACCTAATTATCACATTTTAGCTAAAAGCAACCAGCTGCTCTTGCATTGCTTGTTGGATGGCCACCAAGGACTTCAATTCCACCACAACCTCGACCATATCTGACTGAGGAGGTGTGTTACTAGAACTAAGACCACTAGCTGGTGGTGGTGGTGGTAGTGGTGGGAATTCTGATGCCACGTATTAAACCTTATAGATGAGATGTATTCAAAGAGTAAAAGACTTGTAACTCAACAAGAACTCTTTCAATGGTGAAACAGCTCCACGGGAGGGGAGGAATGGTTCACCACCAGAGACTCTGGTGAGGACAAGCTAGAAAAGGGAAGAGATGATGCAACTCGTTCCCACAGACGACGCATGACTGATGACGCTTGAAATAACACTACCAAGTCAAAGTGATTAATAATCTTACACCATTATAACAATGGCAGAAATATAATAGAAATATAGCAGTATCACAATAGAGAGAGATGAGGAGAAGAGGAAGAATACCAGGATTTAAGTGGTACGTCCAGAGCCTACGTCCACTCTATGTGTATGTGTGTGTGTGTGTGTGAGTGAATTCCAATAGGAAATGAGGCACTAAGGGCCTAGTTACAACACAATCTATCTCTCTCTCTCTCTCTCTCTCTCTCTCTCTCTTATCTATAATTGAGCAAAGTTTTAGTTAGGGTTTTTATAATGCGATCCTTTACAATGAAGAAGATAAAGGGTATATATAGTGCTTAGGAGGTATGGTGTACACCCTAAGAATGTTGTATACATGAATGTATTGCTCTTAGCCAATCCAGTGTGGACATCTGGCTATGCCACATGTAGATTATGGTGACCAAATATTCCCTTACTTGAGGGGATAATCTGGTAGTAACGGTTTTGCCCACGTGTAGTTTGTGTCCCACACACACTGATCCATGCGTCTCCCAAATCATGAGCTTATGATGATATCACCCTCGGCTAATATCCTGAGCCGAGGCTTAGGTTAGTGATCCAGGAGTTTCCTATATCATGGGTACTGCAAAGTTGGGAGAGTGTCGGCTGTAGTCGTGCACTTACTTGAGGATGATGATGAGGACGAGGATTTAGACAAGGCCGAGGGGTCACGCTTATCAATTGTTGGGCAGTTGAAGCTCGACTTATAATTTCGTCCGAGGCCGATGATGATCTCGGGTACGACTCACGGATGAGGTAAGACTAGCTTAATTTTCTTATTGTCTTAAGCCAAATATATTGTCGGCTGGGATGAGGTTACATTCTAGCATATACCTTGTATATACTCCATAATTAGTATAGTACTCTCCTTACTCATCATGCCAATAAAAATGATAAAAATACTCTATCTCCACAATATGGTATTTAAGACTCATGCATTTTTACACACTGCATCACCAAGAGCATAGCAATATTAAAAATAAAATTCCCATACTAGGGGTCACTTTGTGATGTGTGCTGGTCCTGCAAGTCACAGTTAGCCTTAGCGATATGACTCTCACCTTCCATTGGCCTCCTACTTTCGACTTATATTGAGCACTTTCCCCTGCATCGTACCGCTTGACCGAACTCACTATGGGAGGTATATATCAAGGAACTCATTCAAGTACGTCGAGTATATCGAGTTCACTCTCACACTACTATCCCCATAAGGTATATAGTGAGGAAATTCATGTACACTCAAGTATATCAAATGGCTTGTCCACATGTACCGATAAATGATTGTCCTTATACGCAAGAGGTATATCGTGGAAGTCATGTTAAAGAGGGGAACCCTTCCACTAATCCAATAATTGCATAAACCTCATATAGGTATCAAACCTAAGTCACTTATATCTAGATCGTCGATAACTATGCAAAACTCTATGAAATTTTGGGTCGGCGTACTGGCCAAAATTTTGTGTTATTTCACATTTGTTCAAAACAAGATCTCGTTTGTGAGCCTAAAAACAGGTCAAAGCATTTCTTATATATTTTTAAACCCTATTTGCCCAAGCTTGGGTCCTCTCTGGAATTTTTTTCGCATTTAGGCAAACCTAATACAAGGGAAAACCTAATAACAACACCAATAATAACAACCATGCTGAGATTCCTCTGCTTTTTCCCTCCTTTTTCAAAAACCAAAAACACCAAAAATATGTTTTCTCCTCTTTCTAAAAATTCTCTCCCTCCTTCCTTTAAAAATAAATTTGAACCGTTTTCCCTCTCTGGATGATCGCATGCCCGATTTAGGCCTGGCTCTCTATTGGCTTCGATCATTCGTTAAATTGCCCCGAAGATTCGTCGATTCTTCTACTACTTCATTCAAGTTTGGGATTTACCTTTAAGAGCTCTTCATGGAGAACATTGAGCAAGCACCGAATGTGTATCCCGATCTGATGATCGTCTTATCCCAACTCAGTGCCAATATTAATAACATTTAAATCGAGATCCATGAAATGCAGCGTCATCGGGAATAGATTTTCTAAGAACCCAATGTTCTCTTTCCTTGTGGTATGGGTCCACCTGCTCCCGATCCTCTCTGGGTCCTGGAAGAGTACCAATATGCTCCGCGTTCCCCACTTACTAATGGTCCAACTCTAGCTCAATTCCCTATTCTCCACCTTACCCAAACCGGGGCTCATCTCTCAGTACTTATGGATCCCAAAGAGGAGTAACTGAAAAACGTCAAGGAAGACCTCAAACTACATGGACAACATGGACTGCTGTTAAAGAAGTTTGACCAAGTCAAAATATCTGGGAACTACATGGACTACACCCATATATCTTCTTATCCCAAAGACAGACTGCCAAAAAATTTTATGATGCTAGACATCAAGAACTTCGGGGGAAGTGAACCCCTAATTGTTCACCTTCGAAGCTATCACCGATACATGACCCTCCTTGGTGCCTCCGAAGAGATAATGGCCCATATGTTCTAGCAGACTTTGAAAGAAAGTGCCCTCTGGTGGTTTATATCCCTCAAAGAATCTAGAATCCATAGTTTGGAGGATTTCCCCCTAGAATTCATGACTCAGTACAACTACAATGAGGAGCTAGAGGTTACGCACTGAGATCTAGAGCTTCATAAGAAAAAACCTGGGGAAATAATCAATAGCTTTATGGGAAGGTGGAGAGAGAAAGCTTCTACCATGACCAACAGACCCTTCGAGGAGGAACAAGTCAGTATTATGAAGAAAAACTTCTTGCATCATATTCGTGTGTCCATGGGAGAATAATATTACCCACACTTTTTAGACCTTAGACAGGCTGGTGTAAAGGCACCGAATGTGAAGCCCGATATAATGACCAGTAGGAGAATTGATCCCCTTCCCCTTCCATCAAGAGACAATTTCAAAGATTGAGTGTGTTCGGAATACAACCCTCATGGTAATGTTAATGTGATTCAGATATTTAAGAACATGCACTTCATGCTCAAAATGGGGTTATGACGATGCCAACAAGGGATCCTTGAGCCCATAATTTGTAAAAGAGGCCTTATCCCATGTGGCCTGGTTTACCAACTTTTATTGAAAGATCTCAAAGTACTTCGCCAATCGCGACTGAAAAGAAGATCAAAAAGTAAAAGGATTATTCTAAGAGACTCTTTTTAAATGGAAGATTTGTCAAGGAAGGTGAATATCCCCCCTTCTGTGAATTCCCTGAACCGTGGTACGATCATTTTGATAAGAAGATGAAGAATGGTAGGGAAATCTTCTTTCAAGATAGTAATTCTTGGGCCAAATATTGCAAGAACGAAGCCCCACCTCTCATTCGGAAAGCCGTGACAGTTATTGAGAATTCTGAGGAAAGTTAATTTGAAGACTCATTCGACCTACAGACACTAGGCCTGAGTCTTTGCATGATTCGCTCAGATGCCACACCGTCAGACCCATCCGATCAAATCAAAGTTAATGACATGCCTTTCCTCAATTCGAATGCCATACTGGTCAAACCTTCTCAGATTCAACCTGACCCTGCTATTTACCCTATCCAAGTCTCTTCACCTGATGTTGTTTTTTTTTCCTAATATCATTGTAACTTAGATCTCTTTTGATGAGGTTTTCAATGGTATTTTTCTCAAAAATGAAATAAATGAGGATTTATAGTATCTTATTGTGAGTTATATTAATTGTCTTTATTTTAATCAAACCTTTGATGATGATGATTTTACAAATGAATAATTCAGAGGAGAATAAGAAACAATGTAACCGCATTCAAATTAGTGATGATGAGACTATTGTTAGTAATCTCCATTCTAGTGGCCATCAACGTAAGATTAGGATAGGTTACACCCTTAACAAGCATGAGCGTACCCAATTTGAAGAACTACTGAAAATAATTCGCCAACGTCTTTGCATGGTCTTACGATGACATGTCCGGCATTAACCTAGAAATAACTCAGCATGAGATCCCAAAATTCCCAGAATGCAAGCCGATCAAACAAAAGTTAAGGAAACTCCGTCCCGAAGGTCACTCAAAGTCAAAAAAGAAGTGGTCAAGTAGTTGAATGTGGGTTTTGTTAAATACCCAATATGGCTCGCTAATATCGTCCCCGTGTAAAAATTGGGAGTAAAAGTCTGCATGTACCACGACTATTAGAATTTAAAATAAAGCATCCCCAATAGATGGTTACCCGTCACCCAACATCGACATGATAGTGGAAAACACGGCTAGCCATGCCCTTAAGTCATTTGTCGATGGATTTACCAGATCAAGATGCACCCTGACCATCAGGAGAAAATCACCTTCATTACCCTATGGGGAATCTTTTGTTATATTGTCATGCCATTCGGACTCAAAAACTCTGGGGCAACCTACAAAGGGCTGCCACAACCATCTTGCCAGATCTTATTCATAAGGAGATCGAAGTCTGTGCAGAAGACATGATCGTTAATTTTAAGTCTCGAGCGACTGCAGTAATAACATATGCGACTAAATCCACAGAAGTGTGTTTTCGATGTCACAAAAGGAAAACTCTTGGGATTCATGGTCAGTGAGAAGGTAATTAAAGCAGACCGTGCCAAGATGAAAGCCAAACTTGAGATGACACCACCACAGATGGAGAAGGAAGCCCTAGGGTTCCTAGGTAAACTACAATACATCAATTAGTTCATCGACCAACTGACTTCTATCTACGGACCAATTTTTAAACTTCCTCAAAATGATTCAACCAAAGTCTGAAATGAGGCATGTTAGGAAGCCTTTGACCGAATCAAGTGATACCTCACCCAACCTATGGTTCTTATACCTTCGCAACAAGGTATCACATTCCTCTTATACTTGATCATCACAAATACTACAGAAGGGGATTTACTATCCCAATACATTGAATAATCCTTTAAGGAAGATCCATTTATTACGTTAGTCGAAAGTTAGCTGGGTAGGAAATCAGTTACACTACTTTAGAGAAAGAGTATGTTGCCTTAGTTTAGGTTACGTAGAAGTTATGGCACTACATACTTATTTTCCCATAAGATTAGTATCTCGTATTCATCTCATCAAATACTTGCTAAAAAAACCAGCTTTGTCCAACTGAATGGCCCATTGGTTGATGGTGCTAGCCTAATTCAATATTGTGTACGTCACGCAGAAACCTATGAAAGGGAGAGCCATCTCCGACTACCATGATTTTTACCCCATGGAAGAGATTGATGTTTGGGTCACTGAATTCCGAAATGAATATATTCTCTGCACCTCTCAGGAGGTCCTTGGATGGAAAGTGTTCTTTGATGGCACTGCGAATCAGAAAAGGTACGGCAGTGGAAAACTCCTGATCATCCTTGATGACTCTCACACCCACACTGCCATCAAACTAAACTTCATTTGAACTAATAACATGGATGAGTATGAGTCATGCACTATAAGCCTCAAGATCGCCATCAAGAAAGTAATCCAATACCTAGACATCTACACAGACTCTGTCCTTATTGCCGACCAAATCTTCAAAAAATGAAAAGTAAAAGACGAGAAGCTCCTACCCTTCCACACCCACTTAAAAGAACTATCCTACCAGTTTAAGCATGTCACATTCCACTACCTTCCTCGTGTAAACAATAGCCTAGCTGACGCTCGTGCTACCCAAGCCTTCATGGTTAACATGCCTTAGGGAATAACAATTGTCCATTTCCTGGTTCAGAAACAAGATATGTCCACCCACTGCTACCACATTGAGCTAGTCACTGAGGAAGATTTTGATATGGATGGGTTATGGTACTATGACATTTTGCGTCTCCTCAAACCCGTTAGATATCCCCAAGATGCAAACAAGAATGACCATGCAACCCTTTATAAACTAGCTACCCAGTATATCATTTGCGACAAAGCACTTTTCAAGAGAAACTTTGGTGGATCCCATTTTCATGGCATAGCAGGGAGTGATGTTGAAGAAATGATTCAAAAAATCTATAGTGGGGAATGCGAACCCCACATAAACGGTTATTTTCTTACTAAGAAGATCATTCGTCAAGGGTACTATTGGACCACCATGGTTCAAGATTGCAATGACTATATCTGAAGATGCCTCAAATGCCAACAGTTTGCCAATCTCCAATACTTGCCTCCTCAAGAGCTGTACAACATAACCTCTCCCTAGACTTTCCCCACCTGGGCCATTGACATCATAGGTAAGGTTACTCCCAAAGATTCAAACGGTCATAAATTCATCCTGATCACTATTGATTACTTCACCAAATAGATAAAAAAAATGAGTCATACAAGATGTTGAATGGAAAGAAAGTGGACAAGTTCATCATAAAGAACATAATTTGGCGATACGGGGTTCCCCATGAGTTAGTATCAGACAATGGACTCCACTTAGAAACTGAGGTCACAAAACTAGTCGACAAATACAGGATTCAGAGACACGAATCTTTTTCCTACCGACCACAAACCAATGGTACCGTCAAAGATGCTAATAAAATCCTTCAAACCATAATCATCAAGATGACTGGGAGTTATAGAGATGGGGCTGGGGCTACCGCATTTAAATCAGAATGATTACTGGGGTTGCCCCCTATTCTCTAATGTGCAACATTAAAGCATTCCTACCTATAGAGCCATAAATACCTTCCATGCACATCATTCTCGAAAGCAAATTTAGTGAAGAAGACTGGCATCAGAGTCTCTTTGATGAACTATCATTCTTGGATAAAAGGAGACTTAAGGCTTTATACCATATACAGGGGTACCCTAGTCGAATAGTGCGATCATTCAATCTAAAAGTTAAGGAATGTGCTGTCCAAGAAGGAGACCTTGCCCTCAAGGAGATCATAAAAATCGTCTGGGACCCTATGGGGAAATTCAAACCGAGTTGGAGTGGCCCTTAAATTGTGAAGAAATTCTCTCCGGCGGTGCTTTTATGCTCACGGACCTTGACGGAGAGGATATGGTTCATCCAGTCAACCTAGACCATCTCAAGAAATTAACCCTTAATCTAAAATCTCGACGTACTACGACTCTTCTCCTCCCCCTTCTATTCTAAAAAAAATCTTCATTTTCCCCTACCAGAACTACGTGGGACCTGATCCTTTTAAAAACATTATCTTTTTAAAATGAAATGCATGAAAAATTACAAAATCCCCAAAGGTACGTAAGCAGGCCATATATGGGCATGGTCCCCTTTATTTTCACAAAATGATATTCTTTTATATCCTCCAAGAACAGTGGTCCATCTTATCTTTTACATGAACAAAATGATTACGTATGCCTTAGCAATTGGTATATATAAGTCAAATGAAAAACTCATCAAGAGGCATAACAAAATATGATCAAAATCATTTTTATTTCTAATTGAGGACTACAACGCTGTTACACAAAGTATCAGTCAAGGGAGTTAAACAAACCACCCATTTCCAATGAATAAACCATCCTTAAATAAACCTAAACCTTACCAAGCTACACAAAAACTATTCCAAACCTCGAAAATACAAAACACCCGAAATTACTCTAGCTTAAAAATAATCACCTAAGCTTCACAAAAATTGCCTTCAAATTCCTGATGGCCACGCTTTGTCATCATTTTCAATCCTCGGAGGTCCCTAAGTCTCCCACTCCTGGTTAACACTCTATATGCGCTCCATGGCGCAGTACGCCCTGAAAATCCTAGATAAAACCATAAAACCTTCCTCAAATGTGTCGAAGGCAACAAACCACCTTTAACCGGTCTCTTCCTCCACGATCTTCTCCATTTCCCGCTTCCATAACCACTTCAGGTAGTTCCCAGATACATGTCAGGTCCCTTCTAAACACTATGATGGATGGCCAGACGAACAACGGTGCTTCCACAAGGAGCCCATCATCATTCGGAATGATTCAGTCTGGTCCTTCACTAGGAAGAAGTTCATTATGCGGGGAGTCACAATTTTCTCCCATATGACTTGGTGCATAAGCCATTAGGGGAAATAAAAATAAGTCTGATAAAGGCCAACTAACGGCACATATCGGTATTCTTCAAGCTACAAAACAAGATGTAAGTCTCCCTACTATGGCACTAATCAACAAACACACTGGGATCCATGCTGCACCAACCAGTTGACCTAGTTATCTACAGATGGACTGAAACTAAAGGAAGTCTAGACAGAGAAATTAGGCACACCCAATCAGGGATACTCAGGAGGGGTTGCTAGACAAAACCTCTCTGCAAGCCACATAACATCATTACCGGGCTCCCTCTAAAAAATTCAAAACGTCCCTCCTTCTAAGCATAAAGACCATTCAAGGTCTCATCCAACACACCCGCCGTAAGATTATGGCGGTAAGACATCCATGCCGTTATCGTCGCCAGTTGGGGATCCATCTCCAAGCCCTCTGTCACCAGAAAAAGCCTCGCAGTAAGGTCCAAGGCAATAGCTCTAGTAAAGCCAACATCCTCAAAGCCCTCCAAGCGCACGGAATACATAACCACCTAAAGAGAAATAATCCCTCCAGTAACCAACGGTCGAGTCGTCGAAGGAGAAATATGGAGAAACTTCGCCATAAATATTTGAGGAGAATGGGAAAAATTGGTTATAGTATCCTCCGCATGAGGGATGACCCCCAAATATGTTGAGAATTATTTATAGGTAGGATAGACCTCGTCCAAGACAAAATAGAAGACATGGTCCTCAGGGTACCAGAATCGTACCACAGTTGTAAGCAAATTCCAATCTATAGCTCGATTATACAATTGAGAAACTCGGCGTAGGTTGAAAGGATAATAATCCACATTGTATAGGCACATGGACTCCAGACCATCAAGGTAAGAGGAAAATTCTTCACATATGGGAAGAGCCATTTGAGAATAAGAAATGAGAACCAAGAAGAGAAATGTGAGTATTAGTGGAGAAATCACATCCCATACCCCTCCTTTTATACTCAAATTCCTTGACAAAAAATAAAACTCTCGAAACCTGATTAATTCTCATCCCTATAGGAGTAAACTAATGTGAAGGAAAGTGCACTCAAAGCCTAGGGATAATTTGACTTTACCCCCATGCCGATAGGCAGGTCAAGGGGTATGTCGATCGACACCCCCCTTATTTTAGAAAATTCCATATTTCCTCTGTTACAAAAATAAAATTCTAGAAAAAATACTTATTTTGAAAAATTGCCCTTAGGTCATTCCTTTTCAATTACTCATCTTTTCCCACAAAATTCATTTTCATTCTCAACATAATTCCTTACTTAACAATTTCTCCTTGAGTTAATTACTTTTTCTCCCTTTTCTAAAATAATAATAATAAACATTTTGCCTTTCATTATCATTTCCATAATTATCTCTATTTTTACGTAAAATAAATAGTCTCAGTAAATAATTAAAATCACATATAGGATAAGTCATTAAATCAAGAAAAATACCAAAAAGAAAATGCATATTTTTCATGTATATTTTGCTTCACTTGATTACATCTTGCAGATAGAAAGAGAAATGGAAAAATACAAATGGGACTTCGCTCGAACCATCAACTGTCCCTCTCAAGACCTTAAACTCCGCATTGAATGCACTTTCCCCGACGACAAGTGGTTTATCCCCCCCCCCTCCTCCTAGAACTCGAACCATCATCTGAGGTGGCAAGCGACATAAAACAGGTTGGAGCTATCTTGTTGATATACTGCTACATGGAGGACATCCAGTCCTTCATATCGCACCAGAACATACTATAAGAAAAGAACCAACACCAAAAGAAAAATTAGTCAGTAAAGAAGCAAAGAAAAATCAACAGGAAAAAGAAAGAGAAAGAATATACCTCAGGCGGGAGGGCCTTATCCGTGACCCCTCATTAACCCAGGCACCAATGCATGAAGACGATGTGGCATTCTCAGTAACTCCCCACTACTAAGTTGGAAATTGTAGGAAGAGGGACAAACTTAAATAATTGGAGCCTCCGATTCCGTCATCTCCCTCGACGTGCCACTACCTATGTTGTGGGTCGATCCCACCGGCTCACTAGTACCCCTACCCGAAGCCGTGGTGGGTGGAGGCATGTTCTCCACATCATATATACAGGAGGGCATCAAACAGCTTGCCTGTCATTGCTACCTCCCGGGAATCATTTGACATCTCTCTCACTCGCCTCATATACGTCGAGGGCGCTGACGCTAGGACCACCACCTCATGCTCCACAACCTTCCACACCACCCTTTCTCTCTGGTACTAGACGTACCTAAACTCATGCGCAATCAACCGCCGTATCTATGCATGTTGGCTTGTCATCCTCGTATCTCATGGAGTTACCCCCAAGGGTAAAAGGTCACCCATAATACCCATTAAAGTATCAGTATCTAGTCAAGAAATGAAGATGCCGAGAAAGAATTCAGAAAAGATGAAAAATAACCTGGTCGCTCATCAGAGCATTTAGGATCCATCACACATCCGCCAAAAATAATGACTGATTTGACCGCCACCTGTATTTCTGCCACCGAAACATCTGGAAGAAGTCACCTAAGTCCTCATCCTTCAAGGACATCAATCCTACATTATGAACAATAACCTCATAGAACCATGTCTTCAAAATACGGGAATCGGTAAAAAGAATAAAAGAAGAATGCAAGGAAATCCATAAAAAGAAAAAATAAATACAAAATTACCTCTCGAAGCTACGTGTCCCCCGTCAAAATCTGTCAGCTGTATTGCATGAAAGAATCCAAAGAAGAATAAAGGGACATCAGAGTCAGGATACCCAATCATACAACTGGACGTCGAAAATCGTCCTCAAATACTTCAAGAACTAAATATGGTTGACGTCGCCACTCATTGCTACCAAAAAACCACCAAGCAAAAGAAAAATAAATAGATGGGTCATCTGTCTCACCTACCGCCCGTTAGTCACATCCACCCTCCTCCTCAAGAGCGTCTCCCTCAAAGCAAAAAATGTGGATATAATCCCCAAACACAATCCTACCCACGTCCCCAACGCCCTCAGCCCTACCTCCGGTGTCATCTTCAATGTGCAATTAACCACTATCTGGAAACCCTCGCAGTCCACCCCATCAGTTGTTGAATGTCTATGGGAGTAATAATGATCTGCTTGAAGACATGATGAAAAGTGTGGGTAGTGTCCCACCACCTCTCCCTCAAACCACATAACACCACAGTAGAACACGGTGTCTCATCCAAAGCCTGTGCTAAACGGCCAAAATCGCCGTATGAAATCATTCAGCACACCACAACAAGGTGCTTCTCCAAAATTTTCTTTAGAACCATCGTCCCTCCAAACCGTATGCTCAAAGGAGCTATACTAGTTTGAAGAAGAAGAAAAAGAGGAAAAACCATTAATTAGCATAAAGAATAAAGAGAAAAATAAATTGGAAAACCAAAGGTCACCTTACTTACATAACCACTAGGGTTATTCACCCTAGAGGAATGGTGGTATACGGGCTCACGTATATGGATATGTTAATAAGATACAGTCTTGAACAAATCAATGACATTTTTATTGCCCAATGCAAGGGGCACTCTAAATTGTCACTCTAGGCTAGCTTAGTTATCAATGACTAGCCACTCATTGTTATACCCCTCTCTTGAAGAATTAGCCATTTGAAGTCTTAAAGCAAAAATGACTTAGGAACGACTTATGAGAGAGAATGCAGAAGATTCAAAAACTTGAACGTGTGTAAAATAGGGAGGGGTCACCCATTTTTATAAAAGGTTAAAGGGCCTACCGATCGGTAGCCCCCAACCCATATCGACCAGAATTTGCCTTTTCCCCTTCCCAAGGAAGCCCAGGAGTCCATGCCATTGCCGATTGACACCCCCTAAGCTTGCCTATCGGCAGACCCTTTCAAATTTTACATAAAAAATTTAAAAAATTGCCTAAAAAAATTCCCAAAAATCCCAAAAAAATATGGAACATAATTTTCCCCAAGAAAGTTATTTTTGGAACACCAAGACCCTTACAATCTCTTAAAATCCCTAGCAGGATTAATCATATACTCAGCATACTACACAACGAAACCAAGGATGCGCATGCATCCAAGTCTATAATAATTATCCAACCAGAACCTTAAAACTAAACATCCCCACGTGGAGGTTCGAGATAACACAATCCCCAAACGGAACCCCAAATGCACCTGCACCCCCAAAATAATCTAAATTTCCCTAGGAGATCTATTCCCCGCACTACAACTTTAGGTCTTCAAAATTTACCTCGGCCCTTAGAATAAGTCATCACAACTTTAGGTCCTCAGACTAAACATCGGCAATCAGAATTGGTCGTCACAACTCAAGGTCCTCAGAATTGACCTAGGCCCTCAGAATGGGCCGCTACAACTATAGGTCCTCAGAATTGACCTCAGCCCTCATAATTGGTTATCCCAACTTAAGGTCCTATGAATTGACCTCGACCCGAAGAATTGCTCGTCCGAAACTTAAGGTCCTTAGAATTGACCTCGACCCTCAAATTTAGTCATCATAACTTTAGGTCCTCAAATTTGACCTTGGCTCTCAGAATTAGTCATCACAACTTTAGGTCCTCATAATTGACTTTGTCCCTTAGAATTGGTCGCCCCAGCTTTAGGGACGAATTGGTCGCCCCGACTTTAGGTTCTCAACATTGACCTCGACCCTCAGAATTAATTGTCAAAACTCAAGCTCCTCAGAATTGGACTCGACCCTCAGAATGGGTGGCTATAACTTTATGTCCTTAAAATTAACCTCGGCCCTTTGAATTGGTCATCCCAAATTAAGGTCCTCAAAATTGACCTCGATGAACAAAATTGATCGTCCAAAACTCAAGGTCCTCATAATTAACCTCGGCCCTCAAAATTAGTCATCACAACTTTAGGTCCTTATAATTTACCTCGACTCTCATAATTGACCTCGATCCTCAGAATTGGTCATCCTGAATTTAGGTCCTTCGCATTGATCTCAGCCTCAGAATTGGTCATCACAACTTTCGTTTCTCAGAATTAACCTCGACCCTCAGAATTGGTTGCTACAACTTTAGGTCCTTAAAATCGACCTTGACCCACTAAATCAATCACCCCCAACATCATTTTAGGTCCTTATAATTGGCCTCGGCCCACTGAATTGGTCTCCGTAGCCACTTAGAACCAATCTTAACACATCTTCAATCCACATAACTGGTAATCCTCATCTTGCTAGGTCCTCAGAATTGATCTTGACCTACAAAACCGATCATCCTCATCTTCTTAAGTCCTCAATATCGACCTTAACCCATTGAATCAGTCATCTTTGTATCCTTAGGTCCTTCCAACTAACCTCGACCCTCTAAATCGGTCAACCTCATACTCTAGGTCCATAGAATTGACCTAAAATCGTCTTCTTTAAATTCGATATTGTCTCTATCATTCGACGAACTTTACTTATTCTAAGCTCACCTGTCAAGGGGCTCTCTATAGACACCCCATCCTAAGAACCACCTAAGCACCTCCTTAGGTCACTAGCGCTCACTGGTTCACCAAAAACCCTAGGTCGTACTTTGAGTACCAATCTATCGGCCACCAGGTGCTCTCGATCCTTGTTTGACTCTGCTTAACTTCCTTGCCGAAGAAAAATCTCAACTAATCTTTAAAAGGGCTCTAAATATCCTTTCAAAGAGTCTGCCCTGCCCATGAATCAGCCTTACAGTATGGACGAATGGTGCGTTTTACTATAAAAAACTAATTTAGAGGCCACCGGGCGCTCCCGGGCCCCCTTTAACTTCGATCAATTTCCTCGCCCAAGAAAAATCTCAATGAATATTTTAAGGGCTCTGAATACCCTTTCCATCGGTACACAATGTGCACGAATCATACCTATGGTATGAACGAACGATCCATTTTACCTCAAAAATTGACTTGGAGGCCACCGAGCGCTCTCGGCCCCCGTTTGACCCCGATTAACTCTCTATCTTAATCAAATCTCAATGAATATTTAAAGGGTCCTAATACCCTTTCCAATGGTCCACCCCATGCATGAATTATCCTTAGGGTATGGACGAACGATCCATTTTACTTTGAAAGGTTACCAAGCACTTTTTGGCCCCATTTAACCTTAGTCAACTCTCTGAACCAAATGAAGATGAATAAAATCTCGAAGCACACTGAATAACCTTTCCAACGGTCCATCCCATGCACAAATTGACCTTACAGTTTGAATGAACGATCTGTTTTCCTCCAAAAACTTCATGTATAGTTATCAATGGGTGCTTCCGTGTCCCGTTTGACCTCGATCAACTCCTGAACCCGAGATTGTCTTAATGGATTCTTAAAAGGAAATTAATACCCTTTTCCAATGGTCCATCTTGTGCATGATTCTGACTTATGGTTTGTATTTTGTGATCACTTTTTCAAAACAATATGTATCAGACTACCGAGTGGCACCCCCAGAACCCTGCCTATTAGCACTGTGTCTGAGGTTCTATGATGATACACAGGTCAAGGACCCTTCCTATCGGCACCCCCTTGGCCCCATAAATAAAGTCCATGACCTCACTTTGTACGGTATCCTAGAACATCCCTCTCAGGAATTGAGAGAACATTCTCTCGAATTCAGAGTTGTTCCCCTCTTTAAAAGCCTATCTCCCACATTACTTACATCCTTTTCATATTCCATTTAGTAAATTCTGACCATGTACTCATACCACTATCACCTCATTCAAAGATCAGTGCATCAACGATCAAGATCCACTTCAAGTCTTAATAAAGAGGTCCAATTCTCCACCCTTGTCTTTAAATTCTCTTATTTTAGCATTAGTTGCTTTATCTTTACTTTAGACATTTATCTCATTACATCACATACCATAATCTCAAACCTTTATTATGAGTATTTGCACATACTTTATTTTCATAAAAAATCCAAAAACGAAAAAAGGGGGTTCACATATAAATTCCAAAATAGGAATTCTCACTACATATCCTCACACTTGAAGCACGTTTATCTCTGCACACACGTATAAGAGAAATCCCCTGTTTGGATTTATGGGTTAAACCCCACCCTACGTTATTTTCAAACTATAAGAACTTTGATGCCCCTTGGGATACATAGGCGTCTTGGGTAAATTCCATGACTCGAGTTCTCCCTTATACAGATTTATTACCTTACTTTTATTATATATATTCCTAAAGGATTCTATATGCTTATTTCTTATTTGATACATACAGTCATTCTCCAATAATGACTTTTTAATCAACAAACACTTACATTGTATTTTGAATTATTATTTTGAGAACACTCCTCAGGATGACCTCACTTCGTCCTTTTCCATTATGCGAGTTGAGCAATTCCATTCTCCATTTATATTATGCACATGAGCACACACTTCACGGAGTTTAACATGAGAAGATTAACACATGCCCATCATAGACCGAAAGGGAGGGATAGGTTCCTAACACCATCCCATTTCATAACTTAGTCCCCGGACCTTTTAACTACTTGGTTTTGTAAGCATTAATATTGTCATTGATGCCGTTCTCTCGAGGCGCCAACATTTCTTTTGTCTATTTTGTGAAAAATAGGCTGGAGACTCTATCTCAACATTTTACCCCACATCGGCGATGGTCACCTGATACGATGCAAATATTGCGTATTTCACCCGTTAACCTACGCCTTATTAGCCCCCTTGGGTATCTTAATCCCTATAGTTATGCTCATTAACCAGACAACCTAGTATTTATATATATACATGCTTTTAAGGGGTTAATTGAGCTTTTGTAGGTAATTGGATGCTTAGTATGAAGTTCGGACACTTTCCGGAAAAGTTTCGTTGACTTTTGCAGCTCATGGGCATTTTAGTAATTCCATCATTCGGGTTTGAATCTCTAGCTCTTCACGGAAGTTGAAGCCCTCTGATTTCTCTTCGTGTGCCCACCGACGGTGCATGATTCCGAGTTGTATCGAAAGAGTTATGTCATTTTTAGGATGGTTTTTACTTCACATTCACACTCAAGGGCACATTCAAGGGCATTTTAATCATTTCATAATTTGGGTTTTTGGCCCAATGTCTTCTTGGATATTGTATCCCTCTGATTTATCTTCGCTTAGCCTCCGACCGTGCCTAATTCCGAGCTATAACAAAGAAATGGCGGCCTTTTCCGTAAAACAGGACAAAGCTGCAGATTTCATACCTGTAGGTACCGAATCGATTCGAACACCCCAAATCGATTCGGACACTCCAAATCGATACAGTTTGGACCAGTGTGATCATTTCCCTTTGACCAAATCGATTCGGACACCCCAAATCGATTCGGTCCTGCAGATATTTGTTTTTCTTCTTGTTTATTTACAAGTTTGCCATGGGATATTTTGTGTATAAATACACTTTCTCTTCATATCTCCATTTTGTCTTAGATTTTAGGGTTTGTAGTTGGGAGCTAAATCCTACTCCTCTCTTGTACTCTTTGTTTGTAAGTTGTACCTTAACTTTAATTACAATAAATTAGTTCTCTTCCTTAATTTCCATGCTTTGATTTACTTGATTTATCTACTTTCTTGCCTAGATTAATTTATTTCTTGTTGTAATTAGTTTATTTCTTTGTTAATTAGTTTCATTTATGTCTTGCCCTTAGATAAATAGGGTCGGTATTGTGTTGCGCCATTAATGGGCGTCGAGCTCTGAAAGTTAGGTTTTGGGTAAAATTGCATTCAATTGAAACCGCGTGTATTAAAGTTGGATTGTTATGCGTTTAACTTTATTTGTCACGCAACTTTAGTGTTTATAGCGACAATCGAATTTAACCCGCTTGTGACCATTTTTGATTAAATGTTTAATCTCGCAACTTTGGGTTAAATTCCTTATTGTGTGATGTTTATGATTAATTAAAAATGCTCGGTTAAATGTTTTTGAACCGAAATTCTAATTATTAGTTGTTTAGCCCATGGCGGGTACGCGATCCCGACTCTCGTTTTAATTAATTGTAGTATAGTGTTAACTTCTTCTTCTTTTTTCCTTTTCTTTAAAACCACCCTATCACCTTTTACATTTTTATTCCTAAAGTTTTAAAGCAATTAACATCTAAAATTCAATCACTCCCTGTGGATTTCTTACGATACCCGACTTACCGATGTGCTTGCTTGTCAAGTGTAGTTGTAGTTTAGGTTTTTGCGTGTAGAGCGGGAGCCGAAATCAACGACAATGTCCCTACTCGAACACTTGGTTTCCCTCGCATCACCACCTCGAGAACAGACTCAATCCCAAACGCACGTCGAAAAAATGGGGGAAATTCTTCCTCGAACTCCCCTCCGGATGGCCACAGTTGCATCCAATTATCTTTAAACTCTTCTTCAAGCTGAATTACATATATTCCCATTCTGGATCCCTTAACTTCATAATTTTACAAAATGACTTTGGATTATCACAAAACTTCACGAGTTCCTGTAAAAATATAAAATAACTTATATTAATTTAAATTTTGCCCCATAGAGTTTAAAAAATTACTAATTTATCCATAATTTTATTTTAAGCCCTGAATTTCATAACTTCTCTGTTTTAACTTCAAATTCAACCAAATTTTAGGTGAAACTTTATATTGACTAGATTAACTATAAAAATTATTTTGAGGCCCAAAAAGTTTTTAAAATTGTGGTTTCAATGCATGGTGTTACTAAAATTGCATTTTTAACTTGAATTTTCTTCAAACTTGTATGTTTCTTTTTTTTTTACAAAAATGACACTAAAACTCATTGTTTACGAAATGATGGACCTAACAAGGCCAATATTTAAGCATAATTCATTAAAAAAAATAGTTCACTCATCAAATACCTCCAAACCTAAACTTTGCTAGTTCTCAAGAAAAATTAAAGTTTTTAAGATCTAGCTCGCTTTTGTAGGAATCACGATTGCACTTAGCATGTGCAACAAGTCGTTAGACCTCTAGGTTGCCCTAGTGTACGAGTTTTGTCTCGTGAGGGTTTAGAGTGAACATATCCACAAAATTCAAAATTTTGACTCAATACAAGAGATACAAAAGAAATATAACCAATTTTGAATGCAAACTTCATAAATATATTAGAACTTCACTCTTCAATCTCAACTTATTGTGTGTGTGTGTGCATAGCCAATATAATCGCCCATTTAAAAAAGATTTGATTGGTATCCTTATCCAAAAGTTCGTTTTGATTTCAAAATTTCACATATTGCACCCACAATTGAACACTCAAAAATCGATTACTTTCTCTCGATTTATGTGAATAAAAGAGGAAATTTAAATAAACAAATTTCATACATATAGGATCCAAAACGGATTTTTTATTTTATGGATGAATATGATCTTATGAAAGAAATATCAATTATTTTTCAAAAATATTAAATCACACCATAGATCATATTCATATTTTCTCCACACTATAACTAACTTCACTTGAGAATGATTAGGACTTTCTTAGGTTGTATTGTAGGCTCAGATTATGGCTAGAAAACTTGGCCTTTGAAAATCAAAATTTTCAGAGAATATAAAGGCGTTTGGTATTTTGACTTTTAGGAGGTTTTGGAGGACACTTTGAGTCGACTGTTGGATGTAATGTATTAGAGGACACTTTGAGTCGACTGTTGAAATTAGAAGGTATTTTGAGCAATTAAATTCACCATATCTTCTAAAACTTGTATCTTTTGATATGAATAATATGATGGTTTGGGGGACGTTTTTTGGAAACTCGAGGGTGGGTTTCTTTGAGACTAACCAATACCTCCATGGTACTTACCTTTAGATCACAAAATATTATGGTGGTCTCGCCACCCCGATTGTACGCATTGGAATATGGGTCGTACGTCGGCCTACTTTGGTATAAGGCATTGTTCTACGTGGTGAGTGCATTGTGGGCCTAAAGGGTTGGGTCATTCTCGACTAAGTGGTTAAATTCATAGCAAATATACACATAGGTGAATTTACGTATTGCATGGCCACATGTGAGGTTCAATTTCCCTATTTGCTCATCTCTTCAGCTTCTAAACCTCGGGCCAATGTGGCCACTTAGTAATTTAAATCATAACTTTATTTAACTTGGTTAGCGAAACCCTCATTGGATGTGATGGACCTAGATTATCTATTGGGTGACCATCGATAGAATTTTTCTGCTATAACTTCTAAGAATACCCATGCATCGATCTTACTTTCTTTAGTAAAATCACCATTATATAGTAACTCGAGCATAATTTGATTATTACAATCAAACCCCTTACATAAAATTTGGACCTAGCATCCCATATCAATATCGTGGTGTGGACATTGCAATAGCAAGTTCCTGAATAACTCCAAATACATCCATAAGGCTTCTCCCTCCTTTTGGCTAAATGTGTTGATGGCATGATGTATCGACGCCGTTTTTTAGTTTTTGTAAAAATCCAGCATCATTTGATTCTATGTGATTATGGACTCGGATTCTAATTAGTTAAACTAACTCTTTTCTTTGTCTTTCAATTAGAACGTGAATAATTTAAGTTTAATAATCTCGTCGGTGAGTTGTTGGCACTTAACGGTCCCATAAATCTCTTCAAACTCACGCACATAGAGGTAAGGATCCTCTTTTTTCATTTTCTGAAACACGGTTAATAATTGCATTGTTCCCGATTGGAATTGGAAATTATTCTTGTTATGCTCGGATAGAAGTATGCAGGAAGGTTGATTAACCTAGTCGGATAAAGGTAATCTTTAAGAGCATGCGGTGCTAATTCGTCTCCTATCTCGATGAACATCAAAAATTTTCCTATGTAAATATCAGAAATACTAGATTCCACACTCGACAAAAGACTTTTATAATCTCGAAACCAGCCTCACATACACTGAGCTCATTCGAATTTCTCTTTTTTCGATTTTTTTAACATATATTGTTTAAGGTAAACAAAAATAAATACATTGACTCAAAACCACGTATATCTTAAACTAACACAAAGGAATTTAAATTATTTAATTTAAGTGAGAGGAATTTCAATTTCTAAAGCTAATTTTTCCAAAATTAATCGACGATAATGGAGATATCCAAATTAATATCCCTAATTAGAAATCACCTACTCTTTGATAAGGAATAATTTAAAAGACATCCAATTACGGTTATCGCCTCAAATCTCGATTTTACCTCTGGGTACATGGTCAGAATGAAGAGTCAAACCACCAATTATAGACAAGGTAAAACGGAACATATTTGAAAAGTTCGCGTTAGATTAGCATTTAATACTAGCCTCATTAAGAAGTTTCCAATGAGCTATGTGATATCCTAAGGCCAATCTCTACTTGACTTTAAATTAAATGTGATTGCTCAAGATATGCGAATGCTTGGTTAATTAGTGATTTTTGGGCCAAAGAAAGCTTATGAAATTCTAACCCTATCTTTCAGACGATTTTCGCCCTTAAGTCAATTTATACAACATGCTAATTTAAAAGCGAAATTAAACCACATTGGAGCATATAAAAACGTACCTGTGGCGTAGACTTTTTATGATCACTTGTTTACGTCAAGCCGAAGTTTAAGTTGACATCGATCGGGGGAAAACCTCACTTCTTTTTTAGCCGTCCACGAGAGTTCTTTGTGCTCGTGGCAAGATTGTACAAATATTCTTCATATTCGGTCACCATTGCACACTTTTTATGAATTATTTGTTCACTTTTGTCCCCCCCCCCCCCAACCCCTTCTTTTTTTCCTTTTTATTTTTGTATTTTTTATGTGCTATTGAAAAATAACACAAAAGAACTACACCAAGCATAAAGTGCGACATAAAAAATAAAAATAAAAATTAGCACGACACACGCACTAGTGGTGTATTTAATATAAAAATAAAATAAAAACAACTAAACACACTATGAAACATATTTTTATTTTATTTTTTTTTATATTTTAAAAATAGCAAAATTACTACTAAACCAAAAATTATTTTTTTGAATTTTTTTAGGGTCTACTTACTAAAAAACCTATTCTAGAATTTTTTAGAAAAAAAAAATATATTTTTTGAATTGTTTTTCAATTTTTATGTATTTTTGGGACAACTAGTGCTAAAACTACTCTTTTTTAAAAACTTGTGTTGATGTCTAAAAATGAAGTGGGTCCAAATTTATAATCACATATAAAATAAAGATAATCAAGCAAAACAATTACACAAAAAACAAGGTTTTTAAACTGGTTCAGCTATGAGAAAAGTCTACGTCCACTGTTTTTAGTATTTTTAATGGTTAGAATAGCTCAGAGTTGAGTATGTTTGTGCCTGATTAAATTGTTCCCTCCCCTTGACCTAAAGGAGATCGTGTATTTAGATTGGTTAGGAACTCAAGAGATGGAATGCCTTTATATATCCCAATATTTACATTTGTATACAATAAATAAGATTGCTGATATTCACAAATACGTGTACAAGAGTTGTTAGATACTTCACCCAAGTGACTTTTTCTATTCTTGATGATTCGTATTCTTGAGGTTGGTCGGTCGGTTGGCTGACCAAGTGTCTTGGGATCCAACCAAGAAAGTAGGCACTGTGAGAATTTTCACATACGAGGACAGGTGTTCATTTCTCATTGTTCCATGTAGATGAATAATTCTTACATACAACAAAAGACCCAAATGCTCTATGCTTGATGATTGATCTAAAGTTTGGAGTATTTGTTCTAATATCTTGCTCGGCTCAGATGCATCAGATAAAGTGAAGGATGCTTATGTCAACTTGTATAATATTTTTGATAGGGTAGTGGCGAACAACACTGGATACTATGAGATGATTGAACAATAACAAGATGACCATAATCTTTATCGGGCCCTGCTACACTCTGATTATGAAGCTAAGTATGAGACCTTAAGTGTATGCTGGGAGTTTGATAAGAAGTTACAAGATATCACATATGCCTTGAAGAAGAAGGAAATGGTGCTAATCAAAGAAGAAGAAACTTCTTTATTGTTATACCCATAGAAAAGGAACATAATGCCTTGAGGAATGTGCTGGATAGTTTGAAAAAGAGCTCTAAGACTGGGCTGAATAAAGGCCACACTTTCCTTGAATTAGAGAATGTCAAACTGTTTGGAGAAGATGAAGAACTTGAAGAAGAGAAAAATAAAGTCTGGCCAACCTTCTAGGAAGATGGTAGTTGCTCGGATAGATATAAATAAAGAAAGAACTAGGAAGAACCTGGCCGACCAAGTAGCTTTGTTGCAAGAGAAGGATAAAATCATCAAAAAACTCCAAGACCGGGTGGACCAACTAACTTTCCACTTCGATAAACAATCCAAAGCTGTCTAAATGAATAGATATGATGAAGCCTTAACCCACCTATATTACCATATGGAGCAAGTTCACCGAGAAGGATATAAATAGGGTTAGTTAAACGTCCTGGGATAGATGAAAATAGATGACAAAAGTGACTTATGGCATTGGCACAACCCAGGAATATTGGATTATCCAGACCCTCCATTTAAGCTTGATGCTAAGAGGATTCCGACCAACACCATTCCTCAAGATTAGTAAGAAAATACATAGGGGATTATGGTCTCCAAGGAGAATATGAATATGTTCTCCCCCACATCTGTTGGATCGTCCAAGCATTAGCAGATGCAATAGGCTAAGATATTTCAGAGCTACAACTTTGACCAGCACTCTTGATACGCCTCCTATTGGGATGAATAAAGTTGAAGGAAAATGCCCACTAGAATAGACTTATATTACCTATTTTTTTAATGTATTATAACACAAAATGTGTTGATTTTAAAATAAACTTTGCTTTTTTTTCATTATATATGTTTCTTAATTCATTTCAGACTTTATTTAAGCTTTTAATTAGTTAATCGTATTACCGACTAAGTAACCTTCTTAAATGATAAGTGTTTAGTCCGATATTGAACCTAATTTGTAATGTTTTAGATTCTACTAATGCAATCATAAAACTATAAGTAGTTTTGTTGGGCTAAGTGTTTGCATCAGTTATCAGTGGCGACCAAGTGTGTTAGGAGTGTGAATTTATTCCTGTGTTTAACCCAGTCGGAGAAAACTTATTTTGTTTAACTTTAAGTCGTACATGAAGTTTTACTGACATTTTATTCTTAACTTGTCAAAGATGAAATCATACATGAAGTCTAAAGGAAATTTTTAAACTTCTTAAAGTTAGATAAGTTTCAATTCGAAGTTCTAAAAGTTTAACTTTTTGAAGTTGGAAAAGTTTGTTTGGTGGATATATCACCATACCCCGAAAAAAAACATAAAAAGGAAGCATAATTAATAGAAAATCGCAACTTAATTACATTGAATAAATGATTACATCAAATAAAAATTACTGATAGTATTTTCAAAGGTGGTCGACGTTCCATGGATTCTTAAATTCTTCCCCTTCAAAAGTTTCGAAGCGATAGGTGCCTGGTCGGATGACTGTCGAGATAGTTGGGATCCAACTTGTTGTTCTTCTGAATTACCTTCTTAAAAACATAGTCTCCTTCGTTTAGGTTGGTCGACCGTCCTGCTATAGAATCTAGCAGTCCTTTATTGATAAACATCCATTTGAATTGTAGCATCCTCTCTAACTTCTTCAATAATGCCTAGATCTAATCTCCTCATAAGATCGCTTTTAGGGGGGGGTTAAAATTCAACACTCTGTGAGTCGAAAGACCTATTACAGTTGGTACTATTGTCTCACTACTGAAAGTAAGCATGTACGGAGTCTCTTTGGTTGTCATTCTCGGTGTAATCTTATAAGCCCAAAGGACGTTATGTAGATCATTGATCTAGTTCCCTTTCGAATCATCAGACCTTTCCTTTAACCCATCAAGCAAAGTCTTGTTAGTGACCTTTATCTGACCATTGCATTGTGGGTGTCCAGGTGCTGAATGAAGTTTCTGAATCTTATAACGGATGCAATATTCCTCAAACTCCTCATTGTCAAATTAAGTACCATGATTAATGATGAAAACATAAGGCATCTCATGGTGACATATGATCTTCTTCCATATAAACTGAAAGACTTTCTAATAAGGCATATCAACCTCCACCCATTTAGTGAAATAATCCATTGCTACAATCAAATACTTGAACCTTCCTTTAGTAGTCGGTAATAGACCAACCAAATCAATCCTCCTATTAGCAAACATCCAAGGATAAGTGATGGGAGTGAGAGCATACCCTGATCTTCTATAAATAGTGGCAAACTTATGGCACTTATCACATTTCTTGGCAAAATAAACACAATATGCCTTCATTGTCTGCCAGTAGTAGCCTTGCATGGTTATTCTTTGTACCAATGATCGGTCAGTTGAATGACCTCAATATGAGACTTCATACATCTCCTTGATCAAGTCATGTACTTCGACAGGATGAACACATCAAAGTACGAAGACACCGTATCCCCTTATATACAAAATGCCTTTCTCCATAACATAATTGGTTGCTTTGTATATCAACTTCCTAGCTTCTCTCTGGTCAGATGGAATCACTCCTTTGTCGATGTAGTCTTCTATTAGATCCATTCAGGAAGGTCCTAATTCTACAGAGATAACATTACCAGATTCAATATTGATTCTTCTATGTGTTAGGATCTCTACTAGAATGGTCCGTCTAAGTTCATCTGAGTTGCTTATGCTAGTTGAGCAATTATATTTTCTCGAGCGTTATCTATTCTAGGGATTCAAACCATCTTAACTGTAGGAAATAGAGATATAACCTTCATAGCTTTATTCAAATACCTTATCATAAGTTCTCCTTTAACCCCAAATAACTGAATCATTTGATTGATAATGAATTGAGAATCACTGTACGCTATCACCTGCTCGACACCCAGTGATAAGCAAGTTCTAAACCTATAATCAACGCCTCATACTTGGCCTCATTATTGGAAGCTTGGAATTGAAACTGTAAAGTGTATTCCATATCTATATCATCTAGACTATTGATGATTAGTCCTACTCCACTGACAGTGGCTTGTGAATATCCATCCACAACCAATTTCCAAATTGGAATGTCGTTATTGAAGTCTTCCTCTAATAATACTCCAAGTCTCAATATCTTTTTTTATGTTCAGCTAATCTCTGAGCTCTTTCTTGAGCAACTAATGTTTTTACTTGCTTAGAGACAATCTCGATTTGTTTTTTAGCTGAGCTCTCCTATGAAGATGTATGCCTGATAAAAAAAACTTGGATTATTGGTCACCTATGGGTATGTGAATTATGTAATGAAATATTTTATTTCTTGCCATTTCAATGCATCCCTTGGCTGATAGACAAGCTTATATTCCCCTAGTTCAACTTCCCAAGGCATTAACCTTCCAGATTTTTTTGGTTTGTGCAAAGGTTGCCACAGAGGCAAATCAGTGTACACCATAATTGTATATGCCTGAAAATATGGACGCATTCTCCTGTAGCCTTAAATAAGTGCAATTGCTAGCTTTTCAAGTGTGGATACCTAATTTTTACTGCTCGAAATGCTTTGTTGGTGTAGTAAACAGGATTCTAAATTCCTCCTTATAATCGAATCAAGCCCGAACTAGTAGCTGACTCTGAAATATCCAAGTACAAATACAACGTTTCCACCAAAAGTGGTCGGAAGAGTAGTGGTGGAGATCCTAGATATTTCTTCAACACTAAGAAAAATTTCTCACATTCATCATTCCACTCAAACATCTTTTTGAGCACTTTGAAAAATGGAAGACACTTGTTTGTTGCTCAAGACACAAAACGTTCGAGAGCAGCTACTCTTCCATTCAGTTTCTGCGTGGTTTTTTGCGTGTGGGAGATTCCATCTCAATCAAAGATTTTATCTTGTCTGTATTGGCTTTAATTCCCCTATGGTTTATAATATATCCCAAGAACATTACTTCTTGTACCCCAAATATACATTTGGTTGGCTTAAGTTTCATCTACTGCTTCTCCAACTGGTCAAACGTCAGAGCTAAGTCTTTAATGTGATCGGCAGCAACCTTGCTCTTCGTGGTCATGTCACCCACATATACCTCAATGTTTTTCCAATCTTCTCTTCAAACACTTTGTTCAGTAGCCTCTGGTATGTTGCTCCAGCATTTTTTTTTGCCTAAATGGCATTACGTTGTAGCAGTATGTTCCTCGACTAGTAATGAAATACGTGCTCTCCTTGTCTTCTAGCTTCATTTTAATCGGGTTGTAAGTAGAATATGCATCTATGAAGATGAGTAACTCATAACCTTCAGTTGCATCTACCAAATCTTTAATCCTTGGTAAAGGAAAATAATCTTTTGGGTATGCTTTGTTGAGGTCGGTAAAATCTGCACACATACGCCATTTGACATTTTTCTTTTTGACCATCACTACATTGGTGAATGACCGTGTGCGATAATGATTTAAATATTTGCACAAATTTCAATCACAAACTTATTTAATTCGCGTCTATTTATGAATCAAATAAATTACGCCCTTTAACTCAATCAACTACATGCGTGCATGTGTCAAACCAACATAAGTAAAATATGCAACACAAATTTGAGGAAAAAATCCCCGCAAGGCCAAACCTTTTTATTTCTATAACTTTGACAAGTTTACAAGACCATTGACTTACATACAACTTGATAATCACCCACAAGTGTAATGCACGGTGTCTTGATCAAACCTTCAAAGCATCGACTAGAAATCAGCAATGGTTCACATGCAGCTATACCACAAGAACACACAGTCTTCAGTAAAGAATCAACACGCAGAAGATCCTCAGCGATACGCAGTCACAAACTTCTTAGCAACTCACTCCATAATAGAACACAGCTCTCAGTTGTAGAGATCTCCCCATAAAGAATGAAACAGTAGCAAACTATGCTTTTGGGTTCCAGAAAACAACTCACACGAAAGCAATTAGGATTGTGAATTGTAAAACAAAATTTATGAACCCATAAAATATGTTGGAGAATAAACCAAAATGTATTATGTGAAAACCAGTATTTCTCCACATGAAAATCAAAAGCCTGATACCCTTATTTATAATAAAAAATCAAGGTGATGGCGTGTCAGCTTAAAACAGCTCTCGTTCGAAAGACATATGTTGTCGTTTGAGAGAGATACGATCTCGTTCGAACCATGTACGGTGTCGTTCAAATGACTAGATACACGTATCCCAAAAAACTTTAATATTTGAAAAAAATGGGAAACCTCAAAACTTAACACTGTTTTACGAGATCAGTAGATATTTATCCAAACCATTTATGATTTTGAAAAAATAAAAACCATTTAAAATTATTAAAAAACCATTTAGACTTTTATAAAAATATCCCAACACTTTTAATGTAAAATGGAACTTAAACACATTTTATCAAATTCATCCTTGTTGGGCTTGAATGTTGAAGCCTTCTTCAAATTCGGCATCATCTTTATAGATGTAAGCTTCTCAATTTTTTGACGACTTGTAGCGGTATCACTACACCAAAAACAATAATCTGACACGGTTTAAAACTGTGCCAAATCAAATCTGGCACCGTTTTGAACTGTACCAGAATCAAGTTTTCCAAAATGGCGAGTTTTTTCTGGCATAGCACAAAAGTGTGCCAGATTTGACCAAATAGGAACACTTCTGGCACACTTTAAAACTATGCCAGAATTTGATATTTCTGGCACACTTTATAACTGTGCCAGATCGAGTACATTTTGATTCTCTTTTGGCACACTTAAAAACCGTACCAAAAATTAATACACTTTTGGCACGGCTTTGAATTTTGCCAAATTTTTTGGATCAAAGAAAAAAAATTAATTATTTGAAAACATGAAAATTCACAAATTGTGAATCTCAAAGTTGTTAATAAACTAATGTACATACAAACTTCAAAATGTTACAAGTAATAACAGTTCACAAACCAAAAAAATTGGTTAGAGTTTCCTCTATTTTCTGGACATTCTAAAACCTGCTAATATAATACCTGCGTAACGTAAAGCCCGCACGGCCATAAAATATAACAATAAAATTACAAAAGCCCGCATGGCCATAAACGCTAATAATGAAACTACAAAAGCCCGCACGACCATAACACAAAAAACATAGAATTGTGAAAATTAAGGACATTAAGTAAATAATCTCCTTATTGCAGACCATTGACTTCATGTGTTCCACGTGGATAAAAGCTAACGACAAAATGTTATCCTGCAAAAAAATAAGATACAAAAGTAGATGATATTAGTAACTGAGTAATTTTAAAAAAATCTTATTCAAAATGAAAATTTGCGTATACGAATTAAAATTATTATTGTATTCACAAATCAAAAGTCTTGTGACTACGCGATTAGTTCCTACAAGTTACATTGGTCCCGTACGAGGTGTCCGTCCCTCTTACGGGGCCGTTTGGGGGTTGGTTTGGGTTTTCACCCTCAAATGGCTTATTTTTAAGCTCTATCTATATATTTTCAAATTATCATCATATTAGCAAACCGGGAGACCCGTGAGTATGCATTCAGTTCCTATAAGTTACATTGGTCCCGTGCGAGGTGTTCGTGCCTCTTACAAAGCCATTTGGGAGCTAGTTTGTGTTTTTACCCTTTAACGGCTTATTTTTAAGCCTAATCTAAATATTTCAAATTATCGTCATATTCTCAAACCAGGAGACCCGCAACTACGCGATCAGTTCCTACAAGTTACATTCATCTCGTGCAAGGTGTTCGTGCCTATTACGGGGCCGCTTAGGGATGGTTTGGGTTTTCACCCTCAAACGGCTTGTTTTTAAGCCTAATCTAGATATTTTTAAATTATCGTCATATTCTCAAATCGGGAGACCCGCGACTATGCGGTCAGTCCCTACAAGCTACATTGGTCCCGTTCAAGGTGTTCATGCCTCTTACGGGGCCGTTTGGGGATGGTTTGGGTTTTCACCCTCAAATGGCTTATTTTTAAGCCTAATATAGATATTTTTAAATTATTATCATATTCTCAAATTGGGAGATCCACGACTATGCGGTCAGTTCCTACAAGTTACATTGGTCCCGTGCAAGGTGTTCGTGCCTCTTACGGGACCGTTTGGTGGTTGGTTTGGATTTTCACCCTCAAACGGCTTATTTTTAAGCCTAATCTAGATATTTTCAAATTATCATCATATTCTCAAACCGGGAGACCCGTGACTATATGGTCAGTTCATACAATTTACCTTGGTCCCGTGCGAGGTGTTCGTGCCTCTAACGGGGCTGTTTAGGAGCTGGTTTGGGTTTTTACCCTCTAACGGCTTATTTTTAAGCCTAATCCAGATATTCTCAAATTATTGTCATATTTTCAAACCGGGAGACCCGCGACTATGTGGTCAATTCTTACAGGTTACATTGGTCACGTGCGAGGTGTTCGTGCCTGTTATGAGGCTATCTGGGGGCTGGGTTGGGGTTTTACCCTCAAATGGCTTGTTTTTAAGCCTAATCTAGATATTTTCAAATTGTCGTCATATTCTTAAACTGGGAGACCCGTGACTACGTGATCAGTTTCTACATCTACATTGGTCCCATGCGAGGTGTTCGTGCCTCTTACGGGGCCGTTTGGGTGTTGGTTTGGGTGCTCACCCTCAAACGGCTTGTTTTTAAGCCTAATCTAGATATTTTCAAATTATCATTATATTCTCAAATCGGGACACCCGTGACTACGCGGTCAGTTCCTACAAGTTACCTTGGTCCCGTGCGAGGTGTTCGTTCCTCTTACGGGGCCGTTTGGCGGCTAGTTTGAGTTTTCACCCTCAAACGGCTTATTTTTAAGCCTAATCTAGATATTTTTAAATTATCATCATATTCTCAAATCGGGAGACCCGTGACTATGCGGTCAGTTCCTACAAGTTACATTGATCCCGTGTGAGGTGTTTGTGCCTCATACGGGTCATTTTGGGGCTAGTTTGGGTTTTCACCCTCAAACGGCTTATTTTTAAGCCTAATCTAGATATTTTCAAATTATCGTCAGATCTATGTAGGTGAAATTAATATATCCAACTTATCTAAGTACATG
Organism: Sambucus nigra; assembly: GCA_949130495.1. Taxonomy (NCBI): domain Eukaryota; kingdom Viridiplantae; phylum Streptophyta; class Magnoliopsida; order Dipsacales; family Adoxaceae; genus Sambucus; species Sambucus nigra. Next base: position 559,642,825 of record OX422210.1, on the reverse strand, counting down.
CAACTTCGTGGATTTATATATATATTTCTAATGTGGCAAACACCAAACGGAGAAGGGAGATGAAAGAAAAGAAGAGAAGATAAAAGATATGTTTGTGTGACTACCTATCAAGTAGAAAAATTTCATTGCAGTAACTATGAATTGGAACCTTCTCTTCTCTTGCATTTGAAGGTGATTTTGGTTTTCCATCTCTAGAAATTCATCTCTTTTCTTCATACATAATAGATTAGAATTAATCAGTACAAACAATACAGTGCTCTTAAGCTTAATACCAAGGAAGATATTGAAGGCTAAATAATGTTATTAAAAAGGCATTTTAATCAAGAAACTCATATTTTTCTCGAATGAAATTATCAATCCTAACTCTGTCATAGTTACAAGGCAGCTCAGCTTCCTAGTAGCTATTTGATTTCTCATTTCCCATGGTTGAAAGCAAAGACCAATCAAATAAACTTTTAACCAACAAGTTCTTCGCTCATAAAACAATGTCTAACATGAATTACTGAAAGTTAGAAACTAAAGTGTGATGCTCACATTGAATAAATTCAACCTGATTTGGAAGTTAAGTGTCCAACGTAGCAGATCTAACCTACAGCAATAACAATAGAAATTTTTATAGGCATCTTAAATAAACAAAAGTGTCATTTTTCGTTGTTAATATGAGCATTAGTATTTCAAAAATTTAAAGCATCTCGATTATGGAAACCAATGTGATAAAGTAGCAATTTCAGTCCGCGATGGCAGAACAACACAACTTAGCTCTTCAAAAGAAATCTGTAACTCAAAATTCCATCATATACTACACTGCATTGTAGAATCTAAACAAAAAAAAAGTGGAAAATAGGATAAGCTTTCTTAGCACATATAAAGTGAAAAATATAGCCATAATTACTTATAATTAAGTTGGTATAAATAATTGTACATGATAAAGAACAATCTTACAAGATTTGGGAACATGTTCCTGAGTGGTTCCATTCGATGAGTAAAAAATCCTATGTATATAAGTTGTATATATGTTCCTTTAAATGGTAAACTTATAGATAACTCTTATTTTGTTTAAAATATTATGCTCACATCGTCTCTTGTTTCAAAATTTTCACCTTCGCTACTCTGGCAATATGGGGTAGTAGGTTTTACAAAATTAAAACATGAGGGAATGCGGGTGCCATATTTAACACAAGGGATGCATGTAATATTTGTAACAATAAGTGAAGTGTCTATAATAAGAGGTCCATGTAATTTATAATCGATTTTATTATTATTATTAATTTTGTTTTTGTGTGTGTGTGGTGGGGGGGGGGGGGGGGGGGACTATCATTTGGTAGTTGTTTGTTTCGTCATTTGTATTTCAGGCAAGTAAGTCCCTTGGTGTCTGGCGTCTATCTTGATATTATGAAGAAGAATGCAAGCACAAGAATTCCAGCATTCACCAAGTATGAATCTGAGAAAATCAAGGGTTCATTTGATTTCCTAGCACTGAACCATTACGCCACATTCTACGTCAAGGACAAATATCACAACCTCGAAATGGATAACAGGGACTTAGAGGCAGACATGGCCATAGAGTTTACATGTAAGTTAACTAAAGACTAGTTGCTCAGTGATAAATTGTACTTGAAAATGACTTGAACATGATTATCCTTATTGAATCAACTCTACCTAGCTCATGTTTGAATTTAGCATTGTAGCTTCCTGTTAGTTGAATCAACTCTACCTAACACTACTTATTGGCACTATATCAATGAAGATAAATAAAAAGAAATTCACAAGTAAAACAAGAAATAGGATTTAGACTTAAAAACATAAATAACTAATAACCAATTGTAGGGGGGATTAAAGGTAATCCTGAGATTAGGGATAATCCCCCCCCATTAGCAACAATGTTTGGGATTAAGAAACCGAGGCAGCTCAGCGTGGAAGCTCAAGCGTGGTAACTCAGCGAGGTAGCTTAGCGTGGCAAATATATTTTAGCTTGTTGTGTTACTTAGCCATATTCTATCTTTTGTTTGTACTGACTATGAGCTATAAAAATTGTAATGATGTAACGAGAATAATGATTATGTGTGAGGTCGAACGGTACTCACGAGAGACCAGGCTTGGCAGGGCATGGGAGAGCTTTCATGCTCTATCGAACTTCCTCGCCGTGGGAAATTTGGAGGGACTTGGTTTGGAGGATTAAGAAGTGAGGCACCGTAGGGCCTTTTCCTAACCATCTTAGATACACCTGGTAAAACACCGAAGGACCCTGACCGTGGAACCTCGAGGGGGAGTAGCCTTGAGTTCCATCGAGTGTTGAGTTGTGAGCCAAACAACCCTCTACTTAATGTCACATCCACTTTATCTGATGTCACTAACTAGTTAGGCAATGTCAGACCTGCACTTGAGTAAACCACCGTGGTATTTGGGGTTGTCAGACAGTTGGTAAGCCACCTCTGTGACAACAGCCCCCTAACACACAGTGGTTAGGAAAAAGGCATGTCTTGGCATTTAATGTTTATGACGTGGAGACAACTAGTGCATCAGGTATTTAATGTTTATGACATAAAGTATGAGGGATGTCTTTTCACAGACGTTAATGGCGGAGTTGCCTCGGGGATGGTATGGGTGGCTATTTAAGGACCCCAACCACCTATGAGGAGAGGATGATATTTTTTAGAGTTCATAAGTGATTACTAGAGAGTTATTACAAATCAGAGAGTTTACTCACCCACCATTGTCATTTATTACGAAGCTTTTAATACTTGACAAAGATTCTTGAGGGTGGTTGGTGTGTTTGGCTACCTGCTAAGGTGTATCTAGGGTGCTTACTTCTCTCACCCTCTAGCTAAGTTACTTCTAAGTTCATTACTACCTTCTGAGTTATACACGTGAGATCTGTGAGTTCAAACTGAGTCTATCTTCATTGAGTAGTGTTTGTATGTCCTGCGGTTAATCAATAGTGTCACTATTTAACTTATCATTACTATACTCAAAATGGGGTTACGCCTCCATCTTACCTAAACTACCCTCTTACATTTAGCAACTCCGTTGGGGAGGCATTCTTCTGAGCAAGGAATATGGCGCAAGATAACGTTAATCGAAGGCTTAACTTTGATGACATTAAACGCAATGAATAATAGGAGGTGAGAGAGCTGGAGGCTCTAAGGGACGGGTCCCCTCGAATAGAGGTTCCTCCAGTTCAGGCTACGACAGGCGTTCCAAGGATGACACAAGCTTCCACGAGTGCCGGGTTGGGACCAGCCGAGGTGGCACTCCTCATGAATAAGTTTTATGAGTTTTTGCAAACTCCGGTAGATTTTGGGAGGATTTGAAGCCAACTCCTTCGTAAACACCAGGGGCAACCACAAAGGCCCCACTAAGTGCAGGCGTAACAGGAATAGTCCCAGCAAGTATACTCTATGTTGTGAATCCATCAGTGGGAACCTTGGGAGTATCAATGGCTCCAACTGTGATGATTGCTCCAGCTGCAATGGGCACTCCGCCTATGGTCCCATTGGTTGTTGCCCTAGTAGCATCACCCATGGAGGAAATGAGGAAGGAGATGAAGAAAGAGATGTTGAAGTTCATGCAAGCCTCCTCACAATCTGTTGGCGAGGTAGCTTCGGTTTATGATGTCTTTCGAACACCTTACCCCCAGGAATACAATGATGAGCCCTATCCAAAAGATTATATTCCTCCTATTTTTTTAAAAATACACAGGGAAAGGTGGAAACCCAAAGGATCATATTAATCGTTTCTTTGAACACTTGGGGGAGCATTGTAATAATAAAAAGCTCAAGTTGAGGGAGTTTTATAAATTCTTAATCGATAAAAAATATACTTGGTATTCTCATTTAGCTCCCAAGAGCATTTCTCATGGAAGGAGATGCATGCTTTGTTCGTCCAGAAGCTCTTTCTGGCAAAAGATGACTTTACTTTGACCCAACTAGGGGGGGAGAAGCAATGACCCGGGGAAGAATTGGTGGCGTACATTCGAAGGTTCAGCGAAAGGTCCCTCGATGTGAGGGAGGAGGCAAAAGAATACAAGTTCTTCCAGATCTGTGCGGAGGGGCTGCTTCCTGAGTACATCTGTCATCTCATTAATGAAACGCACGAGGGGACTTTTTAAGCATTCTTAAAAGCAGCAAGAAATATCTCCTTGGTGGTGCGACCCAATCCAGTGATGGTGCCCATGATGTTTAGACAGCCGATACAACCTGTGGGAGGGAGGTCTCAGCCCCCACGGGTAGGGTACACTGAGGGAGTAGATAGGGGCAAGGCGCCGAAGAAGGACAATAAGAGGAAGTTTGGAATAAACAGGGAGGACCCACTACCATTGCCTTGTATAGTGGAGGAGGTTGTCAAGTGTTACAACGCAATGGTCCAAGGAGGAATGGTCTACGAATCAAAAGGCATTCCCGCGGGGGAACCCGATGCGGTGACGAGGGCGGATTCCAAATATTGCTAGATTTACTAGAAGATCTAGCATCCAACAGAGAGTTGTTTCACACTGAGGAGAATCATCGATAAGTATGTGAAGGCAGGGACGTTACAAATCCCTCCGCAGAATGTTAATAACAATCCACTCCCAGCACATGGGGCCAATTTGGTGGTGGCCTATGATGAGGAAGAAGAGAGAGAAGAAAGAAAGCCAACTACGAAGCAGGGAGAGTTCGAAGAAGCTCTGGAATATTATATGAAGGGAATGGCTAATGTAGTACTAGCCTACGATGAGGCAAGTGCTAAGGACGTGGAGGATGTATACAGCATTGAAGGTGAGGAAGCAGACCTAGTCCTATAGTACTGTGTAGTTTCAAAATCCCCAAAGTTCACCTGGTTCTTAGACCAAATAGGGATACCGAAAGAGAGTAGCTTATAAATAACCCAGGCAATACTTGAAACTGCGAGGGAGAACACAGTCCCTTCACTGAGATGGAAGGGACCCATGGCCAAGTTGGTGATGTGGTTTATGTTAGAAGTAACTTTCAGCAATGCAGATAAGGCTGTAAGATTCCCTCATAACAGGCCATTGTATGTGACTGCCAGCGTCAGTGGAATTAGTTTCGCAAGGAATCTTATGGATGGGGGAGCTTCCATCAATATTATGCCAATCAACTCTTTTCACGCAGCTAATATTCTGGAGGAAAGGTTGGTCCCCATGCCTTTGGTGATTTCAGGATATGACAACCAGTCTTCCAAATCCATTGGGTACATGAATATTGGGATCGTGATGGGAAATCTGAGTTCCCATATCAAGTTCCATATAATAGAGAGTGCAACTACCTACCATTTGCTGATAGGAAGAGTATAGATTCACAACCAAGGGCTAGTTCCCTCGAAGTACCACCAATGCGCTAACGTGAATATCAAGGGAACGTAGGTGACCATTAGGGCTACGAAGAGGCCTTTCCCTATCGAGGAAGCTCACTTGGTAGACGCGACATTCTACATAGAGTTGGAGGAGGATATCTGGATCCTAATGAGAAGAATGGAGGGAGCATGGGTTCCCTCGATCAAAGAAAGAACGGGGCCCTTGAACGAGCAGAATAAAGAGGTTGTAAGAAAAGCAAGAGTGATGACTAAAGAATCTCACCAGATGTCCCCTCAGTCCCAAAACATCTCGAAGCAACTCAAAGATAGAATGAGGCCAAGAGTGGATCCGATGGAACATGAGGTCCAATAACAAACCAAGCTAAGACAGTTCTCAGGAAAAAGAATAGCCGAGGCTTCTAGAGAGAAGAAGAGGAAGGCAGTTACAACTACCAGTAAACAGTGTAAGAATGTCCTTACCGAAGAAGGAAAGGTGATATATCGGTTATAATAGTGTGAACGGGCGGCTAAAGAAGCTGACAATGAGGCTGACCTGATATATGAGTGCTTTTTAGTGGATCAGCAGGGACAATGTATGGTGATAGATAACTCTAAGGTACAGGAATTTATGGAGGAAGTCGCCAAGGAACCAGAATACATGGCGGATCAACTGAAAGCGCAGGCACAAGAACTGGAGCAATTGAACCTGGCGAAAGAGGAGGAGGACCCAAGGCCTATTGTTATCGTGAAAGATCTTAGTAAGGAGAAATGGGAGGCTTTGGTTAAGTTGATTTGGGAATTCATAGATGTTTTTACGTGGAAGTACATAGAGATGGAAGGGCTGGATGAGGGAGTCAGCTACCACAAATTGAACGTAATGCCTTCAGCCATTCCGGTGAAACAAGCAACAAGAACGTACAAACCTGAGCTAGACTTAAAGATACAGGAAGAGGTCCAGCGCTTATTGGCGGCAGGGTTCATCAAACCGATACAGCACCCGCTTTGGTTACCTAGCATTGTCCCGGTGGGAAAGAAAGATAAAAATAAAATAAGGATCTGTGTGGACTTCAAAGATTTGAATAGATCTTACACCAAGGATGAGTTCCCTCTACCCTCCATTGATAGATTGATAGATGCAACGGTTGGTAATGAGATGTATAGCTTCATGGATGGGTATGTAGGGTACAACGAGATCAAGATGGACCCTTTGAATGCAGAGAGAACGCCATTTAGAACCCCGTTGGGGAACTTTATGTATAGAGTAATGTCATTTGGGCTCAAGAACGCTGGGGCTACTTACCAGAGAAGAATGATGGCCATTTTCTATGACTTTTTCCATAAATTTGTGGAATTCTATGTGGATGATTTAGTCATCAAGTCGAGGAAGGAGGAATCCCATTTGAGTGATTTGAGGAGGGTGTTTGCCCGATGCAGGAAATATAAATTAAAGAAGAACCCACTTAAGTGCTTCTTCGGAGTAATAAGTGGGAAATTTCTAGGCTTTGTGGTTGATCAGCAAGGGGTGCAGATGGACCAGGATAAGCAACGAGCGATCTTGGAGATGCCAAATCCAAGAACGTTGAAGGAGATGAAGAGTTTCCTCGGTAAAGTCCCCTATCTTAGGAGATTTGTGCCTGGATTAGCTGAAATGACACATCCATTGATGAAGATGTTACGAAAGAACACAAAATTCAAGTGGGAGGGGGTTCACCAGGAGCCTCTCCCTGGGCTAAAGAAGCTGCTCGTTTCACCACATATCATGATTTCCCCACAGACAGGAATACCATTGTAGCTATACCTCACATCCACCACGAGGTCCATGGGATCTTTATTGACACAGGAGATTGATGGGGAAGAATAATTGGTGTAATACCTCAGTAAGATCATCCATAGGCCAAAAATCAGATATAGTATCTTGGAAAGGCATTGTTTAGCCTTAGTCTTTGTAGCACAAAAACTTAGACATTATATGTTTTCTTTTATAATTCATATTGTAACTAGATGTGATGATATTAAGTATTTGCTGGCAAGAACTATATTGATTGGTAGGGCAGCTAGGTGGTTCCTCATCCTCTCCAAATATGACTTGAAGTGTGTGATTCCTCGCGTAATCAAAACCCAAGCGTACACCGATCTATTGGCCATCTTCCCCTCGGGAACATTTGAGCCACCTAAAGAAAGTATTTTGGGAGACGATTTGTAGGCCAATTACCTAGACGCAATGGATGAGGAATGGACAATGCAGTTCGATGGATCTTCAGTGGAAAAGAAAGGAGGAGCAGGGGTTATTCTTTCAAAAGGAATGAAGGAGATTTGCCTTTCCTACAAATTAGATTTCCCTTGTTTTAACAGTGAGGTAGAATATAAAGCATTGGTGCTAGGTTGTTAGAGGCTATTCGAAGGGGGATTCGTTAACATTGCATCAAAGGTGATTCAAATTTGGTGGTTCAGCAAGTGAATGGAGAGTAAGCATTGAAACACATGAGCCTGGAACCATACAGAATAATCATTCAGAGGCTCCTCTACTAGTTCCATCTGACCAAGATCAAGAGACAGCCCAGAACGATGAACCGTCACCCAAACACCTATGTCACCATTGCCCAGAAGATGGTCATGAGGAATGATACAACTATCGTCATGATCCAATAAAGAATAGTTCCTTCGATAGTACAGTCAATTCTATCGATAGAGGAGGACGCAGACTGGAGGGGAGAGATTAGAGGGCAATTGGAATCTGGGGAAGGAGTGATAGAGATGAGGGAATTATCCTAATACTTCACGAACCAAGGAAACCTTTACTTTAGGAACGTAATAGGATGGTTGTCGAGGTGCATCGGTCCAGAAGAGGCAGAGCGGATATCGAAGAGAACACATGAAGAGCAATGCGAGACAACTGAGATACCCCTCTACCGAAGAATTCAAAAAGAGGGGTATTTTTAGCCCAGAATGAAACAGGATGCGGTAGAGCTATAACGAAAGTGCGACAAATGCTAGTTATTATTTGAAGCAGCTGAATGTCATTTTGTGGAAGCTCAACCTGATTAGAGACAATCGTATATTGACTTTATCAGAGATGGAGTTGCCCCAGCACGGAAAATTGAAGCGATGGGACTCCGACGAAGGGCCTCGAGATTTTACGTTCAGGAGGGGCATCTTTATCGAAGAGGCTACTTCAATAGTTTATTGCGTTGCAATACGAAGGAAGAAGCATCCGAAGTCCTCAAACAGGCACATGATCCAGCTCACATAGGAGGGGCCAAGTTGTATGACCAATTGATGACTTTGGGATACTATTGGCCAACAATGGAGAAAGATTCTGCTGAGTTCATTCGAAAGTGAAAGTCTTGGCAACTTCATGGAAATATGATCCATGCCCTATCACTGGACCTACATTCTCTGGAAACGCCTTATCCTTTTCACACTTGGGAGTTCGACTTGAGAGGGTCAATACACCCTTCTTCGAGGGGGAAGATATGGATATTAATAGCAACGGAGTGCTTCACAAAATGGGCTGAAGTGATACCACTAAGAAGGGAAATAGTGGGGGTGGTGAGCAACTTCATCAGAGAATACATCATTTGTCGTTTTGGGATCCCAAAGATTATCCTTTTAGACAATGGAACCCCTTTCATCAATTCAAAAGTAACGATGCTCATAGATAAGTACTCCATTGTTGATCATACTTCGACGATGGCATATCCAAAGGGAAACAGTCAGGCCGAATCGACTAACAAAACCTTAGTTAATATCCTTGCTAAAATGATGGAGGATTTCCCAGGAGCATGGGATGATAAGATACCAGCTGTATTCTGGGCCTATCGAATAACCAAGAGGAAGCCTACAGTGTATACTCCGTTCTCCCTCGTTTATGGGGCTGAGACAATTCTTCCGGTGGAGTTAGAAGTTCCCTCTGCTCGATATGACTTGCGAAGTAGCATACACCCTCAGAGTAGACATGTGTAGTGGAAGGCGTTGGATGAACACAGAGATAATGCGATACAACACTTTTGAATGTATACAAAATAACTTTCCAGGGCATATGATAACTTGGTAAGACCGAGGAAGTTTGTGGAGGGAGACCTTGTGTTGAAAGTAGCAGTGAATCACATTAGAGGGTTTCCCCTACCCTTGTCTACATCAAATTAGGAGGGACCTTTCATTGTAAAAGAAGCTCATGACTCAGGTTATTGCCTAATTTATAGGATGGAAGAAGATAAACCATCCAAGATTAACAATAAATGGTTGAAAGTCTATCATATGTAAGCAATTAGGTTTGGACCACTGAGGTATCTAGATGTTGTTACGAATAGACAACTTCTTTTTATGATGAGTATGCGAGTTCTCTGGTAGCCATGCCCTAAAGCCTGTAACTCATCACAGAGATGTCAAAACGCAGGCAATCCATGGTGAACATTTCAGGATGGTGGTTTGCAAGCTGCTCAACTACCAAGCGATGGTTGGTAGGCATCTGAGGAGAACGTTGAAGCACCATCAAGCAGAAGGCATGAAAAGCCAAGTCGGGCAGAGGAAGCTCACAGCCAGATTCGCTCTCAGCAGTAGCACCGGTCATGAAACCTTAATCGTTGTGACTCGAGTCTTCTGAAATAACGTGTTCTCGACAGGGTAAGGAGGTAGGCGAAAGAACTGGTGGAGAATCCTCCCGAGCAACCTGATAACAGTTAAAGGAAATAATGTGTTTATGAAAAATCTTAGCAAGTGTTTCGTTGTCAAGTCACCGATATAGGTGGAGTTTATGAAAAAATCTTAACAAGTGTTTTCGTTGTTAAGTCACCAATATAGGTGGAGTTTATGAAAAATCTTAACAAGTGTTTTCGTTGTTAAGTCACCAATATAGGTGGAGTTTATGAAAAATATTAACAAGTGTTGTCGTTGTTAAGTCACTGATATAGGTGGAGTTTATAAAAAATCTTAACAAGTATTTTCGTTGTTAAGTCACCGATATAGGTGGAGTTTATGAAAAAACTTAACAAGTGTTTTTGTTGTTAAGTCACCAACATAGGTGAAGTTTGAGAGAATGAGAAATGCGGAGAAATTAACGAAGTACCTCAGCAGTTGCAGGAGCGAGAATTGAAATCACCGTGGAGGCTATAGTGGCAGGTACTACTGGGGGCGGGACTGCCCTTATATGAAAAAGCCTCAACGGTTGGTAAAACTACCTCGCCAATAAAAGGTACTAAGGACAATGAAGGAGTTTCGCTCAAAAAAGATGGTGGCCCTCTAACCGATACCCTAGCACGGGTAGGCACCGAAACACCATCACGTTGGGCAGAAGCATCGACCCTGGCCTCGAAAAGAGGAAATCCACTAAGAGAAAAGGGTGGGGTAAGGCTTGGCGAAAGCTGCAAATAAGAAACCCAGTGTTAGACACAAGGAGAAAGTACAGGAAAAAGGCAGGAATACATCTAAGTGTTACTTACCCCCGTTATGGTACCAAAAAGGGGAATCGTAGTTATGGGTCTCGTCGGCACGGTGGTAAGAAGAAAGTCAGCTAATAAGGATGCCATTTCAACCTAAGGCATCCCAACATATCAAAAGTTTAGCATGTTAAACAGAAAGAAAAGGGGTGGAAGAGAGAAAAAATATGTCAGACCTAACAAGTAATAAATAATATGTTACCTCGGGGGAACTTTCTGCAGTTGGAAAAAGGGGCAAAAGAACCTCGGACTGAAGTGCTAATTCAGAAGAAGTTGGGGGAGTTGTCTCTGGTTGGGAAGATATTCCAATAGAGTCAATGGTAGCACCCCCCATAGTAGCATCTTTAGCTCGTTGGGAGGACAAACGGTGAAAGTAGGTAAGACCTATCATGGGGGAATGGAGAGGAATAGTATCGGCTTGAGAGACACTGAAATACCCCCCCCCCCCACACACACACACGAAACGGCTCACGGGGGAACTAGGGGGACTGGGACTTTCTTCAACTCCCTGCACCAAAGTTATCAAAGAAATAAACAGATGAAGCTTGCCTTAAGAAAATGGGAACAAGAACAAAACATGCACACATACCTCATATCCGGATGGAGAACGAGAAGGTATAACCACTAGTGAAGATGGATAGGAGGCAACAGTAGAAGGAGCTGGGGTGGGATGTATCTCGGGCGTTCGTTTCTTCTGGGACTTGGTACCCAGAGTTTTCTTCCTCGTGCCCGTTTCACCAGCACCATAAGGTACCCTCGTACGTTTTCTCCTATTTATCGTTGGATCAGTTGGATCAACTATGACCGTGGGAAAGACAGCCAAAGGAGGAACAACAGGGGAGTGTCACTGAAACTCAACATTTATTCGTTCTACCTTAGCCTGAACTTGCCTTCTCAACTCCTCATCCATTTCTGCAGACATGGGAGGAGGAACAGAGGCAATGGGGAACGCCTCCAAAGGATCTTGGGCTTGGGACTTAGATTTCGAGGAAGTCCCACCCTTAGACTTCCTAGTCTTTTTGGCTAATGGCTGGGAAGGCCCTTCGCCAGTAGCAGCTTTGGCTGAGGGGGCAGGTTGTTTGGCAATTGCAATGGCCTTGGGCTTCAGGGTGGCAGTAGGAATCATCGGTAAATAAGGGGGTAGATCCTAGGGAGGTTATTTAATGGTTTGACTCAATGAAAACTCAACTTCAAGAACGGAGTTCCCCTTGAGACCCAGTTCAGAGGCAGAGAAAGAAAGGACCGGGGGATATTGGGGGGGACTTTGAACATACTCAAAAATCCTGGTCAGCTGTACCAAACGGAACTTGGTGGCATAGGAGGTGGATATGTCCCCCTTCCTAGTGGCACTAGGAAGGGTGACTCGCCCATCGATGGTAGAAGTCACACCAAGCACCGATGCGGCAAGGTAGAAGGTGCATGCTTCAACAAAAGTGGACCTTGTGTGGTTTTGTTGAAACAAAGGTCGAGGGGAACCCTGATCAAACCCAAACTGCCTGCTACATCTATCAGGGTTGTAAGGTTTCGAGGTATATCCCCATTCATTATAGGAAGGAAGAAACCCAAGGGTAAACACAAACACCACGGCCTGCGAAGGACCTTCTACAACCGGGATAAATTTGACCGTTGAAGCTGTAGAAGGAAAAAAATCCCAAGAATGGGCAAAAGTAGATTCGATGTATGGCCTCATTATAAATGAGTCAAAACGATCAAAAACTCCCATTATCTCCTTTCGACCCTGCTTTTCATGGAAACATAAGAGGGGTGGGGGCTTAATACCTTGGCTCGCGGGGAGAGAGATAGACTTGGCGGCAATGGCAGGAAAATGGGTGTAAAGAAAGCTCGTCAAGATAATAGTGTTGGCAAAATTGACCAAGTTATAATGACCCAATGACCGTGCCATGTCTATATGAGTTCGATCTAGCCAGGTGTAGAGGGACCCCAAGGCAATGGCGGCCAGTGGAAGGTTGAAACCCCTGGCCAAACGGATGGAAATATTTATGAGGTCCCTCCTGGGCTAGTCGTTGGGTTTCCCAGTTAAGAAGAAGCATGAAAACAACACAAGAATGGTAGTTCCAGATATGTACCTCTACCTTGGCCCGTTGTAGCAGTGACATCCTTCGGGTTGGAGCTTCGAAAAAATAACTGATGAGGGGGGTAAATGTGGCTTTATTCGAAGAACCAGTGCAACTACGGCAGATTCGATCCAGCTCAGCCCGATCATCAGCCTCTTTGGCATCCAGGGCCTCATCGTGATATGCAAACTCACCCATGGGCTCAAGCCCAAGTAGCTCGCAGACGTCCTCCAACGTGATGGTGAACTCTCCCCCCGTAGCAAAGAATGTGTGAGTTGTAACGTTCCACCTGGAAACTAGTACTTGCAGTGTAGCGTTATGCTTAGAAAGTATGAACTCCCCAAACTAGTAGGCTCGATGAAGACCAACCTTCGCAAGATCAGCAGCGTGAGAGCTCTGCATATATGTGTGCCAGGCAGCAAAATGGGCTGACAACCCCCTAGGTGCCTCGAAATCGATCTGAGAATAGGGGAACTCACTACGATCTAATCGAAAATGCAGAGTCCCCTCTGGGGGAAGATAGCCCACTTTGACGAATCCTCGTCCTCATCACCCAAGAGTAAAGAGTCATACCTGGCTGAGAAATGGCAAGTCTTACATGCATTATAGAATTCATCATCTTTACCAAAGATGGGAGACCGGTGGTAGAAGCTTAGTTGCTCTTGACGAGCAGCATTCAGGGCAGTGGCGCTAGGGATAGCAGCGGTGCTAGAAGTGGCAGAAGGGGAGTTTGGCTGAGCAACGGTGGTGGCAACCTTTGAGGACTTGAAGAAGCCATATTAGAGTGGCTATGAACGAAACATCTTGGTAAAAAGGGCTAGGAACAAAGAGGGAGGAACACAGCCACAGGTGGTGGCATAAAAGATGAGAAAAGGAAGAAACTGAGTAAAGATCTGGACAACAATGGAGTTTTTTTGCATAAAGTTCTCGCTCTAAAAGATGACAGGAGCTTAAAGAAGACAGGGGAAAAAATAAGGGTTTTGAAAAAAGAGACGTTTGAAACCTTTTTTAAGGAACTCGTTTGTAGAGTTTCCCACCACCACACGTGCAAGGCCACCCGTAATCATTTCAAATGGACACGTGGAACTTCGGGAAGTGTCTTGGCAGTAAAAAAGACAACACCACGTCATTAATGAAGTGACGCCTGGGGAATGGAAAGGGTTTCCTTCTTAAGAAAGTTTGAGTTTTAGGGCCAGAATTTTTATCAGGCATATCCAATAAACTCCCAACGAAGAAGATATCCCAACGGTTCTAAAAGTTACGATGTCCCCTCACCACAAGTCCAAACGTTGTTTAAATTGTGACTCGGCTACATCGAGGAGAATTTCACAAGGCCCAATGATAGGGGCAACCCCAACGAAAAAATCACCACTCTCCACAAACGGCATGAACAGGAGAATTTCACTTCCCAAGAGTCAAAACGAGTATTTGAGAAGGTTAGCAGGACTTTCGGGATAATTTTACTTTTTCCTGGAGATTCTAACGCGGTGGTTCTAACAAAGAAAAAAAATGCCAGATTTTTTTCTTCACACAGAGAAGGTTTATCGGATTGAGAAGTTTTTGTGTTGACATTTCTTGTGCCAACAACAAATCTCTCCACGAAGGGGAAAATGTAGGGGGGCTTGAAGGTAATCCTGAGATTTGGGATAATCTCCCCATTAGCAACAGTGTTTGGGATTAAGAAATCGAGGCAGCTCAGCGTGGCATCTCAAGCATGACAACTCAACGAGGCAGCTTAGCGTGGCAACTCATATTTTAGCTTGTTGTGTTACTTAGCCATATTGTATCTTTTGTTTGTACTGCCTATGAGCTATAACAATTGTAATGATTTAACGAGAATAATGATTATGTGTGAGGTCGAACGGTACTCATGAGAGACCAGGCTTGGCAGAGCCTGGGAGAGCTTTTATGCTCTATCGAACGACCTCGCTGTGGGAACTTTGGAGGGACTTCGTTTGGAGGTTGAGAAGTGAGGCACAGTTGGGGCTTGTCTTGACCATCTTAGATACACCTGGTAAAACACCGAAGAACCCTGACTGTGAAACCTCGGGGGGGGAGCAGCCTTGAGTTCCATCGGGCGTTGAGTTGTGAGCCAAACAACCCTCTACATAATGTCACATCCACTTTATCTTATGTCACTAACTAGCTAGGCAATGTCAGACCTGCACTTGAGTAAACCACCGTGGTATTTGGGGTTGTCAAATAATTTGTGAGCCACCTCTGTGACAACAGCCCCTAACACACAGTGGTTAGGCAAAAGACATGTCTTGGATTTTAATGCTTATAACGTGGAGATAACTAGTGCATCAGGTATTTAATGTTTGTGACATAAAGTATGAGGGATGTATTTCACAGTCATTAATGGCGGAGTTGCCTTGGGGATGGCGTCGGAGTCTATTTAAGGACCCCAACCACCTCCGAGGAGAGGATGACCTTTTTGACAGTTCATAAGTGATTACTAGAGAGTTATTACAAACCAGAGAGTTTACTCACCCGCTATTATCATTTATTACGAAGCTTTTAATACTTGACAGAGATTCTTGAGGGAGGTTGGTGTGTTTGGTTACCTGCCAAGGTGTATTTAGGGTGCTTACTTCTCTCTCCTTCTAGCTAAGTTACTTCTAAGTTCATTACTACCTTCTAAGTTATACACGAGAGATCTGTGAGTTCAAACTGAGTCTATCTTCATTGAGTAGTGTTTGTATGTCCTGTGGTTAATCAATAGTGTCACTATTTAACTTATTATTACTATACTCAAAAAGGGATTACACCTCCATCTTATCTAAACTACCCTCTTACACCAATAGCAAGACCAATAAGATAACTTACAAATTAACGTTTAAGCATTCAAGTTTACTTAAATCCAATAGTTTACCATCGGTTACCTTATTTGTGTAGTTCATTGCAAGCAATCAATTCTGCAAGAAATGGTCAATTAAATACTTGTAAGACATGGAATTGCAAATGATGCCCAACGATTAAAATTAAATAAATTTAAAAACTTTATTATTTAAGTTAAATATAGTAGTAGAGTGAAAACAACATTACCTGAAAAATAGTAGAGTGAAAATAAACTTACCTATACAGAGATCCGGTCTTAGGAGAAATCTACTTTTGAACATATTTGGGCATAGCAGGATGTAGATTTCTCAAAATGTCAATATGAAACCATCAACTAAGTAAAGAATTTCAAATACAATAAACGCATAACAAAACTATTAAAAAATAATCAAAACTTTACCTCGATGAATGTAGCGGTTCAATTCAATCCAACATCTTAGTACTGAAGTTTGGGAACCCTACATTTAAATTAGTCAAAAGGTTAATAAAACATGTAAAGATAAAAATTTATACTCAACATATAAAGATAAAAATTTATACTACATTTAAATTAGTCAAACGCAATAATTATATATTCATCTTCATCAATTCACACTTTTATACTCATCCTACCTACCATCAGGTACCTGAGAAACAACACCAGACCCACCAGGTACCATCAGGAACTGCCCGAGAACCACCAATGTACATCCGACCACAGAAATCATCGAACATCGCCCGGAACAAACAAACAGGTCACAATAGGCATCAACCCGAAAGCAACACCACGGAAACAACCATCTCCCACCGCAAGAACACATAAAAGAGACCCGTACTGAAACTAGTGGTGAACAACTGAATACCAATCAGCAAAATCGAAACCCACCAACCCGTGACTCCGAAACCCAATAGCCACGAGCTCCAGCCAAATCCTGATGCCGGTCAACCCTTGTAATCCCATCGCCGGCGACCGCTATCCTAAAATCGGAGCTACTATCTCATCTACCTCCATGCCACATCTTCCGCAATATCCATATTTTGACCCACCTGCTACCTTAAATCCATAAACCCACCAACCCGTAACTCTAAACCCAAGGCAACCCAGCTGAAATTGGCCACAACCAACCCATGTCTCGACCCAACACAAAACTCGTTTACCTACCAGAACTTGAGCTACTCCCAAAACCAAATTTCGATAGAACTTAACTTAACCCCTTGCTCCTCTGCAACCCAAATTAGGTGCAAAACCCGAAGCCAAACCTATTTCAAGCCCCAGAATATTAATATCTTTGTTCCAACACAAAAATAGCTTAGGTGATGCGAGAAAGAGAAAGTCACGCAAAGAATGAGCGGGGAAGAAAATGCTTGGCTCAAATGAAAAGGTCGAATGAATTTTAATATTTCACATTTTTTTAATTGCTTGACTCCAAACGAAAAAAATACTAATGAATTTCAATATTTCACATTTTTTTTATTTGACACAGTTTTGGTACACTTGTAAACCGTGCCAGATTCTGGCACCATTTTAAACTGTGCGAGATTGAGAATAAACCATGCTAGAATTTGGCACGGTTCTAAACCGTGCCAAATTCTCTTTGTCCAAGCGTGCAAGATTAGCAGTTTGGGTGTAGTGTATATGACATACTAAATTATGACGGACAATGTCCTTACAAGTCTCCCCCTATGTCTATGCGGGTACAAAAATAAAAATTCGAATTATCAATCTCAAATGACCTATACAATTCTACCCTCTCAAAAACTCAAATGTGGAAAGATAAACTGACACGTCTTCAAATCTTTTCAAACGATGCTTCAACAATCAATTCTTCAAAAACTCCAAGCTTTTCTCATCAGGGTGTGCAACATAATC
The DNA here is from genome assembly GCA_949130495.1 of Sambucus nigra. Taxonomy (NCBI): domain Eukaryota; kingdom Viridiplantae; phylum Streptophyta; class Magnoliopsida; order Dipsacales; family Adoxaceae; genus Sambucus; species Sambucus nigra. The sequence continues at coordinate 559,625,336 of OX422210.1, read as the reverse complement.
TTCTTCAATTGTACCTATGTAATACCCCGTATTTTTACGCATATTTATTTTTATGGAAAATGGGGATTAATTAAATTAATGGGAGAAAAATTTAAATTATAATTAATCCGATTTTATGATAATAATCACTAACGTGATGAGAGTTAGTAGCTATTGAAATAATATTTTGGCCGGGGATGAGATACACGAAAGTTATGTAATAAATATTTGGGACGCGTAAGAGTCGCGTCACTAGTAGTTATTCGGAGGTTTAAAAGGTAAATTAATTTTTTGTAACTTGGATGATTATTTTGAGTGCGTCAGAGTGTCCGGAAGGGTCGAAATAGTTAGGAAACACTACTCGGGTATTTAAATTGGAGTCCGGGACATTTTAGCCCAAAACGACACCTCGGAGGGGTATTTTTGTCTTTCGGAATTTTTGGGTAATAAAATGGACGAAAATTGGGTTTAATTAAAAGCAGTTAGGGTTAGTGCCCTATTAGTTCAACCTACGTAAGATAGAGAGGCAAAGAGAGAGAGAATCAAGGAAGAAGAAGAAGACTCCATTAGATCCCTAAGCCAAGAACTCAAGCTTTCACACTAAAAAAAAGTACATCAACGTGTAGATCGGGTCAAGAGGATCGTTCCTATACCATTTTCAACCACGAATCATAAGTTCCTTTTTATGGCAAGTGATTATCTTGCTCTCTCTCTCTCTTAGCAATTATTACTCTTGTTAACATATGTAGAGGTTTTAGAACAACTAATACCAAATTGGGTTTACCTATGATGAAAATTGTGTAGGAATTTTAGAAATCTGATGGGGGTTTGCACGTGGAGGATTTTTCCCCTAAATAGGAATGTGAAATTTGGTGAATTAGAAGTTAAGCACGAAATAAAAATTGAGTTTTTATAGATTAAAAATTCTGGGTTTATGTTAATATGATTTATGGGAAAATTTAGGAATTTGTTGAAATTACATGATGATTAGAAGGATTTGACCCCAAAACTATATTAAGGAGTGTCCTAGTGTGACTTAAAGTAGTTTGTAAACCTTGTACTTGGGTTGGAATGGGTTTAGGTTGAGATTTGAGTAGAGAAAATTTGGAAAAACGAACATTGGTGATGAACTGGGCAACTTCGGAAGTCCAACCCAGGTCGTTCGAACGAGACTTCTAACGACATTCTAGTGTCACTTCTAACGAGTTTGGTAGTTCATTCTAGGTCCCTTCGTTCGATCGACCCTCGTTTGATCGACCCTCATTCAAACGACCTCGTTCGAACGAGATTCTCGGGGTCTTCTAACGAGATCACATAATTCCTTTTAAGGCCCGATTTTATTTCAAAATCCGCGTAGACTTATATAATTGAGTGTTAGGCCTGTATTAATATCGAGTAACCTAAAATTTATATTTATTAGTGAGCGGAGAATATGTCGACCCTCGGAAGGAATGAAAGTTATAGAAATTAAGAGAAGCGAAAATACAAGGGAGAATATATATACTAATACGGTGCGGGGTATAATAAGGGATACATATTATACGTACTGCAAATACTAGGCTACGGGAAAGCCAATGAATTTTTAAAAGTTGTGTGTATGCTTATTGCTCAAAATATTATGTGCATGACATACCTAGCTACTGTCTATCAAACGAAGGTTAACGCGTTGTGGACGACCGAATCTTGTGTGCCTTCGTGGGATTTAGAGTCGTACCACTAGAGCATGGAACCTATGTACGGGCTATCCGTTGGAATGATAGTGATGACAGTCGTATGGGTGTGTAAGTATGCGCGTAGCCTATCGTCTTGGGACTATGTTCGCCTCCAATAGGTGTTTCTTTTTTATTGGTTCTCGAGAGATTGAACCTGATGTTCTCTATGCGTGATCGTTGCAATGGGACTAGATAGCCGAGTATGCGTAGCACTAAGGGTTTCTCAACCAGGGGTGCAATATTGGTATATTATATATATAAATTGATATGTATGCATAAAGAGATTAATGTGTGTATACCGAAATCCTATTTGGTGCCTTCTATTGATGACTTTATTTTGAAATGTGTACTTATGGTATTAACAGCTGGACAGTTAGAAAAATATGAGAATAAACTAAAGTAAATTCTAAAACTATTTTAAAATCTTAAGAATGTCGGCTTTGGATAATTTAGGGAGTCTCCCCAATATAATAGTATGTATTTATTAGCCAGTCAGGGTATCATGACTAGATTGGGTAATTAGACTCGTTAGACGTGCACACTAGATCGAGGGGTGAGTATCTCAAGTGAGTACGCTAAGTTAACTTAGATAATAATTGTGCTAATTGAATCAATTTAAGCACTTGCTATATTAAACTGTTTTCAACTCGGGATTTGACCCGTTTTTCTGTATATCTTTCTATTGTTCCATTATTTTAGGTTCCCAGCCATACGGACACCAACCTTAGGGAACTCTATTCAGTTGTCGTGTTGTAGCTAATGTGGAAGCTGCAGGATAATTGCTTGTAGACGACTCAACCTATTCTCCCTTTTTCAGTTATCTATTCAGTTGGACATGTCGTCCTTTCTTCTGGTTATTTGCAGAGATTCAGTTGTTTTAAATTCTCTCTTAGATTTGATTTCATTTTTGAATTTATTATATGGGATTGCATCTGGATGTGTTTTACTCCAATCATTTATTTTACTTCAGTTAGACTTTATTTATATTACTGTGATGTATGGCCTTTTGTTGGTATTCTTTTTTATATTGGTTAGTAACAAGATAAAATTTGGACATCACGCTTTTTAAATATTAGGTGGTTAGTTTTTATTAAATTAAAATTTGAGTTTTCAGCAGTGATGTATTATTTGAACCAACTTGATATTCTGACATTAATTAATTAAGGACTAATCACCCGGTAATTAATTAGGCGGGGTGTCACATGTGGTATCATAGCATCAGGTTCTAGTCTCCTTAGGATCTGTACAGCTTATTATGTTTCCGCATAGTGTCCTTTGATATAGAGCCCTATATTTTACGATTGTTGTACTCTTCATACATTTTACGTCCCTCTTTTATTTTGAGAATATAACTGTGGACTTATGAAACTTTCCTATCTTTTCAGATGCCTCCTAAACGTGCAGAAAGAGTTTCCAGGGAAGGACCGTGGCAGAGTACGAGGCAGAGTTTACTAATCTTCTCAACATTGTACCGAGTGAGATTCTGACCGAAAAGAAGAAGATTCAGCGCTTCATGGATGGGTTAAAGTGGAGGATCCGCCAGCATTTAATAAGCAATCTCTCTTTGGTCACCTATTCAGATGTGGTCAAAGCAGCACTACTCCACTGTCAGGGCCACCGCTTCCATTTTTCCGAGGTTAAAAAAGTTGGAGAATCCATCCAATAGGGCAGGGCAGGAGGGAATGGTGCCGGTGGGACACAGGAAGTTCAGGGTCAGCATAGGCACAGAAATCAGGGTTCCCGACAAGGGGATCCTAAGAGGTTCAGGTCAGGAGGTTTTAAATATGGATAGGGAGTCTTTCGACATGGCCATCAGGGCCAACCTGGACATTAGGGCCAATACGGCCATCAGGGCTAGCAGGGCCAACATCAGTTTCAGCAGGGCCAAAATGGCCAAGGGAGGGGTGGTAACGACCATCAGGGTCGGGGACAGTAGGGACAAAGGGGAGGACCCTTTCCAGGGAGATATTTCACGTGTGGCAACACAGGCCACAAACGTCAGGACTTCCCTCAGAAAGGTAGAGGCCAACACCAGTAGTAGGGTGTTCATCAGGAACTCCAGAGACCGTTATTTCTAGAAGCACTCCCAGCACCTCCACAGATGGCAGCACTACCACCCATCCCGCCACCCCATTTCAACAAGGGCAGCTTCAATATGGACGAGTCTACAATCTGCATCAGGTTGCAGTCCCATAGGATCCACCAATGATTGAGGGCATGTTTTCTATCCAGGGGACTTTGGAGCACATTTTATTTGACACAGGAGCCACACACTATTTTATTGCCACGGGGTTTGCACGTACTACGGGGTTATTTAATATAACAGAGGGTACGACCACTTGTGTGGATTCGCCGTTGAGTAGGGTTTTCGTTATTTCCTTTATCTATCGGGGAGTGGGCATAGAGATTGGGAGATTTATCTTACCTAATGATATGCTCATATTAGACATGTCCGAGTATGACGCGATTGCAGATATGGATTGGCTTGTCAGGTATAGGGCCATGATTGATTGTTATAGTAAGAGTATAGTTTTTGCCATACCCGGACAGGAGATGTTTCTGGTGGTGATGCCTCGCTCTGAGGGAGGATCATCCACTCATCTATACTATATAGAGGAGGAAACCTCTATGGAGATTGTGGTACCGCTTGATTCGATTCCTGTAGTTCCAGAATTTGCCGATGTGTTTCAGGAGATTTCGGGGTTACCACCAAGTAGAGAGATAGACTTCATCATTGATTTAGCACTAGATACTCGATCGATAGGTCGCGCACCTTATCGTATGGCTCCAGCAGAAATGAGGGAGTTTCATGAACAGATTGAGCAGTTATTTGGGCAGGGGTTTATCTGTAGGAGTACTTCACCGTGGTGTGATCCCGTACTGTTTGTTAAGAAGAGGGATGGATCGTTGAGGTTATGTGTTGATTACCGGGAGTTGAATAAAGTCATGATATGGAACAAATATCCATTTCCTAGAATCGATGACTTATTCGACCAGTTGAGAGGAGCGGCTTTCTTCTCGAAGATTGATTTGAGATCGGGGTACCATCAGCTACATAACAGGGAACATGACGTGTCAAAGACTGCTTTTCTAACAAGATATGGTTCCTATGAATTCAGGGTTATGCTCTTCGGACTAAGAAACTCCCTAGCCGTGTTCATGAACTTGATGAACAGGGTGTTCATAGAGTTCCTCGACCAGTTCGTCATCATATTCATAGATGACATTCTGGTTTACTCACAGACCGAGGAAGACCATGTCAAGCACTTGAGGCAAGTTTTGCAGACACTGTGCCAGCATGAGTTGTACGTAAAATATAAGAAATGTGGTTTTTGGCTGAAGGAGGTACAGTTCTTGGGGCATATCATCTCCGATAGAGGGAAATCTATGGATCCGAGGAAGGTGTCAGTGGTGAGGGAGTGGGGACAGCCCACGACACCGACCGAAATACGCAGTTTCTTGAGTTTATCCGAATACTACAGGAGGTTCATTCGAGGGTTTTCAAAGATAGCGGGTCCGTTAACGCACTTGACTCGAAAAGGGGTGCCATTTATCTGGAGGGACACCTGTCATATAGCCTTCGATGAGTTGAAAGATAAGTTAACCTCAGCACCAGTGTTAGCATTACCCAGGCCGGGAGTAGAGTATCTAGTCTAAATTGATGCATCCTTATTAGGACTTGGAGGTGTACTTCAGCAGGAGGATCAGGTTATTGCTTATGCATCCCGTAAGTTTAAGCCTCACGAGAGGAATTACCCCACCCATGACTTGGAGTTAGTAGCAGTCCTGTTCGCACTTCGAATTTGGAGACACTACCTCCTAGGGGAAAAATTTTGCTTATTCACGGACCACAAATCACTACAGTACCTCTTCACACAAAAAGAGTTAAACATGCGTCAACGTCGGTGGCTTGAGTTTGAGAAGGATTATCAATTTGATATACAGTACCACCCGGGGAAGGCTAAAGTGGTTGCATACGCATTAAGCTGTAGGCCATTCGGTGAGGTGGCCGAGGTGTGGAAAGCGAAATGGAAGGAGTTAGGGAACCAGGATGAGGTAGCTCGATCGTTTATATTTGTGATGACGGTTACCCCCAGGTTATTACAGGATTAGGACAGGCTCAGGAAGATGATCCGTTTTGCCAAAGTCATATAGTGAAGCTTCTAGTCGAGGGGGTTGAGTCTTACACCGTGGGTTTAGATGGGAGATTGGTTATCCCCGAGGGTGAGTATTTGCGACATAAGGTGATGATAGAGTCGCACGGTTCATGATTTGTAGTGCATCTCGATGGGGATAAAATGTACCGGGACATGTGTAGACAGTACTGGTGGAGCGGAATGAAGAAGGATATTGTGGAGTTCATCTCGAAATGTGCCACTTATCAGTTGGTAAATGTGGACTATCAAAGGCCGACGGGACTTCTACAGCCATTAGAGGTTCCTATGTGGAAATGGGAGAGCATTTCCATGGACTTCATCACTGGATTACCTACATCACAGAGGGGTTACGATTCGATATGGGTGATAGTGTAACGGTTGACCAAGGTAGTCCACTTTCTTCCAGCCAAGACAGACTACACTGCAGGACAGTACGCCCAATTATTCATAGCAGAGATAGTTAGACTCCAGGGAGTGCCTCTCAATATCGTGTCTGACAGAGATAAGGTGTTCGTTTCTCAATTTTGGGAGAGTTTTCAAGAGGCGTTGGGTACGGAGTTGCGGCTGAGCACAATCTATCACCCGCAGACGTATGGTTAGACAGAGCGGACGAATCAAATGTTGGAGGACATGTTACGGATGTGCATCATTGATTTTGGCAGAGGTTAGGAACAGTACCTTCCACTGGTGGAGTTTGCCTATAACAACTCTTACCAGTTTACTATCGGTATGGCTTCATTTGAGGCCCTATACGGTAGACCTTATCATTCCCCAGAATATTGGCTAGAGGTGGGGGACAATAATTTACTGGGTCCGGATGTGATTCAAGATACTTCAGCGAGGATAGAGTTGATACGGAGCCGTATTCGAGTTGCTCAGGATCGACAGAAGAGTTACGTTGATGCCAAATGTTACTTTCGAGAGTTCAATATTGAGGATCAGGTGTTACTACGGGTGTCTCCTATGAAGGGAGTTACCCATTTTGGAAAGAAGGGAAAGTTGGCGACGAGGTATCTAGGTCCATTCCCCATTATTGAGAGGATTGGTCCAATTGCTTATAGACTTGGGTTACCGGAATACTTGCATAGAGTCCATGACGTGTTTCATATCTCGTTGCTGAGGATATTTCTTCAAGATGAATTGGCTCATACTCACATTGCTCTAGAGGAGATAGATATACAGCCTGATAGCTCCTATAAGGTGGGGCCAGTTTCTATACTAGATCGTAGCGAGAGGAAGTTGAGGTCGAAAATAGTACCACTAGTGCGGGTTCAGTGGCAGCACCATAATGTTGAGGAATCAACGTGGGAGCGTGAGGATGACATGCGTGAACATTATCCAGAGTTATTCTTACCAGGTATATATATTTTTCCGAATTTTGGGAAGAAATTCTGTTATTAGGGGGGAAGTATGTAATACCCCGTATTTTTACGCATATTTATTTTTATGGAAAATGGGGATTAATTAAATTAATGGGAGAAAAATTTAAATTATAATTAATCCGATTTTTTGATAATAATCACTAACGTGATGAGAGTTAGTATTTATTGAAATATTATTTTAGACGGGGATGAGATACACGACAGTTATGTTATAAATATTTGGGATGCATAAGAGTCACGTCAAAAGTAGTTATTTGGGGGTTTAAAAGGTAAATTATTTTTTTATAACTCAGATGACTAATTTGAGTGCGTCAGAGTGTCCGTAAGGGTCGAAATAGTCAGAAAAAATTACTCGAGTATTTAAATTGGAGTCCGGGACATTGTAGCCCAAAACGACGACACCCCAGATGGACATTTTGGTCTTTTGGAATTTTTGGGTAATTAAATGGAAGAAAATTGGGTTTAATTAAAAGAATTTAGCGTTAGTGGCCTGTTAGTTCAACCTACGTAAGATAGAGAGGCAAAGAGAGAGAGAACCAAGGAAGAAGAAGAAGACTCCATTAGAGCCCTAAGCCAAGAACTCAAGCTTTCACACCAAAAAAAGTACACCAATGCGTAGATCGGGTCTAGAGGATCGTTCCCATACCATTTTCAACCGTGAATCAGAAGTTCCTTTTTAAGGCAAGTGATTATCTTGCTCTCTCTCTTAGAAATTATTACTCTTGTTAACATATGTAGAGGTTTTAGAACAACTAATACCAAATTGGGTTTACCTATGATGAAAATCGTGTAGGAATTTTAGAAATCTGATGGGGGTTTGCATGTAGAGGATTTTTCCCCTTAATAAGAATGTGAAATTTGGTGAATTAGATGTTAAGCACGAAATAAAAATGGAGCTTTTATGGATTAAAAATTCTGGGTTTATGTTAATATGATTTATGGAAAAATTTAGGAATTTGTTGAAATTACATGATGATTAGAAGGATTTGACCCCAAAACTTTATTAAGGAGTGTCCTAGAGTGACTTAGAGTAGTTTGTAAACCTTGTACTTGGTTTGGAATGGGTTTAGGTTGATATTTGAGTGGAGAAAATCTGGAAAAAAGAACATTAGTGATGAACTTGGCAACTTCGGAAATTTCATTAGAAGTTCAGCCCAGGTCGTTCGAATGACCTCGTTCAAATGAGACTTCTAACGACATTCCAATGTCACTTCTAACGAGTTTGGTGGTTCGTTCGAAGTCCCTTCGTTCAAACAACCCTCGTTCGAACGACATCGTTCGAACGAGATTCGCTGGGTCTTCTAACGAGATTACAAAATGACTTTTAAGGCCCGATTTTGTTTCAAAATTCGCGTAGACTTATATAATTGAGTGTTAGGCCTGTATGAATGTCGAGTAACCTAAAATTTATATTTATTAATGAGCGGAGAATATGTCGATCCTCATAAGGAATGAAAGTTATAGAAATTGAGAGATGCGAAAATACAAGGGAGAATATATATATGAATAAGGTACGGGGTATAATAAGGGATACATATTATACGTACTGCAAATACTAGGCTACGGGAAAGCCAATGAATTTTTAAAAGTTGTGTGTATGCTTATTGCTCAAAATATTATGTGTATGACATACCTAGCTACTGGCTATCGAACGGAGGTTAATGCATTGTGGACGGACGAATCTTGTGTGCCTTCAGGGGATTTAGAGTTATACCACTAGAGCATGAAACCTAGGTACGGGCTATCCGTGAGAATGATAGTGATGATGGTCGTATGGGTGCATAGGTATGTGCGTAGCCCATCTGCTTGGGACTATGTTCGCCTCCAATAGGTGTTTGTGTTTTATTGGTTCTCAAGAGATTGAACCTGATGTCCTCTATGCGCGAGCATTGCAATGGGACTAGATAGCCAAGTATGCGTAGCACTAATGGTTTCTCAACCAGGGGTGCAATATTGTTATATTATATATATAAATTGATATGTATACATAAAGAGATTAGTGTGTGTATACCGAAATCCTATTTGGTGCCTTCTATTGATGACTTTATTTTGAAATGTGTACTTATGGTATTAACAGCTGGACAATTAGAAGAATATGAGAAGAAACTAGAGTAAATTCTAAAACTATATTAAAATCTGAAGAATGTCGACTTTGGGTAATTTAGGGAGTCTCCCTAACATAATAGTATGTATTTAGAACCCAGTCAGGGTATCATGACTAGATTGGGTAATTAGACTCGTTAGACGTGCACACTAGATCGAGGGGTGAGTATCTCAAGTGAGTACGCTAAGTTAACTTAGATAATAATTGTGTTAATTGAATCAATTTAAGCACTTGCTATATTAAACCGTTTTCAACTCGGGCACTGACCCGTTTTTCTGTATATCTTTCTATTGTTCCATTATTTTAGGTGCCCAGCCACAGTGACACCAACCTTAGGGGACTCTATTTAGTTGTTGTGTTGTAGCTAATATGGAAGCTGCAGGATAATTACTTGTAGATGACTCAGCCTATTCTTCCTTTTTAGTTATCTATTCTGTTGGACATATCGTCCTTTCTTTTGGTTATTTGCAGAGATTGAGTTGTTTTAAATTCTCTCTTAGATTTGATTTCATTTTTGGATTTATTGTATGGGATTGCATCTGGATGTGTTTTACTCCAGTCATTTATTTTACTTCAGTTAGACTTTATTTATATTACTATGATGTATGGCTTTTTGTTGGTATTCTTTTTTATATTGGTTAGTAACAAGATAAAATTTGGACATTTCGCTTTTTAAATATTAGGTGGTTAGTTTTTATTAAATTAAAATTTGAGTTTTTGGCAGTGATGCATTATCTGGACCAACTTGATATTCTGAAATTAATTAATTAAGGACTGATCGCCCGGTAATTAATTAGGCGGGGTGTCACAACCTACAAACATGAGACAAAGAAAAATACCTCGTGACGTATTGACTTTGAAATGATATAACCATAAAACATGTAAGCATAATCAAATCTCCCCCTATGTAAACTCCCCCATAATTTCATAATTCGTTCTCCCCTTTTTTATTTGTACGAAAAGACAAGGCAAAGAATAAATCTCATAAATCAAAAATCGGGGTAACACGGTAAATCAAGCAAACAAACTATTTTTTAATTTTTCTATTTTATATACAAAAAAGCAAAAAAATGATGTTACGAAAATCACACGCCATGAATTTACAGTAAGACAACCAAATCGTGAAAATGAAATGAATGGGTGTGAACAGATTCGATAGGAAAATCAACTCAATCATATCATATGTGCATGATGCATAAGCATACTCCTAACGAATGAACATCAAAACAGTCCTTAGGTGTAGAATAGTTGAATTTAGATGACATCGTTTTAATCATATCAACAAATCAAAGTATAAATGATTTCCACACCAATAACCTCCAAAACTATGTAATGCATTTTCATAACTTACAAGGAAGTACAAACCATTGAAAATTCCATCCAAACTCCCTCATTAAAAGATAATGTTTTATATTTTTCTTATAAGGTGATGAAACAAAAAATCGGTCCAGTTTTGGCATAATTTTCTTTTTATTACCTTTCAACTTTTTGGGGCTCTTTTAAACCTCATTGCACCCCGGATAATTTTCAATTCCTCACTTTTTTAGGTCCATTTAAATGGTGGCTTAATCGCAAAGTATAAATGAGTACCTTCCGTAGCCCTTCCCCATTTTTCAAAACGCACAATCTCACAAACGGTTTATAACATGCACTACTTTTTGTCAAGTTTTACATCATTTGGTTCGTCGTATAGACATAATTGAGATAGAAGCACTCAACCAACATGTGATAGACAAGCACAAAAGTCAAACAAATTCGTGCACGTGTGCAATAAAGGACAAAAAGAGTCAATCATGTAGGTAGTAACACTATATCATCTCAAAGACTCCAAACTTTGTAAAGCTCGTGAATGACACAACATATTGTCTCAAAACACTATCAAATAGTCATATGGATATGGCATGAATATGTGACTTGGTCATCCTAAATCTTGATTCATATAAGGTGCAAACAAAATACAAAACTCTTTTTGGATTTTTCAAAAAATATTTTTGTATTTTTTGAACACTGTTTAGAAACAACCCAACAGTACCAAATATTATATCAATATGAACTAGAGTACTGCAAACAGAAATTTCTAGAACTCCCAACAGGTCGTTCGAACGAGATTCCTTGTCGTTTGAATGACATAGGATCTCGCAAGAAGCCTTCGCGCGACATATATTCTCATTAGAACGAGAAAAGAAAATTTTCCCAGATTATTCAGAATATCATGCAGTTTCGTCTAGTGAGTAAATTTCAAAAAACTAGTTCCTGAAATGGGCAAACATATCCAAAACAGTGCTAAAATAGTACCAAAAATAAGAAAAGTAAACAAAAAGCTAACTAAGTAGAAAACTAATGGTACATACTAGCAATAGGCATAAGATAATATCATGAAAAAGAACCTATGCTAGCAAACATGTCTAGACCTCAACCGGTAGGTGTGGTGGAGTTTTTCAAAGATGGTGATATCTTTTGAAACAACTCATCAAATCATGAGAAGTCTTGACCAAAAACTTTACTTTCTATCGAATATGTGCAAACTCTCTATCATTATGTGCAAGCAAAGTATCATGGGTGGGTGCATGTGTGCGAACATGTGTGGGAGCAAGCGTGACACATAACTGATAGAAAGAAATTTTCGGTATATTTCGTCGTTGCTTGAAAAGATTCTCTAATAAAAATCCTAAAAATACCTACAAATATATAACAAACTCAAGTGTAGAGCGGTAAGTAAGGATGTCAATCCACATCAAGGGGGTAAACTAGAGACAAACTCAATTGTAATTCAATTTTTATTTTATTTTTGGGATTTTTGCTTTTTCTATTTTTTTTTTTTTTTTGATTTTGCAATATTAAAATAATTTTTGGGTGAAAATGTGAAATAACACTAAACTAAGTGAGAGATGAAAACAACTAACTAAAAAGTGACTAAAATGAAAAATAAAATCTAACACAAAAATGAGAGATAAAGTGAGGTAAATAAATGTGAGAACAATCAAGTAGTGAGACTACACCACAAATTTTAGCTATTCTAACTAATTAATTTACTTAATTGAACTCTCCCAAATTAATATCAAAATTACAAATCAACTCTCGTTGCAAATGTAATTTTATAGTAACCTTCTAGAAAATTAATTTTTACCCCCCGCAACTCGAGAAAATAGACCTACACTCCTTTTAATTAATCTCCCACTAGGATCGATTCATCAAAAGTTATGTAAATCTTAAAAAATAAATTTAGAGTTGAAATTAAAGAAATAATACCACACTTGAGAAATCTCTATCTCTAGTTCTAATCTAAAATGTGTATTATAACTAGAATTTCAATTTTCTCTCGAAAATTATTTACCCTCTCTCAAGGCATAAATTTAAGGGCGAGGGAGCAAAATTAACATTCAAAGAGAATTTTCAATTAATTAAACTAATTAAATCAAACTAACATCAAATAAGGGTTCACACCACCCCTTGAAAGGGGATTTAGCGAAACATAATATCAAACATGATAAACAAACAATTAATGGCTAGTAAAATGAAATAGAAGAGAAGAACAATCAAACTAAATCTCTTTGAGTGAAATTGGACTTCAATCATTGAATTTGCACATCAACCATTCAATTCGAGCTTCCAAATGATTTTTAATAATAAAAACACACTCAATTGAATTTCTCACTAATTTATCACTCACTAATCTCTAACAAAAAATAAAAAATAAAAAAATAAAACTATTTACAAAATGTTCTACCTAATTTATTTTCTACTCTAATTATCTCTCTCTAGAATTATCTCTACAAATTGATGACCAAAGGCTTATAATGGATGAATTCAACTACATCAATCTATTATGAAATAATTGCTAAAAATGCAAAAATTCATTATAGATGGGTGGGGTGGAATTCATCCTAGAGATAAATTTCAATACACACCTCTATATTGAGATATTTGCTAAAAATACAAATACTCTCTAAAGAGGAGTGTAGAGAAATTTAGCACACAAAGCTTAAAAACTAAATTTGAGATCCTTTAAAAATGGCCCAAGTCTTTAATTTATATGGTGCACATGGAGGCTAGGGGTAAATTGGAGAGTTTATATTTTAGTGTGCATGGAAATGGTTAGAGGGGCATGGGATGTGTGCACATGAGGTCTGAGAGGTGCGAGGTCACAAAAATCTGATTTGGGTGAGGGCAATTTTGGGATAAAAGAAGGTGCATGTGGGAAGTGGTTATTTGGGGTAAAATGGGTATTGGGATTAAAAAGTTTTAAACATGTGGTGTTTAAACTTATTTGGTTGTGTTGGTTTTGTCTTTGGAACTTTGGAAACTCACGATTTTGGATATGGGAGGTTTGGGTTTGGGTTAAAGGAGATATGGGTTGGAGGTGGAATAGCCATGATAGGTTCCGGGTCTAGGAAGGAGGTCATGCCGGAAATGGGTCCGCAAGCCAGGGAAGATGCTTGGTTCGGGTTTAGTGGCGGGTTGCAGAAGTAGAGGTTCGACGACGGCGGGTTGGACTTTGGGTCAATCGCCGATGACAAGTCCGGTTTTTGGCAGACCCGAGGTGGCCGGAGCAGGGGCTGGAAGTTGTTGGTTTGGATTTTGGGTATGGTGATTGTTGGTGTTTAAGATTGGCGATAGGTGGATATAAGGGTGGTAGGTAAAAGGGTTAATAGGTGGGTTTAATTGAAATGGGTTTCTGGCTATGGAGGATAAGAGGATGTTGGGTTGTTTGGATAAGTGTATGTGGGGCTAGGTAATTAGCTCCATTTGACTGCAAATTGCCTCAAAATAATGCTTTTCACACCGCAACTGCAATCAAGCCGACATATTGAACATTCACGCGCATAAGAACATTATTGTCGAGAATTAACAACTAAAATATATCTATTCGTGGTATAAAATGTACATTTTTTGGTGCTTATCAATAACCCAATTTAAAACAAAACTCCCTAAGGTGCCCTCTCTTTTTGCAATAGGAGCAAACATAAATTAGCCTAGATACACCTTTCTTAAAATGTCTCCTGCGCTCTCTCCTAATAGGTATGGTACGCCTAGGTGGGTTGGGTCGAGAGTCATGTGAATCCAATTCTAAAGTAGGAATTGGCTCGGGTGAAACAAAAGAAGTATACGCACCATCGTGACTTATCCCTAAACTCTCACCATTCCCCAAAACAGGATTGAGAACCATCTTTCCCACCTTATTAGATGCATTCTCCAAAGTGACTTTAGCCTCCAGGGCGTGCTTAAGATCTGTTTCTAATTATGACATGCAGGCTATAACCTCACTCTTTTCCCTATTCAAAGCAATTAACTGTTCACTCAAAGAAACCTTCACTTTCTCAAGTTGACTTGCTTTTTCCTCACATTCCTTCAAACTTTCAATATCTCTCTCTCCAAATCTTTCACCTTGAGACCCAACTTGTTATTCAATTTTTTAGTCTTTAAGGTCTCGGCGTATAACTCTTGAAATGCAATCTGGAGCTCACTCTCGTCATCACTAGCGCACTCGCTCTCAGACTCGCTAGAAACACTCAAAATGTCCTCGGGGGTATCACGTGCACAAGTGTCCTCGTCGATGTGGGGAAAAGTGGGTGTTCTCTCATGACTGGATAAAAAGTAAACACACAAACCATGTCCTAAACCTTTAACGGATTCATAGTCCTCATCTCCTCTTCTCCCTCACTATCACTAAGGGTGGCTGGCATGGCAACTTCCTTCCCCTCTTTCCTAAGCCTAGTGGGACACTCAAATGACTTGTGACCTTTCCCCTCACACTCAAAACATTTTAAAATTTTAAACTTTTCTTCACCCTCTTTCTTTTTCTCATCATTTTCTTTGGCCTTGGCTTTCTTTTTATTTATTGAAAGAATTTTGTTTTGAAAACTGGAGAATTTTTTAAAAATTCTTTGCAAGAAGGGCCATCCCAAACTCAAACTCGGACTCATAAAAACTCACTTTCTTTTTCTTATCTTGAGCTTTAAGCTCTATCCCTCTATCCTTAGGTTTGACAGTGTCAGTGAACATGTCAATTTCGTACGTCTGGAGGTCTCCTACCAACTCTTCTAATTTCAGACGACTCAAATTTCCTAATGTATTTAAAATAGTCACTTTCGAGATAAAATGTTTAGGCAGGGATCGTAAAATCTTTTTAACAACTCGTGCATCAGTTATAGGCTCACCTAAGTTAAAACTAGTATTGACAATATCAGACAAACGTGCATAAAACTCATCAAAATACTCAGTCTCTAACATAGTGATTATCTCAAATTGAGCGGTCAAATCCTGAATTTTAGACTCTTTGACCGCATTAGTGCCCTCGTGGGTGAGTTGCAAAATACCCCATGCTTATTTAGACGTGGTGTAGGTCATAATATGTCGGAACTTGTCAGGGGTGACGTGTCCAAAAATTGCACTAAGCCTACGTGCATTATAAGTGCTTTAGCTAAACTCGTCCTCAGTTCAGTCTGACACGGGTTTTAAATTAGTGACATTATTTGCGGGGACAGTGGGAGGAATTCATCCTCTTTCAAAAATGACCCAAACTCTTTCATCAATTACTTTTAAATGGGATTTCATTCGGGCTTTCCAGTAAGAATAATTAGACCCGTTAAAAATTGGCAACCGACTATATAACTTTTCATTTGGAAACATTGCGACAAACTTTTGTAAAAATCAGATTTTTCAAAAAAAATCAATATCACACAATTTTTGTGGAAAATAGAAATACGCGATAAATTAGCGTAACCTGCTGTGATACCAATTTGAAGGACCGTGTGCGATACTGATTTAAATAGTTGCGCAAATTTCAATCACAAATTTATTTAATTAGCGTCAATTTACGAATCAAATTAATTCAGCCCTTAAACTCAATCAACTATGTGTCTGCATGTGTCAAACCAACATGAGTAAAATGTGCGACACAAGGTTTCAGGAAAAAATCCCCACAGGGCAAAACCTTTTTCTTTCTAGAACTTTGACAAGTTTACAAGACCATTGACTTACATACAACTTGATAATCGCGCACAAGTGTGATGCACGGTGTCTTCGTCAAACCTTCAAAGTATCGGCTAGAAATCAGCAATAGTTCACACGCAGCTATACCACAAGAACATGCAGTCCAGACACGCAGTCTAGCAAAAAATCAACACGCAGAAGATCCTCAATTACATGCAGTCATAAACTTCGTAGAGACTCACTCCACAATAGAACTCAGCTCTCGGTTGTAGAGATCTCCCCACAAAGAATGAAACAGTAGCAAAATATGCTTTTGGGTTCCACAAAATAACTCACACAAAATCAATTGGGATTGTGAATTGTAAAAAAAAAGTTATGAACCCTCCAAATGTGTTGGAGAATAGACCAAAACGTATTCTGTGAAAACCAGTATTTCTCCACATGAAAATCAGAAGCCTGGCACCCTTATTTATAATAAAAAATCAAGGTGGTGACGTGTCAGCTTAAAACACCTTTCGTTCGAATGACATACGCTGTCATTTGAGCGAGATACGATCCCGTTCGAACTTTCGTTCGAACGACAGCATACACGTATCCCAAAAAACTTCAGTATCTTAAAAAAACTTGGAAACCTCAAAACTTAAGACTGTTTTACGAGATCAGGAGATATTTATCCAAACCATTTATGATTTTGAAAAAATAAAAACCATTTAAAATTATTAAAAAATAATTTAAACTTTTATAAAAATATCCCAACACTTTTAATGTAAAATGTAAATGGAACTTAAACACATTTTACCAAAGTCATCGTTGTTGGGCTTGAATGTTGAAGTCTTCTTGAAATTCGAATTCGTCTTTGTAGATGTAAGTTTCTCAATCCTTCGACGACTTGTAGAAACTTGTAACGATATATGACATACGAAATTGTGACAGACAATGTCCTTACAAGTGTCCAGCCAATTGGGATGCTTGACATCTTCTACAAATTGATCTCTCTGAAATTTCTTCACCTCCACTTGGATGGCCACGTTCTTCTCGGGACTGAACACTTTGCGTTTTCGCTTGATCGCCTTATCATCTTTATAAATGTTGAGCTCATGACAGATGAAATTAGGGTCGATCCCTAGCATATCCTCACGGATCTAAGAAAACATGTTCTTCCATTCTCTCAGGAATGCAATCAATTTAAGTTTGAGAGGTGTTAAGTTTGAGCCAATTTGAATGGGTTTTTTTTTGGCTTCTCATCATTAAGCACAATGGTCACTGTTGCCTCCATAACCTGTCCCTTGACCAAATCTTCTTCTTTTGGGGGTTCTAGAGTGTCGATATGATAGGTGTTAGTGCCTTTCTCAACTTACTGTTGGTCGTAGAAGTGTAATATCACTCTCTAGCCTCCATTTATTTTTCATTCATTAATCCGGCTCCGTAATTAGTAGGAAGCTTCATACACTAATGTACTGTAGACGACATTGCTTCCAACTACTTCATCCCAACTCTATCAAGAATCATGTTGTAGGCTAAAGGGACATTTTTATCCTTTACAAAGAAGAGAATCCTTTCCTTTCTTCTTGTTGGCCAAGTGTCGATCAAGATGTCCAACTTGATTGTCTCCAAGGGATAAACTCTTTCTCCTGAGAATCCGATGAGGGGCATGTGGTAAGGTTCTAATTTGTTGTCTCCTAGCCCTAGGTTGTGGAAACAGTTATAAAACATGTCATCTACTGAACTCTCATTGTCTACCAGGATTCTTGCCACTCTTCCATGATGAACCCGCAAGTGATAACCAGTGGGTCGTCATGAGAATAAAGTACTCCGCTCAGATCATTTTTGGAGAAGCCGATCACTAATTTATCCTTCTTGATTTTCCTAAGCCAACCATTTGTGCACTCGAACATGTCAATCTGTCTAATAGAAGGACATGATTTATCTTCATTTAGATAAACCTTTCTCTCAGCTATCTCATCTCATACATCGGTGTCTTTTCCTACAATGAAATGGCTGCTAAGAGAAATCATTCCCACCTCGACTTCTAGCTCCTTGGGTTACTTAGGCAGGTCGGAATCGTCTTCATAATAATCATCGCTAGACCTTTTCTTATCATCTTTTCCTCAGTAAGGTGATTTAAACATTCTTCTTGTGTCCCGACCACCAGCTCGATTAATAATTTACTCAATTTCTCTTGACGAATGAGATTTTCCACTTCGTTCTTCAAAGTGATGCAATTATCAGTGGTGTGCCCATGATCTTCGTGAAATTCACAATATTTGGATTTATCTCTCCTATTGGGAGGTGACTTTAGTTTCCCAGGCCAGTTTAACTCTTTATTGCTTTTGGTCTCCTCCAGTATGTGATACACACCTTTGGTGAGGGGGGTATATTCATCATACTTCTTGATTTTATCAACCTTCTTGTCTTTGTAATCCTTTTTGGTTAAATTCTTTTGGCTTTTAATTTTCACCTCTGGAGTTTCTTTAGAAGCCATTGCTTCTTCGGCATTTATAATCTTCCCAACCTTGGCTATCAATTCTGTCATAGTTTGGGGGGGGGGGGGATTTTTTGCCAGCGCATAATAAAGATCCTTAGCGAGCAATCCACTCATTAGCGCTGCAATGGCAGTCTTCTCTTCATAATCAATCATTTATTGTTTCTTATTGTTGAAGCGAGTGGTATACTCCCAAGTAGTTTCTCCAGATATTTGATAAACGATCAAGAGATGAGTAACATTCTTGACCGTCTTGGTCCTAAAATAGAAGTTGGCAATAAATAGTTCAACCAATTGAAGGAAACTATAAATTTTTTCTCTAGGTATGTTATTGTATTATATCTGGGCCGAGGCAGTAATGAAACTTGAGAATGCCCGGCAGTGCATCTCATCAGAATCAGCGTATATGTCAGCAGGTTCCTGATATTGTTCAATATGGAGGATTGAATCAGTCTTCCTATCATACTTTGGAGAAATAACTAGTGGCTTGAATTTAGAAGATGTGGGATAATCCATAATAACCTGAATGAAAGGGGATCCCTTCACAAAACTCCTCTGTAAAGGGTTCTTAGTTTTAGCCGTTTCTCCCAAACGATCTTCTAGTCGCTGCATGGATCCCTTCCAGGAATGCTCTTCTGGTTTAGACTTGACTGAGGCAGATTTTGTGACTTTACCGTGCCCATGTGCTGAGCTCTCTTCCTGAGAAGTCTGCTCGGCACGCGTAGAGCCTCTTATACTAGCCCTAGACCTCACAGATCCCTCTATGTGCTCGCGGGATTGATTTGGCTCCTTGTGATAATCATTGGCTACTCGGGGCCCCAGATGACCAAAGGTAGATGCCTTACTTAAACATTCCAACAGACTTGGCCTTTCAGAGGAGAAAGATCGACCATCATAATAATTCGTTGATCGAATTGACGACGTTGCTCTCAGGCGGTAAGATCTGTCATGAGAAGATCTGGATTAGCTACTTCTTTCATTTATGTCTGATGAGCGTGGCATGTCCTTCCAGGATGGCTCAGTAGTGAACTTGCCTTACAACGTACGAGTAAATGGCCAAAGTGACTCTTGCTTAGCTTCTTGCCCTTTAGCAAGGTTAAGTAAAATTCCTTGAAGATCTGCCACACTAGGAGGAGCATACGGAATAATAGCGTTACCTTCATTCCTAAGGTTGTTTTCTGGGCAGTCATTTCTCCAAGGGAAAAGAAATTAAACAAGCGGTAGAGAACGATGACAGACAAATCATTCCCATAGATGACGCTAATATATTGATGTCTAAAAATTGAGTGGGCAGTCATTTCTCCAAGGGAAAAGAAATTAAACAATCGGTAGAGAACGATGACAGACAAATCATTCTCATAGATGACGCTAATATATTGATGTCTAAAAATTGAGTGGGTCAAAATCTATAATCACAAATAAAATAAAGATAATCAAGAAAGACAAACACACAACAAATAATGTTTTTAGAGTCTTCAGCTATGAGAAAAGTTTATGTCCACTATTTTTAGGATTTCTGGTGGTTACAATAGCTCAGAGTCAGGTATGTTTGTGCCTGATTGAATGGTCCCCTTGAGCTAAGGGAGATCGTGTATTTATAGTCGTTAGGAACCCAAGAGATGGAATATCTTTATATATCTAGGCAATAACATTTGTGTAGAATAAATAAGACTGTTGATATTCACATGTACGTGTACAAGAATTGTTAGCTATTCCACCTGAGAGACTTTTGCTATTCTTGATGGTTCGTATACTTGAGGTTGGTCGGTTGGTTGGTTGGCCGACCAAGTGTCTCTAAAGTCGACCAAGAAAGTAAGCACTATGAGAATTGCCACGTAGGAGGACAGATGTCAATTTCTCAATGGTCCACGTAGATGAATAATTATTATATAAAATAACTTAAATCTGATTTTTTTAAATAACCAAAAAATAGAAAATATTAGCTACTGATTTTTTTTTGTATTTCCTATTTTTTTTTGTTTTTATAAATTTTTACTTACGAAAATGAAAGAAGTAAAAAAAATAGTCCGAAAGTCACAACTTTTTTTAAAAAAAATTGAACAAATCCCTGACAATAATGCCAAAAAGTTATTGTCAATATATAAAATATCGCAAGTGCATGCGCTATTATAGAATAGCGAGTATAAGTACGGGTCGAATCCGCAAAGATTTATCCTCATTCAAAATAATTATGATTGTCCAACTAGATGAAATGAGTTTAAAGGTGAGATGAAATATTAAACTAAAATAAAAGTAATTAATGGGAGCAACCAATAATATGTAACTAATTCTTGGAGAAACTAGGATTTCGAATCCATTTATCAATTTTAACAAACTTTACGTATTAATTTAATTTCTTCATTTTCGATTTTTATAACTCAAATTAAACCGACTCTCGTCGCCTTCAATTCAGAAAATAAAATATTTAAGTCATCTCCCTTGTGAAAGGCGTTTTTTGAGCCCAACCCTTAAAGACCAAATGTTAAACATTTTACTTTTCCAACAAAATTCTAATGTGGGACAAGTTGTTTATAAACCCAATTTAGTATGTTTCATTTATTCAAATGGGTTACTTTCGAGAAAAATTTCTCATTAATTATCTAATGGTTTTGGATAAATAAATATATTACGTTATACTCCGTGAGGAGAAGAACATATTTATACTTAGTCCTGACTAAATCGGAGTGTGGATACCACATTAAATTGAGCTTAAAGTTGTTCATTTACTATTTTCCCAAGCCCATTACTGACATAACCCACTCCACCAAGTCTCTTAAAACTATGTGGTGGGAGTTAAAATTGCAAGAATTTTTTTAATATTAGACTTAATATTACAATTTTTGAAATATTAAATTTAATAATAAAAATAAGCTCAAACTTTAAAGTCAATTTTATAATTTAGTCCCAAATAATTTATATTTATATATAAAAAATAATCAAATTATCATATTGAGCTAGTGCTGAATCGTGTCCAATTAATACAAAATTAATTACTCGAATTATTGATATCATATTTCATAATATTTTTAATGGCTCGTTTACGCGTTAAACAAAAAAAAAAGACCATATCATGGGAAGTTAGTAAAGAAAAATTCCGTAACAGTACTTAGCATTGCACGTAATTAGGATTGTGCAAGCATTTTGCTTATGTAGTATGGATATGTGATTGTCACTCGTTGTAAGGGGTAATTATATTTTCGGAGCACTTCTACAAGGATCGATTTTTTTATCGAATTTCAGTCGACACACTAATGTGTCTGCTTGATAATGATTGATTTTAAATTTTATTAATATAAACCCCATAAATTAATTAATACAAAATCGACACTTCAGTGTATCACGTGAATTCGGTAAAAAAAAAAATGGGGCACATTTGATATTTCCGTGAGAAGAACGGCGGGCGGAGCATTATCCCAAAGTGTGCAACAGTATGGCCCACCATCTGTCAATGATCTATACGTTACTTTATAAACAACCTTTTGTCTTCCCCCTACAATCAAGGGAATTCTGAGACTCCTAGGTAAGCTTGTCACATCACTTGCTCCGCTACCAACTCATTTCACTCTCTCTCCACACCCGACGTTTGCCCACATCTGCTCTCCCAAACGGCCATAAAGCCCTTTTCTACCTCACACATTTGCTCACGCGCCAATTCCCCATTGAAATCGCTTTAGTGCAGATAACAGCCATGTTTCCTGTTATACTTATTTGATTTATATTCTCAAGAGGCTCCATGTTTCCTTAATAAAAATGTTTTACTTTAGCTTTCCTCATAAAGCAAGGGATTACTTCAAAATATATTTCTACACAAGAACTCAAATTAGTAAGTGCTAAATAAGTCTGTCTTTTGTCCATTTTGTTAAATTTACTATATCTCCTTCGATCTACCATGTAAAATGCTTTCTGTTTCTATTTCAAGTATTATTTGCTCACTTATCTTGGATTTTTCAATTATTCTTACTACGGATATTGATTTCGCAACCGATAGATCTAACAGAGAAGAGTAGGTGAGAAACCCTAGTAGATCGAGGATTATATATGGGTAGAGGAAAGATTGTGATCCGCAAGATCGAAAGCTCTTCAAGTAGACAAGTCACTTTCTCAAAGCGGAGAAATGGGTTGCTCAAGAAGGCTAAGGAACTCTCCGTTCTTTGCGATGCCGAAGTTGGACTGATCATCTTTTCTAGCACCGGAAGGCTCTATGATTTCGCCAGCACCAGGTTAGACAAACCTCTGTCTCTCTCCATACATATATTCTATTTACACAAAATTTTAACACAAGAGTCTGATAGAATTGACATGTCATTGTGTGCGACCCACTAAGAGTGTAGTTTTATGAACGAATGAATGTGGGACACGTAAATTGTGTATTGTGATTTTGTACAATACTCATTGGTACCAATCTCACATATTATAATTCTTAATACTGATCTCTCCTGATATGTCTTTTATATGAGGATTAATGTCTATATATTGGAAGGTTTACATTATAATATTATATGCCCCTACCGTCTATTTAGCTAAATCATTGTACGGATCTTTGTAAAATATCAAGAACATATGTCGCTATATATTTTTGGGAACAAAGAGATTGACTACATTTGGAATTTCGTTTTTAACTAATGACACTATGAGTTACGAGCATGGATGCAAATTCTTGAAGGTCCAAAAGTTATGTCAATGTATCTCATGTGTGATGTCTTCCAGAAACTAATTTGGTTGTTGGAATCTCAAATAAGTGATTGCAAATTCATACACATTTTCTAAGGTGACTCGCGTGATGAAACTAGGAGGAGCCATGAGGTAGGGAGAAAGAGGTTTAATTTAAGAGCGTGATATGAATTTGCACCTTGAATTCCATTTGGTTAATTAGAATAGATAAAAGATAGCGGTATAGAAGGTGTAATTGCCCTTTTGATAAGAATATAGGGAAAGGATTTATGGTGCGACTATTTGATACTTATCTCTTGTTTTGGGAATCCCTAAACCAGGCCAGCTTAGCATTAGTCCTCCAATGTGAATACTTACGCGAGGAAAGTAAATGTAGGCACGAAAAAAGGTTCAAAGTTTGTTAGGAGCAAACATAAACAATTATATTAGCCACCTTTGTAAATATCTTACAAGAAGCAAATTTTTGTTTACGACAACATGCAAACTAATTCTTTGCTGTTTTTTGAAGTTTCAAGATAGATTAAACAACTTTAGAGAAGATAAGGGGGAAAAAGGAGAAGATTATGTAGGATCTCCATGATCTTAGGAATAGTAAATCTTGGTAAATGAAGCAATACACTTCACACATGATGCGGCACATGCTTGATATTTCATGTTTAGGTTTCTAGACCCTCAAAATTTTTACTAAAACAGTAAAAAGATAGATTTCAAACTAGAGCATGATGACCGGGAAAATATACACACCAGAACTTTTTTTCTTTTTTTTTTTCGTTTAATTATTTTTTGAAAGGCACAGGTTGGAACTCTCAAAATTAAGGTTAGCAGGCTCGGAAAACATGGTAATTTATGTTCCAATGGTATTTAAATTATGGGTTCGGATAACATGTGTTGTAAGGATACACATTAAAAAGTCTAAAATAGTAGAAACAGAGTTTTGACATATATTTAATAGAGAACAGATATTCATGTGAAATACTAATACTTATTATTTTGAGGTTAATGTGTTCTTATCATTTTCCCTAAATTATATTGCACTAATCATTTATAATATTTTACGTTTTCAAGGAGAAATAAGTCGGAGATCATGTCGCCATCCAAATCTCTCTCGCTGATGCGGTTGGCTGCTGATTTCATCACTCCTTTTGAGCTATAGAAAATAGAGTAATTCTAGTTAAACTGCCTAGTTGAACCGCATTGCGACCAAACACCTCGTTACTGATATGAGCTGCAATTGTTCTACACAGACAATGGAGGGAGCTTCTTAACCATCCATCTCCTTCTTTCGTTTGTTATCAAATCAATCACAAAAAGTTCATTTAGAAATCTAATAAAAAAAAAGTTGTTGCTCCCATAGTAAAAAAAACATTGTTTGATTGAATTAATTATACTTGAAACTAACTTTGAAATTCTAGATTACAAATATCTGTACATTAGTTCTTTGGACTCATCTTTCTCATCTTTTAAATTAATTAAAATTATTACTTTCAAACTCCAAAAATATCATTAAGAATATAAAAAAAATATTTAGCTTTTTTAATAAATTTAAATTTTATTATGATTAGTTAATATTTATTCCCTAAATACATGGACCACATAATGTAACATTGACTCGACAAGCGAGAATTTTAGGCATTCTAAATAAAAAAAATCCTCGAAAAATGACATCTTTATATCTAGAGCTAGTGTGACGCTAGACTTGGCAACGAGTCGGGCGATTCTTGTTCCTGTCAGATTTTTTGTGTTCTGGTCTTATTAGGGATGTTCCTAAACGGATGATTTTTGTATCAAGTGAAAAAATTATATTCAAACCCTCGCATTACATTAACGTGTCATATCGTGTTCATCCGTTATTACCTATTAAAATAATAACTAATTATTAATAATATATGATTTAATAAATCAGTCGAATATTAAACACGATTAGACCCAATTATTCATTACAATACCAAAACTCTCAATAAGTAATATCCACTTTGAATAAATTAACATTAAACAACATTAATAGATCTTAACAGGTCTTAACGATTATTAACTGCTTAAGGGGGTCAATATTAACTTGACCCATTAACTATCGTGTCTTATCGAGTTAATACGGACACGACCCCACAACTTAACACGACAATAACCGACACGAAATTATAAGTTAATGGGTGGACCCTTAATGGTATCAAACCAAATTTGTGTCAACTCGATGAGACAAGATAGCTAATGGGTCGAGTTAGTGTTGACTTCCGTAAGCCGTTAAAATTCATTAATTGAGTAAATAATAAATTATGTTGGGTGATCCAAATAGTTTATGTTGTTGCTTAATGTTAATTTATCCATAGTGAAGATTACTTATTGAGAGTTTTAGTATGGTAATGAATTATTGGGTCTAATCATATCTAATATTGAGTGAATGTATTAACCTATATATTATTAAAAATTAGGGTTATTTGGGTTTGGTACCCATTAATTCATAGATACTGAGTCAAACCTTTTTTTTTTTTTTTGGGGGGGGGGGGGGGGGGGAAGGGGGAGGGTCTTTAGTACACAATTTGACGTAAAACGTATGCTTATCATTAAAGTGTCATTTTTTTTATGTGAACTCCCCATTATATCCCTGGGTACCAAAATCCTAATATAAAACTATTTTTTAACCTTTTTATACAAAAAAAATACTATTTTTGTAAATATAGTTTTTTTTAATTTTTTTTAAAATAAAAAACCGTTTTTATATAAATTATTTTACTATTTATTCACTGCTTTTTTTATATAAACTATTTTAATATATATATATAGTCCTTTTATAAAAAAAATTGCTTTTTTATAGGAATTTTTTTTAACTGATTTTTATATAAAAAACGGATGAACACGATACGACAGGTTTAAAATAACAAATTGGGTTTTAGTAGGATTTTTTTAAGCGATAAAAAAAATCATCCGTCTAGACACAAACTTAATAAGATCCGAATATCAAAAATCCGACATGAACACGACTCAACAAATTCAAATATAATTAATTCAATCAAACAATCTTTTCTTTTAATATGGGAGCAACCCCCTTTTTTATTAGATTTCTAAGTGAACTTTTTTTTTATGGTTTAATAACAAAAGCAAAGAAAGAGATGGATGGTTATGAAGCTCCGTTCACCCTCTCTAGAACAATTGTAGCTCATACGATTGATGAGGTGTAATGCCTCTTAATTGTGCGGTCACAATGCGGTTCAACTAGGTGATTTATTAGAAGTATCAAATATGAGAAAGTTCCTTAAATATTTTTTAATATATATTTAGTCCAAATTTTTTATTTTTTTTAAAAAAAATTTCTTATTCTCTTATCTTTAAATATTCGTACCAACGATATGATAAAATCTTTTAGACATAGTGAAAACTTTTTTAGTGCATGAAAAGTGTGTTACATCATAGATATAAACATTTATAGACTTTTCTTTTACCTGGGAGTGTGTTTCGGCCTTTTTGGATCGAAATAGGAAAGTATGACAATATTTTATAAAATTTATGAAAAATTTATCATTCTTTCCAAAATTGAAAAAACAAAAATTAAAAAATCATTTTATTTTTCAATTAAGTTGATTCAGAATATTCAAAAGTTTCAAAAAATTTATTATTTGAAAAAATCTCGAAAAATTTAGAACTATCACTTTTATCTTTTTGGAAAGATAATGAAAATATTATTTTTTAAAGTGGTACCACATCTCGTTTGTTCCACCGGATGAAGGTGCATTTATAGTAGCATGATAAAAGATGCCATCAGCTTATTGTTTAGTAAAATAAATTCATACCTCTAAAGTTCCATCATTTTGAGAAAGACCGGATTTGACACCCATGTTCGACCTTTTATTGGCTACTTTCTCTTCCCCGTAATATGACAGATATATGTTTGCCATTAAAACAAACAAATCACAACAAAATGTTAAAAACCCAAAGTATAACTTATATTGAAACCAATGTTTTACACACACAAAAAAAAAAACTAATTTACTTTCAAACACCATTCCACCCAAGTTGGACACAAAAAAGTTATATCCAAATTATGCTGTCTTGATACCCAAGTTATACTCACAAAAAAACTATCTTACTTTCAAACACCATTCCACCCATGTTACACACAAAAAAAAGTTCTACCCAATTTATTTTGTGTTACAAATTATTTTGTATTGAAACCCAAGTTATACACACAAAAAGATATCACTTTTAAACACATTCAAGGGGACCAAACCTAGGGTTTCTGACCACTTGACTGCAAAAATATATATATATATACTAGTGGATACCCGTGCCGACGGCACGGCGATAAATTTGCCCTCGTGATAAAATTCAGCACATAAAAAAAATAGTTAAAAAAATCTATATCTAATATATATATATCTATTTATTAAAAAAAAAAGCTTAAAAAAATCCATATATATATATATATATATATATATATATATATATATATATATATATATATATATATATATAGGGAGAGGTTCACAAGTGGACCAAAAGAATGGACTTTTTAATGGACTTAACAAAAAAGACTAATAAGTCTTGGTTATTGGGTGCCGCTGGCGCGGACCCATTACACCAAGGAATTAAAATTAGTGGGTTATTAGTCTTTTTTGTTAAGTCCATTAAAAAGTCCATTCTTTTGGTCCGCTTGTGATCCTTCTCCTATATATATATATATATATATATATATATATATATATATATATATATATATTTATTAAAAAAAAAAAAAAAAAAGCTTTTAGCATGACATTTCATGCATGGGCATGAAATGTCAAAAATATCATACATAAATTTTGGCCATTCCCATATGGTGTTATATATATATATATATATATATATATATATATATATATATATATATATATATATATATTTTTGTGTGAATTAGTCCGCATTTTAAGAATACGGACCGACCATGTGTCACCTAACGGTGCACCTAGAAATTATCACCTAAATTATAGGCACTGTTGATACCAAATTTAGTCTGCTGACATGGATCAATAAAATGAAGACACGTGGCAATCTACGTGGCAACAACAAACACTTCCGAGGAACTCACAGGCTCCGAGGAGCCATACTACAACGAGGAACACTGATTCTCCGAGGAACTCTTGAGCACCGAGAAGCTTAGGCGGTCCGAGCAACTCAGGTGGTCCGAGCTGCCTCTCGAACAAAGCATTAATAGCAGGATAACCAACAGTTTGACTGTTCATTAAATGCTGATCATTTAGACGCATACGCTTAAGGAGCATTGAATGTATTACCCTTTCATATGTACATCATTTAATGTTTTACCCTTTCACATTACAGCCTCAGGGCTATAAATACATTGTACAATCCTCATTGTAAGGGGACCGGAATTTCTTGAGATAACTTGTAATCGATAATTCCCATACAATCAGCAATACCATAACAGTGGACGTAGGCCATTCTTATAAGGCTGAACTACTTTAAAAATTCTTTATCTCATTTATTTATCTGTGATTGAATAATTAGATATGATCTGAATTTTTTACATCAACAGATTGGCGTCGTCTGTGGGAACGACTAGTAATATCGTTTTCCATAAAAAACAATCCATCACAAATGGTTGATATTCCAGAATCAAGCAATCGAAACGCTGGAAGCCCTCCAAATTCATCTGCTCCGCCAAATATTCCAGATCTGGCTGGAATAATGACAAATCTGGCTCAGGGCCAGACCGTCATGCAAGAAACTATGCGTCAACTCATACAAACCCTCCATGGCGGTGCACAAACCCATTCAAGAATACGAAGTATTCAAAGAAATACCCGTGCATCTTCTTCACGTACTAGGCGTACCAATTCATATCGCAATGAGGAGTCTGAAGATTTATCTTATCAACCTGGACGAACTTCGTCAATACGAGCCACAGATACTGAACAACGTATCACTCTCTCCCCAGAAAGGACCAGTGCGCTAGAAAGATTAAGCAGAGTATCTCCTTTCGACCGATTAGGTCCTAGGAGGAGCAAAAGTCCTCCTAGAGCCCCATCGAGGAGTTTTCGACGACCATCAGACTTAAGGGAAGGATCTGCCCAGTTACTCGTCAAGATAGATCCCAGGAAGCCACCTCAACGCGATCAGTTGCTCGAACCAATAGGCCCGAGGAAGGAAATGATGCATGGAAAGGCTCTATTCAAAGGCTAGAGGATAGATTGGGGGAAATGGTTAAAGCTAAGAACCCTCTACAACGAACTTTTGTTCGAGGAACACCTTTTGTCCAGGCCATTGTAGATTTTCCAACACCATCAAAGTTCAAAGCACTTGTTGTGACCCCCAAATATGATGGAAAGACAGACCCCGTCCTTTATATAGAACAATACCAAGCTGCAGCTGACATCTATGCTGTTCCAGATGAGATGAGATGCAGGGCATTCTCGGGAACTCTTACCGGATCTGCTCAAATATGGTATAATAATCTTCCTCGGGGTAAGATTTCAACTTTTCTTCAACTGGCCGAGTTATTCATTGGGAATTTCTGTTTTGGGGCAAAGCCAGTTAAACGAGTAGCGCATTTGTTAAGTGTTAGACAAAAGGCTGGTGAGAGTACCAGAGATTATATAACTCGTTTCAATAACGAGAAACTTGAAGTCATTGATTATGAGGAGAAGACAGCGATTACCGCCTTGATGAGTGGACTACTGCCCAACAAGTTGTACTACACTTTGGCCAAAGATCCACCTAGAACCATGTCAGACCTGATGGGAAAAGCGTCCAAGATTATGAATGCCGAGGAGGCTATGGCTGCAAAGAAGAACATGGATGCTAAAGAAACCAAGGTGGAAGGTGATAAAGCTAAGAAGAAAGAGCATAAGAACAATGGTAATGACAAACATTCAAGAACAAGGTCAGTATGGGATGCAATGAAGAAATTCGATAATTATACTCCTTTGAAGAAGGATATCAACCATGTTCTAGAAGAAATCAAGAGCAACGAGGAATTAAACTGGCCAGAGAAAATGAAGGCAGACCCTGACAAGAGGAATAAGGCAAAGTATTGCGAGTTTCATAAAGATCATGGCCATATGACAAAAAATTACATAGCTCTTCAGAATGAAATTGAAACACTCATCAGACAAGGAAAGCTGGCAAAGTATGTTGATCGAGGAGGCGAAAGAAGAGACAACGACCGAACAAGAGAGAGATCTAGATCTCCTCGTCGAGCAGAGGAGAACAAGAAAAGAAACCATGAAGTTGATCCCGAAGACGACCCCGATCTTCCCAAGAGACCAAGGCAGCCATAACGAGAGGTATTTTCAATACGCTTTGGGTCATTTGACTGTAATGTTATAACAGGTGGAGATGCAGGAGGAGGAGACCTTACTGTCGAGAGAAAAGCTTACCTCTGTGAAGCTCAAGCTTGCTCGTACATTCAACGAATAAATCTAGCTGAGGAGGATCGCCCGAGAAAGGTGAACAAAGAGAAGTTGGTTATTGGGTTCTCAAAGAATGACCTTGCAGGTGTTCTATATCCTCATGATGACCCACTGGTGATCAAGATGATAATGAAGGAGGTAATGATTTCAAGAGTACTGGTAGACAATGGTAGCTCGATAGACATCATGTTCTACTCGTGCTTCGATAGTTTAAATCTAAAGCTATCTCAACTGGAGCCTTATCATAGACCCCTCCTTGGCTTTGCTGGCGAGAAAGTATTTCCACTTGGGACGATCAAGTTGGATATATTCATTGGTACGTGGCCTACTTGTCGGACAGAAAGAATACGCTTTTTCGTGATGGATAAGAATGTTCAATCATCATACAATATCATCATGGGAAGAGTAGGATTGAAGAAGTTCGAGGTTGTACCATCTACGGTGCATCAGTGCCTGAAATTTCCAATAAATTTTGGAGTAGAAGTTGTTAAAGGTGATCAAAAAGTAGCCCGGGAATGCTATTATTCATCCGCCGAGCAAGAGGAACTGGAGGAATCAAGGAAAAAGACTATTAATTATCTAGTGGAAGAAGGGGCAAAAATTGAAACATTGGATCCTGGAGATGAGTCTCAACTCGTGAAGGGTCAAGTGGTGGAAGCTACTGAAAACATCATTCTGGATGACGAGCACCCTGAACGAACTACTCAAGTAGGTTCGTCGTTGGAAGCCTCACTAAAACAGGAATTGATAACTTTCCTTAGAAGCAGAAAGCAAACTTTTGCGTGGAGTCATGAGGATATGCCCGAAATAGATCCAAACTTCTTATGTCACGAACTCAATGTGAATAAGGAAATCAAGCCAGTGAAGCAGAGAAGAAGAGTGTTCAGCCCCAAGAAGAATCAAGCTATACAGGAGGAAGTCGAGAAGCTCCAGAAAGCTTGCTTCATTGAAGATGTTAAATATCCAGACTGGTTAGCCAATGTGGTGATGGTAAAGAAGAAAAACAACAAGTGGAGGATGTGTGTAGACTTCACCGACCTCAACAAAGCATGCCCAAAGGATCACTTTCCACTGTCCCGAATCGATCAACTAGTCGATGCTACCTCGGGACACGAGCTGCTGAGTTTCATGGATGCTTATTCTGGCTACAATCAGATTAAAATGAAACCTGAATACAGGGAGAGTACTTCTTTTATTACCCCTAGGGGAACTTATTGTTATAATGTTATGCCTTTTGGTTTAAAAAATGCAGGTGCGACATATTAGCGGCTGATGAACAAGGTGTTTACTGAACAAATCAGTTGCAATATGGAAGTCTATGTTGACGATATGCTGACGAAGAGAAAAAAAGATGTTGATCATGTAGTTGACTTAAGTCAGACTTTTGATCAACTAGATAAATACAAAATGAAGCTGAACCCGACAAAGTGCATATTTCGAGTACGAGAAGGCATGTTTCTC
Organism: Sambucus nigra; assembly: GCA_949130495.1. NCBI lineage: Eukaryota > Viridiplantae > Streptophyta > Magnoliopsida > Dipsacales > Adoxaceae > Sambucus > Sambucus nigra. The sequence continues at coordinate 559,593,055 of OX422210.1, read as the reverse complement.
GGATACATTGCCAACCAATGAGGCATTGAGGCAAATCCTGAAAAGATCAAAGCTCTATTAGGGCTGCTATATCCAACGACGAAGAAAGAGGTGCAAAGTCTTACAGGAAGAGTAGCAGCACTCAACAGATTTGTATCGCGAGCAACGGATAGATGTCTCCCATTCTTCAAGACACTCCGAAAGACTTTTGAGTGGAATGATGAATGTGAAAAGGCTTTTCAAGACTTGAAGAAATACTTGGGAGCACCTCCACTGTTGTCCAGGCCGGTGATGGGAGAAAAATTGTACTTATATCTAGAAGTATCAGAGAATGCAGTTAGCTCGGCATTGATAAGAGTGGATAATGGAGTACAAAAACCAATCTACTACACAAGTAAGGCCTTCCGAGGAGCAGAGATCAGATATCCAAGGCTGGAAAAGTTAGCACTGACGCTGATTGAGGCGAGTAGGAGAATGAGGCCATACTTCCAGGCTCATACTATAGTCGTATATACTGATATGCCGTTGAGGCAAGCCCTTCATAAACCAGAAAAATCAGGGAGATTGATGTACTGGGCAATAGAGCTCAGTGAATACGATATAGTCTATGAACCCAGATCATCGCTTAAAGGGCAAGCTGTAGCAGATTTTATAGCAGAGTTCACCTATCCTGATACCCCCGAGGAGCAAACGTTGCTCGCTGATCAACCTGTGGATGTTACAGGATCAACAAACACAAGCTCAGACCAACTCCGGTTGGTAAAAGGGCAAGTGGATGTTACAGGATCATCAAATTCGAGCTCAGACCAACTCCGGTTGGTAAAAGGGCAAGAAAAGATGATCGAAAAAGAGCGAGAAATATCAGGGGAAGATGAAAGGAAGCAACAAATATTTCACCGAGGAACTCTGTCAGATCAGAAGTTTGAAGACGAGTTACCTATATGGAGGCTATATGTAGATGGCTCATCTTGCACAATAGATAGTGGGGCAGGGATAGTTTTGAGCACTCCGGACGAGGTCGACATAGAATACGCCCTACGTTTCCAATTCAAATCTTCTAATAATGAGGCTGAGTATGAGACCATGATTGCAGGTCTTAATTTGGAAAAAATTATGGAGGCGCAGCAAATTACTGTCTTCAGTGATTCTCAATTAATTGTAAATCAAATGTTGGGAACATACGCAACCAAAGGAGAATTAATGATCAAATACCATGCAAAGGTGATGGAGTTGGTATCAGAATTTGTTGCTATACAGCTAGTCAGAATACCAAGAATGGAGAATGCAAGAGCCGATGCCCTAGCTCGATTAGCATCAGCTACTCGTACCGAGCTACGAAGAACAATCCCAATTGAAGTTTTATCTGGTCGGAGTATAGATGAAGATTTGGCGATGAACTTTATCACCCTTGATTTAGGACCATCTTGGATGGATCCCATCAGGGCATATATTGAGGAGGGAGAATTACCAATTGACAAGCTCGCAGCCAAGAAATTGAAGTTTAAAGTTGCTCGGTATGTATTAACTAACGGTATTTTATATAGACGAGGAATTATGGCAGGTTTACAAAGATGTGTACATCCCTCCGAGGTGAAAGATTTAATTGAAGAGATCCATGAAGGGTCCTGTGGAGCCCATATAGCAGGACGGACGCTTTTGCAAAGGATGATGACGCAGGGATATTACTGGCCGACGATGAGGGCTGACTGTGTAGCCTATGCCAAGAAATGTGACAAGTGCCAGCGCTTTTCCTCCATCCGAAGAACTCCACAAGCATTTTTGACACCCATCACTTCCCCTTGGCCATTTGCCATGTGGGGAATAGATTTGGTTGGACCACTGCCAACAACTAGAGGAAGGTTCAAATACCTCGTCGTCGCAGTGGATTATTTTACTAAATGGGTGGAAGCTGAGCCTCTCATTGATATGACGTACGAGAAGGTGTACCAATTTATTTGGAAGAACATCATTTGTCGATATGGTCTTCCTCATGCTTTCATCACAGACCATGGAACATAATTTGATAACGAGGAGTTCGCTGCCTATTGTCATCAATCAAATGTGTTGAAGATCCACTCAGCACTAGGCCATCCTCAAAGTAATGGACAAACCGAAGTGACAAATAGAACATTGCTGAATGGTTTGAAGAAAAGACTGAACGACGCGAAAGAAAATTGGATCAACGAGTTACAGTCAGTACTATGGGCTTACCGAACTACTCCCCGAGTAGCAACTGGAGAATCTCCATATATGCTAGCGTTTGGAAGTCAAGTTGTTATACCTGCCGAGTTGGGCCTCTCAACACACAGGGTACTGAATTTCAATTCCCCTGTCAGCGACTTAATAAGAAGATTGGATTTAGACATGCTCGAGGAAGTTAGAGAAGAAGCAGCCATCAGAAATGATGCATACCAACAACGAACAACTTTATTCTATAATAAGAGGGTGAAGAAGTGCGACCTGAAAGAAGGAGACTATGTGCTGAAGAAAGTAATTCAAAAACACAACAAACTGGAGGCAAACTGGCATGGGCCATACCGAGTTACAGAAGTTGTTCGACCAGGAACTTACCGAATAGCAACTTTAGAAGGGGGGAGTTTAAGAATGCATGGAACGTAGAGCACCTGCGCAAGTATTATCAGTGATGTGTATTTTCTCCTTTTATTGAAATTTTTTTGGGGAATACTAGTGCTACACACTACTCGGCGAAACTCGGTAAAACTCGGGATACTCAAAATTTTTCTCGAAAACGCCAGCTAAGGTTGGTCGAGAAACAAATGTATTCCTCCGGGAAGTAAAGCTACCTATATTCCTCCGGGAAGTAAAGCTACCTGTATTCCTCCGGGAAGTAAAGCTACGTATATTCCTCCAGGAAGTAAAGCTACTTGTATTCCTCCAGGAAGTAAAGCTACCTATATTCCTCCGGGAAGTAAAGCTACCTGTATTCCTCCGGGAAGTAAAGCTACTTGTATTCCTCCGGGAAGTAAAACTTGTATTCATACGGGAAATAAAACTATATGTTCTTCGGGAAGTAAAAGTTTTCCTAAAAATACCAACTTATGTCGGTTAGGAAGTAAATATATTCTCGAAAAGGCCAACTTGAGTTGGTCGGGAGGTAAAATTATTTCAAAAAGTGCTAAACGTTGCTCGTAGAGGAAAAATCCACTAACTATGGCTGGTCGGGGATAAAAACCCACTAACTGTAGTTGTTCGGAAACATTTTACGAATTCGAGAAAATGATCAAGCAAAATTATTGATACTCGTGACTTTTTAAAATTATTACTAAATTGGTCGAGAAACAACTTAGTGAGTTGGTCGAGAAACAACTTAGTAAGTTGGTCGAGGAATAACTTAGTAATTTTTTATAATGACTACCACAAATTCAAGCTAGTCGACAATAAGTTAATCGACAAACAACACAACACAAAACAACACAATATTGTTATCTTTTTAACAGACATACATGCACAAATGTAAAGTATTTTACAAGACAATAGCGATTAAGATTGCGAACAAAAATAAAAGTCTTTCATTAAATCCAAAAATATATTACATTGATAATGAAATGTATACTAACTATTACATCAAAATTCCTACTCTATTGGTTTCTTCCCCTCTGCTTTTGAGAAAGGTTCCTCGCCAGCAGGCGGATCATTTAAAGCAAGAGGAGAGTTTATGAAGTTCAAATCTTTTAACATCCTGATATTCATCACGGATGGTCGATCTAGAAGGTGCTCGGGACAAGATATCTCAACACTTGAATGGAGATTGTAGTCACCGAGATACTTTGAAATTAAGCATCGAGGAATGGCCCGAGCAGGGATCCAGCTCATATCAAGTTTGAATGGTGGCACGGGTAGGTCGAGCAGCCCAGGATCATGGTAATCCCGCAGGTAATGACCCTGTTCGAGTTGCAGCACACCTAAGGCATTCAACCAGCCTTGCTTGTAGCCCTCATTATTGGCATTCTGGATACGATCGTCCAAGTGGTAAAGAGCCTCGTTATACCCAACCATCCAAAACTCCCTGGGCTATTTATGGAATTGATATGTCAGTCTTTCTAGCTGATCGTGGAGACTTTTGATGAAGAGTTCCTTATTCTCCAAGACTGACTGCTGCACCGAAAGCTGCTCTTCCAGGTCCCTGATCTTCTTTGACATTTCAGCCAACGCCTGGTTCTTTGCCATTAATTGGAAGGCTTGGTTCTCTAAGGTAGATTGAGTCCTCTGTTCCTCGATAGGAATTCGAGCTGCTCTTGCTCATCCCCAAGGAGCTCTTGCTCGTCCACGAGAAGATGTAGAGGGACCAACTCTCCTCAAGGTCTCTAATTCGTCCCTCAAGTTGGCGTTCTCGACCTCCAAGAACGAGAATCCCTCATCATTCACTGGGATCAAGGCGTTTGAAGTGGAAGATGCAGACTTCAACTGAGATAACTCTTTTTGCAGGTTGTTATTTTCTTGCTCTAATAGTTCAGCTATTTGTCTGCACTCCTCGACCTCACCCCTCAGAGTTCTCTCCCTCACCTCGTAGCCAGCGAAATGCTTCTCGTACCCCTTGTCAGCATTGAGTTGCTGATACTTCTTCTCATACTCCTCATGCAAAAGGGTAGTGGATTCTTTGTATTGCTGCTGAAGGTCTTCAAGAGTGCCTTGGAGATCCTAGATCATATCATAATAAGCCACATTGTTGGCCACTGCACGATCAAGCAGGGTCTTCAAGTATTGATAGGCCTCAACCGCCTGTTCCGAAGCATCTTGGCCGAGGATGTCGACAATTTGTTCTGCACTCAGATCTGTGTGACCAGCCTTAAAATAATCATTGCATTGCCTCAACAGCTTGGTATCATGAGCAGATAGTAATTCCATCCTGTCCAGAAACTAGTAGAGAAAGAAGAAGCAATAATCAATAAAAGTACCAACTAAGCATGAAGAAGAGACAACAGTATGCAAGAACAAAAGTTCAAGTTTTATTATATCAAGATTCAGAGTTACATGTTCATGGTTACATTTGACAAAAGAAAAATATAAAGAGAAACCCGAACAACTCTACACTTTTTTCTTGTCTCCCAAAACCTTCTCGGGAGGCTGGGACGAGGAAGTAGGTTGCTCAGAAGGAACAGATAGTAGCTGAGGAAGTGCTGGAGGTTGCTCGGAGGAAGTAGCGAGCTGCTGAAGTTCCTCGGTAGCAGGCTGGATGGTTGGGGGTTGATCTCCCATCACCATAGAAGACTCTTCGGAGGCAGCTTCGTCCTCTTCTTCTTCTTCTTCTTCTTCTTCTTCTTCAGGAGTTGGAGGGGGACCAGGGATGTGTCGCTGAAAGAGTTCGGAATTTTCATCCACTTTCATCTCCTGTAGAGCAGAGACCCATCCATCCCTAAAGTACTTAAGGCAGCCATATTCTACTTGTGACATCATGGCAGCCAACCCCTTGTTTCACCCTTTGTCCCAGCCAGAGATGAAAGACTTCTTCACAGCCACTTTTCTCTTCAACTTCTCCGAGGAACGCTGCTCGGACAGAAGGTTTTCAGCAATCTTCAATTTATTTTCAACCTCCTCCTTCTGCCGATTTACCTCCCGAAGCTGACCCAATTCTTCCTCAGCAACCTTGATCTTATTCTCAAGTTCTCCAACATTTTTGAGCTTCTTGTCGAGCTCTTTATTTTTCCCTTCCAAGTCCTTTATTCTCTTCTCCAACTCCTGGGAGACTTCAACAACTCGAGCCTTCTCCTACTCGGTGGAGGCAAGCTTCTTCTCCCAAGTTGCCTTATCATCAGCATATTTTTGGCGAGACTCTACCAAAGATTGCCTCACGCCCATCAAAGATTCCTCTATGCCAGACAAGGAGCTTGAAGCTTTAATATCTTCATCCTTCTTCAAAATTGTATTGAAGCAGCTCACCAACTGTGAAAAGAAAATGAAAGCAAGTCAGAGACAGAAATAACAAAGGAAAGATGAAAAGTTCAAAGTAAAAAGACTTACAGAAGCAATGTGGCGAGCTGCCAAAGAGGTAACCATATCCCGAGAAAGGTTTTCTTCGATACCTTGGATCTCGGGAATGATCCAAGTCTTCACCGAGCTCATGGCAGAGCTCGGGGGAACGAAAGTAGGAACTCCACTGGTTGGGGGCTGAGAGATGGTGTCAACCAAATTGACCGAGGAGATTTTCTTCAGCTTCCTCGGGGGAGCAGGAATAGATTCAACCAAGGAGGAACTCTTGGTCGGTGATATTACAATCACCTCTCCTGGAGCAACAGACTTGCTCGGAGCCACTGGAGGCTTCTCGACAACCTTCACAACAGGGGCAGTCGAGGAAGGTCCATCAATTTTCTTTGTCCCCTCCACTGGGACGTCAATCTTTCTTCTTTTTGCCTCTCCGGCACCAGAGGCAGTTTTCCCAAAAAGGGTGGGACGTTTTCTCTTCTTCATCCTTTCACTTAAAGGAATATGTGATTCAGGCGAAGAACTGGCAGAAGCTGGTACTGGCTTGCGGCACTTATCACCGGACGAGCAGTGAAAGAAGTGGTGTAGCTCTTGTACTGCAGCAGATACGAGGCTGATCTAATGTGCTCGTCGGCAACACTCTGATGCAAACTCCAGATAAGTTTTAAGTGACTTATATTCACGTCTGCTTCTTTTGGACACTTTCTTTTGCTATCAACTGCAAATAAATAAATATTAAAATATCAGTGGCACATTTTATCAAACATAGAAGCATAATTTCAAAATAAATAAAATGAAATAAAAATAACCTATCCCATTGCCATAGGGAGGGCATCTGGGACCCTGATACACTTCATCTCCAGATAAAGGAGCATGTTGCCAATTTTTTATGACAACCCCGTCCTCAAAATAGTCCCTATTGGCATCCGGGAGATTGACTACTAAGGCCCTATTTAAAGATCTAGTTTTTAAATAAAAGGTGTTATCACCAACTGCCCATCCATAACAAAACATGATTTCTGGAATTCCTATGCGAGTTCCATGAATTTAATTTAACCTATGCACCCCATTAACTATTCTCCATGTATTGGGGGCTATTCTTGCAGGGACAACGTCAAAATATTGACAAAATTCCAGACATAGAGGATTGGGCGGAAAAGAAAATCCACACTCAGAAACAAAGAGACTGGGGAACCAATGTCCCTCAGCCAAACGGAAATAGTCAGAAGGCTCAGAAAGCTCTTCCAGAACAACCCAGGAGGGAATAGAAAAATCAGAACGAAACTTATCAAGAGATTCTACAGGATAAACCATGATGAAAGAAGGAAATGAAGAAGAAGGAAGAAGATCTTACAGAAAAAGAGTGGATCTGTTGACAACGAACGGTGAAAAGGATGAACGCACAAGAGAGTAAAGTAATGGAAAACTCAAAAATACAAATTTGAAAAGGTCGAAGACGATGGGAGTGTCTGTGAAGTTTAAATACTCTGCCTTGGGAAATGGTAAAGTAATGATTACAAAAAGAAACAATTACGCTACCGACGGCTAGAGGAACAAAAAGGGCGCGGCAATCGAAGCGAGAAGAAACGATTACGCTATCGGCGGCTAGAAGGAAAAAAAGTACCCGGAGATCGAGGCGGTTATAAAAATTCAAAAAAACCTGATTTTACGAATTTGGAAAGAGAAATAAATACAAGGGAAAGACTCCTAAAAATCAGGAGGACTATTTAAAGCTACCATATTCCGAGAAAGAATGTTCCACGCTCCTCAAATTTCGAACTATGAAACATTGGGGGCTTCTGTTGAAACCAAATTTAGTCTGCTGACATGGATCAATAAAATAAAGACACGTGGCAATCTACGTGGCAACAACAAACACTCCCGAGGAACTCACAGGCTCCGAGGAGCCATACTACAACGAGGAACACTGATTCTCCGAGGAACTCTTGAGCACCGAGAAGCTTAGGCGGTCCGAGCAACTCAGGCGGTCTGAGCTGCACCTCGAACAAAGCATTAATAGCAGGATAACCAACAGTTTGACTGTTCATTAAATACTGATCATTTAGACGCATACGCTTAAGGAGCATTGAATGTATTACCCTTTCATATGCACATCATTTAATGTATTACCCTTTCACATTACAGCCTCAGGGCTATAAATACATTGTACAATCCTCATTGTAGGGGGACCGAAATTTCTTGAGATAACTTGTAATCGAGAATTCCCATACAATTAGCAATACCATAACAGTGGACGTAGGCCATTCTTATAAGGCTGAACCACTTTAAAAATTCTTTGTCTCATTTATTTATCTGTGATTGAATAATTAGATATGATCTAATTTTTTACATCAACAGGCATACTCTCTCTTTTCTGAGCTCACCGTCAGGTGACACGTGCCCGGTCCGTATTCTTAAAATGCAGACTAGTTCGCACAAGAGCAGGATATATATATATATAGAGAGAGAGAGAGTTAGAGAGAGAGAGAGAGAGAGAGTCAGGCTCATGTGCACATTAAGTTTACACATCATTTTTTGAAAATAGTAAAAAAAATATTTTTGAGTTGATTTTTTTGTGTGCTATTTAAACATTTCAACGGATCCGAATAAAAAAATCAGTTAAAAAAATCGTTTTTGCTATTTTTAAAAAATCGGTCAAACTTTCGCTACTTTTAAGCACTTTAAAAGCTGCGAAAGTTTGACCGATTTTTTAAAAATAGTTAAAAAAAAAATTTGAACTAATTTTTTTACATGGGTCCATTGAAATGTTTAAATATCACATAAAAAATCAACTCAATTTCTTTTTTTAATCTTTAAAAAAGTTGGTGTACGCCAGCACTGTGCAAATTTAGTGTGCACAGGAGCCTGCCTATATATATGGGGGGGGGGAGAGAGAGTATACCTTTAATCACAAATCGATTCCAAATATGACATTAATGGGAGCCAAATGTCTCTTTGTGTAAACAACCGTTGGGGTTCTTACACACATAACCCGGATTGATGGGTTTTGTTCGTGAGGGAGGGAGATCAAGAGAGTTATAGACGTGGAAGAGAAGTTGAGAAGAGGTTTAGATTAACAACCGTTTTACGTTTGTGAAAGTAACTAGGGGATAGAGATGGTAGCAAGTTAGTATATCCATATTGAACTTCTAATACGATAGTATTAGAGGTTTCAATAGCGGTAAATTCATTTTAAAATTCATTTTAGTCAACTTCTTAAAAGGTTCAATAAATGCTTTTTAAAATTCATTTTAGTAAACTTCTTAAAAACATAATGCGCCCTTAAGTCATGAAGTTCGAATCCATATGAGATTTGGGAATTCTAAGAGTCAAAGTCTCGCACCCTAAAAGTCATTTAACACATTGATAATAAATTCACTCATACGAATTCCAAAAAGTGGGTTCAATTAATTTATTTGTACTATGCATAGGGAGGTCATGAATCTTTCGGATTCTTATCCCCTAAAATTGGTCCAATTTAGAAACAAAAAATAATATTAATTTTATAGTTAACAAATTTCACGAGGAGCTCACATCTTTCCAATGAAGACTTTGAACTGTGAAATGAATGATTGAGATGGCTAGGTTTATATACCAACCGAGAGGGTTGTTTGGCAAGGAAACGACGTGGGAGTTTTTTTAGAAAATGAGAAGGGGGTTAGAATGGAAATGATATGATTTTTTTTTTGTTTGTAAAATTTAAGAATTTCACTTTTGTATTTCACCTCTATCTATATTTCTTTTTTTAAACTAAATTTTTGTACATATAAATATATCTTTGTATACATAATTATAGAAAATTGGAAAATTTAGACATTTTTTATTCTTAAATGAAAAATACATTATCTCCTATACATTTATATTTTTTAATGAAAATTTAAAATAAAGTATTTTACTCTCATAAATGTATACTTAAATACATTGACTTTATATATTATTATAAACTCAACAAAGTCCTTCTAAATATTATATATTGGTTATATTGATTATATTTCTCTATTAGTATAAATTATGGTTATATATAAGACCATAATTATATATTAAAAATGTAGGAGTTCTCAAATTTCAGTAATTTGAAAATCGACACACTCGCATGCACATTTGAACCCGCTCCTGCATTGCGAATTGGGCACCTATTTATTTACTATGACGTTAGGCATCTCAGGGTGGAAACATATAAAGGATTTATCAAAGGGAGGTATACAACATATTTAAGGACCATACCATTTGTTCACAATACTACTACATCTTGTGGGGGCTTATTTATTCTTCAAGCCCACTGATATGGCCGACTAGCCCAGCAAGCAAAGTGGATTGTCCGACCTAACTTAGATATTTAATGGAGACACTTGTATTTAACATGCGCTTAAATGCATAGATATAGACACAAGTCGGTCACTAACAATCTTGGGGGGATATTCAGGGACACTTACGAGTTATCCACAAGCTGGTTAAGTTACTTATACAATTCAATCACTTAAAATCATAACTATAAATGTAAACCCTGACCCAGGGTAAAGGGGATGTAACTTCGATTATTTGAGAGACACTATAATAGAAAACATTAACCTCTCTGTGGACTGTGGAGGTAGGCAAATTGTCGAACCACGTACCTTTGGTGTTGTGTGTGTGTGATTATTTATTTTCTGCTCGATATTGCTTTCTAGATTTTTCATTATAATAATTCTTGCACTCATAATTGATACCGTCTGTGGGAAGCAATTCTTTTTCCTATAAAAGCAGTTATTGAAACAAAGCCCGTGATATTTCACCACATCATCAATCTTCCTCAAATTAATAATGTGCAGGCTGATCCAATTCTACCTAGGGTCAGATTTGAGATTTGCCAATCACTAAATCCCAAGTTTCGCCAAGAGAGGTAACCTTTTGAGGAAAGTTAGGTACCACCTAGGTTTACTCAGATTTCTAGGTTGGTCGATGCTTACGAAGCCAGGCTTTAAGAGCAGGAGGAGGCAACACGCCTCTAGATGGAAGAGAATGCTTGCCTACAGAGGAGACTTGAAAGGATGGAGAGAGGTCTCCATAGAGATACCAGAAAACATCATGATAGGTCTCATAGTACTCAGATAAGAAAGACTCGCAGCCGAGGGAGGATCTCTAGATACGACCAGGATTGATCCGAGCATGGTAGGTCAGAGCGCGATCGATCAGAGCATGGTTGAGAAAGGCTCCACAGAGATAATGATTTTCAGGATAAAGACATCGAGATTTTAGTCCATAGAGAAATGGACTAGCATCCAACCCATCGAGGGGATAGGTTCACCTGAGAGCTAGCCACAAGAGCTCTTAACACTCTAATGAAATTCCTTTTTCCAAGGGAAATTGAAGAAGATGAGCCTCGAAGAAGTTCGTCGTTCCTAGATTCAAAATTTATGATGGAAAGATGAATCCTATAGACCATGTTTGGTAGTACATGCAAGTAATAACCCTGTGGAGCCACAAAGACACTTTGATGTGTCGAATATTCCCTTCTAGCTTACATGACGTAGCTCAGAAGTGGTTTAAGAAGCTACCTCACAGGTCGATCAAGAGCTTCAAGGCCCTAGATGAGGCCTTCACTACTTGCTACATAACCAACAGTTCTGACCCCTAAAGGATGGATTCACTACTCACGATGAAGAAGAAGCCGTAAGAGATCCTTCACGACTATCCCAACAGGTATTGGGAGGTTTTCAATGAAGTGGAGGATTGCTCGAAGTAGGTTGATGTAGCATCCTTCAAGATTGGTCTGCCGACTACATATATTTTTTGAACTATTCCTTAACAAAAAAAGAGGCAAACACCATTGACGACCTCATGGCACATATAAAAAAATATGCCAAGGTTGAGGACGTGGTTCACTCTACCCTAGGGGACAATGGTGGCGCAAAATCAAGCAAAGAAGGAGACAAAAGTGAAACTCCAAAAAAAGGAACAAAAACGGGAGCAAGACTAGCTTTAAGAATAAAAGTAAGGTCGATCCCTTAAAGGTGTTCTGGGCTCTTAACACAGTCTTCAAATAACTAATCTACAAGATCTTGAGCAAGATCAAGGATCAACCATTTATCAAGTGGCCCAAGAAGATGAGTGGTGACCTGACAAAGTGGAACAACGCACTGAAATGCGCATTCCACAAGGAGGGCGACCACAGGATAAAGAATTGTAAAGCACTGAAGTTGTACTTAGAAAAATTGGCCTAATATGGACATTTGAACGAGTACTTAAAAAAGAAAGCTGACAAGGTTACAGCTAATGGAGACTAGAAAATAGACAATATCCTTGATGATGACATGGGACAGGATTTCACTGTGAATTATGGAGAATATGACATGAATCAGATCTAAGGGAACATTGTTTGGATGGAGCTGAAAAAGGTCACAGCTATCATGGAGGCATTTTGAATTGACCCTGCAAAGTGCCAAATTAGCATGCGTAGGCGACCAGAGGATGTCAACTATAGAGAATATATCATCTTCATAGAGGAAGATCTGGTTGGAGTGAGGACTCTGCACCATGATGCATTCGTGATCACTCTTACGATCGCAAACTGGTACATCGAAAAGTTGCTGGTAGACTAGGAAAGCTCATCGGAGATGATGTACCTAGAGTTGTTCCATAAGTTGAAGCTTAACTAAGCTAACCTCAAGGAGGCCACAGTTCCATTGGTTGGCTTCGTGGGGAAAATCATGATGCCATTAGGAAAGATAGTCCTTTCGGTCAGGGCAGGAAATATTTGAAAGTTGATTTAATTCTTGGTGGTAGATATAGTATCACCATATCATGTCATTCAAGGCATAGGCTGGCTGCACGCTATGAAACCCATACTATTTATATACCACCAGAAGCTTAAGTGTGTCACCGATCGAGGCGTGTTCGAGATTCATAGCGACCAGGACATTGGAAGGAAATGTTTTATTTTCGCCAATTTCCCCTATTTGAGAAGAAAAAGGAACAAACGGTCACTTTTGTTCCATTTTATTTTATTTTCTATTTCTTTCCATATTTTATTTTTCCAATTTTTAGATTGAAAGGAAATTTTTTTATTGTCTTCTTTTGCCCCTTTTTGAGAAGAAAAATGAACAAAAGGTCACTTTTGTTCCTTTTTATTTTATTTTCTATTCCTTTTCCTATTTTATCTTCCCACTTTTTTCAAATGTAAAAGAAGAAAAAGGAACCAAAGGTCACTCCAGAGGAAGCCTATGATGGGGATACACCCTCTAAATAGCTACCACGGCACAACCAACTAGGGGTGGAAGAGACTAGGACCCACCCCGCTGATAGGGTCGTTAAAAGCCTGGAGGTTGGTGATGATGACAACTTATCGGATAAAAAGTTTCTGATTGGGACTACTCTTGCCGATCACGAAAAGAAAGAATTGATTTCTTTTTTCAGAAGAAATTTGATGTTTTTTCCTGGTAACCATACGATCTGGCTAGTATTGATCCTAACGTAGCCTACCACCATCTCCACATTGACCCAAACTTCAAGCCGATCACTCAGAAAGCATGTCAAAAAACCCCAGAAAAGGCTAAAGCGGTGGAGAACGAAGCTGGGAAAATTTTGGATGCAGGCTCCATTAGGGAAGTTCAGTTCCCTAAATGGTTGTTCAACCCAATGGTAATGCAAAAAAGCACCGACAGCTGGAGAGTCTGCATCGATTTCACGAACCTCAATAAATCCTTCCCCAAAGACAATTTCCCTCTGTTAAAGATTGATCAGTTAGTTGATCCACGACAGCTCACAAGAGAATGAGTTTTCTATATGCTTATTCAAGGTACCATCAGATACCACTGTTCGACCGCGAACAGGATAAGATATCCTTTATAACTCTAATAGGTTTATATTATTATAAGGGCATGCCGTTTTACCTGAAGAATGCAGGGGCAGCTTATCAGAGGCTGGTCACGAAGATGTTCAAGCAGTAGATGGGAGACACAATGGAAGTCTATACCGATGACATGTTAATCAAAAGTAAGGATAAAGATTACCACCTCAAAGTCCTGGCCAGAACCTTTGAAGTCTTCAGAAAGTACCGGATGAGACTCAGTACGAGCAAGTGCTCATTCGGTGTCTAGTCGGGAAAGTTTTCGGGTTACCTAGTCAGCAAGAGAGGGCTTGAGGCCAATCCAGATCAGATCGACGTAATCAACAGGGTCTAGCTACCAAGGAAGTTGGGGGATATTAAGAAGCCTACTCGAATGCTCACAACACTTAATCACTTTATCTCCAAGTCCTTAAAATATTACCAACCATTCTTTTAGCTCCTAAAATGATAAGGGCCTTGCTTGGAATGATGACTGCTCAAGAGCTTTGGAGGAAATTAAGTCCTACCTCAGCAAGACATCCTTGCTGGCGATTCCTGACGATGGGGATCCCTTATACCTCTACCTTACAGTATTAGACCACGCTGTTAGCTCGTCTCTGGTATGTGAAAAGGAGGGTAGGCATTACCATGTTTATTACGCCAACAAGATGCTCCTGGATGTAGAACAATGCTACATGCCTTTGTAAAAGTTAGCTTATACTCTGGTAGTTGCCTCTAGGAAGCTGAAATACTATTTTGAAGCCCGCTTAATAACAGTGATCACTTCATCCCCCCTCAAAGTCAGCCTTCGAAAATCTAACCTCTTTGGACGACTGTCAAAATGGTGGGTCAAATATAGAAGGTTCGATATTCACTTTTAGCCAAGGACAGTGATTCAGGGGCAGGTCTTAACCGATTTCATCATCGAATTCATGGGAGATAAGATAATTGACTAAGAGATAATGGAGTAATCTATAAGTAAGGAAGCATAGTCTAAGGACTGGACCCTATACATTGATGGAGCCTCCAATTATAAGGGGGCAAGAGTAAGGATTGTCCTCATCACCCCAGAAGACACTGTCATCATATTATGAATTAAGTTGGGATTTGAAGCCTCTAATAATGAAGCCGAATTCAAAGCACTGATAGTTGGTCTATGCAAAGACCAAATACTAAGGGCAAAGTGCCTCAATGTGTTCGATGACTCCAAACTGGTCTCAAAATAAGTGAGTGGAGATTTAAATGCAAAAGAATTACAAGATGGCAACCTACCTTGCCGTGGTGCTAGTGCTTATGGTAGGATTTGAGGAGGTCCACATTTAGCAGTTTCCTCGACGGTAAAATAGTCATGCTGACACCTTAACATCCCTAAGCTCAATAGTGGACCCTGACCTCAGAAGAACTATCTAAGTGGAGTTCCTCTCCCAGCTTAGCATTGATAAAACAATGGTCATCGAGCATAACCTTTTTATAGAAAGAGCTCTTAGCTGGATAGATCCAATTATTACCTACTTATAAAATGAGACACTATCAGACGATAGGAAATTATCTCCTTAAATAAGAGTGAAGGCAGCCCAAATCTATCTCGATACGGGTGGAAGCTCTACAAGAGATCCTTTACAGGTCCTTACCTCCAATGCGTCCACCCACAAGACACCGAGCAATCTCTCAGCGAGCTTCATAATAGTATTTGTGGGAGTCATACAGGAGGAAAATCATTAGCATTCTAGGTAATCAACGAGGGCTATTGATATTAACTCATGTAAAAAGATGCAAGTATCTCTAATGACCCCATTTTCTTATGACAATATATAATTGTCTTCTTCCAATTTCATCTCACTTACTATCTAATAATGATATATTATTACATATATGATATTCCGAGTTCTTAATATGACAAAGACTATTTTTAAATTTGATGAATGAACTGTAAAATGAGTCAAATTGATGTTTTATGACACGTCTTAAGCTAAATGATAAGTTTCGGGGTAGAAAATATAATTTTATGAAGCTTTAAGGATTTTTAGTACTCTGAGTTCTTTATATAATAAGGCACGTTTTTATATATGAAGAATCAACTCTAAATTGGATTATATCAAAGTCTTATAACTCTAAATTGGATTAACCTAAATTGGATTAAATCAAAGTCTTATGACACTTATCAAAGTCTTATAACTCTTAATAATAATCCAATTTAGGTTAATCCAACCCATAAGTCTTATAACTCTAAATGATAAGTGTCATAAGACTTTGATTTAATCCAATTTAGGTTAATCCAATTTAGAGTTATAAGACTTTGATTTAATCCAATTTAGAGTTATAAGACTTTGATTTAATCCAATTTAGAGTTGATTCTTCATATTTAAAAATGTGTCTTGTTATATAAAGAACTCAGAGTACTAAAAATCCCTAAAGCTTTATAAAATTATATTTTCTACCCCGAAACTTATCATTTAGCGTAAGACATGTCATAAAACATCAATTTGACTCATTTTACAGTTGATTCATCAAATTTAAAAATGGGCTTTGTCATATTAAGAACTCGAAATATCATATATGTAATAATATATCATTATTAGATAGTAAGTGAGACTAAATTGGAAGAAGACAATTATATATTGGCATAAGAAAATGGGGCCATTACAGTATCTATGCTAGAAAATGTGAAAAATGCCAGAAGTTCTCCCCTTTAAGGTACAACAATGGTGAAAGGAAACACTTGAACCTTCCTTTTGTGGCTTATAAGTTACTACATTACTTTCTATCCTTTTGAATGCATATTGTTATAAAGTGTGGCCGCATCATATATTTTTTGGAAAGGATAGTACTTATAAGATGAGAACCTAAGTGGTTCCTAATTCTGTTTGAATATGATATTCAGTGCATCGCTCCAAAATCTATTAAAAGTAAGGTTTTAGTAGACTTCTCCCAAACTTCGTAAGTCAAACATTCGAGCCACCTAATGAAGAGTTATCGATGGATGATTTCCATGTTTGTTGGTGAGGAAGTAGATAAATAGGAGGTGGATTTTGATGGTTCCTCAGTGCACGACACTAGAGGATAATAAGTGACTCTATTTAATAAAGACGAGAATATTACTCTGCACTATAACCTGGATTTTATATGTTTAAATAATGAACTTGAGTAGGAATATTTCATGTTAAGCTTACTCAAAGAATTAAGGATATGAATCAGATCAACCCACATTCATGGGGATTTTAACTTGGTAGTCAAACAAGTCAATGGATAATTGGATCTCAGACAGTAAATTTTGGCTCCTTATCGAGCGATCATCTAATAATTGATGTAATATTTTTTTCCCTGTATAAAAATAGAGATACACCCTCGTATGAAGAAGAAGAATTTATTCTCCCTTACCATGATTACTCAATTATGGAAATGGAGGAACCTATTGCCATAGTCAGTATTCATTGTAGAACATCACCCACTATGATGAAATGTTTCTTTCCCATTGAAGAATGAGATGATTTGAGGATTATCATTCCTAAACAACTATAAACTTTAGAGGGTTAAATGAGAGTATGATAAGCACATTTAGTTATACTGTAAGGGACTTCATACTTTAAGAATCCAAGTGGTCACTTAGCAAGGTACGTAGGTAAAGAGGAAGACTAAGAAAAAATACTAATGGTATATATTGAAAATTATGGAGACAAAATATATTTGTTTATAGGTGCTTCCAAAAAGAATGTTGCCGCTAGCTTTATTTCTAATGATCATCCCAGACTCATCAGTCTTGTTTTTAAAAATCCAATGTGTGTCAATAACCCTTTTATTTTTCAGGTCTGGGTACAAGATACCAAACATCATGATTGAAAAATTGAAAAAGCTCTTATTTCATTGCAGTAATCCACAATGGGTCATTCAAGGCTTCATTTACATTTTTGGTCTCAATAAGAGACACAAAACATGCAAAATTTGCAATGTTACGAAGTTGGGTCTTGTACGAATGGGTTCTATAGGATTACCAACAACGTTATCTATGGGATGGTCTTTAGAAATCCAGTTATGTATTTCAGGGGTCTCTATTGGTAAAGACTCGGTTATTTCAGGATAGTCATAATTTAAAAAGCTTTCAGACTCTTCTACAATGGATGGTCTAGTAGTTTTACTTTCTACAGAAGTGTCATTCACAATAACATTAATAGATTCCATCATAGTCTTAGTACGCAAGTTGTAAATACGGTAGACTCTACTGTCAGGTGAATATCCTAGAAATATAGCTTTATCTCCTCTTGTTAGATAAGTGTTCTCAGTCTTTATAGACATAACACCTACTGCCAAATCCCCTAAGATATTTAAAATTTGGCTTCTTGCCATACCAAAGTTCATAGGGGGTCTGTTTAGAATTCTTCCTTAGGTAGACTCTATTGATAATGTGACATGAAGTACACACTGGCTCAACCCAAAAGTATTTACGTAAGTCTTTTTCATATATTAGAACTCTTGCCATTTCCTAAATAGTTCTATTTTTACGCTCAGCTATACCATTTTATTAGGGTGTCTTAGGAGCACTATACTCGTGTTTGTAACCATTATAGTCACAATATTCGATGACACCTGAATCTATGAATTCTCCTCCTTTATCACTCTGAATTATATCTACTTGGGATTCCTTTTCATTTTTTATATGAAGTAAGATTTTTAAAAATGCTCTAAAGGTTTCAGACTTCTATTTTAGAAAAGCAACCCAAGTGTATCTCGTGTAGTCATCAACCATAACTAGAATGTAACTATTGCCACAAAGACTAACAGTACGAGAAGGACCCATTTGATCCATATGGATAAGTTCTAATGGTTTAGAGGACGGAATATTTTTAACCCTTTTGTGAGATGCCTTAACTATTTTGCCTTCTTGACAGGGACCACATACTATGTTTGAAATGGGTTTTATTTTAGGAATACCTCTAACAATTTCCTGAGAGGATAATTTACTAAGGCTATCATAACTTATGTGACCTAATATGTTATGCCATAATTCATTGTCATCCATTCTGGCAATGTTACAGACCTCTGTACTAGGATTAACTGTGTAACAGTTATCTAGAGTACGGAGTTCTGTAATTATGCATTCACCATTTTTATTTAGAATTTTATAATTGTTCTTTGAAAAGGTGACAGTATGATTGGAGTCATAAAATTGTGAAATATTTAGTAGATTAGCCTTAAAACCTTTTACTAATAAAATCTCTTCAAGAATAGGTAATCTTACTTATTGGAGTGTTCCTTTTCCAACGGTATGAGCTGAAACACCATCTCCAAACAAGACTTTGCCTCCTCAGAAGTTAGTTTTGTTTGAGAGTTTGGATTCATCCCCAGTCATATGCTTAGAACATACAGAATCGAAGTACCATCCAGACATGGTGTGTTCGACTTTCAAAGCACTGATCACTATGTTATATTTCATCTGGGGTACTAGATCATTCTTTCTTACCCAAATAGCTCTGGTTTTCAGTTTGCGCTTATTAGCTCGTATTTGATAAAACTTGTGAGCTTCAGCTTTTTGTTTATACAAATTTTGCACAATTTTATTGTTGTTATAAACATTTTGAGCATTTGGTTGAGAAAATACTCTAGGATTATTTCTTGAGGATTGTCTTTTAGTAATAGATCTTGTCTTTCTCTTTCGCTAGTTAGAGTTTCTGTCTGGTGGTTTAGGAAGAACATAATTGTTACGGTTTCTCCTAGAGTAGTTAAAGTTCTGATAGGTAAAGGGGGGATAAGTATTTTGGTATAGGCGTTTGGAATAGAAACCATCTAAGGAATGTCCGTACACATCACAGTATGACCAATAAAGATTGCTCGTAGCAGTCTAAGTTATGACTTTTGTCATTAGTTCTAGAGGGAACAGTTTGAAAAGAAGTCTCACTTTTCTAATAGGAGGACAAATATACTTGGCTTTAAGTTGAACATTATTCTTAGAGGTACTTGTCTCATCAAAGTTTAACTGCTGGTGATTTTTATCAAAATCAGTTTTCAAAGATTGGTCAGGACAAATTTTCGTAGGTCTTTTCCCACCAGTAACAAACTTTATGGTTTCAAAGGGTTTAGTTTGTTTAATATTTTTGGTGCAAAAGCCTATTCCAGATCTATCATCAAAATTGATCTTGCTATCAACAACTCAGTCCTCAAAACAATTAGAATTGCTTTCAAATTTTGAGATTTTTTTGAAGACTGTTGATGCCTTTTCTTTTGTTTGTTCCAATTATAATAATGATCCTTCATACTTCTTTTCCAAAACATTATTGTAATTAGTCAAGTATTCCACTCTTTGTTCAAAAGCTTTTATTTCCTCATTATGAGTTAAACTTTGAGACGTATACTCTTCAGCATTTTGTTTAACTATATGGTTTAAGAACTCTAATTTCGTGGAAAGATCTTTGACAAGCTTCTCTAGTCTAGCGCTTTTCTTGAGAGTTTTAGTGTAAAGTGTGTGAATGTCAGGAAGACCCTCATTATCGGAGTCACTAAGTGAACTATGTGTTGTGTCCCCTATCGATTCAATTTTAGGACTCACACACCCATTGGTATCAACAATAAGACGATCACTTTGACTTACATACACATGATTTTCAGTACTACAATCATTTTCAAGTAGTAAGGCAGACATATCAATAGAATAAACATCAGTCATGGTATGATCAATTTCCTCATCATCATTATAGATTATCATAACAAAGAATGACATGCAAGGGTCATAAGAGTTGGATGACTCAGGTTTTTCATTTTCAGAGTCACTTGAGTCATTCAAAGTCTTGAATATATGATCCCTATTCTGTTTGGGATGTTTGTCTAAGTTAACCCTACAGTCACTAGCCATGTGTCCTAATTTTCCACATCTATAACATTCAACATTTTTAAGGTCTTTCTGAGGTCTCTTATGGTCATCAGTCTTTTGTTTGCCAGGTCTTCTCTCATGAGGCCTGTTGTTAGAAGTGTTGGAGTAATTAGGTTTCCCTTATCTAGAAGCAACTTTGTTTTGAAAGTTTATAATTTTTTTGAATTGCTTAGACATAAGAGAAATTTGATTATCCAAGTTATCCAAGTCACATTCCTCATCAGAGTCAAGGTCTTGGTCATGTTTGATCAACTTAGATGAAACAATAAGATTAAAATTACCCTATTTTTACTGGTCTGGATAAATTGTTTCTTGAATTCTAGTTCCATTTCCACAGTTCTTAATTTACTACTGAGGAGTTCTAGAGTTAGGTTTTGACCATCCATTTCCTCAATAGCATATCTTTTGTTATCAAACTTCTGTGGAAGTGATCTTAGAATTTTTAAAACAATTTCTTTTCTATCATAGGTTATACCATTTTCATGCAATTTAGTCACAATGTCAGTTAACCTAATGTAGAAATCATTAAAGGTTTTAGTCTCAAACATGACAAGAGAGTTATACTATTAGATAAGCATTTGAGTTTTAGCACCTTTAACTATCGTGGAACCCTCATGATCCGTTACAATAGTATCCCATGCTTCTTTAGAAGTTGTGAAAGATGAGATCCTCTTGAACTCATGTTCATGTATAGACATAAATATGACATTCTTGCCTTTATTGTTACATAGTGAAATTTGGTTCTCATCTTTAGTGAATTCACTTAGTAACTTCTTGGTTCTCACATTACTTCCTTCAACTGCTGGTTTAGTAGGAAAAGTGTAGCCATTTTCTTGAATTTCCTAAACTTCATCTCCCAGAGTTCCTTGAATGAAAGAAATCATCCTTACCTTCCATTAAGGAAAATTGGTTCCATCAAAGAGAGGGGGTCTAGAAAGGTTACCTAGTCTCTTAAATTTCTCGTCCATACTTTTGTTTTGAAAAAAATAATTTCAGAAACACAAGATCTAAAATATTTTAAAACAGCCAAGCTCTGATACCAATTCAAAAAATGCCACTTAAGATGTTTAATAGAAAGTTAAACTGTTAAAATGGCTCCGAGCTATTTGTTGAAGAAACTCTTTTAATCAAAACAAAACTTAACACAAGATGTGTTTAAAAACTTATCAAAATCATTTAAATGAGTGTGAACGAGTTATTTCAGATCTAGTAAACTAGTTTTGAAAAACAAAACTTAAACTATTAAATCAGCACAACTAAAAATAAGGTGATGAGAAAATGAAGAAGAACATAAGTAGTTTTTAACGTGGTAAAATCTCACCCAATTGGGGAAACATCCACGGTGACCTCTACATCACAAAACGAAAAATTCACTGAAATCAAAGTAACAAACTATAAGCTATATAACAATCAAACCAAATAAACACACCTAAACTAAGTTCAGAATCGTTACCAACTCCTCTCGATTAGATCTGACTTCTCTGAAGGTTGCTATTGTTGATTTTCTCTCGAGCTTTCGTAACTTTACTTCATTCCAGTCTTTACATCGACTCAAATAAGTTCAAGATCATATAGCCAACACTTTAAGTGTGGTAGAGTGTAAGTGTAGTGGTGATGTGCTTTCTACATATGCATGCAACACACTCACACTTAATATAGAAAGAATGATTTAACAAATTACAAGATCACTAGATATGCAGGAAATTCCAAACTCAATTTAGTCAAAACTAAAACAGACTTTTAGATATTTCAAAATATCCGCAGATCAAGAGGGAATCTTGTTGTGAAATATCCAAGATCCTAATACTTTTTGGTTTTTAAAATGTTATATAGAAAGTGTTCCCCCAATCAAGATCTCAAAACTAGATCTTAGTTTGATAGGGTTGAGTAAAATGAAATCAGAATAAAGATTGTTGGTTTAGGTTCTAAAACATGAAATTAGTTTTAAAAATAACCACCAAGATTTCTCGAAAAGAGAAATCAAAACAGTAATCTATCTAAGTGAGATGTATCATAGAGACGAGATCTCAAGTTTCTATAAAAAAGAAGCTGAAAAGCTCAATGTGATTAAGTGGGAAAGATGATCAAGAACAAGAGAGGATAACTTCTCAACACACGATCTAAACACTTAGGTTTAAAATCACAGAAAAGTGTTTCTGGATTTAGGGTTTGACAAAGTTAGGTTAGGGTTCCTTTTCTCTCTCTTCTCTATTTTTTCTCTCAAACGAGGAACTTTCAAAAGTCTCTAAATGCCTCACAGAAGGCTCTTATTTATACTGGCGTTCGAAGGATCTGGAACCAAGCCACAAACCAAGGTCCGAGATTAAAAGGTTTTAAATTGATGCAAATCCAAGGGTTCACAGATAGCGGTGCAAAGCTCTCATCTGATTGGTTAATACCATCTCACTTGGATTAGTTCCAAACGCATGCAGAACGTTGATTAAGTCAATCCAATGGTCTAAATCAAGTCACGGAATTGTGAGTGAGAAGAAACACAAATCACATCGTTGCCATAGAAAACATGTAGGCTTAAGATTAAGTCTAAAACGCGTGTTTTTATTTTCAAAAAAATCCAAGTTTCACAAATGTTTTTGCCGCTTTTGAATTCTACCCAAGACAGTTTTAAGGTAAAAGAATTATTTGCAAATCAACCCCAAAGCTTTATAAAATTCCAAATTTTAATTTCCAAAAATTATTTAAAATGTTTAGAAAATATTTATTAAATCCCCAAAAATATTTAAAAATCATAATAGGGGATTCAACTCACACAAGGTCATAATGAGAATGAAATACAACATGTATGCAATCCTAGTGTGTGGTGTATGTGAAATACTGTCAAGAACTTGTAGAGGAATATGAAAGGTTATAAGATCAAGTCTGAGGCTTTTTGGTTCAACTAGGGATGGACACAATTTTGTCACTATTTTCAAATTAGATAAACTCATATATAATGCAGACTCAAATGAGTCAAAGATATAGGGTGCTTCAAAGTTGACTCGGAGAGCTATAACTTCGGTGAAGAGTTCGGGTATAATGATCAAACACATAATTGACTAAATTGTCCCCAAAGTTACATAATGCATTGTAACTTCCCCGGAAAGTGCGCACTTGCACCGTTTAGCATTACAATCCCTACAAAAGCATATATATATATATATATATATCAAAATTACAGGTTATACAATACAAGAGCTTTAATAAGTGAAATAACGGCCACAAATGTGCGTGCGTGCAAGCATAAGCACCGAGTGCAAATATACAATATTCACGACTAATCATTACGCATAAAGTATTTTAATAACAAGTTAATATTAACATTAACTTATAATTGTTTATATGTACTATTATCTCTAACTCCAAAGTCTCTCAAAGTATAGGTATATTATCACCTCTAACTTTTATTAGAACTACACACTATCATTTAGTCCATCTCATAGCATCCTAGTCCAATTTCTCAAGTTCTACCTCTAGGTATTATCACCTACCTAACTTATACAAGAACATATAATATACAAACTACTCCAATTCTAGAGTGGTCGATTCAATCCTAATCACCCCAAAGGATTAACATCATTTTAATAACTCACCAAGACCCTGATAAGCCTGGACAAATAATCTAATTCTCTAACCCTCCCAAAATTCCATACAATAACCGATCCAACTCTCAAATTTTCATACTCATTTCTCATACTTAAACCAACCCCTACAAATCCAATGAGATCAAAATACCCAATTGTCCAAACACCCAAACCATAACCTCAAAATAATAACATACTCCCACTTATTCAAGTATAAATAACCTAAAGGCCAAATTAACGTAACCCTTTGCCCCGAACTCCAACAAACCAATCACAACACAAAGTCTAAACCAAAATCACAAACCCAGAATTCCAGCCTTGCACACTCACGGTAAAATATTCATAAGGATTTTATAAAAAAATTCAAAAATACGAAACCCTCACCCACGTTCTCATAATTCTATTTTCTACAATTCTCGGGGTCAATCAATCGAGCCTTAACGCTGATCGATTGAGGGTATATATATATGTATCCTTATTTAAACTTTAAATTTTAACCTCAAAAACCTCCATTAAAGCCACACCAAGCTCCCAAATCATATTCAAATCCAGCCTCCTTCATATATAATTTTCCCAACATCAATCCAAACCTAATTTTAACAATTTCGTACAATCCTTAACATGAATAAATAGTTAAATTTAGGATTCAACTAAATTTTTTTTTTATGAAACTTCTTTAATTAACTTGGGATTTAAAACGATTTGCTCAATTAACCTGGGGATTTCGATATAATATTAGTACATAGTCAAATACTAATAATTAGAGATTAATTCCAACTCAATCTCATGAAGAATTCACCTAATTTTAAAATATGCCATTAGCATGTCTATTAACCTAATTGAATCGATTAATTTTATATGAAAATCATATTTTAATTAGATTAGTTTTACAATTCAATGAATAGAAATAATCTAGTACAAAAAAATCAAATTCTAACTAAACTTGCCTTAGGTCAAATGTGAGAATTCAAGTCTCGAGCATCAAATATCTAAATATCTTCTTCCCTTTGAGTGCCTCCTCTTTCTTAGACTCCTAGGTTTTTCCCTTGTTCCAAATGTGTTTTAGGTTTAATCTTCTAACCTTATAAACCTACTTCTGAGAAATTAGGCCTTGACCCAACTTAAGCCCCAATCTAATGAACCCAATTCATAATCTAAATGGTCTAAAAAGCCACCCAAGTTATGTACCAACCCAATGGTCTTAAACCCCAACATATTAAGTCAAAACGGATATTCTAAATGTCCCAAAAGTCCCTACGAGTTATGAAAATATGTATTAAATTTATTTATTTATTAACTTGAGTTATGAACATGAATTATATCACATATAATTTATAAATAGTGACATCACATGTCACAGTAAGAACACATAATTTTTTTTTATATTGAATAAACTAGAGAAAATATAGAGTATTATTGAAGGGACACATCAAGATCACCACAAGAAAGCTACAATCACAGGAGAGGTCGTAGATGATCATAACATCTTATTCTAGCATGCATCTTTTAGTATATCAGCAACTAGTAATGATTTTAATGTTCTTGACCAGTCAGATAATTTTTAGGATCTTATACATGACAAAGCCTCTCAATGCAATTACATAATCAATATATTATCGTATAACATAGGTTATTACCTTATTGATGGAATATACTCGAAATTATCCACTTTGTTCATATTTCACAACCTTAGCCTATAAATTTTAAAATGATTTCCATAGGGTCATGAGGGCATGCAGAAGGATGTGTAATGATATTTTGGCATTTTACAATCTTTCTTCATAATTGTAAAAGGCCCAACCAATTTTTGATACCGTAACAATCTAGAGCACACCTTGATGACTTGTATCATTCTGCATAAGATGATATTTGAAGATAAATGAGACAAACCTGATAACCAACCATGGCAACATGATGACCGATAAGATGAGTTTAAACCCATTGAGTTGATCAACCTCAATGACATAAATTTTGTGTCCCAAATATTTTCACATACTCTCATTCACGACTCCGCAACAAATGTGACCTTTCACTATGATTTATAAGAGCATTTATGGAATTGTATGACATATTGTAGTATCTTTTCCATAAGTGTGCTGAACATATATTATGTTTGGTTTATGGATTGTTTTCAATATCATGTGTTATATTAGTAGTAATTAAATTTGTAATTAACTTTTGATTTGAACAATTAAAACATTATATAAAGTAAAAAAATTAAGAATGACGTGTCTTTCCCTTTTCCGCATGTGACCTTCCTGCATCACTTCTATGTCTTATAATCGCAATTAGTAATTACCTTTCTAAAATTTATCTGATTTACATGAATCTCAATTGTAGCTAAAATATTCCTAGTCGTTCATAAATAATCATAGGACAATTCGAACTAAAAAATTACTTATGTAATAATGTGAGACACAATATATAAGGAGATTTGAAAAAAAAATAGGACCAACTTTGAGAATTTTGTTAGTGTTTTAAATAATAATATTACATTAATAAATAAATAAATAAAAAGATTGAACACTTAAACGATTCAAAGAAGTCTATGTGTGTTATTTATGTTATTTTTTTGTTTATACTTAGCTAGGGGAAACTTAATAGATACTAGTTTTTAACCCCGTGCCGTACGTGGACGCTTTACAATCCTTGTTGTAGAACGGAGTACAAGCGTAAAAACCAAAACAAAATTAAACGAGTGGACTTTGAAAGAAAATGATAAAATAAAAAAATTATTTACCTTACCCACTATTAAACTCATACATGAAAACCCTAATATAACCACTTCAAAACCAAACGAAGATATAATTAGAATATATTATCATAAATCCATATTATTCAAAAGAAACTATTTATAAACTAAACTGAGCATATGTAAGGGAATAAACATAAGAAAGTATCAATACATAATTTTTGGAGACCCCAAAAAATCATAAGATCAAATAGGTAATTACCTTCACTTATTGATTCATTGATTTTTTGTAGTTTATTGGTAAAAGGGGTATATCACAATTTGTCAGAGTACATATATATAATTATTTTTTAAGCTCTTGAGAATTTAAGAGAAAATCACTTTGAATGTAAAAGTCTCATTTATATGATATTTTCCCAAATTGTTGATGCTTAACTGTAAATAAAATGAAATAAAGTAAGCCAATTTGACTATAATTCAGTATTAGACATATAAATTGGAAGAACACCGAACAACCGATGTGAGCATGTTTTCCATAATGTCAACAGGTTTAGTTTTATAATAAATTTAAACACAGAACAATAGAGGTTACATTAATATGAAAATGACTTTTGCTTAAATTTTTTCCTTGAGAATTAAAAATATATTGAAATGCTTACATATTGGGCAAGTAATTTCTACATTAAGCAGTCATTTCATGGAGCAAACCAAAGCCAATGATGTAAATCAAGTCACCAAAGCTTATGAAGTCACCAATAACATAAATGATCTCAATCTTAATGGCAAATTGTAATATCTGGCATCTAAAGGTAAAACCCCTACAATTTTAAAAAAAATAAAAAAAGGGAAAAAAGGGGTGTCTTATAGGAACTAAAAGGAAAAAGGGTAGTGAGATCGGGCAAGTACATGGACATGTACGAAGAGGATGACTATTTTGATACACCCTCGATAACGATTCGAATGAGTAAATGATTCAAAGCTATTAAAAGAAAATATAAGAAGAGGAATAGTCACTAAGAATTTATTAAAGTGTGGGAAAGAGAAAGGGTTTACATTTGTGAAATAGAAAGGAAAAAAAGTGAGCAATAAAGAGTTCAATTAAAATTTATTTAAGAAGCCACGTGGCAAAATTATAAATGGAGACACTATTTTTAAATATACTAGTTTTCAACCCCGCGTGATGCACGGACAGTTGTAAAAGATATAACTATTAAAAAGTCTTTGCTAACTATATCTGATTTAATGACCAAAGAAAATATGCATGAGTTTGACAATTAAAGATGATAAAAAAATTCACATACAAATAAAAAAAAAAGCCCAGATAAATAAGTATTGGATGTGAGTAAGGAATATAGCAAAAGGTTGAAGAACATCCAGTATAGATGAATAATATTGTGTGGGTTTGGAGAAAAAATAATGGGTATACCCAAATACTAAAAAATACTTTCAAAAATAAATCAAAATTGTATGTCAAGGATAAATAATTATCATTCAACACAGTAACAAAAAAAGGAGTTGTTCTCAATCTTATGAAAATCACTAAACATAAAATAAAACTTTTATCATAAGTCAAATCTACACTATCTATATCTAATTTGATGACCAAAGAAAATATGAATGAGTTTTACAATTAAAGTTAATAAAAAAATTCACATAAAATTTAAAAATAAATATCCCAAATAAAATAAGTAATGGATATGAGTAAGGAAATATAGCAAAAAGTCAAAGAACATACTATGTAGATGAATAACACCGTGTGGGTTTGAAGAAAAGAGCGGTATACCCAAATGCTAAAAAAATGCTTCCAAAAAACAAATCAAAATTGTATATAAAGGATAAATAATTATCATTCAACAAAGTAACAAAAAAAGAGTTAATCTCAATCTTACACAAATCACTAAACATAAAACAAAACTTTTATCATAAGTCAAATTTGCACATGTGAACTACAAATTACAAACCTAATTCAGTGTTATATTCTAAGAGAAGTTATAAAAATATAAAGTGATTGGATATTCAGGGAAAAAACTTTTAATCAAAAAGTGTATGTGCATTGGTATGATAACTAATACAACTCAATAACAGGTGGTGAATATGAATTATACCCACATCATATTAGAGAGGGGAAGATGTAGATAGAGCGCAAACCCTCTATATATATCGAAGATTATATCGTCCATATTTCCATGCCAAAGATTTTCCTCTCGCTACGTCATACAAAAATCTCCTTTGAGTTCAGTTCAAAGGAATATTGTTGAATTTTAGACTTTGGGTTTGCAAGTTTTAATTCTACTCGATAATATTTGGACCAAATGAACCCTAAAATATTATATTACCTCATAATAACATCAAAAGTTGATGTGAAAAAATAAATTGCCATGAACAATCAAGTACATTAGATTTTTATTTATTCACTAACTTATATAATATTATTTACAATTAAACATACCGGTATAAGGTACTATGATAAAAAAAATCAACGCTTTTCCATTGGCTGCTAACCTGGGTCATCAATTTATACATAGATTGCCACTTGTTAGGAAACAACCATTATACAATAGTCAATCTTTAAAACCAAAATCATAGACTCAAATTGTATAGAATTAAAGAATTATATTGGCTAAAAATAAAAAGGTTCCCAATTAAACGTGACTAATGATTTATCCCAACAACGTAGGATAACCTAAGCTCCAAAAATATTAATTACGTACATCAATTGAAATCCGTTCACAAGCACAAATAGTACTGTATGTATAAAATGGCATAACCATAAATATCATTTCTAGTTAGACCTAATTAAACTAAACTTTTCCCTAACCAAATTACTATTCAGATAAAGGTACATAGTTAAACCTAACTATTTCTTAGAATTCATCAACTGGGGAAAAAGTTAGAAGGGAGTAAAAAATTTTGATTTTGTTCAAGACAAAAGTGAAAATAATTTCAAATTGTAAAATGACATTTTTCTAATAAGAGAACATTGTGAAAATTCAAAAATGTAACCGTGGATGAAAATCTAATTATTAGTAATTAATGTTCAAAGCATGAAAAATTCTCATCAAAACCAATAGGAAATAAATCGTGTGTGCTAGTTTAGAAGGGAAAATTCTTTTAGCTCCATCCTTAAGAAAAACAGATAAATATATGAGAAGCCATACATTTGTCTATAAACAATGGATTTAGACAAAAGCGCTTTAGATTCTATACATCATATATTTTTCATAAGATCTGCACCTTTGGATGATAGGTTTCTCAAACCATTTGGTTTGTTTAAATGGATAAGGCAAACAACATTCCAAAAGATTTTAAAAGTAGCAATCTGAGGGGCAAAAAAGCATTATTCGGAGACAATTTAACACCATTTGTACAATTAATTATATATATATACACACACACAACAATCATTTTTTAACACTACGTACTTGTCTATATGATGGTTGCTAATAAGAAAATCGCCAAAATGTTGGCCACACGTCAACTTACCATAACCAACAAAGGTTCTTGTTCAAATAAAAAAAGCATATGTCGTCTTATATCTAATACAAAAATAGACTCGGTCTCTGATTTCAGGTAAGTGTGATTTGTTAGAAAAATATATAGGATTGCAATGATGAAAATTCGGAAGACCTTAGGATTTAGGGCGTAATGAATTATTGTCCTTAAGGTGTTATGTGCCCCCACTCAAATCGAGTTTGCTAATGATATATAGGCAAATTACCTCCAAGATACAAAAAATCCAAGGGTTCTTCAAGTAGAAAACGTGAAGAATTCCCACAAAATACTCAATGAAATTGAAATTAATAAGAAGAAAATACATAGAGATATAATTTTAAGAATTGAAAACTTAACAAGATTTGATTGCATTTATAGGAAAAGTGGTGTTTATTCACCAACAAACGCCATATTGAACAGTCATTCAATTACGACCCTTAGATTGAATGTTTTGATTTAACGCTCCAGATTTGTCCAAAAAGGGTGCGATCTTACAATTGTCACTTATTTTCTTGGGGCAAAAAATCTGACCATTTAGATTAACCCGTGTGTGTGCACTGTGTCTGATCATGTATTTTTAATTTTGGACCGTCTGATTTGTTGCGCCTTCAAAACGCCTGTTCCCACTTTCGCACACGCGTGCGTGTGCAAATGGTGCTTTGCGCCATTCTTGGTGCTAAAGTGCACACTAGGCGCATGTAACACCCCGCTTAAAATAATAACGGGTGGCCAGCCCTATACTATATTAAATCAGGAATTTCAGATGGTCCAGTCTCAACATCAACTATCGGTACTATATAATATAGGACTAACTACCCGATATCATATAAGCGAGATGTTAAATAATTTAAAACATGCAACATAACACAACCCAACACTACAAAATTTCTAATAAACAAGAGAGATGCAAGAAAGAACTATAAGAAATGAAAGGTATCACTATACATGAATATGCCATAAATAAATAAACCCGAATAAGCTGTCGGGTCACAGCAAATACAATAACTAAAGGGAATAAAAATAAACATGTAAGTAAATATCCCTTGGGTACAAACCCGATATACAACATGAATCCTATCTAGAATTTTAAATAAGTAGGAAGCGGCTACATGAAACATCCCGTAACAGTCCGCACCTGTCACGGCTCCCGAGACTCTGGATAGAAGGTCATCCGGCATCCATGCGGTAGGATACCTGTGGAAATATATATATATATATACAAGAAGGAGGGAGAAGTAAACGGGTCAGAGCCCCGAATGTGTAAAATATTTAGCAAGTGTGTTAACCGTGCATAATAAATACCGGTGTACTTAATTTCATAAATAAGTGAGACCGCACTCTCGTGGAACCCCAACTCGCCTCTCATCTAAAGGCGCGCACCTAATCGCGTCCTCAATTTTTAGTTAAATTACCCCCATTGATTTTTAGGACAACCTAACTTATCAGGCCTAGCCTATATCCACGAGAGCTACCTTCCCGTCATAATCTAAGGATCCACCCATCTCTAATCCTATTAGATTATGATTACAACAATTATGCCATAAAAGGCTTAATAAATTCCGATTAATAATCTCATGAATTATAATTATCATAATTCCTAAAACATTACCCCTATACATACACCTATATATATATATATATATATATACCTATATAGGCTAAAAACGTAAGAATTAATATACTTAATAATATGCACATGGAATATTGGCAAGACTTCTCTCTAATCCCGAAATTGTACTACGTTTCGTGCGTGGGGAGTCTCGCAAAGCGAAATCCAAACAAAGAACCGCCCCGTTACACTACTCCTGACAAGGTCAAGACCAGAGATCCGTGATGCCACCTATGGAATTACTTCTCTCAAATCTCGACATGGCACTGCGTTTCGTGCGTGAGGTGTCTCGCAAAGCGAAATCCAAACAAGGAA
This sequence comes from Sambucus nigra, assembly GCA_949130495.1. Lineage (NCBI taxonomy): Eukaryota > Viridiplantae > Streptophyta > Magnoliopsida > Dipsacales > Adoxaceae > Sambucus > Sambucus nigra. Next base: position 559,560,787 of record OX422210.1, on the reverse strand, counting down.
CCACCTCGTTACACTACTCCTGGGCAATGTCGATCCTAGAGATCCATAATCCCCAACATACAAGTTAATACTACCATTACACTAACTATAACTACTAAAGAAAGAAAGAAGAAAAGAAAAAGAAAGCGAATAAAATAAAATAAAAGAACCTCCAATAATATCCTTGGGATGATGTAACCGAATAATACCTTATGTGCGATACATCAACCCCCATCAATCTAGTACACCATAATCATCTAAGATGTACTTCATAAAAGTCCATATCCTTTCATCTATCGGATATATCTATATATATATATATATATATATAGGTATTTATTTCTAACCGTATATATATATCATCATCAATCCAATAGCCAAGTGTACATACTACATATGATGTACAAGGCCATGCACATAATATACCCGGCTATATATATCGCCGATAAACTGCATCAGTGCTATCATCTTCCCAGTGCCCGGCTCACGTAGCAATACTGGGGCCACCATGGTGGGACTAAACGACACCCATCTCGTGGTAAACACACGCACACGACGTCCCGGGAAGCGGTCATAGTTCCAACCGGCAATGAGACGAAACATACCCACCACGTCTCATCCCAAAAATATATATCTATATGTATAATAATCACAAGGGACGACTATGACCTGGGGAATATCCACACCCTGCATTATATGCCAGGATGCTCACCCTCTACGCGCGCAACTTCCCAATGATAGCATGAGCGGGGTATGCTTAACCAATTAAGTATATGTATTATTCACATGCACAATATATATACATCCATATGATCCAATTATAGGATCAAATAATAAACCACCATATACGGTTTAAGTATCCATACCATGTATGTTCATAACATAAATATATCCATACATTTATATACATACATATATATATATATATATATATGGCAACACATATTTACATATCCTTATCTATATATATAAACTAATTCTCGTTCATATGTATAAGATATATCTATAACTGGCTATAAGTATACATAGTCCTCGATATACAAGCCGTCACTACCATTTCCATTAAATTTACCTTGATATGTGAATATAATTCCATGCTTGAAACATATTCAATCATCTTCCTATGATGAGTAGTCTCCCAAAACCATATGTTTATGTCTATACATATACATTCAACGTTAGGGTTATCACCCAAGAATTTGTGTAGAAATCCATCACTACACCTTTCACCTCTAAATGTGAAAGTACATAATTATCTTTAGTACTATCTAACCATAGGCATTAACAGGACTTAATAGTCTAAATCCTCAATTTATTCCAACCTCATTTCAAGTATTGGAATCTCAATGGCCATATCCCCATAATTGCGTATAAACTATCCTAACTAGAATTTACGCTACCGCTTATCCTAGTCGATAGTACACCCGCAAGCTGTTTCCCACTTTTACCTATGGTTCAATTGTATTTTATGAATCCTTACCCCTATCGGGTTATCATTTATTCCGTAGTCTAAATATTTCTAAGGATAGGAGACCTCTCACTCTCTAAGAGTTCTCAACCTCAAACATATATATATATATATATATATATATACCTTTATCTATAATTGGTAAATTCCAACCTCAAAGAGCTTCCCCCCCCCAATATCCATATATAACTCCAATACGTACATGGGTACATTTCTCCCAAGTTACCCTAAGGGGTCCCCAAATCCCAATATGTGAGAAACTCCTTATATGACTCCAAGAATATATCTTTTACATCCTAAGAGAAAGCCCCCAAATCAATAAACCCAACCAAAAAGGGTTTGAAATCACTATGGAGAAAAACTTCAAAATGCCCTGTTTCCGAATCGATTCGGCCTCCCAGGCGAATCGATTCGGGTCCAAAGACCTGGGCTTCTGCAATAGGCCGAATCGATTCGGCTTGGGGTCCGAATCGATTCGGTCAATGCAGACCTGCCAATTTTACCAAACCGAATCGATTCGCTTGAGGGGGCGAATCGATTCGGACCTGCAATTTTTTGAAGGGTTCATCTGTTTCTTCAAAACCCACGAATTCTAAACCCTAAATTTCTCATTCCAACCCCCAATCCTTCATCAAACCATGATTTTAAGCCCATTAACCAACCCAAAGTTGATCCCAATCATTTCTATGTCATTAATTCTCAATTTAAACATTGATTTCAAGATTTAAACCAAAAATCTAGGTTTTGACATTAATACCCAAAAACCATTTCTTTACCCCACAATTTATGAAATGAAATACACAAATAGCTATTTAGCAAGATTAAACACTTGCCTCAGATTTGTAGAGGTTGGATCGTCCTCGATGTCGCGGTTGGACCGGAAATCCCAAGCTTTTCTTCCTCTCTCTCTTCTTTTCCTTCTTCTTTCTTTCTTCCTTTTTCTTTCTCTCTTTCTCTATTTGAGAAGGCTTCATCCGTAAGCCTTAAATCCTTTAAAACAACAAACCCAGTTTTAAATGTTAATACACACTTTAAATGACTCGTTGACTCCAATTCAAGTCAAAACAACTTAAAAACATTCTGGAGCCGAAATAAGACCCAATGACAGTCATTTTGACTATCTCGACCCTTCCGGGATCGATGGTACCCTCAAAAATATCATCCGGAATACTTTGAAACGTCCTCTATTTTTGGACTTAAATTCCCAAATTTTAAAATTCTCCAATTTAATTAAATTTAATTTTCCCAAAATTAAATTTCTCAGTCTCCAAAGTCGTGGGGTGTTACAATCTTCCCCCCTTACAAGAATTTTGTCCGCGAAATTTAAGATATGCCTAGGACCTCAATATCATCTAGTCCCTACATCAAATCTAAGGATCACTATACCGATCCTCCCTAGTTCTCATGTCGAACCATATAGCCTTTAAAACAAACTAACTACTCAGGGCGCCCATACACCCTGTACCTGATCTCCACTCGTAGAATTTTAATCAGGCTCCATTAGCCTCAAAATTGTAAGATAACCCTCGGTAATAAAATCTATAACGATATACTAAATATATAAAAGTTTGAAAAATTCCACTGGTTGAACTCTCCTCAATTCCTGACGCTAGCCACCTTCGTGCGGGGGAGGTCTCGCAAGCGAAATCCAAACAAGTACACTACTGCGTAGCTAGGTCGGGGATTGAGATTAGTTGAACCAGGGTTAAGGTTTTATAAAAAGATTTTCTCATATTTTAGATATTGCCCGAGGGCCTACACAATAATACAATATAAATATTTTCCGCGTCTTTCGACACGCCAAACAAACACCTTATGTTTAAGACACAAGGCCTCAACAAGTACAATACTCTAGCCAATATCTAGTTCTCAAAACTAGCACAACTATGAGCTAAATTATCCGCTCAACATACCCCTACTAAACTTTAAATCTCTCAACTCTAAAACTTCTTTACATACGTTAACGTCTTTCCACAATATAAGTCTCCCCTCTTAGGCGCACTATAATCACATTCCCTTCCTACCCATAAGACAATAGTCTTATAGTCACTATTCAGCGAACCTTAACATTCCTCACCTCCGGAATTCATTATTATAACTCTCGACGTTCCCGGTATCGCACAAAGTATGACTTAAACCCAAAGAAAGGTATTCTACCTTATACTTCCATAATCTAATGGTTTCACCTCATCCAAGGATCTCAATTCAAGACCCTCTACGTCTTCCAGGACAATCATTACTCCTAAACCTATTTCTCCATAAGAGAAACATCTTCCTCAAAATCCTTCCTAACCATATTGAAGGGCAAGGCGCGATTGCAACTGTCGGAAACTCCTTCAGTTCTACACAACGAAACTTAGTCTCCAAAGGCATTCTCCCTCATCTTAGAAGGCGATACTCCTAATATTGGGACAACTACACCAACCTCACCTCGGTAAGAGTCACCAACATTAGGTTTCCTAACTAAGGTTAACAGATTTCTCAACCTAAACCTCCCAAGGACTACACTAACCTCTCCTCAGACTTACTTTACTAAGTCCAAGGTTTGTCATTCGAGTAAATTTTCCTTTCTTACTCAACCGTCGATAAATCACCTCGAACCACTGCTAGAAATATCCTCAATATTTCCTCCTAAATCGGGGAAAAACAAATACCCCCGATTAAAGTGTACCCAAAATATACTATGGGTATTGTACTTTTAATCCTATCCCTTCCTAGACGACAAAAATCTAGGCGACGTCTGAAACAAAACAAAAGCAACTGTTATCAGAACGTCAATCAAGTGAATATACTTCACAGAAGAAAACAACGCAGTGAACAACAGTCCTATTTTTAGGTCTTTATGTCAAGAACGTTAACGGAAGAATGCAGAAACTCGCACAGATCCTAAGGACTCTAGAACCTGATGCTCTGATACCATCTGTAACACCCCGCTTAAAATAATAACGGGTGGCCAGCCCTATACTATATTAAATCAGGAATTTCAGATGGTCCAGTCTCAACATCAACTATCGGTACTATATAATATAGGAATAACTACCCGATATCATATAAGCGAGATGTTAAATAATTTAAAACATGCAACATAACACAACCCAACACTACAAAATTTCTAATAAACAAGAGAGATGCAAGAAAGAACTATAAGAAATGAAAGGTATCACTATACATGAATATGCCATAAATAAATAAACCCGAATAAGCTGTCGGGTCACAGCAAATACAATAACTGAAGGGAATAAATATAAACATGTAAGTAAATATCCCTTGGGTACAAACCCGATATACAACATGAATCCTACCTAGAATTTTAAAGAAGTAGGAAGCGGTTACATGAAACATCCCGCAACAGTCCGCACCTGTCACGGCTCCCGAGACTCTGGATAGAAGGTCATCCGGCATCCATGCAGTAGGATACCTGTGGAAATATATATATATATATACAAGAAGGAGGGAGAAGTAAACGGGTCAGAGCCCCGAATGTGTAAAATATTTAGCAAGTGTGTTAACCGTGCATAATAAATACCGGTGTACTTAATTTCATAAATAAGTGAGACCGCACTCTCGTGGAACCCCAACTCGCCTCTCATCTAAAGGCGCGCACCTAATCGCGTCCTCAATTTTTAGTTAAATTACCCCCATTGATTTTTAGGACAACCTAACTTATCAGGCCTAGCCTATATCCACGAGAGCTACCTTCCCGTCATAATCTAAGGATCCACCCATCTCTAATCCTATTAGATTATGATTACAACAATTATGCCATAAAAGGCTTAATAAATTCCGATTAATAATCTCATGAATTATAATTATCATAATTCCTAAAACATTACCCCTATACATACACCTATATATATATATATATATATACCTATATAGGCTAAAAACGTAAGAATTAATATACTTAATAATATGCACATGGAATATTGGCAAGACTTCTCTCTAATCCCGAAATTGTACTACGTTTCGTGCGTGGGGAGTCTCGCAAAGCGAAATCCAAACAAGGAACCGCCCCGTTACACTACTCCTGACAAGGTCAAGACCAGAGATCCGTGATGCCACCTATGGAATTACTTCTCTCAAATCTCGACATGGCACTGCGTTTCGTGCGTGAGGTGTCTCGCAAAGCGAAATCCAAACAAGGAACCACCTCGTTACACTACTCCTGGGCAATGTCGATCCTAGAGATCCATAATCCCCAACATACAAGTTAATATTACCATTACACTAACTATAACTACTAAAGAAAGAAAGAAGAAAAGAAAAAGAAAGCGAATAAAATAAAATAAAAGAACCTCCAATAATATCCTTGGGATGATGTAACCGAATAATACCTTATGTGCGATACATCAACCCCCATCAATCTAGTACACCATAATCATCTAAGATGTACTTCATAAAAGTCCATATCCTTTCATCTATCGGATATATCTATAAATATATATATATATATATATAGGTATTTATTTCTAACCGTATATATATATCATCATCAATCCAATAGCCAAGTGTACATACTACATATGATGTACAAGGCCATGCACATAATATACCCGGCTATATATATCGCCGATAAACTGCATCAGTGCTATCATCTTCCCAGTGCCCGGCTCACGTAGCAATACTGGGGCCACCATGGTGGGACTAAACGACACCCATCTCGTGGTAAACACACGCACACGACGTCCCGAGAAGCGGTCATAGTTCCAACCGGCAATGAGACGAAACATACCCACCACGTCTCATCCCAAAAATATATATCTATATGTATAATAATCACAAGGGACGACTATGACCTGGGGAATATCCACACCCTGCATTATATGTCAGGATGCTCACCCTCTACGCGCGCAACTTCCCAATGATAGCATGAGCGGGGTATGCTTAACCAATTAAGTATATGTATTATTCACATGCACAATATATATACATCCATATGATCCAATTATAGGATCAAATAATAAACCACCATATACGGTTTAAGTATCCATACCATGTATGTTCATAACATAAATATATCCATACATTTATATACATACAGATATATATATATATATATATATATATATATATATATATATATATATATATATATATATATATATATATATATATATGGCAACACATATTTACATATCCTTATCTATATATATAAACTAATTCTCGTTCATATGTATAAGATATATCTATAACTGGCTATAAGTATACATAGTCCTCAATATACAAGCCGTCACTACCATTTCCATTAAATTTACCTTGATATGTGAATATAATTCCATACTTGAAACATATTCAATCATCTTCCTATGATGAGTAGTCTCCCAAAACCATATGTTTATGTCTATACATATACATTCAACGTTAGGGTTATCACCCAAGAATTTGTGTAGAAATCCATCACTACACCTTTCACCTCTAAATGTGAAAGTACATAATTATCTTTAGTACTATCTAACCATAGGCATTAACAGGACTTAATAGTCTAAATCCTCAATTTACTCCAACCTCATTTCAAGTATTGGAATCTCAATGGCCATATCCCCATAATTGCGTATAAACTATCCTAACTAGAATTTACGCTACCGCTTATCCTAGTCGATAGTACACCCGCAAGCTGTTTCCCACTTTTACCTATGGTTCAATTGTATTTTATGAATCCTTACCCCTATCGGGTTATCATTTATTCCGTAGTCTAAATATTTCTAAGGATAGGAGACCTCTCACTCTCTAAGAGTTCTCAACCTCAAACATATATATATATATATATATATATATATATATATATATATATATATATATATATATATATATATATATATATATATATATATACCTTTATCTATAATTGGTAAATTCCAACCTCAAAGAGCTTTCCCCCCCCCCAATATCCATATATAACTCCAATACGTACATGGGTACATTTCTCCCAAGTTACCCTAAGGGGTCCCCAAATCCCAATATGTGAGAAACTCCTTATATGACTCCAAGAATATATCTTTTACATCCTAAGAGAAAGCCCCCAAATCAATAAACCCAACCAAAAAGGGTTTGAAATCACTATGGAGAAAAACTTCAAAATGCCCTGTTTCCAAATCGATTCGGCCTCCCAGGCGAATCGATTCGGGTCCAAAGACCTGGGCTTCTGCAATAGGCCGAATCGATTCGGCTTGGGGTCCGAATCGATTCGGTCAATGCAGACCTGCCAATTTTACCAAACCGAATCGATTCGCTTGAGGGGGCGAATCGATTCGGACCTGCAATTTTTTGAAGGGTTCATCTGTTTCTTCAAAACCCACGAATTCTAAACCCTAAATTTCTCATTCCAACCCCCAATCCTTCATCAAACCATGATTTTAAGCCCATTAACCAACCCAAAGTTGATCCCAATCATTTCTATGTCATTAATTCTCAATTTAAACATTGATTTCAAGATTTAAACCAAAAATCTAGGTTTTGACATTAATACCCAAAAACCATTTCTTTACCCCACAATTTATGAAATGAAATACACAAATAGCTATTTAGCAAGATTAAACACTTGCCTCAGATTTGTAGAGGTTGGATCGTCCTCGATGTCGCGGTTGGACCGGAAATCCCAAGCTTTTCTTCCTCTCTCTCTTCTTTTCCTTCTTCTTTCTTTCTTCCTTTTTCTTTCTCTCTTTCTCTATTTGAGAAGGCTTCATCCGTAAGCCTTAAATCCTTTAAAACAACAAACCCAGTTTTAAATGTTAATACACACTTTAAATGACTCGTTGACTCCAATTCAAGTCAAAACAACTTAAAAACATTCCGGAGCCGAAATAAGACCCAATGACAGTCATTTTGACTATCTCGACCCTCCCGGGATCGATGGTACCCTCAAAAATATCATCCAGAATACTTTGAAACGTCCTCTATTTTTGGACTTAAATTCCCAAATTTTAAAATTCTCCGATTTAATTAAATTTAATTTTCCCAAAATTAAATTTCTCAGTCTCCAAAGTCGTGGGGTGTTACAGCGCATACTCATTAATATACACAAGTGAACTCTTATGACACAAATGCCTTTATTGACCCACTCAATTTTTCATCATTTTTTAATGTGGGACATTGGTTTTTTAGCTTTCTTTTGTCTTTACACATTCCACACTAAATGTCTTTTCACATTCCAATTTCTCTTTTAATTCCAACCCATTAACATTAATATTACAATCTCCCAATGTGACTAATATGCTATTTAAAGATGAAAATTACTAAAATAAACTAATATGGCATCACCAAAATAGTGTGCTTTATAATCTTCATTATATGCCAACATAATAAAACTCACATTGCCATATACTTCTTGTTCCCATTACCAATATAAACTGTTCATGACACCTGAAGCAAACATATACTTAAAAAAAGGACTTGTAAATGAGAAAATAATTCAAAGAAATATGAATATCATAATAAGCCATAACCAAGGTTCTAAAAAACACGGGGCGTGATCGAGGCGTAGAGGCCAAGCCTTAAGCCTTAGAAGCCTAGGCGGGCCTTAGGCGTAAAAAGGCGTGAAAAGGCGTTTAGGCATTCTTAATATATTTTAATATTTTTTAACCATAACAAGGCTATTAAAATACTAAAGTTGTACATATAAAAAAAGCATGTCTGGATATAAGAAAATTAAAATACTATTCGATTATTTTGGATGAGATAATGGTCCGGTTAGTAAAAAAATTCTTTAAAAGGCGATATCGTTTCACTAAAGCATTGTTGTTTTTAGAAAAAAGTGCGCCTTAAGGGTTTTACCAAGAATAAGGCGTGAAAAACTTAAGGCGGGGCGTTTATCCCAAGCCTTAAGCCTAGGCGTGCCTAGGCGGGTTTTTTAGAACAGTGGCCATAACATTCAATGGCAATAGGAAACATAGAATCATTTGAGAAAGAAAAGAGAAACAAATATGCATTAGTAATTTGATGGGATAATATTAACCTATAATTTCAATTAACAGTTTCCATGGACATTCTGATATAAAGTATAAGAAAAATTACAATTTGTTATCTTTCAAGAAATTATATCTTTCTACTTATCAAAATACATGTAAAGAGGCACCAAACAAGGAAATACGTTCCTATTAACAATGAAAATGACTAACAATAAATTTTAAGAAGATGTTCCCAAAATTTAATATGTAACCAACCAGACGTGAAAACATACTCTACACAAAACAAAGACAAATCGCTTTAGTCTCAACTTCTATCACTTAGCTTCAATTCAAGTAAACCAAGAGCAAGCTCTATATATATATATATGTGTGTGTGTGTGTGTGTGTGTGTGTGTGTGTGTGTGTGTGTGAAAGTAAAAGAGGAATTAGAAAACTATACAATCAGTATCTATTCACCCATATCACTCCTCCCTCCTCATGGACTATTTTTCTTTTTCATCCAACTATCCCTCCATTATACGCCTAATATATAGCTGGGGAGAAAAAGATTACGGGAGAGAGATGGGAAATGAAAGGACTGAGATTATGAAAGGAAATGACGAGTGAATTCAATTGACAAACGTGATAAGGGGACATGTGTTAGAGGCCTATAGAAAGGTTGTTGTCATCAATTCCAGAGATTAATGATGCCACGTGTCAAACAATTATTTAATCACTTATGTTTTAAGGGCTCCAAAAAATTAGAGTAAACATAAGGAACCATTTGTAAGTGTAATTCAATATTTATGACATTGTTTACTTGCTTAATATATTTGTGACATTGTTTAGTTGTTATATGCGTATACGGGAAAACCAAGAAAATAATAATATTGAAACAAATTATTTGGATGCTGAGGTGTGTGTTAGACACACAGTCCTAAGACATAAATATCGTCCGCACTTTATCAAGTAATGCCTCGAACCTCAGATATCTATCCTCAGAATTGAACATCTCAATTCATCTGATTGAAGCACTCAGTAGAGAACTTTAGAACCACATAATTGCTGCCTAAAAATTAAAATATGGAAGTACATGTTTTAGAGAGAGAGAGAGAGAGAGAGAGAGAGAGAGAATTATAGAATGTGATATGCAAAGCCCTTTTTTAAAGGGATGTAGAACCACCACACTCTCCTCAAAAAGTGGTTAGCCACCTCCCCACAAAACCACTCTCCAACGGGTCTAAAAGAAAATAATTTTTAATATTAATTAAAAACGTATTTAAAAATTAACTGATTTTAAACTCAAGACCCATACCCAAGTCTTGGGCCTTGATATATAATAAATATTTATATATTTATTTAGTGTATAAATGCACCAAATCCTCCTAAATGCCCTTAATGGAAACTTGAACCCGTGACCTCAGCTAAAGGGAACTCAAAAGTTACTACTATGATATAAGTGCTTGCTGTGAGTATTTCATTCATAGCAATAAATGTACACAAACACACAAAAGTTACATTGCTCAATTTCATCAAATATAAAGAACAAAATCAATTCACAAATACAGAATTTCACTGAATAAAAAAAAAGAATTTAACAAAAGAATTTTTTAATAGGGATGAAAAACCAAAGATCTTGAATATTTAAAAAAAAGCTTGAAATTGTAGTGCAACCTATGTTATTGTAATAAAAAGCGAAAAATAATTTTTATTTTATTTTACATAATATCATGTGTATATTACTTCTAAGATGGTAGCATATCAAACTATACCAAACCAACATATTTTTTATATCATTAGCTCCAAGGACTACAAAAGAGAGTTAAAAAGAAAGAATTATATAAAAATTTAACATATTAAATCAAGTGACCTTTGAGGTCACACTTTATATAGGGAAATATTCTTCTATTATAATATCATCCCAAATAGTATGGAGACGTGCATAGCAAGAAGGGGGATACAAATCAAAGTCTGGCATTAAATAAGAAAATGAGACAGAGATAAAGGAGTGAGGCCCATGAAAATAGAGAAAGATTATGTCAGAATAACACAAATTTGTTAGTTGTTAGGAACATATGTACTAAACATATAAAAACCAATTAGCATAAATCAATCAAAAAAATTAAATGGAAGAAAAATTCTAAAAAACCATATATGGAATGAGAACAAACCCATTTAAATAATGGTTAAAACCAATCCTTTTTCATCCAAAATTGTACCCGTTTGCTAGAGATGCCACTAAGGCACGTGAAACTTTATATAATGAAAAAACAAGAGAAAATAGAGAGAGGTTTTCATCATTTTAATGCTAGAACAAAAAATTCTACCAATGTTAGTTTAAATCCAAATTTGAACCATAACATTGATACTCTAATTGGTCTAAAGTAATTATTTTAGTGATGAAATATGATCTAAGTCTCTTAAGCAGGTTTAGCTAATGAAGGGAAAAAAATCAAGTAGCGAGAGTTTATAATATACTATTTTAAAAAGAGAATCATATATAGAACAACTGAAGCCATATATTTCTAAACTAAATGTGAATGTTCACAAAAAAAAAATACTCACATCTTAAGTCGGATGAATCACAACTCAAAGGAGAAACTAATTCAGTCTTCCCATTTTCATAAACAGTTAACACAAACACTAAAATAATAATCAAAGTGTAATACAAATGCCTAATTAGCGAGTCAGCGACAAAGATTTAAACAAAGAAAAATAAAATATAATACATTTTATAAACAGGAGAGAGAGAGAGAGAGAGAGAGAGAGGAATTCGTTATATATAAGAGATAGGTTTGATTCTCTCTTGGAAATGGTGGTCTCATAGAGAAAAAAGGAGAGATAAGGTCTGGTAATTGTGGTTGTTCTACCAACGTTAATAGCTCTAAAGAATGGGAAGTGGGTTTTATGAGAATGGGGGTAGAGGGAGTCGTTATATGCATAAAATACAAAGATTCTGGAGAGGAGCAATCAGAATGTAGAATGTAGAGTAATTGATAAAACTCATTAATGGTGGAATAGGAAGAGAAACAAAAGACACTGAAGAGACGTGAGAGAGTGGGAAATAGATCCATTTTTAAGCAATTATGAAAAATAGGTCGTAACTAGCATGCAATCCGCGCGATGCGCAAGCGCGTATCAATGAAATAGAATTCAAAAATCAAATATTATAAAAAATTACTTACATCAACAATGTATGGTCATTTTTTTGGCAAGATCGTTGACGGAGAGTGAGGTAGGCACGATAGAGGCTAAATTAGGAAATATATAGTCTAAATTATTAACACCTTGCGTAGTCCATATGTGCATTTTGGGTCGGATGCAAAAGCTCTTCAAGGATGCATTGGTTAAACAAATAATACATAATAAAAATAAAAGAAAATTGGAATAAAGACAATTCCCAGTGTTCTAATGTATCACAACCTCAAATAGAAAAGTAAGGTGATTAAGGAATATAAATATGATTTATCAAGTAGACTACATGTGTTCAATTAAAACTTCAAAGACCAACTGAAGTTATGCAAAAGATTCAAACAGAGTAAGATGAAGCCCCAAAACTATTAATACATGGTGGATTTTCTAATAGTTCTTCATCACTAAAATAATCACTATAAATTATTTAGCGATAGTATGGATGTAACGAATAGTTACAAACTGTGCAACAAATGTATTTAAAATATACATTTGGGTGAGACATTTCATCAAACAATTTATGGACAAATAGTAAGTTGAAAACCATAACAGTGGAATTTCAAAATTTGTCACCATTAAAATAAGGAGCAAAATAGTCATCTGCTAGAGTATGATATAAATGAAATACACACACACACACACACACACACACACACACACACACACACACACACACACACACACACACACACAGAGAGAGAGAGAGAGAGAGAGAGAGAGAGAGAGAAATTTTATTTTCATGAATATTAGACCCACCACAAAATTAAATTATGGCTAAGACCTAGTATAAAAATAAACAATAACATTTTAACAAAGTACCCCCCCCAAAATATAAGAAGTGTCAATGAATCAGCAACAAAGATAGACTTTTATAGAATTATGATTTACAATAAGACCGAGATAATTAAAAAATAAAATGACCCAATTATCAAAAGTGAAATAAAAAGCTGTGAAAGCTTATCGACGGGAGCCGGTGATGATTACGTTCGATCGACACTATTTGTCTTCGATCGTTGCCCATTATTTTTTTACAGTGTCTGCTGCTACTTGCTCACATGTGTTGAGATGGGTGGGACTGAAATATATATGCAAATAGCGGGATAGATCTCGTGATAAAAAAGAGGAAGGAGCTATAAATTGAATGGTGAGAGAGATGAAAAGATTGAAGTCCTATAAAAGGTGAAAGGTTGCAGGACATAAAGAAGTTGAGAGAAACTAAAGGACCGTGTTTAGACATCGATATAAATAAATAAAAAAGATGAAAGAATATATAAAATTATAGGCAACTTATTTTGTTAGTAAATAACTTCAATTAAAAATGTACGCGTAACATTGTAAAAAAATGACAAATGTCGACAGTAAATTTTGCTGACAATTTTAAATATACATTATAGTAAGGGTGAAAGGGGTTTGTCGTAATTGTAGCTTCATTTTCAACCCATGTGGCAGAGCGGAGATTAGAGACACTATCTTTAAATTTAGATTAGATATGATCATATGATTTTCTATTACGTTATATAAATTTTATAATTGTAAATGTTCTGTAGATATGCAATCCAGGTCCTAAATTTACAGTAGATTTAGAAGTCCTTATGTATTTGTGTGCGAGCGAACTATGAACTATTAAGTAGAGAGATAATACTATCATGGCTCTATTTTTGTCAGCATGAAATCAGTAATTGGACGATACAGCAAACTTAAGGTGGAACATCATCAACTGCTGAATCGTACTTCAGATGTGGATGTCAAGGTACACACTTTAATTATCTACTCCAAATTCCTCCACATGGTATCCTGCGTCACCAACCGCATTTTTAAGTTCTTTCCATGAAAGCATGCATCATAGAGATTGATGACCACGACGACAATCATCATAAAATTTTGATTCTAAAAATTATAAATCTCCAAAACATAATATCTCAATCTATTCTTGGCTTGCTAAATTGGATTTGGTCATTAAAAATGTCAAGAAAGGTACCTTGAAGATACTCATCTTCCTTTTTTTTGGACACAAAAAATAGAGAACCTCCAACAAAATGTACAGACCAGGATCATAAGAATTTGTACCTTACAAAACATATATTAGGTCACAGAAGTGTGGAGGGGGCATTTAAATGCATACAAGGAATGCAAGAGCATTGGCTCAACACAAGAATGGAGTTCCTAATTGCACATCAATATTATGTGTAAAGGATCATTGTGTAAACTAGAACTTAAAGCTGGTTAACTAATTGTTGTCATAACCTAGTAACATCCAATCATAGACACAAGGATGGAGTTCCTAATTGCACATCAATATTATTTTCTATATAATCCTTTGATGGATGTCCATTCTTCTAATAGTGCATGACCAATAAAGGACACCACCATTTTATCGAAACCAAAACTTGTATTTCCGACAATGTCATTTTTTGCTCGACTCACTATTAGAGTATTAGTCAATCGAAGTGACTTGCAGACCGAGGCAGTTGCCTTGGAATCCCAAATGGAAAAAACCCCAAATCCGAAAATTTGTTTTAACAGGTCATTTTTTTGTTTCAGGACCAGTAATTTAAATTAATGCTATCACGGGCTCCAAATAATAATAATATATTAGTTAAGGGCCCAAACCTTTTGGGATGTGAGACAGTGAGAGGTCTTTATTTTTTACTCACCTAGCCTCTCGGATAATGAGCTGTCTTTCTTTTTCGCTATAATAACCTTTAGGATTGTAGACAATTTTTCTTAATAGAAATCATATGACTACAGTTTCACTTCGTTAATTTTTTCTGTATCTGTGGTATATACAAAGGTGCCAAACAATTGTTCGCTTTGGCCCCCCAAAATCTCAAGGTCAGCCTTGCTTTTAGATATTTTTATAGGGAATGTTATTTTGTAGTATATGCACATCATTTTCTAGTAGTCATAGAGTAATTAACTATAGATATAAATTATACTTTTGTTCCTCAAGCTATATTTTTGTGTGTTGTGCTCCAATGGAAAGACGCCCAACTAAAACAAGAATTATGTATACAAGAATGATGGGAATATAAACAAGCCACAAAATATACAAGATGACACGAGAGAATTAATGAGGTTCGGCAATACTACCTTTCATGCATCCTCAAGAGAGAAAACAATTCCACTATTTGAGAACATATGTTGAGATGATAAGAACATACAAGAGTTACATACTCTCAACCCAAGCTCCAAATACACCTAAATATCACTTTGTAATCGCATTTAGAAACCCTAAACCTCTCACTCTCTTACCTCTCTTTGAGGAATAGTTCTCTTAAGGTTAAATAAACCCTAATGAGAAACCCCTCTCATAATTCTATTTATACCCCAAGTGATACATGTGTAAACAAACAAAATACCCCACTTAGACATAGCTTTCACACCTTTTGTTGTTGTTCAGTACCAATACCGCGACCTGTTCACTGAAGTCTAACAGATTCATTGCTTAAGGGAATGTTCGTTGCAACCAAAAAGGTTCGTTGGGTGCGAACCTTTAAATCATAAAATCCCAAGTTTCCGCACAATCTCTACGGGAAACTAACTATCCGGTGAATGTCCAGCGAAATCTTCGCGAGGCATTAGTGTGAGCAAACTGGGCAAACCCAATGCACGAGGCCCCCGCCATTGCGGGGTATTGGGGGTTAGTTGTATGCAACCTTACTCCTGCATATGCAGAGAGGCTGTTTCCGCGACTCGAACAAGTGACCTCCAAGTCACAATGGGATAACCTTACCGTTGCTTCAGGTTCACCTAGATGTGTAGTGTGAGCAAACTATCCAACGAAAATGCTTGGGAGTGGAATTTTGAGCCAATGCCTCACAAATCTCCACATTGGCAAGATATTACAAGTACTTCATGAAATCTAGACTCCCTGTTAGTTAATCCTCAAATGGTCCACCATTGAGCTGGGAAATTTTTGGCTCCAAAATACCCTCTTTTGCTGATGGTTTGTTAGGATTCGCTGCGTGCGAAGTTTGGGAAGAAATCTTGGGATTTTCTGGAGCACTGTAGCAAAGATACTTGGCAGTCTGCAAAGTTCTACTTTGCTGCAATGAAGATCATAGCTGTAGCGAACGCGTTACCAAGTTTGTCAGCAAACGGGTATGTGCAAAGTTGTGTTTTAGTGTGGGTTTTCATTTAACACTTTGGGTACGAGTAGAATGATGACAGGGGTTTCTCACTATTTTTTTTTTTGATAAATATTGAAAGAGGTATTCATTAAAAGAGAGGCTAGAAAGAAAGCTATGCGGAGGATGAATATTTTGGAAAGGTTGAGAGCTTCCGTGCTCTGGTTCATGATCGATCTCTCTCCATCCCCTCCTCCTTCCAGTTCAGATCTCGTTCTGCTTCATCACCCGACTCATCATCGATGTTGCCTAATTCGCTCCCCTGCCTTTCCATCCCACAAACCGTAGAGAGAGAGAGATCAATATATGTAAAGGCCATGGCTTTTTAGAGCTTGAGAGCCCTTCCATGGTGATCTAGGCCATTGGGAAGCCCTTTGTACTCCAACACAGATAATAGTGCAGATTCACTGCATCCCATTGACGTAGGTCACATCCCACCCCATCCCTGTAATGTGTGAAATTCACTCTTCTTCCTCCTAGTTACGTATAATCTTGATATTTAATTTAATTTTTTATTGGTGGCTAAGATGGTTTGATATCTAATACATTGTCCAATATTTACTGTCAACAGAAGGCATATTAACTTGTTCATAGTGGATCTATCTATCTATCCCACAATAGGAAAAACATGGCTGCATATAACTTGGGAATGCCAAATGCTATAATTGTAACTAAAGAAAAAATCAATGCATAGTGGAAATTGTCAGTTGTTTTACCGATAAGAAGCTGATTCTTTAACAGATTTTGGGATGTTCTGGCTATTAGGATAGGAATTAAAGTCTTTTCATTTCTCATCATCGTCTAGGCAGTTATCCAACTTTTTGAGAAGTATAAAAACACCAAGTAGATTAAAAGAGTGGAGGAAACTTTAAAATAATAATTATATAGCGCAGTTCATTGGCTGATCAGTGTCTATTCTCTACTTGACAGAAGGAACGGATCTGAGAACCTTTCTGAAAAGAAATTCGTGATGGGCCGTGAAGCTCTGGAATTACCTTAGAACTGCATATAGATAAACAGCAATGACAATTGGTTAAGGTTGATATTTAGATTGCTTCAGCAGCCTAGTGTTGTGACCTTTTTGGCTTATTTTCCTCAAATTTTGACTTTGATGCTCAGTGAGGATAACAAAACGGACAAAGGAAATGCATGAGCCATCTTGTATGCATCATGCAGGCAATGTCTATAACCTGTTTATATTGAAATACAAGCCAAGAGCGACTATATATATATATATATAATAATGCTCTTGTGCGGACTAGTCCGCATTTTAAGAATGCGGACCGGACATGTGTCACCTAACAGTGCCCCTAGAAATTATCGCCTAAATTATAGGCACACTCTCTCTCTTTTTTGGGCTCACCGTCAGGTGACACATGTCCTGTCCGCACAAGAGCAGGACTGTATATATATCTATTTATTAATTTATTTATTAAATTTATGATTCTATAATGACGAATTAGACTTCTATGCATAGTAGGTGTCTTTCTTCCTTGGAAATTGATTTTTCTGCCCCTACTTTTCAGTCCCATAAATTCTTTGTCCTGGAAAGTTATGCTCCTGATAAATTGATTTGAAGAAACTGACATGGATGAGAGCCACAATTTTTGCTACTAACAAATAGGCAAGGGGCGTTGCACCTCCCACCAGGTGTCTCGAAAAATAGGCAAGGGGCGTCGCATCGGCGCCCGGATGCGACGATAAATACGCAAGGGTTCCTGCAAATACGCAAGGGTTCCTGCAACAAGCTGGATGTGTGCGGGTAAAGAAGCTAGTCCAGGATACTAGACTTAGGTTAGCGACTTGGAACATAGGGACTATGACAGGAAAAGGGATGGAGTTAGTAGATACCATGATAAGAAGAAAAGTTACCATAGCTTGTTTAAAAGAAACTAAATGGGTCGGTGAGAAAGCTAGAGAAATAGAAAATACAGGATTTAAATTATATTATACAGGAAAACATAGAAATAAGAACGGAGTTGGAATAATAGTAGATAAAAATTTTAAGGACGATATCGTAACCGTTATTAGGAAATGTGATAGACTTATACTTGTAAAATTGGTATTAGATGAAAACATAATTAATATTGTTAGTGCTTATGCACCTCAAGTAGGATTAGATGAGCACACTAAAGTACAATTTTGGGAACAAATGGATGAACTAATTCAAGAAATACCCCTAGGTGAGAAAATCTATATAGGTGGAGATTTTAATGGCCATGTAGGAGAATATCGTGTAGGATATGAGATAGTGCATGGAGGACATGGTTTTGGAGATAGGAACGACGGGGGAGAGTCTATCTTAGATTTTGCGATGGCTTATGATTTTGTACTAGTAAATACATGTTTTAAAAAGAGGCTTGAACACTTAATAACTTATAAAAGTGGAACACATAAGAGCCAAATAGATTTTTTCATTACTAGGAAAGGAGACCGATTAACGTGTAAAGATTGTAAGGTTATCCCGGAAGAGAGCTTAACCTCACAACATAGGATAATGGTGTTGGATATAAATATTAAAAATCAATCACGAGTGCGAAAAGTGGAGATTAACCCACGAACTAGGTGGTGGAATTTAAAAGGAGAGAAATTAGAACTATTTAAAGATAAAGTATTAAATGAACCAACATGTAATCGTGAAGAAGAAACTAACATAATGTGGAATAAGATGGCCACATGCATTAGGAGAATATCAAAAGAAATTCTTGGAGAATCAAAAGGCAAAGGGCCACAGTCTAAAGAAACTTGGTGGTGGAATAAAGAAGTACAGAATATAGTAAAAATTAAAAGGGAGTGCTTTAAAACATGGCAAACAAATAGAAATGAAGAGAATTTTGAGAAATATAAATGGGCTAAAAAGGAAGTTAAGATAGTGGTAAGAGATGCTAAGTTAAAAGCGTATGATGATCTTTATACAAAATTAGGAACACAAGAAGGGGAAAAAAGTATTTATAAGCTTGCTAAACTTAGGGATAGGAAAACAAAAGATTTTAATAACGTTAAGTGCATCAAAAGTGATGATTCGAGAGCCCTAGTCAAAGATGATGAAATTATGGAAAGATGGAAAAACTACTTTGAGAGGTTATTAAATGGAGATAATGGGAGTAGATTAGATATAGAGGAACTTAGGGAGACTCGAGAAGATATATTTTTTCGTAGAATTAGGACAACAGAGGTCAGGATTGCTCTAAAAAAGATGAAAACAGGGAAGGCTTTAGGACCAGATGGTATCCCTATTGAGGTTTGGAAGTGCTTAGGGGAGGATGGAGTATCATGGCTTACAAAATAATTTAATAGAATTTTAATGACTAATAGGATGCCCGATGAATGGAATAAAAGTATTTTAGTACCTATTTATAAAAATAAAGGCGACATACAAAGTTGTTCAAATTATCGTGGTATTAAGTTAATGAGTCATACAATGAAACTTTGGGAGAGAGTGATTGAATATAGATTGAGATTGAAGACAACAGTATCTGAGAATCAATTTGGGTTTATGCCTGGGAGGTCAACAATGGAAGCAATCTATTTATTGAGGAGATTAATGGAGAGGTATAGAGAGAAAAAGAAGGATCTTCATATGATTTGTATAGATTTGGAGAAGGCGTATGATAGGATACTCAGAGATATAATATGGTGGGTTCTACATAAAAGAGGAGTGACTCGCAGATATATTGACGTGATCAAGGATATGTATGATGGTGCGATGACTACAGTAAGAACATCAGCTGGAGAAAGTAGTGAATTTTCAATTACGGTAGGGCTACACCAAGGTTCAGCATTAAGTCCTTATCTCTTTGCTCTTGTTATGGATGAGTTGACTGGACAAATACAAGATGAGGTGCCATGGTGTATGCTATTTGCAGATGATATTGTTTTAGTCGATGAGACTAAGATGGGGATAAATGCTAGGTTGGAATTGTGGATAGAAACTTTAGAAACAAGAGGATTTAAAATAAGTAGAACTAAAACAGAATATGTGGAGTGTAATTTTAGTAGTAATAGGAGGACAAATGGAGATGTGGTGAAATTGGAGGGTCAAGAAATACCTAGAAATGATCATTTTCGTTATTTAGGATCGATTATACAAAAAGATGGAGATATTAGTGATGATGTTACGCATAGGATTAGAGCAGGCTGGGTTAAGTGGAGAAGTGCGACCGGCGTTTTGTGTGATAGGCGTATGCCTTTGAAGTTAAAAGGAAAATTTTATAGGACGGCCATTAGACCCGCCATGTTATATGGAACAGAGTGTTGGGCAACCAAGAAACAAAATGTGCAGAAAATGAGTGTGGCGGAGATGCGAATGCTAAGATGGATTTGTGGTAAAACTCGAAAGGATAAAATTAAAAATGAACAAATTCGTGAAACGGTAAAAGTAGCTCCTATAGAAGATAAATTGAGAGTAAATCGACTTAGATGGTTTGGACACGTCAAGCGTAAACCAATGGATGCTCCTGTAAGGAAGAGTGATTTAGTTAGTATTGATGGTAACCCAAGGGGTAGAGGTAGGCCTAAATTAACTTGGTGGGATATTATAAAAAAGGACATGATATCATGTGGTTTAACCGAAGATATTGCACTGGACATAATGGAATGGAAAAATAGGATTCATGTAGCCGACCCCAAATAATTGGGAAAAGGCTTTGTTGAGTTGAGTTGAGTAGAAGTAAAATTATATAATTAGAAGAAAAACACTAAAGGGGATGGAACAGTTTTGGTTAGTTAGATATCAAACTTCAAAAGGTAACAACATGATGCTGATACAGCAACGAAATTCACATCAACGGTCCTCTGGATACTGAGAAAAATATCTTGTACCCAGGGAATTTGACATAGCTTATATCAATTCATTTGAGTTAATTTGTTCAAGTAAATAAACTATAATTGCAGAATTCAAGCCTTTTTTAAATCCAAGACAGTGGACCATCTTTTGATGGGATATGTGAATATCACCACTTTGAACATAAAGGACAAAGCATACCAATGGGTCTAAGCTGATTCTTGCACAAAAGCGAATATGTGAATCGTCAATTCCATTGACTCTTACTCAACCCTGGACCAAGGTTGTCCAACATAGCGTTTTCCAAACCATTGAGTCAGCACTTCCTGTGGATGATGAAGAGAAGTGGCCTTAAATTACTGATCTACGCAATGCTTTTCCAGAAAGGGGAGTTTCTTTATAGAGGATTGCAATTAATCATCACATGTGATAATTGTCGCCGCTTGACCCTTTCCCTTTCTAACATTTCCCAAAGGGTTTGGTCCATTTTATATCCCTTTAGTTCGTCATAGTGTGGTAGCATTCTCATTGATCAGTGCGTCTTGTTTTGCTAGTCTCACGCAACGTATTACTTCTTTGGAGGTGTTGTGTTCATTTTGTGGAATAGGTTGGGGCTGGGATAGTGTTGAATAGGGAGATTTTCTAAAGTAAGAGCGTAAATGGCAAGGATGAGGAATATAAGAGAAAAACAAAGGTTGATCCGTTTGGTTCAGGGACGAATTATCCATTTCTCTGAATAATGGTCTTTGTAATCACTTTCCAAAATTGGACTAATCCTAGACTCCAGAGATTTTCATCTCATCTCAACCTTGATTCTTTCCTACCCTAAGTCATCCCAACCATTTCATCTCCTCTGTTACATAAAGAGTTTGTAACAAGCAAGGCCATGAACTAATGACTCTTTGTTTGCATTTGCAGAAGAATAAACAGAATCCCCGAAGTTCTTCATGGATCTTCAAATAACAACATTTTTCCATTCAAAGATAGTTCGTTTGTCTTGAACAATCAGTAGTGCAAAAATATTGTGAATAAAGCATTCAGATGATTAAATTCAACCAAGTAATGGAGGAAGTTCTGTGTGCTGATATGGGTTACTACATCCCAAAGGTATGAATATGACAGTATTGAATGAAGGATATAATGGACTAGCAGACTAGTTCGTACATGTTTTTATGTACAAAAAGATCCTAAAAAGGCATGGTTGAGAGCGTGTGCGTGTTCGTCATGATATGAAAGAAAGTTGAATTCAACATGTGCATTCTAAGTTACCCTCGTGATACTTCTACTTGAATCAAATGTGAACTCATTGTTTTGAGTTAGGAATAATATCAAATTAACACAAGATAAGCCAGAGGCTAACTGACAGGGCAGCAGGGGCTGATTTCAAGGCGCTGTGAAGCTGTACGGAGATAGATCTCAAGCACATGCTTGACAAGTGGGGAAACATCTTAACTTCACGTAAAAATCAGGAAAAGGAAGCCAAAAGGATAGTAAAATAAGGTCATTATACCCCTGATATCATGTAATTAGGATGTTTGTGTAGGAGTTAGACGCTGATTCCGACAATAATATTGACAGGACCTTGGGATTCAATAGTCAAGAAAAATAACAAGGATATATCGTAGGCGGAAAATAAAATGAAAAATGTACTCGCACACAAGACAAAGATATATGCGGTTCACCAATTTGGCCGCGTTCACAGCTCACACCTACTTTCACTATAATAATGTTGCTTTACAGAAGTATCACTCGCATTATGAAAAATAGCCACTCCATATTTTTCGGGCTTGCGCCTTCACCACTTTGATAAATACTCACTCCGTATTTTTCTCTCTACTCGAATTGCTACTACACCTTGTGTTTGTTGTTGTGTTGATGTTTTGGTGTGTTTTCCTCATCCACCTAAGGCTCCTTCTATAGGCTAGAGGGTGAGAAATTTGTGGCTACACATACATGGAGTGGTGGACAAGAAAGATGAGTGGCTAAAAGCCTAGCCAAATGTATGGCTATAAATGGGTCCACATAAAATCTAAAAGTTTGTTCTAAAGAAGGTTTTTAATGGAAAATAAAGAGATATAAATAAGGAATGGATATCATTCCTATAACTCAGCCCCTAATGTATCCTATAATTAAACTATATAATTACAAAATGAGATTTACACTAATAGGTTACCTAACACCACCTTATACCATGCCTCGACGTGAAAGAGTGTAACTCAAAATGTTTTGTAAATGATTTTAGAACAAATTTGAAAATTATCATTGAAAATTGAGTTGTAGACTTTCATGGAAAGACAGGATATTGAGTGATAACTCTAGATCCATTGACCTTCGGATGGTCATACTACACCTTGATCTGATAGAGTAGTATAGCTCTTATAGTCTTCTTTTTTTTTCATTTTACAACTTTTTTTTTTATATTTTATCATGGGAGGATGGGTCATGGGAGGATGGGTACCTTAAATAGTTAAAAGGGAAACAAGCTCAAGGTTGAAGAAATTAGGATTAAAACTTTGAATCCTAAGACTAAGAATGCATCTTACTAATCCATGGCTACGATGTTAAAGGGAATCAATCCTTGAATCCTATGAATGCATCTTACTAATCCATGGCTACGATGTTGAAGGGAATCAATCCCTAGGATTTGCATTAAATATGTCAACTAAAATTTTACTCAAAACAGAGCATTAGAATGGAAAAATGTGAATTGGAGTATGTCAAAATACTTTTAGCCCAACTAAAGTCCGACCAGTCAAATGGTCTGGACAGGTTGACTGAATGGTTACAGTAGATTTTTCAGCTCCTCAATTAAATAGGGAGGGTTTTTCCTAAATGAATAACCAATCAGGGCTTTCACAAATGACTGATCAGTCACCACATCTTAGTATGTGGAGTTACCTTGTTTTGTTAATCTTTTCTCATTGATTTTTGTCTCATTTTTGCTTTTTGAACATGCCATAGTTGCCTTAGAACCTCTGTTGAGAATCTAAAATACTACATTGGGAACTCAAAAAGTCTTGCCCCACAATATAAAAGATCATGGGGACTGTCAACTTATTTTTACTTGGTGTTTGATTGGATGCTCCAAATTTAATATGCTATCAAAGCGTTGATGCTCCAAATTTAATATGCCACACAAGGGAGGGTGTCTCCTATAAAACAGCACAATCGAGAAATTGAATCCTTGCGCCACATATAAAATATCACAGAATCTCCTCACTCCTTAACAGTTGAATTTGGATGCTCTAAATTTAATAACCTCTTTAGAAGACCTTCCTCATCGACCTTAACTTGCATAAAGGGATTCATTGAACCAAGAGATTTTTTAGAGGTACTACCCTACCCTCAATCCTAGGATGATAAATTACTGCTGCTAACAAGATTGTGAGGCTTTGGTGACAACTAATAAATCTTAATTGTTTGATAGTGACTTACCGAAAATGGGTCACAAATGAAGAGTCTTCACCAACTATTAGAATAAGATCTTGTTGGCATCATTTGAATACGAAGATACAATTATGTACATGGAAGACAAGTTCAGAAAAGAAAAGGACACACCAACATAAATAGATTTTAGAATTGTCTTTCCAGAAGACTTAAATATTCAAATCAAGATGTTACAATTGGTCAAATGATATGACCAAGTTACTCGTAACTTATGCAAATTCCTTATTAGAAATGAATGCATCTCACTACAACAAATGAAAAATGTATGTTAATTGTTTGTCTTAGACAATTACATGAAGGTTTTGTAGTACAACAATATCCATCCCTCAACTTTTTATGTCTTTAGATCTAATGGACAAGAAACAATGAATAATTTAACTTCACAACATGAGAACCAAAAGGCACACGAAGCTGGTTGATAATCCATTAATTTATGTTTAGATTGGTTTTTGTGTTTGAATAATGCTAGACACACACAATTCAGTTCACAAAAAGATACTCCACAAAATTATGTGTCATTATTTGAATGGATAGAGTTCAACTGCTTATATATAGGACCTACATTATTACCAATCAAATCCTAATGGAGTAACTCTTTGTGGACTAATGCTATTGTTAGTGTTTTGAACCTTTTTATTCAATAATCATTTTTATAATCTATGGATAAAATTCTTAGATCATTCTAATTCCATTCAAAATTTTCAAATAACTGAAAGTTTTTACTTTTGTATTTCTTAGTTTTGGCAAGGGGAAGTAGCGAGTTTGAGGCAACAGCTGCAGTACTTGCAGGAAAGCCACAGGTCAGATCATTTGTCTTCCTTTTCCTGTTCTTTTTTTCCTTTCTTTCAACGAGTAATCATTTCTCTCAATATTAATATATCATCATAAAGAATAAGAAATTGACCTAAGTACCATAATGAAGAGTTCAGCCAATGAGTACACTGTGCAGAAAAAACAGACATCCTTGTAGAAATCAATGTATGCTCTAAAGACACGTATGCTAAGCAAAGAGTGGTGAGAGATGCATGTAATGTAAGGAAATAAATCTCAATCGAAAGGAAAAAAATCTAGCAGATGTGAACAATAAAGAATTTGGTTTCCGAAAACAAAGTAATTCATATAATTATTTATTTACTTCAAACTCTTAATAAAGTATCAAAATAGTAAATAATAATATTTAAACATTAGCAAGGAAATGTAGTCTGCCATTCACTTCTCCATTATTTTTTAATACCTAATAAAGTTTGTAATACCACAAATGTCCATTATGCCCTCGAAGAGGAGAGAACGAGCATTCACGGTGATGATGAAGAAATGGTTCCCTACATATCACTATTTTTTGATGAATAAGATAAAATAAAACGTGCAAAGAAGAGAAGATAAAATAAAAGTAGCTATATGTAAAATTATAACCACGGAAAATCCCTTCCCATGATAGCAATGCTGATGAATAAATACTAACCTAGAACAAGGAAAACGAAAGAAAAATACAACTAAGATCCAAAATAAAATATCAGGCCAAAAAAATCCATGAATGGGACCACAGATCTAAGACAGAGTGGAAGATACACATGTTAAGACCATGATAGTGTACCCTATACTTGCAGGCAGCTGATGGGAGAAGAACTTTCTGGTTTGAGCATCAAAGATCTACAAAACCTGGAAGCTCAACTGGAAATGAGTGTGAAAAGTGTCCAAATGGAAAAAGTAAAATATGCTTCTAAACAAATAGCATTCGCAATTCCCCCTACGTAAGGTGTATGCGTGATCCTAAACACAGTTATTGTTTTCTGCAGGAGCATATTTTAACAGCTGAAATAAAAGAACTAAACAAGAAGGTCCTGATGCAAGAACACCAGAATTTCCCAGTTGTTTATTTCGTTCAGTTATACATAAGTAACTGTTTCTAATTGATTTCATGCAGGCAAGTCTCATTCATCAAGATAACATAGCACTGTACAAGACGGTGGACCTCATCCGTGAAGAAAATTCAGAACTGCAGAAAAAGGTAAGGTTTTGTTTGCGCAATTTATTTGATTATGTAAATTACTTCATTATGAATACTAAATGAGTGATTTTAAAGTGGGTTTAAATCCAATTTTATGCGATGTTTGATAATTTGAATTTGATGTTAAGTTTCAATCAGAAAAAAAGTTCAAAAAGAATTGTGAGAAATTTTGTATTTCACGTTTGTGTGAAATGCTACAAGTTTAGATTTTACATGATAATTAAAATAGATTAATTAATGAATCATTTCATTAATGAAATCAAACACAACTAATTGACCAATTTATAGATAAGCTAATTTATAAATTGATCAATTAATAAATCTATAATTTTGACATAACCAAACGAGGCCTAAAGTTATTGGCATAGACAATTAATGATTCACTAACAAAAGCATACATAGCTCATATTTTTTCAAATGTTAAAAATCTTTTTTTTTTCTAAACATGCAAGAGTGAGTGTTTTTTTCTATACATTATGTACTTTTAGGACTTAAAATAATATTGATTATAGATATAGGACAACAAACATTTCGTTTTCATTTTTAGTCCCTATTTTTAAATTAAAGGGACACGTGGCATGCTGTGACTGGTTGACGTTTTATGAATATGGGTCCGCGCCAGCGGCTTTATTCAAAAATAGGGACTAAAACTATAACTAAAATGTTTGTTGTCCTATTTTCAAAATACATATTACAATAGGTCCTAAATTTACAAAGCCCCTTTTTTCTACCCGAGTCTAAGAAAAAGTTTTGGGCCCCAGGTTTATGGATCAGGGAGTGTGAACAGAGCAAACATAAATGTCCACATTCCATATGGACTCAACTATGGGTTTGACATTCATGCACCCGTTAATCTCCAGTTAAGCCAACCCCAGCCGCAGAAGAGCGAAACACCGGCAAATGCAGTGAAGCTGGGGTATTATTTTATATTATAACTCAAAACACCTGCATGAGTATATATAATCATATTTGTTTGATATTAATCCATATTTATATCCTCGAATTTGCACCAGGTTACAATTGCATTGGAAAGCAGGTTGACACTGTGGAAGGATGTGAATTGATTTAACAACTTGTCACGTAGTTGTAAAATCAGGCTTCCACGAGGGACATCACAAAAACACATTAAATGGCAGAAGCTTTATAATTGCTGTAAATTGATGAATGATGCACCACCTATCTACGTAAAGTTTGCAATTATGAAAAACTACTGGAAGTGAAAGTCTCTATGTTTATCAAAATGGGTTGAAATTTGTAATAAGGGTGTTTGTGTGTGTTTAATTGATAAATATTCAAAATGTTGACTATTCGGACAAGTTAAACAAACATTAAGGTGTTATTTGTTTTCTCCTCTTTTAAGTCTGGATCTGAACCATTCAGATTTAAGGCGCACCATATAGTATTTGTTTTTTTAAAATAATTAAGAGGTAAATGTACTTCTGAAGTCTGAATCAGTCTATATACATTTATTCCCTCAGACATAAAGGCAAATATATTTTTCAGATTCAGATTTCAGACTTCAGATTCACACTTCAAATTCAGATGAAAAAACAAACGCAATATAAGTGAATGGAACAAAAAGCAAATAAGTGATTATTTCAATATATGAGACACTCCACAAGATTCAAGCAATTACATCTAAAGAAGTTGTAAAGGGAAGTGTTCTCAGGTGAGTGATCCGTAAGCAAACTGCGAATCCAAACAATGTCAATCTTAGCGTTCCACATTCACAGACCCTTATCATGCATCTGAAGCTATCTACATTCATTGGAAACCCCTCTACTGAAGAGTAGCCAGATGGCCCCTACTGGAAGAGCCACGTCCCTTAATAACAACTTAAAATTGCATATTGTTCCAAACCACCATACTACAAAAGTAAACTGAGTAGTCTAGACATTTACTTTGATATTCTGGATGGAAAATGTAATGATGCAAGTCAATTGTTGACAACCTACATAGAAGCACTATCATATCAAAATTAATTACTAAGGTTATAAGTGTCATACTAAAAGTGGGAGGGATATAGGGGCATAATTGTTATTTTCTTTCTTTCTAATTTTGTCATTCTTAGTAGGGGTATTATTGTAATTGTCTTAGTATATAAACGAGTCATTAGCTTTTTATTCCATTACTGCATTTTGGAGAAAATGACTGTGAAGTAAAGAGCAATTCAATCCTAGTTTTTATGTCAGTTGTATTATAATTTGATTTCAATTATTTACATCAAATTTGTATTAGATCATGGTTCGTCTATTATTCATTCTTCTCTTCTTCTAAGGTTCATCTAATGAAGGATATTTGGAGTGACTGGGATAAGGATGGGTTCAATCCTTGAGTTCCAAACCTAGGTTTATTCTCAAAAATATAAACCGATGAGCCGCCCTTGATTGATGCATATGTCGTCGAACGAAGAGCCTCAAGTGACATCTCCATCATCGAAGCATCCTTCCTCAATTAGAATGAGGGTCGATCAATGAGTTTTGGTGCATTACCGAACACTTATGGCCTTGCCTTGGCCACTCGCAACGCACCACCAACCTAGGTGAGGGTGGTCACCCAGCTTATCACATCACCTAACCCTAACCAGCCTGGGTCAACAACGACTTATCCCATGCCAAAGCATATTAGCACCTCTAAAACCCTTGATGGGTTTATTTTCTCTGGTTCAAAACTCTCACCTAGGTTTTACAAATCAACTAGCACCTCTTTCACCCCTGTAACACTACATATTCCTCCTTGGCTTAACCCAAGCCCTAGAAAACCAACTGTTACCCTTTCATTAAGCCCTATCCTAGTCATTACCTAGGGCGACACCCATACCCGTTGACTTCCCCCTCTTAAAGGCAACCTTGATTCTCCGCAAGTGAGTCACCCACTCCCAGATTCAAATGCATCACCTCAATCGTATCCCAATGCTAAATCCTACCACTTGAGATCCCAGCTCTACCCCCATAACCTCGAACTGCCACTACCTTGGTCTATCACCACATTTTAGTGATTCCATCTTCCCTTACGATGAATTTTGATTAGTATTGCCACACTCTTTATTACACATGTGGCATGTCTTGAGAAAGATTATGCACTTTCATCATCAATAGAGGTTTTAGTGAGAATCTCGTCTTGACGAAGATGGTTAAGAAACTCAATTTACTGGTGGAACCAATATTGAGTGGCTTGGTAATGGCACTTCTTTGATCCTACAAACAAGGTCACGTTGCGTTCTTGATCAGATCATATTAGGATGTTTTCTTATGCGTGATGGTTAATATGAATATATGTCAACTTTTATTCTATTAGGGCACCCGTGGACGCTCGTGGTATTTCGACCATACACTCTACACAACGGTCGATCGAACACACATACATTTGAGCATAACATAGATATTTCTTGTGATGTGGATACCACGACCCGTCCTCCTCTAAATTACCCTCATAACTTCATAAAATCTCTGAGGATTAGTAACACACTATTTATAGGAGGGGCTTAATGGCGATCCTTTTAGTTTATAGGTAAACCTCCTCATTAAGTGATTAATGGGAAATCAAGATAAAGTGGAGCTTAATAGAAGACTAAGGAAGCCTTCTAGTAGAGGGTAGTTAATCCACCATGTGTTTTGTATATTCTTATGTGATTATTTCTTATATTATAATATTTGTGAGTTTACTCAGTAGCAGCGATGGACCAAGTCTGGCAGGACCTGAGAGAGCTTACATGATTGATCGAGAAAATTCACTTGAGTAACCTTTACGGTGATTGGTTTGGAGGATAGAAAGCATGGCATCGTTAAGTCAATGAACTTAACCATTTTAAATACACCTAATAAAACACCAACATAGCCCTAATGAGCATTACTCGAGCAACCTTGGCCAAATTTATTTTTAGCCACATATAGATTTAAGCGCCAAAAAAGGTACCATTACTAAAAGATCTGAGTGATATCATGTCACATACCTAACACATCTCAAATCAAACTTATCTTAAAATAATGACGGTTTGATGAGAATTTTGCAGAAAAGGTGATGACACTCTTTTTGCCACTTGACACAACGACTGGTCACTCGAGATTTCACTCAGCTTTTAATGGTAATAACGTGTTATGTATGGTAGTATGACCCATCATTTATTGTCCATGAGTTTCATCGAGACCAACCTTAGCCTATAAATATCCTAATTATCCTTTGATAAGAAATCACGTCTTTGAGCTATATGATCATTTGAAATATCAAGTTATTAAAACCTTGAAACACAGATAGCATATTCTCCCCAATTGATACACTTGTTCAGTTCTCAATAAGACCTCAAGCATTTATTGTTATTCAAATACTATTCCATCCATATTTTAGTGCTTTCGTGCCTAACATTGATCTATTTAGAGAACTTTCTTCTCTCTAAAGCTAAAACCCCTCAAAGGATTATTTATTGTCTAAAAATTTTGTATTTATTACCCATCATTGTGATATATACAAGAATTTGTTCATCATAATCTGGAGTGCATTTATTACTATTTATTTACCATTAAAATGGGGTATGCCTCTGTTATATATAAGCACCCCACACCCCAGATTAGACTACTCTATTACAATTAGAGACTTTGTTAGGGAGGTATTATCATCAAAATGGTCAGTGATAACATCAACCGCATTATTTTTATAATAGTCATCCCGATGGAGAACACGATACTACCACTCTTGAGCTTACTCAAGACACTATTGTCACATGAGGTATTCACGTGGGATAAGATCCCACGAGCATTGTGATGGAGCTAAACTATATGACCAACATCATGGCTAAGTTTATGTTTTTTACAAATAACCTGAAATGATGCAGTTTAATTCAACGATGGGCCCCAATTCTTTCTCTACTCCTGTAGCACCACTTGTAGATCCTTCTGCAAGGATGCCCATTCAACCTGTAAGACTTGTTAGTCTCTCGGAGGCCAGTCGTTAAGAACTCACCTGAGGTCACTCCATCAAAAGCTAAAGTAGATGAGATAACTACCTTACCAATTTTGACCCTTGAAGAGGTTAAAAAGGAGATGATGAAGATGAAAGAATTGACCTTATAATCTCCTAGTAAGGTAATTTCCATTTATGATTATTTTAGGGATCCTTATCTAGAGGAGTACAATGATGAACCATACCTTGAGGGGTATGTCCCCCAATATTTGAGAAGTTAAATTGAATATGAATAAATTCCAAGGAGCACATTAAGCACTTCATCGAACACTTGGGGGCCTAATGCAATAACCAGGATATTTGTCTTAGGGAACTTTCCAAATATTTAATAGACAAAACATATACTTATTATTCTTACCTAGCTCCAAGGAGTGTGTAGCTACATAGAAAGATATAAATATCTAGTTTCTGCATAAAAAGTTTCTGGAAAAGGACAAATTCACCTTAGCCCAGCTTACTAATGAAAAGCAATGTCTAGATGAAGAAGTCATGATGTACATTCGAAGATTTGGATAAAGGTCTCTTGAATTTAGAGGAGATGTGACATAAGGCAATCTCCTTTAAATATGTGTCGAAGGGTTGCAATCGGAGCGCATTTATCACTTAATAAATAAGACTAGAGAGGGGATGTTTAAATCCTTCACTAGGGTTGTTCGAAACATCTATATGGTTATTATATCTAACCCTATTAAGCACAACATTACGTGGAAACAACAGACAAGCCAAGAAAATAGAGGATTCTATGAAAAACGAGTTAACTACGCAAAAGGGGGTGAATAAGCACAAACTACTGGAAAAGGAAAGAGAAAATTAAAAAAAGTTTGTTTATGAAGATCCACTACCGTTTTCTTTCTCTGTCGAAGAGGCAATGAGTTCTTACACTACCATGAATGCCGATGACCTCATTTTTCCACTAAAGAATTATCCCCCTATGCTCATGCAACAAATGTATAAGCCAACCCTAAATACTTCCATGTATATTGGCGTGTGGGTCATTAAATGGCTTTATGATTTACATTGAGATGGATTATCAATAAGCAAATAATGGCAGGAAATTTTCAAATTCCTCAAGACAATGTCAATAATAACCCTCTAGTAGCTCATAGGGCACATATGATGGTGGCTTACGATGAGGAAGTAGAGGACCAAAGAAGGGAAGAAAGGAGAAGAAGAAAAGTTTCGACTGATGTATAATGAATTATTGGTAAAAATAGCTAATGTGGTCATTTCTTATGATGAACCAAGCGTTTGGGATGCTGAATAATCTTATCAGATGGAGGATTATGAACTGGACCCCAGTTTATAATACCAAGTTATGTCAAGATCACAAAATTTTTTCTGGTTCTTCGATCAGATTGGTATGCTCCAAAATAGCTATTTGGAGATCACTCAAGCAATCCTTGAGATAGTAAGGGAGAATGGTGTTCATTCCCTCAATTAAAAGGTCCCCATGCCCAAATTAATTCACTAATATATGCCTGCGATCGCTTTCTCAAACGCAGATAGATATATCAAATTCCCCACGATAAACCATTATATGCGACATCGAGCATTAATGAAACCAGTTTCTCCAAGACTTTGATGGATGGAGGTGCATTGGTGTTATGATGACATTTTAGAGACAATGTTAATTGAAATGTGGCTATGATAATCATACTTCCCAATCAGTTAGGTACGTTAATATTGGGATATTAATAGGTAACCTAAGGTCACATATAAAATTTCATGTAATCTAATCAGCTACCTCTTACCACCTCCTAATTGGAAGAGTTTGGATGCACAATTATAGTTTGGTCCCTTAAACCTACCACTAGTGTGCAAAATCCAATGTTAAGGGAACATAGATTATCATTAGAGCAATCGAGAAGACCTTTTTTAAAGATAAAACACATTTGGTGGACGTAACTTTCTAGAGTTAACTGTAGACACACGTAATATGATAAGGCGTGTTAAAGGGGTTAGGGTGACAACCATCAAAGATAGGTTGGACCTTATGATGGTTTAATAGGAAGAGATGGAGGAAGCTAAGCATGTTAATAAGGCTATTCCCCAGACCCATGCTATCATGAAACAACTAAGAGATAGAATGATGCCAAGAATTGGCTCAATTGAAAGAAAAGTCAGACGCTAGAGTGCATTGAGTAGGATAGTAAGACACAAGTTTGAAAAGGTTGAGAGCTCCAATAAGACAAAGGCATTCCCACATCCTGAGCAAAAATGTAAGAAAGTTTTGCTTAGTGATGGAAGAGTGGTTTATCGTGTCTGAAAGTGTGAGAGGGAAGCTAGTATTATAGAGGAAGATAACCCAGAGGCAGAGTATGAGTATTTTCTTATGGATAATCAAGGTAAATGTCTTGTCATTTAATAATTTAAACATCTAGTAATTTTTTGAAGATATAGAAGAAGAGCCAGAATGCATTTAAGATCGTCCCAATCCCGAAGTACTAGAACTGGAAAAGATTGATATGGCAAATAGCACAGAAGAACCAAGGATAATTTTTATCTCGAACGACCTAGAGGAACAAAGATTCTGGAGCTAATCAAACTCATCAAAGAATGCAAGTGTTGATACCAAAATTAATATGCTGATATGGACGAATAACACGAAGACACGTGTCAATCTACGTGGCACAATAGCAGCGAGGAAGATCATTTCCTGACCAGCCATGTTTCTTTCCGAGCAACAAGAATACACCGAGGAACTCTATCACACCGAGGAACTCCAACGCACCGAGGTACTCTAACTACTTCGAGGAACCCTTGATCAACAAGCAACTAAGGCGGTCCGAACTGCATCTCGGCCGTATCATTAATTATCAGACGGACAACTGTTCAACTATCCATTGTATTCTTGACGCACACGTTGCATTAAATGTATTACCCTTTCATATGTAAATCATTTAATGTATTGGACCTTTCATGTACAGCCTCAAGGCTATAAATACATTGTATCTCCCTCATTCAAAGGGACCGGAATTTCTTGAGAGAACTTGTAATCAAGAATTCCACAAACACTCAGCAATAACATAACAGTGGACGTAGGCTTTATTCCTAGCCGAACCACTTTAAAAATCTTTGTCTTATTTATTTATCTGTGATTGAATAATTAGAGCAATCTAGTTTTTTACATCAACAGATTGGCGCCGTCTGTGGGAAACGACTGTTATTATCGTTTTTCATAAAAATCATTTATCACCAATGGCTGATAATCCAGAATCCAGTAATCGAAATGTTGGAAATACTGGAAATCTTCCAAATCCATCTGCATCCCCAGATCTGGCTGGGATTATAACGAATCTGGCTCAAGGACAAACCGCCATGCAAGAATCCATGAGGCAACTCATTCAAACTCTTCAGGGCGGTGCACCTACCTATTCAGCGCAAAGAAGTGATCATAGGCAATCGCAATCTAGACGCACTGGGTCATATCGCAATGAGGAGTCTAATGATTTTTCTTATCAACCTGGGCGAACTTCATCAATACGGGCTTCGGATACAGATCAACGTATCACCCTCTCTCCGGAGAGAACTAGCGCTTTGGAGAGGTTAAGTAGAGTATCTCCTTTCAGTCGGTTAGGACCAAGGAGGAACATGAATCCACCTAGGGCTCCATCAAGAAGTTTTCGACCGCCACCAGGATTAAGAGAAGGATCTGCGCAATCGCGACCAACCACTCGTCGAGATAAATCTCAGGAAGCTACGTCAGAGCAATCAGTTGCTCGGACTAAACGGCCCGAGGAAGGAAATGAAGCATGGAAAGGTTCCATTCAACGATTGGAGGATAGACTGGGAGAAATGGCTAAGGCAAGAAATCCCCTACAGAGAACTTTTGTTCAAGGAACACCTTTTGTGCAAGCCATTGTGGATTTCCCTACGCCGTCGAAATTCAAAGCACCCGTAGTGACTCCCAAGTACGATGGAAAGACAGATCCCATACTTCATATAGAACAATACCAAGCTGCTGCAGATATTTAAGCTGTTCCCGACGAGATGAGGTGTAGAGCATTCTCGGGAACTCTTACTGGATCTGCACAGATATGGTACAATAATCTTCCTCGGGGTAAGATTTCAACTTTTGTTCAGTTGGCCGAGTTGTTTATTGGCAACTTTTGTTTTGGAGCAAAGCCGGTAAAGCGAGTAGCACACTTGCTAAGTGTTAGACAGAAATCAGGTGAAAGTACTAGAGATTACATAACTCGTTTCAATAACGAAAAGTTGGAAGTCATAGATTATGAAGAAAAGACAGCAATCACTGCTTTGATGAGTGGTTTGCTGCCTAACAAGCTGTATTACACTTTGGCTAAAGATCCACCTAAAAATATGTCGGAGTTGATGGCAAAGGCGGCCAAAATCATGAATGCCGAGGAGGCTATGGCTGCGAAGAAGAGTATGGATAAAGAAGTTAAAGTGGAGGTCGACAATTCTAAGAAGAAAGATCAGAAAAGTAATGGTGGTGACAAATATTCCAAGAATAACAGGATGAAGTTGGAAGCCCTAAAGAAGTATGATAATTATACTCCATTGAAAGTGGGTATTAATCATGTTTTGGAAGAAATCAGGAATAGCGAGGAAATCAAATGGCCAGAGAAACTGAAGACAGATCCCGACATGAGGAATAAGACCAAATATTGCGAATTTCACAAAGATCATGGCCATATGACAAAAAATTGTATAGCCCTTCAGAACGAGATTGAAACACTCATCCGAAGAGGAAAATTATCAAAGTACGTAGATCGCAGGAGTGAGAGGAAGAATGATGATAGAACTAGAGAAAGATCTAGATCTCCTCATCGTGCAGAGGAGAAAAAGAGGAGGGACCATGAAGAGGATCCAGATGATGACCCCGATCTTCCCAAGAAGCCAAGGAAACCTGAACGAGAGGTATTTTCCATACGTTTTGGGTCATTTGATTGTAATGTTATTACAGGAGGAGATGCAGGAGGAGGAGACCTTACTGCAGAAAGAAAAGCTTATCTCGGAGAGGCTCAAGCTTGTTCATACATTCAGCGAATAAACTTGGCCGAGGATGATCGTCCGAGGAAAGTAAACAAAGAGAAGCTAGTGATTGGTTTTTCAAAAAATGACCTGGCAGGTGTTCTCTACCCTCATGATGATCCGCTAGTGATCAAAATGAGGATGAAGGATGTGGTCATTTCAAGGGTGTTAGTAGACAATGGTAGTTCGGCAGACATCATGTATTATTCATGCTTTGATAGCTTGAATTTAAAATTATCTCAGTTAGAACCTTATCACAGACCCCTTCTGGGTTTTGCTGGCGAGAAAGTTTTTCCACTTGGGACGATCAAGTTGGATATACTCATTGGAACTTGGCCTGCTTGTCGAACGGAAAGAATACGCTTTTTTGTAATGGATAAGAATGTGCAGTCCGCCTACAACATCATCATGGGAAGAGTTGGATTGAAGAAGTTCGAAGCAGTTCCATCTACAGTTCATCAATGTTTGAAATTCCCAACGAATTTTGGAGTAGGAATTATGAAAGGTGATCAAAAAGTAGCTCGGGAATGCTATTATTCGTCGGCCGAGCAAGAGGAACTTGAAGAGTTACAGAAAAAGACTACTACTTACCAAGTGGAGGAAAGCACAGAAATTGAAACTCTTGACCCTAGGGATGAATCTCAACTCGTTAAAGGACAGGTTGTGGAATCTACAGAAATTGTTATCCTGGACGACGAGCATCCTGAGCGAATAACTCAGATAGGGTCGTCGTTGGATTTTTCAATAAAACGGGAGTTGATAACTTTCTTGAGAAACAGGAAGAATACTTTTGCTTGGAGTCATGAAGACATGCCAGGAATAGATCCAAACTTCTTATGTCATGAACTCAATGTGAATAAGGAGATCAAACCTGTAAAGCAAAGAAGAAGAGTGTTTAGTCCCGAGAAGAACCAGGCCATACAAGAGGAGGTCGAGAAACTCCAGAAAGCCCAATTTATTGAAGACGTGAAATATCCAGATTGGTTGGCGAATGTGGTGATGGTAAAGAAGAAGAACAACAAGTGGAGAATGTGTGTTGATTTTACTGATCTCAACAAAGCATGTCCAAAAGATCATTTTCCATTGCCCAGAATTGATCAACTAGTGGATGCTACTTCGGGACACGAGCTACTCAGCTTCATGGATGCTTATTCTGGCTACAACCAAATCAAAATGAAGCCTGAAGACAGGGAAAGTACTTCTTTTATTACCCCAAGGGGAACTTATTGTTATAACGTTATGCCTTTTGGTTTAAAAAATGCAGGTGCAACATATCAGCGGTTGATGAACAAGGTATTCACCGAACAAATCAGCCGCAATATGGAGGTTTATGTCGACGACATGCTCACCAAAAGTAAGAGAGCTGCAGATCATTTGGTTGACTTGAGTCAAACTTTTGATCAACTGGATAAATACCAGATGAAGCTTAACCCGACGAAATGTACCTTTGGAGTACGAGAAGGAATGTTCCTCGGATACATCGTCAACCAACGAGGTATTGAGGCAAATCCAGAAAAGATCAAAGCTCTTTTAGGGCTGCGATCCCCGACGACGAAGAAAGAAGTGCAAAGTCTTACCGGACGAGTTGCAGCACTCAACAGATTTGTATCCCGAGCAACTGATAAATGCCTCCCATTCTTCAAAACGCTACGAAAAAGTTTTGAGTGGACTGATGAATGTGAGAAAGCCTTTCAAGATCTGAAGAAGTATTTGGGAGCCCCACCATTGTTGTCTAGGCCAATAAATGGAGAGAAGCTGTACTTGTATTTGGCAGTATCAGAAAATGCAGTTAGCTCGGCGTTGATCAGATTGGAGAATGGAGTCCAGAAGCCAATTTATTATACAAGCAAGGCCTTCCGAGGTGCGGAAATCAGATACCCAAAGCTGGAAAAATTGGCACTGGCATTAATTGAAGCAAGTAGAAGAATGAGACCATACTTCCAGGCCCATACCATCATTGTGTATACCGACATGCCGTTAAGACAAGCCCTTCACAAGCCAGAAAAATCAGGAAGATTGATGTATTGGGCAATAGAACTCGGTGAATATGATATTGTGTATGAACCCAGAACATCGTTGAAAGGGCAAGCCGTGGCAGATTTTATAGCAGAGTTCACATACCCTGATACCCCCGAGGAGCAAAAGATGCTTGCTGACCTACCTGTGGACGATACAGGATCGACAGACACAGATCCAAACCAACCAAGGTTGGTAAAAGGACTTGTAGATGTAGAAAAATCATCATATTTAAATACCGACCAACTCCGATTGGTGGAAGGGCACGAACAAATGATCGACGAGGAACGAAGGATACCCGGGGATGATGAAAGAAAACAGATGATATTTCACCGAGGAACTCTAACAGATAAGAAATTTGAAGACGAGTTACATACATGGAGATTATATGTAGATGGATCATCTTGCACCGCTGGTTGTGGAGCAGGGATTGTTTTAAATTCTCCAGATGATATTGACATGGAGTACGCCTTGAGATTCCAATTCAAAGCTTCCAATAATGAAGCTGAATATGAGGCTATGATAGCAGGTTTTCATTTGGCGAAAGTTATGGAGGCACGTCAAGTAATTGTTTTCAGTGATTCTCAGTTAATTGTGAATCAAATGATGGGAATATATGCAGTGAAGGGAGAGTTAATGGTGAAGTACCATGCAAAAGTGATGGAATTGTTGAAAGAATTTGATGCTATTCAATTGGTGAGGATACCGAGAATGGAGAATGCCAGAGCAGACGCATTGGCTCGACTAGCGTCAGCTACGCGCACCGAGCTGCGAAGAACAATACCAATTGAAGTATTAGAAAGTCGGAGCATAGAAGAAGATCTGATGATGAAGATTATTACCCTTGATTTAGGACCATCTTGGATGGATCCTATCAGAGCATACATTGAAGAAGGAGTACTACCGGAGGACAAACTAGCTGCCAAGAAATTGAAGTATAAAGTTGCTCGGTATGTGTTAACTAATGGTGTTTTGTATAGACGAGGAATTATGGCAGGTTTGCAGAGATGTGTGCATCCATCAGAAGTCAAAGAATTGATTGAAGAAATCCATGAAGGATCTTGTGGAGCTCATGTAGCAGGTCGGACCCTACTGCAAAGGGTGATGACACAGGGATACTATTGGCCGACGATGAGAGCTGATTGTATAGCTTATGCTAAGAAGTGTGACAAGTGCCAACGTTTTTCTTCCATCCGAAGAACTCCACAGGCATTGTTGACACCTATAACATCACCTTGGCCATTTGCCATGTGGGGGATTGATCTGGTTGGACCACTGCCGACGACCCGAGGAAGGTTCAAGTATCTCGTCGTGGCAGTAGACTATTTTACTAAGTGGGTGAAAGCTGAACCACTAATTGATATGACGTACGAGAAGGTGTATCAGTTCATATGGAAGAATATCATTTGTCGATATGGTCTCCCCCACGCTTTCATCACAGACCATGGAACACAATTTGATAATGAAGAATTTGCTACCTATTGTCATCAGTCAAACGTCTTGAAGTTTCATTCAGCACCAGGCCATCCCCAAAGCAATGGGCAGACTGAAGTGACGAACAGAACATTACTAAATGGGTTGAAAAAGAGGTTAAGTGAGGCTAAAGCAAATTGGATTAATGAGCTACAGTCAGTTTTGTGGGCTTATCGAACAACTCCCCGAGCAGCAACAGGAGAATCACCATATATGCTAGCATTTGGAGGTGAGGCTGTGATACCTGCCGAGTTGGGCCTACCAACACATAGGGTGTTAAATTTCAATTCTCCGATCAGTGATTTGATGAGAAGGATGGATTTAGATATGCTCGAGGAAGTCAGAGAAGAGGCAGCCATTAGGAATGCAGCTTATCAACAACGAACAGCTCTGTTTTACAATAAGAGGGTAAAGAAATGTGATTTAAAAGAAGGGGATTATGTGCTAAAGAAGGTCATTCAGAAGCAGAATAAACTAGAAGCAAACTGGCATGGACCTTACCGAGTTACAGAGGTTGTTCGACCAGGAACTTACAGAATAGCAACTCTAGAAGGAGAAGAATTTAAAAATGCATGGAATGCTGAACACCTGCGCAAGTATTATCAATGATGTCCAATGTAAAGCATTTCTCTCATTATGAATAAAACAAAGATGTTTCACCAGTTTTCCTTTTGATGAAAGTTTTTCGGGGAATACTAGTGTAATACACTATACAACGAAAGTGCTCTAAGGAGCCAACCTCCTTTGGTTAGGAGGACAGCTCTTCGGAGCAAAAGTGCTCTAAGGAGCCAACAAATACAGCTCTTCGGAGCAAAAGTGCTCTAAGGAGCCAACAAATGCAGCTCTTCGGAGCAAAAGTGCTCTAAGGAGCCAACCTCCTTTGGTTAGGAGGACAGCTCTTCGGAGCAAAAGTGCTCTAAGGAGCCAACCTCCTTTGGTTAGGAGGACAGCTCTATTGAGCAAAAAGTGCTATAAGTAGCCAACCTCCTTTGGTTAGGAGGATATGCTCTACGGAGCCAAAAAATGCTCTAAGGAGCCAAAAGCTTTAAGGAGCCAAAAAGTGTACACCAGCAGGATCAACCACGGTTGGTAAGATAAAAATATACTCTCATATTACAACTTATGTTGGTCGGGAGGTAATATTGTTACAATGAGTTCTTTGAAGAACAAAATGTTCAAAAAATACACCAAGTATAGTTGGTCGGGGATAAAAACCCAATAACTGTAGTTGGTCGGCGAGGACAACTTATTGATCTTAGTTGGTCGGACGCAATTTTATAATCAAACCAAGTATAGCTCGTCGGAGCTGTATTTGGTCGACAAACATTATTCACCCACCTTGGTTGGTTGGAAACAGTTTGAACATTTTCTCATTACTTTATTATTAAGTGATCGAGAAACATTACTAATACTTGTAATCTTTTATTAAGTTGCTTATTGAACAATAATACTGTTAGCTGTTTAATAGATACATAGATACATATGTACAAATATAAATGTGCTTGATAAAACAAAATTGGCAAGCAGAAAATGAAAATCTTTTCATTAATCTAGAATAAATTACAAAATTGATTACATGGACATTACTATTCTATTGGTTTTTTGCCCTGTGCTTTAGAAACAGGTTCCTCGCCGGCAGGAGGGTCTTCTAGGCAAAGGGGAGAATTGATGAAATTAACATCTCTGAGCATTCTGACGTTCATAATAGAAGGTGTATCCAAAAGATGCTCAGGACGAGATAATTCAGCTTGGGAGTGAAGGCTATAATCACCAAGATATTTCGAAATTAGACTGCGAGGAATGGAGCGAGCTGGAATCCATGCCATATCCAATTTGAAAGGTGGTACATGCAGGTCTAATAACGATGGAGCATGATAGTCCCATAAAAAATGCCCTTGCTCCAACTTTAATACACCCAATGCATTTAACCATCCTTGCTTGTAACCTTCATTATTAGCATGTTCAATGCGAGCATCCAGATGAACGAGAGCTTCATTGTATCCTGCCATCCAGAATTCTCTTGGCTGTTTATGGAATTGGAAGGTTAATCTATCCAATTGTTCATAAAGGCTTTTGGCAAAGAGATCTTTGTTATGCAAGGCAGATTTCGTTGATGCCAGCTGATCTTCCAGAGACAGATTTTTATTGGACATTTCAATCAGAGCACGGTCTTTTACTTTCAACTGGAATGCTTGAGTTTCCAGAGTAGACTGAGTGCGAGCTTCCTCAACATTTTGGCTGACTCTTCCTCGCCCCCGAGAACCTCTTCCTCGTCCCCGAGCAGTTCCAGAAATAGCAGATCTTCTTAAGTCCTCCAGCTCTTGCCTCAGTTTGGCATTTTCGACTTCTAAGAACGAGAAGCCTTCATCAGTGACTGGTATTAATGCAGTAGAGGATGAAGCAGCAGATTCATACTGAGCTAATTTCTTCTGCAAATTGTTATTTTCTTGCTCCAGGATCTCAGCGATTTGTCTACAGGCTTCAATTTCACCTTTTAGGGTCCTCTCCCTGACGTCATACCCAACAATGATTTTCTTGTGGCCTGTTTCTGAAGAGAGCTGCTGGTATCTATTTTCATAATCTTCATGTAACAAAGCCATTGATTCGTTATGTTGATTTTGAAGATCCTTTAAGGAACCATGAAGCTCTTCAATCAACTGATAGTAAGCGACATTGTTGGCCACTGCTCGGTCGAGTAAAGCTTTCAAGTATTGATAAGCTTCAATAGCCTGCTCTGAAGCACCGTGACCAAGGATATCAACAATTTCCGATGTACTAAGATCTGTATGACCAGCCTTATAGTATTGATGACATTGCTGCATCAGCTCGGTATCATGAGAAGAGATCAATTCCATTCTAGCAACAAACTAATGACAAGAAAAAGACAACAATCAACAAAAACAAGTTATCAACAACAGAGATGAGCAAAGATATATTTTATTAGATCATCAAAAAGTTACATCGTTCGATTACAAGGAAATACAGAAAGGCTGCCGAACAACTTCACACCTTTTCCTTGTCCCCCAAGACTTTCTCGGGAGGCTGGGACGAGGAGCTCGGTTGCTCGGTGATAACTACAGCTTGATCGGTAGAAGTCTTCTCGGGAGGAGGAGGCATGGAGGAAATGTCCTCGGTGGCAGATGGTTGAGAGGCAGAAATTTGATCGCCCATAGCCATGGAAGATTCATCTGAAGCAGGTTCATCTTCTTCTTCTTCCACAATTGGTGGAGGAGGACCAGGGAGATGCCGTTGGAATAGCTCAGAATCATCTTGGACTTTTAGCTCTTGCAGAGCAGCTACCCAACCATCATAGAAGTATTTCAACTCCCCATATTGGACTTGGGACGTCATTGCAGCTATCCCTCTCTCCCATCCTTTCTCCCAACCAACACTGAAATGTTTCTTGATTGCAACTTTTCTCCTCGATTTCTCCGAGGAGAGCTTCACCTCCAGTTCCTCTTTCTTAACCTTAATATCTCGCAGAGTAGATATTTCTTCTTCTGCCTTCTTCAATTTATCATCAGATTCCTGATGTTTAACTTCCAAATCTTTAATTTTCTCCTCCAAATTCTTGGAGGTTTCAGCCATCTTCATCTTATCAGCCTCAGCCACAGCCAATTTTTTCTCCCAAACAGTTTTCTCCTCGATGTACTGTTGGTGAGATTCCTTCACAGATTGGGTTAAACCCAACAAAGCATCGTCAACATCGGACGAGGAAGTGGAAGCTTTAATAACTTGATCTTTCTTCACGATGGTATTGAAGCAGTTCACCAGCTGAAAGATAAGAAAAACAATAGAGTCAACACAAATACAAGCATTCAAGAAAAAGAAAGAAAGATCAAAGGTATGAGAAATTTACTGAAGAAAGATGACGAGCAGCTAGGGATGTCAGTGTATCCCTAGGAATTTTTTCATCAACCCCGAGAACCTCGGGTATAACTGAGTTCGTTGAAGAACTCGGAAGAAGGATGTTTGAAACACTACTACCACCAGCGGGTAGAGAAGATGCAGTCCCAGCAAGAT
Source organism: Sambucus nigra (assembly GCA_949130495.1). NCBI lineage: Eukaryota > Viridiplantae > Streptophyta > Magnoliopsida > Dipsacales > Adoxaceae > Sambucus > Sambucus nigra. The sequence continues at coordinate 559,516,437 of OX422210.1, read as the reverse complement.
TAACTGAGGATGATTTCCTCAATCTCTTCAAAGGACGGTCAGCAGCATCAACCAAGGAAGAAGTCTTGGTCGGAGAGATGACAATTACATCAGCAGGAGCATTTCTCTTGCTCGGGGCCACTGGGGGCTTCTCGACAATTTTGGAGGAACCAGCATCTACTTTTTTAGTCCCCTCCGGGGCATCAATTTTGCCTTTCTGGGCTCCAATAGCAGAAGAAGTGTCACCAAATAGAGCAGGAGGATCTCTTTTCTTGCCCATTCTCTGAGATAGGGGGATATGAGAATCTGAAGATGAACTTTCTGGTGTTGAAGCTGGTTCAACAGGGCGAGCAGTATAAGAGGTTGTGTAACTCTTATACTGTAGTAAATATGAAGCAGATCTAATATGCTCGTCAGCAATGGTCTTATGCAAATTCTAGATAAGTTTCAAATGCTTGATATTCACTTCTGACTCTTTTGGAGTTTTTCTTTTGCTATCAACTGCAAACAAATACATAATAGAATATCAGTCATACATTTTGTCAAACAGGATGAAAGCATAATTTCATAAGTAAAATAAAACGAAAAATAAACCTATCCCATTGCCGTATGGGGGGCATCTGGGACCGTTGTATACTTCATTCCCAGATAAAGGCGCATGTTGCCAATTTTTTATGACCAACCCATGCTCAAAATAATCCCTATTTGAATCAGGGAGATTAACTACAAGAGCCCTATTCAAATACCTAGTTTTCAAATAATAAATATTATCTAGAACGGCCCATTTATAACAAAACATAATTTCAGGGATCCCAATACGAGTCCCATGAGTTAAATTTAATTTATGCACCCCGTTAATTATTCTCCATGAATTGGGGGCTATTTTTGCAGGAACAAGATCAAAATATTGACAAAACTCAAGGCATAATGGGTTTGGTGGAAAGGAAAAACCGCATTCAGCAATAAAAAGACTGGGGAACCAATGTCCCTCAGCCAATCGAAAGTAATCTAAAGGCTCAGAAAGAACCTCTAGAGTTACCCACGAAGGAATGGAAAAATCAGAACGGAATTTCTGAACAGACTCCACGATATAAACCATATTGAATAAAAGAGATACAGAAGAAAGAAAGAAGATCTTACAGAAAGAAAGGAGATGTGTTGACAACGAACGGAAACAAAGATGAACGCACAAGAGAAGAAGAGAAGAGAAAGCTTGAATGCAGAGAATGAAAAACGTAGACGATGGTATGGTTACCAAAGAAGTTTAAATACTTTGCATTGGGAAGCGGCGAAAGAAATGATTACCAAAAAGAAATTACTAAACTTCCGGCGGCTAAAAGGACAAAATTTGCACGAATATCAAAGCGCTTATCAAAAAGGCGGAAACTGCGAAATAAGAAGGAAAATTTGAATACAATGTTCCTAAAACCCGGGAAATACATTTAATATTGCCATATACCAAGAAAGAATGTTCCATACTCTTCAAAGTTCAAAATATGAAACATTGGGGGCTTCTGTTGATACCAAAATTAATATGCTGATATGGACGAATAACACGAAGACACGTGTCAATCTACGTGGCACAATAGCAGCGAGGAAGATCATTTCCTGACCAGCCATGTTTCTTTCCGAGCAACAAGAATACACCGAGGAACTCTATCACACCGAGGAACTCCAACGCACCGAGGTACTCTAACTACTCCGAGGAACCCTTGATCAACAAGCAACTAAGGCGGTCCGAACTGCATCTCGGCCGTATCATTAATTATCAGACGGACAACTGTTCAACTATCCATTGTATTCTTGACGCACACGTTGCATTAAATGTATTACCCTTTCATATGTAAATCATTTAATGTATTGGACCTTTCATGTACAGCCTCAAGGCTATAAATACATTGTATCTCCCTCATTCAAAGGGACCGGAATTTCTTGAGAGAACTTGTAATCAAGAATTCCACAAACACTCAGCAATAACATAACAGTGGACGTAGGCTTTATTCCTAGCCGAACCACTTTAAAAATCTTTGTCTTATTTATTTATCTGTGATTGAATAATTAGAGCAATCTAGTTTTTTACATCAACAGCAAGGATGTCTTTAGATGGAAATACACTAAAATGTCTAGTCTATACTAAGATATGAGATGCTATAAGTTAAATGCCATGCCCTCATCCATCCCAATAAAAAAATCAATAAGAACCCACCACCTAGAGTTGGATCTAAAGATAAAAGCTAAAATGGAACTATTAGTAACAACTAAATTTATTAAAATAATTAATCATCCAATTTGGCTATCTAGCATCGTTCCTGTTGGGAAGAAAAATGAAACACAAATATGCATTTTTATGGATTTCAGAGATCTTAACAAAGCATACCTTAAAGATGAGTTCCCTCTACTCTCAATTGACATCATGATCGAATCCATAATTGTCTATGAAATGTATAACTTTATGGTGTTGGGGTTTTATTCTTAAAACTATGTAAAAATATCTTATTTTGATAAATAAAAGATTATCTTATTCATTTTGAAATGAGAACCATGATTGTGAGATGTCTTTATATTTATTTTTAAAACATATTATTTCATATGTATATCGATCAATAGATCTTAGTAGGAGTTCCGGTGAGTTTGGTTCAACTTAATCACAGTAGATCAGAATTCATGTTCTAGCAATATTAACATATTCACAACCTAAATAGAGAATTGACATCCTATTATTATGGTTGCGATGCGATCCTAGTAGTGTATCTCAAACTATGAGAACTTGTGTGATGGTTTGAGAACTTGTACGATAGTTCAATAAAGGATTATGATCGATACATACTAAGAATGTATTGAATATGGTCACCCAAGAGATTTAAGTCTAAAGGATGTCTTAATTTGACTCAAAAATCCTCACACCATTTGTAAAGGGCTTATATATTCTTAATCCTAAGAAGTATGAGGATTTAAATGCTTGTATGATTGTTACTTTAATTGATATGGGTGCAATTCGATTATAGATTGAATCAAATGATCCCCACACAGTGGGTAATAGTTATGTGAGTACGATTACGATACCCCCTGGATGGACTTATAAGATTTGTTTACATCTTTTAAACCAATCAATTGATTATTTCATACTTCGATGTAGTAGCAAAATGACTTAAGCCAAATAATCAAGGAATTTTTTAGATGTTGGGTAAAGTCAATTAGCGAAAAAATAATTTAACTAATAGGGTATAGGAAACTTAACGTGGGAATCAAATTATTCACCATAACCAACTTTGTAAACAAGACCTCATTATATTATAGTGATTTCTGAGATAATTATATTATAGTATAACCATAATTATTTAGTGAAATTAATTATGATTAAATAAAAATATGAAATAAATTACGAAATTTGGAATTTGGAATTTTTGGGTATATATTTAGAAGCCAATTTAATTACTTATCTTGAGCCCCTACTAATTTCCACATACCCAAGTAGTTAGGCCCAAGTTCTCAAGAAATCCAGTTTGGCCCAATCCCACCATTTAAATATGTATATATTAGTTTATCCTGGGCATTAAGCTGCGTAATTCATTATTAGGGTTTGAGAAGGGTGAGAGAAAACACTATTAACATTTTTGTGAAGGAGCCTAGAGAAAGAGGACCATATCTCACTTGAAAGAGAAGGTTTTCTTCGTCAAAGGTGCCATCACACCTACCTAGATTTGGGTGGATCATAACTAGAAGATCCAAGCATTTGGAAAATTTTAGAAATCTTTTAGAGGACCAAAAGAAGGCAACCCCAAATCATCATCAAATACCTTTGTCCCCATGATATTGCAATCGGATCCATAAATGTATTGTATTTGTAACCCTAGGTTTGTTCTTCAACCCTAATATTACCTTTTCTTCTTTTAATTATTTGATTAATCAAAGATTCATGGCTGGAAATTTTTATTCTGCATATATATATCCCCATCGATTGTTGTCATAGCCTTTAGTTTAGATTAATCATCCATTCGAAAGATTGATATTGTCTAATCTCGAAAACCCTAGTTTTGCATATTGTGGGATTATACATCTTTGTGTATGTTTCTGTACTAACATGGTTTTATAGAGATTCTCTTTTTAAATCCCTTCTATCATGAGCACATGTTTTTCTTTGTGAATGGATTCTACAGTGGTTTATTTGTAATTATTTGCACGCTTAGATTTGATATGGTTGTAATAATTAGGATTTTATAATTATTTCATTATCAATGTATTTAGAGGCAATTGTGAGGCAACGTAATATTTATTTACACTTAAAATAATTTTTTTGTCAGGGTTTAGGTGCTGGAAAAATTTTCATGGAGTCTTGTGAAGTCTCGAATGAGTTAAGGTCGATTTTTCATGAAAATCCTGTAAGGAGGACAAATCGATCTGTAAGGAGGTCGGATTGGTCCAACGGTGACAATCAACATCGCTTTTTTATGAATTTAGGTGGCTTCTCATGGTGGCTCTTCCTCATTATTCTTTTTATATCAGTTTGGGTTATTTCTAGGGGTGTGCAAAAAAACTGACCAAACCGAGCCGAACCGAAAATTTTCGGGCCGGGTTTTTTTTAGGGTCGGTTCGGTTCGGTTTAATCAGGTATAAAACCGACAGGGTCGGTTCGGTTTTCGGTTTTGGCATAAAAAAACCGATTTTGAACCGAACCGAACCGATTTAATTTTTATACTTTTTAATTTTATATTTTATATTATATTTATATTAGTGTTGACATATTATATTATATTTTTTAATTTTATATTTATATTAGGTATTAAAAAAATATATTTTTTTATTAAAATAATGGAAAAAACCGAACCGGCCCTGTATAAAACCGGCCCTGTCAAAAACCGACGGGCAAACCGAATCGGCCCTGTAAAAAATCGACCCGATTCGGTTCGGTTCGGTTCGGTTTTTCAGCATTTTCGGTTCGGTTCTCCTCCTCCAAAAACCGACATGGTCGGTTCGGCCCAAAAAACTCGATCAAAACCGAACCGACCGACCCGTGAACACCCTTAGTTATTTCTAGTTTGAAATATCATTAAGAACTCCTATTTCATTAAAGTCTACTTCGAGTTGGACTATATGCTAAAAAGAAGTCTTTTACAATAAGTATTCATGGGTTTAAAGCATTTTTCTTCAAGAAGAAGTTTAGGCCATAATAGAAAGGGGAAATTTTACCTTTTTATTTATTTATTTGCAATCCTTTATTAATATATTTTGTTGTATGATTTCATGTGGTAATTAATTGGATAATTAGAGACACCCAATTTTATGGACAACATGGTTCATATTTTGAGATCTACCTAAATCACCATTTTTTCTTTAAAAATTTGTATTTGTTTTATTTTTTTCTTAATTGAATTAAATCGGAGTAGTTAATTTTAAGGTGTAAATTAAATGGAGATCTCCGGGATTTATTTTAAAACTCTAAATTCTTATTTTTATTTTTTGAAAAATTAAAATATAAGATTAAGATATTTAATTTATGCAAGTAAAATAAAAACATTCCAAGGACTTAAATCAGACTTTTAGAAATGAATAAATTATTTTTCATAAACCTTCAAGTTTTAATAACATAAATCCCATGATCTCCATCGGTATTTTAATGTTTTGATGCGATTGATTCCTCATGTCATTTTAATATGCCCCCTATCGAATGGCTTTAATCGCGAAATCATGGAACTTTTAAATTCTTAAATGATAGTTTAGTGAAATTGAATGCGAGTAAGTTCGATCCTCCCATTGAGAAAGTTATACACGAGTGGGTTTGATTTCATTAGATTAATAAGTGGCATATACTTAGACATAACTTTTGATATCCTCACCGTCGGAGTTACTGTCATTAGTTGTGGGATCAAAAGTCGTCGACTATTCAATTATGTTAGAAAGAAGTTCATGAACTATCCAGGTTGATTATTGAAAGATGAAAATACTTCTAGTTCAAGGTGAAGTGATTTAATCTCCCATTGATAAATCTCAGTTCATAAAGGGACTAGGATGTTCAATGGGATTATTCTTTTAAATGGTGTGGCGGTGAGGGATGCCACTTTAAAACTAAATCGAAGTTAAATTCTCAAATGTTTATTTTGAAATTAATTCTCTTTTCAAAATTTATTATTCTCATATTTTAAAATGGGATCTTCACTCAACCCATTTGCTTTAATCTTACAGGACAAAAAGTTAACTGGCATGAAATATATTGATTGGAAATGAAACCTAAACAATATCATTATTGCTAAGGACTTTAAGTGTTTTTTACTGAGACCTAGCCTCAGGAAGGGGCACCCAAAAGGATGTCCAAGCCTAACAAAGGTGGCAAAAGTCTGATCAGATGACTCATTGCTATATATTGACCTCTTGACTAATGTGTTGTAACACCCTCATCAACAGATGTCAACCGCTTACGACATGAATCTGAACCTCAAGGACATATTTGAGGATCATAATCATGCTACAAGGTTAAATAATATGTCGAGGTTGGTCATCACCAAGATACCTGAGAGTACTCCTATGCACGAGCATGTTCTAAAGATAATGTACATCTTGGGAGAACTGGATATGTTCGGATCTGAAATTAATGGGGTAACCCAAGTCGATTTTGTTCTCCAAACACTACTTGGGTTCTTTAAACAGTTCCGCCTAAACTATTATATGAAATAAGTTTGATTACTCTCTAGTACAATTGCTTAAAGAAATTCCGGTTGCAGAGGATATCAATATTCATAAGGGTGTGATTTGGGTTGCTGTAAAAGACCCATATTCTTCTGTACCGAAAGGTAACAAGAAGAAGAAAAAGCCTCAAGCACAACCTAAAGCGATCAAGATGAACTTTAAGACTCAAAGAGTGAGTAAGAAGTCGAAAGATAATTATTATATATGCAAACAGAAAGGACATTGGAAGAAATAGTTCCCCGTATTCTTAGCAAGGAAGAATGAAAACGATAATTTTAACCATTTATTTGAGACATGTTTTATGGTGAAATCTATCTTACCTGGTGTGTATATTTAGGAGACACTAATCATGTTTGCAATTCTTTGCATATGTTTTAGGTGACCAGGGAGATCAGTGATGGAGAAATGTTTATATTCATGGGTGATCATCACAGGGCAGTAGTAGTAACAGTAGGAAATTTAGTTTTAGATTTTGGTAGAGACAATAAGTTAATATTAATAGACTATTTTTATCTTCCTCGCATTAAAAGAAATTTGATTTCAATTTTTAATCTTATGATGGATGGATAATTGGTTTATTTTAATAAAGTTTTTTTAATCAAAAATGAAAAATTCATTATATGTTCTGGTACATTGAAAAATGATCTTTATACTATTTTTTTATAAATAAATGATATATTAAAACCAAACCGCAAAGGGATCAGAACCCGTATATAGGAAGTATACATAAGCGAACAAAAAAACAAAGCAAACCACCACAAACTCAAGAAATAAACTCTACAAAAACCATCGAACTTGTTCATCCTACCACCCCCACACTTATACGAAGCCAAACTCACCACCTTAAGAAACACCCTTCGATCCTCCCACTTATTCCACAACAATTTAATAAATGCTCCACACCTAGTGAGTTCCTCGCCCTTCTCCCACCAAGGCGCATTTGTAACAGGACAAGAGAAACCTGAAAAGCACCACTAAAAGACGTCCCCCACCTTCCTGGACAAACGCTCCATGTCGAAATCTTCGAACAACCACGAATTTAGACGGGACTTCAAAAAAAACTTCCCCCCTCTCGATCCCTTCGTCATCCGTCCTACTGATCGGCTTGAAAACCCATCTTGTACCCTCCTATTTTCTCGAAAAGTAGATGAGCCTTACTCTCATTCCCCTTGAAGTCTACCCCTACAGTCTTACTAAAATCTCCCATTAACTCCTCTACCCATCCCACCGGGTCTTATTCCCACCCCTCCCCCTCTCCAAAAATATCCTCCTGCCTAGGGATTTACACGTACGCCCAAATTTTTTTGGTCATCTTAGTACAAGCAATGTTGTTGCCTCCTCCTCCCTCTCCCCTCGTTACATCCGATTCAACCTCAAAATAGTCATTCCCGATAAAATTACTTACATCCTCACTAGCTACCACCATATTCATTTTATTTCCACATTATCAATCGACTCCCCCCACACCACTAGTACTACCATAATCATAACTAGAGTGGCTCCCTGCTCCCAAATCTCCCAACGCAAATACCCTATCATGGGAAACCCAATTCTTAACTTGTTTCTGAAAAAACCGTTGGATGGGACAAGTGACACTATACCTTTGTTTTCTTTACCACTACCCAAATATCCCCTCATCTTATTTTTTCTGCTCTTTGCCTTTAAATTCCGCGTTAAAAAACTTGTTTGCAATAGCTTTCCTGAATTAAGACATGGACCGAGTGTTTTTAGAGTGGCAAAACCCTTTCCTGGCTTTGCTAAAGAATGCCTTGAACTATTTTCCACTGTATTTACTCCACCAACAAGGTATCCTAACACTACATTAATACCTGCCCCCAACTTAACATGAGATATAACACCCCCGTTTGAAATTTCGAGACACGTTTTCTTAATTCCAGTTGGTTTAAAAATAATATATGTGTCACACTCAGCCGTTTCTAGAGAAATATCCGTACCTGTCTTTCATTCCTCCTCTGATACTGCCCACTTCTCTATCAAATTAGCTCCCCTAATTTTCTCTCATATCACATCATAAAAACAACCCCTACTTTGATAGGAGAGACAACACTCCCATTTAAAATCTCGAGACACCTCTTTTTTTCAGAGGTACATATTAAAAAATTTGCACTGGCACACCCAACACTCTCAACCACACTCTCGTTGATGTTACCGAACTTGAGCATATGTCTTTAGACAAAGACCCTGGCACCTGCAAAATCTTCTGAGAAGCACCTCCCATTACTTCATGAACAAGACTCCCACCTGACATGAAGGGGACGAGGCTGGACCCCCCCCCCCCCCCCCCCCCCCTTCAAAACTCACAATTTGATTAAAAGTAACTCGCAAGCCATCACCATCAGTAGGAACCTCCAAACCAGGATGCCCATTGTCCACCAAACTGACACCCTCCCCACTTACTGCACCACCAGTGCCGCCTTGTAGCTGCTTCCCCCTTTCTTGAACATCTACATCTCCACATAGTCATCCAGAAGCTACCTCTTGCAACCCATCAATTTTGGAGCTTTCTTCGTCGTTGCAACTACCCACAACTCCCTCTACCACACCCACCCCCGTTTGGCAACCATTTGCTACTGTTTGAGATCTTTCTCCACCAAAGTGGCACATTAGAGTCTCGTCCCAAACTGACAATTCAAACACCCACCCCCAACTACGACTTTAACTCTACCTGGTAGATGGTCACTCCATTTGACCAAAATTCTCGCCCACTATAATTCCTCGCCCACCAACGTCTCGTGGTCCACCTTTACAAAACCTCCACATTTGTCCCCTAAAGATTTAAAGACTAAAGAGAAAATAACCTTCTAAACTGAACCAACCATATATTTGGCACTTACACTTAGGTCATATCAATTCACAAAGTATACAAAGACTGGTCTCAAATGGAGGCACTTCCGGTTTGTGAATCCTATTTAGAGGATAAGATGACCAAGAGGTCATTATAGTCAAGGGCTATAGAGCCAAATATATGTTACAATTAGTTTAATATGATTTTGTTGCGCTTATGACTAACTAAGAAATAGGTGGTTATGAGTACTACATCACTTTCTTTGATGATTACTTGAGGTTTGGATATATTTACCTCATGCATCACAAGTCTTAGGACTTTTATAAGTTCAAAGTGTACAAGGTTGAGGTGGAGTGTAGGCATGGTAAAATAATCCATACTCTATAATCTTATCATGGAGGAGAATACATTTTGGGAGCATTTATAAATCACTTATCAGAGTTGGGTATCACAACCCAATTATCTCCGTCAGGAACGCTATATGACAATGGTGTAGCAAAAACAAGAAACATGACACTTTTGGACATGGTTAGATCCATGATGAGTTATTTGGATATGCCAAATTGTTTTTGCGGTTATGCATTAGAGGCGGTCACTTATATACTAAACTTAGTTCTTTCTAACCAGTCTCAACAACTCCTACAGAACTATGGAGTGGGTGCAAACCTAGTCTAGGGCATGTTTGGATTTGGGGTTGCACGACACATGTGCTGAGGAAGGAGACTAATAAGTTGGAATGTAAGAAAGAAGTGTGTCTCTTTGTAGGTTACTCAAAAGGAACCAAAGGTGTTGTTTTATAGTCATAATGACGAGAGGGTAATTGTTATCATAAATTTTCAATACTTAGAAGAAGATTATATGAAACCATAAGCCCAAGAGTAAGATTACCTTGCAAGAGCTAAGAAAACAAGACCAAGTTACTACTTCACAACCACCTGTACAAGATGAAATACAACTTGATATCAATAGTACACTACCTAGAGGTAGTGGGAGCATTACTGATAATTAGGATACATGTGTCATTTATACTGGACAACTAGTGAAGCCGCATCATAGTGGGAGAATCAGGATTTAACCTAATAGGTTAGTGTTTTGGGAGAGCTTTTAAGTAAAGTCCCAAAAGAATACGAAATTGATCCCGAAAACTATAATGAGGCAAAATAAGGATGCCTATCTTTGGCAAAAGGCTATGAATACCGAGATAGATTTGATGTATTCGAATCAAGTATGGGAACTTGTAGACTTTTGTGATGCGATAAAATCAATCGGTTGAAAATGGGTCTATAGAAAGAAGATAATGGTAGACAGGAAGGAGGAGACCTTCAAGGCACGGTGTAGTCATCTCGGCCCCAAAGTAAGGAGGAGGGAAAATTTTCTTCTGACACTCGTGTGGTGTTCGCGGGCTGCAGAAAGATACAAACAGTTCATCAAGGATGTGAAAGTGTGTGAATGTCAAGATATTGATGTCGTCGGCTTATTTTCTGAGAACATGAAAAATGTTATCCATCTCCTAAGAGACAACATAAAAAAAACTACAGACGCATGCGAAACCAAATGAATCATAGGCTCGGAGGCTATGTTACGGAATAGGAATGTGTTAGGCATGTGTTCCCCCTTTTCGGTCTCTCATGAGAAATAAAATGTTCTCATTCTCCTAAAAAGTACAAACATGTGTATAATGTGTGAGGGTGTACTATGCGTGTTAAGAGTGTGGAGTAAAAATATGTATATACATGAAATGTGTATATAAAGCGAAATCATAGTATACACGTTATAAGAATGACAACAACGAATCATTCTAAGGAGTAAGACTAAAAAAAGTAAAATAAAATTAAGAATAGCTAAGGTATGAGAGATTTAGCAGATCGTGACTCACTATTAAAGAGTGAATAGGGATGTCAATGGCATCACTAAAAATTATGAAATAGGTGAAAATAGTTAAAATTTGAGCGATGCGTCAGATCGTAACTCATTATGAACAGGTGAATATGCAAGTCAACGAGAAAAATGATAAAATAAATTAAAATAGGTAAACTAACTACATATATAAAATATATAAGTTGAATTATAGTAAAAATGAAATGAAATAAATAAATGAGGACTCAATTCCCAAGATAATTTCAAGATGCCAATGTAGTCGAAATCGGCATTAAAGTCCACGTAGTTTGAATGAGGAATAAGGTGGGGTTTAACCCATAATCCAAAATTAGTGTTTCTATTTTTAGCTCATGAAAACAAAGTGTGGAATGTGATGAAAGTATAAATAAAAAATGAGAAAAACTGTAATTTGGGATTTATAGGATAGACCCTCCCTCTGGTTTTTCGATTTTATGAAAATAAGTATGAAGATATAAAAATAATAAAACTGTGATTAGTGGTGGTAAAATTAAGAATTAACTGCAAAATGTACTAAAAGTAATGAAAAATTTGAAATGACACTAAATTGGCAAAGTAGGATGAAGAGGTCTTAAACATTATAAGTAATTTGAATTATGATATTTGAAGGTTTTTAGAATGTGATTTTAAGGTACAATAAGATGGTGGTGTGGTGACAAGTAATGGATAATGATAGAGTGAGTGGTGATGTATGGGAATGAAATAATATTTTTTGGAGTGATATAATAGGGTTACCGCATTAATTATGAGGCTGAAGGATCTAAAATGGCGAGGTTAGGATTTCCTCAAATAGGAAAATATAAAAGATCAAAATGACTAGGCTTCTCCTGGGTGGAGGGGGTTTAGCATAGGAGTTGGTCTTCCTGCTGATAGGGGTGCCAAACTTGGCGGCCAAGCAATGTTTCTCATACTAGCTGGCAGTGGGGTATGCCTATAAAGAGGTTCAAAATGGATTTTTACGGGTAAAAATAACAATTAAAAGATAAGCGTAAGTTATATTCGAGGATATACTCACTACATCAAAATAGGTGATTTGCGAGTATTGTTAGTAGACCCAAATGACCTTTATAACTGCTATTTATCGTCATAATTTAGGGGGTGACAAAAGAAATATTGTAACTCCTAATATCAGTCACAAATTTTTATAACCCCTATGGGAGTTATGACTGGTGACCCCAATTTGTAACTGCTGTCAGCAGTTACGAATATAATATTTATAAGTGTTGTCACCAGTTACGAATCTTAAATTTATAACTGCTATTAGAGGTTACAAAATTGTCACTAATGACAAATTTGTGACTGGTATTGGTAGTCACAAAAGTTGAATTTGTTAAATATGGTAAGAGTTGTTTTAAATATATTTATATTTTCACAAAATGATGAAATGATGTGAGTAGAATAAATATCATGAACATGTAATAATTCTAAAAAATTTGACAACATTTAATTTATATTTCTGATATTTTAAATATCATGTATACATAAAACTTGTTTACACTTAATTTAACATTAAACAACCCCTTCTTGGGTGCCAAGTACAAAAATGAACATAGAATAAAAAACAAACTAAAAAAAATAACGACTCAACACCTTATCATCTACCACGAATGTGTCATTGCATCCAATATCACCACCAAATCTTCGTCTTCATTATTTGCATTCACCACCATGTCTATTGCATGCCCAATGATTGTATACTTGGATCTGTGTAAAAATCAAACAAAAAACTATTTAGCAATGATGTTAATCGTAAATGAAATCATATTAAAAGTTAAAATAAATTGAATTATCTAAAGTGGAATATCATACAGTTTGTGGTTGGAGCAGTTCACTGTTACCAAAACCCCAAAATAAAAATTATCACTTTGGCCTTCACATGTATTATATCTCATTCTTAAGATTTTCACACGCAGTCGCAACAACAACCTTTATATGTGAGCCAATCTAATAACATAAAGTAAAAAGTTGTTAATAAATAAAATAATTAAGCAATCATACATAGTAATCTCACTTGTTTTCTTAAGTATCAAAACCAATATCACAGTTGTTTGCCAAAATGACATTTCCTAAATCAAATCTCATTTAAGTGAGAATCTAATTACGAATATAAAAATTACAATAAAATAAAAGTACTTTACTACGATAAAAACAAACAGAAAATAAGACTAACAAACCACACATTCTATTCAGTAACTTCATAGCGAGAATCTGATGGCAGTAACAACCAGCACCAAACCAGCCGCAAGGTTGAAAATACAACACACTTTGTCCCTTTGTTGTCAACTTATCCTCTGTTTCCAATAGGATAGATATGAAATGAGTTCCCAAAAAATTTGGTCTTCACCTTCGAAGTTATATCATAGACGAAATGGTCGCTTTCAGCATATGCAACATTTATTGGAAGGTGATGACTAACCTGCTATGCAATAAATGTAATACCAGCATGATTGACCATCTCATAATTTTCACCTAGAATTGGATTAAATGGCTTCCAAGCTTGTTGCAATGCAAAATACACTGATATGAACCACGATGTAGCATACACCAGTAGCACTTGTAATCTTGTAATCTAAAGAAGAAGAAACTTCAAACTCAAATGAAGGGATGTGTATATAACAGTGTATAACTCTATTTAGAATGAAGGCATATGCATGCCCCAATTTACACAACTAAAGTGAAGTAATCAAATATGTGATTTGTAGAGAAAACATCTATTGTTTCTTTGGTTGTTATACTATATATTTTTTTGTTTGATTAACATCATAAAAATAAGGCTAATCAGACCTACATTAGCACAAATTGTATAGGCTCATAATAAGAACATGGCATTGAACTACCCCACTAAAATTTGAAATTGTCTTAGGAGGGGATTGTGTTTTTTTTTTCATCAATTAACATGAGAAATACATTAACATATTATATAATATTCTACAACTTTGATAAAGAAAAAAAATCAAATTCAATAAAAAAAGTGACACTTACGTAGCATTACCCATTATTGGGCACCAGTCTGTTCCCATTTCTGGACATAAGCCTTCAACACCATGACCAAATTCCTGGCAGGGGCCTACAAAGTTTGGACCACAACGAACGAGGGTACCTTGAAAGACCCTAAAAGCTTTGCGTAAATCTCGACCCTGGTGGGCATTGTCTCAGGCGCCTTAAACTCCTCCAGAGGGTAAAATTTGCCCTCAAACACCGCCCCACTAAAATCATTGGCCTCCAATTTCTTGTCCTTCTGGAATGTTTTGTAAGGTTTTAAAGTCGCGGGGATATCCTCACTGTGAACGAACATCCAAGCATTCATCCCTTTCATACAGGGTTTGAGTGCCTCCCATTAGGTTCCTTAAGTGGCATTTAAAACGAGGATGTTTTTAGCAACGATGAGTTTGGTGTTTTCTGGTAAGGATGTTCTGAGGTCGCGGAATTATTGGACTATTAATCCTTCATATTTGATGCCGACGAGGAGGTGGAAGTCTTGGAGTTGTTGTTTATTAGTTTCTTCTTTCTTGGTGCGGCTGATGGCGGACTAAGAAATGCATGCACGACCTGAAAACATAAGAATGTAAAAAGTTATCCCTCGTTAAGATACTTTAGAAACAAAAACAAGCTAAGAAGAAAATGGTCTTGAATACCACAACACCACTACGATGAGAGTAAAAAACCAAACAAGAAAATGGATAATCGAGAATGCTTAATTCATCTCATTTCTGACATATCTGAGCTCGTCCGAATTCTTCAACAACAACATTACACCAGTTTGAGTTTACCTTGTGATTTGATGATTACTCAGTTGTGTTATTCATAAAGTAAAAGTTGAGTACACAAGTTTAAACTTGTGAGAATAGACTCTATGTCTTTTTAAAGGGTCGCGATAGTAATTAACCCTACAAGAGAAACTATTGATTCGCATAATTGGTCATTACACTTCGTTGAAAAGCTAGTGGCATGAAGTTAACTTGTGTTTAATTATGAGTGAACACCTATAATATAATATGGTGTCTGTACTATTTATTTTGGAAAGGATAAGAAATTTTTCATACTAAATAAATAATTGGTGATTATGGGAGAATAGAATTGGCTCAACTAACTGGAATTGCAGCAATCCTTTATTTTCCTCTGCCAGACTTGAAAGGCATTAAAATGTGATGCGATGACCTAATTAATATGTATGTTGTATACCGTAGTCCATCTTTTTCTCTGTGTTATTACCAGAGATACCATAGTATATGGTGGATCTTCGAGATTGATTTCTGCATAATATAAGTCCTTAATATTTTTGTATTATTGTTGACTTAAATGGAAATTGAAATAATGGGATAATTAAATAATGCAAATCAACATACTTAGATAATGCAAACCAGTGTATATAATGCAAACCAACATACTTTGTATCTGAATAAAAACACTTCAGTTCTTCAGTATAATGCAAACCAACTTCTATTGTTCATAACTATAATTGGAAAATGGTTACTGCAATCTATGAATATGACCCAAGTGGTAATGAATATGGAATGTTATCTTTATTATATGAGGCACTTTAAATTATTGGTTCAGAAATTGAGAATTGTATAACCATTTAACCAATATCTTCTTTATCTGACCTAAAAAGGGTTAATCTTTAAGAGGTGACAAAACTATTAACAAGACAATCTTGAGTTTTTATCTTACTCAAGTCATTGATGTCACTAGTTACTCAATTATTTAGAGTAACAAAGAAAATAAGAGTGACAGGGTGAGAATCAGTGCAGATAGTCACGGACTTTGTTTTTAGTCTACTCGATTCGATGGATGCTCGATATTTCAACAATGCATGGAGCTCTTGGAATTAAGAATTATTACTCTAAGGTTGATAATTCTTATATGGACTTTAACTCTAGATTTCAAACAACATAACAAGAAAGTTAGAGACTATGACTTTAAATTAAAGATTTAATGCTCAGAAAATTGTGAATATGGAAAATAAACCCCCCCCATCTATAATCGATCAATCCATCCACAAGAGGGACAACTCTTCCTATAATGAATCAAATCAGCCTAAAGAGGATGAAGTTTTCCTAGAATAAGCAAATTGATTTAAAATAGACTACCCAAAGACAATAAGTCCATCTAGAATTGGGTGGACTAACCTAAAATTAACTAAAATGACCTAAGTAGATTAGGTCGTCTTCATATAACCTAGGAACACAAAAGGTCCAAACCTTCCCAGTAGGGAAAATTGATCACTTATGATAAAACAAATTACTCAAAGTGACCAAAACAACACAAGGCCATGAGATGAGGCAAACATGGAAACATAATGTATTAACTAGCTATGGATTCATAAATCTATTATTATGATAAAGTAATTGGGTTTGTTTCACATATCAGCTTGATACAGGCGAATTTAATTGAATATTAAAACATGAATTTTGACGAGATCGATGGAATAACAAGATAATAAGAGTGTCTAATTATATTCTTCTATAAAATGAATGAATGAAGCTAATAAGAGTGTCTAATTATACTTCTTCTATGAAATGAATGAATGAAGCTTAGTGATGCATTTATAATTCATATTTTGTTAAAAACGAATGGATTATAAATACATATAAAGCTCACTTATGGATTATAAATACATAGGGGGTAAACGGAACCTTAGTGATGCATTCTTCTTCAAAGAGGTGGTTCATTATGCATGGTGTTCAACTTCAGATGAATTCAAATGTACAATTTTGGCTGATCAGATGTTTATTTTGAATTGCCTCAAATTTCTCTGCCGTCGAATCAAGTGAAGTTAAAGTTTAGAAACTTTCTCATTCAGGCAGTTCACTTGAAGAAGTTACAAACCAAATTAAACCAGTAACTAGTGTAAGAAGCTCAATGTTCTTTATTATGAAAGAGGGTAGGATAGTTGCAGGTCTTAAACTTAATTTACATTATGTGTTTATCTTTGAAGAGGGACAACAATATACTTTAAAATGTTGGGTGAAATTTACGCTAAAATTTATGTATGTAAGAAATATATTTTTGGCTAATGAATATTAAATAAATTATTATCTCCCATAATTATAGATTATTAGAAAGTTGAGCTTCACTTATCTAAAGATGTAGGAGACTGAATTTCAGATAGCTATACTTTTAAACCAGAATTTGATTCTACTAACGTAATGTACATTTTATAGAGAAGATTGTATAGTTGTCTAGGGAAACATTTGCTTTGGCACAAGTAAATATGTAGTTTAAGAAATATCATTTCCCTCTTAGAATTCCTCTGACTTTGGCAAAACCAATAAAATGGCTGCATACAATACATAACAATACCAGTCTCCAAAAATGTGAAAGTTAAAAAATGTAAAGAAAAAAAACTATTTCAAATGGAAAACAGGCGGCAGAATTTATCTAAGTCAGGTAAAATTACTTGGGTATGTTTGGTATTCAAGTATCTAGTTCGAGTCTTAGTAGATTTATACTTTCTATGAGAAAAAGTTGACATATTGATGGGAAAGTTAACGTAGGTAGGTGTGCTCTTGAAAGTTTATTCGTGGTCAGCTTAATTTGGATCAGCTTTGAAAAATTGAATGGTACCCAGGCCCCTCCTTGATTTTAGATACCATTGTATCAAGGATATTTTGAGCTCACCATGAATCTTGTATTATTACTCGCACTTTCAAAAGAACCAATGTCACCTGCACGCGCTTCGTCGATAACTTCAATTATGAGGAATCGTTTATACCAAAATTGACTACTATATATTCATCTATAAGATTTAAACATATTAACATCACATCAAACTACAAGTACATCCTATGATACGCAGTAATGTTGACCACTTACTAGAAAGAACTAAAGATAAATTGTATAAGAAATAACACGATGAATCCTATAGATTACAAAACAGAATCAAAACCAAAATATTAATAACTGAATTATGCCCTTAATTCGCCAAACCCTACGAGTCAAAACCACGATATGGAATCATCGGGATGAAGGGACTTCAAATCCTTCCTCACCTCCTCAACCACAATATTACGATCCGTTGATAACCGTTCTGCCACCACATTCAAAGAATTATCCCCACCTCCATGTGATCGTCTACCAAGCACATACAAAACATCATTTGAAATTTCCCTAACAATGCAACATGACCCAACCTATAAAATTTGTGGTCGGGTCATCCCTGAATGCTTAACCAAACACAAAGACTCATCTCTAGTTTCATAAAATTCCTTCTTTATCACATCAGAAGACAATCCTCCTTGCTCAGATGCAAACTCTGATAAAAAAATTAAAAATGTATTAGGATCCACTCGGTTGTCCACGAAGTAGTATATAATAATACTCAACAGAGTTCACGTCAGTTGGGGATTTAATTTAACTATCAATGTAGTATATGCATGCCTTCACTATCATGTTTACAACACTAGTGAGGCTACTTTTCAATTAGTCCTGAAGGAGTAGTATATAATAAATCCTATCAATGTCAGAATAAACCAAATTCGGCTATGATATTAGATTATATCATTCTTCCATAATCCAGTAACAATAATGTGAGACCACACATATATTTACTTTAAACTAAAGTGTTGGTAACTTCATTGATGAAGTAATATGTCATATCTATGCTTCTATTTCATAATAGACCAGTCAAATCATTTTTGAAGTATCATTTTAAAGTATTTTTGTGTACTAATGTTGCAATAACTGGTCGTAGAAGGTCACTTAGGACTCATTCAAGTCCAAAAACAAAATTCACAGTCCCAACAAATTTTTGCATTTAAAACTCAATCCAAGATATATACTCAACATAAAGATCAAATTAGATTAAAAATCAACCCCACCAAAAGTCAAATATGTAAGGATAACGTGAAGTAAGACCATCCAACATAACAAAATAATAACAAAAATGAACCTTGATGGCTAAAATGCTCTAGTCTAACCTATCGTCTCAATCGTATGAACATTTCATACAATAATTAGTAGTAACCTATCTCTAATTTTTTTAATATGTTCTTCCTAGAACATAAGTTTGTAAACGTGTTGGATGCTATGGTTTACACGATCCATCTACAACCTTGATTGCAATATGTTTCTTCACATTTTCAGCATATAAGTGTACGACTTGATTTTCTTTAAAAAATAATGAAATTAAACAAACCTAAACATTTATGAAATCAGAAACAATGAAATCAAACAAACCTAAACATTTATAAAATCAAACAAACCTATTCTAAGATAGTTGATATTTCGATACTACGAAACAAATTTTGAGACAGTTCTTCACATAAATAATGTTATAAAAATTTAGGGTCCAAACTGAAATCGAAAAAACCTAAATCGAACACTATAGACCCAAATCAAAATCACTATAAACCTAAATCGAAATTGAAATCGAAAATAAAAACGATATGTTCATCATTTACATAAACGAAAACGACATTTACATAAAGATATTCCGAAATAGTTATTCGCACAAATAATGTCATAACTCACAGAAGCATAAATGAAATGTTCAACATTTACATAGACGAAAATGACATTTATATAATACCCACTGTAGCGTAAAAGTCACCGCAACAAAATGAAATTAAAAATTTACATAAACATAAACGAAATCGAATACTCACAGCATAAATGAAAATTCACAGCAGCAAAATGAAAGAGAGGGGGGGGGGGGGGGAGTTGTTTAGTTCTTCACAGCTGCAAAACGAAAGAGAGAGGGGCAGGAGTTGTGAGAAGAGAGATAAGAGAGAGAGTAGGGAAATTAAAGTAGGCAAAATTTTTTGTAACCCTTTACAGCAGTCAGAAATTAAATCTAAGGCTAAAATTTGTGACTTCTAAGAGCAGTTATAGATTTATGACTGTAAAAAGCAATCATAAGTCTTAGGCCCAAAATTTGTGACTCCTATGAGCAGTTACAATTTTTTTACTATCGATAGCAACCAAAAATTTAGTATTAGGCCAAAATTTGTGACTCCTCATAGCAGTTATAATTTGGTCACTGCTCATGAGAGTTATAACTTCGGCCTACTGATAAATTCGTGACTGCCTGTGACAGATATAAATTTATGACTGCTTATAGGAGTTACAAATTAATTACATGACAACATTTATGACTTTTATTAGCAGTCAAAAACTAATTGACTCAAATTTTTTATTACCCCTTGACTTTATCACTCCTAATGGGAGTTACAAATAGTTTTGTGACTGCTCTCGGGAGTGATAAGTTTGTCACCCCCATTAGCAGTCACAAAAAGGAAGTCATAGAATTAGCATTTTGTTGTAGTGTACTGGACCGTTGTTGATAAGCTGCATTAACCAAAGTCAAATGCAGCTTAGAGAGCATCCCGTCGTCCTCCGATTAGTTTTTTTTAGTAAAACGATCATAATATGCAAACCGTAAGTCTGATTCGTTCACAAATGTGATCGTTCGAAAGAGGATTGAGATATTTATGAAAGTGAGTGAGATGCCCTCAGGTTCGAGAGATGATCGAAGCCAAACAAAGATAAAAAAATTCAATCATTCTCTAGTTAGTATTAGAAGGGGAACCAGGGGTCCCAGGCTAGAAGGGATTTTATTGGACCATATGGAAGAGTATGAGGGTATTAGAATGGGGTGTCTATAGAAACCCACAATGGGAGAGCTTAGGGTAAGAGAAGGTCATTGAAAAGATAGAAACTCGTTGGAGTTTTTTGAGTGTTGAATTCCTATAATTTGGAACTCTTGTGGGGATAGGTTTTGATCATACTGGGGATGAAGGTCTGATTCTGAGGACATGAGGAGTGCATGGAATCGATTCAGATGACCTCAAGAGAGCATGTGACGAATACAGGAATCACGTATTGATTTTGAGGACTTAAAGAGTGTATGCAACCAGTACGAAGATCCTAGCCTAATTTTAAGGGCCTATGTCAATTCTAAGGACTTAAAGGTACATCCGAATAATACGGGTATCAAAACCTAATTATGGGGGCCTAGGTCAATTCTAAGGACTTTAAGAATATATGTGACCAAAATAAGGATCGCGGCCTAATTCTAAGGTCCTAGGTTAATTTTGAGGATGTAAAGAGTGTGTACGATCAATATAGGGATCACGATCTAATTCTGAGGGTGTAGCTCAATTTTGCGAACATCGACACTAAAAAAGTCAATTATGAGGACTTAGAGAATGAAAAGGTTAATTTTGGGGTCCTAAAGTGTGTATTATAGTTTTACACAGGTGATGTGAGAATTTTTTTGGAAAGTCTTGGATTTTTTGAGAATTTTTAATAATTTTAAAAACTTTTACATCTTGCATTTTGATAATTTTTCATTAAAATGTGCACTTTTTGCAAAATTTGAATTTTTGTGATCTTTGGAGAAATTTTTGGGATATGTAAATGTACTTGAAAATTTTAAAGTTATATGATTTTCATGGAAATGTGTGATTTTTCTTAAATTTGAGATCTTCTGAATTTTTGAATTTCCTATGAGTTTTTTGGGAGAATTTATGTGAATTTTTGTAAGAAAATTTGAAGGGGGTGCCGATAGGTAGGCATTGACATGTGCCAATTGACAGAGGCGTAAATATTCAGAGCATTTTGTGTGTTCCCGAGGGTCACTGTCGGCGAACAGGTACAGAGGGCCTACTGGCATACCTTTTACCCTCCTATATAAATAGGGGAAGGCATCCTTCATTTCTCACACAAAAATAATTTCTCTCTCTTTTTCTCCCTCTCTTTAAAAATATTCTCTCGAGTGCATTTTTTTCAAAATTTCGAGTAAATGACCAGCATCATAAACGTCAACGTTTGGGATAACATCGAGTGGAACCGTCCCGGGGGAATGTCAGTGGGGATGGAGAATGTGTACCACAATGCCAATGTTGTAGGGGATGATCAGATCCTAGTGTGGAAACCCGATACCCATCGCTTGGATAGGGTGAAGAACCATAAGGGCTATGCGAGTAATTTTTTTATTTATTTCATTTTCTTATTTTTCTTTATATTTTGATTTCATTTGGTAAAATGTAATTTGCAGATGGACATTTCATTAAAGAAGGTTAGCTCCCAAGGATTGTCAGAGGTGAAAACGGTTTGGTACATCCTCCCCGAGGAGGTGAGGCTTTTGGTGGATATAACCGAGTTTGGCTATATGGACAGGGCATTAGCTGATATGCCTCAATCGATGATAGTGTTGTGTGCTCTCGTAGAACATTGGTGGGATATCACTCACACCTTCCATTTTGGTATCAATGAGATAATGGTGACACTGATAGACGTGCACTAAATTGTGGGGTTACCATGCGAGGGGGATTAGATTGTGGTGAACCAGTCTCTTTATAAGACTGATGTCACAATTCGGGAGGCACCGAGATCTATAGGATAGGTAGGCTCGAGGGAGTTTTTGAAGGTGTACTTGGATGGACCTCTACAAAGAGGATGATTGATGTGAGTTACGATCAGCAGCTTCAATCGAGTACTTTGGTGGTGAAGAATGGTGATGTTGTCAACTTGTGGTTCCTGCTATACCTCCGGGTCATCTCTAAGATTAGCAGCTTTAATTGAGTAACTTGACACTGGCCTCTCTGTACGTCTCTCTGGATTTTTTGAGATGGTGTTGACGATCTACTTTCACGAGGGCTACGTACCTTTTAGAGGTATTCTTAATCATTAATGATTTTTATTTGTCTTTTTCGCTCTTTGAAAGGATATGTATTTTTTGGAAACTTTTATTCAATTTTTTATTGCTCTCTTTAGGTATGATTTTATGTGGTGATCGGTTACAACACCCCATTAGTGCCCTTATTAGCCAATGAGGCTGGCGTGTGAGCCAAGGTGACCCAGTGGAAGAAGGCGGATAGATCAGTGAAGGATCCTAGAACCTATGGGGATATGAGAGTCGTGTTGAACTCTTTGATGAAAGATTAAGTTAGGATTTATTTTATTTTGGGATTTTTCTTTTTCTGACTTTTTTATCTTGTGCCAAATGAATAACTTTATTTGGATGTGTATCATTATATCCTTGGGGTCTGCTCTTAAGATAAATGGGAGTAACTGGTCATCATGCTCAGGTGCGACGACTATTGTATCATGAGTTTGGATATAGTTGTTATCATGTAGAGAGGGTGGTATAACAGGTAATGGAGAGTGAGGTGGTTGTTCCTCTAGGGAACCATCCCTTCTACATAAGTAATTCCGAGAAGATGTCTAGGGGGAGTTAACATCTACGATGGAGGGGGAACATTACTCCCTTTATAGGGACATAATGGGGCCGTATGACTACCGAGACTGTGTGTCTAGTTGGTTAATGTCGGTGTTGATTTATAACATTCGTGGTTCTCCTTCCTCGTCAACGGAAGAGGGAGGTAGTAGCAGTGCACCGAAGTCTTTTGCTTAGGTGTCTGGGGTGGTGCATAGGTTGTGGAGGTTCCTCCACTAAGGCATTATCCATTTCCTTCGTATTACTTCCAGTTGGGAGGGGATCATTTAATCCAAGTTCCCCACAAGCCTCGTGCAGTGATAGAGGGTTTCCCTACTTCTTCAGAGGCAGACATCCAGTTTTAGGTAAGGTTTCTTCCATCTTCCTTAAATTTTGATTTATGAGTTTCATCATATTACTGACTTAATGTCTTTTCTTGTCTCTTTCTTTTGTAGATTGTGGTTGTGCATATGTCCTAGTTTCACGACATCCGAAACTAGATGGCTTCCATGGATGAGCACATACGGAAAATGAATCGATCTTGTGTTTCTCCTATAGATACTACTGATGATCGTTTGTCGTGTTCAAGCTTCGGAAGTGGGGGGTCCACCTCTCGCCTTTACAGGAGGCACGCTCGTCATGTGTAGTGGTATGAGGATAGGTTTCTATAAATTTCAGTATGCATATCGACAATTTTACTCTTTTCTTCTTTATTTGTTCTTTTATATTTCTTTTCTAATATACCTGTAAAAAGTAAATACATGTAAAATGATGTATTTTCATTTGAATTATCTTGGGTTAATAACGTATTCTATATGAAATTTAATTTTCCACTAGGGTTTTATTTTGGAAGAAATGTAAGGAAATATATATGTTGAAATTTATATATGTTTTTCCATGTTAAGTGAATGAATGCTTGGGAAACTCTTTTGTAAAATGTCAATTTTCATAGGGGCTTGATTGAAAATGAGAAAAATAAAAAAAGGAAAGGGAATCTTCCCAAAATCGGGGTGCCAATTGGTATGCCTCTTGTCCTACCTATCGGAATAACTACTCAGGTAAAATTACTTTTCAAGATTTTATCAGATTCTTGTTGCACTCTTGGTACTTAAATTCCTTCATTATTTCTAATGGTTCATTAATTTCATCATTTTGTGGAGAATTTCTAGTATAAAGGGGGCCTTAGGTGGGGTTTGATGCCTCCAAACATTTCTCCTATTCTTCTTTGCATACAAATCCATTCTCTCTAAATGGCTATTCCTGTGACATAAATGTTCGCTACCTATCTAAAAATGTTGGAAGTTATAAGCATGTATAATGCCAATTACGAGACTTTCAACTTGCTCTTGACCATTTTGTGGAGCAACCATTCGGCCAATTGAAGTGTGTTGCATAAGGCTTTACAATTTTGATTTCCTAAAGATAATGTGTAATTCTTCGGTTTGGATGAGGTGTGTCCTACTTATGAAGAATTATGTATCATGTTGGGTGTCGACCCTTTAGTTGCTGCAACTATGCCTGAATTTTCCTGTTATTAATGAGTGGTATTGGATGAATTATTCCATATTTCCCCATTTTTTGCCCCACCACTGGTGCATGGGGGAACTATCAATTTCTATGCGATGTTGGAATATGTGCACCAGAGGGATTTTATGAATAATGGTTTTGCTAGCGCGGTGGATCTGGGTTTGATCGCTAGAATGCTTCTAGTGACGAGTAGCTCGAGTGCTAACCCACAAGTAGCTGCCATAGTGTTGTGGATAGGCTATTATTGCAACTACATTTCCACTATACTGACAAATATGTTTAATTATCTTATCTACTAGAAATAATACCACTCTACCATTTTGTGAGGTAGCCTAGTGATACTATATATATGGATGGAAGAGAGGATTTGTCTAGTTGTGTCTCTTGAGTATCCCATTATTAGTACTCCCCATTTCTTTATTTAATCCTATATAGACTATGGTCTATTTGTTGATGACTGAAATAACTGTCTTTTATCAAATGGATCCATTTGCCCATGTTGGTATGATCCCTGGTGGGGTGAACATAAACTTATTTAGCAACTGGACGACTATCGTTATGCTCGGCTTGTGGGTCTTACGGCATACCTCCTTCTAACTTCTTGGGTGAATATTGCATTAAGTTGGCTAGGAGAAGATTTTTCCTCCATGTATAAGAATTTCTTCTCTTGTGGAGGACTTAACTGAATTATGGAGGATGGCTTTGGGAGCTTTATGGCAGTGACATTGGTTATCTTGCCGTTCGACCTAGTCTATGAGGGAAGTTGCGATGGTGTCTCGAGATTACATGAGTTGGTTTTGGAAGGACTTGATTCTGGAAGTTTATGCTAAGGAGATTGGGCATAAGTGGATTATGATAGCAGTGGTTCTAAAGAGGGTGTTGTGGTTCAGTCAAAACATTTTAAGTTATACTTCTTCATTGAGTGCATGAGGGTACATACTCAAAATGGAGACTACTGGGACCCCCAGAAGAGAACAACGATTATGATAATTATAATGATGAAGAGAGTTCCTCTAGTAGTTACATAAGAAATTCCTCTAAAGACACAAAAAGGTATGTAACAATCATCATTTATTTCAAAATTAGCAATTACAAGAGACATCAGTAATCATAATCCCAAACACTTACAAAAACCTATAACTACTAAGCTTGAACCCACCAAATATAAACAAATACCTAAACATTTTTCCAAAGATACACCAATATTCTAACCTACCCAATACAGACACCTAAATTAACTCCTAAAAGCTTCACTAAGACATACATAATCCTTTTGTTGAATTAATATGATGAAAAATATCAGGGTTTCTTCATGGGATAATATAATATCATTTTGTGATATAGAAAAGACCGCACCTAAAGTCACTTTATGGGTTGCCTACGTACCTCTGTGGGGGTAAAGAAAACATTTGTAATTTTTAAAGATATGCTTTAGAGGATTAGGTCCTATATATTTTTTTGTGAAGGGGGAAATGAAGAGATAATTGATTGATTTTTTAGAATATAATTGAGGGGAGAAATTTGTAGCGTGAAGAGAATTAGGTTAGGAGTAGAATTTTTTTATATGGACTAAATTGACTAGGCGTGACATCTGTTCTCCATCGAGGTCTATAGGTATAATGTTACCTCCTAACAAAATCTTCTTCATAAGATATGGCCCACTTTAATTGGGCTTAAATTTTCCTCTAGGGTCCCAGATCTGTCCCATAATTTCTTTTAGGTTAAAGCCACCTTCTCGCACACCGCAATCTCTAACCATTTTGTTTACTGATCATGAAATACAATGGTGATATCCTTTTATGTGTTATAAGTCCTTTAGTTTTTTTCATCTAAGAGTGTGAGCTCATCGTAACGACTTTTCTTCCAATCAACTTCTCCCAGCATGACCCAAAGGGATGGTATTTGAAGTTCTATGGATAAAACCGTTTCTATGCACTATACTAAGGAGTAGGGAGTAGCCCGAATGGGTGTTCTGATGGATGAAGGATATCCCCAAAGAGCGTAGGGGATTCGATCAGGACTATCCCTTTAACTCTTGATCATTTTGTTGATTATTGATTTGAGGCTCTTACATCCCGCTGCGATAGCCCCACTAATTCTTGGTCGGTAAGGATAATATGTATGCCTCTGAATTCATTACTCTTCGACCACCTTTGTGATGTCAACTTCAAAATGGAGCCCATTATCTGATACCAGCTCATGAGGGACCCCATAGAGAAAAATGATACTCTTTGTGATGTACATGGAAAAAATTTCATCCAATACTACATATAATTCTGCTTCAACCCATTTGAGGAAATAATGGATGGCAACTAGAATGAATTATTCCCATTGGATGCCTTGGGAGTGAATTTCCCAATGATATCGATTCCTCAAGTTAAAAGGGGCCAGTGAGAGGTCATGTTGTACGAATCCCGAGGAGGTAAGTGTTGTAGATTGGAGAATTATTAGCATTTGAGGCATTTTTTAACATAGGCAACGCAGTCTTAGACAATGTGATTAGTCACGAATATTGCATTTAATACCCTTTCTTCTTACTCATTTTAGCATTCGTGTGTCCGTTAATTCCTGTATTTAAACTTTTATATTAAACAACCTTTATTATTTACGTGTGTAGATTTTGAAAGGTTTATTTTAGCTTTTATAAGTATTAGGAATGAAAGTTATGAAGTTGGAAGTGTTTCGAGATAGTTTTATCATAAGATGAGAATTCAAGGAAAATTTGGTCATTCAAACTCATTATTTTGGATGATATAAATATACCAATATGCATATCATCTAATTATCTTCGTTTATCTGCCAATCGTGCATTATTTCGATCCCATATGAGAAAGTTAGGTCCGTTTCTAGAAAGTTTTGGCATCTCCTTCAATTTCAAGAGTAATTTGATAATTTCACACTGCATAATTTGGAGGGTTTAAAAAGACTAACATGAAGAGAATTTATTTTTCTTTGCGTGACTTCTGTGTGACACCCCGCCTAATTAAATACCGAATGATCAGTCCGTTATTAAAATAAAATCAAGGGGAATGGTTGGTTCATTCTTAGCATCACTGTCGCAAAATAAAATTCCCAATTTAAACACCCTAAGCAATTAAGCTAAGTGTCAAAGCAATTTTAAAACCTTATTTCCATTTTATTAAATCCAAATGTGAAAACCTTTTTAAATAACCAACAATTTAAGAACTCTGACATACTAAAGATGGATAATAACACATAAGAATTTGAATCATCCAGGTAAACCAAACCAGTTTAAACTATAACTAAAACCATCCTGACAGTAATTAAATCCCAAAGAGTACCAACTAATGGAAATATAAAAGAACGTAAATCTCTGACAAAAAAATCCAAACTGAATAGAGAAGCGGTCGACGCATGCCCTAACTAATAAGAACTAAAAGTAGGAGTGGAATCAACAATGAGATCGTCTAAGCAATGACTTGCAACTCCCACATAAGCTGCAGCACGTCTGATCCAAATAACCTAAGCATGACGCTCCTGTGGCTGGGCACCTGTATAATATACATATATATATACAAGAGAAAAGAAATAACAGGAAACGGGTCATAGTCCGAGTGTAAAACAGTTTAAAAATAGTTTAGCAAGTAAATAAATTGCTTACTAGCTAATGTAACAACTATGTTAGTACGCATCACCCTCTTGAGCAATTCTCACATCTCCTCTAGTGTGCACACCTACCGTACTATTTACCTCAAAAGTTTATTTTAACTTAGCTTTCGCATAAAGTTTCACACCGCTAACTACGATGGCGAAGACAAATAAATTCCTGAAATTTATGCTCTTACATATATTATTTTATATAAAAATGTCCCAGTGATGTCACAAAATTTCTCAAACACTTATAATAGAGTCGGAGTATTTATTCATTACTCAACTACTTTTATGCACAGTAGAAAGTTCCCATACTTAAGCATATATATATATATATATATTAGTCACTCATATAATATATATACTAACGGCACCCCGCATAAAATCTATGGTGCTGGCATACTCTACTATCAAGTCCCTGTATCACTCATATTAAGGGAAATGCTAGTTAGGAATCACTCTCGAACTGTATTAACATAAAACACATACAAATGGAGGCGGAGCATAGTTCCAAGTCACTAAGAGGTCAGCACATACCCTCACGTCTCTTAGGATCGTGTGACTATCAATCAGATAGCCTGTACCATGGAATCCTATGTTCTAGGGTACGAGTCAATATCCCCCATAAAGGCCCAATCGAGATAAGACCGTCCTGGTGCGAAAACCCCCGTGATAGAAAGTAACCCGAGTACGATTTTTATACAGATATATAATATATGCACAATCACACAGTCATATATATATAAGTATCCACATTTCTAAGTTAGGTGTGCCCACGACCCATAACTATAATTATCCGTTATTAACACATTTT
The DNA here is from genome assembly GCA_949130495.1 of Sambucus nigra. Taxonomy (NCBI): domain Eukaryota; kingdom Viridiplantae; phylum Streptophyta; class Magnoliopsida; order Dipsacales; family Adoxaceae; genus Sambucus; species Sambucus nigra. Next base: position 559,486,962 of record OX422210.1, on the reverse strand, counting down.
ACTCGATTATTATGCATAATAGACTCATCATTTTTATTCTCATTTATATTTCACTTCATACTCACTTCTCCTCTCTCGAAGTATTCTTAGTATAATTTCAGTAGGCATACACTCAATTACCTTCTGGTCTAACTCCCTTACGAGTCTCGATCTTTTTATTAAATGTTCGCATGATTTCGTATACACATGAATAATTCCTCGTTAACCCAAAATCTCATCTTACACTAAGTTTCACTCAACAGGGTCTACCTAGGCTCTACTGGTCTTCTCTACGTCCCATTATACTCCAACAATGACAATCAAGGGTTCATATTCATTAAAATCGGATTAAACCAACGGATGAGGAATATGCAATTTTCCAGGAGGGTTCGATCGATTGAGGAAATGGGGTCGATCGATCGATCAAGCAGTTCTTGCCCAAAAATTATCATTAAAACCTACGGGTTTCATCTTCCAATTTCTCCAAAAACGTCATTAACAACTCCCAAATTCATAAAGAACATTACAACAAGTTCTATACACATATATGCAAGATTTCCTACGTAAAACATGCATAATTTTAACAACGGAATTGAATTAATGGCCAATTCATTTTAATTATCAAGAACCCTAACTTTCCTCTAAACTTTCATGGTTCTGTGTCTTTTTCCTAATTTATCACTTCTAAATTGATCAAATTTCGTGGGTAATCCTCTACATATGATTGGAATGTCCAGAGTTTATTTATTTTCCCTACAACATGTGATTAAGTCCTCTAAATCCTTGAGTTCTTCCATGAAACATAGGTTCAATCATCCTAATCTAACATGGTGTGACAATTAACTTAAAAGAGAAGCAAGATAGATACTTGCCTGAGAATTAAAGGTCTAATTCGATGACTCTAATTGGTATCGCAGTAATCCTCTTCTTCCGATCTACGCTTTGGTGGTGGTGAGGGTGCAAGATTGGTGGTTCTTAGCCTTGAACACTTGGAAAGCTTTTTCCCTTCTTCTTCCTATGGCCTTCTTCCCTTTTGGTTCTAAGAACCCTATCTTCCCTAGCACTCCATTTGATATAATCTTAATGATTTTTGTCATTATTAAAGGCCAATAATAGAAAATTACCAAAATGCCCTCCCGAGTTACTGGTTAGCCTTAAAACGTCCCGAGATCCAAACTAAACCCCCGAGTACACTTTTCTGACTATCTCGACCCTTCTGAACACATTGGCGTGCTCAAAATGACCATACAGGCGACTTATAATTTATTCACTTTTAATAATACTAATGTAGTCCCGACATGATACAAGCACGTCCTGACTTAAATTTCCATAATTGCCATTCTATTCACTCGTGATAATTTTTAATAAAGTAAATCTCATATATTACTTTAATCATCCAGTAATATTCAGCAAATTTCCAATAATTACTAACTCACGTCATGCTAGTAAATATAAAAATAAATTTACGGATTAATGTTAAATTAATATCTCAATTTAAATTTAATAAATCCCCAAATTTAAAAGCCATAAAAATACGGGGTATTACATACTTCCCCCTAATAACGGAATTTCATCCCGAAATTCAAAAAATAAGGCATATCCGGTAAAAATAATTTTGGATACCTTATTAGTATGCAAACTAACTTCAAAGTAAGGCGCTCAATCACTATAGCCCCCGTTTAATATCAAGCTTGTTTAACACTCTCATTAACGACACTCCACAATATGATCCTATCTGACAACATTCGCATAAGACGAGCCTATACATCATTGACTCCCATTATTTCAATATTATTGGGAGGCCGCACCTATCTACATGATAATTACTTGTGTTTATCTAAACACAAATCTCCTATTCTGAGAGAAACCACATGAACATTTGACCACAAATTCCTCCATAAACATCAGACTCTAACTCAACCAATCCAAAATTCTGATTATCCACCCATCTCTTAACATTCATAGTGAGAAAAGTTAAGATTTTTCCACACCAAAACCTCAATAAGCATCTTGTTCACAATAAACAGGTACGAGTGATCCCACGGAACCCTACCATTAGGTAATATCCACCCCAATTATCGTACTATGCTCCACTTGTTAGCTAGAACCTTTGTGGAAAAGAAATGATCACCATGAATCCAAAATTATTTTCACACTGCTCCACTAATGGTTAATTACTGCCCGCTTACTCCCCGAATCATGGGTAATACAACCTGCTTAAAACAAAATGATATCCCCGTTGCTTCCTGAAATCCCATATTGAAGGTGGGGTCCAAAAATCTCAACCTAATTTAGAAAAATACAGTGTAGGACCACGTATCGGCGTGATCCTTCCTCTTGAAGGAAGACTGGGGCACACTATCTAATATTTCAAATCACTCCAAGGAGTGTCAATCACTTCCTTCTTGGGCATCTTTTTCCACATGTTCGAAGGAACTCTTGATCTTACCTTGAGGTTGGAAACTCATCCAAGAAACTTTACGGACTTTACCGACCTCTTCCACTATAGGAATTGTCGATAGCCATAAAATACTCTGGTTGATCCCCTTGTTTCAATCGATTTCTATCTCTGAGTGGTGTATAAGGAGACCACTCACTATGTCCCGCTCAACATCGACTTCTATTTTAAATGTCTCACATTAAGTGACACTTAATACTCCCCTTCTTTCCTTTACTTATACTGAAAGTTTCGATCCGTGCACTTTTCTCCACGATGTGCACTTCTGGACCTTTTATACCATACTAACATCTTCACTATTTGTACGCGTCAGTCTCTCTCAACATTTGACTAATTACAACTCCGCTCCGAGTGTTCTCCATAATAATTAAATTCTACCCTTCTCAAGGAATACCCCTTTTTAAATAGTTTCCTACAGCCTTCTAATCAAATTCGGGTGTGCTACTCTAATCGCACACATATATATGGATCATCCTTCCTCACGTGACGCTTAATCCACTATACCACTTCCACCTCGTTATGTTAGTTCCATAAACATATATTCCACACGTATATTCCCACATCCCTACAACTCAGATAATTCTAACATCAGCTAACCAGGATGCCCACATTCTGTAGCACCGCCCACCCGGGAAGAGCGAACAATGCACTACTCATCGATAAAACTAGCCAAATTCATCAAAATACTAGGTATAGAGCATTTACATCCCACAATAATAAAAGAGAAAACACTAATCTCAAATTTCTTCAAATAAGTACACCAATCCTCCCGAATAAGTACAACAACTAAAATAAGTCACTAATGCTCTATACATCAAAATAAATACAAGTCTTCTCTCTTGTATTAAGAATTCTTCCCAGATAATCCACGCTAAAAATCATCCCAACTCTTTATTTCCCTTGTGCTCAGAACTCGGTTACAACACTTTGGTATTATCAATCACCCCTAAAAAACGCAATTTTACATTCCCCTTATCATGGTTCCATCCTTCAACTCGTAGTGATAAAACAAAACTTTCAATGCTTTCTTACCACACCACCGACTCCACTGGCCTTAAATCATAATTTAACTTCCCACTTAAAGTTATAAATTCCTTCTCCAATAATGACCGAGGTACCGAACTCATGGATTTATGACCAAACATCTCCCTATTTCCATTCTTACGCTAAGTTTCATGCATGGGATGTCTCCCAATGCGAAATCCAAACAAGGAACCCCCCGATACACTACTACCTAGCATTGTCGGTTATCGAAATCTGTCAGGCCCTCCGTCCATAGCATGCACCCCTTTATTCCGTCTCTTGACAGAAAAGTTACATCTCCTCCAGTAATTACACTTAACAAATAACATTTTGCCAATTGCACTATCGTTCAGTATTGGTGGTAATCACATTCCATAAACCTCAAATACGTATCGTCGGGATTCTCGAAATCCCATCCCCAATCATATGGGTATAACCCTCAACTCCCACATCTCTAAAGGATATATATATCAATGTGCTCTTCCTATCACCAAGTCCTGAGTGCTAAACATAATAAAGAGTTAAATATTTTCTCTCAAAAGTAAACCCAATACATACTGAATCATAACAACAAAGTCCCTACACATACCAGGATCGAATATCTCGAGCCCACTATCCCCGCCGAAGTCTCTAAAATAGATAATATAAGTGAGAGTCTGACCCTCTCGCAGGTGAGGTCTCACCAGAACAAAACATGCTGCACTAATGCAACCATTCCGATAACCTTGCAATAACTACCTACTATCGTACTAACCATTTCTATAAAGTTACAACCAAGACAATATCATACTCGTATATCACATCACTAAGACGAGTAATATCAATAAAGTATATAACACTATTAATACACCCATTCATCCTCCGCGGAGAGCACTAAAGAAAATCCCGCTACACTAGGGAAAATATTCACGTAATAATAATGTTTATAGTTATACGCATTAAACACATCTCACATGCTAATCTAGAAATGAACAAAATATAGCGACTCTCTCATTTTACATGAAATACGCCTCGTCCTCCGAGGATAAAACTCATACTTCTACCTTGCCAATCGACTTGACGGTACAAATGGTCTACGGACGTAACATGCCTGTTCAAACCAAACCAAAACTGCTTTAATCATTGTCCTTTACTAGGCACCATACTCTTGTCCCCTATACTCGCTTCGGGAAAAATATTTTAGCACGTGTGATTTCACTCTCCACAAAATACCTCAACACATAATCCACTTATCACATGTCATACTAACCGTATTAGGATTGTCCTTCTCTCGAACTTTGGTAGACTCGATTTCTGATGGCTACCCCCGTTGTCCCCTTAGCCTTGTTGGCCCTAAAGAACATGCTACTGGCTATAGTAGTCCTTACTGAATTCACCATCGCTCGATAAGAATTCAACTATTCGATTCATTTAAATGGGTCCCCTGATGTGTATCCACACCCCCTTGTGTTGATATACTACCACCGTTGCATTCAATCTTATTCTTGACATAATTCTTCGATTGTTTTAGCTTCCAACACAAATACGCATTATTTTCTCTATTAACAAAGCACGACATTGTCAATCTCTGAATCGACCGTCCAGCAGAATTCCCTTTATAAGTGTTATTAACTATTATTACGAGTCAATCTCCCACTTGGAGTCCTTTCCTCCATTTGTATCTACATCTTTCGGTATAAAATTCGTTAACGGTTTAGATTTATATTCATAAATGGACCTCTATCAGGTCCTCTTGTGATGAGTTCAAAACAATGTTCATTTCTTATCCTGAACATCTGATGAAAGAACATGCGGTCAAACTGTACCTAAGATTCTCCTATAGGCATAGAATTCCACTTCTAAAAGTAGTGGCTGACTCCCACCATGATAAATTTGTTCCAACATACCAAGAAAATTTGTCTCCAAATTTTCACTTCTAGTTAACCACACTCCGTCCTATGTCCAAGCCTTTGGATACTTTACCTCCTTGGGCTAACACACACAATTTTCGCATTTCTAGAATTTCCATTGACAGTTCTCTACAATGCTTCGTCTGACTTTTCTCAGTCGTACCACGTTGGGTGAGTCTACTCTCGCACCTCTTTCGACTATATCAGCACTTAGAAATCATAGGCTGCGCCTTAGCTCTTACAGTCCTGGATTCTCGTGCCATAATAGGGGTGACCATAACTACGGTCATCATCCTCGAATATACTCTACAACCTCAACTAAACCTTGCCTCCTGTTGTCCGCCCAAAGGTCCTTGCCTGCCATAGTCCATTGTTCGAACATGCCCGAATGCAAATAAGATTCACTAATGTGCATACATTATAGCAGGAGAACGAAATCTCACCATAGAAATCAACAATCCTAAACATAGGTCTCTATATCAAACAAAGCAACGCTGGAAGCATAATAAGCCGCACAGATCCTAAAGGACACTAGAACCTGGTGCTCTGATACCACCTGTGCACCCCACCTAATTAAATACCGGGTGATCAGTCCTTTATTAAATTAAAATCAAGTTGAACGGTTGGTTCATTTTTAGCATCACTGTCGCAAAATAAAATTCCCAATTTAAACACCCTAAGCAATTAAGCTAAGTGTCAAAGCAATTTTAAAACCTTATTTCCATTTTATTAAATCCAAATATGAAAACCTTTTTAAAAAACCAACAATTTAAGAACTCTGACATACTAAAGATGGATAATAACATATAAGAATTTGAATCATCCAGGTAAACCAAACCAGTTTAAACTATAAATAAAACCATCCTGACAGTAATTAAATCCCAAAAAGTACCAACTCATGGAAATATAAAGGAACGTAAATCTCTGACAGAAAATCCAAACTGAATAGAGAAACGGGCGACACATGCCCTAACTAATAAGAACTAAAAGTAGGAGTAGAATCAACAATGAGATCGTCTAAGCAATGACTTGCAACTCCCACATAAGCTGCAACGCGTCTGATCCAAAGAACCTAAGCATGACGCCCTTGTGGTTGGGCACCTGTATAATATACATATATATACAAGAGAAAAGAAATAACAGGAAATGGGTCAAAGCCCGAGTGTAAAATAACTTAAAAATAGTTTAGCAAGTAAATAAATTGCTTACCGGCTAATGTAACAACCATGTTAGTACGCATCACTCTCTTGAGCAATTCTCACATCTCCTCTAGTGTGCACACCTACGGTACTATTTACCTCAAAATTTTATTTTAACTTAGCTTTCCCATAAAGTTTCACACCGCTAACTACGATGGCGAAGAAAAATAAATTCCTGAAATTTATGCTCTTGCATATCTTATTTTATATAAAAATATCACAGTGATGTCACAAAATTTATCAAACACTTATAATAGAGTCGGAGTATTTATTCATTACTCAACTACTTTTATGCACACTAGAAAGTTCCCATACTTATATATATATATATATATATATATATATATATATATATATATATATATATATATATATATATATATATATATATATATATTAGTCATTCATATAATATATATACTAACGGCACCCCGCATAAAATCTATGGTGCTAGCATACTCTGCTATCAAGTCCCCGTATCACTCATATGAAGGGAAATACTAGTTCGGAATAACTCTCAAACTGTATTAACATAAAACACATAAAAATGGAGGCGAATCATAGTTCCAAGTCACTAAGTGGTCAGCACACACCCTCAGGTCTCTTAGGACCGTCTGGCTATCAATCACATAGCCTGTACCAAGGAATTTTATGTTCTAGGGTACGCGTCAATATCTCCCATAAAGGGCCAATCGAGATAAGACTGTCCCGACGCGAAAATCCCCGTGATAGTAAGTAGACCGAGTATGATTTTTATACAGATATATAATATATGCACGATCACACAGTCATATATATATAAATATCCACATTTCTAAGTTAGGTGTGCCCACGACCCATAACTATAATTATTCGTTATAAAAATATTTTACTCGATTATTATGCGCAACATACTCGTCATTTTTATTCTCATTTTTATTTCACTTCATACTCACTTCTCCTCTCTCGAAGTATTCTAAGTATAATTTCAGTAGGCATACACTCACTCACCTTCTAGTCTAACTCCCTTACGAGTCTCGATCTTTTTATTAAATGTTCGCATGATTTCATATACACGTGAATAATTCCTCGTTAATCCAAAATCTCATCTTACTCTAAGTTTCACTCAACGGGGTCTACCTAGGCTCTACTGGTCTTCTCTATGTCCCATTATACTCCAACCATAACAATCAAGGGTTCCTATGCATTAAAACTGAATTAAACCAACGGACGAGAAATATGCAGTTTTCCAGGAGGGGTCGATCGATCGAGGAAATGGGGTCGATCGATCGATCATCGATCGATCGATGTTCTTGGGTCGATCGATCAATCAAGAAGTTCTTGCCCAAAAATTGTCATTAAAACCTATGGGTTTCATAAGAGTTTATTTATTTTCCCTATAACATGTGATTAGGTCCTCAAAATCCTTGAGTTCTTCCACGAAACATAGGTTCAATCATCCTAATCTAACATGGTGTGACAATTAACTTAAAAGAGAAGCAAGATAGATACTTGCCTGAGAATTAAAGGTCTGATTCGATGACTCTAATTGGTATCGCAATATTCCTCTTCTTTCGATCTACGCTTTAGTGGTGGCGAGGGTGCAAGATTGGTGGTTCTTGGCCTTGAACACTTGGAAAGTGTTTTCCCTTCTTCTTCCTATGGACTTCTTCCTTTTTGGTTCTAAGAACCCTAACTTCCCTGGAACTCCATCTAATATAATCTTAAAGATTTTCGTCATTATTAAATGCCAAAAATAGAAAATTTTCAAAATGCCCTCCCGGGTTACCGGTTAGGCCTAAAAACGTCCCGAGACCCAAACTAAACTCCCGGGGTACACTTTTCTGACTGTCTCGAGCCTTCTGGACACATTGGCGCACTCAAAATGACCATATGAGTGACTTATAATTTATTCACTTTTAATAATACTAATGTAGTCCCGACACGACACAGGCGCGTCCTGACTTAAATTTTCATAATTGCCATTCTATTCACTCGTGACAATTTTTAATAAAGTAAATCTCATCTATTAATTTACTCATCCAGTAATATTCAGAAAATTTCTAATAATTACTAACTCACATCACGCTAGTAAATATAAAAATAAATTTCCAGATTAATGTTAAATTAATATCTCAATTTAAATTTAATAAATCCCCAAATTTAAAAGCCATAAAAATACGGGGTATTATATTCTGGCCATACACTCTTTTGAGTTCGTATGAGAATTTTATAGTTATTCTCATACCGACACATGAAAATGGACTTGAAGTAGAGTATGGCAGCAACTTCCAAAATTAGTAAAATCGGACCAAGCGAGGTCCAAATCTGCTTGAGGCGGCCCTGAATTGGCAACAATAAAATTTCTTATATTTTTCTATTTCTCTTACCCACTTATTATAAAGATTATTTTGGGTTTTCTTTTGACAACAATATCCTTTTTACTAGTTTTTAGGTTAGTTTTGGTTTGGGAAGCTCTACATTCTTCCTTAGGGTTTCATCCCTTTTATTTGCAAGTATTATTACTGATCTTCTTCCACATTTATATAAGTTATATTTCTTATACTATTGCTTTGTTTTTTTCTCAAATTCCTATTTTCTTGTATTTCCATTTCGTTTAATTTGCTTTGTAGCTAAGTTAATTAGGCTGAGATGATTTAAGTCACAGTGGATTAGTTGGTTGACTTGCTTTGGTGGTGTATTAAACTAGTTTTAATGGGATAGGTTGTTTTTTATTGTATGCCTAGAAGATTTAATGGTGTATATCATGTATGTTCCGTATTTATGACCTTACATGTGTAATTTCTGAGAATTTGTTGACGCCAAAATCATAGTAGGCTTTTATAATAATTTAGGAGGTGATAACTCTCGGTTTGATTAATTAATGAAGTGATATTTAATCTTGATAAGATTTTCTTCCCTTACAACCATTTATGTTAATTAACCCGGGGTGAGGGATATCCTTCTCAATCAATAGTTTTTATTTTTTTTGTGTTCAACTTAGTTTAAAGACATGCCTAAATTAATAATATAATTAAAAAAAAAGTTTATTTTACACTTTCACTCAAATTAAGAAATTAATTAAGGTCTAGCACTCATTCCCTGCAGATTCGATACTCGGACTAGCCACTATACTCCCATAAGAGTGTAGTTATAGTTTAGATTTTTGTATTATCCACGAGAGCCGAAAACAACGACTAATGTATTAGCACACATCTCTACAATCCCGCGTGTTAATCAAATGTTACCATTGTTGACGACTATTTCGTTCTAGATCCTGATTGATTTAGTATTTCATAATATTTTCTTTGTATTTGTATTCATTGTTTTAATTTTTTTTTCAGACTTATACATTTGAGCATCAATGAACGCATTGTGACACCCCGCATAATTAAATACCGGGCGATCACTCCTTTATTAAATTAAATCAAGGTATACAGTTGGTTCATTCTCAGCATCACTGTCGATAAAAATAAATTTTCCAATTTAACACCCTAAATAATTAAGCTAAGTGTCAAAACCATTTTCATACATACTTTCCAAATTTTAATTTAAAGAAAAGATTTATTTATATAAAAACAAGATTCTTACAATTAAGAATCACACCACAATAAACCAAATAATATAATACATTCGTCAAACGAATGTCAACATATTAAAACTAAAATCACAAGTCCATACTGAATAAATCCCAAAGAAACAATACATGATATGACTGAAATATAAATGTCCCAACAACAACCGAAATGATGAAAAGGGGCGACACGTGCCCAATAAATGAGAGTACTAGGAGTGGAGTCAATAACAGAAGCCGTCTACTCAAGTAACCTGCAACTCCCACCTAAGCTGCAGCTCGTTCTTCTCAAGGGATCCTAAGCAAGACGCCCCTGTGGCTGGGCACCTGAAAATATACATATATATATACAAGAGAGAGAGAGAGAGAAGAAGAAACGGGTTAGAGCCCGAAAGTGTGTTTGATTTTAAAATACGTTTAGCAAGTATTTAAATTGATACAGGCCAATGCAATAACATATTAGTGCGTCGCTCTCTTGAGAAAATACTCACCTCTCTTCTAATGTGCACACCTATCGCACTAACCTTCCCATTGGTTTGTTCTTATCAATAAAACGCACTTGACTTGTTAAAAGGTTAAATCTATCTAAGATTACTCACAAGATTTACAATTCACGATTTCATTTTTAAAGAATGTTCCAAACAGTAAATCAAAGTCCTCCATTTTTAACTTTATAAAATCCATAAAGTTTTACAGTGACATATTATACTCTTTCAAAACAAGTATTTAATAATATGAGTCAATATCTAGGTTCTACTTATCAAATCTCAGTAGACAGTTTTAAATATCACAATCTCATATATATATTAACTACTCGTAATATATATATATAACAGCACCCCAAATAAAACTATGGTGCGTGCATACTTCCACTATCCAGAGCCCCATATCACTCACATTAAGGGGAATACATTCGGAATCACTCTCGAATTGTATTAACATAAATGCACAAACAATATTGAGGCGAAGCATAGATTCCAAGTCTCTAAGAGGGTGGCACATACCGGCGTCTCTTAGGACCGTCTGAACTATCACATCGATAGCCTGTACCAAGGATATCTATCTTCTAGGGTACAAGTCAATATCCCCCATAAAGGTCACATCCCAGCCCGGAAACCTCGGGGATAGCAAGTAGCGTGGGTATGATTTTCACATGCATATAATATATGTACACACAATCATATAAATATACCACTTTAACATATTAATATAGATTCTTCTCATCACCCGTAAATATACCGTTTATCCTTAATTTCACATTTATAGAATTACGCAAAAGGTTTCGTTCTTAACCTTAACTCGAAGGGTTTTCTCACTTATAACCTAACACTCATGGATTATATCTCCCCAAATCTGAAATTCAGTAAGTGACTTTATTAGATTCCAACGTAACTCTCTTACGTACCTCACCCTTTAAATTCATAAATCTACCAACCAAAAGTAAATTACCCATAAATACCATTTTCGTTGAAGATTAAAGGTTATAACATTTATCCATACACCCTACTGGTCCTCAATGTCTCCCAAATCATTTTATTTAGAATGCCCAAAGATAATTTCACGATAAACTTAAGTTAACTAATTTAACAAGGGAAATAGGAGTCTGCCAGGAGAGGTCGATCGATCGAAGCTTGGGGCTCGATCGATCGAACCTTCGATCGATCGATGCTCTAGGCTCGATCGATCGATCGATCAAGCAGGTCTGGGCAAAAATTCTGCAGAATTGCAGTTACGGGATTCATCAAAATTCTTCACCAAATTCCATATTTTCCAACACTAATCGACCCATAAATTCTACTACTAACATACTAACATAATTCCAGATGTTTTTAACGTTCAGCATGCGTGTATACATCATTAATCATGGTTAAACAACCCAAAATCTTATCTAAACATCAAGAACCCTAAAGTTTCATAACTATGATTCAATTCAGTTTTTCTCCGAATTTCTTCCTAATATAACATCATAAATTCGTGGGTCATACATCTATATCATCAAAGTTTCCAGCATAAGGTTTTAATCTTCTCTACATGCAATTCCCTATCAAAATTTTGGGTTTTCTTTCATGGATTACATTCCTAATTAATCCTAAACTAATATGAACATTGCACTAACGAAATACGCAAGTTAAACACTTGCCTGGGATTTTGGTATGCAGGTTCACGGCTGATTTTGGTATGGCTGCGTTCCTCGTCTCGTGATCTACGCGGTGGTGGTGGTGGCGGTGCAAACCGGTGGCCTTTTGGCCTTGGAGCTCTCTCCTCTCTTCTCCAATGGCCGTCATTTGATTTGTGAATGTTCTAACCCTAAGAGGCTGACCTAATGGCTGATATAGGTTGGCTGAAATTCGTGGGTTTAATTACCCTATTTTGGAAAAAGACCAAAATGCCCTCCCGGGTCACTAATTAGGCCTAAAAACGCCCCGAGGCCCAAACTAACCCCCCGGGTATACTTTTCTGACTATCTTGACCCTTCCGGACGCGTTGGCGCACTCAAAACGACCATACGAACAACTTATAAGATATTCACTTTTTATTTAACAAAATAAGTCCCGACGTGACACGGGCACGTCCTTACTTAAATTTCCGAAATAGTCATTTAATTCACTTATGACATATAATATAACCAATATAATATATTACTATGCTCATTAGTAATATTCAACAAGTTTCCCATAATTACTAACTCTCGTCACGTTAATAATTAAAACATAATTAATTTCCGGATTTTTATTAAATAAACATACACATTAAATTTAAATAAATCCCCAAATTAAATCCCCAAATTAATATAGCATAAAAATACGGGGTATTACATACTTCCCCTCAAATAACGGAATTTCGTCCCGAAATTCGGAAAATACGGCATACCTGGTATAAATAACTGGATATCTCTTGATAGTACGCAAACTAACTACATAGTACGACGCTCAATCACTATAGCCTTTTCCTCACAGCAACATTGTTTTACATTCTCATTAGCGATACTTCACATTGTGATTCCACCCAAAAATATTCGCATTGGTCACGCCTATACGTTATAATTTTCCATTATTTCATTATCATTAGGAGGTCGCACCTCACTACATGACATTACTCGATTTTTATTCACACTAAATTACTATTTTGAGAAGATCACACGAACATTTGACCAATCTTGACTGCCTAAAACAGTCGTGGAATTCTACCATAGTTATCGGATATTTTCTCGACCGATCTAAAATTCTGATTATCTACTCTCCTCTAAACATACGGAAGGAGAATAGTCGAGGTTCTTCCATAACAAAACCTTAATAAGTACCTCGTACGGAACAAACAGGTACGAGTGCTCCTACAGATCATTCTTGAAATCATCGTACCCAGATTTCAAAATCTCCTTTACGTGGCTCCACTAATCTTTAATCACCATGCGCTTATTCCATAGCTAAGGGTGATACATCCTACTTGAAACGAAATCTTATCACTGCTGGTTCCTGAAATCCCATACCAAAGGCGGGATTTACCAACCTCATCCTGACCCAGGAATTTATACTGCGCCGGACCATTCCCCGGCGCGATCCTTCCTTTCAAAGGAAGTCTGAGGTATACTAGTTAGTATTGTAAGCCAGTCCAAAGGAATATCAATTACTTCCTCCTCGGAGACTTATTTCATAAGCTCAGGATAAATCCTAGATTTTGTCTTGAGGATGTCAACCCAACCAAGGACTTTACCGATTTGCCAACCTCTTCCAATTTCAGGGGTTTTCGATAAATACAAAATTCTTTGGTTGATTCTCCTCTTTCGCCCAAACCTTACCTACGGGCAGTGCATGTAGAGACTACTCACTACGCCTCGCTAAACATCGATCTTCCCTTGAAATGCCTCGCATTAAGTGACCCTTAATACTCCCCTTCCTTCCTCGGAGCATTCCGAGAGTTCCGACCCGTGCTTTCCCTCTCTACGAAGCGCACTCCTGGATCTCTTATGCCATCCTAACATCATTACTCGTTATATGCGCAAGTCGCTCTCACACTTGACTAATAACAACTCTGCTCCGGGTGTGCTTCATAATAATTAAACTCTACTCTATCAAGGAATACCAATTTTTTTGAATGGCTTCCCACAGCCTTCCAATCAAGTTAGGGCGTGCTATTCTAATTACACACTTAAGTATGGATTATCGCCCCTCATGTGACGTTTAATCCATTCTATTACTTCCACTTCGTTATACCAGTCCCACATCCATACTTCACACGTCTATTACCACGTCCCTTCGACTAGGACTATTTTAACTGTAGTTAACCAAGATGCCCACATTTTTGCAACACTCCGACCGCCCTGGGAGAGCGAACGGTGTGCTACTCATTTGTTGGACTAACTAAATTCAACGGAATAATAAGGCATTCAAATTTTCTATGACAACAAAGAGGAATAATAATTCTCAATCTTCCTCAGATAAGTACAACAATTTTTCCCAAATAGGTACAACAACACAAATAAATCACTAACGCTCTATTCATCAAAATAATTACAGGTCATTTCTTGTATAATATAAAGTTCTTTCCAGATAATCTATGCTAAAAACCATTCCAACTCTTTATTCACATTGTGTTCTGTACGCAGTTATGACATTTGGTTACTCTCAATCACCCTAGAAATCCAAATTTCTTAAATTCTCCTTATCATCGTTCCACCCCATCAACTTGTGGGGATAACTTTCAATGCTTTCCTACCACAAAAAAAAATCCGGCTCCAATAACCTTGAAAACAAAAATTCAACTTCCAACTTACATACATAATTACTTGATCCCAATTTCGACCAGGGTACCGAACATATGGAATAGTGAACAAACGTCTCCCTATTTCCAACCTTACGCTAAGTTTCATGCGTGGGGTGTCTTGCAAAGCGAAATCCAAACAAGGAACCCCCCCGATACACTACTACCTAGCATTGTCGGTTATCGGGATCCGTTAGGTCCTCCGTCCATAGCGTGTATCCCTTTATTCTGTCCCTTGACAGAAAAATTGTAATTTCTACTGTAATTATGCCTAACAAATAACGTTTCCCAATTTTACTATCGTATTGGTTGATGGAAATTTCATTCTATAAACCTCGGATACATACGATCGGAATTCTCGAAATTCCTTTCCCTAATAGTAGGGGTATAATTAATAACTCCCACATGTCTAAAGGATAAATATAACATCGCACTTTTCCTATCACTAAGTCCGGAGTGTTAAACATAATACTGAGTCAAATCCTTTCGCTCAAGGGTAAATCCCGATACATACGGAATTATACTGACAAGGTCTACACATACTATGGCATCGAATATCTCGAGCCCGCTATCTCCTCCGAAGTATCTAGGATAGATAATATAAGTGCAAGTCCAACCTTCTTACAGGTATGGCCTCGCCCAAAACAAACATAAAACATGTTTCACCAATGCAACTACTCCGATATCCTCTCAATCAATGTACACTATCATACTACCCATTTTATATAACATTTTATCAAAAATATTATTATACTCGTGTATCGCATCTCTACAACGAGTAACCTCTATAAGGTATAAAACACTGCTAATATACTCACTCATCCTCCGCGGATAGTACTAAATATTCACATAAGGAAAATATTCACATAAATATCCTCCGCGGATAGCACAAAAAAAATCCAACTTATATTAAGGAAATATTCACATAAAGGTAACAATTTATAATGATATGCATTAAACTCGTCTCATATGCTAATCTAGCAATGAACAAAAATATGGTGATTTGCTCGTGTCACCTAAACATGCCGCATCCTCTAAGGATACAACTTATACTTCCATCCTGGCAATCGTCTTGACTGCACAAATGGTTTTCGGACGTCGCACGTCTGCCCAAACCAAAACAAAATTATTTAAATCGTTGCCTTTTACTAGGCATTGTAGTCTTGTCTTTTTGGAACATAATATCATGAGCGATCTCATTTCGTACAAAATACTTCAACACGTAATCCACTTACCACCTGTCCTTCTAACCAGGTTAGGATTGTCCTTCTCTCGGACTTTAGTAAACTCGATTCCTATTAACCATTCCGATTGTTCCTTTAACTTTTTGGGCCATAAAGGTCATGTACTATCTATAATAGCACGTACTGAATTTACTATCACTTGGTAAGAATTTAACTATCTGAAGCATTTAAATGGTTTTCCCGATGTGTATCCACATTCTTTTGTGGTGCTACACCACCACTGTTGTATTCAGTCTTATTCTCGACTAATTTCTTCGATTCCTTTAACTTCCCCACAAAGAAGTGTTATCATCTATTTTGACAAAAAGACATTGTCAACCTCTGAATCGGTCGTCCATCAGGATTTCATCCTCGAGTATTTCCAACTATAATTACAAGTTGGCCTCCCACTTGGAGTCGTTTCCCCCCACTTGTATCTACATCCTTCGGTACAAAATTTGTTAACGGTTAAGATTCATACTCACGGATGGACCCTTGACATGCCCTTCCTCTATGAGCTCAGAACCACATTTGCCTCATCCTGAACAGTTGAGGAAGGAACATACGGTCAACATTGTACCTAAGGTCCTCCCATAGGCATAGCATTCCACCTCTAAAATTGGGGTTGACTCCAACCATTATAATCTCGTCCCGGAAGCCAAGAAAATTTTTCTCTAAATTTTTACTTTCGGTTTGCCACACTCCGTCCTATATTTAAGCATGTGAATACTTTACCTCATTTGGTAAACACATTTAAATTTCGCGTTTCTAAAATTTCCCACTGACAGTCTCTACACGTTTTAGTAATACGTTGGGTAAGTTTACCCTCGCACCTCATTTGACTATAACAGCATTTGGAAATCATTGCTATACCTTAGTCGCCTTTCTAGTCGTAGCTTCTCGTGCCATAATGGAGGTGACCTCGACTATGGTCATCATCCTCGAATATATTTCATAATTCTCAACTGAGCCCTGCCTCCTGATGTACGCTTAACAGTCCTCTTCTGAAACCGTCATCGCTCGGGTCACGCACACATCCGAACGGAATTTGAATTCACTAGAGTATACACTTTATAGCAGGGAAACGAAACCTCGTCAAAGAAATTGAAAATCCTAAACATAGGGCTCTATAACAAACAAAGCAACGCTGAAAGCATAGCATGCCGTACAGATCCTAAGGACACTAGAACCTGATGCTCTGATACCACCTGTGACACCCCGCCTAATTAAATACCGGGCGATCACTCCTTTATTAAATTAAATCAAGGTATACAGTTGGTTCATTCTCAACATCACTGTCGATAAAAATAAATTTTCCAATTTAACACCCTAAATAATTAAGCTAAGTGTCAAAACCATTTTCATACATACTTTCCAAATTTTAATTTAAAGAAAAGATTTATTTATATAAAAACAAGATTCTTACAATTAAGAATCACACCACAATAAACCAAATAATATAATACATTCGTCAAACGAATGTCAACATATTAAAACTAAAATCACAAGTCCATACTGAATAAATCCCAAAGAAACAATACAGGATATGACTGAAATATAAATGTCCCAACAACAACCGAAATGATGAAAAGGGGCGACACGTGCCCAATAAATGAGAGTACTAGGAGTGGAGTCAATAACAGAAGCCGTCTACTCAAGTAACCTGCAACTCCCACCTAAGCTGCAGCTCGTTCTTCTCAAGGGATCCTAAGCAAGACGCCCCTGTGGCTGGGCACCTGAAAATATACATATATATATACAAGAGAGAGAGAGAGAGAAGAAGAAACGGGTTAGAGCCCGAAAGTGTGTTTGATTTTAAAATACGTTTAGCAAGTATTTAAATTGATACAGGCCAATGCAATAACATATTAGTGCGTCGCTCTCTTGAGAAAATACTCACCTCTCTTCTAATGTGCACACCTATCGCACTAACCTTCCCCTTGGTTTGTTCTTATCAATAAAACGCACTTGACTTGTTAAAAGGTTTAATCTATCTAAGATTACTCACAAGATTTACAATTCACGATTTCATTTTTAAAGAATGTTCCAAACAGTAAATCAAAGTCCTCCATTTTTAACTTTATAAAATCCATAAAGTTTTACAGTGACATATTATACTCTTTCAAAACAAGTATTTAATAATATGAGTCAATATCTAGGTTCTACTTATCAAATCTCAGTAGATAGTTTTAAATATCACAATCTCATATATATATTAACTACTCGTAATATATATATATATAACAGCACCCCAAATAAAACTATGGTGCGTGCATACTTCCACTATCCAGAGCCCCATATCACTCACATTAAGGGGAATACATTCGGAATCACTCTCGAATTGTATTAACATAAATGCACAAACAATATTGAGGCGAAGCATAGATTCCAAGTCTCTAAGAGGGTGGCACATACCGGCGTCTCTTAGGACCGTCTGAACTATCACATCGATAGCCTGTACCAAGGATATCTATCTTCTAGAGTACAAGTCAATATCCCCCATAAAGGTCACATCGAGATAAGACTTGTCCCAGCCCGGAAACCTCGGGGATAGCAAGTAGCGTGGGTATGATTTTCACATGCATATAATATATGTACACACAATCATATAAATATACCACTTTAACATATTAATATAGATTCTTCTCATCACCCGTAAATATACCGTTTATCCTTAATTTCACATTTATAGAATTACGCAAAAGGTTTCGTTCCTAACCTTAACTCGAAGGGTTTTCTCACTTATAACCTAACACTCATGGATTATATCTCCCCAAATCTGAAATTCAGTAAGTGACTTTATTAGATTCCAACGTAACTCTCTTACGTACCTCACCCTTTAAATTCATAAATCTACCAACCTAAAGTAAATTACCCATAAATACCATTTTCGTTGAAGATTAAAGGTTCTAACATTTATCCATACACCCTACTGGTCCTCAATGTCTCCCAAATCATTTTATTTAGAATGCCCAAAGATAATTTCACGATAAACTTAAGTTAACTAATTTAACAAGGGAAATAGGAGTCTGCCAGGAGGGGTCGATCGATCGAAGCTTGGGGCTCGATCGATCGAACCTTCGATCGATCGATGCTCTAGGCTCGATCGATCGATCGATCAAGCAGGTCTGGGCAAAAATTCTGCAGAATTGCAGTTACGGGATTCATCAAAATTCTTCACCAAATTCCATATTTTCCAACACTAATCGACCCATAAATTCTACTACTAACATACTAACATAATTCCAGATGTTTTTAACGTTCAGCATGCGTGTATACATCATTAATCATGGTTAAACAACCCAAAATCTTATCTAAACATCAAGAATCCTAAAGTTTCATAACTATGATTCAATTCAGTTTTTCTCCGAATTTCTTCCTAATATAACATCATAAATTTGTGGGTCATACATCTATATCATCAAAGTTTCCAGCATAAGGTTTTAATCTTCTCTACATGCAATTCCCTATCAAAATTTTGGGTTTTCTTTCATGGATTACATTCCTAATTAATCCTAAACTAATATGAACATTGCACTAACGAAATACGCAAGTTAAACACTTGCCTGGGATTTTGGTATGCAGGTTCACGGCTGATTTTGGTATGGCTGCGTTCCTCGTCTCGTGATCTACGCGGTGGTGGTGGTGGCGGTGCAAACCGGTGGCCTTTTGGCCTTGGAGCTCTCTCCTCTCTTCTCCAATGGCCGTCATTTGATTTGTGAATGTTCTAACCCTAAGAGGCTGACCTAATGGCTGATATAGGTTGGCTGAAATTCGTGGGTTTAATTACCCTATTTTGGAAAAAGACCAAAATGCCCTCCCGGGTCACTAATTAGGCCTAAAAACGCCCCGAGGCCCAAACTAACCCCCCGGGTATACTTTTCTGACTATCTTGACCCTTCCGGACGCGTTGGCGCACTCAAAACGACCATACGAACAACTTATAAGATATTCACTTTTTATTTAACAAAATAAGTCCCGACGTGACACGGGCACGTCCTTACTTAAATTTTCGAAATAGTCATTTAATTCACTTATGACATATAATATAACCAATATAATATATTACTATGCTCATTAGTAATATTCAACAAGTTTTCCATAATTACTAACTCTCGTCACGTTAATAATTAAAACATAATTAATTTCCGGATTTTTATTAAATAAACATACACATTAAATTTAAATAAATCCCCAAATTAAATCCCCAAATTAATATAGCATAAAAATACGGGGTATTACACGCATGAATTCTCGGCCATGCACCACATTGTGGAAATATCCATCTTAAGCTAATTTGGTTAAGCATGCCTTACTCTTATGTTTTCGGTAACTGTAATGATAATTATCAGAATCCCACAGAGTTAATGACTTTTGGTGACTACTTGTACAAGGAGAATAATGAAAATTATAAAATAACTTTGGTTGAGTATTAAAAAAGTCGTGTTATAGATTATGGGAATTTTGAGAATGATTTTTTTGATAGAGGGCCATGAAATCCTTATAATAAGAATGTTGAAACTTATTTTAATAACTTTCAAAATTGTTATACTAATGTTTTTTTTATAGTAATTCCAAGGATAGTTCTCAAACTTTTTATTTTCAAGAATTCGTGCCTCCACCTATGACTTTGTATGAGGTCATAAGATTTCTTGAGAATGAAAAGCGTGAAAATCATTATCAAGGAGAAAGGGGAATCAACACTTACTTTGGAACAAGCCATTCTTTTCTTGACCCATGTCATATTGAAGAATGAAATTGAGGAAGAAATGGATGCAGTATCCATTTGCAATGAAATGGTTTATTATTTGGAAAATAAAGAGGAAATTGAGACTTACATTTCACCTCAAACAATTTTAGAACAACATTCCATTGGAAGTAAATCCTTCACCTTTAGAATTCAATATTCAAGTGACGATGAGTCATCTCTCAATATTTTTTCCCCATATTCATTCTCTATTATCGAATCGTTACAAGTATCCCATGAATCGGTTAAAAACTTTAAAATGTTCAACACTTTCACTGATGAGGATTACTTGTTTGAGTTGCTTTTCATGAATGCAATATTTCTTACTAATGCACCACCTCCCATTCTATTTGCAAAACCTTTGGGAAGAAGTTCAATTTTCGTTGGATCCCATGTGTACTCGTCACCCGTTCATACCAAACTACCATCATTCCTAAAAAAACTTTTAATTGGTGAAGATTCCTTTTCCCTGAACAAACCATGCCTTCCGTTATTCAAACAAAATTCTTATTTTTTGAAAGGCATGCACTCAAATAAGAGTACGTCAATTCTCCCTCAAAGTCAAATCATATTTTGGATGGACCCTCAAAAATTTTAACTTCTAATGTATAATTAGTTAGAAGTTAAAATTATAGTTTGTACATAGTAGGTTGATTTTTCTTTTTACTTATTTTCTAGTGTCATTAGTTAAGCTTTTGTTATTCTTTTTTATTTTGCTTGGTTCTAACATGTTTTGTATACTCTTTGGACTTGTACTTTCCAAAGATTGCTTCTTTAACTTGGTTCTTGATTCATATTGAGGAAAATGTAAGGTTAAGGTTATAGGGTGGGGATATTCTTACCATTCATTGTTAGTTTCTTTGATTTGATCATATGTTCTTTCCAAGCATGCTTTTGTTATAAAAAACTGAAAAGAGTCAAATAAATTTTCTTTTCTTTTTGTGGGCATTTTTCTTTCATTTTCGATGATAAATTTCAAATAATTGCCCGATCCAATAAATAAGTCAATGATGCATGTTATCGATTTTAAAAGTTATTAAACTTTAGTCCTCGAGTCATTGATTTTATGAATTTTTTTTATGAATTAAACTTTAAATTCGTGAGCACATGAATTTTTCTTATTTAAGTGATTTGGGTTTAACATTGTTATAACTAGGTAATCTTTTGTTGCGACTGTATTACTTACACCAAGTGAGCATTGCGCTTTTCTTCATCTATGAGTGTTTAAACATTACTCTTTTCTCATTGAAAACATTAAAGTCATTGGTAATATCATTATTCTTTCTTTGATTGTTCATTAACTGAGTTCATTTTGAAATGTGTTACTTCAGTATGTTTTTCAAAGTTGTTTTGACTTGAAAACGGTGTAATCTTTAGGAAAGGATCACATGCCCTCTTTATTATTTCACCCATATTGACCTTGACCTCACCCTATATATTCCCCCAATCAACCCCTTTGAGCCTATATTAGCCTTTCATTTCAGAATCCAAAATCCCATAACCAACTCGACATTGGATATTTTAAATCATATATACACCTTCCACACCTTTATGTTGAATTATACGTGGGATTTTATTATGTTCTTTTTATGTGGCGGCAATGAAGCATGTGAGAGTGAGAAGAAAAAAAGTGAACAATAAAATTAAAAGAAAAGAAAAATATGGAAAATGAATAAAGAGGAAGATTTTCTTAATGTACATAGTGTTCAATAATCTTTGTCACTCTCTAATGTTATATCCATTGCTTTTATGGAAATTAAATTCCAA
Organism: Sambucus nigra; assembly: GCA_949130495.1. Classification (NCBI taxonomy): domain Eukaryota; kingdom Viridiplantae; phylum Streptophyta; class Magnoliopsida; order Dipsacales; family Adoxaceae; genus Sambucus; species Sambucus nigra. Next base: position 559,464,366 of record OX422210.1, on the reverse strand, counting down.
TTTGAAATTGCCTGTAATTTTCCATTATCCTGAGTATTCTCTCCCGAACAATTTGAATATGTAAATATTCTATTTATTTCATAACCATAACCCCAAGCCTGCATTAAAACCATATACAAGTTCTATGTGATTCTAGTGCGAATATGATTCAAATGTCATAACAATTATAATCATCTGTGAAAATGCATTTCACGTCCCTTAATGAACGGCATCTTTCATTGAGATTGTAATTTTTTTTTATATATAACATTCTTCATTGATGATATGTGTGTGGCCTTGTATCCTTTTTATTTACTCATTATGTATGCATGTCCCATGTATGTTACACCCCATGTCTGAGTGTTTTTTTATTTGTTGAGTGTAAACATCGGTGAGGATGTAAGTTCATGCTATGCTTTAATGCTTATCTAAATTATTAATTTTTTGTCAATTTATATTTGCATGTGCTCTCTCTCCCTCCCACATTTAAGGTTTGAATTGTGATGAAGTTATTCTAATGTTAATAATCACGAACTTTTAGGTGAATTCATTCACTATGCTAATAACTTGTTGAAATCCTTTTAATTGTTGTTGAGTTTGTCTTATTGGTTATTTGAGAATACGTTTGAGGAAACTTCATATTTTTGGGTTTAATCCCAAAAATTCTCACAAGACAACACTCTCCTAGGGTACCTAGAGGTTTAACGACTTATTACATATGCTAAATGCAATTGTGTTCCCCTCGAAAGTGCCTCTTTATATATATATATATATATATATATATATATATTGATTGATCCTTTTCTCGTGCCCATTTTCAATTGACTTCATTTATTGGGACTAGTAATGTGTAAGTTAGGGGTTTGATTAGTCACGAATATTATATTTAGTAACCTTTATTCTTGTGCATTTTAGCATTCTTGTGTCCGTTAATTCCTATATTCAAACTCTTATATTGGATTACCTTTCTCGTTGATCTTTATATGTTTAAAAAGTTTATTTGAGCTTCTATAGGTATTTGGGATGCAAGTTATGAGGTTGGAAGAATTTTGGGACAATTTTGTCTCAAGATGAAACATCAAGGGCAATTTGGTAATTTCATACTGCATAGTTTAGAGGGTTTCAAAATACCAAACGTCTATAGCTAAATCGATGGAATAGGAAGATTCCAATTCAACATTTCTTTCACTCAATGGCGAAGTGAAAACAATATAAATTAATGATTCATAAAGTTAAAGACGATTCAATTCAATAGCGTTCAACCGAAGAGGAGATTGAAAAAGAATATATTAGCCATTAAAAAAATATTTTGAAAAGTAATAATGATCTTCATACGGATGAGGAAATTTTTACTTATATACCTTGGATGATATTTAATGTAGAGAATGATGTTATTATGATGATCTCTACTCAGCAAGAAATTACACAGGTGGTTTTTTCTATGGATAAAGATAGTGCAATTGGTCTACATGGGTTTAATTGGAATTTTTTCCAAGTTTGTGGGGGATATTATAGAAGAAGAATTGGTGAGGGCTATTGTCTCTTTTTTTGTTGTCCATGAATTTCCTCTCAATTAGACTTCAACTAATATTGTTTTAATTCTAAATTTTTTTAACCCAAGCCAATATAGTGATTTTTGACCAATTAGTCTTGGTAACTTCACGATCAAAATTGTCTAAAAAATTATGGAAAACATATTGGGTAATTTTTTTCCAAAAATTATTTTCTCTTCATAGTCCGAAATTATTAAAGGTAGATTTTTTATGGATAATCTTATTCTAGCACAAGAGATCATGGGTAATTTTCAAAAGAAGGTGAGGGGTGCAAATGTCATCTTCAAACTTGATATGTCCAAAGCATATGACAGGATGTCATAGACTTTCATTATAAAAGTTCTTAGGGCTTATGAATTTCAGAAAGTTGGATAGACAAGGTGTGTTGTTTAACATCTAACTGCTAGTATTGCATTTGTATCAATGGAAAATCATGTGGTTTTTTCAAATCCACTCAAGGAGTTCGTCAAGGAGACTCGCTTTCCCCATCTCTTCGTGTGTTAGCTTCATATGTTTTGTCGAGATATTTACACCACCTTATGTCCATAGGAAACATTAAAAAATTTCTCACCCTATAGGATCCCCACTAATTTCTTCACTCTAGATTGCGAACGATATTCTTATTTTCTATAGGGGACATAAAACTTCCTTAAAACATCTCTTCGACTTTCTTAGCAAGTATGAGCTCATTTTGGGACAACTAATTAACTGTTCTAAGAGTTGTTTTTTGTTATCTCATAAGTGTATCTCCAGCAGACGGAATATAAGTTAAATAACCATTGGGTTTACGTTTAAAAATCTTCCCATTACATATCGGGGTGTTACCTTATTCGTTAGGAGAAGAAAGAAACTTCTATTCAAAAGTGTGGTGGATAAAATTTATACAAGGTTCTGTGCATGGGATGGATATGATTTCACAAGCAGGCAAACTTCTTTTAATTCGTTCAACCCTTCGATCTATGTTATTCCACATTTTTCAATCCTTGATTTCCTGAGGTCAGCGATGTTGGAGATTGAGCATGGCTTCGCACATTTCTTTTAGGGTAGGTGTGATGAAAAGAAAAAATTTCATTAGGTGAGTTGAAGTAGTATTTGTGTCCCACGTCAAGAAGGAGGTTTGGGACTGAGATGTGTTAAAGATATTAGTAAGTGTTACAAATGAAAGCTTTGGTGTGTTTTTTACAACAACAACACTCATCGGGCTAACTTCAAGCAAGAAAAATATGGTAAAATTTCTTCATCGAATTTTTGTGGTGATCAAAATTTTTCTTCTCTTGTATGGCATAGGATGCAATCATTTTGGTCTACAATGCATGATAATTTGGAGTTTACAAATGGGTTAGCTTGGGGACAAGATAGCAAAGGAATTTTTAGCTTAAATAGACATGGGGGATTAATAGACTTGGTCAATGTGTTCAAGTTTCCTTTTCCATAATTTGGAGCATTATAATTCCACCAAAAATTTCAATTTTTATGTGGAAATTTCTTCATAAAGGAATTAACAATCATGAATATCTAAGGAGATTCAAAATACCTTATGTATCCAAATGTTGGTGTTGTGTTAATGCTAATGAAGAGACTCACGATCATATTTTTAATGATAGCTTAGTGGCTTTTCAAATTTGGGCACATTTTCAAGGAGTTATGGGTTTTGATTACAAGGAAAATTTCCTTCGGGATAGACTCATGTCATAGTGTATGGGTACTAGAGGATCAAATATTGTATCTTTACTTTTCTTAAAGTTACCTAATTTTATTTGTTGGCATATTTTGTGTGCTAGGAACAAAATCTTTTTTAGTGGTCCAAGTATGAAATCCAAGGTCATCATCAATCAGAATAATGAGGACAATAGATTGGTTTTTGAGGTTTTTCCCTATAAAGGTTCAAAAGCAAGAGTTTTTCAATATTATATGACATAGTTTGATCTATGTTGTGCATAGATTTTCTTTTTTGTGATGTCAGTTATTTTATAAATCCAACTTTATCTTTCTTATGCTTTCATTTTATTTTATTTTACTCTTGCCATGAAGAGAGGGTTATTCTGTTTAATATGATATAATAAAATCATGGGGTTTCATCCCACTCCAAAAAAAACCTTCAAGGCAAGGCTTAAGAAATGATTTACTCAAAAATATACAGACTGTTTATGAGAAAACCTTCTTGTAGTAGCCATTCGAAATTATGTCGTTTAAGGGAAAATAGGTTACCTTAGTCTTAGTATTTATTTTATTTCCCACATTGGCACATTTGGCATATCCCGTTACAAACCAACACGTGCCGACACAATGAACTGAATCTTAACATCTCCAAAGTTCATGACTTCTCCACATTATGAAGGTATAAATCATTTAGGAGTTTAAATTTATTTACATTTATATTCGAAAGACTTTTATAAAATATTATAAAAATCTAGGCATATCTTTTTAGAGTTCAAAATAATTTTATATTGACCTCGTTCAAACGAGATCACTATCTCTTTCTAATGAAAAGGTATTTTTGTTAGAACTCTCATTTGATCATTTCATCGAACGAACATCCAATGAGGGTGTTATATTTGAATTCATTTGAAGCTCATTAGAATCTTATTCTTACGATATTAGAGTCTCGTTCGAATGAACTCAATTTTTCTTCAAACGATATGACATTCTCATTCGAACTACTTACATTTTCGTTCGAACGAATTTTGCCGCCTTGAATTTTGTGTACGCCCTATAAATACTGGTTTCAATTAGATTTTAAGAGATACTTTTGAAAAACGCAACTTGAATATCTATAACAAAATTCTTCAATCCTTTTAGGTCAAAACACCCTTTTGTTCACAAAACAACATCCCCAATATATTGTTGAATCCTTTTGAAACCCTAAATAGTTTCATACCTGATCTATACTTGGGGAGAGAGATCTTTACTGGTGATCTTGTGACCTAATGGATCAATGCTGAAACAAAGGCTAATCGGGGGATAACGAGGGTGGATCGCCACCTAGGGACTTCTCTAGATTTGATTGGTATTCTTTAGAAAATTTTATAAGTAAGTTATCTTGTAAACCTATTTAAAGTGCATAAATAAAGGTTTTTCCCTGAAAAATGGATTTTTCGTCATATCTATTTGTGATTGCATGCGTAGTTTCTTTTCTATGATTGGGATGATTATCATATGAAAACCTAATTTAATCAAACATTAAAATTTGGAAAAAATTGGATTTATGTATGTGGAGGAATTGAATTAAACAATATAATCCAATAAGGCCACTTCGTAATCTCTAATTGAGAGTGCTCTTATCTCCTAGATGAGCAAGAAGCAAAACTCCTTTTCTTTGTCCACAACAGAGGTTGAGTATGTATCCTCCGGGAGTTGTTGCACGCAACTCTTCCGGATGAAGAAAATATTGGCAGATTACGGCATTTCGTAGGGAACAATGACTATTTTCTGTGATAATACGAGTGCTATTCACATATCTCGTAATCCAGTCCAACATTTGTGCACAAAGAACATTAGGATATGCGTGCACCTTATTCGAGACCTAGTTGAGGAGAAGGTTATGTCCTTGAGATTTGTGAGCCCCGATTGTCAGCCAGCCAACATATTCATGAAACATTTAGATACACTTCAATTTGAGGATCTCTAAAAATCTTTAGGTATTTGCACTGTTGACTGAGTTCGGATATTTTATCTAGTTTAGGATGATTTTTCATGCTTATACCTTATATTCCTATTGCTAGATTGTATCACCATTGGATTATCATTGTATTTATCATTTTTTATTTTAATACTTTTAGAAAAATCTAAAAAGATTTTTTTTTAGTTTTTCCTGAAAAAATTCGAAAACACAAAAAGATTTTTGGTTTCTTTTAAGAAAAAGTGAAAAAGGCAAAAAGATTTTTTTTTTTTTTTCGAAAAAGACAAAATCAATTTTGTGTTTTTTTCACCTTATATGGATGAACATTAAAGATTTTCAAGTCACCTATTCATTCCATATCCACATGACTGTTTTGTAGTGCTTTAAGAAATGACTTCATTTCATATATGTTCTTAATAATGTGTGGAGCCATTAAGTTGTGATTTGATGATGACTTGCTACATGTTTGACTCCTTGTCTCTTTTATTTCACACGAGCACGAGATTATTTGAGTATTGCACTTATCTGTCAAATGTCGATCATAGTGATTTCATCTCAATCTTGCTTTAAAGCGAACCAAATGTAAAAAACGAGGTAAAAAGTTGTGCATGTAAGAATCATTGCTCGGATTTCAATCATTTTTTGAAAAAATTGTTAAATACTAAGCAATGGAAAGGGTCTATGAAAGACAAATTCTTTGCATTAAAAGTGACCATTTGTAATGAAAAGATCCAAAAAGATTAACGACACATAATAACAGATATGCCACACCAAATTTAGAACATTGATGCTTCGCTACAAATGAGCATTAATTTCTTGAAAATAATTGAGAGTATTATTGCTATATGTGAGATTTTAAGGGAAATAAGTTAAAGATCAATGGATTTGAACAAACTATATAAATCTCGAAAAAAATAGTACATAGTTTTGTGTGTCGTTGGTGTGCAAAATCACTTACAATCTTCATTTGTTGATTAGGTTAAGTTCATTTCACACGAGTTCACAATATTTTACACCTAAGGTAGACATTGAGATCATTATTTAGTAGTATCCCATTCCTTCATGAACATGTGTTATGTTTGTCTACATTGATTAACCTATGGAATATGTTCACACCCCTATATTTTTCTTCCATAATTCCGGTATTTTTTTGTTTCTCCATGGTGTATTGTATTTGTAAAATTTTATAATTGAAAAAATCTAAAAAATTTCAAAAATAGTTAATGAAGCCTTTGAGATTATCATTACATGTTAATTATTTCAGTATAATTGTGATGATGTCTTCTTCTTATATGTTATGTTCTTAACATGTCATGTTTAGTTTCTATTCCTTTGTTTATTTTGAACAAAAAGGGAGAGAACGAATTACGGGGGAGTTTGATGTTTGACATTTACGTGTTTTTATTATCTATTTCAAACCCGATGCATCATGAGTATTTTCTTTACTTCATGTGTGTAGGTTCCCTTAGGCATTGACGAAAAGATCATTTGATGCACTGGTGGAAGATCAAGAAGAACAACTGGAGATCAAAGCCAAAGTTTATTTTTCTATGCCAGTCCATTTCTAGGGTTTAGGATGGGTATTAGAATAAAATTGGGTTTCAATTAGTTTTGTATTAGAATAGCCAAAGGGGTATATTTATAAGGGAAGATAGGTTAGCTTAGGCTTAGTATTTGTTTTATTTGCCACTTTGGCACATTTGGCGTATCCCGTTACAAAATGACATGTGCCGATATGATGAATTTAATATCAACATCTCCAAACTTCAACACTTCTCCACATTATGAAGGTGTGAATCTTTTAAGAGTTTAAATTTATTTACATTTATATTTGGGAGACTTTTTATAAAAACCGAAGCAAATTTTTTCAGAGTTCAAAATTAATTTTTATTGACCTTGTTCAAACGAGATCAATATCTCGTTCGAACGAAAAGGTATTTTCATTAGAACTCTCTCTTGATTATTTTATCGAGGGTGTTCTATTTGAATTTGTTTGAAGCTCATTGGAATTTTGTTCTAACGATATTGGAGTCTTGTTCGAACTAATTTCATTTTTGTTCAAACGATGAACAACTTTTATTTTCATTCGAACGAATTTTTCCGCCTTGAATTTTTTGTACGATCTATAACTACCTGTTTAAAAAAGATTTGAAGAGAGACTTTTGAAAAACACAACCTGTATATCTGTTACAAAAGTCCTCAATCCTTTTAGGTCAAAATACCCTTTTGATTCACAAAAAAACATGCCGAATATACTGTTAAATCCTTTTGAAACCCTAAATAGTTTTATACCTAATCTATACTTCTGGAGATCTCTCTCTACTAATGACGTTGTGACCCGAAGGATCACTATTGGAAGAAAGGTTGATCAGTGGATACCGAGGGTGTACCAGCACCTATGGACTGATCTAGATCTGAGTGGTACTCTTTCGAAAGTTTTATAAGTAATCTTTCTTGTAAAACTATATAAAGTGCAGAAATAAAGGTTTTGCCCTAAAAAGGAATTTTTCCTCATATATTTTTTTGATTATATATGTAGTTTTTTTTCTATGTTTGGGACTATCATCATATGGAAACCTAATTTAATCAAAGATTAAAATTTGGTAAGAATTGAATTTGTGTGTTTGCAGACATTTAATCAAACAAGTTAATCCATTAAAACCAATGCGCACTCTCGTGATGGGATTATTTTAACGTCAATAATGCATTCACTAACAAATTTCTTGGCACGTACATAGTATGAAGTCCGGACAACAAAGTGATTCGATTTTGTGACATCCATTTATGGATTTAAGCTAACATCAATGTCTTGGGTCATTCGGTTGATCAGGTAATCGAGTTTGATTTTGATTAAGGTCCGAATAATACTTTTCAGTATAAGAAGTAGGATGGAAACATTGTGGTAGTTCTTAGTACAATTTATGAATAATGCATGCCTAATCAGGAACGAGGTGGGAATATTGTCTTATATAAGAGTGTGGTTTTCTCGGTGTTTCAATATATAGAATTTAGGTCAAACCAAGAAAATACTTAAGATTGAGATTTCATTGGATCGGATACAAAGGATATTGGGCTATAACTAGTCAATTATATTGATATCTTACTCACCAGTTTAGTATCGAGATTTTATGAAAATAATTTCTCTTCAAATGTGGAATCACTTTGTCTAGGAATCAATGTCTATGAACACTTCATTAGATGGAAGTAATTAGGAATATACCTAATGCTTCGGCGGTGGGTAGCCTCATGAATGAAATATATTGTGTGCAAATACTGAAATCTGTTATGCCTTTATCATGGTCAACAGATTTCAGTCTAATAGTCTTGTACCTTTTAGGCACAAAGACTACGCTTTTAGTCAGAAAAGGATTCCAAGTTTTTCCACCTCGGAATATGTGTTTACCGAAGGAGGTTAAGCTATAAGTTGGAGGAGTATAAAGCAATATTGGATTTCTAACTCCACTAGAGAGGATGAAGTTATTATCACTTTGAAGACAACTAAAGATGCTAAATGGCTCAGCTACTTCCTCAGTAACTTTGGTGAGGTTCCTACAAGTGTGATTGGCTATATAATGGAAAGTTCTAAAGAACCTATAACCCATAATAGGGTTAAGCCCGTTGAGCGTAGGTTTCACCTAGTTCAAGAGATTAAATAAGAAGGTGGTAAGTTTATGAATAAGGTTATCTGATAACACTCAAATAATCCATCTACCGATGATAAGTAAAATACCGTATAGATGGGTTGGGAGTTGGATACATGGCTTTAAGACTAAGTGGGAGATTCCACGTGTGATGTTTAATTTTGAGGAAAAGTATGTCAGTTCATTTTGAAGTAAGAATCATGGTTACAAGAATGACTTTTTTTTTTTTTTTAAATAATGTAGACATGTCAGTCAATAGAGCTCACTAAGAATTCTGGTGAATTGAATTCAAGTTGATCACTAGGAGATCGAAGTTTTTATTTTAGCATTACTGAAATGTTCACATCCTATATAGAGAGTTGACATCCCATCGTAATTATTGAGATGTAATCCTAGTAGTTTATCTAAAACTACGAGAACTTGTTTGATGGTTTGAGAACTTATTCGATAGTTCGACAGAGGATTACGATCGGCACATCCCAAGAATGCATTGAACCGGACCACCGATGAAATTTGAGTCCAAGGGTTGTCTTAATTAGAGTAAATCAATCTCACACCATTTGCAAAAGGTGCATAGATTGTTAATCAGGATAATTTTGAAGATTTAAATGCGTGTGCAAATATCACTTTGATTGCTATGAGTGTGATCTTATTTAATTTCATGTCAAATGAACTCTACATATTGGCTGATAGTTATGTGAGTAGGTCTGAGAACATAAGTCAGAGGAATACGCCTCTAGGGGATACTATGGATTATGTTACCCTATAATAGATTTATATGTTTTGTTTCCACCACTAAAACTTAGGATTATTTTATAATTTTAGTGGAGTGAAAAATAAGTTAAGTCTGTAAAATTAAGGAATGGATTACCTATTGATTAAAATTAATTAGCGATAAATTAATTTAACAAAGAGGGTAATCAAAACTTAACATGGAAAATCGTATTATGTACCATAATTAACTTTGCAAATAATAGCTGTTTATTCCTAGTGATTTAGAGATAATTAAATTGGAGTACAGTCGTGATTATTTGGGGGAATTAATCCCGATATAAAAAAATCAAATAATTACAGTACTTGTAATTAGGATTTCAAAGTATTGATTTGTAAGACAATTTAATTATTTGTCTTGGTCCCCTAGTATAGTCCATTGCCCAAGTAGTAGACCCAAAACTCTTTGGAATCCTAATTTGACTAAATCTTATAGCCTTACTATATATATCAGTGTAAGTTAGGGTTTTAGCTTAACATTCCATTATGTATGGTTAGAGAGGGAGAGAAAAAAAAATTATTCACATTTTTTTGAATGGGCTAGGGAAGAAAAGGTCAATTATCTCATATTTTAACTTGGTGTCATCTCCAAGAGTGCCTACACACAAGGGTTACTTTGGGTGGATCATATGCTAGGATATTCGAGATCTTCAGATCTTTATTGCAAGGTTTTGGGGGACATTTTAGGGAGGAAAGGATTTCATCATCTTCAACATTTGTCTACTCATAGGAATCATATCGTGATTCACTATGGTATTGCATTCTTGAATCCTCGGTTTAGTCTTTAAACTTAGTTCTTGATTTCTTTTTAATGCATGATTAATCAAAGATCTTTAAGGCTAAATTTTTTTTCATTTTAAATGCCAATCCCAACTTTATTTTCCCAGTAGTCATTCACGCTGGCTTGATGCATGGGTGAAGGGTTTTGGGTTTTTAGGAGGGGTGATGACTCCTTTGTCAATGAGGCCTTGGACAATATTTTTAAGGTGATGACATTGATTGGTGGTATACCTGATGGTTTAGTGGAAATCGCAGCGGGCAACATATTTGAAGTATTTAGGAAGAAGGTCAAGAAGTGGATGATGCTATAAGAGATTGATGATATTGCAGCATAAGAAGGTTTGATACACTTTGGAAATAGAAGCATGGAGTTTAGTATACTCCTTTCGAGTTACAACATAATGGGCTACTGGGGCCCATGAAGTCGCACTTTGAGAAGATATGTTCTTGATGGCTAAAATACGTGATTCTCATACTTTTAAGGGGTGAACTATCCCATTGAACACTTTGATTCATATTATGCTTTTTTACTAGAAGTGTTATCTTCATATTCAACCCCTGCCTCCCATAGGGCTCTGAAGTTAGGGTAATACTAACTACCCAAAGAAGTCCGAATATGCGGGGAAAAAATTTCTTCATCATGCTGACATGCTCCTCTTCTGATAGGAGGTTTGACATGGTGGGAGCTATCTCCCTCCACCTTATTATGAAATTATTATAAGACTCTCCATGGCCTTGATTTAGTAACTCGATGTCTTGATGAAGGACATGGTGGCATCCTTCTCCCTTCACCTTGTATTTGTATTGAGATATGATTTCTCTAAAATTATCTTCCCAGTTACGAATCATAGATTACAATGATGGGAACTAGTGAAAGGAACCCTCTTTAAGGGTTTATTGAAACATTTGGGCCATGATATTTTTTGTGTTCCTGAGTAGGCTCATGTAACGATAGTAATTTTAGATATGTGGGATGGGTGGCCCCCTCCCTTCGAACATTTCGATGATGGCATTTCGAACTTATCAAGTAATGTAGCTTTTGAGTAGTGTGAAACATTTGGGCCATGAATTTTTTTGTGTCCCTGAGTAGACTCATGTGATGATAGTAATTTTAGAGACGTAGGATGGGAGGCCCCCTTCCTCTGAACATTTTGATGTCGGGCATTTTGAACTTATCAAGCAGTCTAGCCTTTGAGTAGTGTGATATATGGGTGTAGTCTAAATAGTTTCCTGGGATCTTCACGTGATCGAATTTCTTAGAAATCATTTTGAGATCCTCCTTTACGCAGTTGAGTTTCTCCTCCTTAGGATCGATGGGAGTGTTGGGAGAAATTTATCCCCTTCTTGAGTAATAATAGGAATTGATAGATGTGAAAGATGTGGCCCATTTATGGGAAGAACATGTGGAGGCATCATAACATTTGGAGCCTAGTGATATTTTACGAGATCCTATACTGGCTTGGGCATTTGTGGTCCCATAGCACGAGGGGAATCAACATTATACATGATCTCAGGATCTGGTATCTGTAGGACCTGGCCCATTTTCATTGCTTCTCAGGAACATTTTCTTACCACTACACCAAAATGGCCAAATTGTCACCTTTCAGCCAGCCACCCTTGTCAAGGTCATTGACAGTGACACAAATCTCGCGTTTTGTGTCACGATCATTGACCTTGACACGACCGTGACACAGAATTGTCACGGTCTTTGACCGTGACAAGGCCGTGACAAATTTACTTGTCACGGCCGTGTTACGGTCAATGACCGTGACAATTCTGTGTCACGGTCGTGTCAAGGTCAATGACCGTGACACAAAACGCGAGATTTGTGTCACGATCAATGACCTTGACACAACCGTGACAACTTTTGCAGCAAAAAAAGCCTTAGGCTTCTTTTTTTCCCACCTCTTTTGGTTTTCCCTCTCTCTCTCTCTCTCTCTCTCTCTCTCTCTCTCTCTCTCTCTCTCTCATCCGCGATTTCTGCTCTCTCTCTCTCTAAGGTATATTTTTTTCCTCTCTTTCTCTTTCATTTCTATATGTATGTGTATGTGTATGTGTGTATATATATGTGTGTATATGTATATGTGTATGTGTGTATATATATGTGTAAATGTTAGTGATAGTTAGAATGGTGTAAATGTTAGTGATAGTTAAAATTGTGTGAACGTTAGAAAAGTTCTAGAATTCATATGTTAAATTTAATTATATAAATATTTAAATTGATAATAATTTTATTCATGAAATTAATTCAATTAGGTAAAACCCTAGATAAATTTTTAACAGAATTTGATAATATTATATAAAGTTTAGTAAATTCACAAAATGTTGCCAATTGTATGTTTTTAGGAATATCATTAGTTACTTTCGTTAGAATCCATACACTGGTAATATCATTAGAATCCATACACATGCATGTTGTTAGAAAGTCTTAAATTTAATTCTCACTTTAATTTGTAGAATCTCTGTACTTGGTTGGATTTATCCCTTTATGATAATGAAATTTATGCTCCAATTATAATTATCTCGTGTCATAATTTTATTGATAAACAATAACTGTAGTTGTCACGGTCGTGGTGGGGGGAGGGGGTGGGGTGGTGGGGGTGGGGTGTGTGTGCGTAGGTGTGTGTATGGTGGTGTGTGGTGGGGGAGCGGGTAGTGGGGGAGGGGTGTGGTGGGGGGAGGGGGTGGGGGAGGGGGTCGTGGTGGGGGGTGGGGGTGGGGTGTGTGTGTGTGTGTGTGCGTAGGTGTGTGCGTGTGTGTGTGGCGGGGGGAGGGGGCAAGGGGTGTGGTGGGGGTGGGGGTGGGGTGTGGGGGGTGTGGAGGGGCAATTTTAACAATTGTATATCTTTAATTAAGAAATTGTATAGCTTTAATTGTAATTTTAATTGTATAGTTTTAGATGAAAGTAAATTAATAATTAGTGCCAATTTCATATGAAAGTAGGATTGTCCCTCATTGTAAATTAGTAAATTAATAATTGTATACTTTAATTGTTAGTTTAATTGATGAAATGTTGGGTTGGTTAGTTTTAAAAGTGGCATGACGTGTGCGTGTGCGTGTGTGTGGTGGGGGTGGGGTAGGGGTGTGTGTATGTGTACTATTAACATTTTTTTTATCTGTACTAGTAACATTTTTTTACACCAAAAATGTCTCCTTCAGCTATTAAGGCGAAGATGATGATGCTGTTTATGATGATGTCATCTGGGCTCGGTGGTAGCGGAGGCGACGAGGGCTCCTCCGCCCCTAGGCTCCCCAAATATGGAAAATTTGGGATTACTGTCGAGAACAAGTCGGAGCTATTAGCGAGATCCCTCGAGCTGCTAAAGATGGTCATCGGCCCGGGGTTTATGAGTTGGAAGGAGGTGACATATGAGCTCAAGTTAGCTGTTTGGGCGGCACTACAGGTAATATATTTCAATTTCAATTTCAATTTCAATTTCAATTTCAATTTCAATTTCAATTTCAATTTCAATTTCAATTTCAATTTCAATTTCAATTTCAATTTCAATTTCAATTTCAATTTCAATTTTAATTTCAATTTCAATTTCATATTTATATTTATATTTATATTTATTCGCAACTAACATTGTATTTGTTGGACAGGAACAATTCAACTTGGATCCAAAGCTACGCGATCCCGTCTTGGAGCAGATTAGGGAGCAACTCAAGTCGTGGGAAAAAAATATGCGGGCACGGTACTTTGGGAAAACAAGAGAGTCGATTATCCAATCGCGTGAATCCGTCCTGTCCAAGGAGCCGATCTCATTGGCACAATGGCAGAAGTTCATTGACAATGATATCGAGGATCGACAATTGGCATCTCGCCAATCGGGGAGGGAAAATCGGGCAAAAAAGGCGGACGTGCACTACTCCGGCCGAACCTCTTACGCCGAGGTGGAGCATAGGATGCAGGTAAGATTTAATTTTTCTATAACTACAAAAATATATTATTCTTCATTATTTTACTTTGAGGGGCCGATACTAATTTTACTTTTCTTTATTTTATTTCAGGGGGTAGAGAGTGGTCCAGGGGGTAAGCCACATAGGCTCGATACTTATGTGACTCTTCGGACGAAGAAGGGGAAGGACAAGGAGGTGTCCCCGATCATCGCGGCCGCGATTGTAAGTAATCCGACAGTTTAATTTTTGTTAATTACGTTATAATTTTTTAGTTTACTTATTTTACTAATCATGTGCTTTTTATCGTTTCAGGCAAAGCTTGAGGAAGTGCATGAGTCGCAGTCTGATGTCGACAAGGCATCTTTTTTCATAGATGCACTTAGCCAAGTGATTGGCTCTGATCGCAAGGGGAGGACAAGGGGAGTGAGCTCGCGGGTGGCCAAATCTAGGATCATCGGATTGGAGACGAGCGACACCGGGTTGGCTCGAACAGTGGATTCACACAATGCGATGGTCCAAGATATGTACGCATTCATAAAGCGTATGTTGGGCGGAGGCCGTAAAGGGAAAGGGAAAGGGAAGGAGAAGGCGGTGGAGGAGGAGGTGCGGGAGGACGAGGCGCAGGATGATGAGTATGTAGACCTCGCTGCTTCATCACCGACACGTTCGTACTTCGATGATCCACTTCCCTATTTGGCGCCCTTCAACAGACCATTGTTGACACTTGGTTGGCCGAGCGTGTTCATATTGGACATATTTGATGGCCAGCGGATAGGGCGGGGGTTGAGGGACCCAAATATCGTCGAGGGTGGAATAGTTTATGGACGTGCGCTTCAACAGATGGAGTCCAGGGTGCTCGTCAAGCATGTCATACCCGGGAAGGAGAACTCCCTATTATGGTTGCGCGAACAATGCAGCACGACGTATATTAGTGGGTGCGTCAATTCGTATGTCGTGTGGCCTACTCACCTCCTCACATTTACCCAAGACATGTAGTAACATTATTTTTAAGTTTGTCCATTTTAATTATATTTGGATTATATCGTCATGTATATTATTTCTATTTTGAATATTTGGATTATATCGTCATGAATATATATTTGCATTATCTTTAGTTTGTTTGGATATATGATGTTTGGAACAGGTACGACGTTGCTATAACAGGTACAAATATACTGCTGGGCAGTGGCAGTGGCCATACTGCCCAGCAGATTTTTTTTAAATTCTGCTCAGAATTGTCACGGTCATTGGCCGTGACACGTCCGTGACACAAAGTTGTCACGGACGTGTCACGGTCATTGACCATGACAATTTTTTTAAAAAGGGTCACGGCTTTGTCACGGTTATAAACCGTGACAAACGTGTCACGGTCATTGATCGCGACACGACCGTGACAAAAAAAGTTGTCTCGCCTCGAAATGTCACGGTCATTGAACTTGACAAGGGTGATTTGTCAGGGTCAATGACCTTGACAATACTACAGATTTGGTGTAGTGTACAGAATATCAATCATTGTAGTGAGCTGGGAAAGCATAGTCTTCGGGTATAGCTAGGAACTAGCATTATGATCGAGATTTTCCATAAGGAATCCGTGGTAGTACCATTTAGTTTCTATTGAAGTAGTTGATGATGGAGTATTTCTTCAAAGTGACTTGTTAGTGTATCTCAACCAATACAGAGCTAGGCCAAGCTATGGAAATGTGGTCACACCTGAGAGGGAAAGAATATTTTTATTTTATAAAAGGAATATTTTTTATATTTTTGAAAAAAGGGAGAAAAGGGGATAAAAGTCCCTCACTGTAGTTTTTTATTATTGTGTTTCACTTCTGTTATGGTTAGCCTAAGTTGCAATTAAAATATCAGGCAAGACTCAAGTCTTGGAAAATATAGAGTATGCGATGCAAGACACGATTTGACTTATTTCCAGACTGATGGACTGGATTATGTTCCAATAATGGGCGAACTAGACCAAAATTGGGAGGTAAGATGACCTAAAATTTTGGCATAGTATCGCATTAGAACCAACAATCTAAGTATGAGTGTACTAGGGTATACATATATATGGGGTTTATGCATAGGAGGTTAGTGTATAAGCATCCCCCCTTTGGCATGAATGCCACGATATACCTATTAGCTATAAGGGAAACCATGAAGAGGTATTCATGGAAAATCCAATTGATTTACTCATGAAAATCCATGCATAGGCATTTGATTTACCATGCATAGGTATGTGAATTTCCTCATGATATAGCTTTTGATGGCAATAAGAGCGAATTTAATTTACTCGGCGTACATGAAAAAATCTCTGCTTTATACCTCCTATCATGAGTTTGGTCAAGCGGTACGATGCAGGGGAACCATTATATATACATCGAGGTTACTTGTCTAATAAAAGGTGAGAGTTGTATTACCTTGGTTAACCATACCCCACACAATCGACAACCCATCAAAAAGTGACTGCCTTATACTAGTCAAATATAGGGTTAATATACATGAGTCTTAATTAGTATTTTGATGCAAAGTTTATCCATGCTAAGAGAATATTTACAACATCTAATCATGGAATAAAGCATAGTAATATATGCGGGTGGTATGTAATAAAAAAAAACTAAATACCCAAGCGAGGTAAAATGAGAAAATATGTATAAGTAGCATAAAGCAAGTAAGGGATAAAGTGGGGTAGAAAATATGTACAAGTAAGAGATGTGAATGTGTACAAGTGATGTAAAACATGTATATATATATACAAGTGCAATATAGCAGGGGGGTTTGTACAAAGTGGGAAAATCATGAGGATGTGTGTGAGTAAAACAAGGAGATAAGTGAAAGTGATGTGAAATATATAGATAATGCATGTGATATATACAAGTGTCATAAAGCATGTGATACATGGATGGATCATGTGAATATATACAAGTGAAAAATGTTATGGATATATACAAGTAATATGGATATGTGAAACTGTGGACAAGTGAAGTGGAACATGGAAAACGGGTACAAGTGAGTGTGAAAAAAGTGGGATATATACAAGTGCATAAACAAAGGATATGTAAAATTGACATGAATCATATGATAGAAAATATTGTTCATACATGTGAAGAGAATATAAGTATGGTGGAGAAAAAATATTCATGGATAGTGTAACTTAAGAATGACATACATAACATGTGAGCATGAGAGATAAAGAAGAATATTACACACATAGAGAGATGGAGAAAAAAAAGGAAAAACAAAAGACCTTGTAAAATAGAGTTTAATCCTCTAAAAAATAATCCCCGGAGGAGTCGCCACTATGGCCATCTTGGCCCCAATGCGAGGAGGAGGGAAAATCTCCTCCCACCGCTCGCACGGCATTTGTTGGCTGCAAAGGACATAAAGCGGTTATCGTCAAGAATGTGGAAGTTTGTGAATATGTAGATATTGGAGTCATCAGCCTATTTTACTTAAAACATGAAAAAGAGATATCCATCTGCATAGAGACGGTATAAAAAAGACTACTTATGTAATAAAAACAAGTAACTCGTGAACTCGGAGACTATGTTACAAAATAGGAAGGTGTTAGGCCCCCATTCCACCCTTTCAGTCTGTCATGAATAATTAAATTTTCTCATTATCTTAAAAAGTATAAACATGTGTACAATGTGTGAGGGTAAACTACGCATGCAAAGTGTGTGGAGTAAAAATATGTGTCTACATGAACTGTGTATATGGAGAAAAATCCTTATATCCGCGTCATGGGAAAGACAAGAACAAATCAATCTAAGGAGTAAGACTAAAATAAAGTAAAAAAGTGTAGGGATAGACAAGGTATGAGTGATGTACTATATCATGACTCGCATTAAATAAGGAATACGCATGTCAATAGGACCGCTAAAAGTGAAAAATAGGTCACAATAGGTCAACTATAAGCGAGGTATCAGATCATGACTCACTATGAATAAGTGAATACACATGTCAACGGGACCGCCAAAAGAATGGTAAAATAAATAAAAATCGATAGACTAACTACATATATTAAATATGTAAGTAGAATTCTAGTAAAAATGAAATGAAATAAATAACCGAGGACTCGAATCCCAAGATAGTCTCAGGAAGCCTACGTAGCCAAAATCGACATCAAATTCCACATAGTTCATATAGGGAACAAGGTGGGGTATAACCCATAATACAAAATTAGATTTTCTCTTTTTAGTTTATGAAAATAAAGTGAGGAATATCATGAAAGTGTAAAAAAGTGAGGAAAACTCTAATTTTGGGTTTATATGATAAATCAAGTTTTTTTATTTTTTTATTTTATGAAAATAAGATTGAAGATATAGAAATATAAAAATGTGTATAGTTATGAGAAAAACAAGAATTAACTTAAAAAATGTATAAAAAGTAATGAATTATGTGAAATGACACTAAATTGGCAAAGTATGATGAAGAGGGTATAGGTATATTAATTGATTTGAATTCTACTTTTTGGAGGTTTTGAAATCTGATTTTTGGGGCATTGGTGGTGTGGTGACAAGTGGTGGAAAGTGGTGAAGTGAGTGTTTTTCTAAGAGAATGCGAAAGAAGGTTTTTAGGAGTGATGTAATGATGCTACTGCACGAATTATGAAGCCAAAGGATGTGGAAGGTGAGGCCAGTTACTTAAATTGGGAACCCTAAAAGGTCAAAATGACTAAGATGTCCCTAAGAGGGTGTTGTTCGGCATTGGAGTTGTCCTTCCTCCCAGCAGGGGTGCCAGACTTGGCTGCTAAGCAATATTTCTCTTTCCATCATGAAAGAGGGGTATGACTATTGGCAGACTGAAAATGGACTGTTAGGTAATAACGACCATAAAATGCAAACTGTAAATTTAATTCATTCATGGTCGGTACCATTGGTAAGAGGATTAAGATATCTATTAAATTATGTCAATATATTATCAGGTTCGAGAGTCGGATAAAGTCAAACAGGGCTTCGAAATCATCGAGTCGTTCTTTGGATAGGGTTGGAAGAAGGACCAAGGGTTCAGGGTTCGAATGGACTTTTTTGGACTCTAAGGAAGATTGTGGGGGTATTATATTGGGGCGTTTACACCTGGCATGTTTTGAAAAGGTTCAATTAGAAATAGGGGATCGACTATGAGGAAACCTTCTCATTGGTAGCATTATTAAATTCTATCCGGATTCTCTTATCCATTGGGTCTCATCTCGATTTCGAGATTCAAAAAATGGACGTTAAGACTATGTTCTTGAATGGAAGTCTTAACGAGTGAATATATATAATTCACCCCGTCGGATTCTTACCAAGGTACAAGAAAGGAAAGTGTCCAAGCTTAAGGGATCCATTTATGGACTTAAGCAAGCATCAAAATATTGGAACATCCGATTTGATTAGGCAATTAAATCTTTTTTATTTTAATCAATGGTTGGATGAAACTGTGTATATAAGAATCATATCGAAAGCGTGGTGGTATTTTTAATTCTTTATATAGATGATATTATCCTTATCGGGAAAGATGTGGGTGTATTATCTAGTATAAGAGTGTGGATATCTATTCAGTTTGATATGAAGAACTTAGGGGAAGCCAACCATATTCTTAGGATCAATCTTTTAAGTGATTGAAAAAAAAAGATGTTGGGATTATGACAAGCAACTTATATCGACACTATGCACACAATCTGTAGCATCCAAGATTCTAATAAAGGGTTTTTCTAATCTAGTTATGGAATACCTTATGCTTCTGAGTTTAGTAGCCTCATGTATGATATGGTGTGTACTAAACCACATATCTTCTATTTCATTATCATAGCCAGAAGATTCCATTATAACCCAGGTGAGGAGCTTTGTATTGTTATTAAGCAGACTATCAAGCACCTAAAAAGGACGGCATATTATGTGTTGGTTTATTCAGTAGACAGTCTTATACCCGTTGAGTACATGGACTCAGACTTTTAATCGGATAGAGATTTAGGAGATCGACCTAGATATATGTGTTTAACCTATGATTGGGAGCCATAAGTTGGAGGAGTATGAAGCAATCATATATTGAATATTCGACCATAGAAAATGAATATGTTGTTGCTTCAGAGGTAACAAAAGATATTGTTTCACTCCAGAAGTCCCTAAGTGACTTGGGTGTGGTCCCCCTTCAGTGAAGTCAGATATTACACTTTATTGTTATAATAGCGATGCAGTTGCAAAGTCTAAAGAACAAAGGCCTCATAAGAGGGTGAAGCACATTGATTTCAAGTATAATATGATTTGAGATATCGTGTAAAGAGTCGATGTTATCATGACCAAGATTGCATCTCAAGAAAAATTGGAGGATCCTTTTACTAAGAACTTACCAACTAGGACATTTGACAGTCATGTAGAAAGAATGTGAGTCAAGTGCATGGCCACTTGTCTTTAAGACTAAGTGGGAGAATGTTGGGTTTTTATTCTTAAAACCATATAAAAATATTTTATTTTGATTAATAAAATTATTGTCTTATTCATTTTGAAATGAGAGTCATGTTTATGAGAGTGCTTTATATATTTTTTTAAAAATGTAGTATTTCATATATTTGTCAGTCTATAGAGCTTGTTTGGAATTCAGGGGAGCTGGGTTCATCTTGATCATATGAGAAAAGAATATCGTTTCTAGTAATATTGAAAGTTTCACAACCTAGATAGGGAATTGAAATCCTATTGGAACGGTTGTGATGGAATCCTAATAGTTTATCTCGAACTATGAGAATATGTATGATGGTTTGAGAACTTATACAGTAGTTAAATAGAGGATTGCGATTGGTATATCCTAAGAATATATTGAACAGGGCCACCCGTAAGATTTGAGTCTAAGGGTTGTCTAGGTTAGGCTCAGGAAGTCTCTCACCATTTGCAAAGGATTCATAGATTATTAATCCTAAGAACTATGAGGATCAAAATTCTTACATTATTGTTACTTTGATTGCTATAGGTTAGATGCGATTTTAGATTGAATCAAATGATACTCGCATATTGAAAAACAGTTATGTGAGAAAGTTTGAGATCATAATTTGGAGGAATCAGCATTCGTAGATACCTAGGATTGTGATACCCCTTGATAGACATATAAGATTTGTTTCCACTAGTTAAACCTGATTGGTGGATTGTTTCATAATCTGATGGAGTAGCAAAATAAGTAAAGTTAGATAACTGAGGAATTAATTAGATATTGGTTAAAGTTAATTAAGGTAAAATTGATTTGACCAAGTGGGTATAGAAAGCTTAACTTGGGGAATCACATTACGCATCATAGTCAAATTTGCATCATGAGATAAATAAATTGGAGTGTAGTCATAATTATTGAGTGGAATTTATTATGATTAAATACATAAAGGAAATAAATTACGAGATTTTTAATTAGGGATTTTCGAGTATTTATTTGGAAGAGAGTTTAATTATTTTTCTTGAATAGCTAGTATAGTCCACATATGCAAGTAGTTAGGCCCAGATTCTCAAAAAACCAAGTTTGGCCTAGTGTCTCTCTCTCTCTCTTTGTGTGTATATATATATATATATATATATATATATATATATATATATGGATTTAAGTTGGGGATTTAGGTTGCATAATTCATTATTAGGGCTTAATAGGAGTGGGAGAAAACACAACTCACATTTTTACGAAGGAGGCTAGAGACAGAGGACTATAAGTCACTCAAAAGAAAATGGCTTCTTCTTTAAAGATTCCCACACAACTACCTAGATTTGGATGGATCTTATACTAGAAGATCTAAGCATTTTGAGGAATTATAGCAAGATTTTGGAGGAATAAAAGAAGGAAGCCCCGAATCATCATCAAATACATTTATCACCATCTAATTGCAATCGGATCCGAAAAGGTATTGTATTGGTAACCCTAAGTTTGTTTTTCAAACCTAGTTTTACCTTTTTCTTCTTTCTATTATTTGATTAATCGAAGATTCAAGGGCTAAAAAATTTATTTCTCATATATTGATACCCAACATATGGATAGTTATGTGGGCTATAACTAGATCAAAATGGATAGAGGCGATGCAGAGGAGATAACCGTTAGGACCTCTTTAGGAAATTTCAATAATATTGTTATGCCTTTCGATCTGAAAAATGAACGGGTAACCTACCAGAGAACAATGATGGCCATTTTGCACGACCTCTTTCATGATATATTGGAGATTAATATGGATGATTTGGTCATTAAATTTAAGAAGTGGTATAAGGAAAGTTTTCAACAGATGTAGAAAGTACAAGCTCAAGATGAATCCACTCAAGTGTGCTTTTGGTGTAATAAGTGGGAAATTCTTAGGATTTATGGTGGACTAACCAGGGGTTAAGATGGACCAAGACAAACAAACAGACATCCTTAATATGCCATATCCAAATACACAAAGGGAGCAAAAAAGTTTCCTTGGAAAAAATTCTTACCTAAGAAGATTTTTCTCAGGTCTATCTGAGATCACTCACCCACTATTGCGGCTGCTGCAAAATACCACCAGGTTCTAATGGCAGGAACAACAACAAGTTTCCTTTGACAATATCAAAATATTTCTCACTTCTCCTAAAATGACGCCCCCACCCCCCCACCCCCCCAAAAAAATTGGAATACATTTGTTGTTCTACCTCACTTCCACTAGAAGGTCCATCAGTGCACTTTTAACACAAGAAGTGGATGAACAAGAAACATGTCGACTATTTTAGTAGAATTATCTATGGTACTAAGGCAAGATATATTAGTATAGAGAGGAACTGCTTTGCATTAGTCTTTATAGCTCAAAATCTAAGACACTACATGTTATATTTCATTATCCACATAGTGACTTGGTGTGATTCGATCAAGTTCTTATTGGTAAGAACAGTTTAATTGGGAGAGAATCAAGATGGTTCATTATTCTCTCTGAGTGTGATCTTAAGTGTGTGGTCGCTCAAGCGATCAAGTTCTAAGATTATGCGAATCTTTTGGACATCTTCCCCTTATAAATATTCTAACCAGGGTGGCCTATAGAGATTGATAGTTCCTCTACTAAAGACAAAAGGGACGCACGAGTTATATTGTTTAGAGGAAAGGAGGAATTACTATATCTTTTAAATCGTACGTTCCATGTTTAAATAATTAGGCAGACTATAGAGCACTGATTTTGGCGTTTCTCAATGCCCTGCGAAGAGGAATTTCGGTCCCTTTGTATGAAAGAGACTCTAACTTTATGGCTAAATAGTTGAATCATAAATATGCTTTGAATAAACTAAGCCTATCACCATATAGAACGATTATCCAAAAATTAATAGAGCAATTCCATGAGGTTATAGTGGAGAGACACCCAAGAATGATGAACCATCATGTAGATGCCTACAGTACAATTTCATAAAAAGTAGCCATGGATAGGGAGATTATGAAAATTATGATCCATAGAAGAACAACAAAATCATTTGTCCTCCAACTCTTTCCTAGTGATGATGATTTGGATTGGAGGGGTGAGATAAGAAAGTAATTGGAGGAAATAGATGGAAACATAGAGCTTAAAGAGTTATCACAATACTTCAATCTTCAAAGAACTTTGTACTATAAAATCATGGGGGCATGTTATTTACGGGTCAAGAGTAAGCACGATAACATTTGAAGAAGATCGAGGACAAGCATTGTGAAACCACTGATATTCCCTTATATTGAAGAATCCAAAGAGAATGGTATGTTTGACCAATTATGAAGCGTGATATGACAATAATATAAAGAGAATTTTCTAAATGTCAAGTTTTCTACCAACCAGTTGAAATTAATTTCATGGAAGCTCAAACAGACTATAGGCAAACCTATATTGATTTCATTAAAGATAGAGTTATCCCAAGTGAAAAAGAATATACCATAGCAATCTAAAGAACAACCTCAAGATTCCACTTGTTAGAAATGAAGCTATTTTGGAGGGGGTATTTTAATAGGCCATCGTGATGCAACACTAGAGAGTGAGTAGAGTAAGTCCTCAGATAAGCTCACAACTTTGCTCACATAGGAGTATCCAAATTGGATGATCAACTCATGACACTTGGCTATAATTGGACAACAATTAAAAAAGACTCAGTTGAGTTTATTCCTAAATACAAGCCTTACCAAATTCATGATAACCCCATTCATGCTTCATTGGTAGAACTTCATTCAATATCAACACCCTGTCTTTTCCATACTTGGGCATTTGACCTTGTGGGAAAAATCAATCCTTCCTTTGGAAAAAAATTATGAATTCTAATGGCTACTGAGTACTTTATTAATTGGCAGAGGCAATACCATTGAAAAGAGCAATAGCAGGTACGATGGCACAATTCATTAGAGTATACATTATTTGTTAGTTTGGCATCTCCAAGTTATTCTATCAGATAATGGAACTTTATTTATCAATAGGAGGTGGCAATTCTAATGGATAAATATTCGATCATCCACCACACTTCAATAGTGGCTTACCCAAAAGGAAATGGCCAAGTCGAGGCCACAATTTTTTTTTAGCTAAGATGGCCTAGGAATTTCCTGGTGTATGGGATGATAAGTTATTAATGTTGCTATAGACCTACTAAACAATCAAGAGGAAACTAACAGGATATACATCATTTTCATTAGTTAAGTAAATTAAGGCAATTCTTCTAGTAGAACTTGAAGTACCTGCTATCAAATATGTCTTGGGAGGCAGCATGCTTCCTAATAGTAGGCATGTTCAACTAGAAGCATTAGATTAATATGAAGATAACATGAGAACAAACTTTCGAATCTACATGAAATAATTCTTTAGAGCCTATGAAAATTTGGTGAAACTAAGAAAATTCGTAGAAAGTGACTTAGTTTTAAAAGTTGTTGTCATCCACATTAGAGGACTCCCTTTGTAAATTTTGTAAAAAATTGGGAAGGACCTTATGTTGTTAAAGAGGCTCATAACTCAGGTTATTGTTGGATCTCAAATATTGAAGTCCATGGACCATTTAAATTTAAAAACAAATGGTTGGACATATATAATGTATGAGAAGCGCATATAAATTTATGTTCGTATTTTTTAATTAAGAGTTTGCGAAGAAACACATAAAAATTTAGGTTACATTTTATTATAAATAGATATGTTTTTAAGAAAAGCAATGTAATTCAAGTGCAAACAGACAAATTCAAAAACCACCTTCTTTATATTTCAATTGATAACATGTATATACAAAATAGGACTACTGCCCAAAAATACATATCAATAAGGAAGAAAAATCTAGCGTAAAAGGAACCATAAGTCCTAAGTGGTGAAGAAAACTTCCCCAATGAAGGCATCTATGTCATATGAAACTTCATTTTGATTGTCAGACATAGCTGAGATACTAAATTGAACTTTTGTCCTCACCTTAAGGTTATCTCGGCATGCTCTTTTATCTTGTACCAAAGCTTCTTCAGTACCCTTCATAACTTAACAACTTTCTTCAATTTTGGGGGCAATCTCCCTTGACCTTCCTTCTTGGACCTTTAAGTCCTTCGCATTTTTTAGAAATTGAGCAGCATGATAGGTCATCATGTGAGGATCATTGAGATACTTCAGGCAGTTAATAATCCATAACCCATTCCTCAAAATATCTTTTAAGGAATATAAATAACCATTAATAATGGACCTTTCAAGTGAAGAAGAAGGAGAGTTTACAATCTCATCTACCACAGTTGCTACACCTTGTAGGCGATAATCCATTATTAAATCTTTGATCATTGAGCATTCAGAAGTGAACAACTCATAGTGTAAATAAAACAACCAACCAAGAACAAAATGAATGGGGTCTAGAAGATAGGCACTAGTTTGCACAAGTTAATGATAATACACTTTTGGTGCCATATCTGAAATGGGGACACCATATTCCAACTTGTTTCCCTCCCTGTTCACACTAGCCATTAATCCATGGTCATTATAGATAAAAGATTCATATATATCTTTCTCAACAACATTTTGGTCAACTTCCGTTGCTTGGACGTGCACATCAACAATAGGATGTGCCACATATGTTGCTTCTAGAGGGTTATTTTTCTCTCAAAGGCTTCAAATCAGAGAGAGAAAAATAATTAGTAAAAAATAAATATATTTTTTTTACCAAGGAGGTAAATCTTATTAATGGCTAAATGATAAGCAAAGTCACTATGCATATATATTTTTAGAGAAACCATACCCAAGCAGAGTACATCACCTAACATTTGACAAAAATATAACTTTTTTTAATATTACTCATTAAAAAAGAGTAAATCACCATCCATGTGAGGTTTTTCACCAAATTACATCCAAGTGGGATATAAAACCAAGAAAAATCATTCATACACAAAAAGCATTATGAGAAATAAAAATTTACATAAAAAGAGTGTATAATGCTACATCGTCAACATTTGTAATGAGGGCCAAGGGTAGGATAACCCCTCTATTCATATTCATATTCATATTCAATCATTGGTGTATCCTCAAGAGCCAATGCAATAGGCTCCACTAAAGGAGGACAACCTCAGCCAAAGAAGCTACTTGGTCTCTTTCGTCACTTACGGTAGGATGAAAAATCACAATTGAGAAAATTTTGAACATATATGCATATGAAAAATCAAAGTAAAATATAGAAAAGTTTTTATAAGGAAAATACCTCATCATTATTTAGATTCATGTGAGTTAAAATATCCAGAGGCCCCACAGAAGTTAGTATCAATTCTGGAAAATATAAAGATATCAATGGACTCATAAGGCTACGAGGAAGCATTTCCTCATTGATGGAACTCGTGAGCATTAGAACATATACAGATGGAGAAACATGAAGAATTTCACCATCTCCCTACATGTACAAAACAAAACAAAAGTTTTGAGAATCATTGAGGTTACAGAAAAATAAGTGACGCGTTAAAATTTTAAGAAAAAATTCTTTAATAGAATGAGTTGATTCTATAATAGCCAATGATGAGTTTGGAGAAACTAATGGAATAACTAGACTTGTGATTTATAAAATTTAACTTGAGTGCCTCGCAACCTCTTGGACTAATTAAAATTTCCTTGCAACCGAGGAAGAACGCTTAAAAGGATAATTCCTCACTGTTAAAGATGGGGGAAAAGAAGAAGTTCGAATGTTACCTCCGTCAATAACTAGACTTACTAAACTTATAGGACCTTCACTAGGAGGAGTTTCATGAGGAATTGACATAACCTCCATAGATTGGGGAGTAAGATCCTAAATAATAAAACATATTAGATAAAAAACAAAAGCAACTCAACACTTGGAGACAATTTCAAAAAAAAGGAACAACTAAGGTGGAAACATCCACTGCATAGTCATTTGGGTTGGCTTATAGAGTTTGGTTAGAGGAAGTTAATGGCGTGGGAGTTGGAATCACGTACTTTCCAGTGAGATCTTTCATCAACTTCTTTTTACTCTGATGAGAACCATCAGTTGGAGGCACCTGCTCCACTTGCTCCATGCGAGCAAACTTTCATTTACCAACCAAAAGAATAACAAAATCATCATATAAGTGTTTCCTATCTAAACCGACCAAGACATCCTTCAAAGTGATACGAATAAGTTCCATTATGGGAAGAACATCATACACTAAATTAGCTACCTTATCTACCAGAATGGGATTTAAAAGAAGAAAAGGATCTGTAGGAACACCACCAAGGTTGAAAGAACCTTTGGCGTCTTTAACCTTGTTTGGAGATTTATAGATAGCTTCCCCTTTTGAACAACCAATGGTAGAAGTGTATTTTCTCTTTGTCCCACCAGTAGCATCGTCACTATTCCTTTTATCCTTCTTAGGCTCCTAAGATACCTCAATAGTTGAGTACAAGGGAGGGAACTCCTTTGAATAAAGTTTTTATGTTATGCTCAAAGGAAACTCCAAGCCAATAATGGATTTATTTTTCAGACCAAGCTCTAAAGGGCTATATCGCTCTATAGAAGGACACATGGGATATGTTTGAACAAATTCTTTAAAGACTTTGAGTTGCATCGGCCAAAAGTGGTAAAACCAGCCCAAAGACACATTGCATATTTTATTTTCTTCAAGGATGGTCAAGTGATCATGATTCTCTGTATGTAGAACAACCACGTTGCAGTGAGTAAAATCAAGGTTGGTAGACAAATAAGATTCATAAACCTTTTTGCTACCAAAGATGGGCCTTGGTATGCCCTGGCCATACCCAAACTACCTGGCACATCGATGAGGGTTGTACGCCTCACTTTCGACACGCCATTCGATGTGAGTTAAAAGACATCTAGGCATGAGTAGAAGGAACAAAACCAAAGATAATTCATCTTCAATAGACTTAGTAGTAGGTCATATTGAGTCGGGTTTATGTTAGTTTTTATCGGGTTTGTGTCTTATCGGGTTCGTGTCTAAACATGTAACTTTTTTATCCTGTGAAAAAACCATATTCAAACCTGACCCGTTATTTTAACATGTTGTGTTGCATTCACTCATTATTACCCATTAAGATAATGATTTTTTTAATCATATACAAATTAACATATTACCTTATTTTTAAACACAATTAGACCCATTAATTCATTAACATTATTAACTCTCTTATTTAGTAGAATTTATTATTATTAAATTAGCATTAAGCTACGTAAACTCTTTATAAGTCCCAAGAATATATCTTATTTACTTAAATTAATGGGTCTTAATGGGTATTATTAGGTTTAACAAGTGAAGGGGGCCACACTAACCCGACCCATTAATTATCGTGTCTTATCGAGCTGGCACTAATATGACCCAAAACCATTAAGGGTCCACCCATTAAATTATAACTTTGTGTCACTTTGTGTCGTGCCTTATTTTTCCAAGTCTAATATTTAACATCCTGCTTTCCTCGAAGAAGTAGCAACATTGAACCTTCTATTTTAAAGAAGGAATAAGTTTGACAGTTAGTCCCTCCAGCATAGGGATGATTCTCAAAACATTTTTAATTGTCAATCAATAAGAGAAATGCCTTCTTTCTCTGTTTTTTATTCGAATGAATTATATGTGGACGTCCCAGGGGAAAGAGGTTAATAGGTTGATATTTGGGAGCAAGTTCAAGGAACCTAGCATATAGGAAACCCATCATAAGGATGGTATTGGCAAAGCTAGAAACATCATAATGACTGATAAAGAGTTTCATCTCAAAGTAAGTTCTTCCTATCCAAGTATATAAATACCCACGAGTGATCTCAGCAAGTGGAATATTGAATCCATGATCCATCCTGACAGAAATCCACCAAGTCATAACGTGGTTGATTATTAAGTTTGCAAGGATTGAAAAAAATGAGAAAGAAGGTCAATATGTAAGAAACTAACTCTGAGGGTTTGAAATAAGCTCGACCAATGGGTGTCTTTGTCACAATTCTTGGGTCCTTTTACTTTTGACTGGTCTTCACATAAGACTTGCAAAAGTATTTAATGAATTGGTAAAAAGTGATAATAGTGGATTCACCAACAGATTCATAAATCACATTGTCTAACTTAGTTTGTTTATCTATTTTAGCATCTTCTAAACGTGTGCCATCATAAGGAAGAGTACCACAAGACTTTATGCCCAATAATTCACACACGTCTTTATGGGTAACAGTTAATTCCCCCAAGCTTCTATGAAGGTATGAGAAACCACACTTCATCGAGAAATTAGCACTTGAAGCATAGAGTTATTCTTTAATAAAGTAAAATCCCTAAACTAGAGGACAAAACGTGTTATATTAACCTTTAGCAATTGGTCCATGTATTTTTGGTAGATATTACTTGACCAAGCTATGAACCCATATGAGGAACAACTTGTTCCCTCGAATTCAACTTAGGATTAAAGAAAGTCCTCCCAAAGACATCATATAACATATGGGGAACTACGTGCCATGCACACTATCTACTCCAGTAGCTAACACTTGTCAAGAGACTATTGACACCTGAAGAAATTCAACCTCAGGTAAATATACCCCTTAGACACCTGATCACATAGGTAACTAAGGGCTAGGGGTGATTGATATGCCCTAAATGTACCACCTCGGCCATTGGTATGGCCGATGTTGGAAGGGTCTTAGAACATTGACCAGCGGTCTCGTCCCAAGCAAGGTCAGCCATGGCCGACGTTACTATCAACCTCGTCAAGAGAGGCCCTCATGATCCATGGGAATAGTTATTCATCAGGCTATCCAAGGCATGACAACCTCGGTTGGGAGTAGGCCGAGGTTAAGTCCATCTTCGACAGGGAATCAGCCAATGTTCCTAACATGTTCTAGCTTAACCTCGGCCCAGGCCGACCTTATGGTGTCACCTACCTAACCTCAGCTCCACATAAGCCGAGGTCATCATGATTAATCTCGGATTAGATGACAGTTAGACTTTACCAACCTCGTACTATTCCAGGCCGAGGTTGTGACCAGACAGATGGCCGAGCTCTTATGCGCATATGTATGGTTGGGAACACGTGTACAAAAATCAGTTATAACAGATCATTCCCCTCACGTGGGGGGAATATTTCATCATCATTCTATACATGTGACAGTGACAAATGTCTTCATCATATTGGCTAGATCAACACACACATGCTCATTGCATGCATAGGGGGTACATTACACCCCTAGGTACTATATATACATGTATTCTCCTTCCTGGAGGGGGACTCGAAATTAGCAACCCTAGCTGAAACTCTGTTTAAATACACAATAGAGAGAGAAAGCTTGAGAGATTGTATCTATTGCAGTTAGTGCCTTTATACAGTGATATATATCATACACCTGCACAGTGGACGTAGGCTTAATTGGCTGAACCATTTATATTCTGGTGTGAATCCTCTTCTCCTCACCTCCTTCTACTATATACCTTTATACTACCATTGTTACCACTGAATTGGGCTTATGAACACCTTGAAGGGTGGTTCTATTTTTAGCATCATCATTTTGGCGCCGTCTGTGGGAAGAGAGAAGCAGCCTCTTCCTCTTTATTCACTTACCTCACCAGAGACTCTAGTGGTGAACTAGGCCTCCCCCACTGCGTGGAGCTGTTTCACCATTAAAAGAGGTCATGTAAGGTATTAAGCTCATTTACAACACCAGCTCTTTTGTGTTAACACATGGCATCAGAATTACCACCACCTCTTCCGTCGCCTGGTGTGGGGGGACCTAGCTCCAGCCAGGCATCGCCCCAATCCGAAATGGCAGAGGTGGCCGCAACCTTGAGTTCCTTGGCTGCAATGCAGCAAGAAATGCAGGAGAAATTTTCACAGCTCAGCCAAAATATGATGAGGCCACCTGGAGTCTCGCCGAAAATGATCACACCGGCGGCTGTTCAGCCCCATCCTAATGCGAGGGGACCACCCCAGGCACCGCAGAAAGACCAACCTACCCCACATCGGAGGAGGGACGTTGCTGACCCTAGCCGCTTGCGCCTGGGGAGGCAAGGAAACCCTTTCCCGATGGACTGGTATGATGATCTAAAGGCGAAAGACGTCCCAGAAGATTGTTAGGAGCCATATGAAGTTTTGAACAACACAGTTCGTCCTGCCAACCGGAGCCAAGGTTGTGGAGGCCGAAGGGGTGACGAAGCCCAGCAATGAGGATCAGCTTTTGATCGACTGAGCAGAGGGTCAGCCTTTGAAAGGCTCGGCCCAGTAAACGACCTAAGACAAAGGTTGTCAAGGTCGAGAAGTGCAGCTAGCTCAGAAAGGAAAGAGGGGCAATGTCGGCCTCATCAAGGCCGACCCCATGCAGGAAGATGTAGAGACCAAGAAGAGGTCAACAGCCGACATTGTGCTGTGGATGGGGAACCCTTTATCCACCCCTTGGAGGTGGCTGGGGACAACCTCGGCCAGGCCGACGTTATAAGACTATGGAACGACTCTATTCAGCGTCTTGAAGAAAAGATAGGAGACCTTATCAAAAGCCGAGACCTGTTGCAAAGAGGTTTCTCGGAAGTCTCCCCCTTTGTGGCCAGGATAGTAAACTTTCCAACCCCCGCTAAGTTCAAACCGCCCGTGGTCTCTCCCAAGTATGACGGTAACACCAAGCCTGTACATCACATTGAGATGTATTAGTCGGCGGCAGACATCTATTCGATACCAGATGAGATTAAGTATCGTGCCTTTTTTGAAACTTTGACAGGAGCAGTGCATATCTGGTTTACTTCTCTTTCGAAGAATTCAATTGAGAACTTTAAGG
Organism: Sambucus nigra; assembly: GCA_949130495.1. Taxonomy (NCBI): domain Eukaryota; kingdom Viridiplantae; phylum Streptophyta; class Magnoliopsida; order Dipsacales; family Adoxaceae; genus Sambucus; species Sambucus nigra. Next base: position 559,431,998 of record OX422210.1, on the reverse strand, counting down.
GCTTGGCTAAACGATTCATTCACAACTTTTGCTTTAGGGTAAGACCTCAAAAGAAGACCACCCATCTGCTGTATGTCAAGCAGGGGAAGAAAGAGAGCCTAAGAGACTATATCGCCAGGTTCAACAAAGAAAAACTTGAGGTTGAGGATTACGAAGAGAATATTGCCATGACCTCCCTCATAGGAGGTCTTCAGAAGGGAAAGTTATTGTGGAAACTTACGGAAGACCCTCCAAAGTCCATGGCGGAGCTATTGGCAATTGTGGGGAAGGTCATGAACGCTGAAGAGGCCATGGCCGCCAAGTATGAGGATAAGAACGGCGGTGGCAGCGGAAAATTATAAAGAAAAAAGGATGGAAAGAAGAGGTAAGCTGATGATAAGTTTGCGCGTTATAACCCTCTTATGGTTAGCTGCAAACACATCCTTAATGAGATCAAGAATGACCGATTCCTAAAATGGTCCGAGAAGTTGAAGTCTCCTCCACATAGGAGGAACCAAAACTTATGGTATGAATTCAACCAAGACCATGACCATATAACGTACAAGTGCTTGTCCTTGAAGGATGAGATCGAGAAGATGTTGAAGTCAGGAAAGTTGAGGAAATATGTTGATGGTAAAGCTCCCAAAAGGGGAAGGGAAGACCCCAAAAAGAAGAGACACGATAAATGTCGTGAGGACACCACAGGAAGAAGAGACAACGGCATGGATGATGATGATGAGGACGATCCGGACCTCACACCAAAAGACGATAACATCCCAATGAAGAGAGTTGGTATGATCTCCTTTGGTGTTAACACCATATGCGGAGGACTCGCGGGAGGTGGCTCTGAGGTGGCTGATAGAAAAGCTCATGTGGCAGAGGCCAAATTAGTGGCCAAACTTGAAGTGGTAAACCTGACGTCTTCCGATACTACGCAGAAGAGAAAGAAGGTAGACATGGATAGTCTCGTAGTTGGGTTCTCCCGACTCGACTTCAAAGGCATCCTAGCTCCACATAATGACCTTTTGGTGATCACAACAAGAGTTCATTGATATGAGGTGTAGAGAATTCTTGTAGATGGAGGAAGCCCAGCAGATGTGATGTTTTGGCCTTGCTTCAAGAGTATAGCTCTTAGCAGAGCTAGGCTGGTACCCTATCATTATCCGTTAATGGGCTTCAGTGGTGAAAAGGTCCATCCATTGGGCATGTATGAGATGGACGTGCAGATGGGTGATGAGTGGCCGAAGAGGTTAACCCTGAAGATCAATTTTTTTTATTATGGACAAAAATATCTTCTCGTCCTATAACCTCATCATAGGAAGAGTAGCCCTTAAGGAGTTTAAGGTCATGCCGTCAACGGTCCATCAGATGCTAAAATTCCCGACCCCCTATGGGGTAGGGGAAGTGCAAGGTGACCAGACCATAGCACGAGAATGCTACTTCAACTCGGCTGAAGAGAGAGAGACCCATAAAAGGGCAACCACCACTTATAACATTGACACACTTGACCCAAGAGATGAAACAAAGTTGAAGAAGGGAGAGGCCGCGGAAGAGGTAGAATCCATCATCTTCAATGAGGACGAGTGGGAAAAACCGTCCAGGTCGGAAAAGCCTTAAAGGAAGAAATCAAGGAAGAGCTGGTAGACTTCCTGAGGAAGAGGAAGAGTGTCTTCGCATGGAGTCACGCGGACATGGCAGGCATCAACCCTAAAGTTATGTGCCACAAGATGAATGTGACTAAGGATGCTAAATCAATCAAACAGAGACGAAGAGTATGCTCCAGGGAGAAGTATGACGTTATCCGGGAAGAGGTTCAAAAGTTGGAAGATGATGAATTCATCAGGGAAGTGATATATCCAGAGTGGGTATCAAATGCAGTCATTGTGCCCAAGGCCAATGGAAAGTGGAGAATGTGCATAGATTTTACTGACCTGAACAAGTCTTGACCAAAAGGCAGTTATCCCCTACCCCAGATCGAACAGATGGTAGATGCAACTGCAGGACATGAGCTCATGAGCTTAATGGATGCATATTTAGGCTACAATCAGATCTTCATAGATGCTGAAGACTCAGAAAAGACAACCTTCATTACTGACAAAGGGACGTATTGCTATAAGGTGATGCCCTTCGGATTGAAAAATGCAAGGATAACCTATCAACGTCTGGTGAATAAGATGTTCGAAGACCAAATAGGCAAGACCATAGAGGTGTATGTAGACGATATGTTGACGAAGAGCTTATAGGCCTGGACTCACGTGGCAGACTTGGAAAAGACCTTCAATACCATGGACCTGTACAGGATGAAACTCAACCCGGAAAAGTGCGTCTTCGGGGTAGGAGTTGGGAAGTTTCTTAGATTCATCATCAATTAAAGAGTAATACGGGCAAACCCTGATAAAATCAATGCTTTACTCAACATGAAGGCACCTAGGAGTATCAAGGACGTTCAAAGGCTCACTGGAAGAGTGGCTGCGCTCAATAGATTTATTTTCAGGGCGACCGACAAGTGTCTCCCATTATTCAAGGTGCTTAGAAAGGCATTCCAATGGGACGAAGAGTGTGATAAGGCTTTAAACTAATTCAAGTCCTACCTCGGGTCTCTCTTGCTCTTATCATGGCCCATCGTAGGAGAGAAATTGTACGTTTATCTGGCAGTCTCTGAATTAGCTATAAGTGCAGCCATAGTACGGGAAGACATTGGGATCCAAAGGCTCGTATACTTCAACAGTAAAGCCCTTCAAGGAGCTGAGCCGAATTATCCTCGGATGGAAAAGTTGGCCTACACCTTGATACACGCTTCAAGGAAGATGAAGCCCTACTTTCAAGCCCATTCCATAGTCATTCTCACTGACTCCCCGCTAAGACAGGTCCTGCATAAGCCTGAGAAGTTGGGTAGGTTAATGACATGGGCCATTGAGTTAGGGGAATATGACCTCACTTACCAGCCTAGGATGGCCATCAAAGGGTAGGCGCTTGTAGACTTCGTTCCTGAGTTTACATGGTAAGAGACCGAGATTGAGAAGAGATCAGAGACTGCAGAAGCAACGTCTTTCGACACACAAAAGAGGTTATGACCAAGGGAGCCAGAGATAGGAGAGCCGAGAATGAGGAAGATCGGTACCTCTTTAAGGAGGGAATAATGTTAGAAGGTGGCTTCTCATAAGATAGAGACATTTGGAACCTCTTTGTCGATGGGTCATCTTGCGAATGTGAGAGCGGCGCGGGGTTGATACTCTCAGCCTCGGATGGTACTAACATCGAATATGCCCTAAGGTTAAACTTTAAGGCATCGAATAATGAGTCAGAATATGAAGCCATGATAGCAGGTCTCTCATTGGCAAAGACTCTGGGAGTAGGACGACTTCTACTTCATAGTGACTCAAGGTTAGTTGTTAATCAAGTCTTAGGGGTTTATGAGGACAAAGATGAAAGGATGGATAAATACCTGAAGAGGGTGAGAACGATACTGGAAGGCCTCGAAGAGGTAAAGATGAATAGAGTACCTCGGCAAAACAATAGCAACCTAGATGCCTTAGTAAGGTTGGCTTCGGCAACGAAGACAGATATCCGTAGAACAGTCCCTGTCGAGATCTTGCCCAGAGCAACCATTGAAGAAGAAGAGGTTAGTAACCCTTGGCTCAATCTGAATCTAGGGGATTCATGGATGGACCCCCTTATCAGGTATATCAAAGAGGGAGAACTGCCGAAATCAAAGCTGGAAAGGAGGAAATTAAGATACAGAGCTATGAAATTTTCCATAGTGGGAAACGTCCTATATAAGAAGGGATTTCTATTACCTCTCCTCAGATGCGTTCATCCCGCGTAAGTTCCCCGCATCTTACAGGAGGTACATGAGGGATATTACTCCAGTCACATAGGAGGAAGACCCTTGGCCAAAAGAATTATTACGCAGGGGTAGTAGTGGCCAACCTTGGCAAAGGATGCTGCAGCTTACGTAAAGAGGTGCGACAAATGTCAAAGATTCTCCACAATCCCCCATAAACCTCATCAGCCTATGACTTCTATCAGTTCCCCTTAGCCATTTACAGTATGGGGGATTGACTTAGTAGGTCCTCTGCCAAGGGCCGCAAATAATTACCGATTTCTAATAGTTGCCATTGATTACTTCTCCAAGTGGGTAGAGGCGGAGCCAATGATCACGATTACAGAGAAAAAGACCTTCCAATTTATTTAGAAGAACGTCATATGCAGACATAGCCTCCCAAATATCCTCATTTCGAACAATGGAACCCAGTTCAAGAATTCGTCCCTAGAAAAATATTACGAAAGAGTTGGGATAAAGTAATTTTTCTCTTCTCCTGGCCGACCTCAAGCAAACGGTCAGACCGAAGTCACCAACAGAACAATCCTCGAAGGGATCAAGAAGATGTTGGAGGAGGCTAAGGGGAGGTGGACTGAAGAGGTTTATGCTGTTCTTTGGGCCTATAGAACGACGGCTAGGGCACCTACTAGGGAGACCCCATTTATGTTATCACATGGCTTAGAAGTCGTCATACCCACAGAGGTAGGACTCCTTACTCATAGGGTTCAAACTTACGACCCCAAGAAGAATGGAGAGGAAAAAAGACTCGACCTAGACTTGATTAAAGAGAAAAGGGAAGACGCAGAAGTCAAGCAACCATCTTACCAATACAGAACAACAAAATTCTATAATCAGAGGGTAAAATCAAGGCCCATAGCTGTAGGGGACCTAGTGCTGAAGAAGAAATTACAGAAGGCGAACAAGCTCCACCCAAATTGGCATGGTCCTTACAGAGTAATCGAGGAGGTTGTACTTGGAACCTACATGCTAGAAAACCTCAAGGGGGAACCTTTTTCCAATCCATGGAATGCTGATCATCTCAAGAAGTATTACATATGATGTTGCAAGAGTGTGTAAATGTATCCTCGGCTCTAATGAGGAAGAGGGGGCACATGGACCAAATTCCCATGGCCCTGATGCAAAGAAGTAACGTGGCTTCCACTTATGGTTTGAGGTTTGGGTAATCTCAAGCATCTTCTTATTTGACTTTCGAGCCAAAAAATGATAATAGCTCGGATGGTTTCTGGCAGATGAAGGGACATAGCACCCTGTAAAGACTTGGACAGGAATTTCTGCGTGATAAATATCCCTCCATAAGACAATGGCTCCAATTATCACCCTCCAAGCATTGGGTAACAACTGGGAAGGGGCCAAGTTGATATAGGCCAATATAGACCTGATGATGGGATGTATGGGTAGACAAAATCCCAACTTGAACATCTGCTCATATAGGCAGATTTCACCATCTCGTTCGTCATAAGCCCCCTCTTCCCTCAGAGGTCTCCTGAGTTTTATAGAGGGGCTTATGGAATATCGGTATTTGAAGGATAAGAGGTTGACCTCGCTGACTGTACTCTGAATCTTGGACGCTTCAAAGATGTCAACATCACTCTCAGCATCATCATCATCATCTAGCTCAACGTCGGCCCGAGCAGACGATGGGGCACCACCTAGAAACCTCTGAGCGAACTCAGCCCCTGTGACTGCCGACAGAGGAATGGCTTTAAGAATTGGTGGAACATCCACACTTGGTCCAATAATTTCAACCTCTGAGGAAGAGGTTGATGTGCTCTAACTTTGGTGAGACGAGGCCCAACTGAAAACCTTTGCTTGATCAGGGACCTGATCTTTTCAAATTGAAAAATCCATGGCCTCTTGAAAAGAGTCCACAAACATAGGGTCTGAGGTGGATGACTCAGACTCTGACATTAGAGAGGGTTCAACTGGGACCTCTGCTCGATTAATTGGTTCGGTTGGTTTAGGGTATATGACCTTCAGAGTTGGTGGAAAAATAGTCCTGAGGGGGAACGCTTCTACCCTACAAGCTTCCTCTTGGTCTCTTTCTATTTGTCTAATTTTATCTAAGGTCTTCTCCCTAAGAGAGGGGAACTCCTCTAAAAGTTGGTAAAGGGGTCTGAGCATATGAGGCAGATGCTAGACTTATTGACTCTCCTAAATTACAAACAATATTGGCAAATGGAATTAAAGATCATGCTATTAAACTTTGAATAAAAACGATGAAGAACAATTAACAACAGTTCGCCAGAAAAACTAATAGTTTCACCGGAAACCTCTTGAAGCTCACCAAAAAATGCAAAAGTAAGAACAAAGGCAGAAAAATGAAGAAGAATGGATGGAAAGGGGTACCTGAATAAATGTGATGATAATCAAGGAAGGAATCCCAAGGAATGACCACCCAAACGCACTTCAAATCAGAGCTCTTTTAGAGAGAGATAGTTGCAAAAATGACCAAATTTGGAGAATGAGAGAAATGAGGAAGAAAGAAAAGAAAATGAGGTCTAAACCCTTAAGTATGAGTGCACGCGTCCCAAGGCCCATCATTGCCTTGGGAGCCCAAAAGTTAGCCAACATCATCAAACCTATCAGTCACGCTATCTACTCCAGTAGCTGACACTTGTCAAGAGACTATTGACACCTCAAGAAATTTAACCTCGGGTAAATATATCCCTTAGACACCTGATCACATAGGTAACTAAGGGCTAGGGGTGATTGATATGCCCTAAATGTACCACTTCAGCTCAGAGGCATCAGCATCGGCCATTGGTATGGACGATGTTGGAAGGGTCTTAGAACAATGACCAACGGTCTCATCCCAAGCAAGGTCGTCCATGGCTGACGTTACTACCAACCTCACCAAGAGAGTCCCTCATGATCCATGGGAATAGTTATTCATCAGGCCATCCAAGGGATGACAACCTCGGCTGGGAGTAGGCCGAGGTTAAGGCCAGCTTCGGTAGGAAATCAACCAATGTTCCTAACATGTTCCAGCTTAACCTCGGCCCAGGCTGACCTTATGGTGTCACCTACCTAACCTCAGCTCCACATAAGCCGAGGTCATCATGATTAATCTCAGATTGGATGACAGTTAGACTTTACCAACCTCGTAATATTCCAGGCCGAGATCGTGACCAAACAGATGGCCGAGCTCTTATGCGCATATGTGTGGTTGGGAACACGTGTACACAAATTAGTTATAACAAATCATTCCCCTCACATGGGGAATATTTCATCATCATTCTTTACCTATGACAGTGACATATGTCTTCATTATATTGGCTAGATCAACACACACATGCTCATTGCATGCATAGGGGTACATTACACCCCCCAGGTACTATATATACATGTCTTCTCCTTCCTGGAGGGGGACTCGAAATTAGCAACCCTAGATGAAACTCTATCTAAATACACAGTAGAGAGAGAAAGCATGAGAGATTGTATCTATGGCCATTAGTGCCTTTATACAGTGATATATATCATACACCTGCACAGTGGACGTAGGCCTAATTGGCTGAACCACTTATATTCTGGTGTGAATCCTCTTCTCCTCACCTCCTTCTACTATATACCTTCTACCATTGTTACCACTGAATTGGGCTTACGAACACCTTGAAGGGTGGTGCTATTTTCAGCATCATCAATATTATCCTTTAGCAATTGGTCCATGTATTTCTGGTAGATATTACTTGACCAAGCTATGAACCCATATGGGGAACTGCTTGTTCCCTCTAATTCAACTTAGGAATAAGGAAAGTCCTCCCAATCCAACCAAAATCTTAAGATGCAAAAGAAGAGAGGTAAACCCCTTTGAGTGTTATTAGTGTGTTCTACACCCATTAAAAAGGGATCATCCTTGACTTGAAAAGTTACTGAAAATGATTTGGTCATGTCATAAAATTCATCACTCTCTCTAAAAAATGGAGCACGAAAATAAAAACCATATATCGCTTGACACTCTGCTAACTCCACCATAGAGTTTTTGTCAAAACTTTTGACTACCCCACTTGAAGTAGTGAAAATGGTAGTTTGAAAAGGTTTTGATGGTGGAAACTCTGTCGTGTGGAAAGAACGCTGTTAGAAAATGCTTGTGCACCATTAATGCCCTTATCCAAATATCATTAAGAACTCAAGCATTTATTGTTATGCAAACACTATTAGATCCATATTTTGGTGTTTTCATGCGTACCATTGGTGTATTTAGAGTGTATGATTCTTTCTTCCCCTAACTAACAACCATAAAAGTCTCATTTATTATCTAAACATTATGTATTTATTACCCATCATAATAATGTATATAAGATTTATTCCTCATCATTTGGAGTGTCGTTATTACTGTTTCTTTGCCATTAAAATGGGTTATGCCTCTACTATTTATAAACAACCCAGATTACACTACTCTCTTACACTATTGTTATACTTTGGTGAGTACCTAGACTTCTTCTAAATGGAGTCCCACCCTCCATGACAATTACTATGGATATTTTTTAGGATGTGTGAACCCAATTTGTTCCCCCTACCATACATTCAACATGCTATTGATTTTTTGAATTATGAACCCTACTTATTCTACCTAATTATAGCACGTTTGTGTCAAGAAAGATGAGTTATAGAGATATTTGTTCAAGTTATGAACACGTCGATTACTAATTGAAAGCATGTTGCATTGTGATCATCATTCCGTTTTGACTCCATAGGATAATAGTTGGATGATCTGCATCGATTGTCGTGCAATTAAAAAATCACAATTAAGTACAAAATTTTCAATACCTTAATGAAGGGAATGCTTGACCATCTCCATGGGCCCACATGTTATTTTGATTTATAAATTGGGTACCATATGATTCATGTATGCCAAGGAGATGAATAGAAGACCACATTGAAAACCCAGGCACTTTGTCATTTCCCGAGCAATTTTATCTTAGTTTACTACTTCAGTTACTCCACACTCATCAGCTCCACCTTCAACTATGCAAATGTGCACCATCAATAATCTTTTGGGGCTTTGTTGTGTTCATCGAGGGAGTGTGATCCAACGGGTCAAGTTATAGGTTATCGTTGACTATTTGGTCCCCACCCTATTCCAAATAATAAAAAAGCAACAAGAACACCTTTTATTACGGTGTGACATTAACACCTTTTATTATTTTTTTTACCAAACTATATGGTGTGACATTAACACCTTTTATTATTTTCTTGATAATTAAAAAACCAACACTCTTATTTCAGTATATACATTTCCGTCCCCATTCCAAATGTCCATGGAAGGATGTTCCTAGATTTTATAGTGGACTCCCTCATACAACAAATGGCTTGATCCAACCTTTGTGGTTATTGATAATACGCAAATATTGCGTATTTTATCCGTCGAACCTACGCATTTTAGCCCCCTCGAGTGCCTTAATTTCTATATTTAAGCCCGTTAACCAGAAAACCTCGGTTTATATTGTTAACATGATATATGAGGTATAATTGGGCTTTTGTAGGTATTTAGGTACCATGTATGGGATTCGGACGCATTCCGCGCAATTTTCGTACACAACCGCACGTTCAAGGGCCTTTTAGTCATTTTAAAGATTGGGCACCAGGCCCAACATCTTCATGGAAGTTTTATCCCTCCTCTCAAGCTTCGCGTGGCAGCGAACAGTGCATGATTCTGAGTCCGTAGGACGAAGTTACGGCGATTTGAGCGGAGATGAATTGCCTGCCAAAACAGGGGAAACTGCAGTCTGCCCAGCTTGATCGATCGATTGAGCCTGGGGGTCGATCGATCGACCCTTCATATCTTTTGCCACGATTTTAACACTCGATCGATCGACCACAGGGGTCGATCGATCGATCCCCTGTTTTTCTGCAAATATTTTCTTTTTATTTTCTTTCTTCTTTTCTTTTATTCCAACTTACTACTTAAGCCAATTTTTGTTGTAATAAGCATAAGGAGACTATGATATTTTGATATAGATAGTTTAGTTAGGGTTTGGTTTGGAGAGTTCATTTTCTTTTCTTTTTGGATTGACAACCAATGGGTTTTGTAAGATTGAACTATTCACTTCCATCTCCTTTAATATAGCTTTGTTCTTCATCTTTCCTTGCTTTGTAGCTTAGTTTCCATGCTTTGTAACTAGTTTACATGCTTTATTACTTTCTTTCCTAGTTTAATTCACTGTTATAAAAAATCCGCCTAGGTTTAAGGCTTGGGAGAAACGCCCCGCCTTAAGTTTTTCACGCCTTATTCTTGGTAAAACCCTTAAGGCGCACTTTTTTCTAAAAACAACAATGCTTTAGTGAAACGATATCGCCTTTTAAAGAATTTTTTTACTAACCGGACCATTATCTCATCCAAAATAATCGAATATTATTTTAATTTGCTTATATCCAGACATACTTTTTTTTATATGTACAACTTTAGTATTTTAATAGCCTTGTTATGGTTAAAAAATATTAAAATATATTAAGAAGGCCTAAACGCCTTTTCACACCTTTTTACGCCTAAGGCCCGCCTAGGCTTCTAAGGCTTAAGGCTTGGCCTCCACGCCTCGATCACGCCCCGCGTTTTTTAGAACCTTGGTTTAATTAACATAATTTAGTTTAATTCATCATGCACCCTTAGATAAATAGGGTCGGGATTTCATTTCCGCCATTTTCGGGCCCCGAGCTCCGAAAAATTAGGTTTTGTGTAAAATTGTGTTTAATGGAACCCGCATGAATTAAAGTCGGATTATTATGCGTTTAACTTTCTATGTCATGCATCGTTAGTGTTTATAGCGATAATCCGAGTTTAATACGCGTGTGACCAATTTTCGATTAAGTGTTTATTCTCGCAACTTTGGCTTAAATTCCTTATTGTGTGAAGTTTATGTTTAATTGATAATGCTTGATTAAATTTCTTTCGAGCCAAAATCTTAATTAGTAGTTGTTTCGATCCGTATGGTTGGATGATATCCCGATCCTCGCTTTTACTTTATTTAGACTTAACTTCTCTTTTCTTTTATTTACCTTTATACATCATCCTTTTGCACTTTTATTCTTGAATTAATAATTCGAAACGATCTACCAAACATTCTTTGTGGATTCGATACCCGACTTGCCGATATACTCACCCGTTGAGTGTAGTCGTAATTTAGGTTTTTGTATAGTTCAGGTGAACCGAATATAAAACGACCGACGCGTAGGTGACTCTTGCGTCACGGCAAAACCCTGTCTATCAAAATTCCCGAGCGCACCTATTTTGTGGAATTCTCCACTTGAGCCATTTTTGGGGTAAGCGTGTCTTATTACAATTCTTTCGGTAATCATTGTTATAATGATCAAAATTATCGCAAGTCTATGACTTTCAGTGAATACTTAGAATCCCGAAGTATAACAAATTCAAATATTACTTTGGGCGAGTATAACGAAAGCCAAAATTTGGGTTATTGGAATTTCGATGATGATGATAATGATTTTGGGCCTTTACCTCCTTATAATAGAAATTTTGAAATGAATTCGAATAGTTTTAAAAATTCCTATAATAATGAGTTTTCGTTTAAGTCCGACGGTAGTTTTCAAAGTTCCCATTTTCATGCATCTGCACCTTGACCCATAACATTCGGTGAGGGTTTGCGTATGTATGAGAATGAGAAAATTGAAAATCGTTATCGGGAAGAACATCTTTGTAGGGAGAAACACTTGGATTTATTATTCGAATCCGACAACGATTTTGCTTCCGAGACTTTTGAAGTCGAGGACTGTTTTGAAACAAATGAGGACTTTGTGCCTACTTTGGAACAAACCATTCTAGACTTTGTCCATTGCATAATAGATAGTAAAAGTGAGGATGAAAATGATGTAATATCTATTTGCAATGAAATGACTTCTTCTTTGGCCCCCAAAGAAGAACATTTCATTGAAAATGATATTATTTCCTTCGAAACTCAATCTTCATGCGATGATGATTCATATCATGAGTTTGAATTTCTTTCATCCTCATTTTCATTCTCTATTATCACACCATCACAAGTACCCGATGATTCGGTTTCAAACTTTAATGTTTTAAACCTTTTCGGCGATGAGGAGTGCTTGCTCGAGTCGCCCTCCACAATCGCATATTTGCCTTTATGTGCGCCACCTCCCATTACACTTGCTAAATCTTTGGGAGGATACTCATCTTTTCTCGGGCCCCACATATTTTTGTCACCCGTTCAATCCAAACCCCCCATCGTCCCTCCAAAACTTTTAATTAGCGATGGTTCCTTTCTTCCCCCTCCCACATTTTAAGCTTTCAATTCTATGAGGTGCATTCTATAATGTTAATGATTTGGACTTTTGTTTGAATTCATTCACTTTGCTAATAATGAGTATGAAATCCTTTTCTCCATTGTTTGGCTTATCGCATGTTGGGTTGGGCATATTTTTGAGGAAACCATGTGATGTTTGTGGGTACCATCCCTGAAAACCCTCACGAGACGACACTCGTCCACTAGGGTAACCTAGGGGTTTAACGGCTTATTGCATATGCTAAATGTAATCGTGTGCCCTACGAAAGTGGTAATTATATTTTGATGCATATATATGTTTTGTATTTCCTTTTGTGGACTGGTTTTGTTTGTTTCATCACTAGAGACTAGCAATGTATAAGTTAGGGGGTGTGATACATCACAAATATTGCATATTTGTGGCCTTTATCTTTATGCATTCTAGCACTTTTACATCCTTAATGTCTGTATTTATGCTCGTTAACCCGACAACCTCGGATTTGGACATATATATGTTTTGCAGGGGTTAATTGTGCTTTTGTAGGTATTGGAACACTAAAAGTGAGGTTTGGTTGCATTTCGGAGAAGTTTCGTCGTCGAATGTTACTTCAAGAGAAATTTTGTCTTTTCAAACTCACTATTTTTTATGGAATGAAGTTACGAACATGCAGATCATCAAATTATCTTTTCGTGGCCACTGACCATGCGTCATTATGATGTATGTGGAAGTTATGGCCATTTTCAGAAGGTTTTGATATTTTCTTCTAATTCAAGGACATTTTGGTAATTTCATACTACATAATTTGGAGGGTTTCAAAACAGAATCAAGTAGAGAATTGAATTGGCTTTGCATTGGTTCCGACCACGCCTCATTCCGATTCCGTATGAGGGAGTTATAGCCTTTTCCGTGCAACGCATCAAAATTGACACAAAGAGGAAAAGTGGGTTGTCTCCAGCCCAAGGCAAATTCCAAAACTGCGGTCGACCGGTCTTAAAACAGAGGTAGACCGCGCCTATCAGATATGGACGAAAATTTACTTATTTTGGGTGTTTTGACTTGGTTTTGTTGGGGGGTTTATTTTGGGGTTATAAATAGAATGTTGGGGGCATTTTTTTGGAGGATATATTTCATTTTAGATAGGATATCTTAGGGGTTGTTCTTGGGAGCTTCCCTCTCCTCTTTTCTCTTTAGTTTCCACCCATTTATGTAAGTAAACTACTATTTATTGTCTTTTTCCATTAATACATGCTTTGATTACTTTATTTCTTGCTTTGTAGTTACTTTTCTTGCTTTGATCAATTAGTTGTTGTAGTTTATTTCTTGTTTTCCTTGGTTAATTAGTTGTCTTAAATTAGTTAATTTATACATGTTTTTTAATATGATTTCTAGCTAATTTAGTCTAGGTTGTGTCGGATTGAACTCATTCCGAGTTGACATGTTGCTTTGCTTTGGTGATGGTGTTTACAGGTCTATTTCGGGTGCGTTGTCCTAGTTATTACGCCTAGGGGATTTGAAGAGGCATAGCATGTATGTTCCATGCTTATGACCTTGCGTGCGTAATTTCTGGGGTATTTATTGACACCAAAATCGTATTTGGATTTTATGAAAATTTAGGAGCGTGACAACCCTTGATTTAATTAACTGTTGAAACGAGACGCATTTGTAATAACTCGTCGACCCATGTAACCATTTTATACTAAGTAACTCGGGTGAGGGATATTCGACGCAACCTATAGTTTTTACTCGCTTTCTTAATCTAGTTTTATTTTTCCTCTCCTAGATTACTATTTCCATTTTATGCATCTTTCTCCTTTTTGTGTATAATCATCTTTTACACTTTTATTTAGGAATATTAAACCTTATAAATTCTAGCAACTCGTCTCTGTGGAATTTCGATACCCGACTTACCGCTATACTCACCCGTTCAGTGTAGTCGTAATTTAGGTTTTTGTATAGTTCAGGTGAGCCGAATTCAAAACGATCGGTGCGTAGTTGACTCTCGCGCTGTGGCAAAACCCAGTCTATCAGTTATTTGTTGGTTTCTTAAGATGGCTCACTTATTTCCTAAATCAAGACCGTTGATGTGTGACATATTATTGCATTGTATTTGGAGGGATCATCCAATTGCATAGTGTTCCATGTAGTATCACGTCAATTGAAGATGTTCACATTGTTAGTTATTGTCATGTTCGCTACTATAACGAGCCGATCCGTATTTATGGGTAACCCGTGAGTCAATCCGGTCAGAATCGAGCGCTAAGTGTGAGGTGCAATGAAACAACCTATATATTGTTACTAGTCCAGTTTTATTTTAGTTAACATTGCACTTGTTTAGCATGCGATTCCAGTTTCAAGATAAACTACGTGTGGGACCCTTGGGGATCACCCCAAGTCCAACTAAACAGAGCTACTAACGTAAAAATAAATAGAGTAAACATACATGTATAATGCCCTCAAAATACGAATCCGCACCCAACCTGCTCTAACAAAGCGTGGGTGTGAGCCTATACCCAGTGGAATTATACAAAGCGGTATAGAAACAAACTGCATAATGGTATAATTACTGGTTAGAATCACATGCATGCGAATATATATATATATATACCTTTGAAAATACATATTCAATGCATTAACCGTTTTACTTCCAAAAGCCTTACTCAGCCATATTAATTTATATTAATCTTCTTTTATTCATACTTAGCATTTCTCACTTTGTTTACACACCCGTTTCCACACTTAACACCAGTACACTTGATTTATTCTAACCTATTCCTTTACCGAAATCACCTATTTTCATTCATTAAAATATACCATAGCATTTTCATAGAAAGGTACCATTTCAACACATGCATTCACTGTGTTAGAAAATACTTGTTTTTCAATTATAAACCCTTTCATTTCTTACTTATGCACATTATGGGTTTAACAACTTAGGTTACTTAGCCACCCATTTTCTCACTTTACTTTACACTTATCCTTAATTTATAGACATTAATAAAATTGCACATTTACTTGTCCATTTCACGTTTACCCGAACATTTATACATTCATTCAAGTGAGGTTGTATTAACACATTTTACTACACAACCCATTTATTGACATGTTCCCTATTTACTTTATCTTTTATTGGAATCATGCTTTACGGCATACTTACACGGGCTCCACACCGACGACTATGCTCACTATATGCTCTGGCCAGTGATTTAGGGCTTTTCACCCAAGGGCTCCAAGCCCTTCTCGCTTATTCCCAGTTGCATCCGAGTCCTTATTAATATGTTTAATATTTTACACATGTCCAAATTATTCCACTACTTTACTTTTACCTGACCGAAGCCAAAACTCGAACTTAACCGTCCGTTTTTCTATTAACACTTGGAAAATTGTTTCTTTTGTTCGTTAAGTCCCTTATCCACACACACGTGATTTATACTAAGTTCATTCATACTTTAGGACTTAATTCATTTTCACACACATTAGTGTAAAGAAATTCTTTAACATTTTTATTCCATAAAAAAGTTTCACTTTAAGTAAATTACCAATTGACCCTTTGTTTACCAAACTTGCAATTTAGTCCTTCAACAAGTGTTATTTTTAAAAATGGTTATTAAGTTTCCACCCTAACGTGTAAACACTTTAGCCATTTTAACACTTAATTAATATCACACTTTTGCCAATTTTCACACTTGTCGCTTTAACACATAAAATAACACCCTTTATATTTTAAGCTCAAAATTTCCGTTTGTCTTATTTCATGATTAAACCCAACAAGACTTTCTTTAAACTTGCTGGCATATTCATTACCAAGATACTACAAGTTTATATGCATAGAAAGTGCACTTTAATTACTAAAATCCTACCAAGTGGATTAAACATGCATTTCATAAATATTTTGACAACACACACACCATTCCACCTTTTTGTTTCATAAAAATATCCATTATTTCTTCTTATCATAAACACACTAAATGGAATTTTCTTACATTTTTATTCCATAAAAAGGTTCCTTATTTGTTTTACTAGAAAATACGCATAAAGAATATTTTCTAACATTTTTATTCCATAAAATGCCTATTTTTCAGTTTCACTAGTAAAAACACTACCATAATAATTTCTAACATTTTTATTCTATAAAAATATCTATTTTCAGATTTTCTAGAAGACACACAAATGATATTTTCTACATTTTTATTCTATAAAAATGGCTATTTTCAGATTTAGTAGAAAACACACAATAGTATTATTTTCTAACTTTTTTATCTCCATAAAAATGGCTATTTTTAGATAACTAAGAACACATCATTATTCCTCATAATCCTACTCTTAATCATACACAATAACAAGGCTATTGTATTTATGAATATAGTCACAAATACACTAAGAGTATATTACCCACCTCAAATGAAAGCCAAATCAGTGGAAGGCATGAAAGATCAAGGAAGATTTCAACCCCCTCCCCCCCCCCCCCCCCCCCCCACCCCCCACCCCCACCTCCTAAGGTGGCCTTAAAGGGGTTTTCTTGCACCACCAAATTTACCTCCAACAAACACCATAAAAGATCCTATACAAAAGCTCCAATAATATATTTATCTTCGTCTAAAAATTTACTCATCAAACACCCCCAAAATATACCCAAAACATCACCTTCATCTTTACTCCAAAGTCATCTTGTGTTGCACACCTCTAGGGATTTCGGGTATAAAAGCTGGAAAATGGTGGGAGTGTGAGGTATATGTTTGGGGCAAAAGGAGCTATGGTGTTGGGAGTTTAGAGAGAGAGAAAAATGCACAATATCTGATCGAGTACCTTCACTTACTGAACATTTTGTGTTATATAACCCAACCCCATGGGTAGATACTAAAAAGGGAACCTTATTATTACTAAACCTTTCTATATCCAGTATTACACTCCCCACCAATCGACAGCTTACTAGGGTCACAACAACAACAACTATCTCAATTGGCTTGCGTGTTAGTGGTTTACAGTCCACGACTCTCTCTTTCTCTCTCTTTTTCGTATAAAACCTATAACCCAATTCTCTTATCAGATACCAAGAATTCCCATCCTTACAAACAAGGATTAGGATCCACCAATGAGAGTTCGACACCGCACCTGAAAACGCCGCTCAAATGACTAAAACCCTCGTCTGAGCGACAATGGATGTCACTTAAACGACGGTGGACTTCGTTTGAACGATCGGTGTCCTATCTTCCTACATTTATGAAGTTTCCCAACCGATTTCAATTCTTAAGCAAGGCAAACCTCATATTTCATTAAGCAAAATCGATAAATCTTATAACTCATATAAAATTCATAATCCACTAATTTCCTTTATTTAATTTAACTTGTTATTTAGTTCCTCTCATATATAGCGCATCTATCATTTAATCAATTTATCGGGGTGGGGTATTACAGCTAAAGTTCTCAATTACTTGCAAACTATAGACCAACGTTTAGATAAAGGTTGTCAATCATAGTGTCAAAGGTCTTCTTTGATGCTTGGCTACACATTGCCCTGGGAGTTGGGACATTGGTGTTGCATAAGCTGAGTTAACCTTTAACAACTGAGTCAACGAGTCCATGGGACATTATTAAATCCAAATTGTGTTGGTTACCAACCCTATATGCCCATTGACTTAGTTTATCTCCCACTATAGTTTCATTTAGTTCAATATACCCTGAATTCTTTCTCGTATGTTATTCATATATGCTGACGTGCAAGAGTGATTATCCCATATGTATGGATCCATAAGGAGAGAGTGAATGCCCACTCGAGGCTATTTTTTAATTGGGGGACCTCGTCATAATTTATCTTTAGAGGGAGATATGACAAGGTAGGGCGACAAACAGCAGATGAGACTATTTAGACCATTCCCATCCTATGGACCCATGTGATAAGACAAACGCTTATGAGCTCATTGTGCCTATGTTTACGTTAAAATGTAATAGTATAGTATCCCACCACCTTTTGACTATTGTAACAGGGGCCATTAAATACCATTGTGTATTGTCTGATGACTCATCCAGCGGGCCAAAGCTAGAGGCCTGCAATAGATCGTGAATGACGGGAAGAACATCTCATACCTTCTTACCCCTAAACCCCCGCTATGATCAAGGAAGACACGATTCCATTCGATAATATAACATGAGGCAACACATCAAAACACACAGAAATTAAATAATAAATGGGAAAATAATTTTAAAAGGATCTCTCATAGTAGGATCCGCGCGTCCTTAACTGTCATCACCCCTAGTAGTCCGTCTTAGTGTTTATTTTCTTAGTGCTAAGGGATCGACATTTGATCCTAGTCCAATCATTCATGTGTGGTGCGATTTATTGTGTAATTTTATGAAGCCAAACCTTCTATAGAGAGAGTGCAGATTTATAAAGAGAGTTGATGAAGTCTAGGGGTATGTCGATTGGGACATGCACACCTTTCTATTTTGTAGTTAATCCTTGGCAATTTTCTTGTCCCTTCAGTCTTTATGCCCCTACCAATTGGAAGAATACCCTTATGCCGATCGGCATCATCCTCCCAGATTCCCCTTTTTTCTTCTTTAACCCAAGAATCTTGGGAAAAATGTTTTTTCCCTTATAATTTTTATAAAAAGTGATTTTTAAACCCTAGGGTTTACCCCTAAGCAATTTTTACCCCTAAGCATTTATAAAAATTGATTTTTTAGACCTCAAGTTTTTAAAATTATGCTGATGAAATCAGTCAGGACCTCAACTTCAGCGAATGTCCCATCTTAGAGCAGGAGGTTTTCTTAAGTTAAAAATAACAAAGATATGAGGGTATATAGTCATCCAGTTACTCTGTTGAGATACCTACATCCACTTTTAAAGTGGTTCTCGCTAGTATATTCAATATGCAGGTGAATAATTCAAGGACAATAAGACTTAGAATTCAGCTAAGCTGATAAAAAGGAGTATGAGGCCTTTTTGAAAATAGAGAGAGATTAGTAACTAATTGATTGGCTTATCTAACTACTTCTGGTGCTTATAGTGAAATATCGCATACGAAAGTGGTTTAAACTCTCGATACAATTGCTAAAAATATATGCTAACATTTGTTATGCTTAAATGACTCAAATTTTATCTCTTGCAATCTTCACAAATCACCCCTTATATAGCTAGTTGTTGGGAGTATCTAGGAAGTGATAGTTGAGGCACGGGCGTCCATGGCAGAGCATTGTTTTTATAATATAACAGTTGAGTATTGGTCGAAGATCTAGGAGGTGAGTGGTGATGTTTCTTAAGTGAATTAAATGATATTTACTACATTAAGAGAAACTCCAAGTGTCCAGTAAGGTTAGTTAGACAATGTATGTATTATCTACCAACCCACTAGAATGGTATATTGAGGCTTTGCCTGACTTTTATTAGCTTTCCTAACCCCGAGGTTGTAAAAAAATGCTACTGAGGCTATATCAACATGTACTACATTGACATATCCATATTGGACCTTGGTAGTTACAAAAATGAGGTGTGGAAACATTTTTCCTTGGCTAAGAATATTTTGACAAGCCTTTCCTCCCTAACCAGATGTGATGGAGGATTACTGAGGTACCTACATTATAACACGTGTTCTATATTAAGGCAATGAGTTATGTTGGTGATTTTAGACACTCAATACTATCATAGAGGACCCTTTTAGAGGACGTTTGCTTGATATGGGGGTCTTGACCTTTTTCTATAGTTAAAGGAGGAATGGATGAGGTCCTTCTGATTGAATTTTGACATTGGCTTGGTGCACGAGACCCCTTCTCAAGGATTTAGGTTCAATATTACACTTGGTATCATCAATATCCGCTTATTGATTATTTCATGTCATGGAAGGAGAAATTACTAGCACATTTTTAGAAATATCAAACTCATACCCTTGATTGTCCATGAGCCAAGGATAAAAACCTTATAACTCCTTTTTAAATGAGGTGGTCAATAGTGATCAATCCCTAATCTTTCAGGAATTAAGGCTCGGTTCCTTAGAATTCCTTCAAAATACGAGGTCTCTAATTTTACCTTTTTAGCCAAGTTATAGGCCTCGTACCTTTAGTTAAGGACTAGTAGGTCTCAAAACCTATATTGAGCTAAGGGTGAAAAACTCATAACTCTGGATAAGGGGTCGTTGATCTAAAAACTTTAGATTTAAGTCTCAAATCCTTAGATTTCTTTAGTTTTTTTTATGTTAAGGGTTTAGAGACCTCAGAACCTTAGAATCAAGGATCAGATCATTAGAACTCTTTAAGAAATATATAGGTCAAGGGTGAATACCTCTTAACTATGGTTAAGGGTCTATGGACCTCAAAATCTTAGAGTCAAAGCTCGAATCCTTAAAACTATTTACTGAAAAGAAACTTTGAACTGAATGAGGTAGATACAATGAATAATTTTTATTCAAACAAGTAGTATTACCTCCTTGACAATACCTTTTCAAATGTTCAATGTTTCATGGACGAGGGAACTCATTTCCCTTCTAATCTTTAAGAAAATTACATATTGGCTTGGATATTTTTGTGAAAACATGTGAATCTTCTGATTTGGGTTCCACTTTTCCCTTGTTGGGGTTTCTTATGGTTATGGTGATCTTTCTAAGTACTATTTCCTCAACTTGGAGTACTTTGTGGTACAATTCTTTTGTTAAAGTATGAGGTCATTTTTTTCTTATAGGTCGTCATCCTTATGAGCGCTACTTTTTTCTTTTCTTCAAGTTCATCCAAGGTGGGTTTGAGGTCTTTTCCATTTTTTGTGGTTTCGAATTTTATCACCCATTAAGTGGGGACATTGATCTTTATTGGAATTATTGCCTATATTCCAGATGAGAAAGGTATATCTCCTATGGAACCTCTAAATATGTAAATATGGTCATGTATGCCCATAATATGTTTGATAGATCTTCTACCCATAATCCTTTATCTTTTTCTTGATTATTCTTCAGTCTTTCAAAAATAGTTCTATTGGTGACTTCTAATTTCCCACTTGCTTATGGATGACCTTAGGAAGAATAGTGGTTGTTGATGATGTAATTTTATTAGAATTCACGAAAGGACATATTATCACATTTCTTACCATTACAAGAGATTATGGATTTAAGTTGGCCAAAGAGGCATTTGATATTTTTCCTGATGGAACTTGTCATTTTCCTTTTTATGATTTTGGTCAATGTCTCTACCTCAACCCATTTTATAAAATAATCTACAACCACTATGAAAAAAAATGACCTTTACTAAGGGGTAAAGGATCCTACTAAGTCCACCTCACATTATGAAAACGGGCATGGAATTAAGATGGGGATTATTGTTTTGAATGGTTACTTTTGGAATGTTGGCGAACTTATGAATTTTTATATTATTGCACCAGAGCTTTGGACTCTCTTCTTAAAGTGGGCCAAAAGTATCCTTATCTTAGTAGTTTATAAGTAAGGATCCTAGATATGGTGTGGGCTCTACAGGCGCCTTTATTAATATTATGAAGGACATATTTTACCTACTAAGGCCATAGATATATTTGAGGATAATGATTGAAACCATGTTTGAAAAACACTCCTTGATTAAAGTATTATAGTGATGCGGGGACTTTAGACGCCTGGCTTATAGCTTGTCTTTGGGTAACAGGTCTTTATTGAGGTATTCTCTAATCGGGATAGCCCAATCTAGTGGTTTTATTGAGTTAACTTAGAGTTTAATGATGTTGGGTTGGTCCAATGTGATCATAAGAACTTCTAGATCAACTTCGTCTAAGGAGTCCACCCTTGCTAAGTGGTAAGAATCTACAACTCAGTGATTTAATTGACCACAAAATGGGAGTCTACCACCACATGTAATTCGATAAAGTGTATGACCAATCCTAAAACTTCTTCCATGGCCTCATATTCAACCTTATCATTACAAGCTTTGAATTTAAAATAAAAGGCGAGTAAAATTGTATATCCTTCTACGATCACGGAATGGACTCGTTCCCAACTTCCTAGGATGTTAGAGGATCCATTTACATGTAAGATCCAGTACGAAAATGTGAGATCTATAATATAATGGATGGGGATCTTGGGTTCCTGAGTGATCTCTATAGGGCTAGTTGAAGTGTGAGGGTTATCCTCACCTTTCAAGTTGTTAATCTCAATGATGAAATATGCAAGATCTTGAGATTTTATGGATACACTAGGTTGATATTTTATATTGAGTTCTCCTAGTTTAATGTACAACTTTACCATGCATCCTGAGGTGTTAATCCCTTATAGGTCTATTTAAGGGGTTAATATGTCATCACATTGGTAACGTAGTTTTGGAAGTAGGGTCTTAAATGTGTGGTGGATATGATTAGGAAAAAATCTAACTTATCTATCCTTGGATACCTATTTCTGGCTCACTAGAGAGCTCTGGTGACATAATATACAGAATACTGAACTTAAAATTCTTCTCAAATTAGGGTTGAGCTTATAGTGATAGGTGACGCTACCTTGTAGAGGTATATTTGTTCACCTATAATGATTTTGGAAAGGAATGGGGAAGTTACTAAGTAAATTTTAAGGTTTTAGAAGGACTTGTTGGCCTTGGTAGTCCACTACAAGGACATTTTAGGATTCTAAGGAAGGGTGGACACTTATATGAGGTCTTGGACACTAACCGATTTAGATCCTCTACTCTTTCGACTAAGTATTGCACATATTTCACTGTTTTGTGAGACTACATTTCTAAGAGAGCGTAAATCTTCTCTGGATTCGATTCAATAGCCCTTATGGTCACCATAATCCTTGAAATTTCCCCCCTGAGACCCGAAAGACAAACATCTTTGTATTGAGGATCGTTTGGCTCTTTCAAAGTATGACAAAGGTTTATTTAACATAATGGGTGTTATCTTTTGCCTTCAAAATTTTTATGAGTAGGTCATCAATTTCAAAATCTATGGTCATGTTAATTTGATCTATAATATTGGCTTTACGATCCTCTCGTATGTTACCTCGACATTTTTAGTCCAAGTGGATTAACCTTATAGCAATAAGTAATTTTATCTATGATGAAAAGGGTATTTTCCTTATCCTAAGGTAATATTTTGACTTGGTTACAACCACGATAGGTATAAAAAGGAGAGGAGTTCATAACATGTTGTTGAGTTACCCAAAGAATCTATTTTTGGCAAGGGATAACAGTCGGGAAGGATCCATTAAGGTCAATGAAGGCTATGCACACCCTCCACTTCTTGTTAGGCATTAGGACCACCATGACGTTGGACCACCATTTAAAATATTAGAACTCTCGGATTAACTTTGCATTTAGGATTTTATCAACCTCATTGAATGCATCTTAGTTCCTCTTACGAGTAAATCACATACTCTTCTATCTTACTAGATTTTTATTAGGATCCACCCTGAGGTAGTGGACCATGACAACAATATCTACTCCCGCCATGTTAAGTTCTTTTGAAAGAATTGGTCTACAACCTCTATTAGTGGGTAGTTGAGGCTTGCCACTATCTGGATAGTCTTTTCGAGTTAGACTAATCAATGAAAATACTAACAAGTTCCTCGTTGAGTTCCCATCTTTTCTCATTCTCCTTATCCCTTGGATCAGGATTATCCACGTTCACCTACTCTATACTGGTACTTTTATTATGTGATGGTTTAATGAATTCCTCCCTCGAGGTACCTATTGAGGAAGATAAGTCATTTAGGTATACCTTAATAGATTTATTTACGAGTTCTCGGGCCTCATCCATCCTTTTAGTTATTCACACTATGGACGAAGGAGTCTCTATTGATCTATTTGCTCATGGTCTCGTCCTTAAATTGCATTTTAAATTTTTTGTAAGGTCTCTGTGTACTTCTCAACACACTCTAGAGAGAATGGGAAAGAATTTATCATCCTCCTAGTTGACACCAAAACCATTAACTTGTTAAGGGTAGGCCTTCCTAGTAGGCGTTGTATACTTGGGGGTTGTATACCACTAGGAAGTGACCTGACGAAAAGGACAAACATTGCTTAGTCCCTGTCATGAGTAGTTCATAAGGTGTCTGTTTGGTATCTTTCCTAAGGTATACTCTATTTATTATACAACAAGTTGTACGAACATCTTCAACCCCTAAATATTTAGGTAAATCCTTTGTGTGGATCATAACACGAGCCATCTCCTGCATAGTGCAATTTTTACACTCAGCTATCCCATTTTGTTGGGTCGTCTTATGGGGACTAAATTCATGTTTGTAACCAGTGTAGTACAATATTCAATAACTCCTAAATCTGTAAACTCACCTCCTCTATCACTACGAATTATATTTACTTGGGAGTCCTTTTTATTTTCAATTCGTAATAAAATTTTCAAAAATTTACGAAAAGTTTCTGATTTTTGTTTTAGAAAGGCAACCCAGGTAAATCGAGTAAAGTCGTCAACCATAACCAAGTTGTAATTGTTACCACAAAGACTAATAGTACGAGAGGGACCCATTAGGTCCATATGGATGAGTTCTAGAGGTTTAGTAGATAGAACCTATTTGAATTTCTTATGAGGAGCTTTAACTATCTTTCCTTCTTGACATGGTCCACATACTATATTGGAAATAGGTTTGATCTTGGGAAGACCTCTAATAATTTCTTGTGAGCTAAACTTACCAAGGCTATCGTAATTTATGTGACCTAACCTATTGTGCCAGATTTCATTATCTTCCATCCTGGCTATATTGAGATCTCAGTTCCTATGTTTATTTTATAAAAGTTATCAGTTGTCCCGAGGCTTGTAATAATACAGTCTCCATTCTCATTTAGAATTTTACAACTGGTTTTTTAGAATGTCATGGTATTGATTGAGTCACAAAATTACGATATACTCAGTAAATTTTCTTTAAGACCCATCACTAACAGAACGTCCTCAAGAGTTGGTACACATTTTTCTTGGAGGGTCCCTTTACCTATGATCTGGGCCGTTACTCCATATCTAAACAACACTTTTCCTCCTAAGAAGTTAGTTTTGTTGGTTAGTTTAGTCTCATCCCCGATCATATGTTTAGAATAACATGAGTCTAAATACCATCCAGATGAAGTGTGTTCAGCTTTTAAAGCACCAATCACCACATTTCACTTCATTTGGGGTATTAGATCATATTTCCTAAACCAAATTGCTAGAGTTTTTAAACGTTTGCGCATATTTGCTCAGATGTGATAAAATTTGTGAGCATCAGATTTTTCTTCAAAATATTTTTGGGCATTAATCGGATTTTTAAAGTTTGGTTGAGCATTTGGTTTAGTCATGAATCTAGGTTTCTTTCTCTTAGACTTTATTTTAGTTCTAGATCGTTTCTTCCTATTTCAATAGTTAGAGTTCTTATCAGGCTATCTAGGAAAGACGTAGTAATTTATGTTTTGCCTAGAATAGTTGAAGTTTCTATACATAGGAGTGTAAGAGATGGATTGGCCTAGACGCTTTTGAAAACAAGTTTCAAGTGAATGTCCATAGACATCACAATAGGAGCAGTAAAGGTGGCTCAGTGGTTTCTTATTATCTCTAAGACCTTTAAATATGGGTTTGTCTAAGTTTGGGGTTTTAGTCCTATCTCTCACATCGATAGGTTGGAATGAGGAATATCCTTTCCGTATGGGGGGAAGGAGTTTTTAGTCTTAGATTCAACATTTGCTTTAAACTCACTACTTATCAAAATGTCTTTCCCTTACTATTTATTTTTATCAAAATCCGCTTTTATAGCCTAAAAATCTGGACTAGTTTCCATAGATCTTATTCCTCCTGACACAAATTTTATGGTTTGTAAATTATTGGTTTGTGTGTCAGTGATAAATCCAATACCGAATCTATCCTCGGAATTGGTTTTACTAAATGATACAAAGTCTTCAAAACAATTAGAATTTTTTTCAAATTTTGCAAACGTTTTGAAGACTGTTGAAGCGTTTTCTATTGATTTTTCCAAGTCTAACAATGTGGCCTTGTATTTATTTTCCAGGATTTCATTAGCTTTAAAAAGATCCTTGGTTTTTTCAGAAAAATTCTTAGTTTGAGTTTCATGGGATAAACATTGATTAGTGTAGTCTTCAACATTTTGTTTAACCACAAGACTAAGAGATTCTATTTTTCAGTCAAGTCTTTAATGGTTTTTTCTAATCTAATGATCTTCCTAAGTGTTTTAGTGTAAAATGTGTGGATGTCTGAAAGGTCATCATTATCGGACTCACTAAGTGTGGTGGGTGATTTATCCCCTAACGATTCATTTTTCTAACTCACACACACTTTTAGATCATCATTCATACGATCCATTTGACTCACAGAAACGAAAGTAGATCTACTATTATCATAATAACCATTATTAGCATTCTCATGGCACAATGCAGATAAAACATTAACAGGCACAATCAAGGAATTATTAGACAGACTCCCATCAATATTATGTTAGATGAGTACAATTATCATCAGAATATACTGTCTTTGCAAAAAATGACATGAATGGGTCAATTATGTTATATAATTCAGGCTCATCATCATCTGATTCGCTTTAATCATCCCAAGTCTTGCACAAATTGGCCTGATTTTGTTTATTTTTCAAGTTGACCCTACAGTTAATAGCGATGTGACCTATTTTACCACATCTAAAGCATTCAGACTTTCTATGGTCTTTGTCAGGTCTGGTGTTGTTCTGGTATTTTTCTAATCTCCTCTCATGAGGTTTATTATTGGATTAATTTAAATAAGAAGCCTTTCCTTGTTTAGCAACAACATTATTTCTAAACTTCAGTATTTTCTTAAAATGTTTACACATTAAGGCTATTTTGTTATCCAAATCATCCAAATCACAGTCATCATCAGATTGGATTTCAATATTAGGCATAACTTTAGATTGAAACATCACATTAGAACTACTATTTTTCTTATAACTTCCAAGAATTTATTTATTATAATCTAATTCCATTTCCACGGTTCTTAATTTGCCACTGAGGAGTTCAGGGGTAAGATTTAGATCTTCCATTTCCTTAATTTCATATCTTTTACTATTAAATTTATGTGGAAGTGATCTTAATATTTTAGAGACAACTTCTCTTATCTCATAGACAATGCCATCTGCATGTAAGTTTTTTATGACATTAGTCAGTTTGATATAAAAATCATCAAAGGCTTCAGTCTCTGTCATAACTAGGGTAATATATTATTGAATGGGCATTTGAGTCTTGGCAGCCTTAAAATGTGTATCATCATGGGTTGTGACGAACATGTTCCAGGCTTCCTTGGAACTGGTACATATAGAGATTCTTTTGAACTAATGCTCATTTAAAGACATGAATACAACATTTTGCCTTTATTATTGCAGAGGAAGGCCTGTTTCTCCTCTTTAGTAAATTCAGTGAGAAGTTTTTTTATTCTTATTGCACTGCCTTCTACTATTGGCTTCGTAGGATAAGTATATCCTTATTCGATGGTATTCCAAAATTTGTCTCCCAAAGACCCTTGGATGAACACAATCATCCTTACTTTCCATTAAGGAAAATTTATCCCATCTAATAGGGGAGGTCTGGTTAAGTTTTTGAGTCTCTTAAATTTCTCATCCATAAGGTGTTTTTAAAACAGTTTAAAAAAACACAGGATTCTGAAGAGTTATTTTAGAAAGACAAGAAGTTGCTCTGATACCAATAGAAAATCCCTTATTAATTTGTTTAATCAAAAGTTAAAACAGTTAAGAAGGGCCCGGATTGTTTTCTTAAGGAAACTCTTTTAATAACACCAATGACAACACAATTTATGTTAGAAAATGTTTTTGAACAAGAAATTTCAGTTACTTGAAATCTTAAAGGTTTAAAAGAAATTTAAATACCTATAGCAGTGATAGCAAGAGTAAAGCAAGTATCAAAAACACTCACACAAGACAAATATTTTAACGTGGTAAAACCCTAATCAAACTGCGGAAACATCCATGACTCCCTATACGGAGTAAAATAAAAAATCCACTAGAACGAGTTTTAGAGTACAAGCAAGCAACGTATTATCCAATCAATCAGACATAAAACTAAGTCAAAAAATTATACCAACACTCCTAGCTTTTTCTCTGACTTTTCTTACTCTTACTGTTGTCCTTAACATCCTCCAAGATGAACTCCTTTGCTCCTTCTTTTCGTCGACTCTGATGGTAAAAATCTCTTTACCAACACAACTTTAGTGATATTGTGTGAAAGTGTAGTGAAGTGATGTGCCTAACACATGCATGCAACTCACTCTCACTTATACAGACGATATTCCTACAAATATAAAAATTTGTTCTAAAATGACATGCAAGAGTCTAAATCAACTTTTCTTGAAAACCAGACTTCTTTTTAAGGTCAGATTAGAAAACAATCTTGCTTTTAAAAAAGATCAAAGATCCTATATGTGTCAATCTTATTTATTTACAAATTTATTTCACAAAACGTGAAATATAAACTGGGAGACATAGACGTCTTTAGATATGAAAAATCTTGAAGTCTGTTTTTCTAAAAAATTTGAAAACAGAAAAGGAGATTTGTTGGGTAATTTTTAATAAAAACATTTAAGAACTAGAAACTCAACAAAGAAATGACTTCTAATAAAAAAATCAGTCCTAATCAACTATCATGACTCTATCACTTTAGTTAGATCTACAAATCTCAAATAAAATGAGATGAGATCTCAACTCAATGAAGGTGTTGGACAAGAGATTTAAACCAGAGTGGATTTTATCATGAACAAGTAAAAGCTCTCAAACTCTTAAAGAAATTTCTGAAAAAATTTGGCGAGAGTTTGGTTCAGGTTTTTCTTTTTCTCTCTTATTTTTTCTCTCTCTTATCTCTATCTCTCTTTTATTTTCTTCCAACTCCCAGACTCTCCAAAAGTTAGAAACTATTGACCCTAAGGTTGTATATATAGTGAACGATGGAAGGATCTGGAATGAGGCTTGAAAACAAGGGTTAGGATTGATTCTACCAAACAGTTGAAAATCTTACGGTCTACAATGCACCGCATTTAAACGCCTTTTGATTGGCTTAATTATATTAGACAAGGATTGCCAAGGACAACATGTAGACCATTTATTAAATCAAACCAACATTCCAGTTTAACTCACAGTCATGTGAGTGGGAGAAAACACAGATTGGATTGCTAGAAATGAAACACGTGTATGATGCATATTAACTTAAAAACACGTGTTTTTTTTCTTTATGAAATCTCATTTTCAATTCCAAATGTATCTCCCGCTTTCGGATTCTACCCAAGACAAAATTTAGGAACTTAGAATTATTATAAAATGGCCCAAAAAAATTTAAAACTTAATTTTAAATGTTTAAAAAAATTCTAAAAAATCTATAAAAATAATAGAAAATATTTTTAACCCAATGTGAACACACACACACCTCATACACATAAAATGAAGAATAAATGCAGTCCTAGGTATAGAGTTGTGTTGGTTACTACCTTTTTCCTGTCTTTGATAATTATTGATGAAGATCAGGAAGAGGGTTAGGGTTCTAGAATAGCATGACACAATTTTGTCTCTATTTCCAAACTAGATAAGCTCCTATATTTTAGACTCAAGTGAGTCATATATATAGTGTGCTTCAGAATAAGCGTCTATGAGACCGATAAAGAGATAATAAATGTTAAATAACTAACTAACTACATGAGTAAAATGTACTAACAACATAAGTGAGATGGTAATATATGAAAACAAACTAAGTGAAATAGTTAAGAAATTACTTGAATACAAAAATAATTTTGGAATGCGGACATAGCTAAAAATGAATGAAAAGTCGAAGAAGTTCGGAATATGAACAAGGTTGGGAATTAAGAAATGAGTGTGAAATAAGTTGAAAGTCTGAAATATGAACAAGGTTCACAATATAAATCTATGGTGTCTCTTTTAAATTATGAAATGAGTGTGAAATGTGTTGAAAGTGTATAAAATGTGAGAACACTTTAAATTGGGAATTATTGTCTAAACCCCTTTTTTTGGTTTATCAAAATAGACTTGATGATGATGATGATATATATAGGATTAGTGATCGAAAATGGATGAACAATATACAAACAGAATAAGAAAACTAATATATGCAAAATAATATTTAAGAGACTAGTAAAACATAAAGGGTTTTTGACCTTCAAACACTTTCGAATTCTTTTTTAAGCTCTTTGTACGCTGAATTTTGGTGTATGGATGATGGTGGTTGAGTGGTAATTAAAGATGTAAGGAAATTGATGTAAGAAATGTATGAGAGAATATTTTGAAAGTGATGTGTGCTAAATACGAAATGGCTATCACACTAAAATCGAGGTCTTCTAAAAATGGGGTAAGGGTTTCCTTATATAGGAAAACCCTAAGGGAATAAATAATAATTCTCCCCCCAGGTACCTACTTACTGGTAGGGTCTCAGATGCAGGTTGCCCTGACTTATTGATGAAGTAACCACAGTTTCCCTATAGGAAGGTGTGGTGTCCTGCTTATAGGCAAGTAGAAACGATTTTTTGGCCATAACATGTAAACCGTAAGTTCGATCCGTGCACAATCGGGATTGTCGGAAATAAGATTCAAATATTAATAATTTTGTGATGGGGGACTTCTAGGTTCAAGAGTTTACAAAAGTCAAAAAGTCTCAGGAGAGAGTTTTTATCCTCCAATTAGGGTTGAAAGGAGGACTAGGGGTCTAAGAATAAAGGGACTTTATTTTGACCTTATGATGGAGTGTAGGGTGCTAGTGTAAGGACATAATTCACATAGTTTGTTTTACATTATGTATGTCGTATACCGTTACACACATCAAAGAAAGTTCAAGATCATTTGCTCAAGTCGACTGATCTAAATATCAAAGTTCTTCAACAACAAGCCTTCACAAGATTGATTTTGATAAGGTTGATATTTAAGTTCCTTAATGTTTCATTTAAGTGTTGGGATATTTTTTTCTAAAATGTTTTTATCAACCTAAGACATTTTATTGAGTTAAAATAATTTTTCTAAGACCTGTAGGTGGAGTTTTAAAATAAAATAATTTTCTTCTTTGGTTATTCAAACGACATTGCTATGTCGTTCAAACGACAGGAAGAAGTCATTCAAATGACAGCTTCAAACGACATTACATATCGCTCGATAGGTCGTCTGAAGCCCATTTGATATTTTCTTCTAATGACAACATATTATTTCATGTTTAAGGTCGTTAGATAGGTTGCTCGATTAAGGATCAAACGACATCAATTTTCTTTTGAATGACCTTGACATCTCGTTCGAACGACACCGCCAACACAAGTTTTTTTATTAATACCTATTTTATGATTATTTTTTCTTTAAGACGTTTGCTGAATGAAAACTGCATAACTGTAGAAACTTCGTCTTTACTTTTAGGGCTTAAAAACTTTATTTTCGATTAAAAAATCATCCCAATTACTTTAGTGAATCATTTTGGAATCGAAGACACAATTTTGTTAAATTTTCTCTTGTAGAGACGAAATCTCTACTGTTGAATTGGTTTCTCTTGAGGGATTTGCTGCTAAAGATTGCGATGATTGAGAAGACACAAGGGTGTTCTTTATTGAAGGAAGATCTGCGGTTCTTGTGGGTTCTTGAGGGAGTCCATTATTGATCTAGGCTGCGGTCTATGTGAATTTTCTATGGGATATTCATTACGAATTTCATTATGTACTTTGCAAGTTATGATTTACTATTCATAGTGAAAAAAAGTTTTACCTGAAGGGGAATTTTTTCCTGAATCTCTATTTTTTTTTTATTTACATGATTAATTTATTCACCTGGATGCATGCTTTAGGGTTTAATTAATTTGTATTAAAAATTGACATTTAATTAAATAAGTTTAAAACTAGAAATTTGCGAATTCAATTAATAATCGATATCTCACACCCCATTTTATAACTAGAATTGGGTGTCTATAATAAAAAAATGTAGGGCTATGTTTTTCTTCTCAACTAAAAAGTGCACTATTTCCTTTCCTCGTAGAGTTCTCTATTGAGTATGGCCATAACTTTTCCTTCTCGAGATAGTAAAATTATGGCAATTCTTTCTCGATAGATAATTGCTCAATAGGCTGAGGATGCATTTACCCTTTTTGTTAATCCTCAACGGAGGAGTAATTGACTGAGTAAAGTCTGAGGTTCTCGTGTTCTATATATTGTGTTCTACTCAAATATACTTAGAGGGGGTGAATTTGTTTAATTACAAGATTTTCTCTATTTTAAACCAATTTAATTTTTTTTATCAATTAAAACAATCCTAGTATTAGGGGATTATAGATAAACCTCCTTACTTATAGAGAAACCTCCTCATTAAGAAATTTAAGGAGAAACTAGAGAGAAATTCATCAAAGATTACTGACATTACAAAGGAGTGTGAAGTGTCAACCCGTATGATTCAGACTAAGGCATAATGGAGATTAATCTAAGATTGAGGAATCCATCTAGAAGAAACTAGTTAATCCATCATGTATTTTTGTCTATTTTTATATATTTTTTTAGTTATTTCATAATAGTGATGAAGTTACATGGTGCCAGTGATGGACCGGGTCGGGATGGAGCTGGGAGAGCTTCCATACTCTATTGATCAACATCGCTTGGTAACTTTTGAGGGAAATGATTTAGAGGACAAAGAGCAAGGCATCGTTAAAGAATGATTTAACGATTTTAGATACACTAGGTAAAACACCTATTTTTGTTCAAATGATATTTACTAGAGCAACCATGATCTTACTCATCCACAACTTTTAGTGCAAAAAATAGTATATTTACATGAAAGATCTGAGTGATGTCATACTATACCTAATACGTGTCAAATCAAACTTACCTCAAAAACTGATGGTTTGGTGAGCAAATAGTTGGCATGGCATTGTAGGCCTTGAGCGGTGTTACGTCCTGAGGGAGCTTGTATATTGACGGTGGATGCCTTGGAGTGTTTGTCTTCCATTTCACCATATCCCCCGAGATCGAGTTTTCATCTCGACGTCGATCGAGCAATGAGACTTTTCCCCTGGAAGATGTTTGACACTATGTTCAGTTCGAGTCACATACCCCTGATTTTAGGCCTAGGCCTAAGTGTGTTTCATGTTATTAGGGGTTTTATGGGTTGTTCAAAGCCACTGATTTGTTTTATAAAAACAAAAACTTTTGAGTTAGCCCTTCTGGACTAATCACAAGGCAGGTTTAAGTCTACAATTTCGCCTATAGATTTTTATTGCATGTGTTTGCATGTGTTTGGGAATCGAGATACAAGTGGATAAAGTGTTAGGCACCCCACTTGTTCTTTATGCTTCCTTGATTATATGCTTATTATCACTCTTAACATTAATTGATTATTTTTTAGTTATTCTTAGGACTGGTTTAGAGACCTTAGGTTGAGAATACCTTAAATGTAGATCGATGCTTATAAATCAAATGGTATAAGTTTAAGGTATAGGAAGATCACTTCAACTTTTATAGGTACACAAGGGCACTTGTGCATGACTCTGTTCTTGGGTAATGAGTGGTCCTTAGTATGTATGTAAGTGTGTGTGTGAGAGAAAAGGACATGTAATACGAGAGATAGGTGCATCTCTGTTGTCATGACATATTGAGATATACGTTATCGAGGCTCGTGTTCATGAGAAAGACTCGGTATTGAACCTACATACCCAAGAAGACTTGGAATCAAAGCCTACATATTTCAATTGGGTTTCGTATGTATATATGTTTTCACATTTTTATGGGGATGCACGAGAGATTGTTGCTTTAAGATAGTTTAATATCACATTTGTTATGTATGAGAGAGATAAGGGATCGGGGATGAGAGATGAGAGATGGGTGCATCTTGGCGATGATAATATATCAAGAGGCATAATGTAAAGTCTTGTGCTCAAGAGGAGGACTCGATATTGTGCTTATATACTCGTGTAGCCACGAGATAAAAGCCTGCATAGTTTAGCTGTTCACGTATTCCATTATGATATATGTGCAAGTGTAGAAATTGGCTTGGGAGGGATTAATCTATATGCGAGATAGAGGGTAGCTTTGGTAGAGTTTTAGAATGGGAGTTGACCCAAAGTTACTGACAAATACATCCCTCACCTGTTGGGTGATGATTAGGGTGTTATTGAACCTTCGAACCAGTTTAGAGGTGATGGAGTAGGAACGAATGCATCCCAAAGAAATAATACATCAAGAGACATAATTTGAGGCTTGTTCTTCACGAGTTTAGTCTAGTATTTCACCTACATAGTCTAAAGCCAACATAGTTCCAACAAACGGGACATATTTATGGTTGTAAGCAATGGGATCTCGGGTATACAACATATAACATTACGGTATTTATGGAGCAGCTTAGCCCTTAATATATCATTTTCGTTATTTTGGATTGATATATTTATATGTTAAAATATGTTTAATCAAAGGTTAACTTTTGACAAGTATTTAATATGAAAACACACATTCGGAGTCATGGACAGGATTGTATGTTTGTAGAATCGGTGGGAGTTGTCAGATTTTGGACTTTAACCTGTGCAAAGTGTCAGACTAACTCGGCTCACTGACACTATCCTGTGAAAGATTTTTAAAATATTGTTTTCATGTTTGTATGTAGTCATTGTAACATTTGATTAGCATTTATTTAATATATAAGCATGTCAATTAAA
Source organism: Sambucus nigra (assembly GCA_949130495.1). Taxonomy (NCBI): domain Eukaryota; kingdom Viridiplantae; phylum Streptophyta; class Magnoliopsida; order Dipsacales; family Adoxaceae; genus Sambucus; species Sambucus nigra. Next base: position 559,397,353 of record OX422210.1, on the reverse strand, counting down.
TTAATAGAGTTGTTGGATTAAAATGAAGCTTAAAAGTATAAATGTTGTAAAGTTCACATTCGATCCCCTAAACGGGGGCCGGGCAAAAAAAGATAAACAATTGTGGACAATTTATAACAATATATATGGGGCATGACCTTGAGATTAGTGCAAAGTTTCTTTACCCTTCTAGCATGAATCAAATTATTCCTGGGAGTGTTCTCACTTGTGGTGCCCGAGTTGGGTAGAGCTTCGTTTAGTTGGTAAGAGCTTCGTTTAGAAGCACCAACTTTTGCAAAATATTCCGAGAGGTTTGAATATGTTGTTTTATAGGTAACTTTCCAGAAGTACGAACCTCTTTCGGGACTGAAGCAACTTTTCTGAAGTACAAACTTATTTCAGAACTTTTTAGGCTGAGCTCGAGTATCTCGGGCGCTCGGGGTTAAAAAAATTAGAAAATCGAATCAACATTAGGTTTTAGGGTCCAAGGAGACCTTTATTTATAAAGTCTAATATGAGGCATTTGACCGTTCGGTAAGAGGTCTTGGGTAGTGAATCCGGGGTGGGTTGACACGTGGATAGTTAGGAAAAGATTTGGTTAAATTTGGTAATCATTATCATAAAGGACATTAATCTAACGGTTAAAGGTCTCTTCAGCCAAACGGTTAAAGAACCTCGGGGCCTTTAATTGAAGGGTTAAAGTAGATAGCAAGGTTTATTGTGGATTTCTTATAATTTTTTAGTTGGGGGTTTGGTCCTTTTGGCTTCAATTTGGGTTATGTTACCTTTAGGATTTTAGTGGGCTCGAGTTTAGGGTAGTTTATCGAATGGGATAAAATAACAACACCCACCCAATTGCAAATCAGGGTGTCTATAAAGGGGTCGACTAAGAGTGTGCATGAATGGACATTCTTCATCGAAATTAAAAGGATTTAAGAATAATTTTGCCCATTTTGGGGAGGTATAGGGTCATGGATATTATAGGTAGTAACCCTTGGGCAATGAAGTGGGAATTTTTGAAAAGGGTGGGGGTCGACCGCTCGGATGATGATTTGGTTAAGTCGGCCAATAAGTTTAATCATTCAGTGTTGGTTGATGCATCCTATCTTCAAAAATGCTTACGTGCTAGTCGTCAGGGCATTTGGCTTTATTCCAACTGCTTGTGAAAGATACGGAAAACACTACTATAGACTACCTAAGATTGTCGATGGGTCTTATTCACTAGTCGAAAGGTTCGCTATGCCCGGCAAGTGTGTTCGCATTCAGTGTATAGGCTAAGGTGTCCAGTTCAGGGGTCTTAGATGGTAGTTGTTTAAGTGTTCATCTGGGGGAGAGGCCTCGTGCATGATAGTCTGGTGGTATAATATTTTAGGCTGACCTTTTGGGTGGAATTTGAAGCACTTTTCCAAATAATTATTTTTATGGATTTTGGTCGGGATAAGTTGCTATTGTATTTATGTAGTATGTTACTTTAAGAGGAACACAAAGAATCCTCAATACGCCTTTTAGCTTGTATGGGGATTCTTCTAACATACCATGTCTATAAAAATACTCTCTTTAGATGATGAATGACTTGTGCTTTATATTTTTCTTTTTTTATTTTCAATATCATGTGGATAGAAGTAATGGACAGTGTGCATATCGACAGAATGAGCCTAAGATCTCTTTTAAATTGGTGGTAATGCACATATACATATGAGAAAAAACAAAACAAAATAATATATATATATATATATATATATATATATATATATATATATATATATATATATATATATATATATATATATATATGTGTGTGTGTGTGTGTGTGTGTGTGTGTGTGTGTGTGCATGGGAAAAAGTGATTCCAAACTCTTTTATGAAAATGGGGGTGACATGTTAAAAATAAAAAAAAACACATATACACATGGGAAAAAGTGCCTCATCTTTTTGAGAATTTTCTTTAGGAGTGTAGAGGGGTGTTCATTCATTTGAGAAAATCCCAAGGTGAGCAAGCCCATGTAGAGGGGCTGCCTTTGCTCAAATCAATAGTAAAAATTTAGCTCGAGGGGGTCTACCTTGATTGTGTCCCATCACCAAATGTGACACTGGGTCAACGGGACTTACCACGAGCAACCCCTCAGGAAAATATTGAAGCTACAGAAAAAGATGAAGAGCAAGAGAGGGGCTCATCACAAGAAACCCCTCCAAAAGAGACGTAATCCACATGAAAGGCAAGGACGAGGAGGGCTCACCACAAGCAGCCCATCGTCCCAAGACTCAAGACATAAAGAATAGATAAGGATGAGGAGGGATTCCCACGAGCAGCCCCTTGTCCGAACACTCAAGCTATTTATTAATTTTTTTTGATGAGGAGGGCTCACCACGAGTAGCCCCTAGTCCTAAGTGTAGACACATAAAACAAGCAATGTTGAGAGGGCTCACCACGAGCTTGAGAACATAGAAAAAATCTAAGGAAATTGTACGCATCACAAGAAATTCCCTTGCTCCAATTTATATACCATGGAAATAAAATAATGGTGACGAGGTCTAACTAGAGTGTCCCCTTTGCCCCTGTAAGAGGGTACTTTAGATTACAGATGGAGGCGTAACCCCTATTCGAGTATGGTAATGATAAGCTAATTGGCCAAAGCTTTGGGATAAATGATAGGACACACAAACACAAACCTTATGAAGATAAACTCAGTTTAAACTCCCAAATATCGTGTATAACTCAGAAGATAGTAATGAACTTTAGAAGTAACTTAAAGGGAGAGAGAAGTAAGCACCCCGGATACACCTTGGTAGGCAGGTAGAAACACACCAAACGCCCTCAATCATCTCTGTAAAGTATTAAAGCTTCGTAATAAATAACAATGGTGAGTGAGTAAACCCTCTGGTTTGTAATAACTCTCTCTGATGTGTATTCTCTCTCTAGCAATAAATCCTGAACTCTCAAAAGATCCTCCCCTTTCCTCAAAGGTGGTTGGGGTCCTTAAATAGCTCCCCACGCCACCCCCGAGGCAACTCAGTCATTAAAGACTATGAAAGTCATCCCTCACACTTTATGTCATAACATTAAATGCCTGATGCACTAGTTGTCTCCACGTTATAAACATTAAATGCTAAGACATGCCTTTTTCCTAACCACTGTGTGTCAGGGGGCTGTCGTCGCAGAGGTGGCTCACCAATGGCCTGAAAGCCCCAAATACCACGGTGGTTTACTCAAGTGCAGGTCTGATATTGTTTAGCTGGCTAGTGACATCACCTACATAAGATATAACATTAAGTGGAGGGTAGTTTGGTTCATAACTCAACACCCGATGGAATTCCAAGCTGCTCCGCCCGAGGTTCCACGGTCAGGGACCTTCGGTGTTATTACCAGGTGTATCTAAGATGGTCTGGACAAGCCCCAATGGTGCCTTACTTCTTAATCCTCCAAACCAAGTCCCTCTAAAGTTCCCACGGAGAGGACATTCGATAGAGCGTGGAAGCTCTCCCAGGCCCTGCCAAGCCTGATCTCTCGCGAGTACCGTTTGACCTCACACAAACTCATTATTAATCTCGTTACAACATTACAACCGTTATAGCTTATAGTCAACATAAAATAGAAATACAATATGACTAATACAACCAGCTAAAGTATGATTTGCCACACCAAGCTGCCTCATTGAGTTGTCGCGCTTGAGTTATCGCGCTTGAGTTGCCGCACTTGAGTTGCCGCGCTTGAGCTACTTCGGTTTCTTAATCTCGAACACTTGCCAATTAAGAGATTATCCTTAATCTCAGGATTACCTTCAAGACCCCTCTACATTTGCCCCTTCGTGGAGAGATTTGTTGTTAGAACAAGAAATGTCTACATGAAAACTTCTCAATTCATTGATAAACCCTCACTTCGCAAAAAAAATCTGGCCTTCTTTCCCTCGTTAGAGTCGAAGCATTATAAACTCCTGGAAAAAGTAAAATTCTCCCCGATGTACCTGAGTCGAAGTGATATAACTTAATGAGGCTTGGGCGAAGGGACATCGCCACTTTTTCCTCATGCTGAGCCTCAATCGTTCTGGCTTTACTTATTTGAAATTCTCATGAAAGGCCTACTAACCTTCCCGAATACCCGTTTGATTTCTTGGGAAGTGAAATTCTCTTTTGTAATGATTCGCTGTGTAAAAGCATAAATTCTCCTCGATGTAACTGAGTCAAAATTTAAACAATGTTTGGACCTGTGGCGAGGGGACATCGTATCTTTTTTGAACTGTTGGGACATGCTTGCCGTTAGGCATTAATGGATAAGTCTGACACCAATTTGGCGCCAAAACATAAACTTGGTTAGGAAGGCAACCTTTTCTATTCCCCAAACGTCACTTCGTATTTGACGTAACATTGTCTTTTCAGCTGTCGAGACCCTTCTCGAGGTGCCACGTGTTCATTTGAAATGATTATAGGCGGCCCTTACACGTGCGATGGTGGGAAACTCCAACCGTCGAGTTTAAAACCATTCAAACGTCTCTTTTTATTTCAAAACCCTTCTATATCTTCATCTTCTTTATCTTCTTGAAGCTCCCCGCTTTCTTTTCAGAGAGAAAATCTGTGCGAACTGTGTGCAACCTCCATTGTTGCCCCCTTCTTTACCCAGTCTCCTCCTTCTCTCATCTTTTTGCACCACCGTTTGCGGTTCTGCTCCTCTCTCCTTGTTCTTAGCCCTCCTTACCCGACTGTACCACTCATCAGAACTTTCTCATGGCTTCTTCAAGTATTTCCAAGGTTACTACCACCACCCAGCCAGGTCCCCCTTCTACCGCTGCTGGCGCTGCCATCGCCCTTAGCGGTGCTACCCTGGTCGCTGCTCGTTAAGAGAAACTACGGTTCTATCGTCGGGCACCCATCTTTAAAGAAGAAGATGATAAATTTTCTTAGGCGTTCAAGACCTGCCATTTCTCATCCAAGTTCGATCCATTACTGTTGGGTGATGAAGAAGTGGATTCGTCGAAGTGGAGCTATCTTCCACCTGAGGGGACTTTGCGCTTCCGTCTGAACCGTGGTGATTTTCCTTATTCCCAGATCGATTTCGAAGCACCTTGGGGTCACCAGCCCATTTTACTGCATGGCACACACATTTGCAGAGCTCCCACGCCCCTGCTCTTGCGAAGGTTGGGCTGCATCGAGCCTACTGGTTTGGCGAGTTCACTCTCTCGAAGCACAACGCGGAACTTCAAGTGCTAGTATCCCGATGGAACATCACAACCCACACCTTCTTCGCTGCGTAGGGGGAGTTTAATGTTACATTGGAGGATGTTTATGAAGTCCTTGGGTTTGAACCCATAGGCGAATTCACCTATCACGACGAGCCTCTGGACGCCGAAGAGGCTGCTGATTGGGTTGAGATGGATCGGATCTTTCGCAGTTGCACCGGTCCCTCAAACAAAGCAGCATTTGTCCCCCTTATCAATTATTTTTTCGAAGCTCCGACGTCGAAGGATGCTAGTGATGCAACGGGCCGTGGTAGAGGTACCTCCCTGGAACTACCGACTTATATACTCGTACTACTTTCACGCTTCTTTCTTACTAGAAAACCCAACGATCAGCCCAAGAGGGACCTGATAAACATTTCCGTTTGTTTATCCAGAGGATTCAAACTACCTCTGGCCGCCATCTCCTTGGGGTCCCTCTACACCTGGTTAGATCGAACCCATATTGACATGGAGCGATCAATGGGCCGTTACAACTTGGCAAATTTCACCACCACCATCATATTGACTGGGTTACTCCATACCCGCTTTCCAGCTATCGCTGCGAAGTCAGTTTCCCTGCCCGTGAGTGAAGGTATTAAGACCCCACGCCTCCTGTGTCACAAGAAGCAAAACCGAAAGGAAATAATGGGGGGTTTTGCCTACCTAGACTCCTTCGTAATGAGGCTGTATAGTGAGTCCACTTTTGCCCATAGTTGGGATTTCTTTCCTAGTGTAGCCACAACAATTAGATTTAACCTAGTTTTAGAATATCCCTCACAAGCCGTAATGCTTCTTTTCACCCCGGGGTTCCTCCCCTCTTATACTGAATGGGGATATACTTATGAGACTTACAACCCTGATAGATGCAGCAGGCAATTCGGGTTCGACCAGGGGGATCCTCGACCTGTGTTCCAAGATAACCATTCCAAAGCCACCTTCGTTGAGGCATGCACCTTCTATACTGTCGTTGTGGTGCTTGTCTTGTTGTGACATCCACCATTGATGGGCGTGTCACCTTTCCAAGTGCTACTAGGAAGGGAGACGTATCCACATCCTTTGCCACGAAGTTCGATCTGGAGAAGTTGGCCATGATTCATGAGTACATCCAGTCCCCCCCTCCTCAATATCCCCAAGTCCTTTCCTTTTCTTCTTCCCAGCTGGGTCTAAAGGGGAACTCTATGCTTGGGGTTGAGTTTCCCTTAAGTAAAACTATTAAGGAGTCTCCTGATGAACTACCCCCCATTGCCTAATGATCCCAACTGCCACCCTGAAAACCAAGGCCGATGCGATCCCCAAACCATCTGTCCCCACGGCCAAAGCTGCCATGGGAGAAGGGCCTTTTGAGGCACCTGCCAAGAAAGCCAGGAAGTCCAAGTCTAATAAGGCTAAGGCCAAAGTTCAAACGCAAACTCCATTGGAGGCATTCCTAATTTCCTCCGTTCCCCCTCCTATTTCTCCAAAACTGGATGAAGAGCTAAGTAGGTGGGTGGAGGCTGAAGTTGCCTGAATAAATGCTGAATTCCAACGGCGCGCAATCGTCGTTACTCCTTCGGGTACGTTCCCTGTGATCGTGGTTGATCCCATGGAGCCAATAGTAAAAAGGAGGAGAAGTTCGAAGGTACCTAAAATTGGTGGTGCAACGAGCTCCGAGAAAAAAATGCTGGGTACTAAGTCCCAGAGGAAATAGACACATGAGGAGCCCTCATCCCCAGTTCCTTTGGCTGCTGCCCCCTCGCCACATTCACCGGTGGTCATATCCTCTCATTCTCCCTCCGGATCTGAGGTACATGTGCATTATTTATTTCTCATTCTTCTTTTCTTAACATAGTGCCTTTACTTATTGCCTGATATTTTTTGGTGCAAGGAGTTAAAGAAGTGAGGGTTAGTCCCCCCAGTGAGTCGTTTCGTGGGGGGACGTTGCAGTGCTCCTCCATCCACTGCCTCCCTTCCACGCTCTCCGTTAATAAGCCTTACCTATTCGCGTCGTTCTTCCTCTCACCAGGCTAGAAATTCCACCGTGGGTGCTGCTGAGTTGTCTAGCTAGCCCGAGGCACCTGTTCCAACTTCCCCTGAGTTACCCTCGGAGTGGGAGGTCTCTCTGGCCCTGGTTGTGGTCGAAGAGAGTGTCCCACAGGTAAATGTCTTTTCGAGCCTTGCATATTTTATTTGTCCCATTGGCTTATTTATCACTTCAAACCTATTGGGCTACTGTAGGTGGAAGTGGCGTCACTGATAGCCAACATTCTCCTTCCTCCTGCATTGTCAAGACCCATTACTGCAGTTCCTCTCTTTAGTGCCATAACGGGGGTAAGCTAAGTGCATTTATGTTTCTTATCCCTTTGCGATTACTCATTTCATCTAACATTTGTATTTTCATTTGTATCTCTCTCCAAGTCTTTCTCCACCTTTTGCGTTGAGTGGCCTTATCCCTTCTCAGGCCCAGGTTGGAGCAGCTGCTCTCGTTGGGGCATCTCTCGAAGGTCCAACATCTCCTTCGAATGATGTGCCCATGTTAGACATAGTACCCTATGCCGGCGAGGGGAGTGTGCCTACCCTTGAAGCTTCTACATCCAAGGGCTCCGTTGAGGCTGCTGAGGTAATGAGATCGCCTCCCACGGTTTCTAACATTATGGCTCTTGTGGTAACTACCCCTCTCGCTCCTGCTGATGCTGAGGTACTTATCTAATTTTTTTGTATTTCTCAGCTTCTCAAAATCCACCTGTATAGGTGACTTAATCAATGAAAACACTTGTTAAGGTTTTTTTTCATAAACTCCACCTATAATCGGTGACTTAACAATGAAAACACTTGTTAAGATTTTTTCTCATAAACTCCACCTATATCGGTGACTTAACAACGAAAACGCTTGTTAAGATTTTTTTCATAAACTCCACCTATAACGATGACTTAACAATGAAAACACTTGTTAAGATTTTTCCATAAACTCCACCTATATCAGTGACTTAACAATGAAAACGCTTGTTAAGATTTTTTCATAAACTCCACCTATAACGGTGACTTAAAAATGAAAACACTTGTTAAGATTTTTTCATAAACTCCACCTATATCGGTGACTTAACAACTAAAATGCTTATTAAGATTTTTTCATAAACTCCACCTATAACGGTGACTTAACAATGAAAACACTTGTTAAGATTTTTTCATAAACTCCACCTGTATCGGTGACTTAACAATGAAAACACTTGTTCAGATTTTTTTTCATAAACTACCCCTATAACGATGACTTAACAATGAAAACACTTGTTAAGATTTTTTCATAAACTCCTTATTTTCCCTAACTGTTCTCAGGTTGCTCGGGAGGATTCTCCATCAGTTCCTTCGCCCATGGCCTCGCCACATCGTGAACCTGTCTCCTCCTAAGAATCGATCCATAATAATCAAGATTCCACGACGGGTGCTGTCATGAAAAGTGAATCTGGCTGCGAGCTTTCTCTGCCCGACTTGGCTCCTCCCGCTTTCTTCCTGATGGTACTCCAACATTTTCCCCAGATGCATGCCAACCACCATTTAGCAATCGAGCAACTTCTGAGCCATCATCCTGAAACCTTCATGGGGGACTGCTTACATTCGAACATCTCAGTTATGAGCTACCGGCTTGAAGGCATGGCTACTGGTATTGCTGAAATTGCTAACACTCCAACTGCCAATGTTACCAGACCCCTCCTTAACTAATTCCTAGGTTATCTGAGAGAGTTGGGTCATGAAGGGTTCCGTTTTGACTGGCTCATCACGCATTTGAAGACTTTAAAGAGCCAGTGATTGGACAACTATAGGGATCTTTTACAAAAACATCGGGAGGATCAGAGGGCCGAGGAAGCCAAGCTGGCTGAGCTAGCACCTCTCCTCGGAGCCATTGACAAAGAGGTGGAGGACCTCAAATAAGCTCTTCATTTGGCAAAGCTAAAACGAGAAAAACTTCTTATAGAACGTACGCAAGGATAAACTAGGTTGGAAGTTTCCATTAATGCCCAACGGTCTTGTTTAGAAGCTTTTTTGGGCCGTCCTAGAGATTTCTTCTCCTCCCCAGATTTGTGGTTCCTCCTGGGTCAATGAGTTTTTGTATATGTATTTTTTTTCTTTTCATGTAATTCTGGGGCGATAGCTCCAAATTTTGTAATGCCCTAAAGTATATGAATGGAAAAAGATACTCATTCTCATGCCATTTCATTGTGTTACAACTTATTGCATGGATTGAGAAGTGCGGAGTTCAATAATTCTTTCATCTCTTCCTGAGTTGTAATAACAGGAACTTACAGACTCATCATAAGAAAGAACTTGTGTATTCAAAACAACAGCCAAATACATCAGTGGTCAAACATAACTGCCTACACATGATAAACTTTCAACCATTTATTGTTAATCTTAAATGGTTTATCTTCTTCTATTTTTGAAATTAAGCAATAACCTGAGTCATGAGCCTCCTTTACGATGAAAAGTCCCTTCCAATTCACTGCAAACTTAGGTAGAAGAAGCCCCCTAATATGTTTAACTGCTGCCTTCAATATAAGATCTCCCTCCACGAACTTTCTTGGTCTCACTAAGTTATCATATGCCCTGGAGAGCTACTTCGTATACATTTGAAAGTGTTGCATCGCATTATCTCTGTGTTCGTACAATGCCTTCAACTGCACATGTCTATTCTGAGGGAGCATGCTGCTTCGCAAAGCATATCGAGCCGAAGGAACTTCTAACTCCACCGGGAGAATTGCCTCAGCCCCATAAATAAGAGAGAATGGCATATACCCTGTAGGTTTCCTCTTAGTCATCCTATAGGCCCATAAAATAGCTAGTATCTTGTCATCCCACGATCCTAGAAAATCCTCCATCGTTTTTGCCAAGATATTAACCAAAGTCTTGTTAGTCGCTTCGGCTTGACCGTTCCCCTTTAGGTATGCCACCGTTGAAGTGACATGGACAATGGAGTATTTTTCTGTGAGCATCGTTACCTCTGAATTGATGAAAGGGGTTCCGTTGTCTGAAAGGATAACCTTTGGGATCCCAAAATAGCAAATGATGTATTCTCTGATGAAGTTGCTCACTACTCCTGCTGTTTCCCTCCTTAGTGGTATTGCCTCGGCCCACTTTGTGAAACACTTCGTTGCTACTAGGATCCATATCTTCCCCCTAGAAGAAGGGTGTATTGCCCCTACCAGGTCGAACGCCCAAGTCTGAAAAGGATAAAGCATTGCTAGGGAGTGTAAGTCCACTGATGGGGCATGGATCATATTTTTATGAAGTTGGCAAGCCTTTCACCTTCGAACGAACTCAGCAAAATCCTTCTTTTGAGTTATTGGCCAATAGTACCCCAAAGTCATCAACTAGTCATACAACTTAGCCCCTCCTATATGAGTTGGATCGTGCACCTGTTTGCGAACCTCGGCCGCTTCTTCTTTTGTAATGCAATGCAATGGCCTGTTGAAGTATCCCTTTCGATAAAGGTGCCCTTCTTGAAGGTAGAATCTCGGGGCCCTTCGCCCGAGTCCCATCGCATCAATTTTCTTCATTGAGACAACTCCATATTTAATGAAGTCAATATAGGTTTGTCTCCAGTCTGGCTGAGTCTCCACAAAATGACATTCTGCTGCCTCAAAAAACAACTGGCATTTGTCACACTTACGTTGTAACTCGACTGCATCATGCCTCATGCCAGGCCAGAAATATCCTTCCCTTTGAATTCTTCTATAAAGGGGTATCTCAGTCGTTTCGCAGTGTTCTCCATGCATTTTCTTTAGTCTTTGATCTACTTTTTTTGGGCCAATGCACCTTGACAGCTATCCTCCTATGTTTTTAAAGTAAAGGTTTCCCTGGTTTATAAAGTACTGGGCCAATTCTCTGAGCCCCATCACTCGTTTACCAGACTCCAGTTGCCTCTTAATCTCTCCCCTTCAGTTCGCATCCTCTTCCATCGGTAAAATTAATTGTACCATTAAAGGAGATGTTCTTCGTTGAATCATGATAGTAGTTGTATCGCTCCTCATGATCATCTTCTGGGCAATGGTGGCATAGGTGTCTAGGTGCCGGTTCATCGTTCTGGGCTGCCTCTTGATCTTGGTCCGATGGAATTAGCTAAAGAGCCTTTGAATGATCATTATGTATGGTGCCAGGCTCATGTGTTTCAATGCGTATTCTCCATTCACTTATTGAACCAACAAGTTTGAATCTCCCTTGTTGCATAGTGAACGGATCCCTCTTCGAAGGGCCTCTAGCAATCCCAACACCAATGCTTCGTATTCTGCCTCATTGTTAGAGCAAGGGAAATCTAAATTGTAAGAAAGGCAAATCTCCTCCATTCCTTTTAAAATAATTACCCCTGCTCCACCTTTCTTTTCTGCCGATGACCTATCGAACTGCATTGTCCATTCATCGTTCGTTGCGTCTAGGTGGTTGGCCCTGCAAATCGTCTCCAGGAATATTTTCTTTGGGTGGCTCGAAGGTTCCCGAAGGGAAAATAGCCAACAAATCAGCATACGTCTGGCTTTTAATTGCGAGAGGAACCACACACTTCAAGTCATATTAAGAGAGGATAAGGAACCATCTAGCTTCCCTGCCAATCAATATAGTTCTTGCAAGAAAATACTTAATGGGATCACATCTAGTTACAATATGAATTGTAAAAGACAACATATAATGTCTAAGTTTTTGCGCTACAAATACTAAGGCTAAACAATGCCTTTCTAAGCTACTATATCTGATTTCTGGCCCATGGATGATCTTGCTGAGGTAGTAGACTGTCCGTTCTTGCCCATCGATCTCTTGTGCTAATAAAGCTCCCATGAACCTTATGGTGGATGTGAGGTACATCTGCAATAGTATTCCTGCCCTTGGTAGAACCATGGTCTGTGGTGAGATGAGCAGCTTCTTCAGTCCGTCAAGAGACTCTTGGTAAATGGCCTCCCATTTGAACTTCATGTTCTTTCGCAGCAGCTGCATTAGTAGGTGTGTTATCTCGGCTAACCCAGGCACGAATCTCCTAAGGTAGGAGACTTTACTAAGGAAGCTCTTCAACTCCTTCGCCATTCTTAGACATGGCATTTCTAAGATCGCTCGCTGCTTATCCTGGTCCATCTGCACCCCTTGTCGGTCAACCACGAAGCCTAGGAACTTCCCACTTGTTACTCCAACAATGAACTTCAATGGATTCATCATTAATTTAAACTTCCGATAATGGTAAAACATCTTCCTCAAATCGCTCAGATAGGACTCCTCCTTCCTCGACTTGATAACCAAATCATCCACATAGAATTCCATAAATTTGTGAAAGAAGTCATGGAAAATGGCCATCATTATTCTTTGGTAAGTTGCCCCAGCGTTCTTGAGTCCAAACGGCATCACCCTATACATGAAGTTGCCCAACGGGGTTCTGAACGATGTTTTTTCTGCATCCACGGGGTCCATCTTGATCTGGTTGTACCCAACATACCCATCCATGAAGCTATACATCTCATGACCTATTGTTGCATCTATCAGGCTATCGATGGAGGGTAGAAGGAATTCGTCTTTGGGGAAAGCTCTATTCAAATCTTTGAAGTCCACGCAGATCCTTATCTGGTTTTTATCTTTCTTCCCCACTGGGACAATACTGGATAACCAGAGTGGATGTTGTATGGGTGCAATGAACACTGTCGTTAGTAAGCGTTGAACTACTTCTTTGATCTTCAAATCCAGCTCAGGCTTGTACATTTTACTTGCTTATTTTACTGGAATGGATGAAGGCATCACGTTCAACTTATGACAACTTACTTCCACGTCTAGCCCCTCCATCTCTGTGTACTTTCACGCGAAGACGTCTACAAATTCCCGAATCAACTCAACCAAGGCCTCTCATTTCTCCTTACTGAGATCCTTCGAGATGAAGATGAGCCTTGGGTCTTCCCCTTCTTTTTCCAGGTTCAACTGCTCTTGCTCTTGTGCCTGTGGCTTCAGTCGATCCGCCATGTAATCTGGTTCCTCGGTGATTTCCTCCATAAATTACTATATGCCGGAATTGTCTATCGCTATACATTGTCCCCTTTGATCTACCAGAAAGCACTCATATATCGGGTCAACCTCATCGTCAACTTCATGGTCCGCCCGTTCACACCGTTATAATTAATACACCACCTTTCCTTCCTCAGTAACGACCTTCTTACACTGTCTGCTGATAGTGGTGACTGCTTTCCTCTTCTTCTCTCTAGATGCTTCAGCCACTATTTTTCTTGAGAACTGACTCTGCACACTTTATCGTTGGACCTCGTGTTCCATCGGATCCACTCTGGGCCTCATCCTGTCTTTGAGCTGCTTCGAGATGCCTTGGGGTCGAGGGACCGCCTAGTGAGCTTCTTCGGTCATTACTCTTGTGCTGCTCGTAACCTCTTTACTCTACTCGTTCAAAGTCCCCATACATTCTCTGATCGAGGGAACCCATGCTCCCTCCATCCTCCTCGTTAGGACTCAGACATCTTCTTCCAACTCAGTATAAAACATCGCATCTACCAAGTGTGCCTCCTTGATAGTGAAGGGCCTCTTTGTAGCCCTGATGGTTACCTCCATCCCCTTGATATTCTCCTTAGCGCATTGGTGGTACGTAGAAGGAACTAACCCTTGGTTGTGCATCCACACCCTTCCTATCAGCAGATGATAGGAAGTTCCACTCTCTATCACGTGGAACTTTATATGGGAACTCAAATTTCCCATCACAATCCCCACATTAACATACCCAATGGATTTAGCAGATTGGTTATCATACCCGAAATTACCAAAGGCATGGGGACTAACCTTTCTTCTGGAATATTGGATGCATGAAATGAGTTAATTGGCATGGTATTGATGGAAGCTCCCCCATCCATGAGAGTCATCATAAAACTAACTCCGTTGACACTGGGAGTCACGTATAATGGCCTGTTATGAGGGAATCTCACAGCCCTATCGGCGTCGCTGAAGGTCACCTCTGACAGGAACCTCCTTACCAACCTGGTCATGGGTCCCTTCCATTTCAGCAAAGGGACTGCGTCTTTCCTCACAATATCTATTATCGCCTGGGTTATTTGCAACCTTCTTTCTTTTGGAATCCCCACTTGATCGAAGAACCAGGTGAACTTCGGGGACTTTAAAACTCCAGAGTACTCTAGGCCCGGATATTCTTCCTCACCTTCAACGTTGTACACTTCCTCCACATCTTTGGCGCTTACTTCATCATAGGCCAAAACTACGTTAGCCATTCCCTTGGTACAGGTCTTCAAAGATGCTTCATACTCCTCTCTTTCTCCTCTCTCCGCCTCTTCATCGTATGCCACTATGAGATTGGCCCCATATGCTGGTAATGGGTTGTTATTGACATTCTGCGGGGGGATTTGCAACATCCCTACCTTCACGTACTTGTCAATAATTCTTCTCAGTGTGAATCAACTTTTTATTGGATGCTGGATCCTCTGATGAACCTGGCAATACTTTGGATCCACCTTCGTTGCCGCATCAAGCTCCCCAGCGGAAACCTCTTTTAGCTCATAGATCGTTCCCCCTTGGACCATCGTGTTATAAGAGCTAACAGCTTCCTCTATTGTACAAGACAATGGTGGTGGGTTTTCCCTGTCTCTTCTGAACTTCCTCTTATTGTCCTTCTTTGGTGCTTTGCCCCTATTTCCCCCCTCGGTGTATCCTACCCGTGGGGGCTAAGACCTCTCCCCCGCGAGTTGCATTGGCTGCCTAAACATCATGGGCACCGCCACCGGATTGGTTCGCACCATCAAAGAGATATTTCTCTCTACTTTTAAGAACGTTGCAAAGGTCCCCTCGCGCGTCTCGTTAATAAGATGGAAGATATACTCAGGAAGCAGCCCTACAGCGCAGATCTGTAGCAACTTGGATTCTTTAGCCTCCTCTCTCACGTCGAGGGATATTTCTCTGAACCTTCGAACATAGGTCACCACCTCTTCCCCAGGTCGTTTCTTCTCCCTACCCAATTGGGTCAAAGTAAACTCATCTTCTACCAGAAAGAACTTCTGGACTAACAACAAGTGCATCTCTTCCCATGTAGAAACACTGTTGGTAGCTAAATGGGAATACCAGGTATATGCCTTATCGGTCAAGGATTTATAAAAATCCCTTAACCTAAGCCTTTTATTGTTACAATGCGCCCCCAAATGTTCAACAAAGTGCTTAATATGCTCCTTCGGGTTCCCACCCTTTCCCGTGTATTTTTCAAAAATAGGAGGAATATAGTCCTTCAGATAGGGCTCATCATTGTATTCCTGGGGATACGGTGTTCGAAAGTCATCAAAAACCTAAGGTACCTCGCCAGTACATTGCGAGGAAGTCTGCATGAACTTCAGCATCTCCTTTTGCATCTCCTTTCTCATTTCCTCCATATGTGATGCTACTGGGGCAACAACCAATGGTACCACGGGCTGAGCGCTCATTGCAGCTTGAGTAGGCGCCACGGTTGGGGCTGCCGATGCCCCTGATGTTCCCCATGCTGGATTCACAATAGAGGGTACGCTCACTGGGGCTGTTCTCGCTACACCTGCAGCTGGTGGGGCCGTTGGAGATACTCCTAGTGTTACGAAGGCATTGGACTCCAATCCTCCTAGCATAGTTGAAGCTATCGGAGTTTGCAAAAACACATAAAACTTTCTCATAAGGAGCGCGACCTGAGTGGGTCCCAACCCCGCACTCGTGGAAGCTTGTGTCACCCTTGAAATACATGACGTCGCCGGAACCAGAGGTATCTCCACTCGAGGATCCCCATCCATTAGCACCTCCAGTTCTCTCGTTACTTGTTATTCATTATGCTAGATGTCATCAAATTTGAGACTTCGATTAGCATTATCTTACGCCATACTCCTTACTTAGAAAATGCCTCCCCAGCAGAGTTGCGAAATGTAAGACGGTACTTTAGATTATAGATGGAGGTAGGCAGGTAGAAACACACCAAACACCCTCAAGCATCTCTATCAAGTATTAAAAGCTTCGTAATAAATAACAATGGTGAGTGAGTAGACCCTCTGGTTTGCAATAACTCTCTCTCATGTGTATTCTCTCTAGCAATAAATCCTAAACTCTCAAAAGATCCTCCCCTTTCCTCAAAGGTGGTTGGGATCCTTAAATAGTCCCCCACGCCACCCCCGAGGTAACTCAGTCATTAAAGACTATGAAAGACATCCCTCACACTTTATGTTACAACATTAAATGCCTGATGCACTAGTTGTCTCCACGCCATAAACATTAAATGCCAAGACATGCCTTTTTCCTAACCACTGTGTGTCAGGGGGCTGTCGTCGCAAAGGTGGCTCACCAACTGCCTGACAGCCTCAAATACCAAGGTGGTTTACTCAAGTGCATGTCTGATATTGTTTAGATGGCTAGTGACATCACCATAATAGATGTGACATTAAGTAGAGGGTTGTTTGGTACATAACTCAACACTCGATGGAACTCCATGCTGCTCCGCCTGAGGTTCCACGGTCAGGGTCCTTCGTTATTTTTATCGGGTGTATCTAAGATGGTCCGGACAAGACCCAACAGTGCCTCACTTCTCAATCCTCCAAACCAAGTCCCTCTAAAGTTCCCACGACGAGGTCATTCGATAGAGCATGGAAGCTCTCCTAGGCCCTGCCAAGCCTGGTCTCTCGCGAGTACCGTTTGACCTCACACAAACTCATTATTAATCTCATTACAACCATTATAGCTTATAGTCAACATAAAATAGAAATACAATATGACTAATACAACCAGCTAAAGTATGAGTTGCCACGCAAAGCTGCCTCGCGGTTGCATAATCTCGAACACTTGCCAATTAAGAGATTATCCCTAATCTCAGGATTACCTGCAAGCCCCCTCTACAACCCCAAATCATATACTACATAAATGACACAGGGCGAGGAGGGTCACCTAGAGTGGCCTCCTCCCCAAGATTTTTTACTCAAAAAATAATAAAATACTAATATTTACTTTCTTGTACAGGTAGCCTAGTTGATCAAGCAAGGCTCAAAAAGGCCAGTTGGGATCTCCTGGGAGTTTTGTCTTAGTGGTTGTGAGACAAGGTTTGTTGCGAAAGCTCAACCACTTAGTACTTCAAGATAGAGAGAATATAAGTAGATAGACCCTAGGATTCACTCAAGTCCTTACACCGCTCACAGTTATAACTGAAGTGAGTATCCAAGAGGCTGCTCACAAGAAATGAACTTTTTATAAAATAATTTTAGAGAGGGTGGTCCTTAAGGTCACTCTCGAGTTTCATAGTTTATGAAACAAGATACCGTTTAAAATATATTTACCAAATTAGATATTTTGTCTCCATTAGGAGACATATTATTTTTTATATTTGGTTTACACCAGGTGTCATCTGTCAGATTGGACAGGTGGATGCAAACCTAGTAGGGACAAAAGGTACATTCCAGACCTTGTCCCTCTAACTTTCCCTCTTGATTTTGGCGCCCAGAAGGCCCAAACCAGCCTCATATTCACTTATAAATAGACCATTGGTAAGGTCAAATCAGACATTAGAAACTCAAGTTAAGTCATTACTCTATCAAAATCACACTAAACCACTTAGTATTCTCTCCTTGCTCTATCTCTAAGAGCCGAGTGCTTGTTTTTTTACTCCCACCTTAATATCCATCATTCTCAGTAGATTCTTTTCTTCAAGTTACATTATTATTTGTGAAGTTCATCTTCTTGCAGGAAGTGGTTCTATTTTTTACTCAATTTTTACCATAAAATAACGGTTTTACTAGGAGCTGCTCTTGAAATATTTGAAGACCTTAGAGGTTGATTCCATTGGAGTGGGTCACGCCTCAACCATTTTTGTTTTTTATCAGACCCATACACACTACCCTCCTACAAGGGGAGAGAAATGACTTTTATCTACTTGATGGTGAGCCCTTTGTCACTACTGACATCGGAATGGTGAGGGAGGAGTTCCTTTTTCTTTGCTTAATGATCAGACACAAGCCATTTGATGTAGTTTCAGAATCAGAGTATCATTCCATGCTCCAGAAAAGGTGTCGTTTTGCGAAGAGTTCTAAGTAATTTTGTCTAATGATGATCTATACTAGGATGCAAGGAGATTTAAGGGGATGTATTTGGGGTTTAATTTTATAGGAAGAAGTGTATAAGGGTAGATTATTTTCCCTTTTTAGTTTTCTCTTATTATTGCTTTCTTAAGATTAGCCTTTATGTGTTGTTTTTTAAATAAAAATGACCCTACAGACTTTTAAAAATTCCTTAGAGAATTGTTATAATTACATTCTGTTTTGTCCAGTTCGATTATGATGACTCTTTAGGAATGAGGTAACAATGACCATAATCAGGGTTTTCCCATAAAATGGAATTTTTTGGTTTTTATTTAGATAGGGCCCGAAGTGATATCTCTGGTTACCTCTGATTCAACGATAATGATATTGTATGTCTACAATAAAAATATAGCAGAGAATCAGGTTAACATAGTTCTCGCGGGATGAGAATTTAGGGTCTTAAAGTGTTTTAGTTGACTTCAAGAGAAAGGCTAGTGGATCAAGTGGGCTTTTTGATATTGTGCAGGGAATGTGTATGGGTTTTCATAGTCTTTCCTTCCCGTTATGACTGATTGTCTTCGTATTAAATTAGATTTAACTTTCACAGCTCGTGGTCATAAGGAAAGAATTTATCCAATCGATCAAAATTGAAGGGTTAAGAAAATGTTACACGAGCACGATCAGCTAAGGCGGATGTCCCATCGGAGTTAATTTTGGTGACGAAGTAGGGTGGGTCCGCCCCAGTTGGGTGCAAATTTTCCTCTAGGAAAATGAGAAGGTTTTAGATTCTCTTCTAGGACTAGGTGGACCTCTTGTATGTTTTAATTTTTGACCCTCTTATTGAATGTTGAGGCGATATGTTACTGGTACCACTAAATATGGTAAGTGGCCTTTAGTCTCCTCTCTTTGAGGAGATCTAGTTCATCGTAACAGCCTTAGACCCGTTCGGTTTTGGCCACTTGGCTTTTGAGCATGACCCATAAGGATGGTATATCAAGTTCTATAGGTAGGAATGCCTCAATGCCATAAGTTAATGAGTAAGGGGTGGCACCTATTGACTTTTTCTTTGTAGTGCGGTAGCCCCAGAGGGTGCATGGAAGTTTGTTTGACAGTCATTGTAAGTCTCAGTCATCCTGTTAATGATTTTTTTGACATTCTTATTAGCGGCTTTGACGGATTCATTAGTTTGAGATATGGATGGAGATGACTTATGCTAATTAATGTCATATTCATGTTTTAAGTTTGATACCTCTTTATCGAAATAAGACTCGTTATCTGATACCATCTCATGGTGCATGCCAAAGCGACAGATGATGTTTCAATGTATGAATTTAGCCACTTTCTTAGGTTTAGCACTGTATAAGATTCGTCCTCGACCTAATTGGTAAAGTAGTCGATAGTGACTAGGATAAATTCATGTCCGGGGGAGGATTTAGGAGTTACCTTCCCTATGATGCCTACCCCTGGGTGAAAAAATGTTAGGGCGAGGTCATGCAGTAAAGTTCTCAGGGAGTTAGATGTTTTCATGGAAAATGCAGTTGACATTTGAGGAAAATCTTGACGTAGTTCAATCATTTTATATGGTAGTCAATTAGTATGACTGTTTAAGGATTTTTCCAAAGAGAGTGTGCCCACTCATATGCGGTCCACATTTGCCACTATGGATTTCATCCATGATCTCGTGGGTCTCACCTTTAGTGGTGCATCATAAGGATACTCCATTGAACCCTCTTTTGTAAAGTTGGCCCCCACGGATGATGCATTAGGCTGCCAATCATCTAAAGGTGAATCAGTCACTTGGACAAGAATTGGGGGTAGTAGTTCTTGTGGAGCAAGTTCCATAGTAGTACTATATTTTGGGTGCTATTATTGTCTCTGCGATGGCATCGACCATAAAAAAATAGAAAAGGCAACTCCAATTGGTCATGAGCAATGTGATTTCTATAGGTCTTTCTGGCATGTCTATTATGGAGGCTAGGGTGGTAAGTGCATTTGTGAAATTATTTTTAGCTTATGGGAAGAAGTCGAATTCGAGATGTTCGAATCTCAAAGGTACCTCTTCTAAGTAGGCATAGTATGGTTGCATTTTGTCATCTTGAAATTTTCTATTTTCCTAATATCTAACTAATTACTAGGTTGGAATGTCCATAGGGTTTCTGTTCAGTGATTCCCATTTCTAAGGCGATTTTAAGAATTGTGATGTAAGCCTTGTACTCGGTCATGTTATCGATACATTCATAGGTGAGTTTGATAGTCTTCGGTTGTCACCGTGATTCAGAGAGAAACTGAGCAATCTAATGCCTAATCCCCTTTTATTGGATGCCTTGTAGAAGTAGAGATCCTAAATTTCCCTAACATTTAGGTCGAAAAGATCCTCATTAAGGAATTCTACCTTATTTTGGTCTTCTTTGTCTGTCATGGGTTATCTTATGAGTAAGTGAAATATGGCTCATCCTTTATTGGCTTTCTTTTTTACATACGTGATCTCATAATTGGATAGCATCCGTTGTTATTTGGTTATTCGGCCAGAGAGGGTGATTTTTTCAAATAGGTATTTCTGGGGATTCATTTTGGAGATGAGTCGTATGCTGAAGGATATCATGTAATGATGGATCACGCGAGTGGTCCATATGAGAGATACACAAGCCTTTTCTAAGTCAGTGTATTTGATCTTATAGGATAACAGATTTTACTAACATAGTAGACGTCACATTGCTTTCGGTAACTCTCAATATATTGTTCCAACATGGCTCCAACAACTGTATTGGCTATAGTCATGTAGAGTAAGGGAGGTTGTCCTAGTTGAGGAGGTACTAATACCGGTGGGGGAGTGAGTTATTATTATATCTTCTCAATTGCTTCTTATCATTAAGCGTTCCATTATTTGGGTGAGTCCTTTTTCAGTATTTCGAATATGGGTTCACAGATGGTGGTAAGTTAGTTGATGAACCACCTTATCAACTGTATTTGGCCTAGGAACCCTCTAAACTATTTTTTTCTAGGTGGTTCCATTTCCATTATGGTTTTTACCTTGGCGAGGTCTAGTTCAATTCCGTCCTTGTTAATAATGAATTCAAGAATTTTCCTTTATTGACTCCAAAGACACATTTTTGTCGATTTAGCCTCAATTTGAAGAGGCATGACATTTGAAAGAATTTTTGGAGTGCTATGATATATCCTTAGCAATCTTTGGACTTGATAATCATGTCATCAACCTAGACCTCTACTTGATTATCTATGAGGTCGTGTAAGATGGTTTTTCTTCCTCTTTGATAAGTCACACCTACATCCTTGACACCGAAGGCAAAACTGTATAACAATATGTTCCCTAGGTGGTAATGTACCCAGTTTCCTCTTGGTGATTGGGGTGCATTTTTATCTAATTGTATCCGAAATATCCATCTATAAAGGATTTGAGCACGTTATTGACCGTACTATCTACTAACAAGTGATGTGGGATAGAGGAAAATCATCCTTGGGGTAGGCCCGATTGAGATCCCGATAATGTACGCACATTCGGACTTTGCTATTGGTTTTGGGTACTGGTACTATGTTGGCTAACCAAGTGGGATATTCGATCACTCGGATGAAATAAATGCCCAGATGTTTCTCTACTTCTTCTTTTACTTTTAGAGACCATTAAGTTATCATCTTAAGGATTCATTTCTTTATGGGCTTTGCTTCAGGGAGAGTGTATATCTCATTCATGATGATAGTCAGGTTGATATCAGGCATGTAGGCATAAGACCAAGAAAATACATATATGAAGATAGTTAGGAGATCTGTGCTCTCCTTTTGTTCATTCTTATCTAGGGAGGACCCTATTTGTAATTATTTCGGGTTTAAGGAGTGTCGAAGTTCATGGTTATTGTGATCCTCATTGGGAGACATACGCCTATTTCACTTTGGTCTAGTTTATGGATGTTTTAAGTATTTTAATTCCGCATAGTTATCATTATTAGCTGTAAATTCTAAACCATCATTGGATTCATAATCATCACATGCAATACAAGTAAGCAAATACTGAAAATTAATATTTATTATGCCATCAAAAGGAGGAAGGACATCACTGATAATTATAGAAAAGTATGCTTTATAGGGGATACATTAGGAGAGGGGATAAGGAGGGACTCTTCTGTTAATGGTATCTCAAAGAGCCTCTAGATGATAAGCGCTTGGATGTATTTGACAGAAGTCCAGTTATTAAGAACTGAAGCACCCGTGATGTTGGTGATAAGGTGGTTCGGATTTTATTGGGGGAACTTTAGAGTGGCCTTTGGGTTTTATAGAAATTTAGCATGGACTGTGGGTTGGGGTAGGCAGTGTTCCTAGGGATGGACTTTTCCCCCTCAATGTTTGTAGCAGGATCCTTTGTTGGGACTACCACGGGGTCAATGTAGGGGAGTGTCTCGAAGAGGGCTTGCAGAAAGTGCTAGTGGATTTATTCGTTCCATTGATAGTTCCACGAGGGCTAGTAGGTTGCATCCTGAGTCTTGACTGAAGGCATTGTCTCAAATGGTGGGGTTGTCGAATATAGATAACGTAGGTAGATATTGAGTTTCGGGATGCTGATTAATCATCCCTTCTTCACAGTGATATTACAGATGACAAAGGAAGTGTACCAATCATGGAAGTGCTTTGCAGGGCTCAGATCTTTGGATCCCAATAGGGATATTAGGATAACTTTATCACGAAATAGAACGGATAATCCTTTTACATATTCTGGCTCGGGGATCTTTATCTCTTCCTCAGTGACCCATGATACATTAATCTCATTCAGGCTGACCTTATGTTACTTCTCATAATTTATGAATAGTCCTTCCACGTAGAAGATCTCCATCCTTGATTGTAAAGATTTATTTCCTTCATTCCACCATGGTTTGGGGAGTCTATGATAGGAAAAGTCTTTTCCTTGTAGAAATGACCATTCCACCCTTGATGTGGGTCTTTGGGACTTGGGGATGGAGTTATTCTATTAGGGGTATGCCCATAAACGGACTTTCCCATATGCTTTATTAGGCCTGTAAATTGAGTCGGGAAAGCTCGAAGCCCGCCCGTTCGGCCCGCTATTTTCGAGGTGAGCTTTATTTGAGTTTGAGCCGAGCCGAGACTGAGCCAAAATTTCAAGCTCGAATAAATTTCGGGCCGAGCTTGAGCCGAACTTTGCCAAGCCCCAATTGGGCCCGAAGCCCGAACGTTGAATATATAAATAAATAAATAAATTATTTTAAAAAATATAACATATTTATGTTAACTAATTTTATATGTATGAAATATAATTAGTCATTGTAGGTTTTCATTCTTACCTCCCTTATTTTAGTTAGTACATTTGATCATTATATACTTTATTTTATGAAATATCAATTAGATTTTGGTGTATACACTTTCTCCATAATGGAAACACAAGAAAAAAACATAAATTCAATTTTTTTTTAACAAAAAAAATGAATTCAGGCCTGCCCGAAATTGAGCCCGAAGCCCAAAATATTAATGAGCCGAGTTCGGGCTTAATTAGAAAATTTCAGTTCAGGCCGAGCTCGGGCTTGAGCCTGGGTAAGGTAGTTCAGGCCGAGCCTGAGCAACCTCAAGCCCGGCTCACCTAGCCCGATTTACAGCCCTATGCTTTATGGAAGCAATAGCTTCGAGGTCAACTTTCTTATTCCTTCTAAGGCTGAATATTAATATGTATCACCTTTTGTGGATGATTCGGATGGCTACACTATGAATAATCGGCTCCTCTTATATCATATGTCAGGTGGTATGACTCGAAATTCGTCGAGGCATATGTCGCTTTGGCCATACTGAGGTTTTTTGGGGTTGGGGTTCTCCCGAGGTGGATCCCTCCTTCCTTCACCTTTTTTTGGCGTGCACACGGGATTACGTCCTTTCTTGGGGTAATCGTCCCTCGTTGATATGCGGTGATATGTAGAGATAGATTGTACATCCTATTTTGCACAAAACAGGCAAAAGAAATATTATCGCCTCGAGAAAACGGCATAAAGGACAATACTGATGCTTGCAAAACCAAGTAGTCGAAGGTTCAGGGGAATCAGTTACGGAATGGGAAGCTATTAGGCCCCATTTCTCCCTTTCAGTCTCTCATGGGCATGTGTTAATCTTCTTCTATAAAACTCTGCGATGTGTGTGCTTGTGTGCATAATATAAATGGAGGATGGAATCACTCGACTCGCTTCATGATTAAAGGCAAAGTGAGGTCATCCTTAGGAGTGTTCCCAAAATTGTAATTAAAAAATATAATATAAGTGTTTGTCGATTCACAAGTCATTATAGAAGAACGATTGGGTATATGAGACAAGACACGAGCAAGCAAGCATATAAAATATATATATTATGAATATATGATAAGAACAAAGTAACATATGTACATGGGAGGACTCGAGTTTAGGGAATTAACCAAGAAGACTACGTAGCCTGAGGGGCATCAAAGTCTACGTAGTTCAAAGATGATATGAGGTGGAGTTTAACCCATAAGTCCAATCGTGGACTTTGCTTATGTGTGTGTGTGTAGAAAAAGGTGTTTTAGTTTGAGAAAATGTGATGAGGAATCCACGTTTGGAATTTACGAGTAAACCATCTTTTTCTTATTTTTGGGTTTCTTATGAAAATAAAGTATGTGAAAATACTAATAATAAAATTTTTGAAGTTAAGGTATGTGATATAATGAAGTAATAACTAAAGTGGAAATGAAGTAACTATTGTAAAAATAAGAGATTTTAAGGCAAAGGGGAAAAATTCGACCTCCTTATGAATACTTGAAGTGGATCTTGATTGTAGATGTGTTGATCTCACATTGAGATGATGGTGGTATGAGGAGATGAGTGAGAATTTACTCAAAAGAGTATGAAAATGATGACAGGAATGTGGGAACTGGGCTTTTTGAAAGAGCAACAACTCTGAATTCGAGATAATGTTCTCCGAATTGTTGAGAGGGGTTTAGGGTTTCTGAGGTGTGTCTTTTCAATTGAGGTCATGGCATCTATTTATAAGTCCAAGGGGGTTCCGATCAGTTTGGTCCTAGACCAACCAATATGCATAGAACCTCAGATAAACTACTGATAGACAGGGTCCTGGGGGTGCCATTCAGTAGTCTGAGGCAGTTTTTTTGAAAAAATGGTTGTAAAATGCAAACCATAAGTCAACATCATGCATGAGGTTGACCATTAGAAAGGGTATTCAGAGCCCATTAATAATACATTGAGCCACTCCCAGGTTCAGGAGTTGACCGAAGTTAAACGGGACCCGGAAGCACCCACTAGTCACTAGACATGAAATTCTCGAAGGAAAATGGATAGTTTGTCCAAATTGTAAGGCCAATTTGTGCATGGTATGGACCATTGGAAAGGTTATTCAGTGTCCTTTGATATTTCATTCATCTTTGTTCAATTCGGAGAGTTGACATAGGTCAAACGAGGCTAAAAAATGCTCTATGACCCTTCAGAGTAAAATGTCCCATTCGTTCGTACTGTAAGACTTCTTTGCAAATGAAGTGGATCGTTGGAAAAGGGATTTAAATACCTAAGTTTCATTTAGATTCGTTTAAGTTAAAGAATTTTTTGGGGTTAAACGGGACCCGAAAGCACCCGATGGTTTCCAAACTAGTTTTTGGAGTAAAACGAACCATTTGTTTCGAAGCTTAAGCTCGATTTGTGCACAAGGAGGACTACTAGAAAGGGGATTCAGAGCCCTTTGAAGATTAATTTAGCTTTCTCTTAGGCGAGAAAGTTGACCGGAGTCAAATTGGAGCCTGAAAGTGCTCGATCCTCTAGATTAGTTTTTAAAAGTAAAATGGACCATTTGTCTAAATTATAAGGCTGATTTATGCACTAGGTAAACTGCTGGAAAGGGGATTTAGATCACTTTAAAGATTCATTGAGCTTTCTCTCAGGCAAAAAAGTTTACTAAAGTCAAATGGGGCTCGGGAGCACCTAGTAGCCTCGAAATTAGTTTTCGGGGTAAAACAGATTGTTCGTTCGAATCGTAAGGCCGATTCATGCATGGAGTGAACCATTGTAAAGGGAATTCATAGCCCTTAAAATATTCATTGAGATTTTTCTCAGGAGATAAAGTTGACCAAAGTCAAACGGTGCCTAAGAGCGCTCGATGGCCTTAAGATCATTTTTTTGTAGTAAAATGGACCATTCGTCCGAACCTTAAGGCCAATTCGCACACAAGGTTGACCATTGAAAAGGGAATTCAGATCCCTTTGAATGTTCACTTATATTTCTCTTAGGCGTTAAAGTTGACTGGAGTCAAACGAGTCTCGGGAGCACCCGATGGCCTCTAGATCGGTATTCAAAGTATGACCTAGTATTTTTAATGAACGAGTGAGTGTTATGGACCTAAGAAGGTTCTTAAGAAGTCCTAGGATGATGTGTCTATAGAGATCCTCTCTATGGGAGATCTTAGAACAAGTGAAAGTCATCGAATGATAGACACCACATCGACATTTGGAAGGAGATTATTTGATCAATTCTGTGGACCTAGAGGATGGGATTTATCAATTCAGAGGGTAGAGGTCAGTTATGGGGACCTAAGGAGAAGAAGATGACCGATTTAACTGGCCAAGGTATATTCTGGGAACCTAAGGAGGCGAGGATGATCGATTTAATGGGTCAAGGGTGTGTTACGATTGGTTCAAAACGGATAGGGAGAAGAATTCAGCGGGTCGAGGCCAATTCTATGAAACTAAAGAGATGACGACGATTAATTTAGCGGGTCGAGGTCAGTTCTAAGGATGAGGTAGATGAGGATGAAAGTTTCAGTGGGTCGAGAATATGTTATGATTAGTTCTAAGGGGCTAGGGATACCAATTCAGTGGGTCGAGGTTAACTCACAAGTTGTCCTAGGGATGACCAATTTTGAGGGTCGAGGTAAATTCTGAGGACCTTAAGCGATGATAAATAATTCTAAGCGTCGAGGTCAATTATGAGGACCTAATGTTGTGACGATAAATTTTGATGGCCGAGGTCAATTCTGAGTTCCTAAGGTTGTGAGGACCAATTCTGAGGATTGAGGTTAATTATGAGAACCTTCAGTTGTGACGACTAATTCTGAGGGCCGAGTTTAATTCTGAGGACTTGAAGTTGTGACGACCAATTTTGAGGGTCAAGGTTAATTCTAAGGACCTTAAGTTGTGATGCTTAATTCTAAGGGCCGAGGTCAATTCTGAGGACCTTAAGTTATGATGGCCAATTCTGAGGGTCGAGGTCAATTCTTAGGACCTTAAGTTTTGACGACCAATTTTGAGGGCCGAGGTTAATTTTGAGGACCTTAAGTTGTGACGGCCAATTTTGAGGGACGAGGTCAATTCTGTTTGTGACAACCAATTCTGAGGGACGAGATCAATCTGAGTACCTTAAGTTGTGACGACCAATTTTGAGGGTCGAGGTCAATTCTGAGGACCTTAAGTTGTAGCGTGGGAGATTGCTCTCCTAGAAATTTAAGTTATTTTTGGTTTTCCTGGGAATTGTGTTATTTTTTAGACTCCACTCGAGGATGGTGAGGCTAGGGAATTATAGTAGACTTAGATGAGGCGCATTGTTGGTTTTGTTTATGGAATACGCTAAATATAAGTGTTTAAGATTAATCCTGCAGGGGATTATGCCGGGGATAAGAGCGTAAGATAAATCGTACTGGGATTCCGAGAGTTTGTAAGGGTATTAATACTTCCAAAAAATGATTTTCTTGAGTAAAATGAAGTTACATACTTTTTAAGAATGTTTGGGAATTTTTCGGGCAATTTCTAGATTTTTCTGGAATGTTTTGGCATTTTTCGCACAAAACTTGGAGGGGATGCATATAGGCATCTTGGGAGGGTTCCAATAGAAAAGGGCACAGACTCTTGGGCTTCCTTGGGAAGGGTAAAAGGAGGTTACTGGTCGATATGTTAAGGAGGTAGAATCCTTTAATAGTTATTTGTTATGTGTGTGGGTGACCTTATACTCTTGGAGTCTTCCTTCAGGGGCTCCTAGTGTGCATTTGCATATAGGGAGGCTGATGGCGCATGAGGTGGTGTATAGGTTAACGGGGTCTTACGGCTGATGTGACATGCATTTCAAGTTATTTCTTTCAAGATTCTCTTGCAAATCTTTTGTTGTGACTCGAGGAGCTTGGCATTGACCATGTTGAATACTTGATGTAACGGCTTTGCACCTGGAAAACGGACTCAATAAGGAAAAAAATAATGCCTTTTTGTTTTATTATCTTGTTTTAGTTACTTACTCTACATGAAATTTAATTTGATGGTGAGGTTTTATTTTCACAAAATAGAGGATAATTTGTGTTTTTTAATATGTTTTTGGAATATTTGAATAGAGGATGGCTTAGGAGGCTTGATTGTGAAAATCTTCCCTTTGAAGGAACATATTTTGAGAAATATATGTTTTTGGAAATTTTTGGACTGAGGAAGGCCTTGGAGCCTTTGTGGGTATATGGATGAGGAGATAGAAAGATTGAAGTAAAGTAGAGCTTGTCATATTTATTGGGTTGTGCAGAGTCCGGTGTGCCAAATGGGATCTTTCTAGTGCCGATTTTATTATAGGCGACGGTACAATTCGGATACCCAGAGGACCATGTCTTTCGTTTTTTCCTAGACGAGGTATGTTCTACCTATGAGGAATTCTCGACAATGTTGGGGGTTAGCCCCAATGTTTTGGTGGATATGCCTGATTTGTCTCATTCTCCTCACGCATTTATGGTAGAGTTATTCCATATTCCTCCTTTGGCGGCTCGACCGTTGGTTACAAGAGGGACTATTTCTCTTCAGGTGGTAATGTATTCAATGTTCCTGCGGTTTTGAGGATACTGGATTTGTTGCCTTAGGCCTTACTGCGAGGCTATTAATAGTGACTGGGGATTTGACAGCGAATCCCTAGGTGGCTGTGATAACAGCGTGGATTTCTTACCTCCATAATCCCACGGTAGTGGTGTTGGCTGAGACCCTGAATAGTCTAGAAGCTTAGAAGGAGGTCCCTTTTAACTTTATGAGAAGGATCCTGATTATGTTATTCATGTGGATTACACATAAGCTTTGTCTATCGGACCCTCCTGAATATCCTTTGACAGTTGTGCCCAATTTCTTTTACCAGCCTTTCCTTAGCTTCAGTCGATCTTTAGAGAGCGGGTATAACTAGTTTGTAGAGCGTGGAGCCCAATGTCTTCACTGGTCACTACCATGGTGGGGGGGTACTTACTGCCGGTTTTGCAGTTTAGAGAGTATCAATAAGTGCAGTTAGTGGTCCTTCGGTGCACTTCACTATTTCCCATGGCGGCTCATGTGCCAAGTCGTGTGGGAACAAATTGTGCCTCCTCGCATAACAAACTTTTCCCAGTGGAAGTTTTAACTGAATCAGTGAGGATGATTTTGGGCACTTTGTGGAAGCGTTGTTGACCATTTATTCGTCTGTCACAGTCTGTGGTAGGGGCCTGGAATGTGTCTATGGGAGGGGCTTGGAATGTGTCTAGGGACTACCTGAAGTGGTTATAAAAATGGCTAGTAGAGAAAATTATAATGAAAGAAAGCAGACAAAGGTGGTTTGATGCCTTTGACACCATGGAAAATGGTGTTGTGGTTCTGTCTAGGCTTGTCAGGGTGTACTGCTCCATAGACCACATATATAATGTCAACGAGGTGTGGGAAACTTGGGTACCTCTAGGCGTTGGTAACAATGATGAAGCGAGGTCAACCGACAGTTGAAGGCGATGTTTTGTGAATCTTGGGTGATTATTTGTGAAGCTACGATGATTTTGATGTTTTGTTTTTTTTTTTTTGGGGGGGGGGGGGGCGTTGGAATAATTTTTGTATGGCTTGGTTTAGGGTTAAGTTTATTTAAGAAAAGTTCAGTTGAAGGGGGTGGTTAGTTTAACTCCCTTCGCTGATACTTCATGTAACGGCGTTGTATTCCTTATTTTAAATAAAAAATGATTTTGATCATATTTTGTTGTGCCTCCTGATGAGTTTTAAATTTGAGTTATCTATATATAATCCTTTTGTTCATGTAAATGATAAAATGGGCTGTCGTTCACGGAGATTAGGAAATAATATAATTGTGTGAAAAAGAAAGGGATCAGACCCATGTATGGCATATGGGTTGCCTACGTACCTATGGGGATCTTGAATTTTTTTATGAGTTTCATTTTTAAAAGGTTTTGAAACGATCAGGTCCCACATAGTTCTGGGTAGGAAAATAAAGAATTGTTTTTTAGAATAGAAGGGGGATGAGAAGAGTCATAGCGCATGGAGATTTAGGACAGCGGGTAAAAAAAATTGAGATGATCTAGGTTAACTAGATGTGTTATTTCTTCTCCATAGAGGTATGTAAGCATAGAGTCTCCTCCTGAGAGAAGTTTCTTTACAATGTAGAGGTTTCTCCAATTAGGTTTGAATTTCCCTATGGGGTCCCAAACGAATTCTATGATTTCTTTGAGGGCAAGGTCTCCTTTTTGGACACAATGGTACTTGACTTTTGGTTAAATGATCACACAATCACATGAGGGTACCCCTGTATATGATATAGAGTGTTCATTATCTTTTTATCCAATAGTGAATTCATTAAAGCGGCTTTAATGCCATTCTTCATCCCCAACTTTTCTTTAGACTCAGAGGGTATTTCCATCTCAACGGATATGATTTCTTCCATGTTATACACTAGAGAAAAATGGATAAACCCAGTAGTTATTCTGCTTAAAATAAGGTATACCCATAGGGCGTAAGGGATCCGATTGGCCCAATCTCTATAACTCTTAATTAGCTTGTTGATTATGGTTTTAAAGATTTTATTGGCGGCTTCGACAAAACCATTGGTTTGGGGTCGGTAAGGAGAAGATTTATGTCTTTGAATCACATACTCGTTGACTAGTTTTGTGACTTCCGCTTTGAAATGAAGCCCATTATATTACACTAACTCTTCGGGAACTTCGTATCGGCAAATTATGTTCTTTCTGATAAACTTGGCCACTTTCTTGGCATTCAGCACTGTGTATGACTCGACTTCTACCCATTTAGTGAATTAATCAATGGAGACTAAGATAAATTCATGATAGTTTGAAGAGTTAGGAGTAACCTTCCTATTATGTTAATGCCCTCAGTGGAGAAACGCCAGGAAAAGGTCATATTGTATAGTTCTCGAGGAGGCAAGTGTTGGAGATTAAATAATTGTTGTCATTTGAGGCATCTTCAGATATAGATCGTGCAATTTTGAACCATGGTGGTTGAATAAAATCCTTGACGGATGATATTTTTAGTAAGCATGTGACCATTCATACGGTTCCCTCATTTCCTGCTATGGATTTTTTGCATCATTTCTTAAAAATTAGCCCCTGCAGTGCACTGCAAATGGATTCCATTAAAGTTTTTTTTAACAGTGTCTTATCGCAGATGATATACTCGGCAACCAGTTTGTGAAAGGTCATACGGTCTTTCTTATCGGCATCTTGACGATACCTACCATGTTTAAGGAGATGCCAAATGTCATAGTACCATAACCTGGCCATATCAGAATCTTCCTCAGTAACAAGTTCAATGTGGTAGCAGTGGATGGGCTTAGCTTATTTCTGAACCAGAAATAGGGTCATTGTTATTCCCTTAGGTATGTCGACCATGGAGGCCAGGGTAGAAAGGGTGTCATTTAGTTTGTTCTTTACACTAGGCAGGTAGTGGAATGTGACATCTTTAGGCCAGTTATTCTCAATGGCATGGAAGGGTAGGAGCTTCTCGTCTTTGACTTTCCATTTTTTAAGAATTTAGTGATTGATAAGGGCAGAGTCTCTGTAGATGTCTAGGTGATGGGTTCCTTACTTAAGGGTGATTTTGAGGCCTACAATGCATGCCTTATACTTATTCATGATTTGGGTGCAATGGAAGTCTAGTTTGATGGCAATGGGGGTGTGATGGTCATCAGGGGTGATTAGGAGTATCCCAATGTCGTATCCTTTTTATTGGCCGCTCCACAAAGGAACATTTTCCATCTAATGTCCTCTTGAGAGGTGTTAAGAATATATTTATTTGGGAATTTAGAGACCCAAATATCAGTCCCTTCTACTGGATAATCAGCAAGATAGTCGGAGATGGCCCTCCCTTTCATAGATTTCTGCGTGATGTACATAATATCAAATTTGGCTAGCAACATCAACTAACGGGCCATTCGTATGGAACATAGCGAGCTTTTCTGGAAAGTTCTTGATGGTATCCATATGAGATATTAATCTAATTGGGAAGGTAAGTATGCAGTGTCGTAACTTCTGCGTGACCTAGACTAGGGTGACACATGCTTTCTCCAAAGTAGTGTAGTTGACTTTGTACCCTGCCAATTTTTTACCGGCTTAATAAATGGCTCTTTCCTTATGGGATTATTCAATGTATTGGGATAGAAAAGCCCCTACTACAGTATCCATGATGATTAAGTACATAATTAAGGGAGATCTGGATGCGGAGGCATTATCAGCAGAAGTCGAGTGAGGTATTGCTTGATTCGGTCAAAGTCTTCTTGGCACATCTCGTTCCAAACTTTAGTTGAATATTTGTGGAGAAGTTTGAAAATGGGTTCGCAGATAGAAGTCAGTTAGCTGATGAGTCGATTGATGTACTGTATTTTACCTTAGAATCGTCCGACTTCCTTCTTCATCTATGGTGGTGGCATCTTAAGTATGTCTTTTATCTTGGTAGGGTCTGCTTCCATTCCCTTATCACTGACCATAAATCCCAACAAATTCTTTTTATGTTGCAGAAAACACATTTTTGTGGGTTTAACTGCATCTATTATTACCGTAGTCATTCGAAGAACTTTTGAAGGGAGGGAATATGACCTTACTGAGTCTTAGAATTGATGATTATATTATCTACATAGACCTTGACCTCTTTGTGAATACGGTCAAGCATGATGATTATGGCAACCCCTTTGTAGGTATCTCGACATTCTTGAGTTCGAATGGCATGATAATGTTGCAGATTATTCCTGATGGGGTGACGAAGGCGATTTTCTCCTGATGGTTAGGTTGCATCTTGATCTAGTTATATCTAGCAATTACCTTGACAAATGACTTGAGGGCATTGTTGGCTATATTGTCCATGATCATGTCAATGTTGGGCAATGGATAATTTTCCATAGGGGTTGCTTTATTAAAATCCCAGGAGTCGACGCACGTGTGAACTTTTCCTCCTAAATTAGGCACGAGGATAATATTGGAGATTATATAGGATATTATACCTCGCGAATGAAATCGATGTTTAACTGTTTGACCACTTTTTCTTTGACTTTGATCAACCATTCAGTGCGGGGCCTCCTTAGCTTCTATTTGACCAGTTTGTATTCTAGAAATGTTGGGATATCGTGCTGAGCTCTGGGTCAATGCAGGGCATGTCATTATAACATAATGCGAAGACGTCCGTCAATTCCTTCACTAATTCTTAAAATTGCGCACGATCATTCTTGTTAAGGGTGGAACCTATCCTAATCTCCCGTTGATAGATACTAAAACCGAGATTAATAATAATCATCTCATTATCATTAATTTGAACGTGGTTGTGCTATTTTTTATTCTCCTTATTAAGATCAGTTAAGAGTTATTGATTTGTAAAATTATCATCATCAAAGGTTTGATAAGGATCAAGGAAAGTAATGTAAGGCATAACAAGATACTCGAAATCCTCATTTATTTCATTTTTAGGAACAACATTAAGAACATTATCGAAAGAGATCTTAATTACATTGATATTAGAAAAATGGAATAACAACATCAGGTAAAGATATTAGGATATGATAGATATCAGGGGTCAGGTTGAATCTGAGAAGGTTATACAGGTATGGCATTCCAATTGAGGAGAGGCATATCAATAGTCTGATTTGAGTAGATGAGTTCGATGGTGAAAATTTTTATTGGATCATGTAGGGTCTTAGCCCCAGTGTCTGCAAGTTTAACGAGTCCTCAAAATCACTTTCCTTCGAATCTCGATAATGGTCACGACTTTCTCGGTGAGAGGTTGCACCTCATATTGGAAGTCTTCGGCCCAAGAGTTGTTATATTGAAAGAATATTTCCATCCCTAGTTCCATCTTCTTGTCCACTTGGTCATACCATGGTTCAGAGAAGCCACTGAAGGGGAAGTCTTCATCGTCCTTGATAAACCTTTCATTCAAAGAGTCTCTCGAAGTAGTCTTTTCATCCTTTAAGCTTTTATTCGATCGTGGTTTTCGAAGTTCTTTGAGTACTCCTAAGCCACATGGGGGAAAGGCCTTCTTTCGGACTATGGGTCTAAGGATCCCTTATTGGCGTCAACCTAGCCCCATTTTGGGCATGAAGTTCATGTTCGTGAACATCCGAATCACATTGATGTTGCCATGAGGGTTATGTTTTGGGCAGACTCGGCCTTTGAAATTTTCTCCTGATGGAAGGGGAATGGGATCAACTCTGAAGCTATAGAGGAGCGTGTAATTTATCTCATGCTTGATTTGCAATATTGGATTACTAGTACTGAAATTGTCTAAACTATCATCATCTCCCAAGATGGTGATAGCCTGGATTTTGGCGAAGAACTTCAAATTTTGATGAAGAGAAGATACCTATCGGATGTTGTGGAGACATAGTTGTTCAAAAATAAGATTGAATATGCAAGTATGTCGATAACTTGGTACTCAGTGAGAAGATTGATAGGCCCAAACCTTATTATCGTAAGCACGAATGGCGGTGAAAGTGGGAGTGAGATCACTGACTTTCAATCCTAAATAATTGAAGGTTCTGAGATGACAAACATTAAGAGTAGATCCATTTTCAATAATTGATAATGGTATTATCTTTCCCAAGACTTCAACAAATATATTGAGAGCATAATTGTGGTCAGGGTCAATCTTCGGTATCTTTTCTTTAAAAAAGGAGGGGAGTATGGAAGAGGTTAAGGACATATCCATGTTTATGGCTTCTTCGATAGTGGTAGAAGGAGGGACTATAGTCTCAGTTATGAGCTTTATCAGAGCATTTTGCTATAATTGGGAGGACATGAAAAGCCCTCATAGGGTGATATTGTCTTGGGTTTTCTTGAGCAGATCAAGGACTTTACTCTCTTCGATGGTGATTTCCGGCGTAAGAAGTTCTTTGGCAACTCCTTATCCCTTATTTCCTCAGTCACATGATGAATCGGATCGTTGTAGTATCTCCTTGACCTGGTTATGTGATTTACTAAGGAGGATAAGAATAAAAGCCCTATGTATTCATCTACCTCTGGTTGGATGGTCACCTTATTGATTTTCCCAACATATCTTTGAAGGATATTATTCCACATAGGTTGTGTACTAAACCGGTTTCTTCTTGACTGGGTTCATCATCTGAACTATCAAAGTCATCCCCCCATTCGGTGGCGACTATGTCCTCTTTCCAAGAGAAATTAATACATTCAACAACCTCCACGGCTTCATTGTACAAATTTTATCACTCAATGGGGAGTTTCGAGAGTCAAGGGAGCAACCATACCTGAATCTTTAAAGTGGTGAGCAACTCATTAATACTACGAATTTCACTTGTCTATCAATACGCATCGGCCATTATTCGTACCACATCATCTGGACTGACGTCTTCAACACGTACCACCTATTCATTTAATTCTTGAGCCCATTTCCAGGCTTTTATGAACAAGTCATTCAATTTAAAACAATCAACAGTCATCTCAACGGGCAATTTTAGCCCAAACTCCAAGAGTTGGTTTAACACAGCTAGTAATTCCATGTCTTTCCCTTCAGACCGGATACAAATGACAATACAGGCCTTTGTTGGGAGTGAAAAATCTTGATCGCTAAAGTAGGTAGGGTGTACGAGAAAATGTGGACAAACTTTAAGCGGTTCAACTGAGATTATAGGTATGATGAGCATATGGGTCAAATGATGGGTCACTCTCTTGAAAAATAGAATTTTTATGGGTTGAAAGTGGGTTATGAATGGTATTGGGCTTATGATTGGCTGATGGGATGATGATACCCCCATAAATTAAACCTTAGATCACATTCCTAAGATGGAATCACCGGTAGGTAGTATGGCCAGTGGACTGGTGGAAATCATAGCAGGCAATGGCTTTGAAGTTTTTAGGGAGTGGATTTGGTAATGGATGGGGGATCTAAGGGTTTGATGATGTTTTTGCTCAATAGAGCCTGGTGAACTTTTGAAAGGGGAGCATGGAGCTCAGAGTAGTCTTTCTTGGTAGGATAGGGGTGACTTTCTGATGCATAAAACGTAGTAGGTTAGGAAATATTATTGATGATTATGGTTTTAGCACTGGCCCGCTTCTCATAGTATGTTGGGAAATATTGTTGATGATTGTGGTTATAGCACTGGCGCGCTTCTCATACTTCTCGAGAGTGAATTGGCCGTCATTTTCTTTGGCTCAGATTCAACTTTGGTAATGCATTCATCGATCACCAATCTCTTGGAGGGCTTGAAAGTGTGGGTAACATTGTCCACCCATAGAGGCTCAAATATGAGGCAAGAAGTTCTTCTACATAATACTGACTTGTTCCTCTTCAGAGGTCTGTTAGTTATGATAATAACCTTCTCTCTCCACCTTCCTATGAAACTACTAACTCTTTCCCTAGGGTTCTATTTAAGAATCTCTAGGTCTCGGGGCATAAACTCTAGCACCTTATTGTACTTGCACTGGGACATGAATTCTCGGGACACATTCTCCCAACTAAGGGTCCTGGATTCTTCGATGGACAGAGACCAACAGAGGGCACTTTCTTTTAAGGTATGCTAAGACATCTGGGCCATTATATCTTCAAAGGTACCAAGGAGGGTGATGGCTCGGTCATAGCTTCAAATGTGAACAATTGGGGTGCGCTTCCTCCAAACTTCTTGATGCCTAACATCTTGAACGTCTCTAGCAGGCTGGCTTTGGGATAAGGAGACATATGGGTGTAGTCCATATAGTTTCGGATATCTTAACTTGGTCAAACTTATTTAACAGTAGCTTAAGGTCTTATTTGACCTTATTAATTTCCTCCTCCTTAGGATCCGTGGGTAGTGGCAGGTTATCCTCTAGTTGGGCAAAATTCAGAATAGGGAATTGAGTTGGCGACGACCCATTAGAAAGCTAGGCAAGCTGGGCATGCTGATGATCTTCTAGGACCAAACAAGCTGGATAGTGAGTGGATCCATGACATGAGGAAAGAGAAACTCAAATTCTTTGGGAATCTATTATCGATGATGTTGCATCTTATGGACCTCGGTTTGAAGGTTATCAATATTGGAACTAAGTTGGGCTAAGACGGTTATCAGATAGGGATACACATTTGGTGCTTGGTCAGTTTTCTCCATAAAGAGCTCGTGAAGGTAAATCCCAAACTCGAATGCAGAAGAATCGATGAAGCTTCAAAGTAGTTTAACGGAAGACCAAAACCAATAGGGATTCTGGACAAAATCATGTATACGATCGACCTGAGAGGGAAAACGGATCAAATTTTTTTTTTAAAGGAGGGAGAATTTTTTTTGGTATTTTAGAAGGAGGAGAAAAAAGCTTTTTAGTATTTTTTGCAAAAGGAAGGGAAAAAGAAAAGGATCTCAGGATAATTATTATTAATGTTATTATTAGGTTTTCACTTGTATTAGGTTTGCCTAAATACAGAAAAAATATCAGACAAAACCCGAGCCTGGGAAAATAGAGTTTGCAAATATGTAAGAAACGGGTTGACTTGTTTCCAAGATCACGGATGGAGTCCTATTTTAGAAAAAATAGCGAAATCGTGCGAAAATTCGGGCAGTACGCCAACCTAGAATTTTGACAAAGTTTCGCATGGTAACCGACAAACTAAAAATGAGCATCCTGGGTTTAACACCTATATGAGGTTTATGCAATTATTAGATTAGTGGAAGGGTTCCTCTATTTGGCATGACTTTCACAATATAACTCTTGCCTATAAGGGCAATCATTCATCGGAACGTGTAAACAAGTGAGTGTATGTGAATTGCCTCACTATATACCTCATGGGGACAGTATGTGTGAGAGAAAATTTGATATACTCGACGTACGTGAATGAGTTCCCTGCTATATACCTCATGTCATGAATTCAATCAAGCAGTGGATGCGGGGTAACCGTTTAATATACGTCGAATGTATGAGTCCAATGTAAGGTGAGAGTTATATCACTTAGGGAAACTCCAACCCACAGGACCAGCGCCCATCATAAAGTGACCCCTAGTACGGGATACATTTTGGTCAATATAGCCATGCTCTTGGTGATGTAGTGTGCAAAAATGCATGAGTCTTAACTAACATATTATGGAGGGAGTGTGCTTTATCATGATGAGTAAAGGGAATACTAGATTAATGGGGAGCATATACAAGTATTATGACAAGTAATTCTAACGTGGAGACTACACTACACATGGATACATGTGAGTGAGTAAATGAAATGGGAATATATACAAGTGAGTGTGTGTGGTAATAAGCCTATACAAGGATCGAAAACAAGTGGTGTGTGATATGTGCAAGTGAACAAGGAGATATATACAAGTGTGGGAAGTGTGGGTGTGTGCTAGTGAATCCTAATCATGGATATTTTAAGTGGTGTGTGAAGCACGTGAGTATAAAGTAAAGCTAAGTGTAAGTATGCGAAGTGTATAAGAAGATTATATACTAGTGTGTGAAGTGTATAAGTGAGTGGAAAGTGATATATACATAAGATAGATATATACAAAAAGGTAAATAAATGAGGTAAAGGAACATATAGGTAGGTGCAAACGCACACATGAAGAAAAGAATAACACTCATGCAGGAATAGAGTCAAGTCCTCTTAAAATCAGTCCCCAACAGAGTCGCCAATTTGGCCATCCTGAGGTTTTTTGGGGCCAGGGGTTCTCCCGAGGTGAATCCCTTCATCCTTCCCCTTTTTCCAATGTTCACAAAGGGTTATGTCCTTTCTCGGGTCACTCGACTGTCATCGACATGGAGTGATATGTAGATATAGATTCGCCAGCCTATTTTGTACAAACCAGGCAAAAGAAATGTTGTCTCCTTGAGAAAACGGCATCAAGGACAATATTGATGCTTGCAAAACCAAGTAGTTCAATGGTCGTCACTACACCAAAAAGACCAAATTTTCACTTTTGAGCCGGCCACCCTTGTCAGGGTCAATGATCGTGACAAAAAAAAACACATTTTTTGCCATGGTCATTTTGACCGTGATAAACCCGTGACAAAGTATTGTCACGGTCATTGACCGTGACAAGTCCGTGACACGAGAAGTTATCATAGGCTTGTCACGATCAATGACAGTGACAACCTTATAAATTTATCACGGCCAAGGACTGTGATAGGTCCGTGACAAGTTTATTAGTAAAAAAAACTTTCCCTCTTCTTTTTTTCCACCGTTTTCTATTTCCCCCATCCTCTCTCTGTCTACGATTTAAGGTATTTTTTCTTCTCTCTCTCTTTCATTTGTATATATGTGTTCGTGTGTGTGTATATGTGTGTGCGCATGTACAGGGGGGTGTGTGAGTTCGTGTGTGTGTGGTGGGCAAAAGGGGGCTGGGGTGGTGGGTCGGGTGGTGGTTTTGTGTGTGTGTGTGTGTGTGTAGTGGGGCAGGGGATGGTGGGTATGTGGGGGTGGTTGGGTAGGGGGTGGGGTAGGGGGTAAGGCATTTGTGTGGTGGGGAGGTTGGGTTTGTGTGTGTGTGTGGTGGTGGGGTAGGGTAGGGGTGGGGCAGGGGTTGTGGGGGTGTATGCGTGTGTGTATATGTGTGTGTTGAAATTAATTGGTGTTTAGTTTAGGACTTAAAATTAATTGTTAATGTTGATTTAGGATTTTAAATTAATGTTTAGTTTAGGACATGAAATTAATTGTTAATGTTGATTGGACATTTAAATATTGTTTCTTTATTTTTATTTAGGTTTGAAATTGTTATTGTTGAATTAATTGAGTAGATGAATTAGATGGATTACAGGATACACATTTGTTGGTTTGTTGTTGCTGTTGGATTATATTGGACGGATGTGATTGGATATGGAAGTTGGTTGTTAATTTTTTTTAAATACTTAATTTAATTCACACTAAAAAATCCATAAATAATTATATTTTCTTAATTTTTTGAGTTGGTTAATTTTGGAAGTGGCACGACCACTGGATTATTTTCAAAATAGGGGGAGGGGAAGTTTTCGACTATTTTCTAAAATTATTTTGTGTCACGATCCGTTCGAGAGTGTCACGACCATGGACTTGTCATAATTAAATCAAACATACCTACAATTACACATCGTGCGCATAGATACTAGCCTTCTAGTTCTTATGAGTATGCATTCAATAGCCCTTAGAACCAATCGAGAGTCATTACCCTTGTAATGAGATCTTTCGAATTGCCCCATTTGGACAGTTTGGGACTGCATAATTTTTGTATAATAATATTCTTAGTGGCTTAAAGTTGTTACTTTTGGAGAAACTTTCGTAGTTGTATCCTAATGTTCTCTAAGTACATACTAGATTGGAAAGTGTGATGATTTTTTCAATTGAAATTGAAATAACACTCACATTTGGCAATCTACGTCGTGTACTTGGAGAACTATGGGGATATGCTGCTGAATTTTTCTTAAATCGTAACAATGTGCATGAGCTGTCAAGTATATTATAGAAATATGCGGTCTTGAATGGGATAGGACCACTCACCCTTTACAGGAGATGGAGAAAATAGAAGTTACTATTATAAATTGAAATATAAAAATCGAATATAAATAAGACATAATTAATTGAAACATACTATAAATCTAAGTTTTATTTATACTAATCCATGAATATACGCTTCTTACGTTTAATAGGTGATTGTTTGTAGTAGTTGTGATGGGATATCCTAAAAACAAATACTGGATGGGGAAGACAAATAGATTGGGGGATGTGTTTCGCAGAGGAGCTAATGAATTTGTGAAATACGCAAAGAGATGTTATAATGATGAAGAGTTTCTGTGTCCGTATGCTAAGTGTAAGAATGGTAAGGTGCTTGAGTGGAAAATAGATGAACTACATTTGTTAAGATGGGGTATGTAAGATAATTATCGATTTTGGATTTTTCACAGTGAATTGAAAGTTCCATTTTTCCCCTAACAACCTTCACAACAACCTTCAACAAGTAGGATAGATGTAGAAAGGGACGATGTAGATCATAATATGTTAGAGGATTTAGTTTATAACGCATACGGAGTTCATGAAGTGGAGGACAATGAGGTCACTTACGATGTACAAGGTTCAGGTGCTCATGAAGATATCACGATAAACCTTGACGATGACTACCAAAGTTTAAAATTTAAGGCGACACAACCGCTATACTTTGGCTGTGAGAAAGATCAAACAACTTTACATGCCATGGTTGGTTTGCATAGTTTGAAGACGCAATACGGTTTGTCTGGTAATAGCGTAATAGAAATTCTGAATTAGGTGAAGGGCTTACTACCCAAGGAGAATACGCTTCCAAATAGCTATCATGTTATGAAGAATAGTTTGAAAGGTTTGGTAATGAAGTATAAATCGATTCATGCTTGTGTTTATGACTGCATACTATACCGAAAGGAGTATGAAAATCTCGATCGTTGTTCGGTATGCGATGAACCTAGAAATGTGAAATCTACTGTCAAGGAAGGCACAAACTCAAAAGTGCCTCAAAAAGTGTTGAAATATTTTCCCGTTGGGACTAGATTAAAGCTATTTTTCAAAGTACCATGGATAATGGAGGCAATTACTTGGCATTCTAGGGCAAAAGTAGGGAATAATCTCATGTGTCATCCTACTGATTCTACAACTTAGAGGAGGATGAGTTATGAGTATCCCGATTTTGCTCGAGAACAGCGTAACATTCATTTGGGTATATCAACAGATGGTTTCAATCCATTTGGAAATATAAGCACCAATCAAAGTGTATGGATAGTGATCCTATCCCCACTCAACCTCCCTCATTCACAGTGTATGAGACCTAAATATTTGATACTGTCTTTAGTGATACCTGGGCTTAAGGCACCAAGTGATGACATCGACGTCTACCTGGATCCTTTGGTAGAAGAATTAAATGAGTTGTGAGAAGAGGGTATGCAAGAATTTGACTCTTTTAGAAAAGAAGAGTTTACGCTGAAAGCTATGTTGATGTGTGGCAATTCATAATTTTCCATCTTATGAGACATTATCCGATTTGTAGTACATGGTTATTTGGGGTGTCCTATTTATGGAGATGAGACTGAATCTTTTCGTCTCCCCGCTAGCTCAAAAAATTTATACCATTTCCATAGGAGGTTTTTACCCCTGGCTCATAGTTTTGAATTTAAGAAAAGTTTTAATTTTTTATCAGGCGAGGTTGAACATAGACTACCGCCAAGAAAACTTTCGGGTTCAGAAATTGAAAGTAAATATTCTGATTGTGTCCCTAATATGCCAGTAAGAATCCTAAATTTAAGAATATCAAGCATAAGAATACCCCAACTGGGAATGAAACTAAGACAAGAAAGGCATAGTCTAGGAGGTCAATTTTTTTTACTTACCTTATTGGAAGAATAACCCGGTGCGCCATGTATTGGATGCAATGCATGCAGAGAAGAACCTCGTTGAACATATTATGGGCACATAACTTGGGGGAGTCATTCGAATGATGGAGAAAATGCACGAAAAGATCTTAAATCGTTAAAACTTAAGCCACAACTATGGTTGAAAGAAGATAGTAGGGGAAGGACAATAATTCCCTCTGGTGCATTTACTTTGACAAGTGGGGAAAGGAAGGTGCTTTTGGACAAAATATAGAATTTGAAGGTTCCATCTAATTTTTCGTCAAACTTGAAAAGCATTGTGAATTATGCTACGCATGATTTATATAAGTGTAAGTCCCACGATTGGCATGTGATCATGCAATTGGTTCCTCTATTGTTTAATCATTGTTTCTCCAAGAACAAGGATTTACGGAGGGATATTATGAAAATTAGTATCTGCTTCTCACTTTTGTGTGAGAAGGTAGTCAATCGAGAACACATAATGGCCA
Organism: Sambucus nigra; assembly: GCA_949130495.1. Taxonomy (NCBI): domain Eukaryota; kingdom Viridiplantae; phylum Streptophyta; class Magnoliopsida; order Dipsacales; family Adoxaceae; genus Sambucus; species Sambucus nigra. The sequence continues at coordinate 559,354,157 of OX422210.1, read as the reverse complement.
CAAAATTGGCGGTGACCGAAGCGATTTATGTGTTGGAGAAGTAATTTCCCCAGTATTCTTTTACATAAGTGTTCACTTGTTAGTACGCCTATGCGATGAGGCACTTTTTTACGGCCTAGTTAAATATCGATGGATATATCCATTTGAAAGATTGATGAAAGTTTTTAAAGATTATGTCAAGAATACGCGATACATTGCAGGATTAATTGCAGAGGAATACATCACTGTGGAGTCATTAATCTATACTGAATAATATATGCCTGACATGACCAACGTTGATGACATTGATGAGTTCGTCGATGAGGGTGGTCATGTGATGGGAAAATGAGTGAAATTAACGAGTTTGCAACATGAACAAGTAGCTCGTTATCTATTTGACACATATGAAGATGTCGAAGAATGGAAAAAGCAAGTTTAAATTATTTTAAGTTTTACATTATTTTAGATTATTTTATACATGATTAATTTTGTAATACGTTCGTTAGATTAATTTTATGCAGAAAATATGATGCCTGTGAGAATAATAAAACACGAAAAACAATGGCACAATCAGATAGCGATTTTAGGTTGTGGGTGTCACGCGAGGTAATTAAAATGAAAACGGTTGTTATATAACGTTACATTACAATTTAACTTTACAACTAACCTAATTAATTTATCTATCTTCTCGGCTCTTAAAGACGGGTGATGCGACATTAAGGCTTGCTCATCTAGCCACTGGACCCTTGTTCATGGCACAAGAGTATAAAAATGATCGATTGAACGGTTACGTATTCGGCGCAAGGGTGTACGAGGAAAATACAAATGAACAGAACTCGAGCATTTCATACAAGGCTCTTACTTTCTTTCAAGCAAGCACAAAAGATAAAAACCTCGTTGAAGCTAAAATGACTTACTACGGTGTAATTCAAAATATAATTGAATTAGACTATGTAAGCTTTAAAGAGGTTGTATTTTATTGTGATTAGGTAAGATTTAAGGATAAAAATGCTTATAAAGTTGATCCTGGCACCAATTTGATCATGGTTGACTTGTCCAAGTTGAAGAGCAACAAACACCTGAGCGATGAGTCATTTGTTTGTGCATTTCAAAGGGCCAACCAAGTGTTTTACTCGGAGTATATCAACAACAAGCCGTAGTCAATCGTCCTACATGCGCCAAAAAGTCTAAATAGTAGTGTGGATGACTTGGTTGCTCCTACCGAATATTAATCCATTTTTTATGATAACCCGAATTGGAAAAAAAATCGATTTGTAATAAGTATTCCAATTTAGGGCATGTACTAGTGTTTTATTATTATCGAACATCAGTTTAATGCTTTTAATTCATTTGTACTTGATCATTTTCACTCTTTGTATCTTTCTTTCTTTCCTTTGTATATGTGTGTGTTTGAAACATTAATAAGTATTCCAAATTTTGGATTAATGCTTTTTATTCATTTGTACTTGATTACATTAGCGCATGTACTATTTAGACTTAATGTTTGCATGTCTTCTTCTAATTCATTTTGAATTTGTACTAATAACAACATTTTTTTACAGAAAATGTCTCCTTCAGGGATTAAGGCAAGGATGATGATGATGATAATGATGATGTCTTCTGGGCTCGGCGGTAGCAGAGGCAACTAGGGATCCTCGGCCCCTAGGCTCCCCAAATGGAGCAAATTGGGAATGGTCGTCGAGAACAAGACGAGGATATTATCAAGATCCCTCGAGCTGGTAAAGATGATTATCGGCCTAGGGTACACTAGTTGGAGGGAGGTGTCAATGAGATCAAGTTAACTATTTGGGAGCGACACTACAGTTAATGTATTTATATTTATATTTATATTTCTTCACAACTAACATTGTATTTTTTACAGGAATAATTTAGCTTGGCCTCAGAACTCCGCGATTCTGTCATGGAGTGGTTGAGGGAGCAACACAAAATATGGAAGAAAAATTTACGGGCCCGGTACTTTGGGAAGACCCGAGACTCCACTATCAGAATACATGAGTCCAACCGTCGAAGGAGCCTATCTCATTGCCACAATGGAAAAAGTTCATTAACAATGAGATTGAGGAGCGACAATTGGCATCTCGCTAATCGGGGAGGGAAAATAGGGCGAAAAAGATGGGCGTGCACTACTCCGACTGCACGTCTTATACTGAGGTGTAGCATAGGATGATGGTAAGTTTTTATTTTTCTATAATTACAAAAATATGTTATTCTGCATTATTTTACTTTGCTTGCCAGGTACTAATTTTGCATTATTTTATTTCAGGGGACGGGGAGTGGCCCTGGGGGTAGGCCACATAGGCTCGATGCCTATGTGGAAATTAGGACAAAAAGGGGGAAGGATAAGGAGGGATCCCCGAGCGTCGCGGCCACGATTGTAAATAATCCGAAAGTTCACTTTTTGTTAATTACATTATAATTTTTTATTTACTTATTTAACTAATCGTGTGCTTTTTATCATTTCAGACAAAGCTTAAGGAAGTGCATGAGTCACAGTCTGATGCCGATAAGGCATCTTTGTCCACCGACGCACTCAGCCAAGTGCTTGGCGCTGATCGCAAGGGGAGGACAAAGGGGGTGAGCTCACGGGTGGCCAAATCTAGGATCATCGAATTGGAGACGAGCAATACCGGGTTGGCTTGTCAGGTGGACTCGCATGACGCGAAGCTATCAAGGTTGGAGGTGACGGTCCAAGATATATTCTCATTCTTGAGGCGTTCATTGGGAGGAAAGGGGAAGGGGAAGGGGAAGGGGAAGGGGAAGGAGAAGGTGGTGGAGGAGGACGAGGACGTGGACTTCGATGCTTCATCGCCGACACATGAAGACTCACTGATTGATGATCTAGTCCCCTACTTGGCTCCCGTCGAATGGCCTATGACAATAATTGCTTGGTCGATCATGTTTATACGCGACGTAATTGATGGCACGCGGATAGGGAGGGGTTGAGGGACCCGAATACCATCTAGGGTATGTCGATTCATGGACGTGTGATTCAAGACATCGAGGCCAAGGTGCTCGTCATGCATGTGATAATCGGGAAGGAGAACTCCCCATTGTGGTTGCGCGAATAATGTGATGTGATGCATATTCAGGGGTATCTCAACGCGTATATCGTGTGGCCTTGCTTCCTCCTCAAACCTACCACATGACATTACTTTTGCCTATTTTATTTGGACACTTGGATTATATTTGTATTGTTTTGATTTGTTACATTTTGGTTTGGATATGGAATTGTATATGCAATGATTTGGTGCATGCTTTCTATTTTATTTGGATATATGCTGTTTGAACAGGTACAATTTTTATATTAGGTAAAAATATACTGGTGGGCAGTGGCAGTGACCAAATTGCCCAGCAAATTTTTTAAAAATTCTATCTAGATTTGTCATGGTCAATGATCGTGATAAGGCCATGACAAAGAAAACTTATTACGTACTTATCACGATCATTGATCGTGATAATTTTTTAAAGGTTGTCACGGGTTTGTCACGGTCCATGATCGTGACAAATCTTATCAAAGTCAAAGACCGTGACAGGACCATCATAAGTCTAACGTACTTGTCACGACTGTGACAAATCCGTAACAATAAAAGTTGTCACCCCCAGACTTGTCACGGTCATTGACCATGATAATTCGACAGATTTGGTGTTGTGGGTCCGGGGATAAGGTTAAAGAATGCAATGGTATTAGGCACCCCTCTCACCCTTTCGATCTCTCATGGACATGTGTTAATCTTATCCTATAAAACTCTATGGTGTGTGCGCTTGTGTGCATAATATAAATTGAGGATGAAATTGCTCGACTCGCGTCATAATTAAAGGTGGAGTGAGGTCATCTTTAAGAGTGTTTCTAAAATAGTAATTAAAAGTATAATGTAAGTGTTCGTCAATTTAAAAGTCTTTATAGAAGAACGATTGTGTATATCGGACATGACACAAGCTATAATGTATATAAATATATATATCACAAAGATATGATAAGAACGAAGTAATTAATGTACATGCGAGTACTCGAATCTAGGAATTTACCCAAGCCTAAAGAGCATCAAAGTTTATGTCGTTCGAAGATAATACGAGGTGGGGTTTAACCCATAAATCGGATCGGGGACTTTGCTTATGTGTGTGTAGAAAAAGGTTTATTAGTGTCAGAAAATGTGAAGAGGAATTTCTGTTTGAAATTTACGAGTAAACTCTTTTTTTCTTGTTTTTGGGTTTTCATATGAAAATAAATTATGTGAAAATTCTCATAATAAAAAACTTGAAGTTAAGGTATGTGATATAATGAAGTAAAGTACTAAACTAGAAATAAAGTAACTAATGCAAAAATAAGAGAATATAAAGACAAAGGGGGGTGGGGGGGATTAGACCTCCTTATGAAAACTTGAAGTGGATCTTGATTGTAGATGCGTTGATCTCACGAAGAGATGATGGTGGTATGAGGAGATGGGTGAGAATTTACTCAAAAGAGTATGAAAATGATGGAAGTAATATGGGAAATGGGCTTTTCAAAAGGGGAGAATGCTCTCTGAATTGCTAAGAAAGATGTTCAGGGTTTTGAGGTGTTTCTTTCAAAGTGAGGTCATGGACTCTATTTATAGGTCCAAGGGGTAATGATTGGCATGGTCCTAGACCTGCCTATCGGCATAGATCCTCGGACATACTACCGATAGGCATGGTCCTGGGGGTGCCATTCGGAAGTCTGAGGTAGGTTTTTTGGAAAAATGATCGTAAAATGCGAAACGTAAGTCATAATTGGGCACGGGACAGATCGTTGGAAAAGGCATTCAGGTTCCTTTAAAAATCCTTTGAGCCACTCTCAGATTTAGGAGTTGACCGAAGTCAAACGGGGACCGAAATCGCTCGTTGGTCATTGGACAGGAAATTCTGAGCAAAAAACGAATTGTAAGGCCTATTAATGCATGGGATGGACTATTGGAAAGGGTACTCCATTCCTTTTGAGATTTCAATTAGCTTCATTCATTTTAAAGAGTTGACCTAGGTCAAATAAAGCTTGAAAGCACCCGGTGACCATTTAGAGTAAAATGAGTCATTCGTTTGTACCGTAAGACTTATTTGTGCACGGGCAGACTATTGGAAAGGGAATTCAGAGCCTTTCAAAGATTCATTCAGCTTTATTCAAGTTGATGAATTGATCGGGATGAAATAGGGCTCAGGAGTGCTCGATAGCCTTTAGATCAATTTTTAGGGTAAAACGGACCATTCGTCTGAGCCGTAAGGACAATTCATGCAAGTGGTGGATCGTTAAAAAGGGGATTCAAAACCCTTTAAAGATTCCTTGATATTTTAATTGGGCGAGAAAGTTGACAAGAGTCAAACGGGCCTCCAGATCAGTTTTTGATAGTAAAATGGACCTTTGTCTGAATCGTAAGGTCGATTCATGCACGAGTTTAACCGTTGGAAATGGGATTCAGAGCCCTTTAAATATTCAATGAGCTTTCACTCACGTGAGAAATTCGGCCCAAGTCACACGGGGTCCATGAGCGCCATGTGGCCTCCAGAAGAGTTTTGAGGTAATATGGATCGTTCGTCTAAACTGTAAGGCCGATTCGTGCACGGGATAGACCGTTGGAAAGGTAATTTAGAGCTATTCGGAGATTTATTAATATTTCATTCAAGAAAGAAATTTAATCAGAGTTAAACGAGGCATGAGAGATCCCAGTGGCCTCCCATTAGTTTTTAATAATAAAACAGACCATCAACCTGAGCCGTAAGTCCGATTCATACACGGGGTGGATCATTGGATAGGGGATTTTGAGCCCTTTGAAGAACCATTGATCTTTCACTCAGGCGAGAAAGTTAATCAGAGTCAAATAGGGCCCAAGATAGCCCGGTGGCCTATAAATTAGTACTTGGAGTATGACCTAGGGTTTGTGGTGAATGAGTCAGTATTAGGGACCTAAGGAGGTTCTTAGGTGACCTAGGATGAGGTGTCTACAGTCATTATTTCCGTGTGGGTATATAGGAGGGGAATGGTACCAGTGATGGAAACTGTGGCCCAACCATCATCCCCTAGACTGAGATAACCTGTGTATTGAATGGAAACGTGACTTTCATGTAAAATGATGAGGGTAATGATCCCTATGTGGTGTATTCAGTCTCTCCTGAGCTAGAGGTCAAAGTTTTTTAGGATGTTGAGTATTTAAAACTCTACATCACACTCAATAGGCCCTATTACAAAGGTGGGGATAATGGCACCTAGGCATATGACCTAATGGCCACAGAGGATGGTGTAAATTTAAGGCAGTGTATATCATGCAAGTGGAGGTACAGAGGGGACATACGTTAGTGGTAGACTCGTTATCTATCATTACTAGGAGTATAATATGTCTGTGGGTCTCATTGGTGATGTACAATGTGAATCTTTGATTATAGCCTCGCATGGGGAGGTCTTCATCATAAAATTTAATGTGTTATATCATAGTGATTAGTATACATAAGTATGGTCTCAGTTGGACGACCTACTAAGGAAGAGTCTCCTTTAGGATATGCCTTTGAATAAGGTTGCCATACAATAGAAGCCCTTTTCCACAAGTCTCACCCATAATAGTATAGACCCAAGAGATCACTTCGAATGACTAGTTAGAGAGGTTGCCTAAGTAATAAAGGAACAACCAATCTCAACCAATGTCAGTGTCAGACTCAGATAACACCAAAAGGTCGATTCAGTAGTAATCCCTGGACCAGTCTCATCTCGACTTAAATATAAGACTCTAGTAAAAAGATCTACCTCATAAACTTATTGTACAAATAGGAACCAAGACTAGGGTATCTCAGACATATATTACAAAACGATTATGAAAGATCAACAAACACGTTGGAAGAATATTCCTCATTATGACTTCTACACCCTTCTTTGTAGGTGTCACACGCTCGTTGGCCCAGCTCTCATTCAGGTATGGAATGCATGTTTGGGGGTGGCATTGTGCACCCCCAAGCCTGTAATAGGCACCTTGTGTCTTTTTCCTCCGCATCGAAGTTCAAAAACCATAATGTTACTCTGTGCATATATATATATATATATATATGGAGAGAGAGAGAGAGAGAGAGAGAGAGAGAGAGAGAGAGAAGCTTATATACACCATCCATGTCTATTTGCCCACCATCTATAGTGAAATCACTCTCGCGCTTTACAAAGTGAATGTCATCCATGGTCACAGTATTTAAATGCTTATGTTCATCTATTTTCTCTCATCTCTTCCATTGTTACACCTTAGTTTATAATTTTCTCCATTGTTGTGTAAGCTTAAAACAGGTTATGCCCTAAAGGATTCTTTCCATCATCACCATTATGGCATCCTCTATGGGAAGAGACTGTGTTTTCTTTTTCATCTCAGTTTGAACTCTTTATTTCTCATCTCTGCTCATGATCGAGGTCCACTACTATTGGATCTCAATCATCATTGAAGGATCTTGAGTTGGGATGTTTATCATCTTCTTTTTTTCATCTTGTTTCTGGTTTTTTTATTTTATTTTTAACTTATCTACTACTTAATTGTGTTTTTCCATAGATAGACATCGAACCACTGTTAGATTCCATGGCTAGTTCCAACTAACCAACTTAGGAGTCTAAAATGGCTGATGTGGCGGTGGCGATCAGGTCCCTTGTGGCCAGCCAACAGAAGATGCAGTAAAAAATCTTGGTCTTCAGTCAAGATATTATGAGCCAGATCCTGAAGGGTCCCACCATTAATCTCATTACTCATGTCTGTAGGGATGTCTCACATCCAACAGCCGAGGGACCACCCTTAGTTACCACTAAATAATTCCAACACAACCTTAGGTATAAAGAAATTGACGACCCCGAAATAGGAGTTCAAGAGTACCTATGGGACTTAGCATATGAAGAGGAAAGTTGGGATCATAGAGAAGTTAACAACGGATAAAGAAATTTGAATAAGGAGTCAACCAATCAAATCATTGTTGAGATGGAAGGAGAAGTAGATAATACGGCTATAGAGGGAAAACCATGGAACAGCTCAGTCAAAAGGTTAGAAGATAAGATCAATTGTCTCATAAAAAGCCAAGATCCAAGCCACCGACGTTACATGGAGGTTCTCTTTTGTGATAAAAATATTTAGTTATCCGACTCCTGGTAAGATCAAACCCCCAACCGTGACTCCTATGTATGGTGGGAGTAAAAATCATGTTCATCACATAGAGATGTATCAATCAGCTACCGACAGTTACTCCACCCTAAACGAAATCAGATGTCAATCTTTTTTTGCTATCTTATTGGTACCACTCATATGGTACATCGGCATGCCGAGAGGATCTCTTGAAAATTTTAAGCAACTAGGAGAGAAGTTTATTCATAACTTTTATTTTGGCATGAAGTCGATTCAGCGCGTTACTCATCTGCTACATGTTAAATAGGGTAAGAGCGAGTCTCTGAGGGACTGTATATCTCGTTTAAATAAAGAAAAGCGGGAGGCTGAGGATTATGAAGATAGCATCACGATGACATCCATCATCAGTGGGCTACAACCAAGCCAACTCTATTGGAATCTCTCCAAGGATCCTACAAAGTTCATGACATAACTTTTGGCTAAGGCTAATAGAATCATGAACGTGGAGGATGCCATGGAGACCGAGAGAGGAGACCAAAAAGAGGTCGATAGTAACAAGTCTGATCAAATAAAAAGATTAAAAAAAAGGGCAAGAAAAGGTCTAATGACGATAAATTTGCTAAGTACACTCCTTTGACAGTTAATCCATATTTGTTCTAAATGAGATAAAAGGTGAAAAGAGCTCAAGTGACCAAAAAATTTAATATATCCCACTCACGAAAGGAACAAAAGAATTGGTGTGAGTTTCATCATGATCACAAACACACGACAAACAAATAATTTACTCAAATAGATGAGATTGAGAAGTTATTTAAATAAGGGAAGATATAAAAGTATTTTGATAAAAGAAGAGGCCGAGACAATAACAGAAAAAGATTATCCTCGCTAAAGGACAACAGGCCCAAAAATGAGGAGACACAAGCAAAGATAAATGACTCGGAGTTAGATAATTATGATGAAGATGGCCTAGATCTTCCTACCAAACCTCCTGCAGTTAAAGGTAACCTTAATATGATTTTTTTAATGTAAATATGGTATATGGGGGAATGGAAGGTAGAGGAACTGGGCCATTTGATAGGAAGGATCTTGTGGTTGAGGCCAAGGCAGGACTTAAAAGAGCTAAAGCCAATTTGCCCGAGGTTGAGAGTAAACGAATCCAATTGAAGAAAGCCGGTATGGAGAGCCTTATAGTAGTCTTCTACAGGTAGGGCTTCAAGGGGATTTTATCCCAACACGATGATCCTTGTGTCATCAGCACACGAGTACACGATTAAAATGTGGCTCATATTCTAGTGGATGGGGGAATCTCAACCGACGCCTTATTTTGAGATTATTTCAAAGGACTAAAACTAAGCAGGAAGATACTCATACCATATTATCACCCATTTATTGGGTTCAGTAAAGAGAAATTCCATCCACTGGGAGTCTTTGAAGTGGATGTTTCAAGAGAACCTAGTCGAGATGCTTGATCGAGAAGATTAAATTTTTGTGATGGATAAGAGCGTCTTCTCGACCTACAACCTAATTATGAAGCGGGTATCACTCAAGGAGTTTAAAGTCGTTATTTACACCCTATAACAAATAATGAAATTAACGACTCTTTATGGAGTAAAGAAAGTGAATGGTGATCAAGTGGAAGCATGCGAGTGCTATTTCACCTCGACAAAAGAGAGGGAGGCCCACAAGAGAAATATGACCTCATACAACATTGACACTCTTGACCTAAGAGATGTGCAGAAGCTTAAGAAGGGAAAGCTTGCGAAAGAAGTTGAATCCATTATACTCAATGAGAATGAAATGAAAAACATCCAATAAGCTCGTCCCTCAAACCGTAAATAAAGAAGCAGTTGATGGAGTTATTAAAAAGAAGGCAAAGTATGTTTGCATAGAGACATGGAGATATGTCAGGAATTGATCCTCAGATTATTTGTCACCGGATTAACATAGACGAATAGTGAAACCAGTAAAACAACAAAGACAAAACTTTATCAGAGATAAATATGAAGTTATTCAGGAGCAAGTGAAAAATCGTTAGACAGTAAACTTCATAGGAGAAGTGAAATACCCATAATGGATATATAATGTTGTCTTATTGCTTAAACAGAACGAAAAGTGAAGGATGTGTGCAGACTTCATTGATTTTAACAAAGCTTGCCCAAAGGATAGCTTTTTTTTTCAAGAATCGGCCAAATGGTGGATTCCATAACCGGACACAAACTCATTAGTTTAATTGATGCTTACACTGTGCATAATTAAATCTCCATGTATGAAGGTGATGCCAAGAAAACTTCCTTAATCATTGACAGAGGAACATAATACTACAAAGGTATGTTGTTTATATTTAAAAAAGCAAGGTCTACCTATCAGGTTAGTCAACAATATATTCAAGGACCAGATTGGGAAAACGATGGAGGTCTACGTGGACAATATGCTCATAAAGAGTTTGAAGGTCGAGAATCAAGTGGCTGACTTATGAAGAACGTTCGATATAATAGATTAGTATGAACTGAAATTGAATTTGGAAAAGTAAGTGTTTGGCATCGGAGATGGAAAGTTCTTGGGATTCATCATCAATTAGAGGGGCATTGAAGTAAATTCTACAAAGATAAAGACATTGATTAACATAATGATACCAAAAATGATCAAAGATATTCAGAGACTGACGTGTTGAGTTATCTCTTTCAACAGATTTGTGTATAAGGAAATAGACAAGTGTTTTTCGTTATTTAAGATTTGAAGGAAAGTGTTTATTTAGGACGAGGAGTGTGAAAAGGCATTTCATGAGTTGAACGCCTATCTCGGCTCACCTATGCTCCTTTCCCATCTGATACAAGGAGAAAATTTATACTTGTACCTCAACATCTCGGAGTCGGCCATTAGCACGACCATTGTCTGAGATGACAATGGAGTATAGAATCTTATTTACTTCATTAGTAAGCTGATCCAAGGACAAGAGCTAAAGTTTCCAAAGATTGAAAATCCTGTATATGCTTTGATCCATGCCTCTAAAAAAATGAAGCCTACTTTTAAGCTCACACTATGGCAATGCTCGCGATATACCCCTCCGAAAATTCATTCAAAAACATGAGAAATCGGGTAGGTTAATGTCCTGGTCGGTTGAGAAGTTGGATTAAAGATCAAGCATTGTCAGATTTTGTGGTCGAGTTCACATGGTAATCCACGAATGACATAGTAAAAGAAGTACTGGTTGATGTTACGGAGTTTGTCCAAAGGGGAAAGAGAATTATAAATGAAGGAACGTTGGTCGTCTCCATAGTTGTTTCACTGAAGCAAGATTTGTCGTTGAAAACTGATGTCTTGGCCGAAGGTCCCTTTACACCAGGATCACCGATATGGAGTTTTGTTTGTTAATGATTAATCCTGTGTAAACAACATTGGGGTAGGACTGATATTATCGGCGCAAGATGGGATCAATATTGAATACGCCCTGTGGTTCAGCTTTGAAACATCAAATAACAAGTATGAGTATGAAGTCCTACAGGATGGTCTCTTGCTTGCCAAAGCATTGAATGTCAGCCAAATAGTTGCCCATAGTGATTCTTAGTTGGTTTTTAACTAAATTTTAGGGCT